>OW121771.1:24901258-26143758 GCA_933228765.1 Miltochrista miniata
CAGCAAGCCGACGTCTTACTGTCCATGCACTTGGGTTACTTCCTCCGAGGCGTCGAAACTGATTGGTGAGTTCAGTTCCTGTGAGAAAGCGATTTCGAAGCATGGTGTTCACCAAGTATCGGTCTTCTCGTGCTGTGGTACACCTGGTTCTGCCCGTTCCTGGTCTGCGTAGGTTAGAACCAGTTTCTTCGTAACGTCGGAGAACTCTTTGTACTGTTGACAGCGACACACCGACAGTCCTGGCTGTATCGCGCTGACTCCGGCCGGTTTCCAGCATTGTAAGTATTCTGGTGCATTCTTCAGGCGTAAGCGACATAATTTCAGCTTGATTAATGAATATAGAGCACTATCAACATGGTTTATGTACCCACATAAATGACAGATTACAAACAAAAGCAACACCAAATGCTGTAATTTCGTAGTTCCATCTTCGAAAGTGGCCCTTTTTCAAATTTGATTTTTTTATGATATAACTTTAAAATAACTAAGAAGTTTTAATACCTTTATTTAAGGAGTATTACATTGTCTATTAAATACAATTTATTGCATTAACCTAGCATTTTTAGTTTCCGAGATTTTTAGGATTCTTTAAGTGACCCGGATTCATTGCTCTCGAGTGTAATTTTCACGCGTACGAAGTCGCGGGCAACAGCTAGTTACAATAATTAAACTGTAGAGGGTCGAGAGTCTGTACATGGCAGATATTTGGAATTTTTTAATTGTAGAGGGTTCTTTAATCGAAACTGAAGCCGAAAATGTAATTTAAAATTTTTATGTCTGTTTGTATCCCGAATACCAATGTCTCACGCCTAAACCACTGAATCACCTAATCCTACTACTCGAACTAACTTGTAAATAGTTTTAACGAGGTGTACTAATATAAGGAGGTGTACAAATAAAGTTTTATTCTATTCTGCTCTATTCTAACCAAATATTCTTTACACATTATGCGAAAAACACAGTCCCTACCTACCTATTCGTCTTTTGTGAATACAGGTATGTATGTATGTGGTACTCAGCTACTCAATACACAACTCAACTCATACATTATGGTATTTACATAATTTGCATCAATATTTTGGTTTATTGTTATAGTTTTCTTATCGAATGCAGGAATTTCCGAATGCCTAGGTAGGTAGCCATTTAATAATTGACGGAATTTACGTTTATAAATGGATAATTGGATACATTGTTTGATATGAGGTATGGGGAATATTTAAAAGAAATAGGTACCTACTTATTGTATCATCTATAAATATTGACCTTTTAGTTTTATCCTCTGCGATTAATAACATTAAGTTTCATATACACGAAGGTAGGCAATAAATCAGCCCCGGATCTAGAGATTTTTTTAGGCGGGGCAAAATGTAAAAATGCCGCCCCCGTTAACCCCTCCCCCCATTATTTTAATAGGTTCCTTAGTTAGAGTTAAGTTGAGAGTGGCGTTATCATCACCTTATTTAGAGCTCCTATTTTCCGCAAGAAATGAATTCGGCGCCGGCGTGTAGGTCGAGAATGTCTAGACCAGTGTGGTGGGCAAACCTTTTTAACGGGGGGGCCAGAAAAATTAAGAAATATCAGGTGAGGGCCAGAATTATAGAAAACCGGCCAAGTGCGAGTCGGACTCTTGCTCAGAGAATTTTGTACACTGCAAAACGAAGAAAATGTCACATTTTTTGTATGGGTGCCCCCCTGAATTTCCTCCTTTTTTCTGACTTTGGTATTTGTTGTTATAGCGGCAACAAATATTTGTGAAATTTTTAACTCTCTAGCTATCACGGTTCTTGAGAAACAGCCTCGTAAAAGATACACGAATAGATACATGGATCGCGAAGTCTCATGAATAGGGCCGCTTTTACTTTTCGGGTACTGAACCCTAACAATGTATTTCGTGCTGAACTTTTAATCATAAGATAAAAAAATTGCGTGTACTTAGTGTACACACTTAAGAAGTGAAACTTCTTCATAAACTTAATTTTCACCTCACCTTAAATTAAGTCAAAAAGTACAAAAGTACAAAAGTCCAAAAGTCCAAAAGTCCAAAAGTCCAAAAGTCCAAAAGTCCAAAAGTCCAAAAATCCAAAAGTCCAAGGTCCAAAGTCCAAAGTCCAAAGTCCAAAAGTTCAAAAGTCCCAAAGTCCCAAAGTCCCAAGGTCTCAAGGTCTCAAGGTCCCAAAGTCCCAAAGTCCCAAAGTCCCAAAGTCCCAAAGTCCCAAAGTCCCAAAGTCCCAAAGTCCCAAAGGCCAAAAGTCCAAAAGTCCCAAAGTCCCAAAGTCCCAAAGTTCCAAAGTCCCAAAGACCCAAAGTACCAAGGTCCCATCTAAAAGTTCAAAAGTCCCAAAGGCCAAAAGTCCATAAGTCCCAAAGTCCCAAAGTCCCAAAGTCCCAAAGTCCCAAAGTCCCAAAAGTCCCGAAGTCCCAAAGTCCCAAAGTCCCAAAGTCCCAAAGTCCCAAAGTCCCAAAGTCCCAAAGTCCCAAAGTCCCAAAGTCCCAAAGTCCTGTAGGGACCGCGGCACTAGTCCGCCATCTTGTAGCTAGTCGCATTTGGGTTGCACTAGCGAATAGACGTGTGTGACAATAAACGTACTTAGACATCTCTAATCGTTTGACTTAGCACCTCGCCAGTGTGTCCCCTAAACTGGTGACCCGCGACTCACGAACACGCAACAACATATTTAGGAGTGCTGAACAATTTAGTCGTGAAAAATAAAAGTAACTGTGATAAGTGAAAATGACCACGCAACAAATTACGCCCGCCAGCGTCACGCCCGCCTACGCAGCGAAAAACGAGGACGGCTTAGCTACAATCTCCATAGCGGCACGAATCCCACAGTTCTGGTCAGAACTACCCAGGCTGTGGTTTGCCCAATTCGAGGCGACGATAGCCCCTCAGAAGCAAGGCGAGGACTGCAAATTCCAGCTAGTGATTTCGAAACTCGGCCGGGACGCGCTCCAACAGGTGTCGGACATAGTTTACACCCCACCTGAAAACAACAAATACACAACCCTCAAGGCCAGGCTACTTGAGGTATTCGAGGAATCCCCTGAACGACAGTTCCACAAATTGGTAAGCGAACTAGATTTGGGGTCACAAAAGCCGTCGCAGCTTCTAAGGAAAATGAAAGAATTGGCTCGCAATTGCCAAGCTAGCGACGAAACGGTGCAAAATATATGGACCTCACGATTGCCCCCAAGCGTTCGGGCAGTACTTGCGGCCAGTCAGGATCAAAAGTTAGCAAACCTGGCACCCATAGCTGACAAAGTCATGGAGAGCATCCAGCATAGCCCCTTGACAACCGAGGCAGCGGCCGTAAGTACCACGCAATCTAGCAGCAATCCAGATATATGCTCGCAGATGCAAAGTCTACTAACAGAGATAGCAGAATTACGCAAAGAAGTACGTAGTCGACCTAGAGACAAACCCTACGACAATGGGTACAGGTCCAGAGACAACTCCAGCAGCAAGGATAGGCGTAACAGCAAGCAATGGATACCGCCACAACAAGGCACATTATGCTTCTCCCATTATCGTTTTGGACCAGCGGCAAAGAATTGTAAACAACCGTGCAAATGGAACCAGAACCAGGGAAACGAGTAACGGCGGGTTGCGAAGAGACACGCCAACCTGCGAACTATCGTCTCAGCGTACTAGACAGTAAGAATGCTCTACACTTTTTAATAGATACCGGAGCCAATATCTCCGTTGTTCCTATCTCTAAAGTACATAGTAGTTATAGAAAAAACAAAGTTGATTATAAATTATACGCCGCTAATGGCTCAAACATCCAAACATTTGGTGTTATAAATTTAGAATTAAATTTAAACCTAAGAAGAGCTTTTAAGTGGGACTTCATAATAGCGGATGTGAGTCAACCTATCATAGGTGCTGATTTCCTAAACCACTATAAATTAATTGTAGATGTAAGCTCTCAAAAATTGTTAGATAAGGTAACCAACCTTAAGGTTAATGGATATTTAGTAAACGGCATAGAATCTACACTAAGTACATTTGATACTAAAATTGATTGCTGTAACATTCTCTCTAAATATCCTAACATAACAAAACCATTTAATTTTAAGGCCAGTCCTAAACATAATGTGTACCATTATATAGAAACTACGGGCCCACCGGTCCACGCAAAAGCCCGGCCATTACCTGCTCACCTGTACAACAAGGTAAAACAGGAATTTAAGTGCATGCAGGAAGCCGGCATCTGCAGTCCCTCAAGCAGCGAGTGGGCAAGCCCCCTCCACGTCGTGCCCAAGAAAGACGGAAACATTCGTCCGTGCGGCGACTACAGGAGGCTAAATGCAATAACTAAGCCTGACAGGTACCCGATTCCTAGAATACAGGACTTCACGTTCGGCCTTGCAGGTAAGTCTATTTTTAGCAGAGTAGATGTAAATCGTGCCTTCCACAACATACCCATTCATCCTGACGATGTGGACAAAACAGCCATAATTACCCCATTCGGTTTATGGTCGTTCTCCAGGATGACCTTCGGACTCTGTGGGGCCCCACAGACGTATCAAAGGTTCATGGACAACGTGGTACTAAAAGGCATTGAGCAATTATCATATACTATAAATAATAAGTTAGAAACTTCTCAAATATTTTGTTACCTAGATGACGTAATCATAGCGAGCACATGCTCAGAAATTAATTATAAGCACTTAGAATTATTATTTCAGCGTTTTGACGAGTTCGGATTAACAATTAATCTAGCAAAATGCGAGTTTGGGCAGCCTAAAACCGAGTACCTAGGCTATGAGGTCACCGACAAGGGCATAAAACCTTTAGCCGACAAGGTCAAAGCCATTATGGACTTCCCACGTCCCAAAACTTTGGAGCAACTGCGGAGGTTCATAGGGATGGTGAATTTTTATAGGTTACACATACCTCACGCCATCGAACAACAAAAGGAGCTCAATAAATACCTCGCTAAAGCTAAGAAAAAAGATAAGTCTGAGGTCCCATGGACCGACGTAGGGATTGCAGCCTTCGAAAAATGCAAGGAAAGTCTCAAGGACGCAGCAACCCTAGCATATCCACTACCAGACGCGCCCTTAAGCCTCATGACGGACGCATCGGACTCGTGCGTTGGAGCCGTTCTTCAACAATTTACAAATAATTCTTGGATACCATTAGGTTTTTATTCCAAACACTTATCATGTACCCAAGTAAAATATAGTACCTACGACAGGGAACTTTTAGCAATCTACTTGGCCGTGCAACACTTTAGAAATCACATAGAAGGTCGTCCTTTAACTATTTTTACTGACCATAAGCCGTTGACATTCGCATTCAGTAAAAATAATAGTGACAAAGAAATCCCTAGAAGAGTTAGACAGCTTTCGTATATAAGCGAATACTCGACAAACATACAACATATAACAGGGTGCAACAATGTTGTAGCCGACACGTTATCGCGAGTCGAAACAGTAGCCAGTCCTACGACGTTCGATTTCGCAGAAATAAGTGACGCGCAGGAACATGATACCTACATAGCAACTGTGTTGTCGGGACAAAGCGATAACAAGCTAAGTAATGTAACGCTAAAACGATGCGTAATACCGAACTCAAGTAAAACAATTTACTGTGAGGTTTCTACTGACTTAGCACCTCGCCAGTGTGTCCCCTAAAGTCCCAAAGTCCCAAAGTCCTAAAGTCCCAAAGTCCCAAAGTCCCAAAGTCCCAAAGTCCCAAAGTCCCAAAGTCCCAAAGTCCCAAAGTCCCAAAGTCCCAAAGTCCCAAAATCCCAAAGTCCCAAAGTCCCAAAGTCCCAAAGTCCCAAAGTCCCAAAGTCCCAAAGTCCCAAAGTCCCAAAGTCCCAAAGTCCCAAAGTCCCAAAGTCCCAAAGTCCCAAAGTCACAAAGTCCCAAAGTACCAAGGTCCCTTCCAAAAGTCCAAAAGCCCAAAAGTCCAAAAGTCCCAAAGTCCCAAAGTCCCAAAGTCCCAAAGTCCCAAAGTCCCAAAGTTCCAAAGTCCCAAAGACCCAAAGTACCAAGATCCCAACCAAAAGTCCAAAAGTCCCAAAGTCCCAAAGGCCAAAAGTCCAAAAGTCCAAAAGTCCAAAAGTCCAAAAGTCCAAAAGTCCAAAAGTCCAAAAGTCCAAAAGTCCAAAAGTCCAAAAGTCCAAAAGTCCAAAAGTCCAAAAGTCCCAAAGTCCCAAAGTCCCAAAGTCCCAAAGTCCCAAAGTCCCAAAGTCCCAAAGTCCCAAAGTCCCAAAGTCCCAAAGTCCCAAAGTCCCAAAGTCCCAAAGTCCCAAAGTCCCAAAGTCCCAAAGTCCCAAAGTCCCAAAGTCCCAAAGTCCCAAAGTCCCAAAGTCCCAAAGTCCCAAAGTCCCAAAGTCCCAAAGTCCCAAAGTCCCAAAGTCCCAAAGTCCCAAAGTCCCAAAGTCCCAAAGTCCCAAAGTCCCAAAGTCCCAAAGTCCCAAAGTCTAAAAGTCCAAAACTCCAAAAGTCCAAAGTCCAAAAGACCCAAAGACCCAAAGGCCAAAAGTCCAAAAGTCCAAAAGTCCAAAAGTCCAAAAGTCCCAAAGTCCCAAAGTCCCAAAGTTCCAAAGTCCCAAAGTCCCAAAGTCCCAAAGTCCCAAAGTCTAAAAGTCCAAAACTCCAAAAGTCCAAAGTCCAAAAGACCCAAAGACCCAAAGGCCAAAAGTCCAAAAGTCCAAAAGTCCAAAAGTCCAAAAGTCCCAAAGACCCAAAGTACCAAGGTCCCATCCAAAAGTCCAAAAGTTCAAAAGTCCAAAAGTTCAAAAGTTCAAAAGTCCCAAAGTCTCAAAGTTCCAAAGTCCCAAAGACCCAAAGTACCAATGTCCCATCCAAAAGTCCAAAAGTCCAAAAGCCCAAAAGTCCGAAAACCCTTAAATGACATGCTATCCCTGGATAAAGTACTCTTAATTCGAATCCACCGTGGTGGGGAACAGAACAAAGATGGCGCGTAACCAAAAATCGTGACGTGACGTGACGTGACGTGACGCAAATTTTTTTCCAACGCCGATAAAGAAGTTTCACTTCAAAAAAAAACAGTAAACTTACACACTTGCACAAACGTAAAAAAATTGAATTTAACTGGTACCTATTTGCAAGGCCCTGCCATGCCATGGTAGGCGTGTAGGACGTACAAAATTGCTTCTTATGTGCCGTGCCATATTTCAAATGCAAGTTCGTGTTGTTAAGAAGTAACTTTAGCAGCGCTAAAAGGTGTTCAACAGTAAGTCGGTTTGCGAACGAGATGTTCAGCAATTTCATGGTCGAAAAAGTCTGTTCACTTCACCGTCTTCACCTATGTGTTTATTGCTATACAAAGTAGAATCTACATAATACTTCTGGACCGTCAAAATATAATTTTCGCGGGCCATATACCAGGTGCCGAAGGACCGTCGTCGGCGGGCCAGATTGAATACCTTCGCGGGCCGGAGCTGGCCCGCGCCGCGGGCCGTACTTTGCCCATCACTGGTATAGACGTTCCTGTCTATTGGTAAAATATATGTCATTGGGTGTAGGTATTTCTGTTGCCACTAGTTCAAAAAATAAGTCTCAGAAACAGAAAAAGTAAATGGGGGCTCAAACGTGATTATTTACCGTTTTTCAGTAAGTAGGTACTTAGGCACATCACAAGATCACAAGTTCGGTTTAGCTAGGCGCATAGGAGGAACTAATAAGTTTAGTCATACGAATAGTTAATTATTAGTCATACGAATTTAGGAATAGGTATTAGAGACCGTATTCTTAGCATTCCATGGATGTACCGTGCGGGCGCCGGGTCCATAGCGTGGCACAGGGGGGAACACCCCGACGGCATCTGGGACTTGCGACCCATTCGAGTAGGTTTAGGGTGGCCACCTTAGCGGGTTAAATTAGAAGTCGGATTTATTGTTATCATCGATATAGATAAGACTATGATTGTTATTGTGTTGTGTTCGATACCCTACCTACTTATTTTGGCACTGTTGCAATTTGGGATTCCCATAAAAATATGACGTCATCATTATTTTACATCGATTTTGTTTTCTATTAGGTATTGATAACTTGAGCGAAATCTTTCACTAGCACGCCTGAACCCCGAACGAGTAGCCAGAGTCATACAATACTTATGCTCACATTTCACCATTTTTAGGGTTTCGTAGCCAAATGGCAAAAACGAAACCCTTATAGATTCGTCATGTCTGTCTGTCTGTCTGTCTGTCCGTCTGTCTGTCCGTCCGTGTGTCACAGCCACTTTTCTCCGAAACTATAAGGCCTATGCTATTGAAACTTGGTAACTAGATGTATTCTGTGAACCGCATTAAGATTCTTATATAAAACTAGATAAAACGCAGTAAATTTCGGGGGTCCCCATACTCAGAACTGAAACTCAAAATTTTTTTTCATCGAACCCATACGTGTGGGGTATCTACTTATAGATAAGTCTTCAAAAATGTTATTGAGGTTTCTAGCATCATTTTTTTCTAAAGTGAATAGTTTACGCAAGAGACACTTCCAAAGTGGAAAAATGTGTGTCCCCTCCTCTAACTTCTAAACTAAGCTAGTGATAAATCTAAAAAGAATATATGATGTATACATTGCCATAAAATCTACCAACGAAAATTGGTTTGAACGAGATAGAGCTGGTAGTTTTTTTTTAATACGTCATAAACCGCAATTTAAAAAAAACATCAATCAAAGCTACAACGAACTATAAGAACTTTTATATTATGTTACTTGCTGCTACGAAAACCGTCATGGGCGAGTCCAACTCGCACTTGGCCGGTTTTTATTTTATCCCACAAAACGAGTGTTGATCTAACTGTTATTTAAATTCCTTTTACAATATCTTGTTTTCAACCTATTGAGTACGTATTGCACAACATGTGGTAAATTGGAAATTCCTTCCCAAACATCCTCCTGTTTCATTAATATGACGCAATTTCGAAGTGTCCAATTTATAAACAAAAAAATTGCATCATGTTAAATTGATAAATAAATTATAAATAGGACAAAAAGGTCATAAAAATGTAGATAGCACTTGTTAGTCACAATGACATGTATTATTATAAATACTAAAACCATTTAACTAACCTAACTGTCAATAGTTTTAAGTAAGTAAGTACCTATATTATACTTTTCTATATAGCTACCTAAACAAACATACTTTATGCAAATCGCAAGGGGACCCTAAACTAGTTTATTTTGCCGGATTGAATGGCATTTCGCGGTCACTAGCGGCACCCTTAACTAAAAGTGACCTGACCTTGGCCAACTTGACCCCAAGCGGGCTAGTTGAACTTTGAATTCTCTGTAGAAAAGGATAAACGTACATTGAGTTATGTTATAATGTACTACGAACGTGTACTACGTTCGTAGTACATTATAACATAACTAAATGTAAACGTATAGGAAAGTGCCTTGCGTTGCGCTCAGGGCGCCGATTGTCGACCACACGACACGGGAATGCGTGGTCGAAAAATATTTATTTCTAAATATGAGACAGATGACCTTTCATCCGTTTCAACCGACCACGCATATTATGTTGAATAGATCGAGAATCGGCGCACTGATGTAACTCAACCCAAAGCACTACCATGTGTAAAAACTATTAACACTAAATAAAAAGTATTTACTCTATGGCTTATACCTAGTTGATGCACAGTAAATAAAGCCTCGATGACACAGAGCGAGTTTACAAGCTACAAGTCAGCAAGCAGCAGCTTGTAAACTCGCTCTGTGTCATCGAGGCTTTATTACAAAATAGGTACTTTTGATTTTGACTATCCCATTGTAAATCACTTTGTAAACTCGCTCCGTATATCTATAAATATAAATACCTACTAATGTTATAAAATGAAAAGATTTAATATTTGTTAATCTCGAACGTGTGCCCTAAGTAAAATCTCAATTCTATTATTTTTCACACCACATCCACCCTAGTATTTCATCATTAACTACCAACTAACAAAAAAATACAGAAGTTAGTCTTGTACAAAACATCTTTCGTTATAGTACTTATACAATTACCTATTTAATCCAACATGAAAAAGGAACAGTTTTACAATACAACAACTCCTATTAATAGTATTTACTCGAGGGGGTAGGCAGAGGCACCTACAATTAACCTGTAATTTTGTTAGTCTCAGGTAGCTAATATGAATAGAAGACAAGCCAAATGTTTTCATTTTCTGACCACTATCGAATTAATGTCAAATCAATTGATTGTTAAGAAATTGAAAAAAATTGTTAAGAACTTTTTAGGGTACCGTACCCAAAGGGAAAAAAACGGGACCCTATTTAGGAGACTTCTTAATATTTATTTATTATTTATTATTTTACCTTGATATATAACTTGACATTTTCACATCAGTATTTTTTTTAATCCAGTTAGTACTTCTCGAGAACAGATTTATTCCCTGACAAACAAATCTTTCCAATTCATAATAGGTCTTATTTAGGTAAAAAAGTTCTGATAAATAAATTATTATAAATATCTTATCTTATCTAATCTTCCTGCTATAATTAAGTACCTTGATAAAACGTTCAATATACACTTATACAGATAAGTACTTAGGTATTAATTAAGTGCTTTTTATTTGACTCAACAATCTAGTTTCATACTGTGACGATTGATGATGACTTATAAATGGTTTTGCTATCAGGTCCTTGAAAATAACATTGCATGTACCAAGTGCATGGCATGTGCATCAATTTAACATACTTTAGAAAATTTTTGTTTCTAAAATTTTATTCAGAGGATGTCTTCCTCTAATTTTAGGTACATTGTGGTCCCGATCGCATTGAAAATCCCCATTTGGCAGCCCAAAACGTTGACAAATTACGAGTATTGACAGACCAGTTGAATTGACTTTAGTGTTTTGACGTTTTGGAAATCAACAAAAGTATTTACTCCTAGTAACCAATTTCCCAAGTGCATCCACACGAGTTGAACTTCTGTATATTTCTATTTGTTATTGTGTTTCTCACTCAACATGCTACATAATATTGCATCATGAAGCTCAGCGCGTGCGGAGTTCATGCATCACCTGTCATACCACTCACACACCGCACTATCCCCCATAAGAAGACGCGACGGCAATAGTCGGTGGATATAAGCTACCGAGCATGGCTTCTCAATAAATAGTCAGAACCCGGCGTGGAATGCTATCACACAACTTATCGCGAAATGTTTTTATAGCTTACATAGTTGGATATAAATATATCACGAAATATCTACGAATACTAGTCAATAGAAAAGTTTAATTGTGTAACGTGAATTAAAACTGATCTTCGAATAGTGACAAGTGAAACTTTGTATCGATATTCGTTCAAGCAACTTCGGACATTTTGTTTATTTACGACTCTCAAACGCTGTGTTGTGTTAAATTTGCTACGCTATCGTTTGAACGCAACATTGACAGACAATTGAAAAAATGGTAAACTATTTTATATATGCCACAGATGACTCCGGTTCCACTGGAGGCCAGCCCTATTTTAACAGTAAAGGTTTAGAAACGTTAAAAGCTTTTAAAGACGATGTGGCAGCGTTACAAAACGCCTCCCAGGATGATCAAAAGGACGATAAAGTAGTATACCTTCATTGGAGCGACAAGTGTACCAGAGTTGAAGAAAATCAGGTAATTTCTCGATATGAACAGAAAAGCGGGAGAGGCTCCGATACACTACCACACCGAATCTTGGAATGGATGTCAGCAAATATTACAGACAATGATACAATTCCACTACTGTATGTAATCACTGATGGGGCTGTAAGCCGGTCCAGCATCAGACCGTGCGACCCCAACATGAAGATTGATAACGTAATATTCTACGCTTTCAATACAAATGTCAACTACATTGATATGTCCGTGGCAGCCATGTTCATTTGTAAAAACAAACGCTATGTTGTACACTGCAACGAAGATTTGACGGATGAGACTGATCTGTCAAACCCTTACGATTATGATCAGATCAATATTGAAACTTTTGAAGACAAAAAGGAACAACTTAAATCATACATCAAGCTGCAATTTCTGACCAAAAATTCTTCAAATCAGATGGCGTTAGAAGAAATCAAAAAGCTGAAAAGATTACGATCGCGTTTATTTGAAGAGCTAGAAGCAGCACAAAAAGTAGCTGTGACCCCAATTAACTTAAACGTTAAAGACAAAGATGTTTTTATAAGAGAATTTAAGAGAACAAAATTTTACAAAATTTTGATAAACCCTGATCACTTAAGTGAACAGCAAAAAATCGAGAGCTGTATCAGTGCTTTAATTAATTACATCAATGACGATAAAAAGTCGTTCAGGTTTGATAATTTAAAGTTTACCCAAAAATTTACACCGGCCACCGAGGAAGAGGAAGTTTTGAATGTTAATTACGAAAATGCTGCAGAGATCTCATTTCCAGACATTATTATGTCTAACGAGAGTGGAGTTCCCGTCGTTCTACTGACACATTACAATTTAATCGAAAAGATTCTATTCAAAAGTGGCACTGACTCCACTGCTCACTTTTCTCGATTCAGAGGTGTTATCGAGTGTCCGTTAATGTTGCTATTTGATGACAATTTTAAAAGTTCCGTTGAGTACTATTACAATTTAGATGCTTTTAAGGGAATGATTGAACATGGCATGGAGACTGGGCCACGCACACGGCAACCGTTTACAGGGGCAATCGTACCCCTTGAAGAGTTCGATGATTACAATGACTATATTATGTCATGTACCTACTTTGGAGGTAGAAAAGTACCATACAATAAAGGATTATTATATTATGTTCTTTACAAAACGTGCCAGAAATTGGAATATATCGAAGATAATGTTGTTGATTATCTGAAGAGTTATGTTATTAAACGTATAGCCAAAACAAAATGCTATCTCGGTCTGAGTGGAGTGTCTATAGACGATCCATTAATTCGAGTGAATCTAACTACAGCTTTATGGTATTGCGCGGAACTGTCATCAATTATATTCAAAAACGATCCACAGCATTTCACAAAAGAGAAATTACGCATGTACAGTAACTTCGCAGAGAATATGAAGGAAATCCTTGAATGGTTTCAGTACGATATCGATACAAAATTAGTAGATCTACGTGCAGATATATTCAAACATCTGAATCAACTAAAACGCATACCTCGCTCCGAAGATAAAGCTATGTTTATTTTAGAACAAGTATTCAAGAAAGTGGATGGATTTCTGGTCGCTGAAATAACAAATGCCAAAAATATTTACAAGTTAAATTACGTTCAGATGGACCACAGAGCTCTTGTTGATGAGACTAAAGTATTTGCTGCAGTCGACTTACATAAATTTGCACATTTTATGGATTATGTAGATGCCAACTCCAATGATGTACCGTTATGCAAAAGAACTATGAGACCACATTTTGTAACGGAGGACCAAACATCTTTCTATGAACAGTTACTGAAGAAAACACAAAGAGTTTTGATTGAAAATGATAAAGTTCTATTTGAACCTGTATCCATGCTAAATATCTCAAGGATTTTGTCTCTTTACAAACTGTATTTATCATGCGTCGAAGACCACTTAAAATATCCTAGTCTTGAGGAATATAAAGCTTACGTGTTAAAAAAGAAGCAATTTTATCAAGGAAAACCAGTTATTTTCTCTCTAAATACGTTAGATGACATCGAGGAAGTCTATGGTTGTTACGAAAATTTGGTCAAAGACAGTGCAGCACCTATTGATGTGAACAAATTCATCGAAATAACAAAGCAATCGGTGAACAGAGAGAAACGGATCGTCTTGGAGAACCCTATTGGCTTCAACATGGATGAAATAACAGATTACATTAGAAAATCTGAAGCAGTTGTTAAATTCGATAGTGATTCAAGTTATAAAAATAATAATTGATGCTCTTTATTGGCTACGAAACAAGGAATGAAAATTTCTGAAAGCGAATCTTTCATGATTCCCGCTGAGAGCCAACTGCTGCATCGAACCGAAGGCTCCTGATGCAGCTTTGACTAAAGAACGGATGATAGTACCTACTTAGAAAGAAACTTGTAAACATTTCGAATGTATTTTTGTATCAAATCTTGTTTTTTCATAAACCTATCAAGGAAGCCATCTGAAAATCAGCGCTGCACAGCTTATGTCGTAGACAGATGATCTGAAGCATTTATGCCGAGATGGCTACCCGTTTAGGACTCGTGAAGATTGCCATTATTTTATTTCTGTTTTTTTTTTGTTTTAATACTTTTTTTATAGCTTTATAAATTAGATATAGTTTGTGTATGCGTCCTAAACCTAAATGTATTTTTCTTTCTTTCTTCTTTAAGTTCTTTTCACAAAGATCATTTTATTGTTGCTTTTTTATATACCTACCTATGAAAAAAATATAAATAATTTCTAAATTAAATAAAATGATCTCCACATGCTTGTGGATAATAATCACATTTTGCTTTTTTTAAAATTAAAAGTCTAAGACCCAAAATTGTTTTATGCATAACTATCCTCTATCCCTACTTCTCTACTAAATAAATACATATTTAACTGCGTACCTACTCATTTCTTTCTGTTATCAACTGAACCACTGAACCGATTGTGATGGAATTTGAAACAAATACAGAATTGAGTTTGTAAAAGGACATGAACATATTTTCATTTTGGAAATCCTTCATGGATGCTATGACAGACTCTTGCCGACTAAAATCACGATTCTCGACCCGGGAAAGTTTTCGGAAGGATGTCGTAGGATTCCCGCCTGAATGGACATAGACTTTTTTTCAACGTGAGGAATATCCTACCTGGACGCTATGCCGGACTCAAAAACCACACGTATCTTACCTAACAGCCTACGGTTTTGAGCCCCGGGTAAGTCCCCGGAAGGATACCCCAGGACTCTCAATAGACCTACGGCTACCACTGCAGCCTCACCTAGGGGGGAAGGGCATAGGCTACCAAATTGCATCTATTAAATTGACAGATCCACGAATTTTTGAAGTAAAACTTCTTTAGGCGCGACTAGGGAGTAACTCAGTTTTTTTTTCTGACGGAAGTAACGCTCGCTATTCAAAATTCAAATGAATGATATTAATCACGCACACACTTTTTTTATGTAGACTGGTACCTACAGCAAGAAATAGGAAAAGCATGAAGAACCGATAGAAGGTCCTAAGGCCGAAAACTGCATGTCAGCGGGAGCAGGGCGGGAGCGGCGGCGACAGCGGGGCGGGGCGGGGCGGATCTTGACCGAACTTGATCTCAGCGGCCGGATCGCTCGTGTCGCGGCGACGAAGTGTTGGGTTTGGCGGTAACCCGGCGCAACCACATCTTTCGGAACGGAGTGCTTTTGTTTCGTCGTATGATTTATTGTAGGCAAAAAAAGATTATTGATCTTTACAATAAACAAAGAAAACAAAAACGCGATTTTTATACTAATATTATAAAAAGAAAAGATTTGATTGTTTGTTTGGCAACTAATAGGTCCGAAACTACTAGGTACTGAACCGATTTGAATAATTCTTACACTACTGTTGGGAAGTAACATTATCCCAATATGTGTTCCCAATGACCTATCAACTTGTGATTATGTACTTTTTAGGATTCCGTACCCAATGGGTAAAAACTGGACTATATTCATGAGATTTCGCCGTCCATCTATCTGAATGTTCGTCACGAGACTGTATATCTAATATAAAAGGGGCTGCCACACATGCCAACGTTTTTAGGGTTCCGTAGCCAAATGGCAAGAAACGGAACCCCTATATCGTCATGTCTGTCTGTCCATTCGTATGTCACAGCCACTTTTCTCTGAAACTATAAGACCTATGCTATTGAAAATTGGTAAGTAGATGTATTCTGTGAACGGAATTAACACTTCAACATAAAATTAGGAAAAGCAGTAAGTTTTGGGGGTCCCTATATCTACTCAAAAGAACTGAAAGTCATTTTGATTTTCATCAAACCCATACGATACGAGTGGGGTATCTTTAAATAGTATAATTCAAAAATGCTATTGAGGTTTTTAACATCATTTTTTCTAAGCTGAATAGTTTGCGCAAGAGACACTTGGAAAAAATGTGTCTGCCCCGCCCCCTCTAAATTCTTAACTAAGAGAATGATAAATCTAAAAAAAAATGTACATTGGCATAAAAACTTCCAACGAAAATTGGTTTGAACGAGATCTAGTTAGTAGTTTTTTTGAAACGTCATAATAAACCGCGATTTTCGCTTAGATAATTACTACCACAGCGAAAGTGTTAAAACATTAATCAAAGTACGAACTACAAGAATTTTTATATTATGGTACTTGCTGCTACGGAACCCTACATGGGCGAGTCCGACTCGCACTTGGCCGGTTTTTTATTATAAAATCACTCTTTTATGTCTAGAAAGATAGAAAGAAAGAAAAATGCGTCTGCCTACCCCTTCGGGGATAATGGGCGTGATCATATTATGTATGTATTTTTATGACTAACATGTTTCCTTGGCCAAATTGGCGATCTATTAAAAATATACCAATTAATTTCTCCGCTTACATCATACGATAAAATACACAGAGGAACGGCACTACGTCAGCTCAATCGCAGCGATATCGCGCGACTGGCGCTCCCCGCTCGTTCGTGCACCGCTGCCCGCCCCGCCGTCGCCCCGCTGACATGCAGTTCACTTCTATGGGACTCCATACGTTACACCGCCCCGCTCCCGCCCCGCCCTCCGCTGAGATGCAGTTTTAGGCCTAAAGGTAACTAAATAAGTAAATAAATTACATAACATTTTTTTTACTCTACACAGCCACCCCTCTAGCCCAAACTATGCTCTAGCTTGTGTTATGTGATCTAGACAACGGTAAACATAGCTACTTATATTTCGAAATACATACTTACATACATACATAATATGGTCACGCCTTTATCTCACCTTCCTTACCACCACCTTATTTCACCTTTTTACAATTTGTCCCACGTAACTGGCGGTGAGCCGTATTGCCGTGTTGCAATGGACAGGCGCAGGTTGTGACTGCCTGCTGTTGAAATTTTTCAAACCGCTGAAAAGGCCTTCAACTTGGCTTAACGACTGCTATTTTACTGGCAACCGGGACCAAAGACTTAACGTGCCTTACGAAGCATGGAAACGCTCAAATAAATGCCACAAAGTGGTCACCCATCCAAGGACTGGCCTTAGTGAAAGTTGCTTACTGCATTGATCGTTTACAGAAAACTGAGTCCGCGGGGCCACGAGCGCTTCTGCTTTCAATACATACAGACTTAATAGATAAATAGGTCCACTCAGACATGAAAATGATGTCACAAACTGGTCGGTGATCATCACCCATCCGAAGAATAGCCATAGCGGAAATTGCTGACTGCAGATCGTTTTAAGAAAACTTAGTCAGCGGGGTTACGAGTCAATCATCCATTTTTTGTAGGAGTTTATTGTAGAAGTTGTACATATCCCAAGACGTTACTCAGAAAGTCAGAAATAAATTCCCGCTGTCGTCGGTCCTACGGGAAACATTAACCATTGTCTATCAGGTGGCTAGTGTGTTTGCCGCCTTAGTAGTATAACTAAAATCTATAATTATTATCACTATGGTTGCATACAAGCATACGATTCTATTACATATAGTTATGTAAAATTGCAGTAAGTATTTTTTTATACCACTGAGGTGGCAGACAAATTACACAGCTCACCTGGGCTAATACAGTCGTATTACTTACCATTTATATGCACATTTGCAAGAGCAAAAGTATTCACACTGCCGACTTTACAAAAAGATCCGTTACGAAAAGATGATAAAACTGAGGCAGGGAGTTACTGTGAGAGGATGAATATCATGTATGATGCGGGTGGTGTGATGGATGATAGTAGCTAGGTATTGAAACTGAACAATAATCTTCTTGTTAGCTTGTTAGTACCTAATAATAATCATCTATTATACTTCTATACTAATATAGAATATATTATTATCTGTGATACTAATATTATAAAGAGGAAACCGCGTGACGTCCACTAGATACCTACCTACATAAAGTTAGTTTTCTATAAGTACATAAAGTTTTTTTTCAATGTATACCTATGTACTGTACGATTGGGGCGGTTTAAACACGGTGACGTCATTTACAAAAACAAAAAGTCAAATGGGGTTATACTGTACTAACTACTAGCGCCACCTAGGAGACAGTAGTGTAACATTTTTTTGCTATGCTAGCGCTTGGTAATGAAGTGTAGGCCAAGGAACTTATACTTCTTAACAGTTATTACCTATGTGGAGCCATTCTTACTAGTGACCGACCGAAGTTTTGGTTTCGGTTTCGGTTTCGGCCAGTTTCGGCCAAAAAATCGAGTTTCGGCCGCAGTTTCGGTTTCGGCCAAAATGGGCCGAAATTTTCGGCCGGGCCGAAACTCACGTGTTTATGAATTTTGAGTGCCTGGCTCTGCTTGTGACGTGGTTGGGGTCAGCCCAACCAGTTAATATGTTACTAACCGAAGATTAACCGATTTACAAAGGACTTCCAATCAATAGTTATAAGAATACAAATTTTACAGAATCCTAAAAAGGTGATCTAGGACCTTGTTGTCAGTTTCGTTGACTTCGTAGGTCGTCTGTCTGTCAGTCTGTCAGCACGCTGTAACTCATGCACCTCGATAGTTAAACAGTTAAATTTTACTACCAATGATGTATTTCTGTTGCTGCTCTAGCAACAAATAATAAAAATAGACAAATTAATATTATTAAAGGGGGCCTCCTACAACATACGTGATTTTTTGCCGCTTTTTTTGTACCGAACCCTACGTGCGCTAGTCCGACTCACTGTTGTCCAGTTTTAGTTATGTACTTCTAGAATGTAACCAAAACCAGCCAAGCACTAGTAGCAGGGCACCGTGTGGTTTTAGTTGGTAGGAGTTCGCAATTGTAACTATGAGTAATTCCACACGTAAAAGAAAGAAACTCATCTTTAGGTGGAGATATTTCGAAAATGAACACTTGAGAAGATTTATACCCACTTGAGAAGAACAATGAGAAAAAATAACCGGCCAAGTGCGAGTCGTACTCTCGCATGGAGGGGTTAAAGCGGGACCCTATAAATGAGAATGAGGCTTAGCCGTCTGTCTGTCTATCGGTCATTCACTGTACAGTAGTCCTAACGACTAAAAACCACGCGTATCCTACCTAACAGCCTACGGTTGGGAGCCCCGAGTATGCCCTCGGAATGATGCATACTGCGGCCGCAACTTTGGGGGGTTGTTCAGTTGCTATCCCGCTTCTTGAGGGGGTCGTGCATGAATCTCTCACGTCACGCTATCGTCTAAGACCTGCTTCTGTAAGGACGGTGAGCAGCCCCGTCATCGTCCTCGGCCCCCGGTCGTGGAGGCTGATAGTATGGGGCACCGCCGCAGACTGTAAAACTCGGATGGGAGAGTTCTCTCCCGCTTCCTCCCCGCCGTCTCTTTCACGATCATGACCTGCACACAGGAAGAGGCCTATGGCCCCGCTCCAGCGCCTCCTTGCGCCATTTAAACAATGACGCAAGGGCCCTCGTTTCCTTGCTTCCAGGTCCCATAGAGGGGTCCCGGCTAGAAGACATGCCGCCTCAACTGAGATCATGCGGTATTCCCTTATCACTCTGACAGCTGTCGCCTTTTGCGGGCTAAGCAATCTTGCCGCATTGCTGACCATCAGGATCTGCACCCAAACGGGGGCCCAGTATAGGTCCATGCTCCGAACGATCCCAAGGTACAGTCTCCTGCAGCGAGCGTTGGGTCTCCTGATATTAGGCAACAGCCGCGAGTGCGGCTGATGCCCCCCTCCCTCAGCTATGGGACCAAACTTCGGAAGTGGTATCCGAAGTTCCACCGGCTATCGAGTACGAGCCCCAGATACGTCATCGAGGGCTCGATGCCGATGCTGACGCCCCCTATATGTAAGCTGGATCCCGCAGGTGGCCTTTAGGACTGCGTCTCGGTGCGTTGCTCCTCGCGCTGTAGTGAGGGTGTCGTCGTAACACGTTACGCAACTCTGAGCTACGGACCACGCTGCACCCAATCGTAACCGATGTTCCACAGAAGTGGTCTTAAGACCGATCCCTATGGAACACCGAACGACACACTCACCGACCCTGCCCTAGCCAGCTCGGGTAAGTTATGGTCCTCTCGGAAAGATAGACCCTGACAATTCAACAGAGGTATGGAGGCATTCCATGGTAAAAAAGCGCCTCCCAAACGCAGCTCCAGGGTAAGGTGTTGAAAGCGTCGGCGATGACAAGAGACACTGCCACCACCGATCACCTTGTTTTGTTACCGCTATAAAAAAATATACCTACTAAAATAAAAAAAAAGCATCCACACATCAAACGTACTGCTCGTTCGCTCTAAGTTTGCCGCTCGGCTCACTCGGCTCCATACTAAAGTTAAATTTTTAAATTAGACGAAGTAAATTGACAGCAAGTAATGTCACTTCTTCATACAATTGCTTATTTTGTATGACGAAGTGACATTAGCTACTGTCAATTTACTTCATCTAATTAAAATTTCGGGTATACGTCTCTACGCCAGCGGCAAACTTAGAGCGAACGGGTAGTAATTTTTGTACCCAATTTTTGTAACGGAACCCTCCGTGTGGGAATCCGACTCGAACTTGGCTGTTTTTTTTTTTTTTCAATATGAACACGTGAGTTTCGGTTTCGGTTTCGGTTTCGGCCGAAACTGACCCTGGGGCCGAAAGTTCGGTTTCGGTTTCGGTTTCGGCTGGAAAACCAGTTTCGGTCGGACACTAATTCTTACACTACCGGCTCGGCATGATGGCCGTTAAGTAGCTACGAAGAGAATTTGGCAGAGCTTGCTTGCTCTCTCTTTTTTTACAAGGCCTTTTAGTACCACCTAATATCTACTACTTTGTCAACTCAACTACTGATGACTAGACCGTTTTACTCGGTCAATATCGTAACTTAGTTGATATGTCAAAAATTATAGCGTGCCGCACGTATAATTACGTATGACGGTTTAGGGGAGAGGGGCCGAACGTCTTATTTACCATTATCAAAAAGTCGGAAACCAAACTTATATTTTTGTTTAGATTCTTACGTATCAAATATTACGCAGGGTTGTAGGATGTCGGCCTATGCTTTTCATACACAAAGGAAAGAGGGGATGGAAACTACGTAAAACCAACTATCGTATCATACAATCAAATAGGTATATGTATATATTTTTACCGAAGTATCTAACCCCTTTTTGCTTTCGGTAAGAATATTGAGAAAGAGAAATTTCATTCTACCTACACAAAAATCTCACATCAATCCAATTTCCTAGTAATTTAATATCTACTTGTTCATTAGCGCTGGAGGTCCTGGGTTCGATTCCTGGGTCGGTACAAATGTTTGTGTGATCCACAAATGTTTGTTTCGGAGTTAGGGTGTTTTCTATCTTCTTCTATCTATACTTATAATAAATCTGTAGAGAGGTCAATTCTGTACATGAAATATATTTTCAAAATAACTATCAGGGGGTGATTAGTGATCGATACTGATGCCAAAAATGCAATCAGTAAAATTTTTGTCTGTCTGTCTGTCTGTCTGTCTGTCTGTCTGTATGTTCTTTATAGAAACAAAAACTACTCGACGGATTTTAACGAAAATTGATACAATTATTCTTTATACTCCTGGGCAGGTTATAGTATACTTTTCATCACGCTAAATCAATAGGAGCAGAGTAGTGAAGGGAAATTTTGGGAAAACGGGAGAAGTAACTGCATTTTCAGGGCTTCGTAGTCAAATGGCAAAAACGGAACCCTTATAGATTCGTCATGTCTGTCTGTCTGTCGGTCCGTCTGTCTGTCCGTCCGTGTGTCACAGCCACTTTTCTCCGAAACTATAAGGTCTATGCTATTGAAACTTGGTAGCTAGATGTATTCTGTAAACCGCATTAAGATTCTTATATAAAACTAGAAAAAAAGCAGTAAATTTTGGGGGTCCCCATACTCAGAACTGAAACTCTAAATTTTTATTTTCATCAAACCCATACGTGTGGGGTATCTATAGATAGGTCTTCAAAAATGCTATAGAGGTTTCTAACATCATTTTTTTCTAAAGTGAATAGTTTTCGCAAGAGACACTTCCAAAGCGGAAAAATGTGTCCCCCCCCCCCTCTAACTTCTAAACTAAGAGAATGATAAATCTAAAAAAATGTATGACGTACATTGCCATAAAAACTACCAACGAAAATTAGTTTGAACGAGATAGAGCTGTTAGTTTTTTTTTAATACGTCATAAACCGCAATTTCCGGTTAGTGAAATCACTACCACTGCGAACGTGTTAAAACATCAGTCAAAGTTACAACGAACTATAAGAACTTTTATATCATGTTACTTGCTGCTAGAAAACCCTTCATGGGCAAGTCCAACTCACACTTGGCCGGTTTATTTAAGCTTCCGTCGCGTGTGCAGCCTTACCTAATGGTTTAAGTTACATAGAAATCATGTATGACGGAAATACATATTTGTATTCTACATAAAATTGTCTAAAAAATATCCTATGTCTATCTTTTATGGTTGACTCATTTCTTCGGAATACATCTCACAATGATGAAGGCGCAACTAATAATAATTTCCGAGATCTTGCCATAAATCAGTGCTTATTAGCTCTTCAGGAAGACTTAACAGCAGTAGGCGGTAAATCACTCTGTGAATATGGTTTGCCAACACCAACCTCAGTCGGAGAGGTTACCAATAGAGAATATTCCGCAGAGATTGGTTACAGCTCAATGGAACTGCTAGCAACATTAGAAAACGGTGTCCCAATGATGACTGCAGAACAACGTTCAGTCTATGATCGCGTGTGCGAGAGTGTTCAAAATAATTTGGGAACAATATGGTTTTTAGATGCACCTGGAGGAACTGGGAAAACCTTTTTGACTAAATTAATACTAGCTTATGTTCGAAATCAGCGTAAAATTGCTCTTGCCGTGGCTTCATCAAGTATAGCTGCAACATTGCTACCAGGAGGTAGAACTGCTCACACAATGTTTAAAATACCAATTGATTTAGATCGCACGGAAAGGTCAACCTGTCATTTCAAGAAACAGCGACAAAGCTAAGGTATTACGTGAGTGTAATTTAATCATATGGGATGAATGTACGATGGCCCATCGAAAAGGAGTAGAAGTGGTAGACAGAACTTTAAGGGATATAAGACAAAATGATCGACCAATGGGCGGTATCACAGTTTTATTTTGTGGTGATTTCCGACAAACCTTACCGGTAATACCACGGGGAACCCGAGCTGATGAGGTTAGGGCTTGCCTGAAAAGCTCTTATTTGTGGCGTGATATACAATCGGTGCATTTGACTATAAACATGCGAGTGAGAACTGGAGATAACCCGGATGATCGTGAATTTTCTGATATATTATTAAAGATTGGTGAAGGTACCTATCCACTGCTACACCAAGGAAAACTTATTCTGACGCCTGAGTGATGTTGTATAGTGCAATCCCAACAACATCTTATATCGTCAGTTTACAGTGACGTAACAAATTTATTAAATAAGGACAATTCTTGGCTATGCGAAAGGTCCATTTTAACTCCTCGCAATGACCAGGCATCTGAGATTAATAATAAAATACTGTCGAATATCCAGGGGGAAAGCAAAGTTTATAGTTTAATAGATAAAATGGTTGATGAACAAGAAGCCACTAATTACCCGATAGAGTTTTTAAATTCTTTAAATATGCCCGGACTTCCTTCTCATGAAATTTGTTTCAAAATTGGCATTCCGATTATTCTGCTCCGAAATTTAAGACCACCACAACTATGCAATGGAACTCGGCTTAAAGTAACCCAGTTGCAGCAAAATGTAATCGAGACTCAAATTTTAACAGGTTGCGGTGCAGGAGAAACCATCTTTATTCCCAGAATTCCCATAATACCAAATAATTTTCCATTCCAATTTAAAAGAACGCAATTCCCAGTATCGGTGTGTTATGCAATGACAATAAATAAGGCTCAAGGGCAGACTTTTCGTGTTGCTGGAGTAGATCTCGGTGTCAGTTGTTTTTCACATGGTCAGTTATATGTCGCTCTTTCCCGGGTTAACAGTTCTAGAAATCTTTATGTTCACGTGCCGGACGGGTCAACTTTCAACGTAGTTTACCCAGAAGCTTTGCGCTGAAGTATTCTCATTATATATGTACTTAAGCCTCATGTGAAAGTGATCTAAACAATATTACCAACACATTAACATATTAGCATACAAGGAGTTACATGCTGATGGTCTCGGGGCACAGCTATTAATAATAATATTCTGCGGTTCCTTATTGCGATATTTTTTAACAGTATTGTGGATTGACATATTATATTTCCCTTTGTAGCATTTATTTTCTATAGATGCAGTATTTAGGATGTGTAAGCAGCCTTATCGAGTTATCTTTTTTTAATCGGTTGTCAGTGGTGACATTTCTGCTGTCAGAATGACAGGATGTCATAAGTTCGGTGACGAAGCGTTTCGCATTTAAAGGAAGGGGCTTTGTTAAGATTTTTCGTGAAAGACAGGACTTTTGACCGAGAGCTGCTTTGGGGTAGTTGGAGGTCCTTTGACTTTTGCTCTGAGACTGTGCCGCGAATCAGTTTTTCGCTCAAGCGCGATTATTTGTTACCTCGCGTGGCCTAACGGGCTGTGATTGGGTTGCTGCATTGCATCTTGCTACATTTTACCCAGAAAACTGGTGAGTCACTTCTTCTTTTGCAAAGCGGGTCGATTGTCGTCTATCGCGCAGCCAAGATCTTAATTTGTCGTCTCTTTCATGACAGGGTTTTTTTACTACGGGGCTAGTTGCCGGATGAGATATCTGGTGCCGCACCTATAAGTTAGTGGGCTGCACGTGGTACGACAACGTGGAAGTGCGGACTACACGAGCTTCTCATGTGAGAGGTATCTGCCGTCATCACCTGGCAGTAACAACAGGCAGTCACTCTCACTCAGCTCACTCTGCAGGCCAGTAAATCCACTACTTATGTGTAGCTTAGTAGCATAAGTACCTAAGCACTGACTATACTTCTGTGTACCTGTGATATTTGTGTCTATCAGTGAATAAGCTCTCTGTGTGTCTCTGTGTATCTCTGTGTTATATAAATATATGTGTGTACACCCTACCTGACTGTTTTCGTCAGAGCCCTGGCCTACCCTTGCACGCACACTGGAATCTCTGTAGTAAGGCGCCCTGGGAAAGAGTTCTCTGCATAGCTACCTCGCGCTAGTTGGTGAGTAACACTGATCATCACTGTGTTATAAATTGGCTCCCAACGTAGTGGCAAATCTCTGGGTCTACTCTGCGGTAGCCTCAGTCTAGTGTGTGTGCATAGGTGGTTACCTCTGGCGAAACCATCCTGGTGAATCGTCCGAGACGCTCCAGGACGTTAATTGGTGGTGCTAGCAGCTAAGCACAAAACCTTCCCTTTCGTCTTCTTCCAGCTTCCTACATCTTTGGCTGGAAAAGACACAAAATTCTAAATTCAAAAATTTAAAATAGCTGTGATTTTGGAAAAACTTTTTGATTTTATTTGGCATACCCACTTCTTTTCTTATTGTGTTTCTTTTCTTTGTTATGTTCCTTTTTATGGTGCACACATATATTTATTGTAATATTATATTAGCATAGATTAATATATTACATATATTATTCTATAGCTTCACCTCTGTGTTAACTTAGTGAATTTCACTCTGTGTAATTATAAATTTTTTTTTGAAGGTATGTTGATACCTTGTAATTTTAATTATTAACCTGAACTGTGTTATCAGAAAATTTAGAAACTTTTCTCTCTTAATATACCCTTAATCTTTGTTAAATTCTAAAAGTCAATTTGAAACATAATTACCTAACTTAGTACACTTTGTTGCAACTCAATTTACATTTTTACTTTGTAATTGATCCCTATCTGTGCCATTTTATCTTTATAATTGTTGTAAGTAAATTTTTACATAATGGCACAGATGAAAAAATATATAAATTATTTAAGAAAGGATGAACTTGCTAACGACCTGTCCCACATGGGTATTTCAGTGGAACCGGAAACGACAGTGTCTGGCCTTCGGAGTGAGCTAAGAGCGGCACACCGACTCGTCCGTCGAGGTAGCATCAAAGCGAGTGCTCCGGTACCCGCTGATGCATCGGCTGAGCTCTCGATCTGCCTCCCGAAGGTGTCCGAGCTGGAGGAGGCTATTCAGTCAGGTGACATCTTCATTAATGGGGGTAGTCGTCTTAGGGTGTCCCTCAGGGCCAACTACTTATTGAGTAGGTTAGCTCGTTGTGGTCTGGATTGCCCCGACCTGGTGGATATTCGTGGTAGGCTAGTGAAGATCATCGCTAGGGCTGAACCCAGTAGTGATTCTGAATCCGAAGGTTCGAATGATGATGGTGATGATCCTTCGGGTCGTGACCAGGTGGAATATACTTCACCAGTAGTGAGAGAGGACCGCTCGGTGCGAGCTAGTTCAAGTAGGAATAGTTCTACATGTAACATAGTGTATAAAGAACGTCCCTTTAACTTATGTTCATTTAACTTAAAATATGATGGTTCTACTTGTGTACGTGTGTTTTTAGAGAGATTAGAGGAACTTAGATGTGCTCGGGAGGTTACTAAGCCTAGACTCCTTATGGCTTTCTCCGACCTGTTGGATGGACCGGCTTTGTCTTGGTTCCGTACAAACAAAGCTAACTTCATCTCATATGAGGATCTTATTAGTGAGCTTAGAGATACCTTCGATATTCCTGATTATGATTACCGCCTCAGGAACGAGATAAGACAGCGTACACAAGCCCGCTCTGAGTCCTTGGTTAACTATATATGTACAATGCAAGCCATGTTCTCAAGGTTGTCATGTAAGATGCCCAGTGAGGAACAGCTGGACATTCTCATGCACAACATTAGACCTGACTACATGAAGGAACTGGCCTTGCATGATGTCAACTCTGTAGATGACTTGAGACGTTTGGGTAAGCGCTTGGAGCTTGCGCGTACTAGGGCAGACGCTTTCCATGAGCCTGCTCTTGACAAGTTTGAGATTACATCTGACTTACACCAGCTTAAGAACAAAGGTGTACAAAAGCCCGCTAAGCAGGTGTCTGCAGTGGAGACGCCGGTTACCCCCCACGATCGCAAATGCTTTCGTTGCGGCGGGGGCGGTCACACTGCATACAGCTGCACACAGTCAAGGGAGCTGGTGTGTTTCCGGTGTGGTCTCAAAGGAGTCAAGACCCCAGACTGCTCACACTGTACTAGCAAGTCAAAAAACGCGTAGGCCAGGGCCTTATTAGGAACTCTGTGCATCACTCTGTATCTGAGTCTATTTCTGATAAGGTCCTGTTTCCTAAACGGGATAGTGACATTAGACCGTATCTAGTTGTTAAGGTTTTAAATTTAAATGTCTTAGGCCTTCTAGATTCCGGTGCCTCCTGCTCTATACTAGGTAAGGGAGCGCACCGCATCTTCTTGGAACTGGGTTTTGATCTTGTGAGTATCAATCCTACTTTTCGTATTACAACTGCAGACAGCACTCACTTGCAATGTCTGGGTTGTATCTCTTTGCCAATTGAGTACAATTCGGTTATCCGAGTTGTCAAGTTCTATGTTGTCCCAGGTATAACCACCTCCATGATATTTGGAGTGGATTTCTGGCAACAATTTAAGTTAAGTGATAAGTTAATTTTACAAAATATTAGTCTTGATAGCTTTAGTGATAATAATCCTATAGAGTCTGTGTCCCTTAACGGTGGCCTCAAGGATTACGACAACCTGACAACTAAACAAAGGTGTGTAATCAACGAGGTCATTGAAAAGTTCGACTCGTTGAACACTGATAAGGTGGGTTTAGGTCGGACCTCACTTGTGCACCATGTCATTGACACTGGTGACAGCAAGCCGATCAAGCAGCGTTATTATCCGCTCTCTCCCCTTAAGCAGAAGGCCCTGGAAGCCGAGCTGGACCGAATGCTGGAGATGGGAGTAGTGTCCCCGTCTCAGTCCGCCTGGAACTCTCCAGTGGTCATGGTGGAGAAGGCGAACGGCGACCTCAGATTGTGCTTGGACTCTCGCAAGCTGAACTCTGTGTCTAAGAGTGACGCCTACCCCTTACCCTATATCAATCAAATCTTAGACCATCTTAATAATGCCAAGTATTTAACCTCTGTAGATCTGAGTGCGGCCTACTGGCAGATTCCATTCGACTCACTCCAGTCTGCTGAGAAGACTGCTTTTACGGTTCCCCGGAGAGGATTGTTCCATTACAATTCCATGTGCTTCGGTCTTGTCGGTGCCAGTGCCACGATGCAACGCCTCATGGACCGTCTGTTTGGTCCCGAGTTCGACAACAAGGTATTTGCGTTTCAGGATGACATAGTCTGTGTGTCCAGCACCTTTGAGGAGCATGTAGAGCTCTTACATAGAGTCTATCAGCAACTCAAGGATGCTGGCCTAACTATTAATATGAAAAAATCCCACTTTTGTCGGAGTGAACTCAAATACCTGGGGTATTATGTGGACAAACATGGCTTACGGACAGACCCGGGTAAAGTTGAGGTTATCCTCAACTATCCCACCCCTTCTAACCCTAAGGAGGTTAAGAGATTTCTGGGAATGGCCGGCTGGTATCGTCGCTTTGTTAACAACTTCTCGAAGATTAGTAAACCTCTGTGCAAACTCACTTCTACGAACCTTAAGTTCGAATGGACCCCTGAGGCTGAACAGTCCTTTAACCTGCTAAAGTCAGCCTTGGTTTCTGCCCCTATATTAAAAATGCCTAACTTTGAGATGCCCTTCCGCATTCTTAGTGACGCGTCAGCTTACTCAGTTGCTGCTGTACTGACACAAACTCACGATGGTGTTGAGCACCCTATCGCCTACTGTAGCCGTTCTCTCAACAAGAACGAGGTGAACTACAGCACAACTGAGCGAGAACTTCTGGCCGTGATTTTCGCTTTGGAACAATTTCGACAGTACGTCGAAGGCCAAAAATGTACGGTCGTCACGGATCATTCATCTCTTCTGTGGTTCCATAAGCTAAAAAATCCCACGGGTCGTCTAGCACGTTGGAGCATGAGGCTCAGTCAATTCGATTTTGACATAGAGCATCGAAAAGGTAAAGACCACGTTGTACCTGATGCTCTGTCTCGTATCAAAATTGATTCCCTCGATGCAGTACCCACTAAAGACCCGTGGTATGACCACACCATGAATAGTGTTCGGAAGAACCCTAGGAAGTCACCAAATTATGACATTCGTGACAACCTTCTATATAGGTTAACTAAAAATAAATATTCTTTGACTTCAGACTTTGACTGGAAGCTGGTGGTACCTCAGGAGGATCGCTTGCCCCTGCTCTCTAAGTACCACGATGACACACTTAGTGCCCATGGTGGCGTTTGGAAGACGCATAAAAGGTTAGCCCTAAATTATTACTGGCCCAAGATGTACGAGGACGTCAAAGAATATGTTGGGAATTGCGAAACATGCAAGCAGTACAAACCCGTAAATACGTCTCGTCCCGGCCTAATGGGTAGCCCGAAGCGGGTTTCGAAGCCATTCGAAGCTATCTCTGTCGATCTGCTTGGTCCCTTTCCCACTTCGAGCAATAGAAACGTACACCTGATCGTGGTCTCCGACTACTTTAGCAAATACGTCATGTTGTGCCCTGTTCGGGTGGCCACAGGCGCTGTAGTCGCGAGGTTCATAGAGAAGAGTGTGTTTCTCGTGCACGGAGTCTGCAAGACTATTTACATGGATAATGGCCCTCAGTTTGTGAGTAAGCCATTTAAGGATCTGTTGGCTAAATACAATGTACCTAATATATATTATAACCCTAGGTATCATGCCCAAACTAATCAGGCGGAACGAGCTATTCGTAATGTGGTTCAAGCGATCTCATGCTATGTGAAGTCACAACACAAGTCTTGGGATCAGTTCTTGGTTGAGATACAGTGTGCTTTAAACACTGCAGTTAACGAAGCAACTCGTTTCACCCCTTACTTTTTGGTACATGGTAGGGAATTTATTGGGGATGGAGTGCTGTACAGGCAGACAGATATCGCGTGCCATCCTACTTCAGTCTCTGTAGACGATCCATCAGCCTTCGGTGTCAAGCTGAGAGAAATACAACGCATTTACGACCAGGTGAGGAAACATTTGAACGTTGCCCACCAGCGTAATGAAAAGTATTACAACCTCAGAAAAAGGCATGTAGAGCTGAAAGTGGGACAGATAGTTTACAAACGCACGTTCTACCTGTCCAACAAGGCCAAGAATTTTACTGCTAAGCTAGCTCCTAAGTTCCTTAAATGTGTGGTGACTGCTAAACGATCCCCTTTAGTATATAGGCTGTCAGATCTGGACGGTAAGGATCTTGGGGAGTACCATATCAAGGACATCCTGAAGTATCAGGAGGAGCAGTCTCCAATACCTAACGTAACTACATAGCACTGTTTCTCTAGTTTATTAAACCAGTGCTATGTGATCATTATGTAAGACTATTTTAATCTTTTGTTTGTATTTCTATATGTGTACGTGACTTTAAATTGTCACGTTGTAGTTTCTTCTATGCACCGCACCGAGCGTTTTTCTCTCATTCGCTTCTTAGTACTCTACATTATCCTGAGAGCTTGGGTAGTGTTAGGGTATCGGCAGTGAGTAAAGGGAGCATTCGTTTTCTATGAAGGGCATTAGACTCTAGTTACTTAGCCTAACCGGTACACGAGTCAGTGTCTAGTTAGGTACATAGGAGGATCTTTCTTTGGTATTGTAATGGTCGTAGTCAGCTGGTGTTTGAAGGACCTAGCTGGTTGTCTTTGTTTATTAGTCAGTACTTTTCTGTTTTCTTTATTGTGTATTTCCAGCGTGTCATATCCGCAGGAAATACTATTAAAGGGGGGGTGGTTGTAGCATTTATTTTCTATAGATGCAGTATTTAGGATGTGTAAGCAGCCTTATCGAGTTATCTTTTTTTAATCGGTTGTCAGTGGTGACATTTCTGCTGTCAGAATGACAGGATGTCATAAGTTCGGTGACGAAGCGTTTCGCATTTAAAGGAAGGGGCTTTGTTAAGATTTTTCGTGAAAGACAGGACTTTTGACCGAGAGCTGCTTTGGGGTAGTTGGAGGTCCTTTGACTTTTGCTCTGAGACTGTGCCGCGAATCAGTTTTTCGCTCAAGCGCGATTATTTGTTACCTCGCGTGGCCTAACGGGCTGTGATTGGGTTGCTGCATTGCATCTTGCTACATTTTACCCAGAAAACTGGTGAGTCACTTCTTCTTTTGCAAAGCGGGTCGATTGTCGTCTGTCGCGCAGCCAAGATCTTAATTTGTCGTCTCTTTCATGACAGGGTTTTTTTACTACGGGGCTAGTTGCCGGATGAGATATCTGGTGCCGCACCTATAAGTTAGTGGGCTGCACGTGGTACGACAACGTGGAAGTGCGGACTACACGAGCTTCTCATGTGAGAGGTATCTGCCGTCATCACCTGGCAGTAACAACAGGCAGTCACTCTCACTCAGCTCACTCTGCAGGCCAGTAAATCCACTACTTATGTGTAGCTTAGTAGCATAAGTACCTAAGCACTGACTATACTTCTGTGTACCTGTGATATTTGTGTCTATCAGTGAATAAGCTCTCTGTGTGTCTCTGTGTATCTCTGTGTTATATAAATATATGTGTGTACACCCTACCTGACTGTTTTCGTCAGAGCCCTGGCCTACCCTTGCACGCACACTGGAATCTCTGTAGTAAGGCGCCCTGGGAAAGAGTTCTCTGCATAGCTACCTCGCGCTAGTTGGTGAGTAACACTGATCATCACTGTGTTATACCTTCTAAAATACGAAAGTTAATCTGTCTCTCACATCAAAACCACTGAATCCTGAGGAAGGACATATGCTACTTTTTTACGAAAAACGACGAAAACGCGGACGAAGTCGCGGGCAAAAGCTAGTGTATAATATGTATGTATTTAGAATTATATAAGTATGTATATCAGTCGTCTAGATTCCATAGCACAAGCTTGTTTTAGCTTAATTTGGGCTACATCCACAAATATTTATTTTATTATTTTATTAAAAGTAAGTCCGATCTAGAACGTACCGTGTTGGCACCACAATGAATCTTCAGAGTTGCCATGCGTAATTTATGAGTTACTACCAATAGTAATTATTTTTCAAATAAATTTATCTTAAGTAACACCAATAATGTATGAAATATTGAAATAATAGAATTTTGAAAAAAAAAAAAAAAAAAAAAGAACATTAATTAATATAATAAACATTAACGCGTATTGACTAGCACGTATATAAACTGTTACCTCTGATCTGGTCTACTACTGGTCATAAAAACTACCAACTGTTTCTTTTTATTACCACTTACAACACATTGCGTTGCAAGAAAGAGACAGAATCCCCTTAAGTCGTTGTCCTGCTCGGAACGTTTTTTACCTCTGACATGAAGTAATGCAATTTAACCGAATGACGTTGAAAATAAAGTTCAATTTTAATTTGTTTTTATGATTTCGTAAGCATTCCCGTTAGAAGTATAAGTTCCTTGGTGTAGGTACAGTGTAATAGGTGCGGACACCTAGGAAGCTCTGTGGTTTAACTTGGAAACCGTACTTCGGAATAAGAACAAGAGATGGCAAGTTTTGATTTAAGATTAATATAAAATTTGAAACAATGGCCCCGCCAAGTCGCGCAAAAAAGCGACACGGCTGGTCGCGGACGTAATATCCTTTTCTCGAAGCAGTTCAGGCTTTTTACTCCTCTTTCTAACTTTTTTGTAGATAGAACTAGAAGCCTGAATTTTCAGTTACCAAGCAGGCATTGTAAAAACAAGGTTTATTTAAAACTAGCTGTTCCCCGCGGCTTCGACCACGTAGAAGTCGTTATCGCGTAAAATCATTACCCTCCTTTTGCACAGTCAGTACAAAAGTAGCCTATGTCCTTCCCTTGGACTCAAACTATCTCTATACAAAATTTCCACAAAATGGGTTCAGCAGCGGTTAGGACGTCAAAGCATAACAGACAGACAGACAAACAGATAGACAGACAGTGTTATGGTGTTACTTTCGCATTTATAATATTAGTAGGGTAAGTAGGGAAGTAGGGATTTAACTTAATTTGAACCAGTAGTGTAAGAATTTAAGTTAAGATTCTTAATTTACTCACTAACTCATTCACTGACCGTAACTTTTTAGTAATCTGTGCCGAGAGTCAGCGTTATAATATTTAGTTATAATATTTGATTGTAAAAGCGTGGGGCGCTAGAACAAGAAAGACTTTTTAGTAATCAAATTCCTATTAATACTAATCCTTATGTAATAAAAATCCTGGCGAAAGCTGCATGAGGTCGCACAAGAGCATAACGATTATGCTGCCAAAGGGAACGCCTCTTCTTTCAGGCAATTAAGTAGATACATGAGGGGAATACGATAACTGTGGCAAAATGTAGAGTTCTTGTTCGAGAACGAGATATCTTTGGTTACCGTTAAAAACCCGCTTAGGGATATATGCGTTTGTATTCTTATTACATGTTTACTACATATTGTACTAAATATTTTGGAATGCCGAAACTTTAAGGACCTACATATGAATTATCTAATAGAGATCCGTAACGGTAATAGGTTTGCTCCTATTACGCGGGCGTCACGAAAAACTTGCAAAAGTGGGTGTTGAAAATGCGTAGGCGTGATTAACTACTTTACTTTTCAAGTAAGTATGTTATGCATTTCAATTAAAGGCTATCATCGTTAATACATTTCTGAAATTTAAAATGATAATAATAATAGTAAATGTCACAATAGATATATAAAAGCGTGACAGTGTAAATTAATAGTTTAAACACGAGAAAAACACGCTTTTATAAATGTGACCTTATCCTTAATCTGACAAAACACTTTCGACAGGAAAGACTTTCCTGGCGGAAGCATCCTGTTCCAGCGCCCCACGCTTTTGCAATCAAATATTATAACTAAAAGCACATAGTTTACACTTCAGCCTAGAAATAGAGGCAACTTGAACGACCCAAATTTATTTTTGGTTTTTTTCGTGCATTATAAAAGCGTATTTTTCTAGGGTTTTTTAAACCATTTATTTATAATATTAGTATAGATAAGTCTCTGTTGTAGTATTTAATGATAGTCCCGTATTTTTACTTTAGAGTTCCATACTCAGAATTACTGAGAACGCATCCTGAAATGGAGCCTGGTGATTGAAAGATGGACGCTGTCTGTCTGTCTGTTCCAGGAGGGCTAAAAAGGCAACATAGCGCGTTTCATTCATGCAAAAACCGTAAAATGGTAACATTATACAATGAAACCAGAGATATGTTAAGTAACGTATTCTTAGAATGAATCATTATATGCAATTCATCTCATAACCCAATCGTTTATTATGATATTAATGTTGCTACTCCGTAATACGGGGCTCCATCGAAATGAAATGAAACATTTTATGTTCAGATTATGAAATAATATACAATGTTGTCTTTTAGGCCTGCAGGCTGTAAGCGCACGAAAGTTAGGCAGTTGACATTTTCACAGATGGTGTAGGTATTTCTGTTGCCACTAGTTCAAAAAATAAGTCTCAGAAACAGAAAAGTAAATTGGGGCTCAAACGTGATTATTTACCGTTTTTCGGTAAGTAGGCAGGCACTTCACAAGATTCCAATTTCCAACCAATTCGGTCTAGCCAAAGACTTCTATATAAACTGAGGTAGACACGCCGTACGCTAACAAACGAAATTTCAAAAGCAATCCTCAAATACACACACTCACTTATAAATTTTTTTTACGTAGTTGTCACCACACACAATAGCAATATACGAATAGAAAAAGAGTAAATGAGAAGGCGTATGGACTCCAATTGCAAGTGAAAGAAAGTAAGAAAGAAAAATAAATTTATTTCACATAGGCATATACAGATGCTCTTGTAAAACGTCCAGAATATAAATCAAAATCTACCACCAGTTCACAACGCGACCCACCTGAGAAGAACTGGCAAGAAACTCAGCGGGTTATTCTTTTTAGAGCTCTATTTACAAAATGAATCTAAAAACTATGCATTTTAACAATTTTTTGAGAATCCAGTAGAGCAGGTCATTTCCAGGCTTCTCCATCCAACAAATAATCACCAATTGTATAGTAGCCCCTGCAGTACAATTTACTTTTTACAACCTTTTTAAATAGTCATAGTCGAAGTTTTGACTCACAACAGTGCGAGCAACGCTGCTAATTAGCGCAGTTTATAGGTTTCAAAAATCGGTGCGTAGGGCATGTCTACCTCAGTTTATATAGAAATCTTTGGGTCTAGCTAGGCGCATAGGAGGAACAATAACAATAGATACTTTAGACATACGAATTTAGGAATAGGTATTAGATTTAACGGGTTAAATTAAAGTCGGATTTATTGTTATTGTGTTCGATACCCTACCTACTTATTTTGACACTGTCGCAATTTGGGATTCCCATAAAAATATGACGTCATCATTATTTTGCATCGATTTTGTTTTCTGTTATTGATAACGAGAGCAAAATCTTTCAATAGGTCCCTACATAATTATTATAGTCACGCCTGAACCCCGAACGAGTAGCCAGAGTCATACCATACTTATGCCCACATTTCACCATTGCTATTTATCCCACAAAACGAGTGTTGATCTAACTATTATAAATTCCTTTCACAATATCTTGATTTCAACCTATTGAGTACATATTGCACAACATGTGGCAAATTGGAAATTCCTTCCTAAACATCCTCCTGTTTCATTAACATGACGCAATTTAACATACTTAGAAAATTTTTGTTTCTAAAATTTTATTCAGAAGATGTCTTCCTCTAATTTTAAGTACCTTCATTGTAGTCCCGAATAGTCCCGATCGCATTGAAAATCCCCATTTAGCAGCCCAAAACGTTGACAAGATATAACTAATACGAGTACCTATTGACAGACCAATTGAATTGACTATAGTGTTTTGACATCTTGGAAATCAACAAAAGTATTTACCTACTCCCAGCAACCAGTTTCCCAAGTGCATCCACACAAGTTAAACTTCTGTATATGCCTGCAACAATATTGCATCATGTCATGAACAAGCTCAGCGCGTGCGGAGTTCATGCATCACCTGTCATACCACTCACACACCGCACTATCCCCCATAGGGAGGACGCGACGGCAATAGTCGGTGGATATAAGCTACCGAGCATGGCTTCTCAATAAATAGTCAGAACCCGGCGTGGAATGCTATCACACAACTTATCGCGAAATGTTTTTATAGTAGTTGGATATAAATATTTCGAAGATATAATAGAAATATCCTTTACTAGTCAATAGAAAAGTTTCATTGTGTAACATGAATTAAAACTGATCTTCGAATAGTGACAATTGAAAGTTTGTATCGATATTCATTCAAGCAACTTTGGACATTTTGTTTATTTACGACTCTCAAAAGCTGTGTTGTGTTAAAGCTACGCTATCGTTTCATCAAACGTTGACAGACATCGGAAAAAATGGTAAATTATTTTATATATGCTACAGATGACTCCGGTTCCACTGGAGGTGAGCCCTATTTTAACAGTAAAGGTTTAGAAACTTTAAAAGCTTTCAAAGACGATGTGACAGCTTTACAAAATGCCTCCCAGGATGATCGAAAGGACGATAAAGTAGTGTACCTTCATTGGAGCGACAAGTGTACCAGAGTTGAAGAAAATCAGGTAATTTCTCGATATGAACAGAAAAGCGGGAGAGGCTCCGATACACTACCACACCGAATCTTGGAATGGATGTCAGCAAATATTACAGACAATGATACAATTCCACTACTGTATGTAATCACTGATGGGGCTGTAAGCCAGTCCAGCATCAGACCGTGCGACCCCAACATGAAGATTGATAACGTAATATTCTACGCTTTCAATACAAATGTCAACTACATTGATATGTCCGTGGCAGCCATGTTCATTTGTAAAAACAAACGCTATGTTGTACACTGCAACGAAGATTTGACGGATGAGACTGATCTGTCAAACCCTTACGATTATGATCAGATCAATATTGAAACTTTTGAAGACAAAAAGGAACAACTTAAATCATACATCAAGCTGCAATTTCTGACCAAAAATTCTTCAAATCAGATGGCGTTAGAAGAAATCAAAAAGCTGAAAAGATTACGATCGCGTTTATTTGAAGAGCTAGAAGCAGCACAAAAAGTAGCTGTGACCCCAATTAACTTAAACGTTAAAGACAAAGATGTTTTTATAAGAGAATTTAAGAGAACAAAATTTTACAAAATTTTGATAAACCCTGATCACTTAAGTGAACAGCAAAAAATCGAGAGCTGTATCAGTGCTTTAATTAATTACATCAATGACGATAAAAAGTCGTTCAGGTTTGATAATTTAAAGTTTACCCAAAAATTTACACCGGCCACCGAGGAAGAGGAAGTTTTGAATGTTAATTACGAAAATGCTGAAGAGATCTCATTCCCAGACATTATTATGTCTAACGAGAGTGGAGTTCCCGTCGTTCTACTGACACATTACAATTTAATCGAAAAGATTCTATTCAAAAGTGGCACTGACTCCACTGCTCACTTTTCTCGATTCAGAGGTGTTATCGAGTGTCCGTTAATGTTGCTATTTGATGACAATTTTAAAAGTTCCGTTGAGTACTATTACAATTTAGATGCTTTTAAGGGAATGATTGAACATGGCATGGAGACTGGGCCACGCACACGGCAACCGTTTACAGGGGCAATCGTACCCCTTGAAGAGTTCGATGATTACAATGACTATATTATGTCATGTACCTACTTTGGAGGTAGAAAAGTACCATACAATAAAGGATTATTATATTATGTTCTTTACAAAACGTGCCAGAAATTGGAATATATCGAAGATAATGTTGTTGATTATCTGAAGAGTTATGTTATTAAACGTATAGCCAAAACAAAATGCTATCTCGGTCTGAGTGGTGTGTCTATAGACGATCCATTAATTCGAGTTAATCTAACTACAGCTTTATGGTATTGCGCGGAACTGTCATCAATTATATTCAAAAACGATCCACAGCATTTCACAAAAGAGAAATTACGCATGTACAGTAACTTCGCAGAGAATATGAAGGAAATCCTTGAATGGTTTCAGTACGATATCGATACAAAATTAGTAGATCTACGTGCCGATATATTCAAACATCTAAATCAACTAAAACGCATACCTCGCTCCGAAGATAAAGCTATGTTTATTTTAGAACAAGTATTCAAGAAAGTGAATGGATTTCTGGTCGCTGAAATAGCAAATGCCAAAAATATTTACAAGTTAAATTACGTTCAGATGGACCACAGAGCTCTTGTTGATGAGACTAAAGTATTTGCTACAGTCGACTTACATAAATTTGCACATTTTATGGATTATGTAGATGCCAACTCCAATGATGTACCGTTATGCAAAAGAACTATGAGACCACATTTTGTAACGGAAGACCAAACATCTTTCTATGAGCAGTTATTAAAGAGAACACAAAGAGTTTTGATTGAAAATGATAAACTTCTATTTGAACCTGTATCCATGCTAAATTTCTCAAGGATTTTGTCTCTTTACAAACTGTATTTATCATGCGTCGGAGACCACTTAAAATATCCTACTCTTGAGGAATATAAAGCTTACGTGTTGAAAAAGAAGCAATTTTATCAAGGAAAACCAGTTATTTTCTCTCTAAATACGTTAGATGACATCGAGAAAGTCTATGGTTGTTACGAAAATTTGGTCAAAGATAGTGCAGCACCTATTGATGTGAACAAATTCATCGAAATAACAAAGCAATCGGTGAACAGAGAGAAACGGATCGTCTTAGAGAACCCTGTTGGCTTCAACATGGATGAAATAACAGATTACATTAGAAAATCTGAAGCAGTTGTTAAATTCGATAGTGATTCAAGTTATAAAAATAATAATTACATACATACATATGGTCACGCCTTTTATCCCCGGAGGCGTAGGCAGAGGCATATTATATGCCCACATTTGGCCTTTGTATACCTATAATTAAAAATAATAATTGATGCTCTTTATTGGCTAAGAAACAAGGAATGAAAATTTCTGAAAGCGAATCTGCATGATTCCCGCTGAGAGCAACTCCTGCATCAAACCAAAGGCTCCCGATGCAGCTGGGCCTAAAAGTCGGACGACAGATACCTACCTACTACTTGTAAACATTTTTGAACGTAGTTATTGTTGTATCATCAAATCTTGTTTTTTAATAAACCTATCAGAAAGCCATCTGAAAATCAGCGCTGCACATCTTATGTCGTAGACAGATGATCTGAAGCATTTATGCCGAGATGGCTAGTTGGCTACCCGTTTAGGACTCGTGAAGATTGCCATTATTTTATTTCTGTTTTTTTTTTGTTTTAATACTTTTTTTATAGCTTTATAAATTAGATATAGTTTGTGTATGCGTCCTAAACCTAAATGTATTTTTCACTTCTTATGCTCGTAAAGTTCTTGTTTATGCTGGGTGTATGCGGACTAAAACAACATTTTATGCTCTAGTGCATAAAGTTCTTTTTCTTCTTCTAAAACAATATGGCCATACTAGACCGTAGAGACGGTACCATGAAGATTGTGTTACTCTATGAACCAAACATAATAAAACGCTATTAAATAACTTGTTTTTTTTTTGTTACATTTAATTTGTACTTTCTGTGTTCTATATAAATTTAGAAACATTAAAAATCAGATAGTATTATGAGTAAAAAATATTATAAAATGAACTTATGATTAGGCAGTATAGGTCTCGTTACCCATTCCTAATGCTTCATGTAGAATGATTAAAAAAAAACTTGAAAAAAAACTTCATTTCCAAATACGCTACCTAAGTCACAAATTCAAACGCATACCGTAAATATGCCAGGAAAAACTATTACATTGAATGTACAAAATTGTTCAAATGTTACTTTTAATTTTAATTAAAGACTTTTATTTACAACTAGCGGACGTCACGCGGTTTCACCCGCGTAGTTCCCGTTCCCGTGGGAATACGGGAATAAAATATAGCTTATGTTACCCGCAAAGAGTGTAGCTTTCCAACAGTGAAAGAATTTTTCAAATCGGTCCAGTAGTTCCGGAGCCTATTCGTTACAAACAAACAAACAAAAAAACAAATCTTTCCTCTTTATAATATTAGTATAGATATCACTGTTTCATTTCCTTGCAATCGAAGTGAAAAGCAGAGTGTACAACTCGATCATAAAACCCATTTTATCCTCGACTTAATATCCACCCTCGCCTTTGGCTCGGGCGGATAAACGTCTCGTATAAAATGGCTTCTTTTATGCACTTGTAGTACAATCTACTATTTCTTTCTTTCTTCTCTTAAATTCTTTTCATAAAGATCATTTTATTGTTGCTTTTTTATATACCTATGTAAAAAGATAATAATAATGTTCATTAAATAAAATGATTTCCACATGCTTGTGGATAGTAATCACATTTTGCTTTTTTTTAATTAAAAGTCTAAGACCCAAAATTGTTTTCTGCATTACTATCCTCTATTATCCCAGTGATGGGAAAAGTACGGCCCGCGAGCCATCTCCGGCCCGCGAAAGCATATAATCCGGCCCGCCGGAGATTATTCTACAATGTAGTCATAATATGTCCGCTAGTCAACAATAAAGCACACACTACATAAAATCTGAAATTCAATTGTTTTTTTTTTTCAAAAGGCACACGTTTGGGGCGGTTTAGGTAGCAACACGGTGACGTCATTTATAAAATAATAGCGGACGTCATGCGGTTTCACCCGCGTAGTTACCGTTCCCGTGGGAATACGGAAATAAAATATAGCCTATGTTACCCGCAAAGATTTCCAACAGCTTTCCAACAGTGAAAGAATTTTTCAAATCGGTCCAGTAGTTCCGGAGCCTATTCGTTACAAACAAACAAACAAAAAAACAAATCTTTCCTCTTTATAATATTAGTATAGAAAAACAAAAGGTCAAATGGGGTCAAAGTGTAGCGAAAAAATCAATCTATGTTTATAGTAGGTGGTTATAGTCATAGATTTAGAATTTTTCGCACTCTCAATAGATACACATAGCGTGCGAGCGAGACCTCATTTACCAGTACACATAGCTCGAGAGGAAAAGAGATAGCAACTTGTGTACTCTTAATTTATCACCCTAGCACCCGTGGTGATAATATGTCATTCATATTTTACAATATTCTGTAGTGATCTTACGAATAAAATGGAAAATTTAATATTTTCTACGATGGTGTCGAGTTCAGTGTGTGAATTTGATATTAAATAACATATATAGATATTCATATATTCATTTTCACACATAGATATTTCTTTTTTGGTTTCGTTTTCTATCTGACACTGTTTATCTTGTACATTCTAAATCTATGGTTATAGTGCTAACTACTGGCGCCATCTAGGAGACAGTAGTGTAACATTTTTTTGCGATGCTAGCGCTTAGTGATGAAGTGTAGGTGCGGACGGACGACCTAGGAAGCTCTGTGGTTTAGCGTGGGAATCTATCTATCTATCTATACTTATAATAAAACTGTTGAGGGGCGAGAGTCTGTACATGGAAGATATTTTGAAAATTTTAATCGTAGGGCGTTCTATAATCGATACTGAAGCCGAAAATGTAATTTAACTTTTTCATGTCTGTCTGTCTGTCTGTCTTTCTGTCTGTCTGTCTGTCTGTATCCCGAATAAATATCACGCTGAAACTACCGAATCGATTTGGATGAAACTTGGTACAATCTGAGCTTATAATCCAAGGAAGGTTCTAGGATACTTTTGATCCCGATATTTTGCGCGGTTCCTTCAGGAGAGGGGATGAAAGGCAAAATAGATTTTTAGTTATAATTTTCAAATATTTTTTTAGTGTCTGAAAGGGAGTACTTTAAGCATTATTCCACACAATTTTCAATATTGAGAGTTATGTAGTTCAGAAATTAGGGGCATCTCAACTTTCGATAAACCTAGAATTCAAGGGTTCTTTTGAATGTGAGGGTTAATCTTTAAGGTCTTTTATGATTAAGCAAACAGGGCCGTTTCACAGCTGCTTGATGAGTCTCATGAACAACAACCCCTCCTTTCGTACACCGTATGTGACGTAAACGAAGTTGCGAGGGTCAGCTAGTCGTACTTAAGGATATGGACAAGAGATGGCAGGTTTAAATTTACGATTAAAATAATGTCTGGGACAGGGGGCAGAGCCCCATTCAAGTACGGCAAAAAAGCGACACTGCCGGCTGCGGACGTACTGTTAAAGCAATATTTTGACTACTTCCGTTTCCCTTCCAACATCTTTTCCCGGCGATTAGCGCCACCTAGCGTTCCTTAAGGAGCAACCCAGTTCCCGCACCACCATTGAACACGAACCGTGTCGTTGTCAAAGAAATAATCAAAACACCGGTAAATACCATCCAAACCGCCTTAAAGATAGTAAAAATCAATCTATACAAGTGTCGTGCATAATCTAAAGTGAAAGAATCAATATAGGGGCGCCCCAGAAGAAACCGATCATACAACAAGACGAAACCAGAACCAAGATGCCGGCTTCAACAATACCGGTGAGTGCCTAGGTTTCAACAACAACCAACCCCCCCATCCATACAGTCCACTTCTATTCCTCAACATTATATTTGGTCCTTCGACCGGATTCTCAAATTCTTACCAAAAACCTATTTGTTAACTTTGGGGTTCGCCATATTTGTTCACAGTAAAATTGCAATATAACAATTTTCATTTGTTATTATCAGTTAAATAAAACATAATATCAACATTGTTTTTATAACAAGAAAGCATACTCTAACATTTCTTTAAACAAGTTTCGAACATTCTAACATATTATATCATACGGCGGGAACTCATTGTGTCTTAGCAACCATATTTGAATTTGGTCAAAGCATATTCCAACATTTCTATCAAAAAGTTTCGAACATTTTAACATATTATATCATACGGCGGGAACTCATTGTGTCTTAGCAACCATATTTGAAATTTGGTCAAAGCATATTCCAACATTTCTATCAAAAAGTTTCGAACATTTTAACATATTATATCATACGGCGGAAACTCATTGTGTTTTAGCAACCATATTTAAAAATTTGGTCAAATTCCATTTTTTCGTGATAATTAAAAATCAATCAATCATAATTCATCATTTCATTCGCGCGGAACTTTTCATTCATTGCAAGCAATGATATATTTTAATACGTCTTTGATTACCGGAAGTTTGTTCATTCTTGTGTTGAAGTCTTCCGGTTGTGAAGCAGTGAAGTCAGTGACATAACATGGAATGGAACTGACAATCATTCATTCAACGTAAAAACAAAGTGAAGTCAGTAACATAACACTCAGTGGAACTGACAATCAATCAGTCAACGTGACGTTTGTATAACATATGATACTGACGTAAACGTGTTTACCTTTTTCGACATTCAAAACAATTCAACTTTATCTTTGTGTTTTATTATTAAAACAAAGTGAAGTCAGTAACATAACATTCAGTGGAACTGACAATCAATCAGTCAACGTGACGTTTGTATAACATATGATACTGACGTAAACGTGTTTACCTTTTTCGATAACATTCAAAACAATTCAACTTTAACTTTGTGTTTTATCATTCTTCATAACAAATCAAGATGAGTGAATCATTAATAGCTCATTATGAGTCAAAACGTAACATGGCCCTCAAGCGGCTCAAAGATGCGGTTACGTGCGCGCGTAATTGCAAAAATGATAATAGTATTGTGAATCGACTTGAAACTTGGTGTTTACGTCTAGAACAAATTCTTGAGACATTTAACGACACCCACGTACAACTTCAATGTGAGTTCATTAAGGCAGGAATGGATGATAAAGATGTGTTGTTAAACCAAAACAAAATTCAAGAACAGGCTGATGACATGTACTTTGAAGTGTTGGAGGCAAAGCGGTTATATTTACCTACAGTTAAACCAGATAATTCCTCTGTGAAACAAGAGTCTGCTAAAAACAAATCCGCTAAACTTCCACCTATCAAATTACCACTGTTTTCAGGCAATTTTAAAGATTTTCCAGGGTTCATTGACCTTTACAACACACTTGTTCATTCACGTACTGACCTATCAAATGTAGAGAAATTTCAATATTTAATTACATCGCTCAGTGGGGATCCAATCAACATAATCAGAGCATATCCAGTGTGTGAAGCAAACTATGTCAGTGCATACACAGCTTTAGTTAACAGATACAATAACAAGCGCTATCTAGCCTTTTTGTGTTGGGAACAAATTCAAAATTTAAAATCATTAACTTCGGGTTCTCCTCAGAGTCTCCGTAACATGCTTGACATTTATAATGAAAATTTATCAATGCTCAGCTCATTAGGGTTGAACACATCAAACTGGGATTTTGTGCTTTTTCACTCCCTATTAACAAAATTAGACAGAGCTTCTCGTGAAGCATTCGAGTTAGCTAATACAAGTTCTGAATTTCCAAGTTTCAAGGAATTAACAACATTTTTAAATGATCGATGCAGCGCTCTTGAACGTTCATTATCATCATCATTGCCTGGTGCACCACAACGCCCAGCAAATCAAAATTCATCATTATCAGCTATTCAGCAACGTGCAAATGTGAACAATCAATCAAAATCAAACATATTACTGGCCCAAGCGCCTCATCAATCATGTATTTTGTGTAAAGAGGATCATGCCCTCTATTTGTGTTCAAAATTCTTAGCAAAAACTCCATATGAGAGATCACAAGTTGTGAAACAATTCAAAATTTGTTTTAATTGCCTTCGGTCAAACCATATTACTTCAAATTGTATTTCGACACACACATGCAACTCATGCGGTCAGCGTCACAATTCTTTGTTACATTTTACTAAAAGGACATCAGCCCACACACAACAAAGTCAAACTTCAAGTCAAAACAAATCATCATCATCATTGAAGCGTACAGTACCTGCTCCTGAAACAAAAGAGAATGTTGTTACACCCGTCACATCATTATCAAACACCACGGCTGAATCATCATCATCATCATCATCATCAGGCTCACATTTTGTTATGCTTGCTACTGCCGAAGTGGAGGTAAAAGACGGTCGAGGCTCCTTTCAGAAGGTCCGCGTTTTAGTGGATCCAGGTAGTCAAAGTCATGTCATCTCTAAGGCTTGCGCACGTCGTTTAGGGTTGAAACAATACAAATCTCAAACTCCAATGTCAGGAATCGGTGATACTGCAGCTTGCTCTTTGGGCAAAGTATTTTTAGAAATGCGACCAATTGCTAAAATTAAACCATCATTCACTCTTGAAGCGGTGACTCTTGACAAAATTTGTGGTGATATGCCCACTCATCCTGTGGACATAGTCAATTTTCAACATCTATCAAACATAAAATTAGCAGATGAAAAATATCATTCTTCACGTCCGGTGGACATATTATTCGGTGGAGAGATTTTCCCACATATTCTTTTACCAGGAAAAATTGATGGTGGTCCACATGCAGCAACTGCCATCAACACAATTTTCGGTTTTATCCTGATGGGAAAAACCTTATCATCATCATCAAATTCCACTCCTTTATCAATCAATCATTTATCAATGGATGCCAACTTAGATGTGGCTATTCAGAAGTTCTGGGAGTGGGATAACATACCATGTGATCAGACACAGCAGCCTCATTCTTCAGAGGACATCCAATGTGAGGATACATTCCAAACAACACACAAACGTAATAGTGATGGACGTTACATCGTCCAGCTTCCTTTTCGTGATCAATCATCACCATCATTTAAAGGTGCTCATCCGATAGCTCTTCGGCGCTTTTTACAATTAGAGAAACGTCTCTTAAGCAAACCAGAGTTTCATCAACAATATAATCAACATGTGATGGAGTATGTAACAACTGGACAAATGGAGAAGGTTCCAGTAGATCAGTGGCAGTCTCCTACTGCGTTTTATTTGGCACATCATGCTGTAACAAAATCAGATCGAAGTCTTCGTGTGGTCTATGATGCTTCAATGAAAGATAGGACAGGTGTTTCATTAAATGACACCCTCCTTACAGGTGTTAAATTACAAGCAGATATTAGTGAAATTTTGCTACGTTTTAGGCTTCATGCAGTTGTGTTTTCTGCTGATATTAAGCAAATGTACCGACAAATTCGAATAGCATCAGAACATTTGGATTTTCAAAGAATTCTGTTTCGGTGCTCACCCAGTGAACCAATTCAAGAGTATCGTCTCAATCGTGTTACTTTTGGAGTATCATCAGCACCCTTTTTAGCAATTCGTGTTCTGCACCAATTAGCCCACGACGAAGGCAGTGCATTCCCCGCTGCAGCTCGAGTGTTGCTTGAGGACATTTATGTCGATGATGCCGTTACAGGCTGTCAGAGTATTGAAGAGGCGGTATGTCTCCAACAACAGCTCATCAACATCATGGCAGCTGGGGGTTTTGAGCTCAGAAAATGGGCCAGCAACTGTGAAGCAGTTTTGCAAAACATACCAGAAGAACATAAAGCAGTGCCAAATAATAATCAAACCTTTGACAGTGACAGCAATTTTGTAAAGGTTCTAGGTCTTGCTTGGAATTCCCAAGAAGACATATTCAATTATCAAGTCAATCAAATCAATCGTGACTGCACCAAGCGTACCATGCTTTCAGAGCTGGCACGCATATATGACCCCATCGGTCTTCTATCACCACTTACATTCTTAGCAAAGCATTTAATTCAACGGTTGTGGCTGCTTGGCACCTCTTGGGATGAACCTGTGCCAGAGGACATCAAACAAATTTGGTCTAGGTATGTGCAGCAGCTACCTCACCTTGCTAAGCTTCGCATTCCACGTCGAGTCACATCTGAAGATGTTATTTCCTATCAAATTCACGGATTTTCGGACGCTAGTGAGGCAGGATGTGCAGCGGTTGTTTATTTGCGTTCAACCAATTCTAATTATCAGCATCAAGTTAGGATCATAAGTGCTAGGTCGCGTGTCTCTCCAACAAAACGCAGAACGCTACCAAGGCTCGAGTTGTGTGGTGCAGCATTGCTCGCAGACCTTATGAGGTATATCATCGATATGTACAACAAACATATTAACATTGAGAGTGTCCATGCTTGGACTGATTCCATGATAGTGCTGTCATGGATTCAATCAAATTCAACAAGTTATAAGGCCTTTGTTGGCAATCGTATTTCAAACATACAACGTAAGCTTCCAGAAGCTATTTGGAATCATGTCCCTGGGAAACAAAACCCTGCGGACGCAGCAAGTCGAGGTTTGTCCCCCGATGAGCTTATCAATCATGACCTATGGTGGACAGGCCCACAGTGGCTGTCATTTGATCAAGACCAATGGCCTAAAGAGCCTACACACATTAACAAGACATATCAATCAGATCCTGAAATCAATTGTGAAAAACGTGCCTGTGTTTTGAACATATCAAACACTGTAGATGAACATCCACTTGATCGTTTATTGACAAAATTTTCATCTTTGAGAAAAATTCAACGCATCATAGCTTATTGCAATCGTTTTATCGACGCTACCCATAAAATTAAACGCACAGGTCACATAACAGACGAAGAGCATCATAAAAGCTTTATGCTTCTAGTTAAACATACTCAACATACAGAATTTCAAGATATAATCAAACTTTTGAAGGCTAACAACATATTACCAAAAACATATAGAAAACTTAAACCATTTTTGGATCAACATCACATTTTACGTGTGGGGGGTAGGCTCTCTCAATCAAACTTAAATTATGAAGCAAAACATCCAGCTTTACTTCCTAGAGCACATCGTCTAACACAACTTTTAATCAATTGTGTATACTACGAACACCTGCATCCAGGTCTACAGGCCATGCAGTACTTGCTACTTCAAAACGTTTGGATATTGTCACCAAGACGCGCAATCAAGCAAGTCATATCAAACTGCTACCGATGTTTTCGAGCGAAACCAACAAATTTTGAACCTGAAATGGCAGATCTCCCACGGTCTCGTATAACTCAACTAAAATGCTTCCAAGTCTGTGGCTGCGATTTTGCTGGTCCTTTCAACATTACCTTTCAGCGCTACCGTGGTGCGAGATCCATGAAAGCCTATCTTTGTCTATTTGTTTGTTTCACAACTCGTGCACTTCATTTGGAATTGTGCAGTGATTTATCATCTGAAGTATTTCTAGCAGCCTTACGTAGGTTCATCGCTAGGCGCGGGCGCTGTAATGTGATTCATAGTGATTGCGGCACAAATTTTAAGGGTGCTCATTCCCAACTATCAGAGTTAATGCGAACAGCATGTGAATCAGAGCGAATCGATTTTAGATTTAACATACCAGGCTCCCCCCATATGGGTGGCTTGTGGGAAGCAGGAGTAAAATCGGTCAAAACACACTTGTACCGAGTAATCGGTGGACAAATTCTCACATATGAGGAACTGTCAACAATTTTTACCCAAATCGAGTCAGTATTAAACTCTCGACCACTGTCATCAATGAGTTCCGATCCATCGGACTTAAATGCCTTAACACCAGGCCATTTTCTGACACTGGCTCCACTAACAACACTTCCAACACCGGACTATTCAAACATAAGAATGAACAAATTAACACGTTGGAATTTGATCCAAAAAATGCATCAGGATTTTTGGGCTCGGTGGAGCAGTGAATATATAACAGGCTTGTCGCAACGCCTTAAATGGAATAAGGCTACAGCACCTCCAAAACTTAATCAACTCGTTATAATCCGAGATGAAACAACGCACCCATTACGTTGGCGTCTCGGTCGTATCATTGAACTACACATAGGCCGTGATAATGTGTGCCGCTCTGTTGCAGTCAGAACTGCTCAGGGTATTCTTAAAAGACCATTAGTAAAACTGTGTCCATTACCAGATGCAGATCAATAACCATTTAACATACTAAATTAATTAACTTTATAATTTTTTCAATCATAACCAGCAACTTTCATTATAAATTTAATTTGTCATCATCAAAACAGCATTATTGTGAACAAATATTTTCATTTTTCAGACTTTCAGTCTCATTAATTCGCCAGCAGGGGGGGAAAATAATGTTAAAGCAATATTTTGACTACTTCCGTTTCCCTTCCAACATCTTTTCCCGGCGATTAGCGCCACCTAGCGTTCCTTAAGGAGCAACCCAGTTCCCGCACCACCATTGAACACGAACCGTGTCGTAGTCAAAGAAATAATCAAAACACCGGTAAATACCATCCAAACCGCCTTAAAGATAGTAAAAATCAATCTATACAAGTGTCGTGCATAATCTAAAGTGAAAGAATCAATATAGGGGCGCCCCAGAAGAAACCGATCATACAACAAGACGAAACCAGAACCAAGATGCCGGCTTCAACAATACCGGTGAGTGCCTAGGTTTCAACAACAACCAACCCCCCATCCATACAGTCCACTTCTATTCCTCAACACGTACCATACGTTTCTTGAAGCAGTTCAGGCCTTTTTCCTCCCAATCTAACTTTTATGTAGATGAAACTAGAAGCCTGACTTTTCAGTAACCAAGCAAGCATTATATGTATAATCAAGGTATTTTTTTTAAATTTCATTCAATTTGAACCAGTAGTTTAAGAATTCAAGTTAAGATTCTTAATCTACTCATTAACTCATTCACTGACCGTTAATCAGCAGTGTCGAAGGTACGCAGCCATCGATCAAAGCAGCCTATAGCAGCATTGTGGAATCAACGACGTTCCTAGGGTTAACGGTTGCACAAAGCAGCAATTCTTTCATGGGTAACCGTTAACCGTATAGGTACGCTACAACAGGCTACCAGACGAAATTAAAAGTTTGTTCCTGAATAAGTTTAAAAGGTTTTTGAAAAGTAAATTATATTACAAGGGCTACTATACAATTAATGATTATTTGCTGGATGGAGAAGCCTGAAAATGACCTGCTCTGCTGGATTCTCAAAAAATTGTTAAAATGCATAGTTTTTAGATTAATTTTGTAAATGACACTAAAAAGAACAACCCGCTGAGTTTGTTGCCCAGTTCTTCTCAGGTGGGTCGCGTTGTGAACTGGTGGTAGAATTTTTCTGGAATTCTGGACGTTTTATACGTATATGCCTAAGTATGTGAAATAAATTTATTTTTCTTTCTTTCAGTCCACTGCTGGACGTAGGCCTCTCTCAAATCACACCACAACACGTTATGACCTGCGGTGCCGAGACGTGGACACTCACAGTTAAGCTAGCGCAGCGAGCAATGGAACCAGCTATGCTTTTTTTTTGTTTAACGTGAGGGAAAATCCTCATGGATGTTATGCCGGACTCCTACCGACTAAAAAACGTCACGTAACGCCCAACAGCCTATGGTTGGGAGCCCCAGGTAAGCCCTCGGAAGTATGTCCCAGGACTCCCAACAGACCCACGCCCAGGGGGTGGTTCGGGTGCTATCCCGCGTCTTTGGGGGGTTTCGGGTGTGATCCCGCTGCTAAGGGGGGGCGTGCGTGAGTTGCTCACGTCACGCTGCCGTCATGGGCCTGCTTCTGTAAGGACGGTGAGCGGCCCTCTCACCGTCCTCAGACCCCCGGTCATGGAGGCCGATAGTCCTCGGCGAAGACACGTCGACGGCGCCCTCGCCGCCGACTGCGGAACTCGGGTGGAAGAGTTCTCTCCAGTTCCTTCTGGCACGTTTTGTAAAGAACATAATAATAATCCTTTATTTTATTGTAAGGTACTTTTCTACACGCAAAGCTATGTAGCACATAGGCGTATTGCCGTGTTGAAATTCACAGGCGCAGAGTGTGACGACCGCTGTTGAAACTATTCAAGCTGCCCACAAAGCCTTCAATCCTTTATAAACGACCCGCCATGACAACCGGGACTGATGACTGAACCATAACGATGAGTTCTTGTATAACTACAGGGCCGATCTATAACCGATTTATTTTTCTCAGGGAAATAATTATGAACAAAAATAGGATTATTTATTTGTTTTTAAATTGAAGATTTCCTGAAAAAAATCAATCCTGATAGTAGAGTAGCCTAGCAATTTTCTGCTTAGGAATGCCACATATCAGTTCCATTGAAGGTCTAAGCCATCAACAGTAAGCATTTCGATCTAATCATTTAAGAATATGGACTACATCGAACAAGATCATTAAAGAATCTAGAATATTTATAAAAGTACAATCACTTACTGGTAGCGTCTTTGGAGTCGTAGCTTGTATTCCTGTGAGATTCCACCACTTCGCTGTAGCGAGCTTCGATGCAGGGCTGCGTGGTGGGCTGGGCGGTCACCCAGGTGGCCAGGCGCTGTACCGGGTCCGCTGGAAATGAAAATAAAATATATTCTAAGAAAATGTTCATAGATCTGCTATATTTATGAGATAATGCTGAAGTTGCAGTAGAATGCTAAAGAGGCCTTCCGTTTTTGATATTTAAGTTTAGGTCGCCAAAATGACGACGCCAGCAGATAGAAAGCCATGTTGACATCTAGCGATTGGGGGCCACTCTCACATTGCCAGTGGACCTCAAGTTGACCCAAGACCCAAAGAAGTCTCTCTTCTCGTTCCGCTTGAAGAAACAGGGGTGGTATGCAGAAGGAAACACTTGTGGTGTTCCAAATTTCTGTGCATCGAATGTTTATTATAGAATTATTTATGTAGGTACCGAAGTTCTGTGGATTGAATGAATTCTTTATTTTTAGATCTCGACGCTTAGCCGTGCTTCGTAAGGCACTTTATGTCTTTGGTCTCAGTTACCAGTAACACGACAGTTGTTAAGCCAAGTTAGTCATAAGCATGAACAATTTCAACAGAAACATTACTATCGGCGCCTGCCCGTTTCAACACGGCAATAGGCCCACCATATAATACGTGAGATAAAATCAAAAGGCGTAATGTGGGACTGACCGGACTGACTAAAGTGTACCTTTGTTTCTTCTTCGTATATTTATTTAGTCTCACGAGGAAATGAGAGAAATATGCATTTGGTTGTACTTACACACATCAGTGTTGGTCAAAATAACGCAGGCTGCTGGAATCTGTCCAGGTCTGGCGTTCTGCACGAGGTACGCGAAGGTCTCAGTGATGCCGTACCAGAAGAACGTCGCCAGGTCTAAGGAGGACTCAGCGTCGAGGGGTTCGCAGGTGCTGCAATACCAATTTCGTTGCATATACTAATGTTGAGTTGGTTATTTATTCTTGAAACTTTCAACTTATCGTGAAGTCAACTGGCTGTCACCGATTTGAGAACATATAAACCGCTGACAGTAAAACTAAGACTACCTCATTTGTTAAAGTGCTGCTCGAGTGGATACGCCATTTTGTTTTCCTACTCTTATTTGCCATGAAAATTATTGCAGGAGCAAATCAACGATGTCTATGTCGTTCAGGCAAAAGTGTAGGGTTCTTCAGTAGGGGACTTTAACCATTTTAATATTGTATCTACTTAATTTAGTAAAGACTCTAATTAAAACCACTGCCTGTACAAGATTCTCTTTGGAAACGAACTGAAGTATGATGCACAGGCAAAATTACACGGTAAAATGATAATGGAAATTTGTACGTCTGAAAATTCCTCATGGATGCTATGCTGGACTCCTACCGACTAAAACCAAACGTGTCCTACCACTGCCTACGGTCGGGAGTCTCGGGTAATCATAAGGGTGCCACCAGCGCTGGGAGAGACTAAAATGATTGTCCATGCGCCTACTAGGTACATAATTTGTAGCAAACACGTATGGTGGTAATGTCGTTTAATTTTGATCAGGCGTCCAAGGCGTAATATCATCGGTTCAATTGTTCCATGGTGTACTTGCTGACCGATGGACCTGGAAACTAGATATGACTATTTTGAAACAGTTGTCGGTCCCGCATCCCCACGGGATATTATTCCGGGAATAAGATGTACCCTATGTGTTATTCCAGATATATTTCTGTGATTCAAATGGATTATAATCTGTATGTACACTAGTATACACACCACATACCTTTAAACACCCATCTATACTTACAGACTAGTATGGATAAGGAATAACGTTTTTTTAAGTGTAAACTAGAAAACTAACTTGAACAGTTCTGAGACCCTCGCAGGACCTTCCTCCGTGGCGAGCAGAGCCACCAGCCTCTCCATGCTCTGCTGGATGCCGGTGAGGCACTCCTGGCTGCCTTGGGACCTGATGGCGTTTGATACCACCTCCAGATACTCTGTGAACAGACACATGTATTTTAGGGTTTCGTAGGTAAAGTGTAAAAACGGGTCCCTATTGCTGGCACACCGCTGTTCGTCTGTCTGTCAACAGGATATATCTCAAGAACCGTGATAGCTAGAAACTCTGAGAATAATTATTTTTAGATGAAAATACTATTTATGTATTGAAGCGCTCGTAGTCCCGCCGACTTGGTGTTCTGTACAAAATCACTGAGTAGCTAGTCTTTAGATGGGTGACCGTTATATAAAATACCTATTTGCGAACATTTTTGTGCTTGGAAGGTACCTACGTTCCCATTGCCAGTGATATGTCAGTTGTGTTGAACGTGGCAAGGGCGGTTTGAAAATTTTAACAGCACGGCAGTAAATTACCAGCGCCTGTTTATTTCACCACGGCAATACGCTCACAGACAAATTGCAAACGGTGAAATGTGGGCGAAAGGTACCTCCTCAATAATATGTCTGCCTATCCCATTGGGGATAAAGACGTGACTTTTATGTAAGTATGTATGTCCGTTTTTGGATAATCCGACTAGTTTTTGAGTTAACACCAGATCCTTTCACAAAAAAACTACGCTAATGACGCGGGCGGGAAGATGTGGTTTATATTTATACCTTAAAAATATGTCACATTGTCACTGGACACTGTGCATATTTATGTAGGTATATCTGAAGAGTTAAAAACAAAATTTAAAAAACATTACCCTCCCTTTTCGGCAGTTCGGGTAAAAAGTTCAACATATCTTACACATTTACAAATAGGTAGGTACAATTTATCTATCAACTATCTAAGGCAGTGGTGAGCAAACTTTCTTAATGGGGGGCCAGACATATAATAAAATTTCAAAGGCGGGCCAGAATTATAGGATTCTCGTTGAGTTTTTTCGCTATTTCATGGTCGTAAAAGTCTGTTTGCACACTTACGACGACGCAAACATCGCCATAATTTTCTGCTAGCTAGCTCTTTCAACTATGTGTCTGTTGTTATACTAAGTAGAATCTTACAATAATACTTCTTGACCGTCAAAATATAATTATCGCGGGCCATATACTATTCATGTCAATGGACCGTCGGCGGGCCGGATTAAATGCTTTCGCGGGCCGGAGGTGGCCCGCGGGCCGTACTTTGCCCATCACTGATCTAAGGAAAGGTTAAAAAAAATATCTAAGTAAAGTGAAAATTTATGTCCCCTTTTAAAAAAAACCGGCCAAGTGCGAGTTGGACTCGCCCATGAAGGGTTTCGTAGCATCAAGTAACATAATATAAAAGTTCTTATAGTTCGTTGTAACTTTGATTGATGTTTTAACACGTTCGCAGTGGTAGTGATTTTTCCAAACGAAAATTGCGGTTTATGACGTATAAAAAAAACTACCAGCTCTATCTCGTTCAAACCAATTTTCGTTGGTTAGTTTATATGGCAATGTACATCATAATTTTTTTTTAGATTTATCAATCTCTTAGTTTAGAAGTTAGAGGGGGGGGGGGGGGGGACACATTTTTCCACTTTGGAATTGTCTCTTGCGCAAACTATTCACTTTAGAAAAAAATGATTTCAGGAACCTCAATAGCATTTTTGAAGACCTATCTATAGATACCCCACATGTATGGACTTGATGAAAAAAAAAATTTGAGTTTCAGTTCTGAGTATGGGGACCCCCAAAATTTACTGCTTTTTTTCTAGTTTTATATAAGAATCTTAATGCGGTTCACAGATCACATCTAGTTACCAAGTTTCAATAGCATAGGTCTTATAGTTTCGGAGAAAAGTGGCTGTGACACACGGACAGACGGGCATACGGACAGACAGACAGACAGACAGACTTGACGAATCTATAAGGGTTCCGTTTTTGCCATTTGGCTACGAAACCCTAAAAAATTAGCTCGAACGAACTTGATTTTGTAAATCATATCTAGTAAAGTAAAATCCCTGGCGAAATGTGAATGTCCATAAACAAAAATATACGTACGCCTTCATCCCCGAAGGTGTAGGCAGAAACATAGTATACATCTACATTTCACCTTGAAGTTTTTCGTCCCACGTCATAGGTAGTGAGTCCATTGCCATATGGAAACGGACAGGCGCAGGCTGTGACGACCTGCTGTTAAATTTTTCAAGCCGCCCATAACATTAGGCTTAAAACGAATGTCATCTTACAGACAATTGGAACCAACATCTTATGACGTGCCTCCCAAAACAAGGGTCACAAGTCACAAGTAATAGGGTCGGCAGCGTGAGCGTAGCGCGTCTGGTGTTGCAAACTTCCATAGGCTACGGAGACCACTGATCAGGGAGCCTATAGCAGCCGTAGTCACCCAGTATAATAAAGGTAATAACTAATTATATCTTGTACTAGCGAACATCATGCGGTTTCACCCGCGTAGTTTCCGTTTCCGTGGGAATACGGAAATAAAATATAGCATATGTTCACCGCAAAGAGTGTAGCTTCCCAACAGTAAAAGAATTTTTCAAATCGGTCCAGTAGTTTCGGAGCTTATTCGATGCAAACAAACAAACAATCAAATCTTTTCTCTTTATAATATTAGTATAGATTATCTTACCAGGGAAGTTCTCCTGCGCGTATAGAGGTCCACTGTCAGAGAAGGCCGCGTTGACCAAATGTGGATAGGCCACTCTCATCCAGGTCGCCATGCTCCCCGCGTAGGAACAACCCACCAGAGCCACTTTAGCTTCCCTGTGAGTTAAGGAAACGAACGTTAGTTTGGGAGGGATAGGTCTTCTGAAAGCGCTACTATTTCCTTTGGACTGAAGACTGACTTGAACTGAAGCTTGGACTCGTGGATTTTTAGGGTTGCGTACCCAAAGGGTGAAAAGGGGACTTTTTTTTTAACGTGAGGGAAAGTCCTCATTGATGTTATGTCGGACTCCTACCGACTAAAAAACCTCACGTTACGCCCAACGGCCTATGGTTGGGAGTCCCGGGTAAGCCCTTTGGAAGGATGTCCCAGGACAAAACGGGACCCTATTCATGACACGCCACTGTTCGTCTGTGTATCTGTCTGTCCGCCACGAGTCCGTATCTTAGGAACTGTGATAGCTATAGAGCTGAAAGTGACACAGATGATGCATTTTTGTTGTCGCTATTGCAACAAATATTGAAATTAGAATTAAAGAGGGGATTAAATGTGACTGCCATACAACAAACGTGATTTTTGGTACGGAACCCCCGTGCGTGAGTTCGAATCGCACTTGGCCAGTTTTTATAAATACTCCCAAAGCTGGCAGGCAAGTATAACTGGAGCCCTGCACTGAAGTAGTAATAATGGGAAAACAGGAATAAAATATCATATGTTCACTGGGAAGAGTGTAGCTTCCCAACAGTGAAAGAATTTTTCAAATCAGTCAAGTAGTTTCGGAGCCTATTCGATGCAAACAAACAAACAATCAAATCTTTCCTCTTTATAATATTAGTACAGATGTAATGTTTAAGGCTCCGTGCCCCAAGGGTTAACGGGACACTAAGGGTGTTATTAGACCAATCGATCGATCGTCGATCGACAGCATCGATCAACGTCGATCAATGTCGATCGACTGGTGTAATAGCGTGACTGGGCGGCGCGGCGTCGACTAAATCATTCTGCCATCGATCGACGATCGATTGATTGGTGTGATAGAAATTATCGATCGACGTCGACTAGACCATTCTGCCATCGATCGATACCGTCGATCGATTGGTCTAATAACACCCTAAAACATGACATCATTTCTTGTGTGTATATAAATAAATAAATTAAGAAACAGAGACTCCGTTGTTCGTTTGTCTGTCTGTCGCGAAGCTGTATCTCCGATAGCTAGAGAGGAAATTTTTACAGACTTCTGTTGTTGCTATTACAACAAATACACCCATAAAAGAATAGTAGATTGTACTACAAGTGCATAAAAGAAGCCATTTTATACGAGACGTTTATCCGCCCGAGCCAAAGGCGAGGGTGGATATTAAGTCGAGGATAAAATGGGTTTTATGATCGAGTTATACACTCTGCTTTTCACTTTCATTGCAAGGAAATGAAACAGTGATATTGTAATATAATAATAATATCTGCTGAACAACTTTCTTTGCAGTTCTTTCCATTAAAGTGTTAGGAGTGAGTGTTATTTCATCTCCACTTGAAGACATATTTATTTTCAGTAATAAAGCAAATTTAATTACACAAAATGTCTAAATACTGTTTCTTTCCCGCCAATGTCTTTCTTCAAGTTTTTTTTTAATCATTCTACATGAAGCATTAGGCATGGGTAACGAGACCTATACTGCCTAATCATAAGTTCATTTTATAATATTTTTTCACTCATAATACTATCTGATTTTTAATGTTTCTTAATTTATATAGAACACAGAAAGTTCAAATTAAATGTAACAAAAAAAAAACAAGTTATTTAATAGCGTTTTATTATGTTTGGTTCATAGAGTAACACGATCTTCATGGTACCGTCTCGTCTCTACGGTCTAGTATGGCCATATTGTTTTAGAAGAAGAAAAAGAACTTTATGCACTAGAGCATAAAATGTTGTATTAGTCCGCATACACCCAGCATAAAGAATATAAAATAATAATAAAACTTTACGAGCATAAGAAGTGAAAATGTAATTTTGTACTGTTTTTGGTACGAAACCCTCCAGTTTCTTTATAAAGTAAATTATATATTTAAATTATAATAACATTATACTAAAAGTAAGGACAATGTTATACTAAAAAATACTGGGAAAACTTATTCCAACTTAGACCACCAGAAACATGATGTTAGGCGACATCTAACCACAATGCTAACTGCTGAGGTAGCCACAGTTATGCACGACCACTGCAACTATTACGAGAACAATAATAAAATGAATAAGCCCAAAAACTGACTAATCCATTGACTGAAACTTAATAAATATAAAACCACAATTGATTTCTAGGTAAAAATGAATCTTGAATGAGTTGTGGCTGAGTGCAAAATAGGTGCTTTAGAGGAACTGATAGCAAGTATTATTTACAGTTCCACTACCATCTGCGAATCCTGCAAGATTGGCAGCAGTAACATGGCCGCGGACTCAGTGTTCTGTAAACGATCACAGCGGTAGGTGAGGAACATTCGCGATAGTTGGTCCTGGGATGGGTGACCAATTTTTGATATTTCTATGTGTGAGGGCTTCCTTGCTTTGGATGGCACTATAAGTAAGTAGTTGATCGGTAGGATTGGTTGGAAATTTGGCGGCTTGTAAAATTTCCTTGTCAAAACAGTGGGTAGGCACAACCTGCGCCTGTAAATTTTCAAAATGGAACATTTCATCACCAGTGGATCAAAACTAAAGGTGAGATGTGGGAGTATAATTCACCTCTGCATACCCCTTTGCCGATATAGGCGTGACCATTGTGTATGAGAGTACTCGTGGTAATCTTCACTGTAGGTTTTATTCCGAGGGCGCATCTAGTACTCTCAGCCGTGGGCAGACAGTAGAAGATCGTGTGGGTTTAGCCGGTAGGAATCCGACAGGCTATTCATTCACATGTTAAAAAAGCCTATTCCTACTCGTATTGGAAAATCAGCAAATTTACTATCAACATCAAATTTTCCATTATGTCTGAATCCGGAAATCTACAACCAGCGCGTTCTACCAAGTAGTCATGACTTCAAGACAAGGTGGTGGTCAAAGTGTAATGGACAGCGCCTATTCAATGCCCAAAAACTGGCACAGTGAGCTACTGGAAGCTAAACTTGGAGTCTCTCTAAGGTCTGAATGAGGCTATCCGTTAAAGAGCCTTTGTTTTGGCAGATTTTTGTAAGTAACAAAATATGACTGTATCGCCTCTTCTACGAGTATATCTCTTAGTAGGTACTAATATTGTCTTTGTAATATAATAAAGGGCCATAATACTTATATGTAGTCAAATTAGGTATTCTTAAGTTAACTATGCATCATCATGCAGTAGGAGAAGTCAAGGGAGTGAAGTAGTCTCTTTTTATCGAGGACTTGTTATTGTTGAAATATGTTTCTTTTCTGCCTACCCCACAAGGTATTTGGCATGAAGATAGTATAGTATAGTATGTTATTCAAATAAATGCACCTCTTTCTCTCTCACGCAAACGAAGTTGCGCTGGTCAGCTAGTTTATTATAAAAAGAAAACGACGTAAAGTGTACCATGAATTTCAAAAAGGTCAAATAATTACTTTTAATCAGAATAAATTGCTGGAAGGTAGTCTAATTAGACCGAAATTACTTTTAATAGCATTAAATGGAAAAATATTTTACGGAGAAAACGCGACTGAATTGTTTAAACGCTCCAGGTTTATAAAGTGCGGAATTAATTCTGTGTCTTTAGAGACTTGAAGTAAATATCTGAGTCTTTCATTTAGACCTTTGAAAATGCCGTGAGGCGAAACCGGTCATGTTTATAATAATAAATATTGTGGAACAGTACAAGTGTCGTTTTCAATATGTGCAGCAAGTTCCACCAAGTGCCATCAATCAACAGTATAAATAAAATATGGTCCCTTTTTATCCTTTGGGTACGGAACCCTAATAAGGAGGCACTTTGGTTATCCATCCCTTCTGAGGCCCATCAAGACGACTTTCAGGACCCAAATCAACCTTACTTGCAAGTGGTACACCTCCTGACAATTCGAAAAGGATCTGAAGTAAGACCCCCTTAAGAGGTTGAAAGATAAAAAATGTAAATCCGTTTGTGGCACTTTCATTTGCGAGAGTTTGTGAAAATTTGGGACACAGAATTGGGAGCGTCAAGATGGCACATGCCACATTATAGGGCCGCCCACTTGAGGACCACTGTCTATAATCTTACAGACTGTGACAGTGCCCCCAATCGCTAGATGTCGCTGTAACTTTCCATCAAACGGCGGCATGATTTTGGCGAGCTAAACATAAAAAGAAAAGTTTCTGTGCTTCGGAAGTCCAGTTTGAACGAACGTTCTTGGTTGCCAATAACAAGGACCATTCAAGGCACTACTAGGCAGTCGTTAAAATTTTGATTTGCCTCTTTTTTAACTTTCCCTTTCAATAGGGCAATAGGATACTCTCCTATTGCCACCTCTGGCTTTTCATAGGCTTCAGTAGCCACTTTCAAGCAGACGCATGCTTGTGTACCAACTCAGTGATATAAAAAGTCGAAGTACAACTAGAACATAGGACGAAACCACCAATCCTGACGCAAGTGATACACAAATACACAAAACTATTAAATTAATATTACCGAGAACAAACCTATAACTTTAGATAACGTTTACTGGTAATATTTATTTAAGTAAACATTAATTAGTATCAAGGCTTTAGTTTAATGGCTTGTGCCGTGACTAACGTTCGGATGACTAATGCAATGTGGTTCTCTGTTTTTGTTTACTTATTGTAAGGCTCTGTAATTTTTTAATCATAAATAATTCTTTACAAAACTTTACAAACTCCTTTTAAAATGTTAGAATACTTTTCAGCCGTTTGTCCATATCTATACTATCTATACTAATATTATGAAGAGGAGAGATTTGTTTTTTTGTTGGTTTGTTTGTAACGAATATGCTCCAGAACTACTGGACCGATTTGAAAAATTCTTTCACTGTTGGGAAGCTACACTCTTTGCGGTGAACATAGGCTATATTTTATTCCTGTTTTCGGGAACGGGAACTACGCGGGTGAAACCGCGTGACGTCCGCTAGTAAAGTTTTTAAAGTGTTGTCTTTTTCCCAAGAGTATATCTTTTCTCAAACGCATTTCCTTCCATCGTAAGATGCTAAAGAGGTGATCATTTATGGAGTTCAAATCGCTTTTTTTTACAGGACTAGTTTTTGTGGGAAATATTTGTACTTAAACTTTTTTTGTATTACGTGAGGCAAAATCTACCGACTAAAAAACCTCACGTGTCCTGCTAACAGCCTACGGTTGGGAGCCCCGGGTAAGTCCTCGGAAAGATACTCCAGGACCCCCAACAGTATCTGTACACTTAGATGACAATATCAATTTCAATAATTCGGTGAAAACCTAAGAAGTAGTTACTGCTCTTGTAAAATTCAGTATAAGTCGTGAGTAGCAGTGACCCAAAATAGACTGATCAACTTGACTTTGAGATAGGTGGTACTTATTCAATAGACTCGTCTGTTGTGCCAAATGGCTCTTTCTGGCTCTAATGGTTGGTTAGACTATCTGACTACGGAACCAGAGGGCGGAGCTTCAATTCCTATTCAGAACATGACACGAATATTACTTTTACTAATTACTATTACTAATCTTACTAATATTTAATATTATAAATGCGAAAGTTTGTGAGTGTTGATGTGTGGATGTTTGTTACTTTTTCACGCTCGAACGGCTGAACGGATCTGGCTGAAATTCGGTACAGGGCCAGGGGTAGATATAGGTCTGGAATAACACATAGACTACTTTTTTATCCCGGGAATAAGTTCCCACGGGAAGCAGTAACGGGAACAAAACTTGACGTGGGAGGAGCTGCGGGGGTCAGCTAGTGGTTTAATAATAATAATTTATTTATTTGCAGAAATGTGGTAGGTAATACATTGGTGTTATACTTATTATCAAGTTCAGCACATTTACCATTTCCTGGCATACAAATATAGGTAGGTACATAAGAAATTACAATAATAGTATCAAATTAATTACAATGTCCAGTGAATAAAATTATGTCAATATTTATAACTTTAACAATAATACATTAAATTAATAACAATGTCCAGTGAATAAAATAATGTCAAGATTTATAACTTTAACAATATTAGGTACACCCAATTATTAACAATGTCCAGTGAATAAAACAATGTGAATATTTATAACTTTAACAATATTACATGGATATTAAGTACAATGCCTCAATTTTATTTTATTATTTTTACCAACAATAACTTATTCTAATTTACTTTTTAGCATTTCAAATTCCTCTATAGTGTAAAAACATTTCTTAGCGAGCCATGTTTTCAGTTTCCTAAGGAACATAGAGGTTGGCAATGTTTTTAGGCCGTTGGGAATTGCATTATAAATACGACCGCACATCGCGAAACAATTTTTTTGGTACAGAACTGTATTGGGGACTCGTGGTAAAACAATTCTATCCGGATTTCTAGTATTCCTGGGATAAACGTCGTGTGCCTTAGAGAAGTACCCAGGAAATTGCCTAACAAATTTCGCAACTTCGTAAATGTAAAGACTGGGAAGAGTTAAAAGATTAAATTTTAAGAATAGGGGCCTACACGAGTGCCATGGCGCTGCGCCACACATCGCTCTCACAGCCTTTTTTTGGACAATAAATACTCTATTCACTTCTGTAGAGTTACCCCAAACCACCAGGCCATAATTTAAAACTGAGGCTACATAGCCATGGTAAGCCATGATGACTGATTCGGGGTTTGAGGTTTTTCTCAGTTTTGCCAGAACGTAAACAAATTTATTTATTTTATTGCAAACCTTTTCTACATGTGCCTTCCAGTTAAGGTTTTTGTCAATAATGATACCTAAAAATGGTGTTTTGTCTACTTTTACTAAATTATCTGTCAAATATTTGATATTCAAGTCTTGTAATATTCTACCGTAAGTACCAAATTGAATATATTGAGTTTTAGCCATGTTAACTTGCAGATTGTTATTATGAAGCCATTGAATTATTGAGTCAATTGAATTATTTATGTCATTGGTATAATTTATATCGGAATAATTAGAAGTCATGATGAGAGATATATCATCCGCGTATAAAATACAAGGGTTGGGGGTCACACTCGGCAGGTCATTGATATAAATCAAGAACAGCAAAGGTCCGAGAATACTGCCTTGAGGCACCCCAGAGCTATTGACCCTGTACGAGGATCTATGTGCTTCTAGCTCTTTGTTGTCATCTATTTGCATAATTTCGACACAATGTTTATAAAATTAGGGTCATTTGGAAAGCCCTGTATATATTGAAGCGCTCGTGGCCCCGCGGACTCAGTGTTCTGTAAACGATTACTGCAGTAAGCAACTTTCACTACGGCCGGTCCATGGATGGGTGACCATCCATGTGATCACTTTGTGACATTTATTTGAGCGTTTCCGTGCTTCGGAAGGCACGTAAAGCCGTTGTTCCCGGTTGCCAGTAAAATGGCAGTCGTTAAGCCAAGTTGAAGGCTTTATTTCAACAGCAGGCAGTCACAACCTGCGCCTGTCCATTGGGACAAATAAAAAAAAAAGGTGAAATGTGGGTAGGTATATAATATGCCTCTGCCTACCCCTTCGGGGATAAAGGCGTGATGATAAACCTAAACCTGTATAATATATTTCTTTGAACAAAATTAATGCCATACTTACTTGTACCATCCATCTCTGAAATCATCACTTTTGACGTACTGTATGAACTGGGCAAGGTCGGCCAGCGCCTGGTCCACGGTCAGGAAACTGAGCCCCGGGATGCTTGTGTCTCTGGAATTTGGAAACAACTTGATTATTGCACCAGAATTTAAAAAAAAATTGCAATTACTAGATCGAAATCTGAAGGTATTATTGGTTCAGTGAAACGCGATAATCTCATATGAAAAATTATTTTTCTGAAAAACCTAGGTAGTTTGTTTTTGTCATGATAGCTAATATTTATGACTAGCGGACGTCACGCGGTTTCAGCCGCATAGTTCCCGTTCCCGTGGGAATACGGGAATAAAATATAGCCTATGCTCACAGGGGATAGTGTAGCTTACCAGCAATGAAAGAATTTTTCAAATCGGTTTAGTAGTCTTTCAGTTTATTGATTACAATTTTAATAATGCATTTTTTTCCTTTTTATAATGTTAGTGTAGATTTAGTGTGTCTTCCATCAGGCTTACGAAGTGGCTTACTTTTAAAGTTATTATTTATCTGCTCTAGATAAATCAATTAATCGTCGAAAAACAAACAAAAACATGTCAAAAGATATGGACGATTTTTGAGAAAATAATGGTAGTACCTACTGAGGGGCAAGTGCGAGTTTTTGCGTGAGCTTGTCGACATTCATGGCGCGCCAATTCGTATGGAATCTAGACTCCGCCACCTAGCTGTAAACGCGGGAACTTGTCTCGATTCCATACAAATCGGTGATAACGCGCTCACCCGTGAATGTCGACAGGCGCTCGCCAAAACTCGCACTTGCCCCTGTGATCAATGAAAACGGTTACACAATCAACGTCACTTTGTTAAGGGAAATAAAAATTTAATTTTTTGACCTATTTCTGCGTCTAACACTATGTACAAAATTATATGTAGCTGTCTATATGTTAACAGTGTAAGTCGATAGATAAAATCAAAAAATATAGGTATAAGAGTTCTTTCCTAAACTTTTATTTCTCCGACTCTCCGACAATCACACGTTCAATTTCAAGTTACTTCCTACTATAAATCTGGTAGCAAATCTCTCTCATATATGACGTCACGTACCATCTCATATCTGACCCCCGAGGTCATGGGGACAAATGGGCAATTGACCCCTCCATTCGTCATCTCCTGGGCGTTAACATCGGATTTGTAATGTGCTCAATTGAGTTATGGGGACATTTGTGCAACGTTTAGATGCCATAATTGATATTAATATAATAATGAGGTTGTATCCGGCGTATGTCTTGGAATGAGTTTTAGATGTATCATGCGAGAATTTCCGTTTTGCCAATTTAGTATTTGGGTTTATGTATGTATTATTCTTTTTATGAGATCACATTTGTCAACAGTCTTTACGGAGCGACTGGCTATTCACAAATTCTGGGCGACCGGCGGCGGTGCCGGATAGGTATAAAAACCTACCTCAGTAGGCTAATTAGGTTCCTAGTGGTTTTACGAAGGCATAATTGGCCCAGTCTCAAAACTACATTCGGGCGAGTGCTGCGTCGTGATCTGATCAAAGGGTAGGTTAGGACTTGCAATTCGTACGCAGGCAAGATTTCAGGCAGGCAGCATGTCACCTAGCCCATCTTAGTCGCATAGCTTATTATTTATTTTAACTTTCATGGCCACTAACATTATTATTAGAGTTAACGGGATATTTACCATGTAAAATTGAGTATTTCCGATGTTTTGGCGCTGGTGCAAGCGCCATGATCACTCCTCCTCATCATCAGTTCCTCCGTGATATCCCGTTAACTCTAATAATAGCTTATTGACTACCTCTGTGGCGCAGTCGGTGGTGATACCGCCTGCGGTGCTGGAGGTCGTGGGTTCGATTCCCACCGGAGACAAATATTTGTGTGACCTATAAATGTTTGTCTCAAGAGTCTGGGTGTTTCTATGTATAATATGTATGTATTTAAAAATGGGTGCGTGTACTTTTTTTTTTTTTTAAGAAGTTTAACTTCTCACGCGCGTACATAAGTACACCCATTTTTTTTACTTATGAACCGATTGACATGAAACAAACACTACCTAAATGTTAAGTGGAGCAAAACGCAACGCGATAAAAAAACTGCATCGCAATCGGATGAGCGGTTACTTGCTGAGATTAGCGTGCACAAACGTACAGACAAACAGACAAAAATTCTAAAAACCATTGTTTTGGGTTCTATGGCGTTCATAAAGCCCCCCTATGAACATTTTTCTTATATATCTTCAATGTACAGACAGCGACCTGTTACGATTTTATTATATGTATTGATATTCAAGGAAAGCTTTATCGATATAAAATACGGGTATTCATTCAGAGTACCTACGTTTGAAACAAATTAAGGAGCTAATTGTCAGGATTACAGAGTTTAGACCAGGAAACATTAAGCTCGGGAGATTTCGTCGGCCATTTTTGTAATCACTGTTTTGCCAAGGATAGTGATTAACATTTTAATTAAAATGAGAGTCAGACATTTTCGCTGATGACAGGATTATAACGAATGCAGGAATTAATTAAAGTAATTGTTTTGTTATTGTAGGGAATTGTTCTAAACACGTTGACTTGTTTATAAGATTGACCTATTTTTTACGCCTACACATATTATGCGGCGGCGTAAGGCGTTATGTCACACGCCTCAATTAATCGAATCAGTCTATAGGTACTATACCAATTTTTACCATGGCATATCTATACTACACCATTCTCATCCAATTCCTCCGTGTGATCTTTTGTAAACCACCATTTTCCTCTGGTGGAGTGCACGGCGTGGGCACAACAGCGACAGGTCCTCGTAGTGGGTCTGGGCGTGGACACTCTCTCGCTCGAGTCCATGGTGCGAACCATGCTCTCCAGCGGGAGTAAGTGGGACTGCGCCGCCTCTTTCTGCGAGCAGGTTATGCTCGCGAAGGAGGCGGCGGGCCGGGTACGGGAGAGAACTCTCCCACCCGAGTTCCGCAGTCGGCGCCCTGGGCGCCGCCGACGTGTCTTCGCTGAAGACTATCGGCCTCCATGACCGGGGGTCTGAGGACGGTGAGAGGGCCGCTCACCGTCCTTACAGAAGCAGGCCCATGACGGCAGCGTGACGTGAGCAACTCACGCACGCCCCCCCTTAGAAGCGGGGTCACACCCGAAACCCCCCATAGACGCGGGATTGCACCCGAACCACCCCCTGGGCGAGGCCGCAGCGGCGGCCGTAGGTCTGTTGGGAGTCACGGGACATCCTTCCTGAGGGCTTACCCGGGGCTCTCAACCATAGGCTGTTAGGCGTGGCGTGAGGTTTTTTAGTCGGTAAGAGTCGATAACATCCTATGAGGATTTTCCCTCACGTTAAACAAAAAAAAAAAAAAAAAAAACCTCCATTTTCCTTTGTTACCCATGATTCTTTCGCTATGCTTCACTGGTGGGTGGGTCCAAGGGAAAATTATTTTCCCCATAGTCCCACTGCATTGTGCTAGGACTACGAGGAAAAAAAATACTCAGGGACCCACCAGAGGGGGGCGTAGTAATGGGACCACGTGTAATGACCCGGTCGATTCCTCTCATATCACCGAATTGCATTATTCACTCTACAACTCTATGAAACAGTCAGTTCTTAGATACATATAGACATATAGATATAGTATATTAATCAATTTAGTTCTTTTGACGGATAACCTCATTTCAGACTTTATCCCTCAAAAGATACGCCCACACACATTTATTAAGGTTTTATCTCTCTATGAAAGCCGTAAGTAAAGAAAAATATGCCGTACAACTCATGTATATTCAAGTCGCATATAAAACACACTATTAACAGCAGTCTTGACTGGCAGACAGCCAGGACACGTGCTGGTGTCCGTACTGTTTCATAGCGCCATTGTTCACTTTATGGGACCTGCAGAATAGTAGTGGCTAGCTTTATTTGGTGCGGGTTGGCGGGTCAGGGACGGCGTTTTATGAACAATACTTACTAAAATGTTTTTCGTGTGTGGGATTGTGCCAAAGAACCTTTTAAGGTAAAATACAGTCAAAAGGCGAATGTTTTTATTTTCTCCTAACGCTTCAAGGATTAAATTGACCTCGGTCTCTTCTTCTACAAAATGTCTATAGAACGTATAACAAGTGATTTATAAATGGGATGCTCTCCACAAAGTGGGGATTAATTTATAACATTATAGTCCTATTCAGAAATCCTGGAGGCCACAGCACTGTGCCACTTATTATAATGGCAATACTATCATAATTAATAGTTAAAACACCTTATCACAATAATTATAATACAGCGGTGACATGTGTTATCTATGTTATCAATAATCTCAAATTTGAATGTCCTTAATAATCACTAAAGGTAATATATACTTACCTACCGAAAGAATTTGATAAGTACGCACGAAATGTAAGATGGGAGATAATACCGACGGGCTGCTGGTTTTGTCTAGTAGTGTCTAAAAGATCTTTGAATACAACGATAATAAAAATAAAATAAATTTTATTCCCTTTGAAACTTAAAAAAAAAAATTAGGTTTGTCAAAATTTTTGTGGCTCTACCGGGGGTTCGGAAATGCTCCAGACTGAGAAGAACACCCCAAGAAACTCAGTCCGGTCCCTCCTTAATTCATCTTAGTATCTAATACAGTTTTTTTTTAAATGTAGAAAGAAGCAATTCGTGTCACTGCCAGGCAGCCTTGTTGCCGCGATAATAAAAGAGGTGAGGGAGAGAAACTCACCACTCTCCCTTTATTCATCAAACTTGCAGTCAAAATTACAGTAAGTGGAGGTTCCACTAATAGTATATGATGATAACTTGAACTCCGGCAGGTACGGAGTGTAGGAGTTATTTGTCCTACAGTCCTTACCAACTATCTACCCCCACAAATCGCTCACAATCTCTAGAGGGTTAGGGAGATTGTAAAATGTAGGTACCTTTACTAATAAGCAATAAATCGTGAAAATTAAGTCAATACGTTGCTGGCGCTGGAAATCCTGGGTTCGATTCCTGTGTCGGTCCAAATGTTTGTGTGATCCACAAATGTTTGTTTCGGAGTTTGGGTGTTTTCTATGTATAATATGTATGTAGGTATTTAGAAATATGGTAAAAGTACCTATGCCTATCAGTCGTCGAGATCCCATAGCAGAAGCTTATATACGCTAATTTGGGCTAGATGATGTGTTGTGAGATTGTCAAACAAATAATACGTATTTCATCTTTCCACAAAGCGCCCAGCTCAGTAGCTGGGCGCTTTGTGGAAAGATGAAATACGTATTATTTGTTTGACAGTTCCTTTGTCAGAATTGACGGGTCGAGGGTGTACGTAGGGTTCCTTTCTTCCCTGCTTTGTTATTGTTTTATGGTCGAGTACCACCATACAACAGCTGAGTCCATTAAATGTCTTTGCATACCCTATTTATTATTGAACTAGCGGACGTCACGCGGTTTCACCCACGTAGTTCCCGTTCCCGTAGGAATATGGGAACAAATATAGTCTATGTTCACCGCAAAGAGTGTAGCTTCCCAACAGTGAAAGAATTTTTCAAATCGGTCCAGTAGTTCCGGAGCCTATTCGTTACAAACAAACAAACAAAAAAACAAATCTTTCCTCTTTATAATATTAGTATAGTTCAAGTACTCACTCAAAAGGTCGACTCTGTCCGTAGAACCGATGCTCAGTGTAGAACAGACCCGCGCCCATTTCGTTGGCCAGGTCGTAGCCAAACCCACCAGTCGTGTGTCCAGGGGTGATTTCCCATTCTCCTCCCACCACGATGACGATGTTGCCACGGGAGAATTCGTCGTTGTAATAGTATCGCTGGAAAATAAACATGAATTTAGGTTCAAGATTCACATTGTTGAGCAAAAGTTTACAAGAAAATAGGCAGAAAATGGTGTGCAAATTGTTCAACATGGTTTAAATTGCGAAAAGGAAGTTATTATTATAACACTCTCGTATGTGAGGAATCTCGTATGTACGAAAGCGAAGTTGAATAAAGGAAATCTTGGGTAAGGACCATAGTTAAAGCACAAAATTTTGAAAAAAATGGATAGGTTTTCAAAATAATGGACGTCATCATGTAGGCTAGCTGAGTTATACAGAGCCTGATGTAGGCTAGCTGAGTTATACAGAGCCTGATGTAGGCTAGCTGAGTTATACAGAGCCTGATGTAGGCTAGCTGAGTTATACAGAGCCTGATGGAAAACCATTGTAACATCTAGCACGAGGCCACTCTCACAGTTTACAAGACTATTGCCAGTGGGTTTTTTCTTTTTAAAAAAACATTGTTAAGGAGAGAAAAAGGTACGGAAGGTCGTCCCAAGCTCTTTGGTTCACCAGAGGAACAATTTTTGAATCACTTAGTTCCGAAAAAGATTCTCATCGCTGTAGGAGAGTGGCACCTCTACACGGCACGTGTTATATGGGATCGAAATTTTCATCTTTGCTACATATAGCTCTTGTTTATCATTCTCAAACACTATTCAAGAATCAAAACAAAGAATTTTTTATACCACTAAAGTGGCAGACAAGCATAACGGTTCCACCAGATGTATCGGTGGTAACCGCAGCCTATGGTCGTTTGCACTAGGGGCTTAACACTAGGGGCGCCACACTCTCTGCTGACCCTGTAAAAACCTTCTAAGACCCCTTTTGAAGAACCCCATACTGTAGGCGTTTGGGAAAACCGAGGCAGGGAGATCATTCCACAACCTAAGCGTATCGGATCTAACCGTGCTCGAACGCTCTGGACCTTGAGTGTGAGAATGAGCTTCCTGTCTATGGCGAGCGGTGCGATGATAGAACGTAGCCGTGGGCATCATATCAAACAATTCCTCAGAGCACACACCATTGTACAGGCGGTAGAACACGCATAAGGAGGCAACGTCTCTCCTGTCGCGAAGAGGTTCTTGTTTGTCTATCTCAAACACTGTTTAAAAATCAAAACTACTTAAGTATTTAAAAATAAAAATGTACTTACCATTCTATAAGTTTGATTGTCATACGCAATGAAGTGGTTCACTCTGACATCAACGTAACCCTCGACGGGTTCATTGCGGGACTGGCGCGTCGGGGTGGGGGGTTCTTGCGTCCAGAGAGCCAGGCATGGTGTGAGAGCTAGCAGGAGTAGGCCTGAAGCTGTTGTGAACCCTGGGAGCAGAAGATTATGAGAATATAGTGACACGACATACACACAAGCACCTACCGGAATGAATTGCAGTTTCAATCCATTCAGGATCTCATTGAAGTATACTCACGAAATTTCATTGAAATCGGTACAGTTATTAAGGAGGAATTAGGTGACCAGTACATACAGAAGAATGCCTTCCTTAGAAATATTATAACCTAGCATTATCGCGTAAAATCATAACCCTCCTTTTGTGCAGTCGGTTAAAAAGTAGCCTATGTCCTTCCCAGGGCCTGTAACTATCTCTATACCAAATTTCATCTCAATCGCCCCAAAGGCGGGAAAGCGCAACAAACAGACAGACAGATAGATAGACAGATAGACAGACAGACAGAGTTACTTTCGCATTTATAATATTAGTAGGGATTAGGGAATTAGGGATTAGGGATGTGTAAGTTTATGAAGAGGTTTGTTACGTACTCTTTTACACTTTAAAGAGTGAACGAATTTGGATAAAATTTGGTACAGGGATAGATCATCATCAATGACATATAGGCTTCTTTGTTATACCCGAATAAGTTTCCTCAAAGTTCCATTTTTTAACGTGATGAAAATCCTGCAAGGATGCTATGCCAGACTCCTACCGACTAAAAAAAATTGCGTGTACTTAGTGTACACACGTAAGTAGTGAAACTTCTTCATAAACTTAATTTTCACCTCACCTTAAATTAAGTCAAAAAGTACAAAAGTCCAAAAGTCCAAAAGTCCAAAAGTCCAAAAGTCCAAAAGTCCAAAAGTCCAAAAGTCCAAAAGTCCAAAAGTCCAAAAGTCCTAAGTCCAAAGGCCAAAAGTCCAAAAGTCCCAAAGTCCCAAGGTCTCAAGGTCTCAAGGTCCCAAAGTCCCAAAGTCCCAAAGTCCCAAAGTCCCAAAGTCCCAAAGTCCCAAAGGCCAAAAGTCCCAAAGTCCCAAACTCCCAAACTCCCAAAGTCCCAAACTCCCAAACTCCCAAAGTCCCAAAGTCCCAAAGTCCCAAAGGCCAAAAGTCCCAAAGTCCCAAAGTCCCAAAGTCCCAAAGTCCCAAACTCCCAAAGTCCCAAAGTCCCAAAGTCCCAAAGTCCCAAACTCCCAAACTCCCAAAGTCCCAAAGTCCCAAAGTCCCAAAGTCCCAAAGTCCCAAAGTCTAAAAGTCTAAAAGTCCAAAAAGTCCAAAAGTCCAAAAGTCCAAAAGTCCAAAAGTCCAAAAGTCCCAAAGACCCAAAGTACCAAGGTCCCATCCAAAAGTCCAAAAGTCCAAAAGTCCAAAAGTCCCAAAGTCCCAAAGTTCCAAAGTCCCAAAGACCCAATGTACCAAGGTCCCATCCAAAAGTTCAAAAGTTCAAAAGTTCAAAAGTCCCAAAGTCTCAAAGTTCCAAAGTCCCAAAGACCCAAAGTACCAATGTCCCATCCAGAAGTCCAAAAATCCAAAAGCCCAAAAGTCCAAAAGTCCAAAAGTCCAAAAACCCTTAAATGACATGCTATCCCTGGATAAAGTACTCTTAATTCGAATCCACCGTGGTGGGGAACAGAACAAAGATGGCGCGTAACCAAAAATCGTGACGTGACGTGACGCAAATTTTTTTCCAACGCCGATAAAGAAGTTTCACTTCAAAAACCACACGTATCCTACCTACTACCTAACAGCCTACGGTTGGGAGCCCCGGGTAAATATCCGTTACATTTCTAGGGGTTACTCATCAGTTCTGGGACATCCTGACTTCTGGGACCTCCTTCCGAGGGCTTCCCCGGGGCTCCCAACCACAGGCTGTTGGGCGTGCCGTGAGGTTTTTTAGTCGGTAGGAGTCCGGCATAACATCCATGAGGATTTTCCCTCACGTTAAAAAAAAAATGGGGTTACTCATCATAAGAATGTCCTAGGATTACCATCAGACTGGCTACCGCCGGCTCTTCTTTGTGGGTCATAAAATGCCTAAAGACAAATAGCACGACGTCAATGTTCAAGAAATCTTGACTTTTGAAGTCATATTTTGTTAAAATATACGCATAACTGTTTTTTTTACTGGCCTTGCGTGATACAACCGTTTAAAGGGAATTCATACGATCTTTCGGCTGTGGCGATACTATTTCCTTATAGAAAAATAACACAAAACAACAATTAAACCCAAGGCGTTACAAAAATATCACAAAATCAACTTACACATATTTTTATAATATAATATCACTAATGGTACTTAATTATCAAATTAACAATGGCACCTAATCGCGACTAGCGCACTCGATAACTGGATTATAATGTATCTGTATCTTTCATTATCTGTGGTAATTTAGTTAAATCTAATCGAATGATATACGCATGCTGATAAATCAAATCTATATATTAATTCGTGAAGTGAAAATTATGTACCGCCTTTTAAGAAAAAGTTGTCAAAGTTAATTAGAGTCCCGTTGGCTGTCGAAATTAGAGTTCTTATAAACCGCCTTGAAGGCTCCACCAGGGCGGATAGCTGATTACGCTTTTTACTCCGAAGAGACAAATCTATACCAATATTATAAAGAGGAAACATTTGATTGTTTGTTTGTTTGCATCGTATAGGCTCCGAAACTACTGAACCGATTTGAAAAGTTCTTTCACTATTGGAAAGCTACACTATCCGCGGGCGACATAAGCTATATTTTATTCCCGTATTCCTACGGGAACGGGAACTATGCAGGTGAAACTGCATACGGTCCGCAAGTCTCATAAAAATCCAACCTTGATTTTTCTATTGTTGTTTATTTCTCCAGTTCCTCCTCCTTTGTGTCTTACTTACCTGTGTAAGCATTGTGTGAACGTACATGTAAAAATAAAATAAATAAAATCAATTGAGATCAAACCCAAAAATTTTAAAGTATGACCTGTTTGTCCCCTAACAAAAACCTGGTCAATCGTTCAGTCGATATTCCAATAATCGAACATATGTCTCTCGCAATAAAGTTACGGACCCTTTTTTTGATTGACCCTTAGCAGCCATCTCAACTGCTTCAAAACGAATATTATTTCAATACCAGAGCTGGTCAACTTCTACCATATTAAGGCTCTGCGGTATGGTACCTCAGTCATACAAATTCCTTTAATATTTATCATCACAAAGGGACCGCAAAGGCTTTCACTATCTCTATATTGGTACGAATTATTGTACCTAATGCAACACCTGTGGCTTGTTATTGGTCATTATGCGCTTGCGCTGATCACGTGCGAGCCGTGACTCATTTACTCAGATATATAGCGATGCTGGAAGTGGCAGGGCGTAGTAGGAAATTAATGTTTTGGCAGCAACAAGCTAAAACGCTCGTGGCCCACGGACTCAGTGCTCTGTAAATTTGATCCGATCTAATCACTGCAGTAAGCAACTTCTACGGAATCAGTGTTCTGTAAATCCGATCAGATCACTGCAGTAAGCAACTTTCGCTAAGGCTGGTCCTTAGATGAGTAACTACTTTGAGACATTTATTTTCGAGTGTTTTCGTGCTTCGGAAGGCACGTTAAGCCGTCATGACAGTCGTTAATCCGAGTTGAAGGCTTTATGGGGCTTGAAAAATTTCAAAAGTGGGTTGTCACAACCTGCGGTAGGGTCGGCCGTCCGTGTAGCTCCTTTGGTGTTGCAAACTTCCATAAGCTACGGGTAAACGATCACTGCGCCTGAGGTGGCAGACCACTATCTGACTTTTCCATTGACGAGCGTTGCCGTGCCTCTGAAGTATCCAAAAATCATAGTGCCATTAATGTGTCAGCTGATGAGCAAAGTTGAAAGCTATATAGGCGGCTTGAAAATTATGACAGCTGATAGTCACAACATGCACCTGTTCCTTCCAAGACGGCAATAGGCACTCTTATTACTTGGGGCAAAATACAAAAATGGTAAAATTTGGATGTTTATTATGCCTCTGCCTACCCTATTAGGGATAAACAAAAAGACATGTTTCCATGCATAACTTTATCGAAAGGAGAAAGGTGACCAAAGGCTTTTACTATCGTTAAAACTGGTACCATCATAAACATATTTTGGTAATCAATATTCTTGTAATGCAACACCTATGCTGGTTATTGGATACGTGTTACGTGCTTGCGCAGGTCACGTGCTCGTGCGAATAGTGTGTCACTGACCGCCATTTTAGTTACAATAGAGAATACTGGATGGAGCGCTGTGATCACGGCTACAATCTATACTAATATTATAAAGAGGAAAGATTTGTTTTTTGTTTTTTTGTTTGTTTGTTTGTAACGAATAGGCTCCGGAACTACTAGACCGATTTGAAAAATTCTTTCACTGTTGGAAAGCTACACTCTTTGCGGTGAACATAAACTATATTTTATTCCCGTATTCCCACGGGAACGGGAACTACGCGGGTGAAACCGCGTTACGTCCGCTAGTCAATCAATAAAATGAGTCCATAGCAGGCAGGTGCTGGATGTAGGCCTCTCTCAATTCAGGGCACAACACAGGGCCATGCGCCTTCTGCATCCAGTTTCTGCCTGCAACCTTGTCCAGGTTGGCATTTCAGCAGGCGGGTTACGGTTCACGATTACAGTGAAGTTCAATAAAGGCACTTTTTTTCTTTACATTAATATTCTGTATGTATTTCAGTTGTGGAATGAACTCCTTGTTGTCATATTTTATTTATAACTCAAGTAGGTATGACAATCTTCTTAAGACCTTAGAAGATTTTGTCAACTGTGATCACTTTTTATCAAGTGTGCCGTATGTTTATTTACCAACTTAGTGTTATAAAACCAAGTTTTATGTGTACATGTTTTTCGTCAGAATTATGCTAATTAGAATAGTAAAAAAACTGTGTAATATGACTTTCAAACTATGACTCATTTGTGACTCAAAGTACAATTTGGGCACCTTACTCGTATGACTCATAGCATTTTTGGAAAGAGTGGGTAAAATAGTAACCAAACTACTTGGTACTTCCGTAGTTGCTTTTGACCTCGACAACTTACGTATGTATATCTATTATAATTGGACCGGAAATATAATGCATGCCTCACTGCGTGTTTGTTGGTCTCGACATTCGCATTCTCCTAAACGCTTGAACTGAATGTGGGTTTACGTTCACAATTTTTCTACCCAGGACCACACTTTACTGCTTAACCATTAATCTGATTAAAATACAGCCTGTTGGAATGTTACGTACCTTAGTTCGATGTCGTCATTTATTTATAATCTGTGGTAAACCGATATGTAATTCAATTTTCCACTTCACGCCTCGTAACTCGTTGATCAGCTGTTTAAATAAAGTGTAGAGTATCTATTACATTGTATTATAGTCATAACTAGGGAATCAAAAGATGGAGATTTTGACTTCCATGGCTCGAAGTAACCACACAATGTGTCTTAGTAACATTTACTGCTTATGACCTACACAATGGATGTACAAAGAGAAATAATGTAACTTTTATTTTTAAAAACGACCTGGTTCAATTCATGACCTGATTATGAGTATTTTTTAAAATTGACGTATGCATAGTATTTTTATTGTAAAGTGAGAAAGACAACCTTGGCTCAAACGGGACTGAAACCCGTAACCTTTGCCTAAACCAGGGCAAGCTCTAACCACTTGAGCTAGAGAGCCGTACCGAAACAACTTGAAATTCTTTACCGTAATGTAGGTAATCTCCATTTAAGAGTATTTTTACATTATGCTGTTTTTCCTGTCTTATCTCTAAATTCGAAGATATGGTTTTTCTTTGTATGTCTTATACTACAGACAGAGCAGTCTGAATGTAACACTCTGTATAAGTTTCTGAATCTTTTCCTTTACCGCTAGCCACATCTAGTCACAACATAACCACGGACCTATCAATAAAAATGACTCACCCGCCATGATTCAAGGCGTTTCAAACACATTTTATTATGCAGATCTGGTTTTATGGTACTGTGCTGCGATTACGGTTACTCATGCTGCGGAAAATTAGGATTGGAAGTTCAGTCTTGATCAATAATTGGGACCTCTACAACCATCAGCTCCATTTGAAATAAGAATGTGTACAACCTTTTTTGGCGATACCATCTTTGCTTTCACAAGAAACAGTCTGTTTTTGAAGTAAAACTTCTTTATGCGCGACTAGGGGTAACTGAGATTTTTTTTGTCTGACAGAAGCAACTCTTACAATTGAATGATATTAATATAACATTTGATGCCGTCAATGGCAAATAAGTTTTACTTCAATCGCGCGTAAGGTTACACACACAAACACATTTTTTTTTCTACAACCCTAAGTTCCCAGTATTTTTGCGCGGGCAAGGGGACTGTTTACGTTGGCGTGCTGTGAGAGATTAAAGAGTCAAGTATTGTATTCTCTTTGTAAAGAGTCAACGTAAGCCATCACATAAATCCTTATAGGTAACCAAGGCAATAGACAACTGGTGAAATACGCAGATTTATTTACCTCCTCTTAGCTTAGAGCACTTAGAGTGTGAAGTTGAGTTCTTTACGTGAACTGTGGCGCCACACCGAGCGTAAGCGCGGGGGCACCTGCCAATGTTTTCCCTGGAATGCTTCTCTGCAAATACCTGTTTTATAGCTTAAGAAGCCATTTATAGCACAGTGGCTTGACGTAGGTCCTGTACGAGTATTGGTATACGACGTTGCATCTTTTTCGGCAAAATTTTCCCACGTTCCTAATAGGTACCTCGGTGGGGGTTACCCTATAATTGTTTTAATTTGATGAAAAACCATTTTTGACCACCAACCAATTTTGACTGTCATTCAGTTTCTAGTATTGATAGGTAAATATCATTGCTTTAAAGTGAAAATGGTAAGAAATTGAACCACCTATTGAGCAAGGAGGAAAACACACCCAAGCCAGGGCTTAGCCACCGTCCCATCTGCATGATCGTGCGTAAAAGCATTCCCCGCATCAACAAAAAACACATAACGAGGAAGAGAGAAGAGGAAATAAGGCGCTAGTTGAAATCTTCCTTTGTTCCAACGAAACATCTCGACAGCTGCCTATATTGTTATTAATGACACATCTATCCGCACACATATACGTTAGTTCTTCAAGTTTGTTTGCAAACATAACACAGTCATCATCACTATCAATTTACGTCATAACTGAAGTTCAGGAGGTATCTTGAGGACGCCTTTGGTAATTAAATTAATACAATATGTGAATATACGGATATACGCACAGATCTACGTAAAATATACGAAGATAGGTACTTGGTATGTGTCATTTAATATCGTCTTGTGGTTAGGAAACGTTTATTGCCAGCTCATTGTGGTACGGCACATAAGTATTGTATGGGCACCTACGTGTTTGATAGGTGGGAATTAGTATGTCCTGTGGCAAATAGGTCCTTGATAAAGTACTTCTATCTTATGTAAGTACTAATATTATAAATGCGAAAGTTTGTGAGTGTGAATGTGTGGATGTTTGTTATTTTTTCACGCTCGTCAGCTGAACGGATCGGGCTGAAATTTGGTACAGGGATACATTATAATCTGGAATGGGAACGGGAACAAGGTTTACGCGGGCGAAGCTGCGGGCATCAGGGCAGACATGACTGGCCTCGTGGTTAGTGTGCCTGACTATGGATTTGGAGGTTATGGGTTCGATTACCACCCAGGACAAATCTCTTTGTGTGATAGGCACATTGATTTGTTCTCTATCTGGCTGTAATTTATTTATAAATATGTATTTAGAAATATATAAGTATGCATTTCAGACGTCCAGATCCCATAGCACAAGCATAAATTAGCTTAATTTGGGCTAGATGATGTTGTGTGAGATTGTCCACAAATATTTATTTATTTATTAATCAATCAATCAAATCAATACCTTAGACCTATAGCAGTCCACTGCTGGACGTAGGCCTCTTCCAAATCACGCCACAACACACGGTGCTGCGCCTTCCACATCCAGCCAGTCCCTCAACCTTTTTGAGGTCCGTCTGTTGTAATATTTGTTTGGTTATAATAGGAAAACTTAACGGATAGAAGCTTTATTATCCAGAAGTAATATAAAAATATTTAGATCTACTCAAGGAAGCGGGGCAAGAACAATAATAATATAATAAGAAAATGGTATATTTCCATACATTATGTTACATTGTCATTACGTGCATGTATGGTTTATTTTAGCTTTCGGGTATTTTTCACGTAGATACAGTTATGAAACGCTGCTCACCTCTCGACGTTTCGGCTATTCCAATATGGCCGAGAAGAGATCGAGAGGTGAGCGAAGTTTCATAATGTATACCTACCCGAAATCCATAATGAGGATTAATTTTCTTGTGTATAAAAATCCCAGTAGTTCCATGGAACTACTGGGACAAAAAAAATCGCAGTAGTTCCGTCATGAAACTACGCAATGTAACTACTGGGATACGCCGGAATCTATGGGTTAAATGGGACCTACGGGGAATAGGCGAAGTCATAGGCTTTTTTTCACGTGAGGAAAATCCTACATGGATGCTACGCTACGCCGGACTCCTACCGACTATAAACCACACGTATCTCACCTAACAGCCTACGGTTGGGAGCCCCGGGTACGCCTTTTGGAAGGATACCCCAGGACTCCCAACAGACCTACGGCTACCACTGCGGCCTCACTTATTTTCGAGTGCTATCCCGCGTCATTGCGGGGTTTTTGAGTGTTATCCCGCTTCTTAGTGAAGCTCTCACGTCACGCTGTCGTATAGGACCTGCTTCTGTAAGGACGGTGAGCAGCTCCCTCACCGTCCTCAGGCTCTCAGTCATGGAGGCCGATAATCTTGGAGTCTTGGGCGAGAAGTCATAGGCACTTCAAACAATATTATTAACATAGTTATGAAGCGCCATCTAAAGAATTGCCGTGACACAATATTTATGTTCGATAAAATGGCGTTGCTTCTTGCCAATCCGTGGGAACCAAGTGGGAACTATTCATTTCCTGGTGTACTGACGTTGAGTTCACAGTTTTGCACGTCTAATTGACACACATTATCGCTCATACTTATCTGTCATGTTTTAAGGGCATTGTGATATGTAGATAATGATATGTGGCAGACCATCTGCCATTTTGCATTTTTAAAAATGTAATAAATCATTAGACCTGACCAAATATAACTTAAATGTTTTGTCTTATTTTGTTAGGTCACCTTTGTTATTACAGTAACTAACTATTGTATTGTTCTCGCATTCGTACTTTATTAGTTTATAATAATGGCTTTTAAGAAATGTAGGCAAGGGCAAAGGCAACCAAAACTGAATCATCTGTAATAGTAATAAAATTGTAACGGCATACCTCTGAATATACTGCGCAAAGGTTTCTACTCATGGGTTTAAAAATATTTTCTACATTTCGTTGAAGGATTTGCGTGTGGTTGGACAATTTAGGAAGTAACTTTTTTAAAAATAATAAGTGATACGTGCATGTGAATGGGCATTTTCAGAATTTTAGAATTTATAAATTATTAATTATCAACAACGGATCAAAAAATAAGACAATATTTGATGAATATGGTATTCATAGAAATCAAGAACAGTCAGCCTCTTATGTAGATAAACACTATTGTAATTTACGAACTAGATTCATGAATGAAAAATTACTCGTAGTACTTGTACCTATGTTACAGTTTTTCTAAAGTAAACACTCAATTTATAACAGTATTGTTCCAAAAAAGTACTGAGTGTAATTTTTCATTGATGAATCTATTTCGTAAATTTCAATAATGTTTATCTACTTATGAGGCTGACTCCACAGATCTCTACAGCTCACAGTGAGCCACATAAAATAAGCTCAATAGTAATATAAACCTTATAAATGATTATCTTTGTTGCGTTTAATTGTCAATTACAAGAGCAGCCAGCGCCACCTGACGGCAATGAGTCACCGGTGTAACTTTAGGTTAACGTGAGAATATCTTGACTAACACATTTTGCACTTGGTCAAATTATTTTTTCTATACTAATATTAAAAAGAGAAACATTTTGTATTTTTGTGTGTATGTTTGTAATGAATAAACTCAAAAACTATTGTGATGATTTTAAAAATTATTTCACCATTTTAAAGCTACATTTTATTCCCGTTTAACCGCGTGAGTTCTTAATAAAGGAATATTATGTCTTTATTGACTTTGTTTAGATCATATAATGAGCCTTATCAGAAAACCTTTTTGAAGTTGAATCTATATAATATCAGAAATGGGAGACTTTTAGTTGGAAAATGTACACCATAACCAAACCGTAGCTATTCATTTTCAAAATGCATCTTTTCAAATGAGAAAGTTTAGTTTACGCACCTTCATTCACTAAAAATTAATTAGTCCCACTTAACATGGAACAAGACTAGTTGCCGTCAACGGGCACTTAGACAAAAACAAAAGATTACTGCCTCGTTTGTCTATAGGTCTTCATCTTCTTCATTTGGGTAATTCTTAGCTTACTTTCGGATCAGATAGCGTTGTGGGAAACGTCCTTGAATATTTAATACTTATTTGGACTGCAGAGGTTTTTAAAATGAAGTTACTTGTAGGTCTGGAAAGGGTCATCATACACTTACCCCGGATTACCATTTTGTTTCTTTGAGAAAACACGTTTCTTGAATAACCTAATTTCAGGCGGATGAAGCCAGCTTTTTATTCATTCACCAGTCACTGATGTAAAAAGAGCTACGTACATGTATTACTAATTATAGGTATTATTAATTTACCTATATTATCAATGCTAACGAGACTTTTTTTTTAACGTGAGGGAATATCCTCATGAATGCTACCGACTAAAAAACCTCACGTATCTTGCCTAACAGCCTACGGTTGGGAGGCCCGGTTAAGCCCTCAGAAGGATACACCAGGAGTCCCAACAGACCTACGGCTACCACTGCGGCCTCGCCTAGGGTTCCTTCAACTCTCATTTTAGCCACTTCAAATTTAGCGCGTTTTGACGTCAGGTCCCTGTTGCATGTGACCTGGCAGTCGGTAAGGCCCTTAGGGCGGCTTGAAAATTTCTACAGCTGGTAGCCCCAACTCGAGTCTGTTCAACTCAATCCCCTCGTATGTCTATTCGATGGATCAGGGCCAAGGGAATAGGGTCTATTACCATAGGTCTATTGAATAGGCTCATCATCTGAGCATTCCCACAATAATATACAATATAATAAAAAATATATAAATAGGTAGGTATGTATGTTTTTCTTCCTGGCTCATCCTTCCGAGGGCTTACTTAACCGTTGGTATACAGGTAAAAGCTCATGTGTGTGTTTAGTCAGTAAAAGTCCGGCATGGCATCCACGAAGGATTCCCACTCGTAAAAAAAGTTATTTAGACATTTCTGATTATGATTTTGATGAAATATATTATAGTAAAAAATTTTTCAATAAAAAATAAAACCGACTTCAAGCGAATCCTGAAAAATAAAATTTACTTAGCACAAAGTAATATTGTATTTTGATTTATCAGATTTTATTCAATATCATATTGAAGTCGGCGCCAAGTAAACCCATAGTTTTATGTAGGTATTATATTGATGGCACCAACTTCAATATTATATTGAATTAAATATGATAAATCAAAATACATATTACTTTGTGCTAAGTAAATTTTATTTTTCAGGATTCGCTTGAAGTCGGTTTTATTTTTTATTGAAAAATTTTTTTTCATCATTTTAAGTGACGGGTGAATCGAAAAATTTATCTATCTAGGTGAAATTTCTCATCGATACAAATCAATCAAGCCCAAACACAAGGTAGCTGCTGTAAATCGTTAAGGAATTCCCTCGACTGTCTATCGATTCCATCATCAGATCGACTCCAGACATTCATTAAATTGTAGTACCTTTAAGCACTGAATTAAGAAGTTAACAAACGCACTAGTGTCCCTACAATTTTCGGTGGTTGCCGTCGATTTCTCCTGAATCCCATCATCAGATTCTGACCTGGTGAAATTGGGACCACTTCAGCAGTGAACTCTATCCAAAAAAAAGCAGATTTGAAATTCGTATATAATTGACGAAATATCGGTGAACATACATAAAACATTGAGAACTTCCTTTTTTTTTTAAAGTCGGATCTATCAATCTAAGTGTAAAGTTCTCATCAATACAAATCAATCAAGCCCAAACACAAGGTAACTGCTGTAAATTGCTATGGAATGCCCTCGGCTGTCTTTCGACTCTATCATCAGATCGACTCCAGACCTTCATTAAAATGTAGAACATTAAAGCACTTAATTATAAAGTTAACAAGCGCACTAGTTGTCCCTACAATTTTCGGTGGTTGCCCTCGTTTTCTCCTGGATCCCATCATCACATCCTGACTTGGTGAAAATGGGACCACCTCAGAAGTAAACCCTATTCAACAAAAAAATAAATTTTGAAATCCGTCTATAATCGACGGAAATATCGCTTGACATACATAAAAAAAAATACATACAGACGAATTGAGAACCTCCTCCTTTTTTTGAAGTCGGTTAAAAAGGAACAACCCATATAGTACATTAATACCATTTCACTATTCTCTATTTTCATGTAAATCAAGTCGACATACAAAACCAACCCCAATTCATATTTGAGGGAATTAAGATACATAATGCCGTGATAAATTACTGCTTACATTATACAGATCGAGCCACATTCACACTTTCCCGGCACATACCGCACTTATCCCTTCATTTTGACTTAATTGTGTTGACTCCAACAATGGTAGACTAATATGCTCCTAGATATAATATATATTATGTTCTATTTTGTAGTCGACTCGACATTCATCGGTTTCACATGAGATATCCTACTAGTCCTACTATCCTATCTGTCCTAGTAATATTATAAATGTGAAAGTTATTGAAGATGTTTGGATGTTTGTTACTTAATCATGCTTTATCGGCTGAACGGATTAGGCTGAAATTAGGTACAGATATAGCTTATAATCTGGAATAACACGTAGGTTTTTCATACCTTTAAAATGTTCCCACAGAAGCGGGAACGGGTAGGTACAGAATTTCACGCGGACGAAGCCGCGAGTATCATCTAGTATTATATTTTTTTTTTTTTTTTTTTTTTTATACCACTAAGGTGGCAGACAAGCACACGGCCCACCAGAAGGACCGGTGGTCACCGCAGCCTATGAACGTTTGCAACACCAGAGGCGCCACACTCGCGCTGCCGACCCTGTAAAAACCTTCTTAGACCCCTTTTGAAGAACCCCATACTGTAGGCGTTTGGGAAAACCGAGGCAGGAAGATCATTCCACAACCTAAGCGTGCGCGGAAGAAAACCCCTACCGGATCTAACCGTGCTCAAACGCTCCGGACGTAGGGTGTGAGAATGAAATCCCTGTCTATGGCGAGCGGTGCGATGATAGAAGGTAGCCGTGGGCATCATGTCAAACAATTCTTTGGAGCACATACCATTGTACAGGCGGTAGAACACGCATAAGGAGGCATAGTCTCTCCTGTCGCGAAGAGGTTCCACACCACCTGTCAGTATAGGATCGTTGACAACTCTCACAGCTCGCCTCTGCACCGAGTCAAATGGGCGAAGCTGATATTCAGGTGCCCCCGCCCAGAGGTGACAGCAGTACTCCATGTGTGGCCGCACTTGCAGTAACTAATAAATAAATAATAATGAGAAATTTAGGATAAATAACATACACTTTTATTCCAATACTTTTTTAATTTAGTAAAAATCTGGAATACATCAAGCAAATTAGACATCATTATCCTATCACATACGAATACAACTAAAAGTAGAATCTAGGTATGTAAGTAAAAGTAAGCAAATACCTCTAAATCAATAGGTTTTTTTAAGTGTGAAATTTTCGTTATGGATGCTATTTCGGACTCTTACAGACTAAAAACCAAATCATTGAAACCGCCCTTAGATCGAGTTCGTCATGACATGCGTGGGAATTTCTAAGAATTAAAAAGAAATGTATTCGACTTATCTCAGTATTACCCGTTCGCTCTAAGTTTGCCGCTGGCGTAGAGACGTATACCCGATTTTTTTATTTAGACGAAGTAAATTGACAGTAGCTTATGTCACTTCGTCATAGAAAATAAGCAATATTGTATGAAGAAGTGACATTAGTTGCTGTCAATTTACTTCGTCTAATTAAAAATTCGACTTTAGTATGGAGCCGAGCGGCAAACTGAGAGCGAACGAGCAGTAACTAATAATATCTTGCTTGTATATCAAAGTGGTTCAGTACAATATTATTAAGTGACAATTAAGTTAAAATTATCCCGGGGTATGTCCCATCACTACAAGACAAATCATCATAAATCTTGCCAATTAATGCGAGGTCCGCAGACATTGACCCGGACGGCGTAGTGCCCTTTGTCTGTAATACTGCAAGGACAAAGGGAATTATGAAAAGCTGGACGTTCATTTAGCTTAAAGTCTGAGAATTATTACGTGTTATTTTCTTACTGAGCAAGTCTCATTTGTTACACCTGCGTTGTAATGAAGTTGATTTTAACTAAGTAGTGATAAAATGTTTTACTTTGAAACCAGAGTAGCTACCTACATGCACTACTATAATAAAAATCAAAATTGTAGCGAATGAATCGGTATAAATTTAATTTCTAACAATGATCTCCTTGAAATATTAAACTTAAAATTGATTTTCTTTTTGCCAAGTAAGAACTTTTCTAGTAATAGAAGTTATTAAATTGATCATGCCAGTCCAGATATAAAAGATTTTTATTTTTGAATTCATTATTTTCAAACTAGCTGATGCGCGCGACTTCACCCGCGTGAAATTTGGTTCCCGTTCCCGATTCCTGTGGGAACATTTTCCCGGGATTAAAAGCCTATGTGTTATTCCGGACTATACTCTATCTCTGTACCGAATTTCAGCCAGATCCATTCAGCCGTTAGCGCGAGATTGAGTAACAAACATCCAAATATCCAAACATCTTCACAAAATTTCACATTAAAAAGTTAGTAGGATTTACTTCTCAAACTGGCAAACGTCTAACACAGAATCATAAAAACTTCAATGTTGCGGCTTTCTCAAAGTCAAACTTGATCAATTGTTCTATAAAGATAGAACCTCCTCATATCTCCTCAATCACTAAAGAGAGTAATCCAGGGGTACATTAACTTACTAATTTCAAACTGTTGGATAGCTCCCCTAAAAAATAAAAAGTTTAAATACCTACCTCAATTTACATTGTTAAAAATATTTCAGTAACCCAATTCATTTTTATCAACCATATTGCATCTATTCACGCTTAAACTGGCAATATTCTCTAGCGGTTTTACAAAATAATCCTTCACGTAAAAGCTTATCACGAAATTGTTTTGCACACTGCAGAATAAAATGCTTCCATCAAATCCACTGTTCGAGCACAACATCCCACAGGCTTGCAATAAAAAAATATATAAAAGTCTCGTTAAAATCCCGGCGTGGTACATCACTAGTCCCCCGGCTTATGACTAAGCCGTCCACGGCTTAATTGAGTCGAGCCCTTTAATATAGTCCACTGCAGAGAATTGTTCAAATATTTTTAAAAGAATTTTTCAGCTCTCTACTTCAAAAGTTCTTAAGCAGTTATTATTTTTTTGCCTTGTGAAAGAAGTTTCAGCATTGTTTAGAGTTTTGATAAGAACATTTTTATTTTCATTGTTTCCTTTTTTTTTCCTCGGTTTATTATGTAAGGACAAGATAATTATAGCATATTTTCAGATTACAGTAGGTTACATGAACTTGGTCTGTTTGAAACTTTAACTATAATTTTTTTTTGTAAGGAGAAGTAAAAGCAGTAGGCATAGGAATAACTTACTTACTACTCCACCAAGCGAAGTTGACGATTGAAATGTTACGAAAAATCTCTATAATCGATCAAGTTTCTTTTTGTTCTGAACTAAATTTACGAAAACGGAAACATGAGCGTGGTCTGCATCCTTGCGGACGCTACTAAGGCGATTCTACCTGATGTGGGTGCAGGCGGTAAGGGAACACGCGTTCGTCAAGAACGCTTGGTCGAGCAGTACTAGAGATTAAGTTCTAGACTGGGAGAAGAGACGGCCATGATCAGACCATTAAAACCCTGTTGTTGTCTTGTCCATGACAGTGGTGTTAAAGGCCTAGAGGATTTTGCCCCACCAGACCCTGAATATCGCTCAGTTGATTTTCTTTACGCTTTTGTGTGGATAGTTAATAGAATCCTTTCAATAATCTACGTGTGAGCATATATAATTAATAAGCTCGCCACGTTCACTACCAGTCCTTCTGGTGGGCCGTATGCCTGTCTGCCACGTTAGTGGTATAAAAAAAAACAGTGACAGTAGTCTTCAAGTTGGCAGCCTAATGATGTGTCTCTCCACGTTCTGCTTGTAGAACCCGGTTTGTGGTCAGAAGGAAACAACTGCATTGACAGAACGTTTTAAGCTTCTATGGTTTAACCAAGAAACAAGCTGAACTGCTTGACCGGAATTTTGTGAGAGTTCTTTTCCCAAGAGTTACATACTTTTCTTTTTATTACGTTAGGAAAATCCTACAGGGATGCTATGCCGGACTCCTACCGACTAAAAACCACACGTATCCTAACTTACAGCCTACGGTTGGGAGCTCCGGGTATGCCCTCGGAAGGATACCCCAGGACTCCCAACAGAGAGTTACATACTAACTAAACTTTTAGAGGATTTTCCTACTGAAGAGATGTTCTATGTGTCACACTGGAATATTTCTTAGGTAAAGCATGTTTTACTACTATTTACCTATCCTTAGGGGTCGTCCATTAATCACGTGAGGCTCGAAAGGGGGGGAGGGGGTCTGACAAAATCACGAAATATCACCAGGGGGGGTGGGGGGTGTATTGAGATATCACGTGTATTTATTTTGAACAACAACTTTACAACCCTGAATTTGCGATCTCTCTTATTTCTGAACAACAAAACCTACGGTATTAAAACTTGTATGGAATAATTCATTAAGCACTTAATTCCATTCTTACATCAGAAATTATTGAAATAGGAATACTTATGCGTTGATCATACAACACAAAAATATTTTTCGGGCCGGCTATAGGATGAGGAGGAACACCGCGGGGTTTAGTGAATAGGGCGGTCCCTTTCCGGGACCGGGAGCCCCACACACCATCCCGGTTGCCCTAGCAGCTGGAATGACGGTGTCCAACCGCATTCCCCCCGTAACCAAAAAAATGAACGCAGCTTTGTCCACGTGGATATCGATAGTCGTGACCAAAAGCATAATGATCGCATGGAAATTCTACCTTGATTATTCTACTTTCGTCCATAACTTCGCTTCTATTTAGCCAACTGCGATCAAACGTAAGATTTTAAGCTTGACAAACTGACACCTTCTTAATTAGTTTCTAAATAATGAATATTATATACCGGGAGTAAATGCGACGAGAAATATGTTAAAATATTAATTAATATCATATCTCTCTCTATTATGTGATGCAAACGAAGTTGCGCGGGTCAGCTAATATTCGTATAGATAGATAGATTATACAATAGGGACTTATATAAAATTGAAAAAAAAATCTTTGTAGTTACTAAAAATACACGTGATTCGGCCCAGGGGGGGAAGGGTAATCTGAAACCTCACCAAATATCACCAAGGGGGAGGGGGGGTTCAAAAAATGCCCAAAAAAACCTCACGCGATTAATGGACGACCCCTTATACGTTTCGAGTGATTAGGCATATATGACTGTCTTTAATATTCTACAACTTCAGCTGGCAGTTTGATGAATGAAAAAAAGCTCTAAGCTACGCGATGGGTCGAACCTGAAAACCTGGGAAATGGGAAGAAGCACAGATAGAAGACTTTTTTCTGATTTCTGTGGGAAGAAGGCTTAGTTAGATGCTAATGTCACTGGGTAAGTAGACACACTATGACTCTATCTGCAGTCAAATGTAAATCTATGCTAATAATAATAAAGAAGAAAAAAATCATGTTTTGTATTTGATATAGTTATATAGTTTTTTATTTGATATATTATTACTCGTCAGTTCTAGGGCAGCATAAACACTTTGATTAAGCCCTCAAAAAAAATAAAGAAAAGAAATACGATAATCTCTGTAAGTATAGAACCGATTTCACATTTCTTTGGCTTCCAATTAAAAAACTTCTTCATCACTATCTAACCAAATAATTCATAAGCAGGTAACATAGGTTATATGTAACATCATATTAAGCCGACAGATCAGTTCCCTTTATACAGTGCTTACCTACTTATACATAAAAAAAAAAGAAAATCTAACAATTGCGATTCAGCACTCATAGCCGTTAGTTGTATTTGTACAGCGCCAGTATAAATCTTACTTTACTTCCTACTAATATTATAAATGTGAAAGTTTGTGAGTGTGGATGTTTGTTACTCTTTCACGCTCAAACCGCTGAACGGATCTGGCTGAAATTTGGTACAGGGATACATCATAGTCTGGAATAACACATAGGCTACTTTTTATCCCGGGAATAAGTTCCCACGGGAACAAATTTTTCGCAGGCAAAGCTGCGGGCATCAGCTAGTATGTTATAAATGCGAAAGTTTGTGAGTGTGGATGTTTGTTACTCTTTCACGCTCAAACCGCTGAACGGATCAGGCTGAAATTTGGTACAGAGATACATTATAGTCTGGAATAACACATAGGCTACCTTTTATCCCGGGAATAACTTCCCGCGGGAACAAATTTTACGCGGGCGAAGCTGCGGGCATCAGCTAGTATAATATAACATATAGCATAACAGAATGTTATGGTGTTCATAGTATGGTACATACTTAATTGCTGGAGATACCGTGGACCCCGTCTAGTAGCTTATAAATATGGGATTTTCACCAAGTGACTAAATCCATTTAAAATATTGCACCACATTCATAGCATTTTATGTTTATAGGTACGGGATTCTATGAAGGAAATCCCAATTTAATAATAAAATCTAGCGTAGTTTTGTACGAATCATAAGTATAGAATTTCATTGTTATATGCAGTTCGATGCCTAAACTAGTCATAGAGGTTATTTCAGATTCCTATGCCTATTGAATTACGTTTTAAATAGGCACCTATAAGAATAATAAATGAAACCAGTACCTAGTCATATCATGCCATGTTTTTTCCAGCTTATGTGGGTCGCAAACTCATTACTTTACTTTTAGGTTAAAAACCCACTTTAATTTACTTGAAGAAAATAGAGCGCTAAGGAAGTTTCTGCATAATTCAAGTGTACCCGAAAGGATGCTTCCATCGCTCTTAATACCGTCTTTGGTAAATGAGCGTGAAGATTTACCTTATGGCACCATAGAAAGGGAAGCCTCGTGGCCCCGCGGACTCAGTGTTCTGTAAACGATCACTGCAGTAAGCAACTTTCACTATGGCCGGTCCATGGATGGGTGACCATCCATGTGATCACTTTGTGACATTTATTTGAGCGTTTCCGTGCTTCGGAAGGCACGTTAAGCCGTTGGTCCCGGTTGCCAGTAAAATGGCAGTCGTTAAGCTAAGTTGAAGGCTTTATTTCAACAGCAGGCAGTCACAACCTGCGCCTGTCCATTTAAACACGGCAATACGGCTCACCACCTATTACGTGGGACAAATTATACAAAGGTGAAATGTGGGCATACAATATGCCTCTGCCTACCCCTTCGGGGATAAAGGCGTGACCATATGTATGTATGTATGTAGAAAGGGATCGTAAAGCCGTAGACGTCTCGCCCAGGGGGCGGTTCGGGTGCTATCGCGCGTCTTTGGGGGGTTGCGGGTGTAACCGATTTGACTGCCTCTGTGGCGCAGTCGGTAGTGATACCGCCTGCGGCGCTGGAGATCGTGGGTTAGATTCCCACCGCGGATAAATATTTGTGTGACCCATAAATGTTTGTCTCAAGAGTATGGGTGTTTCTATGTATAATATGTATGATTTAAAAGTATATAAGTATTTATATCCGTGGTCTGATACTCATAACACAAGCAGGTTATTCCCTAGCTTATTTTGGGATGAGATAGCGTTGTGTGAAATTTCCGTGAATATTGGGCGTGCGTGAACTCCTCACGTCACGCTGCCATCATGGGCCTGCTTCTGTAAGGACGGTGAGCATGAGCAGCCCTCTCACCGTCATGGAGGCGATAGTCCTCGGCGAAGACACGTCGTCGGCGGCGCCCAGGCCGCCTACTGGGAAACTCGGGTGGGAGAGTTCTCTCCCGTTCCCACCCCGCCGCCTCTTTCACGAGCATGATCTAATCGCAGATATAGGCGGCGCAGTCCCACTTACTCCCGCTGGAGATCATGGCTTGCACCATGGTCTCGAGCGAGAGAGTGTCCACGCCCAGACCCACTATGCCGTAGACAGTTTTCTTTTAGAGTTTTAGACTTTTTCTGTAGAGCCTGTAGTGCAAACGGTAGATGACACACCAACAAATATGATCTCGCCGATATGACTTATAGACAACCAACCAAACATTTGTCGTAAATATCCCGCGTGCCTGTTCGTCTGACAGTTTTCACACATAATGTCATAAACAGGTCTCAGAGGAAGGTTTATATTATGTACTAGCTGACCCTCGCAACTTCCTTTACGTCACATAAGGTGTACGAAAGCAGGGGTACTTCTTCATCAGACTTATCAAGCAGCGTGTGAAACGGCCCTGTTTGCTTAATCATAAAAGAGCTAAAAGATTAAGTCTATTCTAAAACAATTTAGTCCACGCCTTTGGAGCGACTGAATTATTTTACAATGGCCTTAATCATTAAGCTCTTTTATGATTAAGCCAACACACCCGTTTAGATTTACCCTCACATTCAAAAGAACCCTTCAATTCTTGGTTTACCGAAAGTTGAGATGCCTCTAAATTCTGAACTACATAACCCTCAAAGTTGAAAATTTTGTGGAATAAGGCTTAAAGTACCTACTCCCTTTCAGACACCAAAAAAATATTCAAAATCGGACCACGCAGTAAGAAATTATAGCAAAAAAAAAATATTTTGCCTTTCATCCCCTCTTCTGAAGGAACCGTGCAAAATATCGGGATCAAAAGTATTCCAGAACCTTCCTCGGATCCTAAGCTCAGATTGTACTAAGTATCATTCAAATCGATTCAGTAATTTCGGCGTGATACTTATTCGGGATACAGACAGACAGACAGACAGACAGAAAGACAGACAGACAGACATGAAAAATTTTAATTACATTTTCGGCTTCAGTATCGATTATAGAACGCCCTACTATTAAAATTTTCAAAATATTTTCCATGTACAGACTCTCGACCCTCAACAGTTTTATTATAAGTATAGAATATTTTCCATGTACAGACTCTCGACCCTCAACAGTTTTATTATAAGTATAGAAGACTAGCGGACGTCACGCGGTTTCACCCGCGTAGTTCCAGTGCCTGTGGGAATACAGGAATGAAATATATTTCATTTTGCCTTGCAAGCTTCCCAACAGTGAAAGAATTTTTCAAATCGGTCCAGTAGTTCCGGAGCCAATTCGTTACAAACAAACAAACAAAAAAACAAAAAAACATAAAAACAAAAAACAAATCTTTCCTCTTTATAATATTAGTATATACTAGCTGACACTCGCAACTTCGTTCCCGTTCGCGTCGCATTTACTCCCATCGCGTTGCGTTTACTCCAGAGGCGTCGCGTCGTTAATATTCATTTATTATGTGATAGAGAACGAGATAGGTGTCTCGTAGCATGTATTCCCATAGCATTATTCCCGTCTCGTATAATAATAAAGTTAAAATAGTCATCCTAGAACCTGCATAATACAATTGTCTATTACAAAGCTGAAAATCCTGGGGCATCCTTCCGAGAGCTTACCCGGGGCTCCCGGCTACAGGCAATAGTAGGGCACCGTATAGTTAGTCGGTAGGAGTCCAGTATAGCATCCATGAGGGATTTCCACACGCATAGAAGCGCTCGTGGCCCCGCGGACTCAGTGGTCTGTATATGATCACTGTAGAAAGCAACAGTTACTATGGCCGGTTATGGATAGGTGACCATCACGTGACCACTATGTGACATTTTAAAGGCACGTTATGCCGTTGGTCCCGGTTGCAGTAGCAGTGACAGTCGTTAAGCCAAGTTGAAGGCCTCTAGGGGCGGCTTGAAAAATTTCAACAGCAGGCAGTCAAAACCTGCGCCTATACATATAAACACGGCAATATGGCTCACCACCTATTACGTGGGACATAAAACAATAAGGTGAAATGTGGGCGTATACTATGCCTCTGCCTAGCCCTTCGGGAATTAAAGGCGTGACCAAATGTATGTATGTATGAAAAACGTGAGCTGGTAAAGATTTTATGACTTGTGTCTTTGGAAACTATTCAGAAATGAAATTGAAATGAAGCGTAGCGATTGACAAGCCTGGTAGTTAGTAGTTGTCATCCAATATTTTCAGTCCACAACCTTCATCACCTCAGGGGCCCGGACAAGGAGATCAATTAAACAATATTGTACCTTGTCATGTTAGTGGTTTGCGGTTATATTATTTACTTGTTAGTTATTTCCTGGACCCGTACCGTGTCTTTGAAACACAAAATAAGACGCATAAGGTATTTTGTTTTCCATATGTTTTGTTTAATAATAAGGTCACCAAAGATAATAACAGCCTCGTTGGTCTCTAGAGGTAGTGAAGTACGACTCCTGTATCTAGAGGTTTCATAGTCTATGTTTGTCTTAGATCATCTAACCACAGGATGCGCCTTACTTAAGCATTGTTTTCTGCCATTGCACATGACCATTTGGTCTTTTGGCTTTATAAAAGCACTGTACATCAGTACATCATTTTATATGATTAAACTAGTACATTACATTGTAGTTGACTGTACAATAACAATTAACACACAACAGCCATTACGCGTTTGTCGATTAATACATTTTTAAATGCAATGAAATTTTATATGTCTTTGTGTTTCCCCCTTCACTTGTATGAAAACTGGCAGAATATTTTTGTATGCGGTGGTTCGCAAAGGCTAGTCCCGTGATATATGGTCTAAGATGTTTGTTGATATCGAAATCCTTAAGTACACCACTGCTTTTTCTCGCGAGACTACAAAAAACCAGCCAAGTGCAGGTCACACTCGCACACAGAGGGTTCCGTATAAAAAACAGCATAAACATCGCGCTTGTTGAATGGTAGCCCCCTTTTCTCTGATTTTAGTATTTGTTGTTTTTATTAAGTCAATTCTTTTCATTCTCACAAGTCAGTTAAATTGAATTGAAGCGCTCGTGGCCCTGCGGACTCAGTGTTCTGTAAACGATCACTGCAGTAAGCAACTTTCACTATGGCTGGTCCATGGATGGGTGACCATCCATGTGATCACTTTGTGACATTTATTTGAGCGTTTCCGTGCTTCGGAAGGCACGTTAAGCCGTTGAAGGCTTTATTTCAACAGCAGGCAGTCACAACCTGCGCCTGTCTATTTAAACACAGCAATACGGCTCACCACCTATTACGTGGGACAAATTATACAAAGGTGAAATGTGGGCATATGATATGCCTCTGCCTACCCCTTCGGGGATGAAGGCGTGATCATATGTATGTATGTATGTATGTATGATACAGGTATTTCTGTTGCCGCCATTGCAACAGAAATACGTGACGTGACGGATGCAGATAGACAGACGGATGGCGAAGTCTCATGAATACGATCCCGTTTTTACCTTTGGGTACGGAACCCTAAAAAACGAACTGTAACGGTCAAAGCAAGGTGAAGAAATTTTATTGTAACACTAGCGGACGCCACGCGGTTTCACCCGCGTAGTTCCCGTTACCGTGGGAATACGGGAATAAAATATCGCAAAGAGTGTAGCTTTTCAACAGTTAAAGAATTTTTTAAATCGGTCCAGTAGTTCCGAAGCCTATATAGAATAGGCTTCGGAACTACTACGCAAACAAACAAACAAACATACATACAAACAAACAATCAAATCTTTCAAGCAGGTTATTCCTAGCTTACTTTGGGATCAGATAGCGTTGTGTGAGATGTCGGTGAATATTTATTTATTTATAACATTAGTATAGAATATAGATAAATTAAGTAAGTAAATAAAAGAAATGGCAAGTGTTCAAGTAGTTAAGTGTATTTGTGTGTATGTTGTATTTCAATGAAACAATTAATGATAACCAGTGTGTGAAGAATAAAATGTGGTCCAGGTAACGGCTTCCGCGGGTTACAGGTAACGGTTACGGTAATATTTGACGTCGCGTCACCTAAAGACTTTATTTCGACGATTCTTTGTATTTTTTAGATAAAAAAGTATTGTCAGTCAATGCACTTCAACCTAAACTCCACTCTCGTGTAGACAAGCCCAATGTGTATACTGTGGTAAAGGTAAGACTGCCTCTGTGGCGCAGTCGGTAGTGATACCACCTGCGGCGCTGGAGGTCCTGGGTTCGATTCCCACCGGAGACAAATATTTGTGTGAGCCATTAATGTTTGTCTCAAGAGTCTGGGTGTTTCTATCATCAATACATATAATAAAATCGTAACAGGTCGCTGTCTGTACATGGAAGATAAATAAGAAAAAATATAATAGGGGGACTTTATGAACGCAATAGAACCCAAAACAATGATTTTTAGAATTTTTGTCTGTTTGTCTGTTTGTCTGTATGTCTGTATATCTGTTTGTCTGTACGGTTGTGCACGCTAATCTCAGTAACCGCTCAACCGATTGCAATGCGGTTTTTTTTATTGTGTTGAGGTTTGCTCCAGTTAACATTTAGCGTTTGTTTTATGTAAATCGGTTTAGAAATAAAAGAGTTATAACACTTTTAAGAATCAGATATTTTAAAAAATTTAATTGTAGGGTTTTCTTTGAATGTGAGTGAACCTAAACTGGCGTGTTGGCTTAATCATAAAAGAGCTTAATGATTAAGACTATTTTTTATGATTAAGACTGATTAAGACAATTCAGTCCACGCCTTCGGCGCGGACTGAATTGTTTTAAAATAGACTTAATGATTAAGCTCTTTTATTTTTTTTTACCCCCTCGGGGTTTAGGGGACATACGTTACTTCTCATGGAGTTAACGTTACACCCTGAGGGTACAGTAGTGGCTTCTTCAAACAGATCCCTAAGATCCAATATCTTAGGGATTAACGAAAAAGCCAACATTAGGAGGAAGGGCCTAACGGTACTCCGTTCGTTGAGCAGCCCGCCTGGGGCAGTACCTCCGCCCTGCAGAAGACCGCGGTAATAGTAACCTGACTCCGGTCGGGTTATGTTCTCCGTCGGTTAGCAGGGATCCAGAGCTCATTGGGGTGACATTGTGCCGGTGACGGTGAGACCAGAGGCTTATCTGTCTCCATTGGCAGATAGAGGCGCGGAATATTGGTACGGCGATCAGGGAGACCCGGTGAAACGGTTGACCGCTGACCGCCCGCAGGCTGTACGGGACCCGAACCTGGGGAATACTTAATCTCCGCCCCAGGAGGCTGAACCAGCAGCCTGTGTAAAGTCCCTGGTGCTGTGGTCATGCCGGAGGAGGATACCGGAGTGGACGCGGCTACTGCATCGGGGGGGGACCGGGGGCCCTTCCGTACGCCGTGCCAACCTACCGCACTACCTCTGTCTGCCTTCGGTGAGTTCGAGCCTCGCCTAGTCTCCTGCGCCACCGGCACAAAAGCGCCCCCTTCACCTTCTTAATTCCCCATTTTTTTTAAAGAACTATGGCTAGAAACAAAAGAAAGAAAAGGGTATACACAGCGGCATCGTCGTCCACACTTCAAGTGGACTTTTGCAACATCAGAGGTATGCGCGCGAATATCGACGTAGTCCACCACCATCTTGAAACTGCGAAGCCGACCCTTTTTTTCTTAACGGAGACGCAGATCTTACGTCCGGGCGATACATCTTTCTTAATGTACCCTGGCTACAAGCTTGAGTACCACTTTAGGCAGAAAGCTGGGGTATGTATGTACGTCCGGGATGATGTCTGCTGTCGTCGTCTTACAAGCCTCGAAGACAGGGACCTGTCTACGTTATGGGCACGCTTGGATCACGGGGGCCACACTCGGATCTACGCGTGCGTGTATAGGTCTCACAGCGGTGGTAACACGGACACAGTTCGCCTTTTTGACCACCTGCAACAATCGACTGACAAGGTGATTGAGCAGTATCCCTCCGCGGAGATAGTGATTCTGGGTGATTTCAACGGACATCATGTTGACTGGTTGGGCTCCCGGACCACCGACTTAGCGGGGAAAGCTGCTCACGAATTTGCCCTGACCTATGGGTTCTCTCAACTGATTAAATCCCACACAAGGATACCAGACAAGAAGAACGAGCAGAGTGCATTGCTGGATCTCCTGCTGACAACGCGTCCGGACGGATACAGTGTTTCAGTGGATGCTCCGCTCGGATCGTCGGACCACTGTGTCGTTCGGGCGCATGTGCCTTTCGCAAGGCCTGAACCACCTCGGCCCAAGGAGTGGCGACATGTATGGCACTATAAGTCAGCAGACTGGGATGGACTGCGAGAGTTTTTCGCGTCGTACCCATGGAGGCGGCTTTGTTTTGCCTCAGAGGATCTGGATTCTTGCGCTGCAGCAGTCGCTGCGGGGATCTTGGAGGGCATGGAATGCTACATTCCTAACCGTTGGATCCCTGTAGGAGCAAAAAAGCGACCGTGGTTCAATCGGCTCTGCAGAGAAACTTTGATGTTGAAAGAATCTGCTTACAGGGCTTGGACCACGGCTCGTGCAAATTCAGATCCAAACATCTCTGAGGTGAAACGCAAATTAAATGCCGCCTCGAGGGCCAGCAAAAGAGCAATTGTCAGGGCTAAGTTCGATTTCGTCGGCAGAATTGGTGAACGGCTAGCAGGCTATCCTTCAGGGAGTCGCGAATTCTGGTCGCTTGCCAAAGCTGCCGAGGGAAATTTCTGTAGGTCAGGTTTACCACCTTTACTTAAACCCGACGGTAGTTTGGCCCAGAGCGCCAAGGAGAAAGCCGACCTTTTGGGTTTTCTCTTTGCCTCAACTCGACCATGAGCGACGGGGGTGCTTTGCCGCCGGATATTCCGTGGTGTGGAACTTCCATGCCGGAAGTAAAATTTACACAGCGAAATGTCCGACGTGAGCTTCGATCCCTGGACGTTCATAAGTCGAGTGGGCCGGATGGTATACCCGCGGTGGTACCTAAGCAGTGTGGTCCAGAATTGTGTCCGGTACTTACACGTCTTTTCACGCTTTCATATTCCAAGCAACAAGTCCCGGCGTCGTGGAAGATCGCGTATGTGCATCCTGTGCCCAAGAAGGGTGACAGGACCGACACGGCCAACTACAGGCCTATAGCCGTCACCTCCCTTTTATCTAAGGTGATGGAGCGTGTAATTAATACACAGCTCCTGAGGTACCTAGAGGAACACGACCTGCTCAGTGACCGGCAGTACGGTTTCCGTCACGGTCGCTCGACGGGCGATCTTCTGGTGTGCCTCACACACCGATGGGCGACGGCTATCGAGAGTAAGGGCGAGGCTCTAGCAGTGAGCCTCGACATCTCTAAGGCCTTTGACCGGGTCTGGCACCGTGGTCTTCTTACGAAATTGCCCTCATACGGACTGCCCGAGAGATTATGCGGATGGGTGTCCAGCTTCCTGGCCGGTAGAAGCATCAGGGCCGTCGTTGACGGCAGCTGTTCAGACTGCATGACCATAAACGCTGGAGTACCGCAAGGCTCAGTGTTGTCCCCTACTCTGTTTCTGCTGCATATCAATGACATGTTGTCTATTGACGGCATTCATTGTTATGCGGACGACAGTACGGGGGACACTTGTTACACGGGCCGCCCCGGTATCTCTCGGGACACAGTGAAGGAAAATCGTGAACAGCTTGTGTCTGAAATCGAGGCTACTCTTACTAGAGTGTCCGATTGGGGTGGACTAAATCTTGTCCAGTTCAACCCTTCCAAGACACAAGCGTGTTTTTTCACCGCTAAGCAAACTCCAATTACTGTGGCGCCGCAATTTCAGGGCACATCTCTTTCCATCTCCAAAAGTATAGGGATCCTTGGCGTTGACATCTCCAGTGACGTTCAGTTCCGTAGTCATTTGGAGGGCAAGGCTAAGCTGGCGTCCAGGAAGCTAGGTGTGCTCAACAGGGCGCGGCGGTACTTCACTGCTGCACAAACGCTGCTTCTGTACAAGTCGCAAGTGCGGCCGCACATGGAGTACTGCTGTCACCTCTGGGCGGGGGCACCTGAATATCAGCTTCGTCCATTTGACTCGGTGCAAAGACGTGCTGTAAGAGTTGTCAACGATCCTATACTTACAGGTGGTGTGGAACCTCTTCGCGACAGGAGAGACTTTGCCTCCTTATGCGTGTTCTACCGACTGTACAATGGTGTGTGCTCTGAGGAATTGTTTGATATGATGCCCACGGCTACGTTCTATCACCGCACCGCTCGCCACAGACAGAGAGTTCATCCTCACACTCTGCGTCCGGAGCGTTCCAGCACGGTTAGATCCGATAGGGGTTTTCTTCCGCGCACGCTTAGGTTGTGGAATTATCTCCCTGCCTCGGTTTTCCCAAACGCCTACAGTATGGGGTTCTTCAAGAGGGGTCTTAGAAGGTTTTTACAGGGTCGGCAGCGCGAGTGTGGCGCCTCTGGTGTTGCAAACGTTCATAGGCTGCGGTGACCACCGGTCCTTCTGGTGGGCCGTATGCTTGTCTGCCACCTTAGCGGTATATAAAAAAAAAAAAAAAAATGATTAAGCAAACAGGGCAGTTTCAAACGCTGCTTGATGACTCTGATGAAGAAATACCTTTCCTTTCATACACCTTATGTAACGTAAACGAAGTTGCGGGCTCAGCTAGTGTATAATATGTATGTATTTAAAAAAAAAGTATATCAGTATTAATATCCGTGGTCAGATACCCATATCACAAGCAGGTTATTCCTATTCCTCCCTTTAATGTCCGTAAATATTTATTTATTTATAACACTGTCTCTAGTTAGGGTTCCGTAGCCAAAGGGTAAAAACGGGACCCTGTTCATGAGACTTCGCTGTCCGTCTGTTTGTCCGTCATGCAACTGAAGATAGAGAGCTGAAATTTTCACAGATGATGTATTTCTGTTGCCGATATGACAACAAATACTAAAACCAGGAAAAAAAGAGGGATTAAATGGGGTTTTCATACAACAAACGTGATTTTTTGGTAATGGTATTTTTTTTTGGTACGAAATACTCTGTGCACGAACTGCCCGAGTCCCACTCGCACTTGGTCGGTTTTTTAAAATATTTTTTGCGATCTCAAATTTAATTTCTGGGCCTGAATTCATAGCTTTAAATATAAAGTTTAGAAATAATGATACCAGTTGTCGATGCATCTTCTTTAATGAAGGGTAATCAAATAGCGACTTCTTTATACGTGCAGTTTTAGTTTTTTTTAACCGACTTCCAAAAAAGTAGGAGTTTTTTTTATGTTTGTTACCGGCAAATCGCTTGAAAGAGTTAACCGATTTTGATGATTCTTTTTTTATTTGAAAGCTGGTGCTTCCCATGTGGTCTCATATACAGGAAGTCAGAATCTGATGCTGGGATCCTGGAGAAATCGAAGAAATCCCTCGAATCGAGGGAATTCCTTAACGATTTACAGCAGTTACCTTGTGTTTGGGCTTGATTAATTTGTATTGGGGACAACATTACCCCTAGACTGATATAATTTCAGTCTACCCGTCACTGAAAATAATGAAAAAAAAAATTTTTAACAAAAAAAACCGACTTCAAACAAAAACTAAAAATTGAAAAATAAAATTAACTTAGCACAAAGTGATAGGTAGTAAATTTAGATTTATCAGATATTGTTGACTGTAATACTGAAGTCGGTGCCAATATTTCTATGAGAGATTTATAATACCTACCTAAACCTATAGTTTACTTGGCGCCGATTTCAGTATTACATTCAATAATACCTGATAAATCTAAATATACTACCTATCACTTTGTGCTAAGTTAATATTATTTTTCAATTTTTAGTTTTTGTTTGAAGTCGGTTTTTTTTTGTTAATTTTTTAATTTTGTGTTTTTTTTAGTTTTATTTTTACATGTGGTTTTCCCGAAACCTGCATGGTGCTCTTCTTTCTGCCTTCTGTCGGGAGGTTTGGGTAAGCTCTTGGAAGTCAATAAAGTAACAATATTGTAATTAAATGCCAGCAATATCAAACAATTTACTATTAGGTCAATTTCTCCAAAATTATATAACCTACAATTACTGTCTAGACTTTTCTCTCACTTAGGTATTTGGTAAAACCCAACATTTCACCGCATTTGTGGTTACTACTAAACAAACGAATTGTCGTGTGAAACCCCAAGGGGTTACGGGGTTTTACAAACAACAGTGAAATGGGTCATAGTAGGTTTAGGTTCATAATGTAAATACAAATCCCAAAATGTTTTTTTATTTTATAAACAATTTTGCCGAAATATCCTTTTATTTTATAATCGGAGACACATCGGTATATATATGCACATTCTGGGATTGAGACATCTGATAATATCTTTTATTTCCAATGAGACAATTGTTACAATAAAGCATAATAACTATTTACAATATGAATAAATAAAACTAAACTAAATCTAAAAAGGGCCCCCGTGGCATTGTGCCCAAAAGACTGGCAGCATTCTCCCTTTGAACGGCGATGCCTATTCGTTGGGAGAAATAACTGCCAGCCCTTAGGTCACCAGTTGACTCGACAAGACGCTTCTTCAAAAAAAATATGTGCGTTGGGACCCCATGGACCTAGGGTCTCGACACCGACTGGTATAAAATTGTGCGACGAGCCAAGACCCTTATACTTATTTTTTTTTATATTCTGCCGCTTCCGCTGCTGCGCTGGCTTTTTCTTTTGTTCTAGGCAGATGGGTCGGGGCCAAAGTGTCTACACAAGTGGCATCCCAGACTAGCACCCGACCCATCTCCCACGGAATTAAGGTCATCCCATCCGGTCTCTTGCAATCGTCCCTAAAAATGCCATTTGGCTCTAAGAGAGCGGGCACACCGACGGTGGCAAGAGCACGGCGAATGATATCGTTAAGCGCAGCGTGGCGAGAGAAGCGGCCTGCGATCTTCAAGCAAGATAGTCCATGGTGTCCCATAGAGTCAACGGTAACACCACAGGGGCAACGGTGTGAGGCGCAGAGCGGGATGCCAAGTCTCAAGCCAACTGACATTCTTAAAGTGTCCGGTTCAAGAAAGGTTCCGGTGTTAGCAGTTGAAAAAGCATTCAGCCAATCACCGGATTCCTTTTTGCTGAGCGCTAATAGTCTAGCACGGTCTGGGCCTAAGCTGGCGTTTAAAAACGTGTCAAAAGTTAATTTTGAAATTGCATCGTCCCAGCTCCGTTGAGAATTTGGATGAATAGGAAAATTTTGACCTGGGCAAGCCATAAGCCAAGCATCCTTGGCATCTGTACAGCAAGCCATCTCATAGTTAGTAAGACAATTGCTTAGGATTTTACCTACGAGTGGTGACGTGGCATGTACAGACGACAAAAAGGCGGCAAAGCCACACAATGACCTACCCTTTTACGTGGGGGACAACAACAGGATTGTTTTGTTTGCAGATGACACTTCTTTGATTTTCAAAATTAAAAGACAAATAGATAACTATGACGATGTCAACAACGCAATCTTGAAAGTGGTTCATTGGTTTAACACTAACAATCTTAAACTAAATGATAATAAAACTAAATGTATTAAATTTACCTTGCCTAATGTTGCACAGTCAGAAACCAATGTTCAACTTAATGGTCGAGAGTTGGAACTTGTGGAACAAACCACATTCCTAGGGTTAACGGTTGATGCTGGTTTACAATGGGGTCCACATATTGTAAAACTAGCTAGTAGATTAAGTTCAGCAGCATTTGCTGTACAAAAAATAAGGCACTTGACTGATGTAGATACGGCTAGAATAGTTTATTTCAGTTACTTTCACAGTATAATGTCTTATGGTATTCTACTGTGGGGCAATGCTGCAGATATAAATAAAATTTTTATTTTACAAAAGCGGGCCATAAGAGCTATATATAGACTAGGTCCAAGGGTCTCTCTGCGCGAAAAATTCAAAGAGGTTAATATTCTTACTGTAGCATCACAATATATTTTTGAAAACCTTATGTATGTACAAAGAAATCTACATAGTTTCGCTAAGTTAAGTGATAGACACAATGTCAACACTAGAAATAAAAATAACCTTGCTGTTTTTCATAGCAGATTGCACAAAACCAGCAATTCTTTTATGGGTAACTGTATACGCTTTTACAACAGGCTTCCAGACGAAATTAAAAGTATGTCCCTTAATAAGTTTAAAAGATCTGTTAAAAGTAAATTGAACTGCAGGGGCTACTATACAATCAATGATTATTTGTTGGATAAGGAAGCCTGGAAATGACCTGCTCTGCTGGATTCTCAAAAAAATTGTTAAAATGCCTAGTTTTTAGATTCTTTAAAATTGTAAATAGAGCAAAAAAAAGAACAACCCGCTGAGTTTCTTGCCAGTTCTTCTCAGGTGGGTCGCGTTGTGAACTGGTGGTAGAGTTTTTGTTTTGTATTCTGGACGTTTTGCAAGCGCATCTGTATAATGCCTATGTGAAATAAATATATTTTTGATTTTGATTTTGATTTTGACACTGGAGATTTTGCGGATCCCTAACCCACTGTATTTAATGGGAAGGGAAGCTTGAGTCCAAGATTGTTCATTAAGATGTATGTTCAAAATACGTTCTAAAGACGTTTTTATGAGGGAATCAATAGCAAATAAACAATTCTGATGTTTCCAAAAAGGACAACAACGAAGCAGATACATAGATTTAGGAACAAATAGACAAAATTTTAAAATTGTGATTGCATAATGTGAATTAATTTTGAGAGTCGATCCACATTTGATTCAAATTTTAAAATTTTTTGTGCTATTATTTCTGGAATAGCATCTTCAAAAATCGGAGACCCTAAGAGGTTAAGATTCTCTCTATTAATAATTTTGATATTTGGACATAAGAAATCGAAATTTTCTATGAGTTCGGAACGGTTGTGAGCGTTATGAATATATAATTCACACTTATCAAAATTTAGTTCCAAACCAATCAACTTAAATTTGTTTTTTATTTCCAAAAGATCTGAGAGAACAGTAACAGCATCACCTCCAAGAGTCCCATCATCTAAATACCACACGTTAAATTTTGATTTTAAATTTTGAATGATAGGGTTAATAGATAGGCTGAATATGGCTGGCCCAAGGGGATCACCCTGGGGTGTGGGGTAGGACAACCTCCACGTGGTACACCCTGGTAACGTGGACGACGATGTGCGCTTTGCCCGAGGCGCACGTCGTCGCCCATGGCCAATAGTCCACCACGGAGGGGGCCGTAAAGGCCACTTCAGGTTCCTCCGCCTACTCTCTGCTTAAGGCAGAGCGTACTGAGCGGAGAAGCCGCAGGACGTGTAGGCCTCCTACTCACGTAGGGACCTACAGGCATTCGTGTCAGCGTCGGAGCTGAGGAGGACCAGCCACCCTCCTCGCGTTCCGTAACTTCTAAGGCCATCGCAACCATCCAACTGGTGGCACCAGTTGGTACGCGATGAACTTAGGAGCCGGAGGGCTTGCCTTAATTGGTCGGCCCGCGACAAGGATAGTCTATAAAACCCGAGAGCAAAGTCGTAAGGCCTGCAGGGCACCAGGCGCACCCTGCAGTATGTAGCCCGCTTCTTGGAATGAGCGTCACCCAAGAAGTGATCCCTTTCGTCTCTACTCGTGGGAATAGTTATGGACCAAATTAACAAAACCCCCAATACTATAGATCTCTCTGACAACCATGGCTTACTAACTACGGACATCGAGTCTCAAGAGATTGGCTGCGAAGTCACGTCGAATCTCGCTGACACTGACGTGGAGTCAGTGCTAAGCATTGAAACCGAAAATGAGGCTCTCGGTATCCACGCTCGAAGGAAGAGGCCGCGATCCAATGCATCCGGCAAAAGCCTGTTCCGTCGACCAGGTATAGCCTCCTCTAGTGAGGATGACCTACCGGCTAAAATACCGGCTACCACCACGGGTAGAGGTCGGGAATCCGACCAAGACAACCCAAAGAGGCGGACACCGAAGTCACCGGTGCATGTTCCTCCACTACCAAGTGGAAGAGATAAAAATGTCCCGGCAGCGCGGGAGCTTCTCACTGCTCTCTCCCGGATATCTGACGCCATGAAGGGTGCCAAAAATATCGCGGGAAAAAAGAAGGTGGTGACGGAATGCGTCACAGGCGCCAAGAAGGCGCTAGAGGAGCTCCTCGCAAGGAGTGTTTCCGAAGAGGAGGCGAAGCTTAGAGACCGGGTGACGAGTCTGGAGGCTGAGCTCGCCGACTACCGTGTGGAGATCCAGGTCCTCCGAGAAGAGGTGCAGAGGATGGGTAATGGGTCTGCAACAGATCGGGGGGCGCAGGGCCTTCAGCAGACGAAAGCGACTCCTGGGGTGCAAGTCGGTGCGTCCCAGAATGCTATGCCGAAACCAGCGCCCAAGCCGAACCCAAAGCCACCGACGAAGCCGGTAGCTAAACCAGCACCGACTACAGCGCAGGTAATGGCGGCAATGGAGAGACGCCTCGTCGTTCTGGAGGACCGGGCGTACCGCTCACACGCATCGTACACGGATGCCACTAGGGGTGCTCCCGTGGAGAGGAGAACGGTCCCCACCTCATCACTTCCGAAGCCAGCTGAGCCGCAGAGAAAAAGAAGTGCTGCTCTTGTCACTGTAGCTGCTGCTCCCGCTACAGCCGAAACTCCCTCCACGGAAGTCTGGAAAGTAGTGGGAGACAAGAAAAAGGAGAAGGCCGCCAAGAAGGCAGCAAAGAAAGCTGCGAAAGCCGCCGCGAAGGCAGCAAAGACAGCTGCGTAAGCCGCCGCGGCGCAGGCGCCAAAGAGGCTTCGCGCTCCACGCTCCACTGCCGTAGTCCTAACTGTGACGACGGAGGGAGTGGCAAAGGGCTTGCAATACGCTGAGGTCTTGAGGCAGGTGAAGGCCTCTGTAGATCTCAAGGCCCTTGAGATTACAGGTGGGATTCGATGCAAGACAACCCGTACTGGAGCTCGCCTCCTTGAGATCTCTGGCGCCACCAGCGCTCCCAAGGCTGATGCCCTAGCGGCTAGGCTGAGGGCGACGCTGGATGCGGCTGACGTCCGTGTCACCAGGCCCAACAAATGCGCCAGTCTGCGTATCTCGGGTCTGGATGATGCGGCCACGACGGAGGAAGTAATTACCGCCGTTGTAGAGGTGAGCGGTTGTCCCCGTGACCAGGTGAGAGCTGGAGTAATCCGCTTTGGTCCTACCGGTCACGGGTCAGCCGTCGTCAGCTGCCCCGTCGCGGTGGCTCAAAGAATAGCTGATGGACGGAACCTCCTCATTGGGGGCTTCCTAAAAGCACAGGTGCACCTTCTGCAGCCACGTGAAACCAGGTGCTACAGGTGCCTGGTCGTAGGTCATGTGGGGGTGCAGTGCACAGCGGAAGTGACCGTAGGAAACCGGTGCTTCCGCTGTAGTCAGCCCGGTCACACGGCCTATGCCTGTGACGCCCCGCCACGCTGCTTTAAATGCGTGGCGGAGGGCAAGGAGGCTGACCACCGGGCGGGCAGCAAGGCCTGCGCAGCCTCAAGGCCAAAGCCCCGTCCGTCCGCACGTGGGGGTGAGGGTGCACAATCGCGGCAGTGTGCGGAAATGGACGTCCATTAATGAACACCCAAATCCGCATCCTGCAGGTGAATCTGAACCACTGCTCTGGTGCTCAGGACCTTCTGTACCAGAGCATCAGGCAGTGGTCCATTCATGTTGTAGTCGTCGCCGAGCCGTACTGGGTTCACCCGGGAAGCCCGGTGGATCTGGACGGCCTGGCGACTATCTTTGGGGGGACCGGCGCGGACGACTCGCGCCTAGCGGTCATCGCTAGAGGTCCGGGTTGTGTCGCGGCGGAATACGAGGGTGTGGCTGTCGTGGCCGTTTACATCTCGCCGAGCCTCGACCAGCATCAGTTTGAGCTATGGCTCCCTGAGCTGGACGTCGTTCTCGCTGCATGCCGGCCTCGCCCTGTCCTGGTCCTGGGAGACTTCAATGCCTGGTCGCAGGCTTGGGGCTCCCGGGAAACCAGAGATAGGGGGAGGATACTGGAGGACTGGGTCACTACACGTGGCCTAGTCATCCTGAACCGGGGGAATGTCGCAACCTGGACGCGGCGGGGGCTCAGCTCGGTCATAGACGTTTCGTTTGCGACCCCTGAGCTCGCCCGCCGTGTCCAGGGATGGCGTGTGGTGGAGGAGGAGGAGACGTCGTCAGATCACCGATATATTCGGTTCGACGTCTCCCCTCCACCTAACCTGCCGCCAACAACTGCGAATCCCCCGGAACTGCGTTGGGCACTCCATCGCCTTGATCGGGAGGCTCTCCTGGAAGCGGCCATCGTGCAGTCCTGGATTCCGACAGCGGACAGGCCTGCCGATGTTGATACCGAGGTGGAGTGGTTCGGGAGAGCCATGTCGCACATCTGCGATGCTGCGATGCCCAGGACAAGGCCCAGACCGGCGAGGAAACAGGTGTACTGGTGGACGCCGGAAATCGCGAAATTGCACGTGGAGTGCGTTACCGCGCGCCGCCGGTACACTAGGTTCCGCCGGAGGCGTCGCCGCCCAGACGATGCGGCAGCCCGAGAGACGGAGCTCTACGATGGCTACAAGGAGGCCAAGAGGGCCCTCCAGACGGCCATCAAGCAGTCCAAAAAATTGGGCCGCGAAGAGCTGATGGAGACTCTGGAGCGGAACCCGTGGGGGCGCCCGTACTTTATGGTAAGAGGCAAATTACGCCCTAAGGCGCCCCCACTGACTCAGAGTCTCCAGCCGGAGCGGCTGGAGGAGGTCCTGGACTCCTTGTTCCCGTCGAGAGCGGAGGAACACGTTTCTCCGCGCATGACTCCGTCTCAGGCGCCCAACGCGGAAAGCAGCGAGAACGACGTGCCCGTAGTCACCGAGGGTGAGTTAGGGGCGGCTGTACTGCGGCTTAAATCCCGCAGAAACACCGCCCCTGGACCCGACGGCATTCCAGGCCGAGCGTGGGTCCTGGCTCTCGAGGAACTTGGGCCTCGACTAATAGGGCTCTTTAGCGCATGCCTCGATAAAGGCCAGTTTCCCAAGGTATGGAAGACCGGGAAACTGGTCTTGATTCGAAAACCGGGGCGGCCGGCAAATTCCCCTTCAGGGTACCGGCCGATCGTGTTGCTCGACGAGGTGTGCAAGCTGTTTGAGCGCATTATTGCACAACGCCTCGTCGGGCACCTCACACGCGTGGGGCCTGATCTGGCGGATAGCCAGTTTGGCTTCCGTCAGGGGCGCTCCACGGTGGACGCGATCATGCGCATTAGAGGCCTGACGGAGGAAGCAGTCTCTCAGGGTGAGGTGGTGGTGGCGGTGTCTCTTGACATCGCCAACGCCTTCAACACCCTGCCCTGGAGCTGCGTAAGGGAGGCGCTGATTTACCATGGAGTGCCTCCCTACCTCCGTCGTATTGTCGGGGCCTATCTCTCCGAGAGAGCCATAACTTACCCGAGCTGGCTAGGGCCGGGTCGGCGGGATGTGTCGTGCGGTGTTCCACAGGGATCGGTATTAGGGCCGCTCCTGTGGAACATCGGTTACGACTGGGTGCTGCGTGGTCCGTTGCTCCGAGGGGTCAGCGTAACTTGTTACGCCGACGATACCCTCGTTACGGCGCGGGGAGCAACGCACCGTGACGCAGCACTAAAGGCCACGGCAGGGGTTGCTCAAGTCGTGGGTCGGATTCGGCGGCTGGGTCTCGAGGTCGCCCTTCACAAATCCGAGGCTCTGTGCTTCCACGGACCTCGGAAGGGGCCACCTGCGGGGTCCAGCCTGCGGGTAGGGGGCGTCAGCATCGGCATCGAGCCTTCGATGAAGTATCTGAGGCTCGTACTCGATGGCCGGTGGAACTTCGGACATCACTTCCGAAGTTTGGTCCCAAAACTGAAGGGGGGCATCAGCCGCACTAGCGCGACTGATGCCCAACATCAGGGGACCCAACGCTCCCTACAGGAGACTGTACCTGGCGATCGTGCGAAGTATGGCCCTATACGGGGCCCCCGTATGGGCGGAGACCCTGACGGCCAGCAATGTGGCTAAACTGCTGAGCCCGCAGAGGACGATGGCCATCCGGGTGATAAGGGGATACCGCACGATCTCCGGTGAGGCGGCATGTCTCCTAGCTGGGACCCCTCCATGGGACCTGGAAGCGAGAGCCCTTGCGTCGCTGTTTAGATGGCGCAAGGAGGCGCTCGAGCGGGGCCAAAGGCCTGAGTCTCGAGAAATCGAGGCCCAGCGATCCCTGCTCCACCAGGAAACCGTGGAGACATGGAAGGTACGACTTGAGCAACCAAAGGGGGGATTCGCCACAATCGCGGCCGTCAGACCGGTCATGGACGAGTGGCTGGAGAGGAGACACGGTGCTCTCTCCTACCGGTTGACACAGATACTTGCCGGGCACGGTAGCTTCGGTAGGTATCTGTGGCGAAAACACCGGGAAACCACGGCCGAATGTCAGCACTGCGAGGACCGCAGCGATGACACGGCGCTCCACACGCTGGTGGAGTGCACAGCGTGGGCGCAACAGCGCCAGGTCCTCGTGTTGGGTCTGGACGTGGACACTCTCTCGCTCGAGACCATGGTGCGAGCCATGCTCTCCAGCGGGAGTAAGTGGGACTGCGCCGCCTCTTTCTGCGAGCAGGTCATGCTCGTGAAAGAGGCGGCGGGGCGGGAACGGGAGAGAACTCTCCCACCCGAGTTCCGCAGTCGGCGGCTTGGGCGCCGCCGACGTGTCTTCGCCGAGGACTATCGGCCTCCATGACCGGGGGCCTGAGGACGGTAAGAGGGCGGTTCACCGTCCTTACAGAAGCAGGCCGATGACGGCAGCGTGACGTGAGGAACTCACGCACGCCTCCCCCCCTTAGAAGCGGGATCACACCCGAAACCCCCCAAAGACGCGGGATTGCACCCGAACCACCCCCTGGGCGAGGCCGCAGTGGCGGCCGTGGGTCTGTTGGGAATCCTGGGACATCCTTCCGAGGGCTTACCCGGGGTTCCCAACCATAGGCTGTTGGGCGTTACGTGAGGTTTTTTAGTCGGTAGGAGTCCGGCATAACATCCATGAGGATTTTCCCTCACGTTAAACAAAAAAAAAAAAAAAAGGGGATCACCCTGCTGGCAACCGACTTCAGAAGAGATTTCTTTGCATTTATACATTAATTTTGATGGTTCATGATAACAATTTAGTAAATAGTTGTAAATTTCCGGAATATTGTTTCTAATTTCTGAAAGCAACCCTGCTTTCAGAAATTAGAAACAATATTCCGGAAATGCCTTTAATTCGGTTAATAGGGACACCCGTCCCTATTAACCGAATTAAAGGCATTTTTGACGTCAATTTTTAATAAAACCTCACACTCATCTTTATTAAGGTACGTGCGCAGGGCGTGAACCGCCTCTTCACACCGACCTTTGGTACCAAAACCTAATTGTGTAGGTTCAAATTGTTGTTGTAATTTTGATAAAATGTAGGTAACTGACTGAAATTTTGGATGTCAAACGTCGAAAAGTAGTACCAACTGCAATATGACGAACTCCTCCGTCTTTTTTAGAGAGGGCAATGAGATTCGCTCCATAGATGACAGGAACAATCTCGGGGTTAATGTTACCAGTGAGCATGAGGTTTACCAATTTTGTTAAACATCCAATGAGGTGCTTACCTGCATCACCCACACAGTGAGAGGTTAAGTCCTTGAGATTCTGGGATTTGGACATTTTGGGACATGGACATTCCGGGATATGGACGTTTTGCACCCTCTGGACATTATGAACCTAAACGGTCACACCTAAATAAACTTATTCTTATGTTTTCTTCCTAAATGAACGAATAGTAGGTATGATCTATCTAGCGAAGATGTACTTTTTGAAACTACGATATCAATGTATATGAAGATTTCCATACGTAAAGAATCGGCTAAGTGCCGAGCCGGACTCGCACACGAAAGGTTCCGTACCAAGAAAAGTTGTTGATAAAATAGTGGTGCAATCGTTTTGATCTATTTTGCAAAGCTATATATCAAAGTGAAAAATAGATTCACTACCAAAATAATTCTGACACAACCACCTATGGTTGCCACGCAGAGTATTTTCGTAACAAAATTTTACGAACGTCTGTAATCAAAGTGTAATTACCGCTAACAGTCGCACAATTGAGTCGTACGCGGGAAACTAACTAGTGCTCTAATCAATAAGGCCTTCTCGTCCTTCCGTGTGTGGTACTCATGAGGCCTCCACTGGATGTTGGCAGCGAGCGGGGCGAACGGCGGCGGCGATGGCGGCGAGAGCACGGCCACAATACAAGAGAGAAAGCACAAAATAATAAGTAAAGATACAATCTTGCCAAACTATTTCGCTCTTCAAAAAGAAAGTAAAAGAACATTACTTTTCCTCTTTACCATAACAATTTTTTTTTTCTCTTTTCTCAGTTATAATCATTAAGTTTGTATGTAACTAATCTAATTACACTTAAATAGTGTATGTATGTACATAATATTTAATTATATGTATGTATTTAAGTATTTATGCTATTATCTTTATGTATGTTTATTAACCTGCACACACTTATTTACCTTATTCCACTTCACATCTCCTCTCTCAGGCCTACTGGAAGAGATTTCTGTAGAAATAAGTAGTGCCTTGTACAATGTTCCTTGTTATTGTTATAGTTTCCCGTTTGTGTGTACAAAACTTATAAATAAATAAAAAAATAAATAAAGAAGGCAATCTACATACAAAGTGCGCTCCGGCTACGCACTCATATATACCGCTCACGAAGTTTACGGACACGAGGTAAACGGTTTTTTCAAAGTAATTTCGTTGCTGGATTGTGCGCGAGTGTGCGTAGCCGGCCGAGGGTTGGTTTGTAAAAAAATTACATACATGAGATTGTGATCTGATCTGAAAAAGATGAAAAAAAGACGGTCTGTACCTTATCATTTGGTCGCAAGACTTTGTCTCCTATAACGCCATAAGCCGCGTCTCTATAGGAGAGTCGCACCGATATTGGCGCATGAAACAGACCCACAACAGTATAATTTCTATAGTAAGCAAAGTGCCGTTGCGTACATTGCCGTGACATTGCATGCAGCCTACCGCGTTTATAGGAGACCATAGACCTTATGCACACACAAGCAAAAAGCGCTCGGTGCGTTTGTTCGAAGTTGCCTACTCTCTTATGCTCGAGCACCGCGGTCTCGCCGCAATCGTCGTCGCTCCGCTCGCCGCCATATGCAGTTTGAGGCCTAAGATGTAGTATTAAATAGATGATCTGAGCGGAATTCATTGGGTGAACTACATGCAGTATAATAATAGTTACGGAAACGGTTTTTGATGGGACGTCAAATTCTCAAGTAATAGCACAGGGCGGAAACTCTATACGAATGATTCGTTCGTACAGAACTTGAATGTGTGTGTGTGACCAATAAGGCTAAGCAAATGTTTCCTCACGACACCCGCCAACTATAATGACAACTGTGGCGGGACTGGCGGGGGTGGGGAAGCTTGCTCAGTGGGGAGCAGGGAGTTGCATATCTGTATGTAATACTAATATATTATCTTTGGTAATGGTGTGACATTGAGTGTTTAGCAACAACGACATTTGATTTCATTTGCTTTGTTAAAATTAGTAGGTAGTTGGTGAACTAAGAAGTGATGGTCTTCAAAAAGTCAGCTTTCCAATAAACACTATCTAAATTGGATGTAAGATAACTCAGTTTTAGTATTCAGCAATTCTTCAGACTAGTTCTTATCGTATTTTTTATTATTATTTGCCCTTTTCCAAAGGTAATAAACACAGCACACAAATCTTCTAAAACACATAAATTATTTTTTATGTAGGTAGATTAGATTTTAGGTAAGCTGCAAAGTTATGTCTGACAGGGGATGCACGAGTACTTCACATATTAATTAAAAACTTTAGAACTACTACTATACGAGTACATTATGCCCGCCTTCCACTGCGAGCGAGTCGGACCCATTACGGACTCCGCTATACTCGTAACGATGATTTTCGATACATGTCATGTCCGCTTTGGTGGAAGGACATGTATGAAAATCATCGTTACGAGTATAGCGGAGTCCGTAATGGGTCCGACTCGCTCGCAGTGGAAGGCGGGCATTATTCTATGTATACCATACATACTGTTGTTAGGTTAGGTTAAATACTCATATAATCGTTTAATTAAAAGCCATATACTGATGTCTCCCCCAAGCAAGGGGGACACCAGGACTAAGCAAGTCCAGATATCCCCCCCAGGGTGTTGACCGGGGGAGATACGAGTTCTTCAAATATAATTTAAAAGGTTGAACTGATGTCTCCTCCAGCTAGGGGGGACATTAGGACTGAAAAAGTCTTGTTGGCTCCCCCAGGGGATCGACTAGGGGAGACAGGAGAGGGCTCCACACACAGATTCTCAACTAATCCTATTTTCATTTTCGACTATAAGTCAGTGCCGAACTTGAGACTTACCTGCTACAATGAGAACCTACCTACAATCCTAGGACGTAGTAAAAAATAAAATAATACATACATATATAATGGTCACGCCTTTATCCCCGAAGGGGTAGGCAGAGGCATATTACATGCCTACATTTCACCATTTTAGAATTTGTCCCACGTAGTAGGTGGTGAGCCGTATTGCTGTGTTGAGATGGCCAAGCGCAGGTTGTAACTGCCTGCTGTTAAATTTTTTCAAGCCGCCTAAAAAGGCCTTTGACTTGACTTAACGACATAACGTGCCTTCCGAAGCACGGAAACGCTCAAATAAACGTCACAAAGTGGTCACAGGATGGTCACCTATCCAAGGACTGACCATAGTGAAAGTGGCTTACTGCAGTGATTGTTTACAGAACACTGAGTTCGCGGGGCCACGAGCGATACAATAATAATATGTTTTAAAAATTATGACAACCCTAAGCAGACGTGAGCTCTAAAGGCAATCTCGAACGATTAGCAGATAAAATGGATTCAGAAGAATTACTTTATCAAGTTCAAGTAGATAACGTAATGAAGATCTTAAATTTAGTTTGCATAGTCTTAACACAGTGATGACGGGTAACTCTATGAATTTTTAAATTATGGTAGTAAACAATGGTTACGCCTCGAAATTAAAGAATACTTTCATAGCTGCCCAAATTTAAAAAAAATGGTCCCTGGGACATCCTTCTGAGGGTCCTCCTTCGGCAAAGCATCCATGAGGGATTCCACACGTAAAAAAAATGCTTTGGTCCTCAGAGACATCTCTCAAAGATTCCCTCTCCCACGAAACAAGTACATATATTTTCTTGTCAGGTCGTTATACATGAGAGTCGTCTTCACAAACACGTTATACGCCACTACTCCGGCTCCTGTGAACGATGCGTTAAGCATCTTACGATACGATTAAACCTGAGATTGGTGAACGTTTGAAATGTTTTATTTACGAGCGTTTCCTTGCCTTGGAAATCATTTTAAGTTTAAGTTCCGGTTGCCAATAAGAGTGGCCATTTGGGTGACTTGAATAATTTCAACAGCAGATTACCACAGCTCTCCCTGTCTGTTTCAGAACGACTACAGGGTCGGGTGCTCGAGTGTAACACCTGCTTGTATGTTTGTCTGCCACCTCAGTTGAAGATATAAATCAAAAGATGTTTAAGGCCTTCAACTTTAGGGTTGTTTAAACAATATCAAAAGCACCCACAAACCTATGACTGTCAATTTCAACACGACTATAGTCTCACTATCCCGTAAGTCCTGTGATTTGACCCCGTGATATGGAACAAAAATAATTGTTTTTTTTTATACTACTAAGAAGTACTGGTGGTCAGAAGCGCTCGTGGCCCCGCGGACTCAGTGTTCTGTAAACGATCACTGCAGTAAGCAACTTTCACTATGGCCGGTCCATGGATGGGTGACCATCCATGTGATCACTTTGTGACATTTATTTGAGCGTTTCCGTGCTTCGGAAGGCACGTTAAGTCGTTGGTCCCGGTTGCCAGTAAAATGGCAGTCGTTAAGCCAAGTTGAAGGCTTTATTTCAACAGCAGGCAGTCACAACCTGCGCCTGTCCATTTTAAACACGGCAATACGGCTCACAACGTATTACGTGGGACAAATTATAAAAAGGTGAAATGTGGGTATATAATATGCCTCTGCCTACCCCTTCGGGGATAAAGGCGTGATGATGAACCTGAACCTACTGGTGGTCAGCAGCCAATGAACGTTTGCAACACCAGAGGCGCCATACTCGCGCTGCCGACCCTGTAAAAACCTTCTAAGACCCCTTTTGAAGAACCAATACTGTAGGCGTTGGGAAACCGAGGCAGGTGAAAAATGGTGAAAATTGTAGGTCTGTGTTCTGGTGAATTAGGCAGATCCCAGAACGCTCCCACAGGGGCAGATCGGTGTCAAGGAGTTTTAGTGAGTATTCCCAGTGCTATCGTGATCAGGTGCTGGGCGACCCTCACACGAGCCCGTGCCTCGCCAGCATGGGTAGTCCGTAAGCGGAGCTGACCTTGTTCAAAAAAAAAGGCGTTTGTTGTGCGTCTGCCTACCTACGAATGGTACATAACGTCTTTATTATGTTTCTTTTTATCCACACCATGAAGTACACATATATATGGACATATATATGTATATATGGACTGCCTCTGTGCAGTCGGTAGTGATACTGCCTGCGGCTCTGGAGGTCGTGGGTTCGATTCCCACCGGAGACAAATATTTGTGTGACCCATAAATGTTTGTCTCAAGAGTCTGGGTGTTTCTATATGTATGTATTTAAAAGTATATAAGTATTAATATCCGTGGTCTGATACCCATAACACAAGCAGGTTATTCCTAGCTTACTTTGGGATCAGATAGCGTTGTGTGAGATGTCCGTGAATATTTATTTATTTATTATTTATACGCACTGACCTTAACCATGACACTATATTCTGCTGTATCTTGTATCTATATACATAATTAAAGCGTACGTTGCGTATTATGTCATCACCTAGCAGTAGCCGCCATGCTAATTTGAAAATAATTATCAATCTAACGCGGCGTTTACTAATTAACACCACTGCTGTAGCAAAACAACATCATTATTGATAATTGTGTGTGGTATTTCATTTACTGGGAGACTTGTAAATTTTTAGGGTTCCGTATCATAAGAGTAAAAACGGGGTATTACAGAGACTTGACTGTTCGTCTGTATGTTCGTCACGAGACTGTATCTCAGGAACCGACTGTATCTGAGGACCACTGTCAGAAGTCTTACGGACTGAGAGAGTGGCCCCCAATCCCTAGATGCGACACGGCTTTCCATCAGGCTGGCGACGTCAATTTGGCAAACTTATTAAAAACGCCTCAGAGCGAGGTAACGCCGTATACGTCATGTTTTTTCGTGCGTGCAGCCGGCTCCATCGAATTATAGGACGTTGTCACGTCAAAAACAAAATCAATTCACTTTGAATGTGGTAGATAGTTTTACCACAGATAATATAATATATTCTATAGTTTTACGGATTCAAAATAAATTGCATACATTGCATTTGAGAATTTCTTTATTTGCTGAGTCGGTTCAACAACAACCTTTAAATACCGTATACATTGCAAAAAGAAAGTACACAAAACAATAAATAATTGCGCGCGCACGCATTCTCACACGAAATACTCTCGCGCTTAGACTTTCATTCATTGAATTTAAATACCTACGTACTTAAGTACTACGTTATTTATACAGAGTTCACCGACTTTCTATAACAGCCATGTGGAATATAAAAACAATATCAGCGCTCTTGGACCCGCGGACTCAGTGTTCTGTAAACGATCACTGTAATATGCAACTTTAACTATGGCCAGTCCTTGGATGTCCGAAAGTCAGTAAAATGACAATCGTTAAGCCAAGTTGAAGATGGGTGGCTTGAAAAATTTCAACTGCGGGTCGTCACGACCTGCGCCTGTCCATTTCAACACGGCAATAGACTTACCACCTTAGAGTATAAATACTCTAAGCTTACCACCTATTACGTGGTACATAAAACTATAAGGTGAAATGTGGGCGTATAATATGCCTCTGCCTACCCCTTTGAGGGATAAAGACGTGACTATATGTGTGTATGTATCAGTCGTCTATTTGATAGTATATGAGTAGGTACAGACCGGAAACCAAACCCGCTACCTTTGGTCGCATCGCAAGCCAGGACGAACTAAATATCTATAAGGATTGTATCTACTAATTAAAGGAAGTTTTTGATTGGAAGAAATCAGCCACAAAGATTATTTTACTAATAAAAAAGTTCTTTGATTTGAAGAAAACACGGTAAGAAAATCGTATTTGTTATTGGGAAACCCCCTCTTTGTATTTTTAACAATTATGTTATAGGCGCAACAGAAATACATCATCTGTGAAAATTTTAACTGTCTAGGTATCACTGTTTATGAGATATGGTCTCGTGATAGTGACAGACAGACAGACAGAAGCAGAGTCTCATTAATAGGGCCCCTTGTTCCCCATGAATACAGAAAGCTAAACATATGGTTGGATTTCCTTTCAACCAAATACTATGCTGGAATATCCTTTTGAGGAGTCATCCATAGCGCCTGGCGCTGGAAAGAAACCGTGTTATTTTAGTTGGTTTGAGTCCGGCGTTGGGTAAAACCCTGGGGATTACCACAGGTAAAAAAAAGTAAAAACAATCTTACTGTGTAGACAGATTTCAAGGTCTGTCCGATTATCAGACGATCTCCTAATCAGAACTGCGAATAAAATTACAGTTAAAACTCTCAAGATTGTCGTTTTATTATCATTTCATCCGTTTACAATGACAATCACATACAAAAACGCGGAAGTTTGTCACATACTATGTGATAAGTTTAATTAACCCTTACATATACATATATATACTTCAGAACCTGTTGTACATTCATTGATCTGAGATGAATCATGGTCACAGTTCCAGCAACCGAGGCGCGCGTTCTACGAACATCTGAGTCAGAGAGTACGCAAAATGCGGTCGGTACTACGATGGTGATTTGATGTGTAACGTACGCAATGTTTACGATATCATGGTGCAGTTATTGCTGGGAGGTTGTAAAATTGTTGTGTTTTGATGTTTATGTGTGTTTAGGTTATGTATCCATTGCAGTGAAGTTAGTAACGCTGAGAAGTTTCAGTCGCCCTCTTGGTGTTTATCATGTTGCAAACTTCAGAGTAATTTTTTTATGAGTTTGTAGATATCTAAACTATGTAGGTATTTAAATAGTCTACCTAATGTTATAAAATTTGGAATAACATCTTTTGTAATTATTACATACATTATCTATATATAATATTCACATTATTACAATCTAAACTAAACCTAAATAAGGCCCCCGTGGCATTGTGCCCAAAAGTCTAGCAGCATTCCCCCTTTGAATAGCAATACCTATTCACTGAGCGAGAAAACTGCCAGCCCTTGGGTCACCAGTAGACTCCACAAGGCGCTTTTTCAAATTCTTGAAAAATTGTTGCGTAATTTTTTTTTATTTTGTTAAAAAGACCATTGAATTGATTGTCGTTTTTAAAATGTTTTTTTTTAATCAGGTAATGAGCAGATATAGTTGTGGATAACCAAATTTCACGCGGATATTCACATTCAAATGATGAAAGGTGTGTTTGTAGATTAAAAAAACCTCTGTTAAGTTCATTTATCATAACTGTGTAGCTTACAATTTAAATGAATCACATTATCTTCAAAGCAATTACATATACTGTATTTCAATAGGTTTGCGCAAAAATGTAAACAAACACATTTGATCCTTTATATCCATAGTTACTTGCAATTGAGTATTCACCCTGATTATATTCCAGTATCCACGAGTCATACAGTGTTCTTACAATCATTTCGACACCAAATAACTTATTTATGATAGTTTATTTTCATTTAAAATACCTACTCAGGATAGTAAAAAATTCAAGGATTTGTCATACTATTTTTCTACTCATTTGTCTTAGACAACGATTGTCAAAACATGACATGTTTACATTATTGCCAGATCGGGCAGGATTTATAGATACGCACATTACCTACAATACATAACCTTTTACTGCCATACTAACTGATATTTTAATCCTTATACATTATGAGAAAAATAAATAAAAATGGTAGTACAAAGTTACCTAAATGATATTCTTCCACCATGACTCATGGATATGAGTAAGGCTTTAAGTATCATCATCATTATCCACACAAGTAACCGCAGGCCCTTAGGTTTACATTCATTACTCATTCAACTCAGTAAGAAATAAAATAACTGATTGTCAATAAAGCCCTTTCAAGCATTATTTAATAGTTCGCGAATATGATGCCCCGCCCGCCCTTGTAGTTTGGAGCTCATAATTAAAGAATTCGAAATTTGAAAAAAGACTATTGCCAGTGGCCCTCAAGATTGCCAAATTGACGTCGCGTCGCCACTGATGGAATGCCGCTCTAGCTCTAGCGATTGGCGGCCACGCTCACAGTCCGTAAGACTTCTGTCAGTGGTCCTCAAGTTGGCGGCCCTGTGACGTGTCTCTTCACGCTCCGCTTGAAGAACCCAGGATTGTGAGAGGAGGGAAACACGTGCGCTGGCGAAGCGTTCCAAATATCAACTATGGTTAGGCTGAGAAACGATCTTTAGAACACAAATAAGACCTCATTTGTCAGCGGTGCATCTGAGTGACTCGCTGTTGAAGTTTTTCAGTCGATAAGGCATTCAAACTGGCTTAACGACGGCCATGTTACTGTTAAATTGTATTATAATTGTTAAATTGAAAATTGAAATTAAATGAAAAATATCTATGATCTCTCAAGTAAACATACATATGGTCATGCCTTTATCCCTAAAGGGGTAGGGAGAAGGGCAAATTAGGTATATGCCCACATTTCACCTTTTTATTAGAATTTGTCCCACGTAATAGGTGGTGAACCGTATCGCCGTGTTGAGATGGACAGGTGCAGGTTGTGACTGCCTGCTGTTAAAATTTTTTAAGCCGCCTAAAAAGGCCTTCAATTTGGCTTGACGACTGTCATTTTACTGGCAACCGGGAACGGCTTTTTTTTTTTTTTTTTTTTTTCCGCACCTCTGCCATGGCTAAACTAGCTAAACTTAAATCTATCGTCTTTCATTCTTATTCCTCTAGTACTATACTCGTCACGCTTTTATGCCTCTCGCACTTTCACGATGGCCTTTCATTCTGGGGATGTGGGGTATCATACGTTGGGTGGGGGTGGTGGGATGTTGTTTGTATTTATTTTATTAGAAAAGAAAATTAACCTCCTTTTTACAATACTTACTTAAAAATATACTTTACTACTATACATTATTTATTTATATACTTTACATTATGTAATATTCTATAGTTTATTAGGTACCTACTATTTTTAGACTATTTTTTTTTACTTATCTATTTACTCTACAATTCAAGTTACAATCAAATTTAAGTTTATAACACTATTAATGAGACAGCTCTTGTCTCCTTTCTTTTATCTGACTATCTAATGTTAATTTGTACTAGTACAATATACAATTATATTGATAGACAAAACATTTCCTATTACTTATTTCTCTTATTGACTATTTTTATAATTTTCTCGGAAAATTTTAGAAACTGCCCTCTATGTTCTCTTATTAATACTGGAAAATTTTGAGGCGTAATTTGTAACCCAGTTATTTGTTCCAGATCGACTCTATCCGGCGAGTGGATGGGACAGTCTGCTACCAAGTGGACCACATTTTCGTTAACCCCGGGCTCACAGGCGCACGATGGGTCCTCCTTACACTTGAAACGTGTCAAGTATTCGGAGAACCCACCGTGTCCTGTCAGCAGTTAACTCGGGAACGGCTTAACGTGCCTTCCGAAGCACGGAATCTCTCGAGTATAAGTAATGTTTTCTACGAATTCTCAACCTGCCTTCTCTATGACTGGTGACACAAGACCACAGACTCACAAGTACATAATCATATGCCATAATTTCATGACTCATATACACAGTAGTAAAAACTAAATCGGTAAGGAGGAAATGTCTTGACTCAGAGGAAGTAGAGTCAAGGTCGGAGGTTCGATTCCAAGAGTGACATCAAATAATTAAAGGTATCTTGTGTGATGAATGAGTCACTCTGTTTAGGAGTAATGAACTGATAAAACGGATGCTGTGATTAAGATGTGATGTCATAGATTAGAAATATGTACATTACAATTTACACCTTAATTCATAGAAACAGTAGGCCGATATTAATTGGTATGGCAAATTAAAGTGTTACTAGGTGACGCCCGCGGCTCCGCCTGCGTAAAATTGTGTTCCAGTTCTCGCATCTCATGGGAATTTATACCGGGGATAAAAAGTATATTTGTATTATGTCAGACTATGATCTATCTCAGTACTGAATTTCACACAGATTCGTTAAGCCGTTTGAGCGTGAAAGAGTACCAAACAAACACCCATACTTATAAACTTTCGCATTTATGATACTAATATTATAATGAGGAAAGATTTGATTGTTTGTTTATTTGCACAAATAGGCTCTGGAACTACTGGACCGATTTGAAAAAAATCTTTCACTGTTGGGAAGGTACATTATTCCCGGGTAATATAGGCTATATTTTATTTCCGAACTCCTGCGGGAACGGGAGCTACACGGGTGAAACTGCGTGACGTCTGTTAGTAATTAGAAAGGCTGTTCTTCTATGAATCTCATCAATTCTTTCAATATAAATTCATCTCACGCTGTTAGCCCATCTTATTCAGTGTTCTGTTATGATCTCTGCGTTAAGCTTCCTACGCTACAGTTCGTCGTAAGATGGTTAACCTAGGTTTAGGTTTGTAATATTTACGATCGCTTCCATGCTTCGGAAGGCATTTTAAGCCTTCCCGCATTCCAGTAGACACACTGCCCTCCGCCGACTTATTTCAGCCAAATAAAATACAACAGATGAAGTGTGGATATAATTATAGCATGCCTCTGCCTATCCCAAAGAAACGTGTGACTGGTTTGCTCCATCGACAGTAGGATCTTCTACAGATGTGCCCCACTGTCACTGAAATTCGCTTAATCTGCAAACTGTGTTTTTGGAAAAAGTCGTGAAGAGAAGGGTGCGTTTGGCGTAGGACCGTGTATTGGCGGGAGAGGCCTACTGCTTTATAAGCTAATCTGTTGATATTTGATTTTTTTTTGTATATTAAGCTCGCCAATTTCACGTCGCCACTGATGGAAACCCGTGGCGCATCTAGCGATTGGGGGCAACTCTCACAGTCCGTTAGACTTCTGACAGTGGTCCTCAAGTTGGCGGCCCTGTGATGTGTCTCTTCACGCTCCTCTTCAAGAACCCGGGATTGTAATATGAGGGAAATACGTGTGCGGGCAGGTCGTTCCAGGTTTTTATAGTTCGACAGAGGAACGATCTTTTGAAACGCTCGGTTCTGGCGAAGATTCTCTCCACTGTGTATGAGTGGCATCTCTGCCCGGCACGCGTTGTTCGGGAACGGAATGGAGAGGGTGGGATCACTTAATGTGGAATATATTACGCATTTGCCTACCGATTTGGTTAAGAAGCTGCTTGGCTGCATGTATGTACGTAATAACTACCTATCCTATAACCTCTGTGAGAATATTAAAACAATAGTGATACGAATACGCTTGCAACAATTGCGAGAATCTTGTTGTTACTTCCATTGTATACGTCCAAAGATCTTCATCTGATTCTAAAATACTAGAACCTTTCGTGAACAACAAACATAAAATGAAAACTAAAATTCTAGTTCACCAAAATCTATGTAATGAGGTTTTTCGAATCGGTTTCTCGTTGCTAATATCAACTAGTTAATTTCGCTAGATTGGACCGCCGACCTGTAAAAGGTTGCAGGCGGAAACTGGAGTGGAAGGCTGTGTGATGAGGCGTAAATTGGGAGAGGCCTAAGTCCAAGGGTGTATTGCTACAGGCGGAAATAATTATGAATATTGTATTCTTTTAGAACAATTTTGACTTTCATAATTAATATGTTGTGAGCGTACCTTCTTGAGAAGTAATAAAACATACTATGTAGATACTTACTAAATAAATAATAGAATAAGATTTTGTAAAACGTTTTAAGCAACAATGTCGTCTTCTTATTTAATAGGAATTTCACTAAAACCATGTAGGGGAAATACGGACAAAATGACATGTATGGACATAATGACATAGTCACCTTTTCTCAAAATTGGCGGGCTAGCGACCTTTCTATAAATGCATTACAGTGTCCTCTTCCCCCGGACCTCGACTACGAGTAGACGTGTTGCAGAGTTGATAATTTATTGCTATTAATTTAATTTAAAAGTAAAAATAAGATAATTTTAATGCAGTAAAGAACCAGGAGTGCATAAATAATCAATGAGTGGCTGAAATCGCTCGAGACCAGTTGAATACTTCAACTCCACGCTGCGCTGGTGAGACAAAATTACAAACTACAATTTTTTTGTGCCCGAGTACCAGGCGTACAGAAACATAAAAGAGGGTTGATGTTTACACACCGCACCTACAATACATTTACAAACAAATAGAGAAGTACAAATTCGCAGCCTACGTAATGACTGCAGTGGCGCGCTCGTTAAGCAAGCGACTTCTGGTGCATAAGATTCGGGATTCAAATCCGGTCGGGATCGAAGATTTCTTTTTGAGGATTTTTGTTTTGCTTTGTTTTTTGTCTTATTAATATTCAATCATTACTGGAAAAATGCCTCTAAAGCGCACTCCGCCTCACACCGCCCAATCGTCGTTCACAACTCAAGATCTAAACAGATCGCTATCTGATCCAAACATTACCGAACGATCAGGACAGCGCACTCCACCTGCCTATGTTTACCAGCGTACTAAACGTCCGAGGACGGAATATGACAACGATGACTTCATGGCCTTCAAAGAGGAAATAAAGAATATGATCTCAACCATGATGAATAAGCAGCAGGATGAGCTGAAAAAAGTTCACCCATCCTTACTGGATATAAAAACAACAAACGCTAACATAGAAAATGCAATGGCTGCATTGTCAGCGCAAAACGAGGATTTAAAGAAGAAAATAGAGCAACTAGAGACGCGAGTGAAGCGAGACAGCGACTATATAGTGATTTTGGATGATAAGATTGAAGATCTCCAAAGAGAAAGCCGTAAGTCTAATATCGAACTGAAAAATGTCCCGATAGTGAGTAAAGAAACGAAAGATAACCTCCTGAACATGGCTTTGAAATTTTCGGAGGTGATAGATTGCAGGATTGAGAAAAAAGACATTAAAGACTTATATCGCGCGCAAAATAAACGAAGTAACACTAAGATCGGCACAATAATCATCGAACTGAGCTCCACCATACTTAAGACCGAATTACTACATAAATCAAAGCAGTTTATCAGGAAAAATAGGGACAAAATTTGTGCGAAACATCTTGGTTTTAAAAGAGATGAAAATACTCCAATATATGTTTCAGAGCAGTTAACTTCTAAGGGCTCAAGATTGTTTTTTCTGGCTCGCGACCTAGCCAAGTCCAGGGAGTACAGATATTGCTGGACCTCTTACGGCAAAATCTTTGTTAAGAAAGGCGATGATTCACCTTCCATTATTATAAAAAGTGAGGCACAGGTAAATAGCCTTATGCAACTTAAATGACTAGCAGAAATGGCAGTGTACTTCTTGTGTCATATATTTTTTAATTTGCCAGCAAAATTTGGTCATTCTTTTGACTTTACTGTAATTTTTAATAGTTATGTACGCGCAGATGTATATAGACGGTGCGCACCAACACAACATTTAATAGCAGTCAGACCACGAGTAAATCTTATAATCACTGTTAATCAAAAACTTCCCCATGAACTCACACATTCACACAATAAACAGCTACACAAACACCCACACTCACCTATGTATACCATAAAAGTTACGCACTTCATCACAAATTACAACTACGATTATGGATAATACCTTACAAACTCTAAATAAAATTGATGAAACAGTTTCAGCCAAAGTTTATGATTGTTCCCCAGAAGATTATCCAAAATTAATTAGTGTTATACCTTCAGATTTTAGCATCATAGCTCAAAATATTGTAAGCGTATATAATACCAAATTCCATGACCTTCTCTTAAACTTACAGAATCTAAAAATAGAGCCGGATCTAATTGCACTAACTGAATGTAGACTAAATAGTGACAAACCAATACCCCAAATTAAAAATTACTCCTCTTATCAATCTACGAATCATCTCAACGCAGCGGACGGAGTGGTCATCTACATCAAAAGCTCACATAACGCTAAAATACAGGAAGCGGTATTGACACACGCATCTTGCCTCCAAATTGATGTACTCCCCGACCTTACAGTACTAGTTATTTACCGCTCTCCCTCAAATTCAAAAGCAGATTAATTCATTAACTCACTTAGTCAGCACTTAGCCACTATAGCATCGTCCAGGAATATTGTGATAACTGGCGATATAAATATAAACTTGATAAACCACGACAGAGAAAAGTCTCACGAACGCTCAAATAGGCTCGCTTATTTAAATATGCTTGCTATGCACGGCTTACTTCCAGGTCACACTTTACCCACTAGGAAAAAACGTGTTTAGACCACTTCATGGTAAAACTCAGCTCACTGAAAAACAAAGCGACAATTGCTATTATTAAAACGACCATTACCGATCATTTAACTATATTTATGAAACTATCCCCTCATACACAGAAAAGATCCTATATAAAAACTACTCTTAATATAGATAAGGCACTCGAAAATCTGAAACAGAGCGAGTTTCTCAGTCTCTTAAACATAAGTGATCCTAATATACTTACAGACCGCATGACACAGATATTACAGAGAAGTCTTGCGGCCAGTACCCTTACTCAGAAAATACCAGTTAAATTCCAAATGATTAAACCTTGGATGACCTTTGGCTTACTTCGCTGCATCCGAAATCGAAATGACATACAAAAGCGACTTAGCCACGATCCTTTCAACGAAATCTTAACAATAACATATAAAAGATACCGTAATTACTGCAACTACTTAATAAAGAAGCAAAAACGTAACCATGACAAAAACTTGATTGGAAAAGTGCAGAAACACCCTAAAAAGCTATGGGATGCAATAAACAGCATTGCTCAGCGCAAACCAAAGAAAACCCCCAATACAGATCTACAAAAAATAAAAACAACCCCGGTAGAATCTGTCGATACAGTCAATAAGTATTTCTCCAATATAGGCAAGATTCTCGCCAATGAAATCGAAAGTGCAAAGTGTGATACAGATAGCAATAAAAATCCTTTTAAACCAGAACACAGACCATTAACGTCCTTTGTGATTTTGAACACGGATTATAATGAGGTGTATAATACATTGATGAGCCTTAAATCCGACAGTGCCCCAGGCTGGGATAATATCCCGGTAACATATCTGAAGGCTGCTAGTGAATTCGTCGTCCCAGTCATATCACATTTAGCAAACTTATGCTTCGAACACTCCATTTTTCCTACTGCTATGAAATTGGCGATAATTATACCTGTGTTCAAGGACGGAGACAGGACCGACGTGTCCAATTATAGGCCCATCTCAGTTTTGACATCGATCTCTAAAATCATAGAGAGATTAATAAACTCTCGACTGATACATTATCTTAACAAATCAAACTTATTATCGCCTTTTCAGTTTGGTTTTAGACAAGGAAGGTCGACTGAGGACGCAGTGTTGGCGCTTGCTTCCACTGTAAGTAATATAGTAGATAGGGGAGATAGGTGCCTCACTGTGTTCCTTGACCTCAAAAAGGCCTTTGACACGGTACCTGTTTCCGTTCTTCTGGACAGGTTAGAGCAGCATGGAATACGCGGAACTCCTCTTGAGCTCTTCCGAGATTATTTGACCGACAGAAAACAAAAAGTTAAGATATCTGACGTCACTAGCTCCGAAGAGACAGTAACGTACGGCGTGGGTCAGGGCAGTGTCCTTGGTCCAACTCTCTTCCTGCTCTACATAAACAACCTCTGTAATATGAAAATCGCAGGTGCTTACATTTTCTCATATGCAGACGACACCGCTGTTGTGTTTGGAGGTCGAACATGGAAAGATGTTCAACAAAATGCAGAACTCGGTCTTACTAAAATTGCAGCTTGGCTTGACCTAAACTTATTAACTTTAAATGCGTCTAAAACAAAATTTATCACTTTTACCAAATATGAGTGTTCCCAGCCACCTGCGTTTGATATAAACATACATAAGTGCCGGGATATTTTTAGCTCAGCTTGTTCTTGCACAAAAATTGAAAAGGTTACTGACATTAAATATCTTGGCATAATGATCGATCAGCGTCTATCATGGCACAGCCACACTGAACTATTAATGACACGGGTAACAAAATTGATCTGGACATTTAAATTATTGCGTCACGTGACAACGAACGGTCTCTTGCAGCAAATTTATTTATCACTTGCACAATCAGTACTGACATACTGCTTACCAGCTTGGGGTGGAGCCACCAAAACAAAGTTTCTAGAACTAGAAAGAGCTCAAAGGTCGCTGCTTAAGGTCATGTTTTTTAGGCCTTTTAGGTTCCCAACAGAAAGCCTCTACGCAGATACGTCCATTTTGACGGTTAGGAAACTTTATGTGCTCCAAACAATTTTAAAGAAACACAAATCTTTGACTTTTGACCCCAGAAAACTAACTGGTAGAAGGAAACAATTTACAGCCCCTACAGTTATGGTCAAATCAACTTTCGCTGGTCGACAATACCCCAGACAATCAACGCGATTGTACAATCTGACTAGCAAGGACATAGATATTTACCCCCTTACCCTACAAGACTGTAAAGATGCTGTTGTAAACTGGCTTAAGTCCAAGACCTATGATGATATTGAAAATTTATTACAAGTAATCAATAAATAGTATCCGTCCGTTACATCCATCCTCATCCATCTCGCATAACCGACAAAAATGAGTTAATGGCATTACATAGAAAAATAAAAAAAATAAAACAACAGTACTTACCTACACCACAAACACGTTCAACACTCCTCACACAACACTCACACTCACACTCACACGAGCGCGCATCTTTTGTCCGTCTGTACACCTTTACTTTTTCTTTTTTCTATCTTTAATTTATTACTTGTATTCGTTTAGTCTTAGCTTAATCACCTACATAGATTAACTGTTAAAATAAATTGAACGTCTGTAGAAGTAAATCTAAACTCAGAAAACGACTGTGGAAGAGGGGAATTTCCAAACACAAGCATTATCTTAGCTTACATGGAGATTCCTACTGAAAAACATTGTAAACAAAGATTGTGATATGAAATAAACATTTTTTTTTATTACACGACGGCAGCCATGTTTATAATCCTGTCAGATGTTGAGCGCCATTGGTGCATTTGTGCCGCGGTAACGAGACCGAACGTGTAACGTGCCCAAAAAGTTTTTTTTACAAGTGCTTTTCTCCTGTTTTCTGGTGAGTTATTTGTTATTTATAATTAACTAGCGGTACCCTGCCACGCTTCGCTGTGACTTTTTTATGGTGGTTTTATGTACCTATGAGAAATGAGTAACAAACTAAATGATAGGTACATTTAAAAAAATGTGTGCGTGTACTATTGTACACACGCAAGAAGTGAAACTTCTTCATGACCTTATTTTTCGAAAGAAATATCATGAAATATACATAGGAGTTAGTAGTCCAAAAGTTCAAAAGTTCAAAAGTCCAAAGTCAAAAAGTCAAAAAGTCCAAAAGTCCAATAGTCCAAAAGTCCAATAGTCCAATAGTCCAAAAGTCCAGAAGTCCAAAAGTCCAAAGTCCAAGGTCCAAAAGTCCAAAACTACAAAGTCTGAAAGTCTAAAATTCTAAAAGTTCAAAACTCCAAAACTACAAAACTCCAAAATTCCAAAAGTCCAAAACTCCAAAACTCCAAAACTCCAAAAGTCCAAAAGTATAAAAGTTCAAAAGACCAAAGTACAAAAGTTCAAAATTCCAAATTCCAAAGTCTAAAACTCCAAAACTACAAAACTCCAAAACTCCAAAATTCCAAAACTCCAAAACTCCAAAACTCCAAAACTCCAAAACTCCATAACTCCAAAACTCCAAAACTCCAAAACTCTAAAACTCGAAAACTCTAAAACTCAAAAAGTCTAAAACTCTAAAACTCCAAAACTCCAAAACTCCGAAACTCAAAAACTCCAAAACTCCAAAACTCCAAAACTCCATAACTCCATAACTCCATAACTCCAAAACTCCAAAACTCTAAAACTCGAAAACTCTAAAACTCAAAAAGTCTAAAACTCTAAAACTCCAAAACTCCAAAACTCCGAAACTCAAAAACTCCAAAACTCCAAAACTCCAAAACTCCATAACTCCATAACTCCATAACTCCAAAACTCCAAAACTCCAAAACACCAAAACTCCAAAACTCCAAAACACCAAAACTCCAAAACTCCAAAACTCCAAAACTCCAAAGCTCCAAAACTCCAAAACTCCAAAACTCCAAAACTCCAAAACTCCAAAACTCCAAAACTCCAAAACTCCAAAACTCCAAAACTCCAAAACTCCAAAACTCCAAAACTCCAAAACTCCAAAACTCCAAAACTCCAAAACTCCAAAACTCCAAAACTCCAAAACTCCAAAACTCCAAAACTCCAAAACTCCAAAACTCCAAAACTCCAAAACTCCAAAACTCCAAAACTCCAAAACTAAAAAAACTCCAAAACTCCTAAACTCCAAAACTCCAAAACTCCAAAACTCCAAAACTCCAAAACTCCAAAACTCCAAAACTCCAAAACTCCAAAACTCCAAAACTCCAAAACTCCAAAACTCCAAACTCCAAAACTCCAAAACTCCAAAACTCCAAAACTCCAAAACTCCAAAACTCCAAAACTCCAAAACTCCAAAACTCCAAAACTCCAAAACTCCAAAACTCCAAAACTCCAAAACTCCAAAACTCCAAAACTCCAAAACTCCAAAACTCCAAAACTCCAAAACTCCAAAACTCCAAAACTCCAAAACTCCAAAACTCCAAAACTCCAAAACTCCAAAACTCCAAAACTCCAAAACTCCAAAACTCCAAAACTCCAAAACTCCAAACTCCAAACTCCAAAACTCCAAAACTCCAAAACTCCAAAACTCCAAAACTCCAAAACTCCAAAACTCCAAAACTCCAAAACTCCAAAACTCCAAAACTCCAAAACTCCAAAACTCCAAAACTCCAAAACTCCAAAACTCCAAAACTCCAAAACTCCAAAACTCCAAAACTCCAAAACTCCAAAACTCCAAAACTCCAAAACTCCAAAACTCCAAAACTCCAAAACTCCAAAACTCCAAAACTCCAAAACTCCAAAACTCCAAAACTCCAAAACTCCAAAACTCCAAAACTCCAAAACTCCAAAACTCCAAAACTCCAAAACTCCAAAACTCCAAAACTCCAAAACTCCAAAACTCCAAAACTCCAAAACTCCAAAACTCCAAAACTCCAAAACTCCAAGACTCCAAGACTCCAAGACTCCAAGACTCCAAGACTCCAAGACTCCAAGACTCCAAGACTCCAAGACTCCAAGACTCCAAGACTCCAAGACTCCAAGACTCCAAGACTCCAAGACTCCAAGACTCCAAGACTCCAAGACTCCAAGACTCCAAGACTCCAAGACTCCAAAACTCCAAAACTCCAAAACTCCAAAACTCCAAAACTCCAAAACTCCAAAACTCAAAAACTACAAAACTCAAAAACTACAAAACTCCAAAAGTATAAAAGTTGAAAAGTCCAAAGTGCAAAAGCACAAAAGTTCAAAATCCCAAAGTCCAAAGTCCAAAACTCCAAAACTTCGAAACTCCAAAACTCCAAAACTCCAAAACTCCAAAACTCCAAAACTCCAAAACTCCAAAACTCCAAAACTCCAAAATTCCAAAAGTCTAAAGTCCAAAAGTCCCTTCCTTCTAAATAGGTTGTTTATAATAATTTTGTTCTGAAGCTGGCAGAATATAATTAAAAAAACAACGACCAACGCCATCTATTGGTAATATCACTTTTTAAAGCTATTTTATTCTTATTGCTGTTATGATAAAAGTGTATAAAGTAGCCTAAAACCATCTCTGAATCCTATTGTATATCGTGTCCAATTTTGAGCTCAATCGATTCAGTAAATTTTGAGTTTTTAATAGATACACAAACGCACACAACATTTATATATATAGATTCTATTAAAATCTATGAACTATGACAGTACCAAGTGATTTCAATAAACTGTTTTGCAATTGTTAGTTCTTTGATGGAATTATGACTTTTTTTTCGTTTTTGTTTACATTTGGACAATATGACATACATACACAATGGACAAAACGACATGGTATGTCATTTTGTCCGTAGAGTTTATGTTAATTACATTTATCATTTTGTTTTAGTGATATGTCTCGGAACTACTAAAGAAAAACTGATCGGCAGTCGTGGAGCCAAGAATGTATGAGCTGTTTTAGCAGCAAATTTCCATCCAATTTTTATCTGCATTATATTGGAGATCCTCAGGCGATGACAAAAGACACGCACTTAATATAAAGAAAACTTTAAATTCTGACTGTAAAGGATTTTTTAAAGTGAGGGAAAATCCTTCATGGATGCTATGCCGGACTCCTACCGACTAAAAAACCTCACGTCGCTGACGTCTCCTGCCTAACAGCCTACGGTTGGTATAAGCCCCGGGTAAGACCTCGGAAGGATACCCCAGGACTCCCAACAGACCTACGGTTACCACTGCGGTCTCGCCTAGGGGGGGGGGGGGGGGGGTTCGGGTGCTAACCGGCGTCTCTAGGGGGTTTACGGGTGTCATCTCGCTTCTTATGGGGAAGTGCGAGAATCCCTCACGTCACGCTGCCGTCTAGGGCCTGCTTCTGTAAGGACGGAGAGCAGCACCCTCACCGTCCTGAGGTCCGGTCTTGGAGGCCGATAGTCCTGTGTGTATAACCGCGAGTGGTAGAGTCCACTCCTGCTCCCTCCCCGCCGTCTCTCTTCCACGAGCATGACCTGCTCCTAGAAAGAGGCATCGAAGTCACACTTACTCCCGCTGGCGATCATGGCTCGGACCATGTTCTCGAGCGAGAGTGTCCACGTCCAGACCTGCCACGAGGACCTGGCGCTGTTGCGCTCACGCTGTGCACTCCACCAACGTGTGGAGCGCTGATTGTAAAGGATTGGGCAGATCTAAGAAAACATTTACAGCAAAGATTTCTTAGTTCATTACGTGTATTATCTCTATGTCATTATGTCCTTACTCTGTATGTCATTTTGTCCGTACTATACGGACAAAATGGTTTTTGTAATTGGTTATTATATTCCTGAATATATATTTTATTATAGTTCCTACTTGATTAAAAGACCGTGTTACTGATAGTCAATGAACCTAAGATGAGTTAAAACTAAATTTACTGATTCTAATAACGTTCAATAAATAAATATGATCAAAAAACAAAACACCATGTCATTTTGTACGTACTTCCCCTACCTTTCTTTCCTTGGTCTTCCTCAATAAACAGGTTTTCAAACTCTAATGAAAATTTTAACTATCAACCAGATTAAACCACTTTCAGGAGGGTTAATCTATACTAATACACTCGAGAGCAATGAATCCGGGTCACTTAAAGAATCCTAAAAATCTCGGAAACTAAAAATGCTAGGTTAATGCAATAAATTGTATTTAATAGACAATGTAATACTCCTTAAATGAAGGTATTAAAACTTCTTAGTTATTGTAAAGTTATATCATAAAAAAATCAAATTTGAAAAAGGGCCACTTTCGAAGATGGAACTACGAAATTACAGCATTTGGTGTTGCTTTTGTTTGTAATCTGTAATTTATGTGGGTACATAAACCATGTTGATAGTGCTCTATATTCATTAATCAAGCTGAAATTATGTCGCTTACGCCTGAAGAATGCACCAGAATACTTACAATGCTGGAAACAGGCCGGAGTCAGCGCGATACAGCCAGGACTGTCGGTGTGTCGCTGTCAACAGTACAAAGAGTTCTCCGACGTTATGAAGAAACTGGTTCTAACCTACGCAGACCAGGAACGGGCAGAACCAGGTGTACCACAGCACGAGAAGACCGATACTTGGTGAACACCATGCTTCGAAATCGCTTTCTCACAGGAACTGAACTCACCAATCAGTTTCGACGCCTCGGAGGAAGTAACCCAAGTGCATGGACAGTAAGACGTCGGCTTGCTGAATCTAACTTAAAACCCCTTAGACCTGCAAACGGCCCTAAACTGGAGCGTGGGCATCGTATTTCGAGACTAAGGTATGCCCAGAGCCACGTAAATTGGAGTATTGAAGATTGGTCAAAAGTTATGTTCTCCGACGAATCAAAATTTATGCTCTACAAGCACGATGGAAGACACAGAGTGTATCGAAGACCAGGGGAAAGATTCAAGCAAGCATGCATCGAAGAAAAAGTAGCCTACGGTGGTGGGTCTGTACTTGTGTGGGCCGGAATTTCTTCTGAAAGTCGCACAGAGCTGGTGATCATAGAAAACGGCTCTTTAACTAGCGTAAGATATGTGGAAGAAATCCTCAATGATCACGTTGGTCCATTTATGGTCAATTTAGGTGAGGATGCTATATTTATGCATGACAATGCCCGACCTCATACAGGTAGGATTGTGAATGACTACCTTCAAGAGATGAACATTACTCGTATGGAGTGGCCAGCGCGCAGCCCGGATATCAACCCGATCGAGCATGCTTGGGACGAGCTAGGCAGATGCGTAAAACAACGAAACCCTCCCCCAATCACGCTTCGTGAGCTCAAAATTGCTCTCACAGAGGAATGGGAGAATATTCCCCAAAATCGTATAAGGAACTTGGTGTACAGCATGCCAAACCGCGTAAACGCAGTAATGGAAGCACGAGGAGGCAATACGAAGTATTAAAATTCAAGAAAATCGTAATAAAGTTCAAAAATTTCATGTTTCCTATTTTTGTTTTAAGGAGAGATCAGCAGTTTTTTCTTTATGTAATTTTGTGTTAATAAAATGTATGGTGACTCATATTTTTTTTACTTTCATTTAAGGAGTATTACATTGTATATTAAATACAATTTATTGCATTAACCTATCATTTTTAGTTTCCGAGATTTTTAACATTCTTTAAGTGACCCGGATTCATTGCTCTCGAGTGTATTATAAAGAGGTAAAGTTTGTGTGTTTGTTAAATTGTAAGGGGTAATCTCGGGATCTACTGAACCGATTTTAAAAATTCTTTCACCTATAGAAAGCTACGTTATTGTGGAGTGTCATAGGCTATATAGCATCACGCTACAACGAATAGGAGCGGAGCAGTAATAGTAAATGTTTCAAAAACGGGGGAAAAGTTATTCCTTTTGAGAGCTTCGTTGCGTGTGCTGCGTAAATATTTAGTTATGTAAAAAATATGTACTACAAAAATTGATTCTCTTAAAAAAGTTCTAAAAAATTGCGCGATAGCATATTATGTCTATCTTTGGGTTGGTGCACAATAACCATTTTAATGGTAATAATTTTTTTTCTACAATAATGCCACGGGATACGGAAACGAAATTGTTCTTTAAAATAATGCGAGGGGAATACACGCGACAAGAAACCTTTCTCTCTCTCTCTCTCTCTCTCTCTCTCTCTCTCTCTCTCTCTCTCACGTAGTATTGAATATTAACGACGAGACGCTACGGGAGTAAACGCAATGCGACGGGAGTAAATGCGACGGGAACAGGTAATACTCTCTCTTATGTGGCGCAAACGAAGTTGCGCGGGTCAGCTAGTAATTAATAAGTTTGTTGTAAGCGTACCTTCTTGAGAAATATTAAAACATACTTAGTAGATACTTACTAAATAAGTAATAGAATAAGATTTTGTAAAACCTTTTAAGCAACAATGTCGTCTTCTTATTTAATAGGAATTTCACTAAAACCATGTACCTTTCTTTCCTTGGTCTTCCTCAATAAACAGGTTTTCAAACTCTAATGAAATTTTTAACTATCAACCAGATTAAACCACTTTCAAGAGGGTTAATATGAAACACAAATAAAATTAAACTTTTATAAATAAAATAGCATCTAAACCAATTATTCAGTTACACTAAGTAGAAAACTATTATTAAAATTATGCAGAAATTGTAACGTTCCATAGTTGGTGACCCAGAATAGCTGAGTACAATACAATACCACGATAAGTCGTTGACCCCCTTGAGAAATACTGTACCTAACGTTGACACATCAACGTTACTAAAGAAACCATTAAGTTTACTAAAGACCCGCTATTCGTCGTATTTGGTAATGATATTTGAAAAAAAAAAAAGCTTTATGCATAATCTTCATTATAAACTTTAACTGTGTCAAATTTTAAGTTTATTCGCCCGCGCAATTTTCTTAAAAAGGTATAATGTAAGAATTACATAGGTACCTAAATATTTAGCTAAAAATATGTTAGTTTAGACCAGTGATGGGCAAAATACGGCCCGCGAGCCAGCTCCAGCCCGCGAAAGCATTTAATGCGGCCCGCAGAGGGTCCTTCGACATGAATATAGATGTGTTTTTTTTTTCAAAATCAATGGGTGCGATTCCCAGCTAGGATTATTGGTTTTTCAAAAATCTAATGATGAGGTTTTCAGTTTTATCAAAATCGGGCTCGTGACTCCTTTGAGCATTTTTAGCTATTCCTTATAGTTTCGGATTTGGCCATCCAAGCCATTTTCAAAAATTCACCTGTAGGTATATCATTAAAAGTTTCAGCACAAAACCCTTTTTAATACGCTTTTATTAGGTCGTCGTGTATGTAACTAACAATGTAATGGAATCTAAGGACACTAATTTAACCATCTTCCAAGGATCGTAGCGTCATGAAAATTGGCAGATGTATGTAGTTCTGATGACAATACAATAATATAGTACTGTCAAACTGATATGATGATGGAGCCGGAAGATAGGTACTGAAAACACGTGGAATCTAAGGTAGCAAATTTAACCAGCTTCCAAAGAACGTAGGGTCATGAAAATTGGCAGCTGTATGTAGTTCTGATGACAATACAATAATATGGTACTGTCAAACTGATATAATGATGGAGCCGGAAGATAGACACTGAAACTTCGATGGAAAAAGTGGAATCTAAGGTAGCTAATTTAACCAGCTTCCAAGGATCGTAGCGTCATGAAAATTGGCAGATGTATGTAGTTCTGATGACAATACAATAATATGGTACTATCGAACTGATATGATGATGGAGCCGGGAAATTGTTTCTGAAAACAAGTGGAATCTAAGGTAGCTAATTTAACCAGCTTCCAAGGATCGTAGGGTCACGAAAATTGGCAGCTGTATGTAGTTCTAATGACAATATAATAATATGGTACTGGCGAACTGATCTGATGATGGAGCGGGAAGATATGCACTGGAACTTCATGATGGAATATCGTATTATATCTGTTTTTGGATTCGTCAGAAAAGTCTTGTAATGAACTTTGACCAGGCTTAGGTTTCAGGGTTTTAACAAACCTTTTTTTTTAATTGACTTGTATAACTATGTAATGGAATCTCAGGTAACTAATTTAACCATCTTCCAAGGATCGTAGCGTCATGAAAATTGGCAGATGTTTGTAGTTCTGATAACAATACAATAATATGGTGCTGTCAAACTGATCTGATGATGGAGTCGTAAGATATGAACTGTAACTTCATGATTGAACATCGTATCATAGCTGTGTTTGGATTTGTTAGAAAAGTCTTGTAATGAACTTTGACCACGATTAGGGTTTAAGGTTATAACAAACTTGTTATATATTGAAGTTAATATTGAGTGTAAATATTGACATAGATACCTGCATAAAATGTATGTGTATTAGAGTAATAATTAAATATTTTTACATTAGTCGAACTCAGACAAAACACCATGTAATACAGAAATCCCTACTAATATTATAAATGCATGCATGCATGTATTATTTATATAGATGATTTAACGTTATTGTGATTCGTAACCTCTAGTGGCACACACTGTTAATTATAATTTAATCTATCTGCGGATAACGTTGTGGGTTACAATATTGTATACGTAACGCATGTTTTATTTTTATTATTGTATGATTTATATTGTAACTGTTTGTTGTCCCTAATAAAAAAAAAAAATAAAATAAAATAAAATAAAATGCGAAAGTAACTCTGTCTGTCTGTCTGTTACGTTTTCACGCCGAAACCACTGTACCAATTTTGATGAAATTTGTTATAAATATAGTTTAAGTTTAAGGGAAGGACATAGGCTACTTTTTAACTGACTGCGCAAAAGGAGGGTTATGATTTTATGCGATAACAACTTCTACGCCGATGAAGCCGCAGGGAACAGCTAGTAAAGGTATAAATGTTGTGACTAAAAAGTATAAAACAAATAAATGGTTTAAAAAACCCTAGAAAAATACGATTTTATAATGCACGATAAAAGCAAAAATAAATTATGGATCGTGCAATTTGCCTCTATTTCTAGGCTGTAGTGTAAACTATGTGCTTTTAGTTATAATATTTGATTGTAAAAGCGTGGGACGCTGGAACAAGAAAGACTTTTTTGTAAGCAAATTCCTATTAATACTAATCCTTTTATAATAAAAATCCTGGCGAAAGCTGCATGAGGTCGCACAAGAGCATAACATTTATGCTGCCAAAGGGAACACATCTTCTTTCAGGCAATTAAGTAGATACATGAGGGGAATACGTTAACAGTGGCAAAATGTAGAGTTCTTGTTCGAGAACGAGATATCTTATGCGTTTGTATTCTTATTACATGATTACTTCATATTGTACTAAATTTAAGGATCTACCTATGAATTATCTAATAGAGATCCGTAACGGTAATAGGTTTGCTCCTATTACGCAGGCGTCACGAAAAACTGGCTAAAGTGGGTGTTGAAAATGCGTAGGCGTGATTAACTACTTTACTTTTCAAGTAAGTGTGTTATGCATTTCAATTAGAGCCTATCATCGTTAATACATTTCCGAAATATAAAATGATATTAATAATAATAAAAGTCACAATAGATATATAATAGCAAGACAGTGTAAATTAAAAGTTTTTTTTTTTTTTTTGGACATTTCACACAACGCTATCTGATCCCAAAGTAAGCTAGGAATAACCTGCTTGTGTTATGGGTATCAGACCACATATATTAATACTTATATACTATTAAATACATACATATTTTACATAGAAACACCCAGACTCTTGAGACAAACATTTATGGGTCACACAAATATTTGTCTCCGGTGGGAATCGAACCCACGACCTCCAGCGCCGCAGGCGGTATCACTACCGACTGCGCCACAGAGGCAGTTTAAAAACACGAGAAAAACACGCTTTTATAAATGTGACCTTATACTTAATCTGACAAGACATCATGCAGCTTCCGCCAGGAAAGTCTTTCCTGTCCCAGTGCCCCACGCTTTTGCAATCAAATATTATAACTAAAAGCACATAGTTTACACTGCAGCCTAGAAATAGAGGCAAATTGCACGATCCATAATTTATTTTTGCTTTTTTCGTGCATTACAAAAGCGTATTTTTCTAGGGTTTTTTAAACCATTTATTTGTTTTCCCATAATTTTGTCCCTTCCCTGAAATTTCTTAATCTTTCTGGCCCCCATTTAAAAAGGTTTGCCCACCACTGGTTTACACAATATATCTTTCATAGATGTTATTTATGAAAACAAACTTATAGTTTGTTTTCATTTAAGGGCAGTCCGTAAGACTTTCGACAGAGGTCCTCAAGTTGGCGGCCTTGTGGCCTCTTCACGCTCCTCTTGAAGAACCCGGGATCGTAAGATGAGGGAACCATGTGTGCGGGCAGGTCGTTCCATGTTTTTATAGTTCGACAAAGAAACGATCTTTTGAAACGCTCAGTTCTGGCTTAGATTCTCTCCACTGTGTGTGAGTGGCATCTTTGCCTAGCACGCGTTATTCGGGATCGGAAAGGAGAAGGTGGGATCAGGTCAGGATTAAGAGCTCTTCAGAACATTCACCGTGATACGTTTTTGATTCACGTATTGAATGACAGTTAACTAAATACTTATTACAAAATAATATAGTAGGAAAAGAGAGTTTTATAGGCGTCTAGATCCCATAGCACAAGCTTATAATTAGCTTAATTTGATGCTAGATGCAAATACTTATTTTTTAGAAATGCATTTCCGATTCAGGATACCCTATTGCCGAAGACAATCAGAATTCTAATTGTCCTTTTTCCGTTTACCTTTTTCTTACAGAAACATTCCAAAACTAAATAATCGTATATCAAACTTTACATTTCAGAGGGATGTTGGCGCCTGTCGTGTGAGTGATCGATACCATTCTAACCAAGTGTTTTAGGATATTTTGGTAGAATACATACACATAGGGACATAGAGCTACACGACCTATGACTTTGAGACTTATGAGACGTCATATGAAGATCTTTCTTTCTGTAGAGCAAACACGCTATGTCTACTCCCTCTGTACTGGTCGCGTTGCTCTATGTGCCACACTTAGAACAAATATGCAATGTCTACTCCCCTTGTGCTGGTCGCGTTGCTCTATGTGCCACACAGATATGATTAAAACAAATATGCTATGTCTACTCCCCCTGTACTGGTCGCGTTGCTCTATGTGCCCCACTTAGAACAAAATATGCAATGTTTACTCCCCTTGTGCTGGTCGCGTTGCTCTATGTTACAAATAGATGTGTATAGAACAAACATGCTAAATCTGGAGAGACCAGTACGAGGGGAGCTTCGTACTGGTCACTTTGCTCTATGATTAAAGGACTTAAGTCAAAACTGTTGTACTATAGCTTCCAACCAATCTCAAGAGACATTCCTTTCATTTTTACCCGAACTGCCGAAGACAGGAGGGTAATGTTTTTCGAGATAATGTATGTATGTATGTAAAATTCTTTGTCACGTCCTACAGCCTGAACGGCTTGACGGATTTTGACAAGCGAGCTGTCATTTGATTCGTCGTGATTGTGTGAGTGACACCAGGTACATTAAGATTTCTAAAAAATCAAAATGGCTGATTTTTGGCGCTAAAATATAAACGTTGATTTTTTTTTCATGCACGCTCTACAGACAGAAAGCTATGGGAACATGTAGCTATTTTGTAAACCACCACTCGCTTGACATAGCTTCTTCCCGCCTGCAAATGTTGCTGACAAAGTAAAACAGTAAGTAGCTAAAGAAAATCACAAAAGAAATTAAGTAGAGTTCGTTTTTTGCTTTTCAGTTGTATGTTTACTTGGCAGTCGGGTTTTTTGTATTCTAAATAGGTAATTAAGTTTATTACTTATACCTAATTTATAAGGCTTGTCACGTTAGTTTATGACAAGACTTTTCTCTAAGTAAGTCGTGATTCAGTTCATTGTGGGATTCGTACTCGACTAGTAAACAGCGAGTAAACTCATTCATTCATAACTTTGTTTACACAACAATGACAACAAGGATATCAGGGAAATTAGGTATTGAAAGGAATTTTATGAATGAAAAAACCCCACCGAATGATACATTTAGTTTTTTTTTAAGGAATGTGGTTAGTTAAACGGGTAAAAACAATGTTTGTGTTTGTGAAAAGGATAATTTACTGGGCGGGCGTAGTAGGGGCTCATACGTTTTTTTATGAAGCTCACCAAATTGACGTTGTCTGATGGAAAGTCATTGCGCATCTAGCGATTGGGGTCCCCTCTCACAGTCACACGACTTCTGACAGTATATTTTATTATTTGCTTATTTGCTACAATATCGGTTGCTAAAGCCGCACCTTCCATGTCTCCATGAGTTCCTGGTGAAGCTGGAAACACTGAGCCTGAACTTATCGTAGCACAGGCCTATAGTCCAGCTCCAGCGCATCCTATTAAACAAAGATGCAAGGGCCCTTGTTTCCAGGTCCCATTAAGGCCTCCAGGCATTCTTCTGAGCCAGTGTGAGATCTTGGTTCCTACTCAGGAAACCACCTAAATTTTATCACCAGCTATGACATATATACACTACCACTCAGGCAAGTATGTAGGTACTAGGTATAAGTTGTAGGTCGACCATCAAAACAAACCTTTATTCATGTTTAGTACCTATATACATGCCCTTCCGTTATCCTCCTAAGGCAGGTCCAGACAATAGTAAGACGTGTCCGCACTGGTAACTAGGTGAATGTGTGCAGGTGTCCATTATGTGACAGAATTATGAAGTGGTGTACTCATAATGGGTGTCTAGTTGATTTCCTCTCCTCAACAACAATGTACTCGATTATAAAAAATCCTTTTTTTTTATATTAAGCTCGCCAAATTGATGTCGCAAGCCTGGAAAGCCGTGGCGCATCTAGCGATTAGGGACCACTCTCACAGTCTGTAAGACTTCTGACAGTGGTCCTCAAATTGGCGGCCCTGTGATGTGCCTCTTCACTCCGCTTGAAGAACTGGGATTGTAAGATGAGGGAAACACGTGTGCTTTTTTTACTATTACACAGTCTATTTTATTCTAGTAACACAGGCTATAGCATCCAATAAACATATTAAAGTTTAATGGATGCTATAGGGCTCGTATGCGTAGGCCGTAGGACATAGCTAGTCATGTTTAATTTTGGTTATAAGCGGTTGGCTTTTAGTCCTAATAATAAAAATTAAAAAATAGTGGAAATACACACTAAATTCCAAAATAAGATCTAGTCAATACGCAACCGGGACTAACACTAAAATTACCACATAATTTCTTTATCTCGAATCAGCTGTAGTAGGCAGTACAATGACAAATTACCAATGACTCTTTCTCACGCGTGATTTCCTCCACAACTACGTATTCAGTAGCTACTACGTACGACAGACTGTGTGGTTACCTACACGCAGACACACACACATGTATGGTAAATCCCACGCTGACCACAGCATCATTATTGCTCATCGTAGTGTAAAGTACCGGTTTGTTTGTGTCTGCAAGGAGCAACTGAAATTTAGAAACCTTTCTTTTTGAGTTCTTCTAGATAATAGCCTAATCTATCAATATGAAATTTCCTCAAATTGTTGCAGGCCATGCTGGAAGTAGGCCAATTTAGGCCACAGCACACAGTACTGCACCTTCCGCATCGAGTCCCAGTCTACGACCTTTTCAGGTCGTCGATCCATCTGTACGTCTTTTCGCTGTCTCTACTCTAGAACTCATTTGATTTTCGACCATGTCATTACAAATATGGTCAGCCCATTGCCACTTTTACGCACTTATTCTGCGAGCTACGTCGGGATAACCACGACAACTGTCCTAAGCCTGCAGAAATTTACAATCACACTTCCTCACTAAGTTACCTATCTGCCGTTCAAAACGTATCTACGGGTTCGAATGCTATTTTCTATTGCTTCAGACTCCGCCCTTGATGTTATTTTGGGTTTTCCCGGCACTTAGCATTCCAAACTATGAATCCATTATGGCTAGCAATCATCCTCTACATTGTAAAGTCTACATCAGCCACATTGTCAATCGACATCAGAAGGTCAACTGCATGATTTCACCGCACAATTGATCATGTCAGCTATAATAACCTGGTAGCGATCAACATGTGTATCGTGTGGTACAATCTTACAATTTGACACGTGACCAGTGAGGTAGGTTACCTATGAGTCAAATGCGAATGAGTCAATAATATATCTATCTCTTTCATTCGTATGAAGTTTCTATACAAGTGCTTTTGTCTTCTTACTCATTAGCAGGTAGGGAGGTTAATATGAAGTGGGGGTGTGTCTGTCCCCTTCAAAATCCAAAACAATCAGTCTTAAAAGTAGTGCGAAGATCAGTCTACTTTAGTGTGTGTGTGTGCTCTTTTACGTGTAGTAATTCCTCGTGGATGCTATGCTGGACTTATACGGGCTGAAAACACATATTATGCTCCACCACTGCCTACGGTCTGGGGAGCCCCGGGTGAGCCCTGAGAACGTGAGTACTTACAGTATTCGGTCTCGGTAGTCAGTTACAATAAAGCTGAAATCTTACATATAAAAATGAATCGCAAAATGTGTTGGTAAGCGCATAACTTCAGAACGGGTGGACCGATTTCACTAATTATTTTTTTGTTGTGTAAGGTATTGTCAGGAGAAGGTTCTTATGGAAGAAAAAATATTGTATTCCCACGGGAATGGGAACTACGTGGGTGAAACCGCGTGACGTCCTCTAGTATTAAATAAAAGAATCCTTTCCTTGTTGTCTTTCGACTGCCTTGTTGGCTTAGTAGAAAGTGCATCAGACTGCTGTGCTAAGCTTCCAGTCTAAGATTCCCTAGTCGGACCAAAATATTTGTATGAGCTTGGGGATTTTCACACCTTAAAACGACACTAGACTGTAAAATTACCCCTGACCTTTACATAACACTATTTTCATTCAATCCTGACGCAGAATCAGCAGTATCAAATGCACAACAAAACCCGAATTGTACTTTTTACTGTAAGCGTGAATAACAGTTGTACTCACAGCAAAAAACGTAGTTGTATGAAGGTCAGTTAAAGTCACTTTTTGTTCAATTGAAGTCAAACAACAACAGATAGACACCAGCTGTGCGCGACTTTATAACAAGGTGAATGAGTCTATGAGTTGTATCTTAGATGTGCAGAATCCTCAATTGAGTTACAAAGATTATATTCCAGACTTTATGTATGTATTTCTGTGGTCCCTGTGGCAACGGGTAAGAGTATAAAATGACACGCCAATTCATTCTAAGGTAGTCCTGAGAGGCAACTAAGGGAAACCTTTCGCAAAAAGATGTATTGCATAGAGAAGGAGAACTAGAAATGAAACCCGGTTGTCAGTAAAATGACAATTTATCGTTTATCCAGTTGAAGTTCGTAAAGGAGGCTTGAAATACTTCAACTGCGGGTCGTCACGACCTGCGCCTGTCCATTACAACACGGCAATAGGCTCAATACCTATTACTTGGGTCATAAAACTATTAGGCGAAATATGGGAGTAAACTATGCCTCTGCCTACCCCTATCCGGAATTTCTAGCCAGTCTTAAGGTCTTACTGAAAAGAAGCGTAATGAAAATATAAGTAACTAGCCGACGCCTCGCGGTTTCACCCGCGTAGTTCCAGTTCCCGTGGCAATCCGGGTATAAAATATAGCCTATGTTCACCGCAAAGGGTGTAGCTTCACAACAGTGAGAGAATTTTTCAAATCGGTCGAGTAGTTCCGGAGCCTATTCGATGCAAACCAACAAACAAACAATCAAATCTTATTCTATCTTTATAATATTAGTATAGAAGTATGGATTATTTAGGTCACAAAGGAACACTTAAGGACATCAACATTATTGCTTCTATATTTACATTTACCGTTTAGATTCGCAACGCAATAGAGCAGGTAATAAAAGAACCTGGTAATATTATCAGGGCCATTATTTTCTAATTATAGTACCTTTGTAAAAAACAAACATGTTTACACAATTAAAACGTCAAATCTCTCCAGAACATTGAGTTCAGGTACATATTTTTAAAACAGGATCATGTAGCTAAAGTGATTTTATATTATTTTGAATGAGAATATACTTTTATAATTACCAACGTTTACAATACAGGGTTCTTCAAAGAGGTCTTAGAAGGGTTTTGCAGGATCGTCAGCACGACCGAAGCACCTCAGATTTTGCAAACGTCTAAGGTACAGTACGCTTATCTGCTACCTTATTGGTATAAAAAAATATTCTACGGTTTCAATAGATCATAAAATGAGAGTTGTCAAAACATATCTATTATATACGGAAACAGATTAACTGAAATAAAAACTTAATAACCACACACACACAGTCAGCAGTAATCGCGGGACAGACAGACACACGTGCTCACAACTAGGTAATATGCGGGCAATTTGCTGAATATGCAAGGTCAAGCGCTATTGTTCACTTGGCCACGTATTTACAAATGCTATCATTCTTGATATAACTTGTGATACACAACATAATATTATAATATATATCGCCACTACTATTTCATCAAAGATAGGTAGAAGTAAGTTTATGCAATCACGTTATTCTGGCTGAAATTAGATATTTAAGAGATGTCCCGTCGATTGACCAGAGGATCTATAGAAATAAAATGACCGGATAACTTACTTTTCTATCGAACCCATTCAAACCCTTGGCCCTAGAAACATTGAATCTTTAGGGCGAGGGAGAGTGAGGGTTTCTCCAAAATTCACCCTTGAAGGGGGTATGGTTAATCCTACTTCAAACCCGACCTTACACTTACCGCTGCCCGACTGAGGTAGTTAAACAGCAAATATATGGGTAAGGACACCCAAGATCTCCGGAGATCAAGACCAACTCGCTTTCGAGTGGTGCATCCGCTAACTAAAGGACGAGGTCCTGGCGTAGACCCATGTAGAGAATTCAAGAGGTCTAACGGCCTATTAATATTCCACAATATTATAAATGTCATTTTAATGCTGTCTTTTTCTGTAAAGTGTAGAAATATCCAGCAAGCCACGGCAGACTGGAATTGACTTAACCACACGGTTCCTCCTACCTACTCATATAATTTTACAAAAAACTGGGACTGACTGAAAAGAGTAGGGTTAAGTTTTGATTCATTCATCGGGGACAGCTTATGTATTTACATTTTTACAATTGTGAGAGCATTTGTCTCATTTTAAAGGAATGATATTTTCCCATTTTCATCTCGGATTGCGAAAATATGTCATATCTATCCTGGCTTTGAACCGAATGCTTAATTTTCTTATACTTGTACATGCTAATATTACGAGTACAAAGGACCAGCTGCTGACAAAACGTAGTACCTACGTAGGCCGTATCCCGTAGGGGATATACATGTATTGTATGATTTTCAAATTGAACTGATAGTTTTACTATCATCAAGCATCTATAATTGTATATGTCAGTAAAAACATATAATTGAAGATCACTACCTAGGCTTATTAAGAAGCCCTGGGCGAGGCCGCAGTGGCGGCCGTGGGTCTGTTGGGAGTCCTGGGACATCCTTCCGAGGGCTTACCCGGGGCTCCCAACCATGGGCTGTCGGGCGTTGCGTGAGGTTTTTTAGTCGGTGGGAGTCCGGCATAGAATCCGTGAGGATTTTCCCTCACGTTAAAAAAAAGGCTTATTAAGAAATCAATAAAAAACCTTTTACGCCCAGCATCGGCAAGGGTTATACAACTATCTCACCCTATAAAACTATATTATATTTGCCTATGACAGAAATAAAAGGCTTATAGTTCGCATACATACCATTGTAAACGTACTAAGGCCAGTTATTCAATAATCGTTTCTCACAAGAAGCTGAGCGAACAACAGGAATGATTCAACGCACATTTATCAATTTATGTACAGTCATTTCACAGGTTTACCGGGAAAGAGGATAACGCTTTAGTGGTTAAACATCTTGGTAATGGAATGATTTGATCACAATTACTTAACAAATGTGCAATAATCATCTAACTAAGTAATCACTTAACAATTTAATAAGTCAGGTATTATTTTATACCTCTGATCAATAGCAGTATTATGCAGAAGAAAGGTTGGTTTTGTAATGAATGACTCGGAAACTACTGAACTATGTAATTTAAAAAATTATTTGTCTGTTTGCATTTTATTTTGAATTAACATAGACTTTTTTAACGTGAGGAAAATACTTTAGGGACGCTTTGCCGGTCTCCTACCGAATAAAACCCACACGATTCTTATTTGTTGCCTATGGTTGTGAGCCCCCGGGAAAGCCCTCGGATGGATGACCCCAGGATTCCCACCAGACCTTGGCTATCACTGCTGCCTCGCCTAGGGACTAACACAGGCTATATATCATCATGCTACTACGCAACGAAGCATAATAGTATTTATTATAGATATTAATTATGATAAAATATGGCATATTTCCATACATAATTGTAAATACAGGAATGTGCCTGTTAACCGGTGCTACGAGGTTCTACGGGGTGCTACGGGGGTAGTATGTCACAGGCACAAGCAAATTCGAAAGGCATTGCTGGTAAGTATTTTTTATACGTCTAAGGTGGCAGACAAGGATTCGGTTCAGCTGACCGAAAATTATCTCCGTAGCAATTATAATACTGTCGCTACACTCGCGCAGTCGACCCCGTCTCGACGCGTTGTAATCTTTCTCTCTATGAGTAGTTGCAGTCGAATCAAAGTGCAATGGGGAACGCATGTGTAGTTGTCGTATGATAAATATTAAGTATCGTACTTTATTAGCCAATAAGACATTTATCCATTAGCTGATGAACATTTATTAGGATCATACCTAAGACAACTTCAATACAAGTTTATCACACTAATATGACGCAGGAAAATTATTGAAAACATGTTGTTCTCAAACCATAATAAAAAAATATAACGCTTATACTGACGGACTAGCGTCACCAATAACTGACTCATTCTCCGGAAGGCTCAACTTTGCTTTGCGCTTGCGATATATAAACCGGCCGGCCGCGGTACACGCTATTTCATTACGATCGCTCAGTCGAGAAACACGTATCGTGCAAAAATGGGTAGCTCCAATCCCACCGCTGTCCTCCTGACAATCCTCAACGTGGTCCAAGTGATCCTTGGATTCGGGATCACCTGTGCATCGATCTGGTTCTTCGTGGAAGTCTTCAACATCACAAGCTTGAGGAATTCGAACCACTACCTGCTGGATTACAACGTGTACTGGCCGCAAGCGATACCTTGGGTGTTTATCCTCGTCGGCCTGCTCGTCGTGTGTGTGTCGGGGTGCGGCTTCGTCAGCGCCAAGAAGAGGAGCAGTGGATTTGTGACGTTGTATATTGCGTTTCAAGTGACAGCAATTTTGGCGTTAGCCGGCGCTGCGATTGTGGCGCTTGCGCTCGCTGACACAAAATCCTCCGAGACATTCATGAAAGACGCAATTTGGGATGTGTACAATAATATGAGGACGGATCGATCGGTTGAAGCTGCGTTCGGAAACTTGGAGAAGCGATTCCAGTGCTGCGGCGCCGATGGACCCCGAGATTACAAGAACTGGAGGGATGAGTTCCCTGTTTCGTGCTGTGATACTTACTACCACGGATTCATCGGTACTTATGCCATCGACTGTGATTTTTCCAACAAACTGGCCAACGAGAGATACGGTTGTACGAAGGTGATCGTCAACTACACAAGCATCATCATCAGATCTCTGTCAGGCGTCACAATCTTCACGGCTCTGCTCGGCATAATGAATTTGATCGTCGGTGTGACACTATCGAGGAGTATCAAGAGGAAGCCAAGACTACCAGTGCAGTTGGAGTCAGAGAGCAAGAAAGTGTTGTTGTAGAGACTGAATATTTCTGTGTAGAATTATTGGTTTAAATTTGTTTTGTGGTGTCCCTCAAGGACACATTTGACGCTCAGTATTACAATGTTTTCCCCTTCTTATTCTAGAAAGAGACAAACATTAAGTAATACTTATGTAAATGCTTGTGCGAAGTCGGAAAGTGTGATAGTAGTTTAGCAAGTTGTAAATTGTTTGTTGGTAATAAGCTTTCGCTTATGTGTGTATGCAATCAAAACCCCGGGTTCGATTCCCGGGTTAAGGAAAGTGTTATTCAGTTTGAGAGTTGCGTAACGTGCCCGGTATTTGCTAATAGGCTGCCATCCTATTACATGGGACCAAATATAATGTAGATGGCGTATTTTAATAATAAATAAGTGCTCTTCTCCTGCACATGAAAATATAGCTTTAATTTTGATGATAAACCACCGATTGTTGACTAAGAAGAAATTTAGTCGTACGGTAAATGGTTTTAAATGATGGAACGACCATGTGCAGTGGGCTCTTTGATCAAACTGGTGGGAGGATGAGTCAAACTAATTAGTCGCTCACAAGCGAGTCTCATATTAAATAATGACTGACATTTTGACTTGTATAAATTCTTATTAAGTTTAGAATACCTCTTAGAATATTAATGTGTACCTGGACAGCCAAATGTTTTATTTTTTGAATGATGAGTATATGTATTTAGTTTTTAAGTAGGTTAAACCAGTTATAGTTGCAAATATGTGTGAGTTAGGTTAACGATATGATGATGTGTATGTTCGTTTAGTCAAGTATAATATTTGAAATGTAATATTTATTATTTTTAAATGATAAAACTTGATTATGTTACATTAGAACCGGTTCTGTAATGTCTTCAAGTTTTTTCTTAATTTTGCATTTACTGAGATGTTGTGTAAAAGAATTTTGGAAAAATATAAGAAAATTTAATTACAAATATATGAAAACCTTTTTTATTTTCGTCATTCATAGTCAATTTTATTGTTCAAATACTGTACAGTTTCAATATGAGCACTTTGTTGTGATGACTAATCCATGACACATAAGTTAAACAAAGGAAAATTTATATTTTTCGTAAAGAAAAATTTGCTCGAGACTGTTTACAGCGAACTTAAAAAGTATTTTATACCTTAAAATGATTTAAAATATTATAAGGTTTAAACGTTAAAGAAGATTATACGATAAATATAAGTAACACCAATAGTACAATTATTATGCATCTATTAAATAAACTTATTTATTTACTTAATATAAAATGTATATAAATTTCTAAAAGTGCTTATATGTTATACAAGTTTTATAGAAACTATAAAAATGTGACGTAGGAATTTCAAGCAGAAATATAAGGCTCGCTACACGCTCTCAAGCAAGCTTGACTCAAGCAACTTTTAAAAGTATCATAGTATTGTAACACAATTCTTAGTTCATAGATAACTAAAGTGGTGGTAAATAGTGTAACTGTGGTTTGGGAAGGACTAGTTGCTTTTATTATAAATGTTTAACTTTTATTACGAAATTATAACCAAAAATTATACTAAGCCACTTCTAATGTCATTTAGATTATGAATTAGCACCTCGATGTCATTGTCTGTATTTAATTACAATAAAAGTTTTAAAATGAATTTTCTCCTTTTATTTTTCATAAATGGGTCAAGCAAGGTAACACACGTTAATACGAAAGGCATGATGACAATAGAGCGATTCGAACCACAGTCAAAATCCATTCATAAGTAAAATAATCGTTTTCCATTTACTTTCCAATATTACCTATCTAATTCATTAAGAGATTGGGATAAGTGTCCATTACTTAAGTATAATGTGTCATCAGTCATTAACAGCAATTATTAAATCAGGTCACCGGGTATATTATAACATGAATAATATCTTCGCCATCAGTATCGCTTGACGTTGTCTAACCTGCCTTTCTGCGCGTACGCAAGGCGCGGTCGAAGTTTATAAAAGTAGTTGCATCACGCTTACGCCTCTTATTCCGTTGACAACCGCTCGTGCGGATAGACCTCAACATGGGTAAAGAGGAATTTATGAAAAACGTTCTCTATGTTTTGAACATAATATACGCGGTGTTCGGGTTCGTGACCGCGGCCGTCGGGATATGGTTCTTTGTGCAGTTGGCGGAGTTCGTCAGCCTCAGGAACAGCAACCATTACCTGCTGGACTACAGGGTGTACTGGCCCCAGGTAGCGCCATGGCTGTTCATCATACTCGGACTGTTCGTGATGATAGTGGCCTTCTGCGGATACTGCGGTGCTAACAAGGAGAGCAGGGGACTTCTCGGCATGCATGGCATCTTCATGCTACTCATCGTGCTCGGACAAATCATCGCAGCTTGCCTGATCTTCGTGTACGTCGACGGTGAAGACACGGACAGATTCATCAAGGACACAGTTTACGACGGCTACTACAACTCTCAAGCAAACCCGGACAATTTAAGAGCTTTTGGAAGAATCGAAAGGAAATTGAGGTGCTGTGGTGCTAACGACGCGAGAGACTACAGGAGTTGGAGAAACGATTTGCCTTTAACGTGTTGTTTGGACAGCTACTACCGCGCTACTTGTGACTTCACCGATAAGGAAGCGAACGAGCGTCTCGGTTGTGCTAAAGTGGCCGCTGCGTACACCAAGATCATCAGTTCAGTTATCGCCGGAATTTCTCTGATCATTTCGCTGCTGGAGATCACGGGTGTGGTGATAGCGTGGAAACTGTTCCACGCGTTGCGGGAAGTTGAACATTATATAACGGAAAGAAAAGAAGGTGAAACGGAGTGTTGAGTGGTTAGTGTTTAGTGTTATCGATCGACCGATCCGTTGCGTTTTCGATTCGACGTCGACTGCCTGAGATAACTTTCTCTTTCTAAGTTTCCTTTCTGTCACGGCCTTAACTTAGAGTAAAGTTCGTTTCCTTGGCGAAGGAAAGCTTGAAACCTTTATTCTTCTGATATCTACATTCCATCTGATATAGTTATAATTTGTTTATCTCATAGTGTAGGGTCACGCCTTAGGTCAACGTAAGAATCTCAAGAGAGTGGGCTTAATCAGTCGCTTCCTTCTTAACGGAATGATTCATTAGTACCTGTTGATTCATAATAAACCTCAATTGTGCCTAAGAACGTGGATCTGTCGACCTCGCCCCCACCAAGTGTCTCCGCGACACACACGATTAACATTAGTTAGATATACATAGCTCGGTACGTAAGTTTCGTAAGTTATATTTCGAGTTAATAGGCGTCCATGGACGACTGGAGATTGTGCGCAGCTAGAAGGTCGTCAATGAGAAAAATGTGACCTCAAAACGGGCAGCGAGCTTACCGCGAGGAGTTGTTAGCGTAGTACCTACTTGTGCCACATTGTGCTTCGATTTGAGGTCGTGTTGTGTAACCGATGTTACCTGTGAGGAGTGTCATAACGCTCCGTTCTGTGTCTGTTCTCTGTGTCGTGTTCGTTCGCATAGTGCTTTGTTCCACACGGTCGGACCATCGAATTATGCTAATTTTTACGCAAGCTTTTTGTGAGAATTTATAATAAGTATGCTCAGCGCGGAGCGAGGCAACTCTTGCGACATAGGTTTCTCAATTTTTGTATATCTGTTTGTAAATTAGTTTAATCAAAGTGCCAACCATTGGTGTTCTTACCATATATTAATCACAATAGAGAATTATATTGACTTTTGTAATGTTTAATAAATTGTAATATTTAAATTAAGTTTATGGAACGAATTTCCGTCCTTAAATGTGAGTTGTGGAAAGCCATATTTAAAGTAAAATATAAATGAATGTTTGTATCAATGTGTGTCAATTTGCCAAAGAAAGTGTAGGTACAAAACTTTCGAAAAGATAATATATAAATAAATATGACTATCATTTTGTGCATGCAATTACAATTTATATTATATACCCATTACGTAGAGTAAGTGAGTAACCACAATCATAATTACCATAATAATTTACAGCTATTAATCATAAGTTATTTTTATACAATTATAATATAGATGTCATTTAAGTGGAAACTAGTCTTAAGACGTTTCGTTTGTAATAAAATATTAAATGTAAAACATTGTAAATATGTCTTTTCACTTATTTTCCTCAAACATAACAAACGCACTTATATCTTTTAACTAAACTGGTCGACTCTACCTACAAGACCAAAATTGCATTTTTAATAGGTCCATTTACAAAGGACTTAATTGCAATCTATCTAATTATGCAATTATCGCCACTTAAGCTCCCCTCAGAGGCGACTAAGTAAGGGCAATAAGCAGGTTAAGTGTTTAAAAGCTAAACTGGATGAAATTAAGTGTTTCCTGCGAATTATTACATAATTATAGTTTCATTTCCACTTGCTAACTTTTGCGAGAAAGTTCTCCACTCACACAAACATGTATCGTTATATAACGACATATACGACACAAGCACGTTTGTTTATTCAACATTAGACATGGCGCCAACTGCTTGCTTGACAAATATAAACAACATGATTTGTGTATCCTCAAAACTTTCTACTGATTTCATTATTAAATCAGTATTCCTTCACCTATATTGATGGAATTTATTTCGATACAAGGATTATTTTCTATCTAACGCTGGAAATCTATCAAAACTCACAAAGTAATGTAATGAAGTCGTCTTGAGAATTTATCCCTTTCTTCAAATCAGTTTTAAATGAAGTACTTATACATGCCTTAAATAATAGCATATTGAACTGAGCACTCATTCCTTAATTGGTAGGACTTATCTTTAACTTACTGTATTTTAGGGTTAAATGTAATTTGAACATTTTCCTCTGCATCATCCTAAAAGTCAACACTACTTGATCTGAAATTTGATAATAGAGTACCAAGCCTGAGCTTTTAAAAAAATAATCCTCGGCAGTCACTGCCGTGGCCCGCTCGCTTCACTTGCTCGCTTCGCGAGTTAATGTTCACTGTTCTAACCTAATCCATCTTTAGTAATCTCCAAGATGTATTTAGCAGATGTATTCAACTGTTTTAGCCCCTCTCTATAAAATAGAGTGCAGAGGGGCTTATGTCCAGATTTTGTCTGTGGTCTGTGTGTCTGTTGCATTAAACTCATAACTTAAAAACCACATGACTTACAATACCTACTGAAATTTTGCAGAATAGCTAGTCATTTTGAGAGAGTATACAATATTAAAAAAAAAACAAAGACGAGTTAGAGAGGGGCAGTCTGGTGAGATTGATCTCACGGCTTCTTGTTTACGATCGGTGACATAATATTGGACTTCAACTCAAACTTAGCTTCAAATAAGATTTCAGTACAGGTAGGTTGATAAGGTATGTGTACATTTTAAAAGTAGTCAACCATTCACAAACTATTCTGTAAGCTGATGGTGAGTTACAAAACCTTTTGTTGTGCTGCGCATTGCTACAATGTAAACAGTCCAAATTACAAAATCATATTGAAAAGAGACGGTGATCAGTCTCCGCCCGCGTGGAATACTATTCCCGTTTCCAAACCCTTTGAGAAAAACGTAGCTTAATACTTTATTCCCTACTAAAATATACCTCTCCGCCAAATTTCGGCCAGATCCGTTCTGCCGTTAATCATTCAATAACAAACATCTTTCATTTTAACAGCCTATGGTTGGGAGTCTCCCTGCCTCGGTTTTCCCAAACGCCTACAGTATGGGGATCTTCAAAAGGGGTCTTAGAAGGTTTTTACAGGGTCGGCAGCGCGAGTGTGGCGCCTCTGGTGTTGCAAACGTTCATAGGCTGCGGTGACCACCGGTCCTTCTGGTGGGCCGTATGCTTGTCTGCCACCTTAGTGGTATAAAAGAAAAAATCATTTCATTTTATTTATCTTCATAATATTTGTCAATTTTAATATAAATAGGCAACGTGCTTTACTTTGTGTAACTTTTCATGACGTGATATCATCTAATAAGTCGATGAACGCCGTCTGCACGTATGAATAAGTGTCACGTTCCGGAATAAGTGATAGAGAGGCATAATCGGCCTAAGCTTTCGGCTTGTGATGGATCTATTTCTCTTCCACTATTACGTTTTATTATGACATTTAATAAGCTAGTAAGGCAAAATGACCCTGGTGGAAGAACGTTTTCAGGTAGAACCTACACAATATGAACAGTGTCAGCAAATGAAATAGGTAGTGAAAGTCCGGACATCAAGTAAACCATGAGCGAAGCCGACGGGCATAGCTAGTTATTAATAAAGTTTTAAAATTGTCTGTAATTATCATCAATCTTATACTATGCGATTCTATCAATATGTCGGAGCCACATAAGCATTACTTTCTCTATTTTGATGACGTCATCTTTATAAGCCAGTTTTTCCATAATATATATGGATGCAATACAAAATAATGTAAAACTACCCAAGCTACAAAAGTCTTATTTATCGAATGGACATTCTTCCGAGGGCTTACCCGGGGCTCCCAACCATAGGCTATTGGGCGTTGCGTAAGGTTTTTTAGTCGGTAGGAGTCCGGCATAGTATCCATGGTGGATTTTTCCTTACGTTAAAAAAAAAGCAAGCTTAACCAAGACCGCTAAGAGCAGCTTTGGCCTATCGTGACTACTTACCGTTTGACAGTCTGCTTCGTCGTCACGTTGTAAGCCAGTCAGCAGTGAGGAGGTAAAAATATTGGTAGATTCCTTGCAACAATCAATCAAATCAACCTATGACAGTTCACTGCTTGACGTAGGCCTCTCCAAATTTACGCCACTACACACGGTCCTACACCACCTGCATCTAGTCCTAGCATGCGACCTTTCCAGACCTCATTTCGAAGTTTATCCCCAAGAGATACTCTAAGTATAGCCAGTTCCATAGCTAGCTTCGCGACTTTGCGATCATGGACCTAGATCATGGAGAGATGGATATTTAACCCCACCGCAAGCAGGGTTAGGTTAGATTAGGTTGTATGTATGTAGATACTAGATGATGCTTGCGGATTCGCACGCGTGACATTCGGTACCCGTTCCTGCTTCCCGTGGGTACATTTTCCGGGATGAAAAGTATGCGTTATTCCAGACTATAAGCTATCTCTGTACCAAATTTCAGCCCAATCCGTTCAGCCGTTAGAGCGTGATTGAGTGACAAACATCCAAACAGCTAAACATCCAAACATCTTCACAAACTTTCAAATTTATAACATTACGTCGGATAGGATACCTACACATACTCTACTCTTATTTTAAAACCTGTCAGAAACTAGTTAATAGAACGTATGTAGTCTAATAAGTAGCTTTTTTTGGTCGTGCGAAATTCCTTTTATCATCTAGCAAACAAAATTTCTAAAGCCCGCCTCGCGGAGAAAACCTGCCAATCGCGTTACGTCATCTCTCAGAGTAGATTTTTCTACCATTACGAAATTATTCAAAGAAACCTGTTTCGTCGTTGAAACCAAACGATTACTTTGAACGAACTTTAAATAATAAACATCAATAGATTTTTTTTTAATAAGAAACGAATGTTTAGGTTCTTCTTTATACTTATTTATATAATACCTGAGGGCCTTACGTTTCGGCATTGTTATTAACCCAAGTAATGGGTGGTAAGCTTAAGGCCATACCCAGGGCTAACGACCTTGAGCAAATGGGCGATATGACTCGCTAACATAGAGTAGCGCAACTACAGAGACATCTGAGTAAAAGAACCACGGAAGAAGAGTAGCGGAAATGCGTTCCTCGCTTCACCAAATAAACAAGAAGCTGTGAGACGGTCTCACCCGACTGCCCCTCTCTAAAACGTTTATTGCGAGAGTTCAATCCGATTGACGTTGTCATTTTTGTTTTATTTCAAACTTTGAACAGATGATCCACGTGACCTAGTGACGTAGTTTAATGCAACAGAGTCACAGACTACAGACAAAGTCTCGCCATAAGCCCCTCTGCACTCTATTTTATAGAGAAAGGCGAAAAGTAAATTAAAAACAAAGGAACGTTTGTATTTCAATTTTCCTTTGTTTTTAAGTGTAGTAAAAAATACACTGCAAAAAATGTGATTGATCATTAGGTACGTAAAACTTAAATGTGACGAATTCACAAAGACGAATGTTCATATATTCATTGTTTTGTACTTAAATTATTACAAATCCAGAAAGGAGGGTCTTCCACTCGCTTAAAATTTTTGTTACTTTTAGAACAAAATTTCATTTCATTTTATTATTACAAACAAACAAAAATAGACGTAAACGTTACGTCTATTTTTGTTTTTTTATGGTCAGGTCAGCTAGTTATGTATAAATAAGAAGCGCTCGTGGTACCGCGGACTCAGTGTTCTGTAAGCGATCACTGTAGTAAGCTCATTCACTATGGCCAGTCCTTGGATGGGTGACCATCCATGTGACCACTTTGTGACAGTTATTTGAGCGTCGTTTCCGTGTTTCGGAAGGCACGTTAAGCCGTTGGTCCTGGTTGCCCGTAAAATGGCAGTCGTTAAGCGAAGTTGAAGGCCGTTTTGGCGGCTTGATTAATTTTAACAGCAATACAGCTCACCGCCTATTACGTGGGACAAATTCTAAAAAGGTGAAATGTGGGGACATAATAATATGCCTCTGCCTACCCCTTCGGGGATAAAGGCGTGACCATATTTATGTATGTATGCAACTAGCTGACCCTCACAACTTCGTTTACTATGAAAGGGGAGGTATTTCTTCATCAGACTCAGCAAGCGGTGAGTAAAACTGCCCTGTTTGCTTTATCATAAAAGAACTTACACGTCGAGGGCGTGGACTGAATTGTTTTAGAATCTATTCTAAAATAATTTATTTCAGTCCACGCCTTCGGCACGGACGAAATATTTAACACTGGACTTAATCATTAAGTTTTTATAATGATAAAGCTAACACGCCGGTTTAGATTTACCCTCACATTCAAAGGAACTCTTGAATTCTAGGTTTTGAGAAGTTGAGATGTCTCTAACTCCTGAAATTACTCGGATCAATTTTCATTCAAATCAGTAGTTTCAGCGTGATACGTATTCGGAATACAGACGGACATGAAAATTTTAAATTTCATTTTTGCTTAAGTAGGTATCGATTAGAGAACGCGTTCTTTTTTTTTAAATAGCTTCCATTTTCAGACTCTAGACCCTCAACAGTTTTATGATTATGTATAGATATAGAATAGCAAGAAACTCGGCGGGCACTCACTTTATTCACTTTTATACCTTAACCAATTTGCCGGTAGATGGTGCCTACTTGTGGCGACCCACAAGACGTAATAAGCTAAAAGAGTCAATTCATTCAGCTTAGGTTCAGAGCAGTGTCTCAAAAAAGCAGTGTGTTAATAATAACTATAATATAAGCATTTTCATCAGGACTGGGCGCCGCCGACGTGTCTTCGCCGAGGACTATCGGCCTCCATGACCGGGGGTCTGAGGACGGTGAGAGGGCCGCTCACCGTCCTTACAGAAGCAGGCCCATGACGGCAGCGTGACGTGAGCAACTCACTCACGCCCCCCCTTAGAAGCGGGGTCACACCCGAAACCCCCCATAGACGCGGGATTGCACCCGAACCACCCCCTGGGCGAGGCCGCAGTGGCGGCCGTAGGTCTGTTGGGAGTCACGGGACATCCTTCCTGAGGGCTTACCCGGGGCTCTCAAACCATAGGCTGTTGGGCGTTACGTGAGGTTTTATAGTCGGTAAGAGTCCGGCATAGCATCCTACGAGGATTTTCCCTCACGTTAAAAAAAAAAAAGCATTTTCATCAGTTGTCTATATCTCTTAGCACAAGGTTATAATAGCTTAAGTTGTGTGCGAATGTCCACAAATATTTCTTCATTTATTTATATTGAAATGACTAAGTACCGCTTACAATATAAACATGACTACCTTTCGAAGTAATTTAATAAAACAATACGAAAAATAAGTTGAAATGCATTATATTCTTATGTAATGCAGTATGCATTGTGTAACGCGGGCTCTGGCTCTGTTACACGCATTACTCTGTACATAAATGAAAATATAACATTTTACGAGAATATTTTGCAGACCAGAGTGACACACGTCCGTCTAGCAACACGACTCCCCCCGCACTAGATTTTCGGGCGAGCGCGGGGAAGCAAGCAATGTGATGTATTCTTTGAATACATTATTAGTTATAATTAGTTAAAACTTATACTAATTCAAAATTAAAGAAAACCATTTTAGAGGTCTATGTTTTCTTTAGTCTCTGATATAAATTTTATTATCATTCATTAATAAAAAGATGTCATAAAACGTCTTCTTCTAAAAAAATATGGGCTATTTCAATGATGTTTTACTAATTAGTTATAATAAATACACAATTTCTGATAAAACCATTTTATGACACACATCTTTTAGATTTCAAATCTACTTTTGGCTGACATTTTTCGTATACTAATACCGAGAAGAACGTCTTTATTTGCACCTCTTTTTCGCAAACTTTGTCAACCACTCCCCTTAATTGTGTTGAAATAGACAGGTACCAGTTGTGACTGCTCGATGTTAAAAGTTCAAGTCGCCCAGCAGGTCCCAAACTTTGTATACCGACTGCCATTTATATGTTACTGGTAACAGAGACCAACGGCTTAACATGTCTTCTTAAGCTTGGAAACGCTGGGAACTGGAATTATCACAAAGTGGTTACCCATCTAAATACCAGTTATTGCTAAGATACTTAACGCAGAGATCGCTTACAGAACACTGAGTCAGCGAGCATTATAACTGAATTTATTTTAATTTTATTATTTCTTTCATTCAATTTTTACATTCCCACAAGTCAGTTTTTTGATTATATCTTTTGGATGATTTTTCTTAAGTATAAAGACAAACGTAGAGTTCATTTAACTCCATTTATTAAACGGTGAGAAAATATGGGTCCTTTGTTTCAAAATAATATCATTTTAAAAGTAATACTTACGTCTTTTGACTACCTAGGTACACAATAAATTCGAAACAGTTTTAATTTTGAGTCTCTTATTTCAAATTTGTAATCTTATGAACATTATTAAAAATTACAGAGAAACATAATTATTACATATCTATATTTACATTATTACTATCTAAACTAAACCTAAATAAGGCCCCCGTGGCATTGTGCCCAAAAGACTAGCAGCATTCCCCCTCTGAATAGCAATGCCTATTCGTTGAGCGAGAAAACTTCCAGCCCTTGGGTCACCAGTTGACACCACGAGGCGCTTTTTCAAATTCTTGAAAAATTTTTGCGCATTGGAACCCCATGGACCTAGTGTCTCGACACCGACTGGACAAAAACGATACGATGAGTCGAGACCCTTATATTTATAAATTTTAAGATTTTCAGCCGCTTCCGCTGCTTTCGAATTTGTGATATTACAGGACTTTTGTGTCTGATAGAGCAAGCTAGTTCTAGAACTAGGTCGAGTCTCATACAAAAAACGGATAAAATTCTCGTTTGTTGTTTGGAGTTTTAAATATTTATATTTTTCTTATTTTAGTATTTGTTGTTGTAGCGGCAACATTATTTACATAATCTTTAAAAATTTCAGCTATTTATCTATTACGGTTTCTGTAATACAACCTCGTGACGTACAGACATACAGTCGTCTGACTGTACGGACGGTGAAGTCTCATGAATAGGGTTGCGGCTTTTACTCTTTGAGTACGGAACCCTAAAAATGGAGTGTGTGTTCATACGTTCCTACGCAGTGAAAATGAAATTTCTTGAAAATCCCGTTCACATAGAGCCAAAACCAATCATAATTATATCTCTGTTCCCATTTTAAAATACATCACACCGAGCTATAAGAAGACCGCGTTTAGAGAATTCTGTACCCGAAGGGTGAGAAACGGAACTATTAGCGAGACTTTGCTGTCCGTCTGTCGGTCTGTTGTGAGGGTGTATCTCAGAATCCGTGATTTTTTTTCCACTTTTGTGGCAGACAAGCATACGGCCCACCAGATGTACTGGTGGTCACCAAACCTGTGGACGTTTTCAAAAATTTTCTCTTCTGGCTAGAGAAATGAAGTCCAGCACTGTTTCAATCAATCAAATCAGTCTCGTAGGCCTCTCCCAATTGACGCCACAACACACGGTGCTGCTCCTCCCGCATCCAGTCCCAGCCTGCGACCTTTACCAGGTCGTCGGCCCATCTAGCGGGTGGACGTCCTACCCTACATGTACCAAGTCGCGGTCTCCACTCCATAACCATCGTTTGCTCCATCGACCGTCGGTTGTTCTGCTGATGTGGCCGGTCCACTGCCACTTCGAAGTGCTTAGTTTGAGAAAATTAATAGAAACAAAGGAGTGAGAAAATGTGAGGGATCTTGCGTTGGTATAAGAAAGAATCTAGTTTCAGCCAATCAACCTGCTACCTACATTAAATGTGAACAATTTCTGTCTTAAAGTCTGTTAAAATACAGTCAAGTATATTTTCGAGATTCATAATTATCGTTTTCTGTCAAGCCATAGGAATTTCGAATGCTCTGTCAACGCACATGTTTCCCTCCGACTAGAACCCCGGTTTCTTGAAGCGGAGCGTGAAGAGGCACACCATTGGGCCGTGAATCTGAGGGCGATAGTCTAATAGATTGAAATCGCTTGATGTCGTTAAATGTGTAAAAAAAACGACGAGCTGCAAGTCGTACTCGCGCACGTAAGGTTCCGTATCAAAAAAATTCAAAACATCGCGTTTGTTGTATGAGAGACCCCCTTAAATGTCTATTTTATTTTAGGTAAGTACTAAAATTTAATGTGAAAAAATACAAAATAAATACAATATATGCTGTTTGAAAAGCAATTAGTAAGCATATATACTTAAAAAAAATGCATACTAATTGTTTTCAAAATTATCTCAAGTGCTAAAATTATTAATACTTAATTCATTAAAAAATACAGCTTGATGTTCTATGAGCATTTCAAGCGTCTACTTGTTGCCGTTATTAATACAAAATAACAAAATGGCAAAAAATCACGTTTGTTATTTGTTTGCCTTAAATATTACTATTTTTCTATTTGTTGTTATATCGGCAACAGAAACACATAATCTGTGAAAATTTCAGCTCTCTAGCTATCACCGTTCACGAGATACAGCCTCGTGACGGACAGACAGTCAGACAGACAGACGGACAGCGAAGTCTTATGAATAGGGTCCAGTTTTTTTACCCTTTGGGTACGGAACCCTAAAAAAGAAGTGAAACCTAAAACAACTTATTGTATTTTAGAACGCTCATTATTATAGAGAGATCAGAGGCATCGGTAGTGGTACCTTCAATGATTTTTCGGTTCTCAAAAATGCCCAGCGCTTCATAAGAAACTCTCACTTGAAAAATATTAATAACCCCGTCTTCATTCACTTTCCCACAGCACTCTTAACCTTGACACAATACCCGGACCCCACATTCCTCGGAAGACAAATATTATACAACTAGCACCTGCTCCCGCCCTCATCCGAGCGTAAACACCGCGGAATAACACAGTGTGTATGTAAATAACACAGGTGTTACACGTGAGTGAACCCACGTGCCGCCACTAGTTTACATTTACCGATTGTTTCTACTGATATGAAGCAATGCGTAGTTTGTTTATATTTTAGCGTAAGCTGCCGCGTGTTTAAAAATCTGCAATTTAAAGTGCGGGTTCGCTTTTGTTGATTGCTGAAGGTTTTGGATGTCTGAAGGCAGTCTCTGTCAAAGGTTTGAAAAAATCAAGTAAGTAGGTATATTATTTAAATCTAAAAGTACGCTTTTCAAATAAAAGGTAAAAAATACTACATGAGAATATGATTTTAATAGTGGTCGATGATAATAGGTACTACGTGGTTGCAATTTTTAGTTAATTTAACTCAAATTTACATTTAATTTTTGGTTCTAACGATTGTTAGTTAATTAAACCACGGTCATCGAAACTTAATGATTGTGCAATATTTCAGGGAATTTCCTGTCTTTTCATTACGACCAACTAAACCGACTTAAGATAACATCTTACTAATATTACAAATGCGAAAGTTTGTGAGTGTGGATGTTTGTTACTCTTTCACACTCTAACGGCTGAACGGATCTGGCTGAAATTCGGTACAGGCGTAGATATAGGTCTGGAATAACACATAGGCTACTTTTTATTCCGGGAATAAGTTCCCACGGGAAGCTTGACGCGGGCGGAGCTGCGGGTGTCAACTAGTTCAGAATATTCCGTTACACATAGGTACATACACTAATAAAAGCGACGTGTACATGTAGAAGTGTCTAGGTTGTAGGGTGTAATTGGTAAATTTATTTTTATTGTCATAGCAACACAACATCCGACGGCTTAGCTCCCGAGTGACTACTTATTACCCGACGGCATTACCTCATCGCTTTGATAAGGACGTCCTTAGTGCTGATTGGAGTATGAGGATACAGACAGACACAGTGGGCACTTCCTGACCAAAATAGATACAATTAACCTTATATTCTGAAAAGCGATAATAAGGTCTGGTCACAAATTTAATGTGAAAAAAATTATTATTAACACGTTCACTGCGTTACGGGGTTTTTAGAACCTCGTGCAGTGATGTCGTTCAGTGCGGACGAAAAAATCTGGGGTGTGCTCGTTGGTGCGGGAGCTGTATCTATGAAATTATTTAGTGTATGAGAGAGATAAATATGTATTTTTCATGTACGCTGTTTGAAGAAACATTTGCTATTTTAAAATTATACGGTGTCTTATTAACCCCGTTACGACCAGAAAGCAAAACTTATCTTCCAGTGCGATACGGGGTTCAAAAAGCCCCGTATAAATTATTGTGTTCCCGTACGGGGTCGTGAGCTCATTAGCATTAATGCTGTTATTAGCACAAGATGTAGTGTTTAACTATCGATAATGAAGCGATCGCGACGTATGTTGCAACTGTCACAGATTAAATAGGAGGATAATAAATAATAAACAAACCTAATACAACTTTATTAGGATTAATATATACATAGGTACCTACTTAGAATATGTTTGAATTTAGTGTTACAGTGTATTGTAGTAAGGTAAGCTGTATAACTAACAGTTTACATATTTTTGATTCAAATAATTATGTACCTTAAAAATGTGTAACCTAAGTTCCTAAATAAAGTTCCTAAGCTGAAATAAATATTTTTATTCAAGAAATAAAATTTATCGTTTCTCCTATTTCCCAACACTATAATTTTATCGATATAATTGACTTCTGTGCGTTACGGGGCAGTACAACCCCGTATTTTATTATATCAGGTGCGGTACGGGGTTTACAAGACCCTGAATAATTTGTTTTCGTTTTATTTTCGTCAATTTTTGCCAAATCTAGTCGCGAAAAGACTACAACATAGCTCATTTCATAATCTATCAGACTATAAAGTAAAACAAAAGCAAACGTAAAATTTCAGCCAGTTATAGATAGAGAAAGCAATAAGGGTGTACGGGGCACTTTTACACCCGTATCGCACTATGAAGGAAGCACTTCACGGGGCGCATAATATCTCGTAACGCACTCAAATTCAAGACGGCTTTTGAGCTCACGCAGTGAACGTGTTAATAAATTTAATGTAATTAAATTTGTGATTGAGTCAGCATACTAATTGCTTTTCAAAATTATCATAGTCAATTATCAAATTATCATAAGGTCTGGTCTCAAAATTGTCACATTATTATTTTTCCGCTTTTATTTAGTAGGCAGTGCAGCACTGTAGTGAGGGGGCTGCTCACCATCCTTACAGAAGCAGGTCCAAGACGACAGCGGAACGTGACAGTTTCACGAACGCCACGCGCCCCAAGACGACCACACCCGAACAACCCCTAAAGACGCGGGATAGCACCCGAACCCCCTAGGTGAGGCCACAGTAGTAACCAAGGTCTGTTGGAAATCCTGGGGTCATCCCACTGAGGGGCCACCCGGGGCTCCTACCCGTAGGCGTAGCAGTTTTTAGTCGGTAGAAGTCTGGCATAAAAATTTGATGCAATGAAAAGTTTAATGATCTTTACTGTATGTAGGCAGAGGTAATTAGCATAGCAACGAACTCTTATAAATTTGTTCAAATAGTTTGTGCTTATGTGGGTCCTCCAGTATAATAAAAGATTTCCAGTAGGTATAAAAAAAATGTTGAAAAAATGTCGAATAATTTTTCCACAACCACGTCTAGCCCAAGCTACTACATTAAATGATTGAGAACAGGTAGAGGTTAGTTAGACTGAAGATTACACATAAAATACTAAAAATTCTCTAGTCCCAAGGTCCTGCCCTATCTTGGCAGGCTACAGAGAAACCAGCACAACAAAGATCTCACTGCCAATGCCGGCAATGGAGCAACTGGACCAATTTTTTACCAACTCGACCTGCAATTCACACTCGAGCGATCCCAGATGAATGACTACTCCACGGTTTGTTGGGTTTGTCCGTTAATTCGGTTATCAACCAAAATAGAGTAAGTATTTTATAATTTGAGGAGTGGGTTGTATCAAGTGTCTAAATATTTTCTTCTAATGGTGTCTTTACATAAACTTAGACGTAGATATTCACTAAGAAAGGAATATTAGCTCAATTGTATAAACTCGCTTGTCTTTTTAGGGTTCCGTAGCCGAATGTTAAAAACAGGACCCTATTACTAAGACTTCGCTGGCCGTCTGTCTGTCTGACTGTCGGTCTGTCTGTCCGTCACGAGGCTGTCTCTCTGGAACCGTGATAGCTAGAGAGCTATTTTCACAGATGATGTATTTCTGTTGCCGCTATAACAATAAATACTAAAATCAAAAAAATAATTTAAGTGGTATTGCAAACGTGATCTTTTGACTTTTTTTTTGGCGCGGAACCCTCCGTGAACGAGTCTGACTCGCACTTGGACGGTATTTTTCTCAATTATTGTAATCAGAAAACTTATGTAATTAGTGAATTAGAAAGGAGTGGCCATGAAAATTTATAGTCAGACCATGTTCTGTCATTCAGGATTTTTTTATACTTCTAAGATGGCAGTGGCTTACAACGTCCATAAAATATTAATGTAGAGGTCATAAAGTAACATTTTGATTTTCATAAAGTGTTACTTTATGACCTACATGAATAAAGATGATTGCATTTCATTAAACTCTTCTATTTCCGGATAAAGATGTATCCAGGTACCGACCCATCCATCTAAGGTCTTACCCAGGGCTCCCGACCGTAGACAATGGGCACATGTGGCTTTATTCGGTAAGAGTCTGCATAGCATCCATGACAGATTTCTGTCCCTCCCTCCGTCTGTCTGTCGAGACTCTTTAACAGCTTCAGGGGACCACAGACCTTAATATATAGTACGTATCTATTAATTTTTACTGCCTAGATACTTTTACGTGTTCACGAGATAAAGGGTCTTGACAGACAGATGGAAGGACGGACGCACAACAAAGTGGTTTTTTCCTTTGAGTGCGGAACCCTGATAAGCGGACAAAGACGTAAAACGCAGCTAGTATGACTATATTACGGTAATAATAGGTAAAAACTCGAGCTAAACAGATAACACCAATGCGCAGTCATCATCCAGCGCATATCTCCACGTCGAGTCTAATTAAAAGGGCTGGCGGCACGTACACTTGAAATATTTGCGTACAAACGATACCTGGGGATGTTTTGTTGGCGGAAATAGGCGAGTTCATACTTGGAATTGTTTTACTGTGTTTATTATAACACCAAGATGGTAGACAAGCGTACGACCCACCTGATGATTGAATAGGTACCGTAGCCTATTAAATTATTTTTTTTTTATTAAATTAAATCCACATAAAGCTTAATTAATAATTAATTTGCTTGTAATATTCTTGTGGAGGAAAGGTTGGGAATGTTCCTCCAACACACAAAGGGAGGATCCTCCGACCAGGCTAGGTGATCGCGCCTGGCGGGCCGAAGCCCTATGGACGTTTGCAACACCAGCGGCGCTACACTCGCGCTGCCAACCCTCTAAAAACTTCTGAGAAACCTTTTGAGGAACCCCGTTTTTTTTTAATGATGGAAATAGTAGATTGTTAACCGAGGGTGAAAAGAATCAATTCCCGAGGTATTTAGACGCTCGAGCGCAGCGAGGGCGGCTATAGTCCGAGTCGGAATTGATTCTTTTACCCGAGTTAAACACTCTACTTTTCATTTCAAATACGAGGAAAATAAAACTAATAATAAGATTCAAACCTTACCAAAAAAGATTATTACCCATTGTTTTGAATCCTGTTACAGATAAATAACAACTACACTAAGTCGACTTTTTTAATTTTAAATATGGAACTCACCGCGTAATTGTAGCAGAGATCCGGCCCCATACACGCACAATATTATTGACTCAATAATATTGCCACAATATTTATTTCCATCCGAATATAGTCTGTTCAAACCTCAATATTACCCACACACGGTCAATTTATTGCTATATTGATCGATATTATTGTACGTGTATGGGGCCGGCAAATTTTCGCTAAGTTCACACTGGCTGTTTGGAAAATCCCATGGCTTAAGCATTTTTTTTATTTTTTTTTTACACAGATTTCTTCACTATCACAGCTGACCTGTCAGCAGTTCTATTTTTAAAGTTCATTCCGGCCCTTGGGTGGGAAGTAATTTGTATGAGTTTTTCCCTCCCTAGGGAGGGAAACAGCATTTTCCACCCAATAGTCAGATCAAGAAAACACTATTTTCCGAGTATGAGAAATGAAAAAGAATTGGTTTCAAGCAGGATTCGAACAACAGCGAACGAAAAGTGCCGGTAGATGGTGCCTACGTCGCCCCAAGACGTATAATAAAAATAAATAAATAAAATAAAATAGCCTTTATTGCTGTTTATCATTTTACAGGTGTGTTTTTTTTTGCTTACCTAATAAACATTTTATGATGTATTTAACTAAAATAATCTTAACTAATTTCGGCAACCGTTCACTTATGTAGAAACAGCTTATCTTTCGACAAAGGCCTCCTCTAAAGATTTCCACATCTCTCTATTCTTTGCTATACGGGTCCATACAGGACCAGCTATTTTCTTAATGTCGTCTTCCCATCTTTTGGCTTGTCTTCCTTTACGTCTTTTGCTATCTCTTGGGTACCATTCTGTTAATGTCTTAGCCCATTTCTCTTTGCTTTCTCTTAACATATGTCCTGTCCATCGCCATTTTAGCTGTCTATAAGTTTTATGTGCGTTTTTAAATTTTGTTACCTTTTTAATGTCATGTAGTTTCACTCTGTCTCTTCTTTTTATACCTAATATCGATACCTCTGGGCTCAAAGGTCGTAAAGGACATTTGGGCGAAAATGACTTTTTGATACAGTTTTACTCAATTTTTAATTCCCTATCGATCTGTATATTCCGTTTTACGAAATTCGCAAAAAAATGCCTTTACGACCCACATAATCTGAGACTTTAAGCCAAGTTTACCGTGAAAATATGGAAGTAAATAACACTTACCTACTAGAGTGAAATTATTTTGGTAGTAAAGGAAAATATAAAGAAAATTTTAGGTGTACACATAAAAAATTTAAATGGTCCTATACTCCCTATGAGTCACCACAAAAATATGGATGTAAAGGACATCAGGACTTGTCCTGATGTCATTTACATCCATACTGCTACTTGTAGCAGTGTGTTAAAGTGGGTAACTTTAAAAGTGAGCTAGATACAATCGACTTTATCCATTATTTACCAATAATGTATATGGATAATATAATATGCTATGCCGATGACACTGTTGTTATATTTGATGGTGCAAGTTCTTCTTCTTCTTCTTCTTGTGCAAGTTGGGCTGAAAAATTTACGAAAGCCGAGTTGGGCCTGGGGCAAGTGTCAACATGGTTGCGTTATAATTTAGTGACACTGAATGCCAGTAAAACTAAATATGTATGTTTTCATAAAACAGCTAGATCGGCCCATTACACATCTCTTGGTATCAAATTACACTACTGCAAAGAAATGAAAGGTTGCAAATGTGAATTCATCCAAAGGACAGACAGCATTTAATACCTTGGCGTAATTATTGACGAAAACTTGTTAAAAAACACATCATCGTTTTGTCAAACGGAGTGCGAAAAACCGCAAATATAATGAAATTTCTTCGTTCTTCAGCGCCAACGGACTACCTGAAATCCGTTTATTTTGCCCTGAGTCCTCCTGAGTCAGTCGGCCGTCCCGTGGAGTCAGCGCTGCTTTGCAGGGAGGGCTTCATCATTGAGATTACATTCCATACATTGATGTCGCCAGCATCCGGAAAGCGTGCCCCTTGTTCGGGCGTGAGTGCGCCGTAGCTCTTCAACAAAAACAGGCGGCTTACCGCGCCTGGATCAGGACTCGGTCTGTGCGCGACCAGAAAGTGGCCCGCCTCAAAGCAGCGTACAACAGAGCCACTAGGTCCAGTAAGAGAGCCTTCAAGAGAGTGGACGCCCAGCGCATCACGCGGCTTGGTCAGGAGCTCACGTAACATCCGACGGGCAGACGTGAATACCGGCAACTGACCAAAGCCGTGCAGGCCAACTTTTGCAAGCTCTTGCTGCCGCCGCGCCGCTGCGCTATCTTGACGGATGACTGGCTCACAAGGCCCAAGAGAAATCAGAAATGCTGGCCAATCTCTTTGCGGCTAATTCCCGGGTCGATGACTGTGGCAAGCAACCTCCCACTATCGCCGACTGTGGAACCACGATGCCGGATATTGTAATCCGGCAGTGCGGCATTGGTGCTGAAGAAGTGTGCAGCTGAATTATGTCCAACGCTAACACGCCTGTATCGTCTTTCCTATTCGTCGGGAGAAGAGTCGAAGGCTTGGTAGGAGGCGAAGAAAAGGGATCGGTCGGATCCGGCCAACTATCGCACCATAGCCGTAACCACCGTAATCTGCAAAGTGTTCGAGCTAATTATCAACAAACAGCTCATGCGCTATCTGGAGGATCACTCGTTAATTAGCGATTGTCAATATGGCTTTAGGCCGAAACGATCAACGAGTGACCACTTAGCGTACATTACACACACCTTGGGTGAGGCTATGGAGAAGCACGGTGAATCTCTGGCTATTGGCCTAGACATGGCTAAAGCCTTTGATAGGGTATGACATGCGTCGCATCTTTCCAAGCTGCCGGCATATGGTCTATCGCCTCGTTGTGCCGATGGTTGGCCAGCTTCCTGCACGGGCGACGTACGCGGGTCCTCTGTGATGGTCAGGCTTCCTGCTTTTTGCAGGTATATGCCGGAGTACCACAGGGATCGGTATTTTCCCCAACTCTCTTTCTTCTGCATATCAATGACCTGTCCCTTGGGTGCATTCATTGTTATGCGGATGATAGTACTCTGCATGGGAGCTATTCTGGCCGTCCAGCGGAGGGGCGAGGCGACGTGGAAGGAAAGAGACGACAACTCGTGGCGGATCTTCACCGGGACCTGGGTCGCATTGCCCAATGGGGTTCGGACAACCTGGTCGAGTTCAATGCCAGAAAAACACACAGTTTACAGCTAAGAAGTCCCCATTCCTATCCCTACCCTGTCTTCGGAACATTACGGTTCCACTAAAAGAAAGCTCAATCACAAAACCTACGTAGAGAGATGTATTGGGCTGGCCTCGTGGAAACTAGAATTCCTGAATAAGCTGAGACTATTTCACGTCACATCAGAGATGTTTACTGTACAAGACGAAGATTCGCCCCTGCGTCGAATTCTGTTCTCACATTTGGGATGACTCCGCAAGACACCTACTAGCGTCAACGCTATGCAGCGACGTACTATCCGAATAATTGGTTGTCCTGAGGTGACGGGAGGCCTCGAACCGTTAGCGCAACGAAGAACCATAGCGTCCTTGGCTGCCTTCTACCGAATGTATTACGGTGAATGTTCTGAAGAGCTCGATTCAACCTAATCCTACCATCTCCTTTCCAAACCCGAACAACGCGTGCCGGGGCAGAGATGCCACTCATACACAGGGGAGAGAATTTTCGCCTGAACCAAGCATTTCAAAAGATCGTTCATCTGTCGAACTACACTCGAGAGCAATGAATCCGGGTCACTTAAAGAATCCTAAAAATCTCGGAAACTAAAAATGCTAGGTTAATGCAATAAATTGTATTTAATAGACAATGTAATACTCCTTAAATGAAGGTATTAAAACTTCTTAGTTATTGTAAAGTTATATCATAAAAAAATCAAATTTGAAAAAGGGCCACTTTCGAAGATGGAACTACGAAATTACAGCATTTGGTGTTGCTTTTGTTTGTAATCTGTCATTTATGTGGGTACATAAACCATGTTGATAGTGCTCTATATTCATTAATCAAGCTGAAATTATGTCGCTTACGCCTGAAGAATGCACCAGAATACTTACAATGCTGGAAACCGGCCGGAGTCAGCGCGATACAGCCAGGACTGTCGGTGTGTCGCTGTCAACAGTACAAAGAGTTCTCCGACGTTACGAAGAAACTGGTTCTAACCTACGCAGACCAGGAACGGGCAGAACCAGGTGTACCACAGCACGAGAAGACCGATACTTGGTGAACACCATGCTTCGAAATCGCTTTCTCACAGGAACTGAACTCACCAATCAGTTTCGACGCCTCGGAGGAAGTAACCCAAGTGCATGGACAGTAAGACGTCGGCTTGCTGAATCTAACTTAAAACCCCTTAGACCTGCAAACGGCCCTAAACTGGAGCGTGGGCATCGTATTTCGAGACTAAGGTATGCCCAGAGCCACGTAAATTGGAGTATTGAAGATTGGTCAAAAGTTATGTTCTCCGACGAATCAAAATTTATGCTCTACAAGCACGATGGAAGACACAGAGTGTATCGAAGACCAGGGGAAAGATTCAAGCAAGCATGCATCGAAGAAAAAGTAGCCTACGGTGGTGGGTCTGTACTTGTGTGGGCCGGAATTTCTTCTGAAAGTCGCACAGAGCTGGTGATCATAGAAAACGGCTCTTTAACTAGCGTAAGATATGTGGAAGAAATCCTCAATGATCACGTTGGTCCATTTATGGTCAATTTAGGTGAGGATGCTATATTTATGCATGACAATGCCCGACCTCATACAGGTAGGATTGTGAATGACTACCTTCAAGAGATGAACATTACTCGTATGGAGTGGCCAGCGCGCAGCCCGGATATCAACCCGATCGAGCATGCTTGGGACGAGCTAGGCAGATGCGTAAAACAACGAAACCCTCCCCCAATCACGCTTCGTGAGCTCAAAATTGCTCTCACAGAGGAATGGGAGAATATTCCCCAAAATCGTATAAGGAACTTGGTGTACAGCATGCCAAACCGCGTAAACGCAGTAATGGAAGCACGAGGAGGCAATACGAAGTATTAAAATTCAAGAAAATCGTAATAAAGTTCAAAAATTTCATGTTTCCTATTTTTGTTTTAAGGAGAGATCGGCAGTTTTTTCTTTATGTAATTTTGTGTTAATAAAATGTAGTATGGTGACTCATATTTTTTTTACTTTCATTTAAGGAGTATTACATTGTCTATTAAATACAATTTATTGCATTAACCTATCATTTTTAGTTTCCGAGATTTTTAACATTCTTTAAGTGACCCGGATTCATTGCTCTCGAGTGTATAAGAACACCTTCAAACAAGTGCTCGCGGAGTTCTGGGATTCCGTTAGGGACGTCCTCGATTTGGCTGAGGGGAATGAAAAGTTGATCATGTGTGGTGATTTGAATGGATGGGTGGGGACCAAGCGAGATGGCTTCGATGCTGTCCTTGGTCCGCATGGAGATAAGAGAGCGAATGATGCTGGTAAGTCAATCTTAGACGTATGCTTGGAACGAGACCTCCTTGTGGCGAACAGTTTATTCCGTCACAAAGATATCCACACGTATACTTGGAGACGGAAGGAAGAAAAAAGTGTAATTGATTTGATTTTGATAGACAGTCGTCTCCGAGAGGCTATAAGGGATACAAGAGCCTACAGAGGCCCCACTCTTGAAACTGACCACTACCTGGTGGTAAGCCGGTTTGTTGGTCTTTTCAAGAAGTGGAGGCACTGGCGAGTGCGTGTCCCCTTCGGAGACTATGAAAGGATAAAAAGTGAAAAACTGGAAGATGAAAGCGTAAGGAGTATGTATGTAGGCTTAGTCAGTGAAAGGCTTGCAAACGCGAGCCTTTCCGACTTAGATATGGATGAATGCTGGAATATTATGAAAGAAAGTATAGTGGATAGTGCAAAAGAAGCATGTGGGAGTGCAAAGAGACATGAACATTCGAAAGGTGATGCCTGGTGGGATGCAGAGGTACAATCCTGCGTAGCAAGAAAGAAGAAAGCGTGGTTGGATTATGTCTCATCTTTGCAACTGAATGACAGTATGAAAGACACGAAGAAAGAAATTTACCGCCTCTGCAAGAATGAAGCCAAAGCTTTAGTGAAAGAGAAGCGTGAAAGAATAAATTTGATTGCGGAAGAGAAGCTGACGAGGAACTTCGAGACAAATACCAAACTCTTTTGGAGGGAGGTCAAGAAGTCTCGGAGCTGTTCGTCAGTTTCCAGAATGGATAAGATAAAGAGTAAAGCTGGGGACATTCTTGCGGACCCATTAGAGGTGTTAGAGCGGTGGAATGAGTACTTTGGAGAAATGTATGAATATCTCCCGGATGCGGGCACTGCGAGGGAGTCGATGACTGATCTTGCGGTGCAAGCATCAAGCGGAGATATTACTTTGGAAGAGATTGAATGGTCGATACGAAGCTTGAAAAATGGAAAGTCTGCGGGAATTGATAGGATATCTGCTGAAATGATCAAATTAGGTGGTCCTTGCGTCCGAGACGCCTTCTGGTCATTGAGCAATCTATGCTGGAAGACTGGAAGGGTCCCAATGGACTGGAGGCGTGCTATCATCGTGCCCTTGTATAAAGGCAAGGGCTCACGTATGGAGTGCGCCAACTATAGGGCCATCAGTTTGATCAGTATAGCAGCTAAAGTGTATGGCAAAATTATTGAAAGGAGAATGAGGGTGGAATCTGACGGATTACTGTGGGAGGCGCAGGGTGGTTTCCGAAATGGAAGGGGATGTATGGACCAAGTTTTCTCTCTCCGCAACATCGTAGAGAAGCAGCTGGCTGTAGGCCGGAAGGTTTTCTGCGGTTTTGTGGACATGGAGAAAGCATTTGACAGAGTTGTACGGAAGGATCTCTGGGATATATTGCCAGGATACGGGATTGATGGTGCGCTGCTTCGTGCTGTGCAGTCTACATATGTGGGATGTACGGCATGTGTGCGGGTGGGCGGCAGCCTGTCTCCCTGGTTTGACGTCAACATTGGCGTCAGACAGGGCTGCGTGCTGTCGGCTCTGCTGTTTGTCCTGTACCTGGACGATTGTCTTAAGAGAGTAAGATCGATGAATGTTGGATTGCGAATGGGTGACTTACTTGTGAACTGTTTGCTGTATGCAGATGATGCCGTGCTCATAGCCGAATCGCCATCAGAACTACAGTCACTAATCACAACGATGAAAGATGATTGTCTAATGAGAGGCTTACATTTGAACGCGACTAAAACGAAAGTGATGGTATTCGAAAGAGAAGAGGACAGAACGAATGCCAGGATAACTGTAAATGATGTAGTGCTGGAACAGGTGGATGAGTTTGTATATCTTGGATGTGCATTTAGCAGGGATGGACGGTACACCGCTGATGTAGAAAAGAGGGTAACTGCGGGCAATAGTGTGAATGGAGCGTTAGGCAAACTTTTAGGTACCAAGGGCTTAAGTCAAAAGGCCCAGCTCGCAGTACACAATGCGGTGCTGATACCTACGCTAACGTATGGAAGCGAGAGTTGGGTATGGCAGGAAACGCATGAAAGTAGAATAAACGCGGTCGAGATGCGCGCGCTACGCAAAATCTGCGGAGTAACGCTCGCAGATCGCGTTCGGAATGAAGATGTAAGAAAGAGAGTTGGTCTGAAAGAGAGTGTCGGTGTTAAAGTAAGGAAGGGCATGCTACGATGGTTCGGGCATGTGGAACGAATGGGAGATGAAAGAATGACAAAACAGATATACAACGCGAAAGTGGATGGACGTAGGAGTCGGGGAAGGCCACGACACACCTACCACGACCAAATTAATCGTGTGTTAGTTGAAGGTGATGTCAAGAGCCGTAGGAACCGACGTGCATGCATGAAAAGAAAAATGAAAGTTGAAGAAGCAAGTGAGGTGTGTATGGACCGTGCCGTGTGGCGCTCGGTTCTTTCTGCCTACCCCGCAAGGGATTTGGCGTGAAGATAGTTAGTTAGTTAGTTAGTCAATTGTAGGGCGTTCTATAATCGATTCTGAAGACGAATATGTAATTTAAAATTTTCATGTCTGTCTGTCTGTCTGTCTGTCTATCTGTCTGTCTGTCTGTATCCCGAATAAGTATCACGCCGAAACTACTGAACCGATTTGAATGATACTTGGTACATTCCGAGCTTATAGTCCGAGGAAGGTTCTTGGATACTTTTGATCCCGATATTTTGCACGGTTCCTGCGGGAGAGGGGATAAAAGTTAAAATGGTTTTTCAGCTGTAAGTGCTCACTGCGTGGTCCGATTTCAAATATTTTTTTAGTGTCAGAAAGGGAATGTTTTTGACATTGTTTTAAGTTTCATTATTGAGAGTTTCGTAGTTCAGAAATTAGAGGCATCTCAACTTTTCGAATTCAAGGGTTTCTTTGAATGTGAGGGTAAATCTAAACTGGCGTGTTGGCTTAATCATAAAAGAGCTTAATGATTAAGGCTATTCTAAAACAATTCAGTCCGCGCCGAAGGCGTGGACTGAAATGTTTTAGAATGGACTTAATCTTTAAGCTCTTTTATGATTAAGCAAACAGGGCAGTTTCATACGCTCCCTTGAGTCTGTTGAAAAAATACCTGTGATTTCATACACCTTATGTGGCGTAAACGAAGTTGCGAGGGTCAGCTAGTAATATATATATTCCTTTACATGTTCAATTTTTTCGTTATTAACTCTTAAGGTTATTGTTTGTTCAGAATTTGTCATAATTTTGGTTTTGGTTAGGTTCATTGTAAGACCTCCTTTAGCACTTTCATCGGATAATTGCTGTAACATTAGTCCTAGAGTTCTTGCATCTTCAGAGAACAGAATCAAATCATCAGCGAAGCGTAGATGGTTAAGACGTATAAAAAGATGGAAAAATTGGTTGTTTCCGAGTAGGTTTCGGATAGATAAGGCGTCTGCACGGTTTGCAGAAGACGCAGGTTCGAATCCTGCTCGAAACCAATTCTTTTTCCATATTTAAAAATGTATGATAAGTTAGCATACTAATTGCTTTTCAAAAATAATCTTGACACCGTTTTTATACGTATTTGGTAAATATAGATATACTAGCTTTACACGCGGCACCGCCCTTGATACGGTAATATACCTACAGGGTTTTTTAAAAGGGGGTTTAGAAGGTTCTTGAAAATCGACTGTGCGAGTGTATCGCCTATGGTATTGCAAACATTCATAGTTTACAGAGCCCACTTTCCATCAGGTAAGCTTGTCTGCCACCTTAGTGGTATAAAAAAAATATAAAGCAAGCAAGACACTGACTTCGTTTAATGTTTCTTTTGTGAACATACATATAGTCACGCCTTTCTTCCGGAAGGGGTAGGCAGAGGCATATTATATGCCCACATTTCACCTTCTTGTATAATTTGTCCCACGTAATAGGTGGTGAGCCGTATTGCCGTGTTTAAATGGACTGGCGCAGGTGTGTGACTGCCTGCTGTTGAAATAAAGCCTTCAACTTAGCTTAACGACTGCCATTTCACTGGCAATTGGGACCAACGGCTTAACGTGCCTTCCGAAGCACGGAAACGCTCAAATAAATGTCACAAATCTCAAAAAAATGATCACATGGATGGTCACCCATCCATGGACCGGCCATAGTGAAAGTTGCTTACTGCAGTGATCGTTTACAGAGCACTGAGTCCGCGGGGCCACGAGCGCTTCTCACTTCTTTTGTGAAGTCGGTTAAATATAATTAGGCAGAGGAAACTACTATCAAAAAGTAAGTAAGTTTTAAATGGCAATCTCATATTGCTTAACCCAGATCTCGAACGTACACTCCATAATGGAGTTCAAATGTTGCAATCGACACAACTTTTAAAAGCGCTTGCATACTTTCTGTACAATATAAACATGCTAGAGGCCCTTTTGGGTAGGCAGAAAGAGGTACTTATGTTAAAAGTAGAAATATCTACTTAGGCATAATTGGTATTTTTGATATTTATGTGGATATTTAGGGTTTTGTATTTTTAATACATATGGTTCTACTATATATTACAGACAGACCAAAACAATAATGCTTTATAGGTTCGGTCGTTTGATTACGTTTCATAGAAAGTGAGTAGACTGCGATAATATACCAATGTTGTAATAATAATTTTTTTGTAGAGTTTAGCTGTCCTCACATTAATTCGCCTGTGAGAGGCTACGAACGAACACCGTAGCACTAGCACTCATGAAACCCATACATGCTCGTATTTACAATAATGTATGGAAATATGCCAGATTTGTTGACAATTATTAGTCCTGGTCTGCTCATTTGCATATATTAACTTGATGATGTCAAACAGTCACTCGATTTTCAAGGTACAAAAAGGAAAATAAAATCGGTTGAGTAGTTTCAGAGTGCACAAACAAATTTCTTATCTACTTCGTAAAAAACTTGTAAGGGCAGAAGTTTGTTCTGAGACATCCTTCCGAGGGCTTCCCCGGGGCTCCCAACCACAGGCTGTAGGGCGTGACGTGAGGTTTTTTAGTCGGTAGGAATCCGGCATAACATCCATGAGGATTTTCCCTCACGTAAGAAAAAAAAATGGTATAGAGGTCAAATATTCTAATTCGTTACAATATTCGGTAAAACTATAGCCTCAAGTTAGCAGTTACCACTGAAAGCAGATTAATTTCACCTAATGTGTGTTATTTAAAATAAAAAATATACGGTATAGAGGTCAAATATTCTAATTCGTTACAATGTTGGAGACGTTCCGGAAAATTACCTCCGAGAGTATGTAAAGTTAAATTACACATTGTTTGTTGGTCGACGTCGACGGATCTACGCACGAGGGTCGGGCTTGCGGCCAGATTGAGCGGAGTTTAGAGGATTGCTGAATACCTTTGTGTTATTTTTATGTGTAAGTAGGCAGTTTTATAAAGAAGGTAGCTTCTATTTTAGGTGTTTTGTAAAATCATACATTTGTAAAAAACATACTTAACCATAGGTTTAGACTTTGGATAAACTTCCGAAAAGCGCATAGGTACCGCCGATCAATCTGAAATTTTGTGTAATGACGTACTTTGACCGTCTAATTACGAATATAACGAAAATTGGCGCAAAACAGAAAAAAAAACCACGAAGGCTAAGGCGGGAGCGAAGCGGAGCAGAGCTCCCGCCGTAGCCGTAGCCTTTTTTTCTGACCTAACCTTATTTCTAACCTTAGTTTTTCTTCTAACCACCTACACACACACACACACACACACACACACACACACACACACACACACACACACACACACACACACACACACACACACACACACACACACACACACACACACTTTTCTTATTCAAAATGGCGTTTGCGTCAATTTTAGTTTTGATTTTCATGATTAAGAGGTCACAATACGTCATCACACAACATTTCAGATTGATCGGCGGTATGCGCTTTTCGGAAGTTTACCCTAGACTTTTAGTAAGGTTATATGGGGACATACTGGTTCAGCAAGCAGACGCCCTTTGAGAATTTATAGACCCTTTTTACTATCACCAAAGACATGATAATCCTGTTAGGCGACCGAGGGCAACAAACGGTGTCAATCAATCCACCGATCAAATCAGGCTATTGACAGTCCACGTTTGTACATTGGCCTCTAGCTAGCAATACGCGGTACATGCTTATAGTTATAAATATCACCAGTGTACATATTTTATTAGTATGAGTAATATTAATTTGAAGGGCATGAATCGATCGTGTCGTAACAAAGTACAAAAATATAATGATAACTAGACTGCGTCTGGAATACTATTCTCGATCGCGCATTCCACCGGATCTTATCCCGGGGATAAAAAGACTATGTGTTATTCCAGACCATAATCTATCTCTGTACCAAATTTCATTCAGATCCGTTCAGCCGATAAACCGTGAACGAGTAACTGACATCCACACTCACGAACTTTCGCGTTCATAAATTACTAAGGATATTATGACTATCCGATCGCGTTGCGCAACGGCGAACGTAACGTACTGCTCGTTCGCTCTAACTTTGCCGCTCGGCTCCATACTAAAGTCGAATTTTTAGTTAGACGAAGTAAATTGACAGCAACTAATGTCACTTCTTCATACAATGTTGCTTATTTTCTATGACGAAGTGACATTAGCTACTGTCAATTTACTTCGTGTAATTAAAAATTCGGGTATACGCCTCTACGCCAGCGGCAAAGTTAGAGCGAACGGGTAGTAACGCCCCAATGTTTTGATGAGCGATCGAACAATCTTTGAAAGCCTCAGATAAGTTCGCCGATGAGGCGATGACGTAACCTCTTAATTATTTCCATGGACCAAGATTCAAGGAAAAACGTGTCTATATCGATACATACCGTTTTAAAATGTTGTTATTGATATATTTTATTCTACTACGCATCATATAAAACAGAATTCAGGGTCGTTGATTGCATTTTTTTTACTTGTGGTATCCTTCATGGATGTTATGCCGAACTCGTGTCGACTAAAACCACACGTTCCCCTACCATTGTTTACAGCTGGGAGCCTGGGGTAAGCCCTCGGAAGAATGACCTAGGATTCTCGACAGACTTTGACTAGGTATTACCGCGCCCTCACCTAGGAGTTTGGGTACTATCCGCGTCTTTGGGTTTGAGTGCATTTCATCAAATCCATCAGGTTAAGTGTTTCCAAGAAAATATTCGCTTAATTTTGACCTCTCATTTCTTGTGGGTAAAGCGGATTTTGATGAATCAATAAATCTTATATATAAAAATGAATCGCAAAATGTGTTGGTAAGCGCATAACTTCAGAACAAGTGGACCGATTTCACTAATTCGGTTTTTGTTGTGTAAGGTATTGTCAGGAGAAGGTTCTTATGGAAGAAAAAATATTGTGTTCCCACGGGAACGGGAACTACGCGGGTAAAACCGCGTGACGTCCTCTAGTTTATTAATAAAATCAGTGTAGGTATTGCCCACGGGAACACCCAAAAATTCCGAAATATGTTTTTCCGAATTTCAATATTCCGATGTTCAAAATTCCGAAGATTATAATTCCTAAGAAACAAAGCTCCGAATATTCAAAAGGACGATATTCATTTGTCCGAAAGTCATAAGTACGAATTTTTATTTATCCTAATTTCATTAGTACGAATAATCAAAAGACCGGACAGTGATTTTACCGAAAAACATTATTCAGAATTTCAAATATCCGAAAATTCACTGTTAAAGTTTTTTTAATAAAGTACGTTCAAGTCTAACTACCGAAGATATTATTTCCAAGTGAGTGGAAGGCAAACGACAAAACAAAAAAAAATAACCACGATGGCTAAGGCTGGAGCTCCGCACGCATTATAAGTGAATGGTTAACACCCCGACTCAGAGTACCCCGACTCGGATAGGTTAGGTTAGAAGGCTAAGGCGGGAGCGAAGCGGAGCGGAGCTCCCGCCTTAGCCTTCGTGGTTATTTTTTTTGTTTTGTCGTTTGCCTTCCACTCACTTGGAAATAATATTTTCGGTAGTTAGACTTGACTATACTTTATTAAAAAAACGGTTGGAATCGGGAACATAAATAATCGTCTTTAATGATAAGTTTTCGGGTTAAAACAGGAACGGGTAGAAACGACGTTCACCCTTCGTATTTATGATATTTCGGATTTTTGATAATCGGAGTTCGTATTTATAATATGGCGGATTTTTAATGATTCGGAATTCAACGGTTCGGTTTCTTGAAATTCGGCATTCTGACAGTCGGAATTGTAAACATTCGGAATTTTAAAATTATGACTTTTAATAAAAAGGATTTATGAAACATCGGATTTTTGACTTTCGGGATTTCAAATCAGTCGGACTTATGAAATTCGGAATTATGAAATTCGTGATTGTGACTTTCGGAATTAAGTTTTTCGTATTAATGTAGTGTACCCATTGCCCACAGCTGGACTTGGAACAAAAATTTTCGCTATTGCTTACAATGGTGAATGTAAACAGAACTGATAGAAATCTTATTTAAAGCTGGAGTTCTAGATTTAAATAAAAAATATTTTTTTAATCCCGTGATAAAATTTGCATAATAACGAAGTTTCTGAACCTACAAAGTTTTTTGATCGAATTTCTAAGTGGGACGACAAAAAGAAATCGATATTTGTGCGCGAATATTTTATCAAATACTGGATCTATAGGTATTTGAGCGCGAAAATGTGATTCCGGTTTGTTACATCACCTATAAATCGAGAACGGGTGGTTCGAGCTTTGTGCTTAAAGTTTTTTGAATTGGCTCAAGACTGAATACTTAATTAAAAAGAAATGTTACTTGGGAACAGCTTTTCCTCTTGAAGTAAAGAACCCTAAACTACCCAAAAGAAAAAAAAATCGTATTTTAAGTCGGTACAACAGTAGAAGGTTCCTATTTTGACTTAACTAGGTAGGCAGGTACCTACTCAATCTTCTCCTTAAATAACTTCTAGTATTTAGTTTCATCATTCATCAGTAATAACTAAATTCAAGAGAAAATAGACTCGTATATAAAATTTATTCCCTTCTTCCACGTAGTCAAACTATTTTGTCAAACTGGTTTGACCACGAGGAATTACGTTTCCTCGTGGTCAAACTAGTTCATCGACCCACCCTGTATCAATCTTAAGTTAAAAATGTGTACATTTATGCAAGTAAGTGTTACCAATAATACCATTAGATTTAACTTAAATCCTGTAGTGTAGCCGAATACATACGTACGTTTTACGAATGAGGCAACTCGTCCGAGGATCAGTCTTGGCTCGGACGATTAGCCCCATAACCCAACAATAGACTTGCGCAAAACAGTACCCGATGATGTCCTGACATATGGCATAGCTTTCCGAACCGTGCCATATGGCATTCGAACAGTACCCGGACCAGTACCCGATCTTTCGTACAAGTACAGTGTTCTGATTGTTCTGACAGGTGTCGGACCTTCATAAACCGTATTAAGAAAAATAGACCTTATTCACAAGGTAATAAAGTTCTCTTGAACCCGGACCAGTACCCGGTCTTTCGTACGAGTACATACAGTGTCGTGATTGTTCTGACAGGTGCCGGACCCTCATAAATCGTATCAAGAAAAATACACCTTATTTTAATGTACATAAAGTTCTTTTGAATTTGCATGCCATTATGCGCCATCTAGGGCAACCCAGGCAAAACAGATACGATGGGGTGGACGTATCTGAATTATCCCAGTTGCAGCAGATGTCGCTGTTATAAAATGTATGTGTACAAGTGTAGATAGGTACAAGACCTTGAATTATATATAGAATAAGGTCTAATTTTCTTGATAAAGTCCCTTTGAGTTGCTTATGTTGGTACGATCGAATAGAACAGAGAACCACAGATAATTTATAATATTTTTTATAAAGTACAAGACCTTGAATTATATAGATTATGGTCTATTTTTCTTGATAAAGTCCCTTTGAGTTGCTTATGTTGGTACGATCGAATAGAACATAGAACCACAGATAATTTATAATATTTTTTATAAAAGAACTAACTCATTTGTTTCGTGAAAGTAAGAAATGCGGTCAACGTGCTCTAGATGGCGTTGGTACTGCTATTATACTAATATTATCTTTATTCAGACAAAATAAAGCCTAAACTAAGTTTATGAAAACGGAACGGAAAGGTCCTGCTGAGTGTTCTGACAGGTCCCGGTTCTTTTTTTTATTATTAATTTAAACACGCTTTGGTTACTTAGACCGAATGCCAAGTCTTGTTTCTTTTTTCATCTTCATTTCACATTTCCTCTAAGTCCCAGTCAAAGTCAAATAATTATAGTCTTCGGAATCCACAGTTAATACACACAAAACATTTGAAAATACTGTAATTTAGAAAAATTATACAACGGAGCGATAACCGCCCTTGCCTGCTTCGCGCCAAAAAGTCCGGATGCCGTTTAAAACAGCAACAAGAAACATAGACCATAATATATCTGCAGACCTTATGAAGGCCATAATGTACTAATTTCCGCTTTGCAATAAATAAAGGGGGGGGGGGGGGGCGAGGGTCACTCATGTTTGTAAGTGTTTGCCCCTTATAGTTGGGGCTTTCTTAAAGGGGGATGAAAATTTTGTTGTATTTGATCAGGATATCACGCACGGTTTTCGAGATACAAGATTTAGAAAAAAAAATCTACCTTGTAATCATTCTCTTCTATGAAACTGCTAGCTGATGAGGATGACTGCAACACCGCCAGCATGGACCCTTTTTGACGATTAATATCAAACCAACAAATAAACCTATACTACAGGCAACATTATGCCACCTTAGTGGTATAAAAAATCGTTATTCGTATTGTATATTTGGCGGATGGGGGGTTTCAAAGGGGGGTCAAAAATGCCATTATTTTTACGATAGCACGCACCGTTTTCGAGATAATTAAAAAATAAAATTATTCACTTTTTCTTCATTTATCCTAATAATAAATATTATTCGTTTAATATATTATTATCTGGCAGGTACTACACGTGGCTCGACTAATGGGCTCTTATGGTCAATATGCACTTGACAAGTCGATTAAAATATTAATGAAAGTAGCTTCAGTGTGCATGATTTCTTTGCACATGTGTATGCATCGACGTGTATGTACACTTGATATTGACTCAAGTCGCTTGACCATCTCCTGAGCCCATTAAGCAGGCAGGCGTGCCTCAAGTATTCATATAACATTCATCAGTATTCGTTACTACTCGTACACGTTAAGTTGAGATACACTACGTAGCAAAATGTTCCCAAGCGTGCATCATTCCGGTCACCCGGTCGCTCGGACCACAGATAGTATAATATATTCTATCTCGGACTCGGACGCGGCCGAGTATTTGTAATCTATCTCGGACTCGGACGCGGGCCGGCCGAACGCGGCCGAACGTCGACTGTACGCGCCCGAGCGGTATATCGCGTCCGATAAAGGTCCTGGGTCCTGCTAAATTCTGTCGCGTACTGGGTACTGAACCAGTACGCGGTTATGCCATATAACACGTCCGGCAGTACGAACAGTACCTACCCAAGTCTACCCAACAAATGAACGTCGAAAAACAAAAGACAATCGTAAAGTGATCTGACAACGATTGTGATTTTAAAAAATGGGTGCATGCAATTTTCGACCTTATCGACAAAACTTTAGAAACACTTTTATTGGGTAATATAGATGACACTGATCATGAATATGTAAAAAAAATAGGAAACTGAGCAATGTCGATAAGGTCGAAAATTGCATGCACCCATTTTTTACAATCGCAATCGTTGTCAGATCACTTTACGATTGTCTTTTGTTTTTCGACGTTCACTTGTTTTGTAGACTTTCATTTGTTTTGTAGACGTTCATTTGTTTTGTAGACGTTCATTTGTTATGTAGATGTTCATTTATTTGTAGACGTTCATTCAAAAATAATCCCTATCGCACTTTATTTAAAAAATAACCAACATCTATTTCATTATGGATCAACTCCATTTGGCATTTTGTTATGAAATCATCTCTATACACATGTTCACTCCGACGAGGAGATGGTTCTTCACAGAAACTTATTTCTTTTTGTAATAATGTTGTGAGCAAACGTGCAACTGTTATTGGATGATGCCTTTTCATCGCTTTATTTAGTTGGGCATTCCAACTCTCCACAACATTATTTGTGCGATGTCTTTGTCCGTATACGCACCATTGCTTTATGAAGAATTCATTTTTTAGCCACGTATTCTCGAAATATTTAAAATATTTTTGAATTTTGTCTGTGTTAGGAGTATCAGATTTAATGTAACACCACCCTTCCGCAATTCTGTCATCGGGGAGTAAAGCGAGTGCTGAACATAGTCCAACAGCTCTGTTTCCATCTTTGCTCTTGATTTTTAGTTTTTTTGCCCGCCTCCATTGGGAATTAGTGAAATGGTAAAAACAGTTTATGATTTGAATGTCGGGAAAAATGCTTGAAATGGCCGTGCTCGCAGCAGTTTCAAAATCAAGATGAATTTTTTTAGGAGTCCAATTGGGTATTCTTGACTGTAACATAGAGAACAAGATAGTATACGATTCTTCAGTTTTATCCGTCATTAAAGTGTAAATAACGGGGAGCACGTGCGTTGTTGTTATCGAAGTAGATAGATCACCATGCATTGTATATAACTGAGAAAAAGGATTTGGGCAGCTGAAGAATGTACCATCCCCGAAAAACTCTTTTAACTGAACCATTCTTTCCCGATTAGTTTCAGAGCAAAAAACCATAATCCGCCGTGTTTCGTCAATATAATCCGCCAAGAGAAATGATTTGAAACTATCAGGAACTGTTACCTCTTTGAAGTGTCGGAAGCACGTCTTTTTTTTCCTGTTATACAAATCGGACTTGAGGCTGCCGAAAGATGGCAACGTAACTCGATCTTCAACCGACTTCTTTTTTTCTTTGTATACATCCGGAATAGGGACGTCACTGTTACTAACTACCTCATGTCTTAGTTCATCAATGACTACATCCATCTCATTTTTTTTTAAATCGGCATTGCATGTGTGGCTATTGCATTTAACTATGACTTCATCCTAAGTAACAAAATAGAATATATTGAATTAATGAAGCGGAATATAGAATAATTGGAGCTGAAGAGAGAAGAGAAGATTCTCCATATATAATACTGGAGGTAATAATTTGGTATGGTACCTTCAGAGTAACCGATCCCCGACACTTTTCCTTTCTTCGCTGGCTGCAAGCCCAGAAAACGTTCTCATTTTTATATGTACGCCATTTATAGTATTGCCGGCCTTCCAGTAGAAGAACTGTTCCACCTTTACGTTTCACATATTTTAAATTCATCTTAACTACTACTAATAATAATAATATTACTAATAATACTACTAATAATAGTTAGGTACTAATATGATAAGGAAAACAATTTCACAAACGTCGCGTCGCTGTACCTGACATTAGACATCAACTTATTACTTATATTTTTATCTATGACTGTATAATGAATACATAAACTGCATGCACGTTTTGAAAAGAGGCCGCAATGTGAATGAAGTTTGACCACGAGGAAACATAATTCCTCGTAGTCAAATCAATTGGATAAAATAGTTTGACTACGACTGTACACACCAATTAAACATTAACACAGGGTGAATAATTCGATTAGTTTGACCACGAGGAATCATAATTCCTCGTGGTCAAACCAGTTTGACAAAATAGTTTGACTACGTGGAAGAAGGGAATTTATTCACCGATAAAACTAGTAGAATGATGGGAAATAATAAATTCCCACGGCACTATTCCTAGTAGCGCCACACGCTAGTGTCAGTGAAATTATTAAGATCCCTTCGTTTTTAGGCGGATTCTTTACCATCTTGCTAGCTAAGCCTCCATCAGTTTAGTGGTAAGAAATCGGACTAACCTTGGGTTCGGTAACGGCTATATCACGCTACTGTCTTAGGGAGCAGGGCAGTTATCATAATGACCCACAAAACGGGCCGACATTCATATTTTATTTGATTTAGAGGCAGAAGAGCATTCCTGATGCACATAGAAAGGGCAACGGGAGTTCGAAGTATGTCAAAAGCGCAGCTAGTCTTTATTACTTATATCAGTATTAAAAAAGGAAAGATTCCATTGTTTGTTTGTTTGCATTGAATAAACTACAAAACTACTGAACCGCTTTGAAAAATACTGGTACTGTTATGAAGCTACTCTATCCCCAAATGACATACATAGGCTACATTTTATTCCCACGGGAACCGGAGCTATGCGGGTGAAGTTCGTTAGTTTTAAACGAAAATATAGAAGGCGCATAAAACCGTGGTTGAAAGAACTTAAGCTAGTCTGCTTGCTGCCTTACCCGGATGGATCTCTGCTCACAACGCCCAAGAGAAAGCTGACTTACTAGCTAACCTCTTTGCGGCCAATTCCCGGGTCGACGACTGTGGCATGCAGCCGTCCACCATCGCCGATTGTGGCTACACAATGCCGTATATAGTTATCCGGCAGTGCGATGTGCGGGCGGTGCTGCGGTCACTCGACACGCAGAATGCCAGTGGTCCTGACGGCATTCCGGCGGTGGTGCTGAAAAAATGTGCGGCCGAATTGTCACCAGCGTTAACGCACCTGTATCGCCTCTTCTATTCCTCAGGGGAAGTGCCCGAGGCTTGGAAGGTGGCAAACGTACAACCGATCCCCAAGTAAGGGGATCGGTCGGATCCTGCCAACTATCGCCCCATAGCCGTCACCTCAATTATCTGTAAAATATTTGAGCTGATCAACAAAAAGCTCATGCGTTACCTCGAGGATCACTCGCTACTCAATGATCGACAATACGGCTTTAGGCCAAAACGATCTACGGGTAGGTCACCCGTAGACCTGGCGTACGTGACGCATGTTTGGGGTGAGGCTATGGAGAGGCACGGCGAGTCGTTGGCTATTAGCCTCGATATCGCGAAAGCCTTCGGTAGAGTATGGCACGCGTCGCTGCTTTCCAAGCTTCCGGCATATGGACTACCGCCCCAATTGTGCAGCTGGATGACCAGCTTCCTGCACGGACGACAAATACGGGTCCTCAGTGACGGCCAGGCTTCCTGTTTTATGCAGGTTAATGCCGGGGTACCACAGGGATCTGTGTTGTCTCTCTCTTTCTTCTGCATATCAATGACATGCTTTCCCTCGGGAGGATTCATTGCTATGCAGACGATAGCACTTTGCACGGAAGTTATTTGGCCCGTCCAGCGGCAGGGAGAGCCGACGTTGAGGAGAAGAGACGGCAACTTGATCTTGACGGGGTTCTGGACCGCATTTCCCAATGGGGATCCTCGAACCTGGTAGAGTTCAATGCCCGTAAAACACAGGCGTGTGCGTTTACAGCAAAAAAATCCCCTTTCCTACCTTTACCCTCTCTTCAGAACACAACGATGTCACTTGGGGACAATCTGGACATCCTTGGCATAGACGTCCGGCCCAAGCTCAATTACAATTTTATTGAGCGATGTATTGGGCTAGCCTCAAGAAAACTAGGAGTCCTAAACAAGGTGAAGCGGTTCTTTACGCCGAACCAGAGGTGTGTGCTATACAAGACGCAGATACGTCCTTGCGTGGAATACTGCTCTCACCTTTGGGACGACTCCGCGAGGTAGTTGCTTGACGCGCTGGACTCTATGCAACGGCGAGCTATTCGCATTTTTAACTGCCAGGAGGTTACGGATAGTCTGGAGCCGTTGGCGCAGCGAAGAACTATTGCGTCTTTGGCTGCATTCTACCGTATCTATCACGGTGAGTGTTCTGAAGAGCTCTTCAACCTAATGCCGCCCTCTCCTTTCTGATCCCGAACAACGCGTGCTGGACAGAGGTGCCACTCTCACACAGTGGAGAGAATCTTCGCTAGAACTGAACGATTCAAAAGATCGTTTCTCTGTCGAACCATAAAAACCTGGAATGACTTGCCAGCACATGTGTTTCCCTCATCTTACAATCTCGGGTTCTTCAAGCGGAGCGTGAAGAGGCACATCACAAGGCCGCCAACTTGAGGACCACTGTCAGAGGTGGCCCCCAATCGCTAGATGCGCCACGGCTTTCCATCAGGCTGGCAGGTGGCGACGTCAATTTGGCGAGCTAAATATAATAAAAAAAAGTCTATACTAATGTTATAAAGAGGAAAGATTTGTTTTATTTTGTTTTTTTGTTTGTTTGTAACGAATAGGCTCCGGAACTACATGACCGATTTAAAAAATTCTTTCACTGTTGGGAAGCTACACGCTTTGCGGAGAACATAGGCTATATTTTATTCCCGTATTCCCACGGGAACGGGAACTACGCGGTTTCACCCGCGTAACGTTCTCTAGTTTCAAATAAAAATATAGAAGGCGCTTAAAACCGTGGTTGAAAGAACTTGGAAGCTAGTATAATATAAGTATAATTGTTTCATAATATTTAAGTACGTAATATCATAGTAAAACTAGGTAATATAGTACACCTGATACCGTTTATTGGGTAAATGTAGGACCTAAACGCTTATAGAATGCAGGATTTAGTACTGACAAAATTACAACCAAAACTAAGCCCTACGCAATTGCAATAGGAACGAAAGTCATATAAATTCTCAAGTTATGACTTCAGAGGTGCCTCCCGTTTATTATGTTTATGCGATTTTAAACTTTATTTAAATCGAAATTAGGTTTAATTTGCATTTTGTTCAGAAGCTTGTTTACAACCTGATAGTTCGTGATTTCGATTGCAAGAACGCATTTTAATTATTGATAGGCTTTCCATACACGATCAGGTTTTCGTCAATCAAAATTATTGGATTCGTATTATGAAAATGTTTTATACCACTAAGGTGGCAAGTATAAGCCAATTGATCGAAATTGGTCACCCCGTAACCGCATGGTTCGTAGTGAAATTATGCTTAGTTTCATAATTTACCAGAGAGCAATGTTTAACACAAGTAATATATACTGGCACTAGTTTGCTTGCACTTTATCGTAAGCTCCAAACAAGATAGCTTACTCGTATTTCGAAATTTAACAGGCAAACTGCCAACCCAAAAAAAAATCAGTTTTATCTCGTTTTCCGATAAACATAAATAATGAAATAAACCCTAAAAACTCTTGAATATCTTCTATTCTATTCTCTTTGCTTTTCATCCCTAGAATTAGAAACAAAAAGATGGAACCTAAGAATGCTTACTGTCAGTTTAAACTGATGATAATTCTTGATAGTGTAGCTAAATGTTATCAACCCATCTAGATAACAACCTTGACGAAAGTTGTTTGTTGCATCAATGGACAAGCTTTCTGTCGCTTTTGATAGCCATATTTACATCTTGGAAAGGATTTCAACTTTAAGTTGCCCAATTTACACTAGCTGTGTCCCTCAGCTTCGCCCGTAGCACTCATTTAACTCATACATGCCTGTATTTACTATAATACATACATACATACATATAGTCACGCCTTTATCCCTGTAGGGGTAGGCAGAGGCAAGAGGTAAGCAGAGGCACAGTATACGCCCACATAGTTTTTTGCCCCACGTAATAGGTGGTGAATAGTGAGAACTATTGCCGTATTGATATGGACAGGAGCCGGTTGTGACGATACCCATAGTTGAAAATTTTTAAGCCGCCCATACTTGGCTTAACGATTGTCATTTTACTGACAACCGGGTTCCAATTAGAGTTTTCGTTCTCTACGCACAGACTCGTGTCCACACTATTTTACCACACTAGTGTGACGAACGTATAATACCTGTTACTCGTGGTCACACTAGTGTGACGTACGTATAATACTGTTACTCGTGGTCACACCAATGTACTAGCACTGACTCACTGCAGTTGCTCGTGGTCCCACTGGTGTGACTATTAATAATGTCATACATGTTGCTTGTGGACACACCGTCCACCGCTCCTGTATGATACTTCTTAGCGCACTCAACAGGCCAAGAAGTTCAGCGCTCCACACGCTGGTGGAGTGCACGGCGTGGGCGCAACCACCAGGTTCTCATGGCAGGTCTGGACGTGGACACTCTCTCGCTCGACACCATGGTACCAGTCATGGTCTCCAGCGGGAGAAGTGGGACTGCGTCGTCTCTTTCTGGTTTTTTTCTTTTCTCTTGCTCTTTTTTCTTTGGGGCGAGAACGGGAGAGAACTCTCCAATCCGAGTTCCGCAGTCGGGTATTTTCGCGGAAGACTATCGGCCTCCATGACCAGGGGTCTGAGGACGGTGAGGAGGCTGCTCACCGTCTTTGCAGAAGCAGGCCCATGACGGCAGCGTGACGTGAGAGATTCACGCCCCCCCCCCCTAGCTGTGAGACCTGCCATGAGGATTCAGCGCTCCACCGGCGTGTGGAGCGCTGAACTTCTTGGCCTGTTGAGTGCGCTAAGAAGTATCATAGGTACTGGAGCGGTGGACGCTGCGTCCACGAGCAATATGTATGACATTATTAATAGTCACACTTGTGTGACCACGAGCAACGTGTATTTATATTATAGTCACACCAGTGTGACCACAAGCAACATATATTACACCATAGTCACACCAGTGAGACCACGAGTAACAGGTATTATACGTTCGTCACACTAGTGTTACCACGAGTAACAGGTATTATACGTTCGTCACACTAGTGTCGTAAAATGATGTGGACACGAGTCTGAAGCGAATGGACCGTTTTGCGAAAGTGTTCCCTTAGTCGCCTCTTACGACACCCTCGGGATGAATTGAGGTGGCGACATTTTGTGCTCTTTCCCCTTGCCACACGGAGCTATTGCCTTATTGTAAGAAATGTGCCAGATTACTTGACATTAATAACTACTACTCCGCTCCCTTACGTACTAACATGATAAGCCTGTTACGGTACTTCAAAATAATTTAACTTTTTAACAGCGAATGAATTTTAAAATACGATTCAGTAGTTTCAGAGTATTATCGATTTATAACAACAACTAGCGGACGTCACGCGGTTTCACCCGCGTAGTTCCCGTTCCCGTGGGAATACGGGAATAAAATATAGTCTATGTTCACCACAAAGAGTGTAGCTTACTAACAGTGAAAGAATTTTTCAAATCGGTCCTTTAGTTCCGGAGCCTATTCGTTACAAACAAACAAATAAAAAAACAAATCTTTCCTCTTTATAGTATTAGTATAGATATTATGTAGATACAAAAACTGCTCAAACGCATGACGTAATCATAGGTTACTATGATCACGACGGTATACATATACCTGATTTGTCCTTGTACTAAGTGAACAACAGTTATCCTTATACTGTATACCAGTGACAATAGCTATGGAGGGGCGCCCCTTCCCCTAGAACCTTGGAGAACTGGCACCGCACCGGTGCGTAGGTGGTAGATACTTCGGTACTATTCGCGGTGACAATACCTGACCGGTTTGTGAGGTCAGTCGGTATTATTAAACTTTGATTTGAATAAGTAGGTTTTATTTTGAGTAGAGTTTATCATAGTGAAGTTAGATATTATTTATACCTACTTAGAACTAATATAGAAAAGGAAAGAAGAGTTAAAATGTAGGTAATAGGTATAACCTGGTTAATCCCTTTTGAAAAACTTTCGTAAAATTTTCAAAAATATTTAAAGACGAACTTTTAAAATTGCCTTATGTTTTTGTACATAGAATTATAACGCAAAGAATTATAACGGTGATAAAAGTCTATTTTTAGGGTTTCGTAGCCAAATGGCAACAACGGAACCCTTATAGATTAGTCATGTCTGTCTGTCTGTCTGTCCGTCCGTGTGTCACAGCCACTTTTTTCCGAAACTATAAAGCCTATGCTATTGAAACTGGGTAACTAGATGTATCCTGTGAACCGCATTAATTTTTTATATAAAACTAGAAAAAAAGCAGTAAATTTTGGGGGTCCCCATACTCAGAACTGAAACTCAAAACTTTTTTTTCAACAAATCCATACGTGTGGGGTATCTATAGATAGGTCTTCAAAAATACTATTGAGGTTCCTAAAATCATTTTTTTCTAAAGTGAATAGTTTGCGCAAGAGATACTTCCAAAGTGGAAAAATGAGTCCCCCCCCCCTTTAACTTCTAAACTAAGAGAATGATAAATCTAAAAAAAATATATGATGGATTTGCCATAAAAACTACCAACGAAAATTAGTTTAAACGAAATAGAGCTGGTAGTTTTTTTTATCCTACTTTATAAACAACAATTTTCGGTTAGCAAAATCACTACCACTGCGAACGTGTTAAAACATCAATCAAACTTACAACGAACTATAAGAACTTTTATACTATGTTACTTGATGCTACGAAACTCTTCATGGGCGAGTCCAACTCGTACTTGGCCGGTTTTTTATTTTTTATATTTATTTTAGCTCTCCAAAATGACGTTGCCCTCCTAATGCCAAGCCTCTGTCCAGAGAATTAGAGGCTACTCTCTCATCCCACAAGACTCAAGTTGGCGGCCTTAAACTGTTCCTCATCACGAAAAAAGGTGTTGTTCGAGGATTTTAAATTCTCTTTTCTTCGTGTCAAAAACTAGTTAGTATTCGCAAAGGCTTATTTGGACTCCGGATATCCTAATTACACCCAATCCTTAACTCAAAACCAAACCCAGAAACTAAAGATTTCAAATTGAATTCGGACATAACCACTCAGCATTATCATTCTGTCTCTTTCAAATGTATGCAAAACGCTAGAGACGGCACTGTCAAGGGCAGCCACCAACCGAACGTTTACTGCTCCATCCATCGCGCATACCTTCGCTTACCACCTACCTGTGTTGTGTAATGACCTTAAGTGCCTAAGTTCTACTTATAGTGGACCGTAGTTTACCGAGTACTTAGTTAGGAATGTACCCTTAAAAAACCAACTTAAATATACCCTTGTTGGATATTTTTAAGTTGGATTTTAGGATGCCGTACCCAAAGGAGAAAAATGGGACCTTATTTATGAGATTTCGCCGTCCGTCTGTCTGTCCGTCTGTCCGTCACGAGGCTGTATCTCATGAACCGTGATAGTTAGAGAGCTGAAATTTGCACAGATGATGTAGTACCTACTTCTGTTGTTGCTATAACAAAAAAATACTAAAATCAGAAAAAAAGGAAGGGGATTGAGTAGCGCCATCTCTATCTATACAACAAACGTGATTTGTATCGTTTTTTGGTACGGAACCTATGCCGCGATTCCGACTCGCACTTGGACGGTTTTAAAGGTACATTGGACTGAACATTGGATTGGACTCACCGCAATCGGTATACTCTTACGTATACTACTTATACGTTCTATCATCGCACCGCTCGCCACAGACAGGGAGTTCATCCTCATGAAGTTGAGTAGAACTGAGGTTGAAGGAGCGTTCGAGCACAGTTAGATCCGATAGGGGTTTTCTTCCGCTTAGATTGTGGAATGATCTCCCTGCCTCGGTTTTCCTAAACACCTACAGTATAGGGTTCTTCAAATGGGGTCTAAGAAGGTTTTTTCAGGGTCGGCAGCGCAAGTGTGGCTCCTCTGGTGTTGCAAACGTTCATAGGCTGCGGTGACCACCGGTCCTTCTGGTGGGCCGTATGCTTGTCTGCCGCCTTAGTAGTATAAAAAAAACTTACCTATTAGTTCAGGAATCCAAAGTTTTGGGCTCATCTAGGAGCAGTCAAAAATAATACCAGGATTAACCAAGAAAGATAAAAATCCGAATTCTATATTGGACCTATAACACCTATCTAAGTTTCTTCTGGTTGTCACATACTTCAATATAATGAATATCGAATTGAAACGGCATTCAGCCCCATTAGGTAGTGATAACACCTGTGTCTCATTGGATTTTAAGTCAATATTCACTTAACACACAAATGTAACCAACTGTGTGTAATTTGATGTGTTAGATAAATCAATGTAGCCTGAATTGTTAAGGGAGTATCAGGGCCAGGGCCTCATCAAGACCTTAAGGGTTCAAGGCAACCTGAAGAAGTGATCTTACTGTAATAGGTACAATGAAAGATCGCTAAGTTTTATTTAAATTATTGGATTGTCATGGGAATCTGATGTCTGGATGAGTATGCAAAATTGTAACGTAATTGAGATTTAAAAATGCTCGAAAATCACGTCCAAAGATTCCGTTACATAGTCATACAAACATGCAAATAAAAGCATGTTAGGATGCAACGTGCAACAAGCCGACCGGGCTGATAATTATTGCAGTATTATAATAACGAGGAAGAATATCTGTTCTGTGTTAGTAGGTAGGTAGGTATAGTTGGCTTGAACTTTTAACATCAGAATCAAGTAAATAAGCAAGCAGTGTCAAGGTGAACTAGTTGGTACTAGTACAAGTTTGATGAGCAGAGAGTTGAATCGAAACCAATATGGCGAGTTAGATCATTTTGAATAACAGATTAAAAAATATCTATAATTATGTTTAAATTGCAGAGATCGTAATTTGTGTTTTTTTAACGAGTCGAAACCCCTCATGAATGCTGGTGTCTACGTCTTTTGATCCATATAATTGTAGGTTTAGGGTGGCCACCTTACCTTTACCGTTCACAACAATCGTACACACGACAAGAAACACCATTATTTTAACTTAGAACCTACTTAGCTGGTAGTCTAACCAAGTAGTGCAAATAAGTCATTAATTATATTAAAATTCTTGCATGACTAACACAGAGACCAACCATACTAGTTTTATCAACTTAAATAATTATGTAGGTATCTCGACGGCACCTAGGTAGTACCTAGTCATTAAGGTGCATAATAATGGCATGAGTTGTCTCACGATCAGTTTTAAAGTTAGTCAAGCAATATCTCAGTATAAAATTGCACTTGTTTACTACATAATATTGTGCAGAGCTTGTTACATTTTTTCCCCACGGAAATCCCCACAGGTACAACACCGGATTTGAACTGACTAAAGGAACACGGTCCCCACCCCCACTTAGCTGTTCAGCGCCGGATGCCTCGAGTCGTTTTCGGAGGTATGGTCCCAGGATTCCCGACGTGATTCGAAAAGCACGTCAATGGTTGGTTCAGGTTGCCTATGACCTGGTGGTTGTTAAGCCAAGTTGAAGCACTTATGTTTGCCTCAACTTGTTCCTGCCCATTTCAAAGGAAAGTTAATGAAAAGTGAGTTTATTGTATAGGTCTCTCTTGCCTACCACTTGGGAGGAAAAGTGACGACTGTGAGTATTAATCATTTAAGCATTCAACTAGCCTAAAGCAGTCCACAGCTGGACGTAGTCCTCACCCAATTTACGCCACAGCTCACTGTCCTGCGCCTTCCGCATTCAGTCCCAGCCTGCGACCTTTTCTATATCGTCGGTCCATCTGGCGGGTGGACGTTCTACCCTCAATCAATTAATCAAATGAGCCTATCGCAGTCCACTGCTGGACGTAGGCCTCTCCTAATTTACGCCACAATCCACGGTCCTGCCCCTTACGCATCCAGTCCCAGCCTGCGATCTTCACCAGGTCGTCGGTCCATCTAGCGGGTGGACGTCCTACCCCACGTTTGCCGAGACGCGGTCTCCACTCTAGAACTCGTTTGCTCCATCGGCCGTCGGTTCTTCTGCAGATATGGCCGGCCCACTGCCACTTCAATGTACTCATTCTGCGAGCTATGTCGACCACTTTAGTTCTCTGCCGGATAGTCTCATTTCGGAGTCTATCCCTCAGAGACACCCCAAGCATAGCCCTTTCCATAGCCCGCTGCGCAACCTTTAGAGCATTAACCAACCTCTCTGTAAGTGTCCACGTCTCGGCACCGTGTGCCCTAAGTTTGCTTAAAAACGACTGTGTTTAAGTATAATATAACTTTTATTTATTGCTTTGTTAAACTTTGTGTATATCACTATTGTAGCAAACGACATTACGTAGCCAATTCATGGCTTTATAAAATTATGTAACGATCGATTGCGTGCTATAATTATCTTTTTATAATGTTTAAGTATTTATAAACAGGAATAGTTGCATCATAGTGCGTTGTAGTGACTTCCTATAGAGAGGAAAGAAGGCTGTTGGCAGTAGTGTCTGGTTATAATTACACTTGATTTATTATCTGCAAAATATACTTCACTAGCTGTGGTCCACGGGATTGCCTGTCACATACTAAGTACGAGCCTCGTAGCATCCAGTCACAGTCATATTTTTTTCTTTATCTACATTTTTGTTGCTGCTACTGGCCGAAATAAATAAAATTGTTTTTCTTTCTTTCGTTCTTTTCCACAAACCCATACATGCCCATATTTATTTGTGCCGATAGCGCCGCCCACTTTGAATTTTGCTTCCATCCCTCATCCCTTGATAACGTATTCAAAAGAAAAATCTCAAAGGTCTTATTTATGTATTCCAGATTATAATCCAAATTTCAGCTAGATTCGATCAGCCATTGCGGGGTGATTGAATTACAAACACCCGAACATCTGCACTAAACCTAACATTATTATTAGTTGGTAAATCCGTTGTTTTAGCCCCTCTCTATAAAATAGAGTGCAGAGGGGCTTATGGCGAGACTTGGTCTGTAGTCTGTGACTCTGTTGCATTAAATTACGTCACTAGGTCATACGTGAATCATCTGTTCTAAGTTTGAAATAAAACAAAAATGACAACGTCAATCGGATTGAACTTTCAATTTCACAATAAACGTGTTAGAGAGGGGCAGTCTGTTGAGAACGATCTCACGGCTTTCTTGTTTTATTATGAACCGCTTCTTTAGTTAGTATTAATGATGAATTGATGAGACATAGTCTATAGACTCTACATAGAGTATTCATCAACAATTTAGCTTTCTAATGGTGAAAGAATTTCTAAAATTGGCTCAGCAGTTTCAGGGTTTATCCATTACAATATAAACAAATCTTTCCTCTTTTTATATTAGTGTATAATTTTTAATGACGAGAAGTAATTTAAATGAGATAATCGTTTCATAACGTAGTATCGGGATTTCCTTAGGAAATACTATCGTAAACTAGTCATGACCATACTTGGTGAGTAAATTGAGGATAAGTACAACATTTTTTACGATGATGGGTCATGAAGCATCACCCATTTCACATTACTCTCATAGAAAGTAAGAAACCATAAAAACTTGGAATGATCTGCCCGCGCACGTGTTTTCTCCCCTTACAATCCTGCCCTCTGATGTGCCTTATTACATTCTCCAAGCGAAGCGTAGAAAGGCACATCTTGGGGCTGCCAACTAGAGAACCACTGTCAGAAGTCTTACGGACTGAGAGAGTGGTCCCCAATCGCTAGATGCGCCACGGCTTTTCATTAGGCGGGCGTGCGGCGTCAGTTGGCGTGCTAAATATAAAAAAAATGAACGCAAGTAACTTGTCTTCATTATTATTATTAAAGCGCCAATATATCTGAGCCCTAGGTTTTAGCTCGAAGAACATAACAGTGCCCCCAAAATATCGTTCGTATTTGTCATAATTTAAAACAATATTAGTACTTATGAGAACAATACGACCAAGTCAGTTTCTATAATAATGTGAGCCAAGCTTGCTAATTATAAAGTTTGTTAAAATATAATCGTCCATATTTTTCAGTTTAATTTCGTCAGTCGGTTTAGGCAGCAAAGATCTTGGGGTCCTATAGTATCCCAAATATCAAGCTTCATTCACACAAACTTCGATCATTTTTGGCAGAATATCACAGTTTGTGTGAATGAACTGTTCCATCGCGGTTTATATGTATATTTCCGTATACAATAGGATCTAAAAATGCTAAATTGTAACTATAGTAACCATAAATTCGGTACCTATAGTAATTCACTTAGAAAACTGCTTTCAAGGAATTCGAAAGGCGACCCAGGGACGGAGACCCCTTCCCCTTAGGCCTCCCCTCAAATTCCTTGAAGATTTCGTTCCTTGAACTTTTTTTATTAACAAATATTCAAATTAAGGAAAATATACAGTGGCATTCCCGTACGAAATATTTATCTACCCGGCGACTGACAGTCCTGACTACAATGCCGACCCTTATCAGAGTGCCACAATAGGCCGGATCGCTCTAAATAAACCTAGCCGATAAATAAACATCCAGTTAAGTTAATGAAATTTTCTCTTAAGCCGTGATCGTCTGAATCATCTTAGTTACTATTCCCGGTAGATTAAAAGCCTTCAAAATGGCCGGCTATATTCATATTATGCCACAAAGTAACACTTATGAACGTCAAGATTGTTGCTTATACCTGTACTGCCAGATTCGCAAGGCTTTCTCTTAGACCCTAAAGTAAAGTAAAGTAACCCTGTGAGGAAGATCCTTGTAACTTTGCTCTGGAACTAAGTTGAGGCCTGCTTTAATACTTTTAGGTTTCTCATTCTTGCCGAGTTTCAATCAGTCGAAATAGCCTATTGCAAGCTAGAAAATTCTAGATGTCTAGGTACTGTCCTCAAAGTCACGTTCTTAGGCTTTCTGTCCCATCGTTGGCATGGCTTAGCCGAGAGTCGATCCCACACTAAAAATTATGTTTCCATTTCGGTCGTTTCAAATACACTTATCCTCTACAAAAAGTCAGAGTTGTTTAGGATTATCTACCTTTATTAATTGAACTACTACCGTTCGAATTGTGTGAAGTGTGCCGACTACTTCTGTGATAGCCGTGAACACTGGCGTGTTCTAGATCTGCTATACTCGGATATTGTCGCCGCCCTCCGGGATGCAGCACGGGTGAGTAGAGGTAGTGCTAGAAAGGGGAGGGGGGGTGGCCCACACATAGTCGGGTGGAACAAACACGTCCGTGATGCTCACAGGGAAGCCAGGGTCAGATTTGGTGAGTGGGTAGAACATGGGCGTCCGAGAACGGGATTAGTTTATAATGTCATGTGTGAAAGTCGAAGAGCGTTCAAAGCCAAATTAAAATGGTGTCAAGATCATCAAGACCAGTTAGCAATGGACGCTCTTGCGGAAAAACACTCCAAGGGGAACTTTGGGATGTTCTGGAGGGATACCGCTAGAGTAAATATACGTCCTGGCTTTCCTGCTAGCGTCGCGGGTCTGAGTGAACCGAGGGACATTGCGAATGCCTTCCGAGACCAATTTATGGTGAGATCGCCGTTAGGTCCGATGGGGGAGGTGCTCGATACTGGCATGAGCGGAGTGAGGATAGGGACTGTATTTCATGCTAAGGATGTGTATAAAGCCATTAAAGGTATGACAAGAGGTAAGTCCCCTGGACACGATGGCCTCAGTGTCGAGCATCTCCAACACGCGGGGCCTCATGTACACAGAGTCCTGGCCATGTTCTATACGTTGTGTGTGGGCCATTCTTACTTGCCTGAGGAGTGCATGAGGACTGTAGTCGTGCCTGTTGTCAAAAACAAAACCGGAGACCTTACCGACAAAGCAAATTACAGGCCTATATCTCTAGCTACTGTTATAGCGAAGGTGTTTGATCGTTTGCTTGACGCACAGATAAACCGTTTTGTCAATTTGCACGATAACCAGTTTGGTTTCCGTTCCCATCTTTCTACTGAGAGTGCTATACTGTGCCTCAAGCAAACTGTCAAATAATACACTGATCGCAAAACGCCGGTGTATGCCTGCTTCCTCGACTATTCCCGGGCATTTGACCTGGTTTCGTATGACCTGCTGTGGGGGAAGCTGAGGGACCTTAATGTGCCTCAGGAACTGGTCAGCATTTTTCAGTTCTGGTACGCGAATCAGGTTAATAGTGTCCGGTGGGCGGGGGCCATGTCAGATCCGTACAGGCTGGAGTGTGGCGTCAGGCAGGGTGGGCGTCACATCTACCACTCTGTTTAATTTATATATAAACGGCCTGATCGAGGCGCTTAGCAGTCAGCATATTGGGTGCCATATTGATGGTGTCTGCGTCAATAATCTAAGTTACGCAGATGATATGGTGCTGCTGAGCGCTTCGGTCTGTGGCCTCAGAAAATTATTAAAGACGTGTGAGGAGTATGCGTGTGGTCATGGCCTGTTATACAACGCGAAGAAAAGTCAATGGATGGTATTTGAAACGGGTGGTAACTGTCCAAAGGAAGTGCCTTCTGTGCTGTTGAACGGTTCGTCTTTAGACAGGGTTTTTAGTTTTAGGTACCTTGGACATATTGTCACCGCCGATCTCAAGGACAACGAGGACATCGACAGGGAGCGGAGGTCGCTGTCGATCAGATCGAACATGATAGCCCGCAGGTTCGCACGTTGCTCGGCGCAAGTTAAGGTTACGCTCTTCAGAGCGTATTGTACATCACTATACACTTGCAGCCTGTGGGCTGATTACACAAAGAAACGGTACAGCGACCTCCGCGTCCTGTACAACAATAGTCTCAGGATGTTGTTGGGGCTGCCCCGACACTGCAGCGCTTCGGGGATGTTTGCGGATGCGCGGACGGTATGTTTCCACGCGACTATGCGTGCGCGTGCAGCCTCACTGGTGCGTAGGGTGCGGGCCAGCTCCAACAGGGTCCTGCTGATGATTGCATCCAGACTGGACTGCTCTATTCTTCGGCATTGTTGCGGAAGGCACATTTCTGTACCGATGCCGGAGAGAAGATATTGATGACCTATGGATATTTATGCCTATTATATTATTAAGTATTATTATTAATTATTATGTATGTTCTGATAATTTTGACATTGTTGATTTCATTATTTATTTTATTGACCTATTATTACTAATTGTACAATTATTATTATTAAGTAAGTATTGTTTTTAATCTATATGCCTATTATTATTTGTAAATTGTGTTGTAGTTGTATCTATGTGTTACTAGCTGACCCGCGCAACTTCGTTTGCGTGATAAGTAAAGAACCGCTCGACCGATTTTGTGCAAACTTCGCATAAACCATCTACTAAATAGTCCGAACAAAGCCTAAACATTTGGTTTGGATAGGTGAGCCCGTTCTTGAGTTATAAAATTACAACGAAAAGTGGCATTGATTTTTATATATATAGATATGGACTGAAGTCTGAAATAAACGTATTGAATTGAATTGAATTGAATTGAATTAATATTAAGTCTACATCATTGTTTAGTCTTTCCCCTAAGTGTAGGAAGTGAGTGCTTTTAATAAATCCTCAAGCAGTCATCAAGTAGGGAAAAAAGAAACGTGTCGGTAAAAGATAATAAAAAAAACCGGCCAAGTGCGAGTGGGACTCGCGCACGGAGGGTTCTGTACCAAAAACCGGCAAAAAATCACGTTTGTAGTTTGGGAGCATTTTTTCTGATTTTAGTATGTAATGTCATAGTGGCAACAGAAATACATCATCAGTGAAAATTTAAGCTCTCTAGCTGTCATGGTTCTTGAGACACAGCCTCATGACGCACAGACAGACAGAAAGAAAGACAGTCAGACAGACGGACAGCGAAGTCTCATGAATAGGGTCCTGTTTTCACCGTATGTGTACGGAACCCTAACTACGTCATAATTTACTACGTCATAGGCCACGTAAGGCAAGTCAAATGGTACAAAAAGAGATAGCATCTATCTGTGGTGAAACAAACTCATTAGCTAAGTCTCATAGCGACGGATAAAATTAAAAATTCACAACATTCATGTAGGTGTAGTGACTGTTCGTACGTAAACAGGAAATATCACAAATATCTTTGGCATAACGAGTAAAACCACTGTAGCGCCGCAACTTCCATACAAAAAAAAAGACTGCCTAAATTCGTCTAAGAATAAAAATAGGATCTGACTTTTATCCAAAAGGATTTCGTTTTAAAATCCCTTGACAATCTCTTGGTTGCTTAAAAGGCTTTGGAGCTGAATAGAACTGGGATAGCTAGAGAGGTTTAACTTTTCAAATCAGGGTGCTAGTTATGTCACCATTTGAACTAATATTTTCAAAATACATAGGAACCTCAGATTAAAGGAATACTGTGCATACAAACCTATATTCTCTGATTCCAAATTCACTTCAATTTTCCTTTCTGAACTCATGTCAGTTTTCCGTTGAACTGAATTTTCCATTTACATTAAGGTAGTTTCGATGACAACAAGATGGCATGTTTAGAATGACGTCACTCATAATCTAATATGGCTGGTCTCCAAAGACTGCGAACCGGTTATTTTAATTATGAAAAGGTTTGTTGAGAGAAATAAATACAAAAAATAGTATGATGCCACCCAAAATTGCAATTATAAGGCGGACGTCATTTGTGTTAAATGAGATTTTTAAAAGAAACTGTCGTTATTTTTTAAATATACTAATTACTAATTAAGTACTTAGCTATCTTAATGACAATAGTAGTTGTTATATCGTATTAGGGACAGATACATCATGAGTCACGCTCACTTACCTACTAATATTATAATTTGTGAAAGTCTCTTTGTTAATTTGCCTTCTGCAAGAAATTGTGACAAATCTACGAATACTATATTACTACCCCCTACTTTTACTAGTAAAACGCTACACGGCTACAGTGGTATTCCCACGAAGCGACAAGTTAGTCTATACTAATATTATAAAGAGGAAAGATTTGTTTTTTTTGTTTGTTTGTTTGTTTGTTTGTAACGAATAGGCTCCGGAACTACTGGACCGATTTGAAAAATTCTTTCACCATTGGTAAGCTACACTCTTTGCGCTGAACATAGGCTATATTTAATTCCCGTATTCCCACGGGAACGGGAACTACGCGGGTGAAACCGCGCGACGTCCGCTAGTAATAATAATATATAAAAAGAAACCTTCGTAATATGCTAGCTTAGTATTCTATAAACGATCACTTTCAATTCAAGCATCTTATGCTGCGGTTGAATCTAAGATGGGTAATCATTTCTGGCATTTCCACTTAAGTTTCTGGGCTTCAAATAACGAGCCAGTGGTCCCGAAACCCAGTAACATGGAAGTCGTTGAGCCAAGTAGAAGACCATAATGGGCGGCTTGAAAAATCACGTCCGAGTCAGTCTTAAAAATTCGTCACTATGATTGTTGGCAAGTTCAATTATTATAAGTTAAAGTGAAGTCATTTGGAGGTCACGATTAACGTATTATTTATTTTTTAAACTTAACCTAGACGTTACTTTAATAATAAATTAACTATAATTACTCTATGAATATTCATTGCGAGGGGAAACACCAAATCACCTCGCTTTAACTCTCCCCTCGGCGCGTACGTTTTTAAATTGCAAATCGCCTTACACGCACAAATGTACTATCGTCACGTCTTTTCTTCGAAGGGGTATCCAGAAGCAAACTAAATGTCCACATTACATTAGTTAGCCTATTGCCATGTTAAAACACTGTGGCTACTTTTTTAAATTTTACAAGTCGCTTATAAAGCCTCTAATTAGGGATATCGACTATCAAGTTGGACAATGACTGTGTAGACATTTTACACTATGGCTGGTCCTCAGATGGGTCACCACTTTGTGGCATTCCCATTTACGAATGTTTCCATACTTCCCAAGTCCAGTAACTTGGCAATCGCCAATCCAAGTTGATGGTCTTACAGGTGACTTAAAAAATTTCAACAGCGGACAGTCACAACCTGCGATGGCCCATTTCAGGCATTCGACTCACGACCTTTTACGTGGGACAAAAATAAATGGTGATAATGTGGAATTTTACTATGTGTTTGAATATCCCTTTGGAGCTAATGACACGACTAATAAGTGTTTACATGTTAGTGATTTCAGAGAAAAAAACACGTAGCTATTTAGATACATTTTAGTCACGTTTTTAATAAACCATTATCGCACACTCGCGAGATATTACGATAATCTTTAAATACCTATAAAATGTGATGTTCCTCACTCACACGACTTGTGTCATTACGTATGTGTGCTTTAGACATACCTACCTCAATATTGGCTTCACCTTATTGGAATGTCAAGGATACGCTTGTTTCGGCTGCGTTTCGGTACTAATAATAATAGTCTTCTACTATTAATAATAATGTGCTAATTGGGGTAAACGATCACTACAAGTGATGTGTGAGTGAAGTGTTTTTTTTTTTTTAATTTACGTGTGAAAATTCCTCATGGATGTTATGCCGGACTCTTACCGCCTAATATCACACGGTATAACCAATGCCTACGGTCGAGAGCCCCGGGTAAGCCCTCGGTAGGATGTACCAGAATCCAAGTGACCATTTAGTTTGAGGCATTTCTGTATATAAACATTTAATGTTTTAGAAGGTATTTCGGCTGCCAGCATCATAGAGAGAGCTCGTTAAAGTAGTTTTAATAGCGAGTAGTCAAAACCTGTTTCGTCCGTTTTATCGCCTATTTCGTGAGAGCAATGTTACTGATGACGTGTGAATTGAATACATCTGCCTCTTCCTTTGGGAAAATAGGAGGATAAAACGCCAAGGCGTGGCTGGTACCTAAAATTGATTTTCTTTACATTGCCTAATTTAGGGGTGTAATATAACCTAAAAGTAATTTTTACACTAGGTACGTAATGACCTGTTGGGAGTCCTGGGACATCCTTCCGAGGGCTTACCCAGCGCTCCCAACCATAGGCTGCTGGGCGTTACGTGAGGTTTTTTAGTCGTTAAGAGTCCGGCATAACATCCGGGAGAATTTTCCTTCACGTGAAAAAAAAAGAAAAGCTACGTTATGAAATTACTTTACACAGTAATTTCATAACGTATGTACCTAGTGTAAAAATTACTTTCAGGTTATATTACACTTCTTGTGTAATGTGTTAAAAACAGCAAAAGTGCATAATATTCAGTAAATATCTAACCCTCCATTTCTCTTGATAGCTATAATCAGTTATTTTAACAAACGATTCGTGTTACTTACCCCAAATTGCAGGAATTTAGGGTGAATTGAATGACTCATGTCTTCGTAGAAGTTTCTAACTGTTTTCACTTAATTTCGTATTCAAAAGGATACTTGTAGGGTCAACGCACGTATCGATCTGAGGCCTATGACACGTATAGGTATTGTTATTATTTTTTTACGGTACAATGATGTGTTTCTTTGCCTACGCTCGACTTGTAAAACCTACGGTAGTAGGAGTAGAGATACACGTGGACTGGCAGTGTTCCAAGTTTCTATGGTTCATCAGAAACACGCTCAATTTCGGCGAAGAATATCTATCGTATATGAGAGAGTATCACCTTTGGCTTAGTTCGGGATCAAAAAGGAAAGGGTGGGATTCAGTTGAAGAACAATTTCCTTGATACATTCGGTAGAATGCAGTATCAGAGACGTTATTACCCTACGCTGCGCCGACTGCTCAAGTCTATCCTTAACTGCAGGACAACCTATGAAGCGCATTGTCCTTGGCTCTATAGGATCGAGCGTGACCAGCAATTAGATACTTCGTGAAAAAATCATAAGCTGAGAGCAGTATTCGACACAGGAACAAATCTGCATCTTCTAGGCCAGACGCCTCCGATCCTCCATGTAGAAACCCCTTGTTTTATTCAGGACTCTTCCCAACCCCACCTAATTGCTATAATGACACGATTGAATTTGGAGGTGGTGCTTTACCGTGTTACATTTAATGACAAAATTCTAACGTAAGCGCTCAATACCTAGAAGTGATTTTAAAACCGCCAAAATGTCATAGAGGTGAATTTACATTCGCGCCCAACTTTTGGCGGGAGCCGTTAATTTCGTTGGCAACTTGGCATCCACTTCGACGGTTGGAAAACCAGTTAAACGTTTCTTAACATGGACACGTGACTGGGTGTGACCAATGCAGACGGTATTAATATTTGTTTTTTTCATGTGACGCGTCAAATAACGACTTTTTCTTAACTCTTAGGTGGGGGAAGAGAGAGAAGACTCGAAACTTGCTTTTTTATCCAGTTTTGAAGACAAAATACACGCGGACAAATTTGTAAATTATATTTAGATTGTCAAAAGTCATTGTCCGATTGATAGAAAGTTTGGCGACATATAATGATAGAGGACACGATTGAAGTTGAAATAGTCATCAACGGCTTTTAAGACTTCGCTTGAATAACTCAGAGTTATAAGAAGAGGGAAAGACGTTGATATAGAAGATGATCAGAGGCGTCTCCGTCAGATACCATTTAATAAGCTCACCACGACTACATCGCTTAGGGAATGCTAATGGAGAATGGGAAATTGGGAATGCTAATGACTAAAATGCAAGTTATTTTGATATCATAGGGGTTAGGTTCGGGAGGTCTGGATTGTAAAACGCCTTTGCTAGAAGAAATAAACGAGTAAATCTTAGACCATTTAGGGTTTTTTTTTAAGTAAGGGAAAATCCTCATGGATGCTATGCCGGACTCCTACCGACTAAAAAACCTCACGTTACGTCCAACAGCCTATAGTTGGGTGTGCCGGGTAAGCCCTTTGGGAGGATGGCCCAGGGAGACCATTTAGGGGTAAATAAACGGAATACAATTATGTGAGTCGGCCATTTTTTGTCGTTTCAGTGGAAGTGCAATAATATTAAAGAAATAAAATCATTACAGACAATAATTAGATTGGTGGTGTAATTTTTTTTCCTAGTCGATCACGATACAATTTATCTAACTACACATTGGGGGGTTTGGCGCGAAATTGGAGACAAACGGATGCTACTCCGTTGTACAATATTCCAAAATGTGTGCAATTCGAATGTTTTATGAGTGAAGCGCTCGTGGCCCCGCGGACTCAGTGTTCTGTAAACGATCACTGCAGTAAGCAACTTTCACTATGGCCAGTCCATGGATGGGTGACCATCCATGTGATCACTTTGAGACATTTATTTGAGCGTTTCCGTGCTTCGGAAGGCACGTTAAGCTGTTGGTCCCGGTTGCCAGTAAAATGGCAGTCGTTAAGCCAAGTTGAAGGCTTTATTTCAACAGCAGGCAGTCACAACCTGCGCCTGTCCATTTAAACACGGCAATACGGCTCACAACGTAATACGGGGGACAAATTATAAAAAGGTGAAATGTGGGCATATAATATGCCTCTGCCTACCCCTTCGGGGATAAAGGCGTGATGATGAATCTGAATCTGAATCTTATGAGTAAAAAGTGGTGGATTTTCAAACATAAACGTAACTTTCATTTTTTGACAAATTCCAGAGACACTTCGAGTAAAGTCCCACCGCTTTACTGGAGTAGAACTTCGACCTATGCAAAGAATAAAGTTATATGTGCAAAATCACGACTTTCCAGGAGAGCGATTTGAAGTTTGTCGTGGACAAAATTCAGTTTAACTTTTTTATCTATTAACCTAGAGTACTGAATCTTTTAAGATATACATGGGACTACATAAGGTAATATTTTCTGTATAAATAGATAATTTTAAACTAATATTTCTAAACTTAGCAGTATATAAGCGTACATGTCACGTTTTACTGTGGAGGTCTTAAGATTATACATGCATTTATTACTTTATTTTAGGGAAAAGTGCAAGTGTCATGTGTAAATATAACTTTATTATTTTTAAATTTAGTTTTTTCTGCAGTTACATGTGTAGTAAAGGTTTGTAACTCATTAATAAAACTATCTATTTATGGTCGATTAATTATTTAATATCACCCCTTGAGTCGAATTATTATTTATAACACAGTATATAACAGTATATAACACAGTACCATAGTTGTTATAATATTGTCTAAAAAAGTCAACATTGGTACTTAACAGTGGTATCTTTAGCATAGATAAATAATATATCATTATTAAACAGGAGACTGTACCTGGGGATCGTGTGAAGTATGGCCCTATACGGAGCCCCCCTATGGGCGGAGACCCTGACGGTCATCAATGTGACTAGATTGCTGAGCACGCAGAGGGCGATGGCCGTCAGGGTGATAAGGGGATACCGCACGATCTCAGTTGAGGCGGCATGTCTCCTGGCCGGACCCTTCCGTGGGGCCTGGAAGCGAGAGCCCTTGCGTCTCTATTTAAATGGCGCAAGGAGGCGCTGGAGCGGGGTCAAAAAAGCCTGCGTCTCAAGAAATTGAGGCCCAGCGGTCCCAGCTCCACCAGGAAACCGTGGAGATATGGAGGTACGACTTGAGCAACCAAAGGGGGGATTCGCCACAATCGCGGCCGTCAGACCGGTCATGGACGAGTGGCTGGAGGGGAGACACGGTGCTCTCTCCTACCGGTTGTCACAGATAATTACCGGACACGGTAGCTTCGGTAAGTATCTGTGGCGAAGACACCGGGAAATCACGGCCGAGTGTCAGCACTGCGAGGACCGCAGCAATGACACAGCGCTCCACACGGTGGTGGAGTGCACGGCGCGGGCGTGGGCGCAACAGCGCCAGGTCTAATTCCGTCCTCCAACAGGGACAAACACCTAAAGCATGAAGCGGGAGTACGGTGACTCTGTTTTTCAAGAAAGGTAATAAGACTAAAGACCCATCTCACTCCTGAGCCATGTTTACAAGTCGTTCGCGAGAGTAGTCACAAACCGCCTCGCCGGAAAGCTCAACGATTTTCAGCCAAAGGAGCAAGCCGGGTTTCCGGATTTACCGTTGACCACACTGTTCGGCAGATTGTTCAGAAGACAAATGAGTACAATAAGCCGCTGTGTATGGCTTTTGTGGACTACGAGAAGGCTGTCGACTCAGTCGAAACCTGGGCAGTCCCTGAACTCTGCAGCGATGTCCTGTCGACTGGCGATATATCGAGGTACTTAGATGTGTGTACGACACCGCAACAATGACCATCCAGCTGAAAACTTTAAAACCAACTCCATAGAACTGCGTCAAGGTGTGAGACAAGGTGATGTTATATCGCCTAAGCTCTTCACCAACGCGATTGAGGACATATTCAAGACGCTGCCGCTGGATTGGAATGGGTTGGGTGTCAACATCAACGGCGGGCGCATCTCGCAACTTCGGTTTGCTGACGACATCGTTATAGTAGTGGAGACGCTGGAACAATTAGGCGGAATTCTGCACAAGCATTCAGTAAACTGCGTCAAGTTTTCGTTTCGCCTATACCGCAATGCCTGAAGACGATAGTCTACAACCAGTGCGTTCTACCGGTTATGACTTACGGTACCGAGACGTGGACACTTACGGTGGGGTTGGTACATTACCCTTACGGTCGCGCAGCGAGCTATGGAACGACCCATGCTTGGAGTGTCTCTGAGGGATAATCTTCGGAATGAGATTATTCGACAGAGAACTAGAGTGGTCGACATAGCTCGCAGAATAAGCACTTTAAAGTGGCAGTGGGCAGGCCACATCAGCAGAACTACCGACGAGTTCTGAAGTGGAGACCGCGACTTGGCAAACGTTGGGTAGAACGTCCACCCGCCAGATGGATCGACGATCTGGAAATGGTCGCAGGCTGGGACTGGATTCGTAAGGCACAGGACCGTGTGTTGTGGCGTAGATTGGGAGAGGCCTACGTCCAGGAGTGGACTGCCATAGGCTGATATTTTGATTGATTGATTGATGTAGTACTAAAAACAAATAGCTTCCCGTACGTCGGGCATCTCTTGAAAAACGTTTTCAGCTCCTTGTGGTAACGGTGACTCCATTAACGCATTTTGGTTTTTAACGACATTCTCTGAAAATAGAAATCAGAAAAAAAAATACATTACTAGCTAACCGAGCAAATATTTCGGAGAACTTTGGCTACAAACACTGGCATTAAAATTTTATTAAGTACATTAAACTTTAAACAAAAAATAATGGTGTCAATGGTTATTAATAGCTGTTTATAAGTAGCTAATATTGAAATTAAATAATTTTGTCTCATTTTTCATACTAAATTTTAGTTGCAAAAAGGTTATATCTTAATATTGATCCAAGAATAAAGTAGCATCTACATATAGAACTCATATTTTAGATGTGAATTCCGCCGAATTAAGTTACTTGTGCATATATTACCGGATATTTTTACGTAATCTACAAAGAATAAAGTAGTATAGGATGATATGAATGAATTTTCTGGAGTTATATAATATTTGATTTAATGGTTTATACGATAAAAAACAGATATTGCACTCATTACTTGACATATTTTCAATGAAGCTGATCTTCCATAGAATATGGGTGTGTATATAGGTGTTCTAACTATATACACCTGTATTCTATGGAAGAGCTGCGTTTATTCAAGTTATTTGCATTTAAAATATTATTTCATGATAAAATTGCCAATTAAAGTTAACAAAATTATTTAATTTGTCATACATGGCAAAATAAACATAAAACATTTACTCATCTGAAGTAATATTCATTGATTTAGCACTTTCTGCTTAGTAAAAAGATTTAACATATGTTTAGACCGAGTGTTTTTCATAATGGCCACCTAAATTACTAATAATTTTATAAACTAGACTTATTTATAATTACTACGGCATTGTACGCTCGAGCGAACGACCTTACGAAGAATATTAGCACATGTGTTGATGTGACCTGGTGAGAGGGTGGCGGACGCGGAGCTCCCCCATCGGGAGCTCCGCGTCCGCCAAACAATGGTACCTGTGCGTATAAGTCTTTACACGTTGGAACAATAAATTACATGTAACCTTATTCAATTGATATCTTCGTAATTAGTCAAGTTTTTAAACTTTTGATTTTACTAGTGCATAAAATAGGATAATCTAACACTATTTACACAAAAAAACACTTTTGCTGTTTTAGTCACATATAACTTTATTCTTTGCATAGGTCGACTTGTACATTATTGGACTTTTATACATGAATACGCTGCTGTTTACAAAAATTTCAGAAACATGGATTTGAAAATTGAAGAATGAAGCCGAGAAAATCCAAGAAGTAGAGATGAAAAAACTACGCATTGCGTGCATTAGAGTAATGGCTACTCTGAAGTAATCAAACAATATAAATACATAATAGTCACACCTTTAATCTTCAAAGGGTAGGCAGACAACATAGTCATGCCCACATTTCACCTTCCCTTAGATTTAGTACCACGTAAATAGTGGTGAGCCGTACAAATTGCCCTTTTGAAATGAACAGGCACAGGTTGTGACTGCCCGCTGTTAGCCATCTAGATCACATCGCTTTCGAAATAAGAAAACTGCATCAAAATTGGTCCATCCGTTGGAGTGCTACAGTGACACAGACATATACACAGATACAAAGTACCACGAACGAAGCCCTATTAAAGAAACTTGGATAGTTTTAAAATTGGGCTAAGACACATTGATCAATGTTCTAGCACAGACTTGTATGAAACTGGTTTTCTCTTTTGGCAACATGTTTAATAGTAAGTAGGTAGATTTGCAGGCATTCACTATTGATAGACTTTTGAATGTTCGTATTATAGGGTTATAAGTTTATAACCACCGCGCCATTATTTCCTTTTATAACCTACTTTAAAAGATTATGCATTCGAAATGTCGAAACATTTTCCAATTTCCAAACAGCCACATATTTGCCCAAACAATTCGTCCCTACTTTAACGCATACTTCTAAAACACTTTTCCTATCGCTAAGGGCCCACTACTTTCGCTTTCACCTCGTCAAGCAGTCAACACTCTTAAACGCTTGCAATAAGGGTCACTTTCACTTGCGGGTCAAGGTTCCGTACCTGGGCGGGGACTACACATAGTTGCATAATATGTCGACTGTTACTTTATTTATATTAGTAGGATGTATACACACTGGTCGCTATTGATTACTGTTGCAGCTTGATTTGTTTTAAAAAATCTTATATGTAGGTACTTTCTTTCTTTGGTATATTTCTTAGGTAAGGGTCTTTTTGTACAGTGTATTAAGTATATTAAAGTGTTAATTATAATTATATCGTCAAACAGGGGGGATAGTATGTTGGATACAAAACAGCTCTTTGATAGCGGTATACATAATATGGTACTAAATTATTTTAACAACCATCCTCCGTTCCTTTATGAATGTTAACGGTTTGTATTAGGATCTCTGGCCAACCCAAATTAGCTTTATTTACATGTGCACCTTTCACGTAGGTTTAGGGGTTTGCACACCCAAGCAACTAGGTTTGTAAGGTAAAGACTGCATCCGACTAAATCAACTTACAATTCTATGAGGAAATATTTTAGCTCGTACAATAAGTAAGCAGGTACTTAGTCAATACTAATATTATAAAGAGGAAAGATTTGTTTTTTTGTTTCATTGTTTGTTTGTAACGAATAGGCTCCGGAACTACTGGACCGATTTAAAAAATTCTTTCACTGTTGGGAAGCTACACTCTTTGCGGTGAACATAGGCTATATTTTATTCCCGTATTCCCACGGGAACAGGAACTACGCGGGTGAAATCGCGTGACGTCCGCCTTGTACCTTATAATTTTTTAAAGTAACAAAGTTGCACTTGCTATGTAGAGGTGCGCTTACACTGCCTCGCAGCGACCGGTTGCAGTGTCGCAACATCGTCGTAAATGTTCCATTCATGTTATGTAACTGATGTTTATTTATATTATAGCCACAGCTTCTGAGGCGAGGTTAACATATCTTTTGTTAGAAATAACTTACTATTCATTCTTTGTAAAGGCTTTTCTGTGGGTTAAAAGTTACAAAGTAAGACGAATGAATGTTACTAGCATTTTTTAAAAATGTTTCGAGTGTTACATAAAGATATTATACAGCAAGTTTGTGAGCTATAATGATTATTGGCCATTCAAATCAATACAGCTTAAGATTTTCTGATGGCAAGGGAAAGGAATGATGAACTAAACTTTTTAAGTAAAGGGGAATGAAGAGGGGTAAACGGAACGGAACGGAGAATGAGGGATGCGGGGAAGTAAATTGAATGTGTGGGTGTAGTGAAATGAAAGATTTGTCATCCCTTGCCTTAGGATGATTCACGACGATGACAAACCGAGGGTGCTTGGTATACATATCCTTCCCCCCTCCGTTCCCAGTAAAATTGTACTCATGACGCCGCACACGTGCTAAAGACCCATGGCGATATTCTAATCATAATCATAATCATGATTAGAATCGTCAGGTTGAAGAACTCTTCAGAACACTCTCCGTGATACATTCGGTAGAACACGTTTTGGCCTTTGTAATCTAAAAGGAAAAGGTTTGATTTACTTGCAAATCTCAATAGAACACTTACAGATGTAGGTATATTATGTGCGAAATATATTCTGTGGAATGCCGTCAAGGACGCTGTCATTCAAAACACTGCTCCAGCGACTAAAAGGTTACTTGTTACCTCAGGACAATCTGTTATTGCGAATATCACTTGCGTTTCTACATTCGTCGTTACTATGACGTCACTTACCCCAGACAGGAGCAAGTAAGGAAGGTGTATCTTGACACCGTGTCACAGAACGTACTTTAAACTACTAAGGCGGCAGACAAGCATATGGCGCATTGATGGTCATCGTAGTTTTTGAACGTTTACAACATCAGAAACTATATACTCGCGATGTCAAGCCCGCAAAAACATTTTAAAACCTCTTTTACACAGTTTCCCTAATCAGGCGTTTGGGGAAACTGAGGAAACACAAATTAAGTGAGCTTAGAAAGAAGACCCTAACGGACCTTACTCCAGTCATCAGATATGATAATGTATCATTTAAGTTGCAGGTCTTGTATTCTTGTAGTCTTGTATTCATTCATCGTTGCACTGAGCTCCATCAAACCACCGTTCGATCTTAATACCCTTCACCTGTAAATAAATCATACGTTATGCCTTCCGCTCTATCTATAGATGAATGAACAATCACTGTACAAACTGCAATGAGGATAATGGATACGAATATTGTTGATGGTGACTCAACAAACTGCATTTATTTAAGTGGCAAATAGTCATTAAGTTATGGTTAGGTATTTGTGCCAAACGTGCTCCGAAATTCCTTGGATGCATCACAGTTTATTTAGAAATTCATTTTTGAGCAAAGTTCGATTGCATCTTAAGTGTTTAGAGTTCAGGATCAGTCCATTTTACCAAGGTGAGGCCGCAGTGGTAGCCGTAGGTCTGTTGGGAGTCCTCGGGTATTCTTACGAGGGCTCACCCGGGGTTTATGCAGGCTGTTATGCAGGACTGGCGAGGTTGTTCAGTCCATTTTGACTATTGATACGGTAACCTGGAACTGACTAATGCTAAAGAATTCTGCGGGGTAAATAAGTCCAGTGCGCGGCAGTGGTCCAACTGACCAACTGACTGTAGTAAAGACCCATGGTCCAACTAGTTGGACAGAACAGTTGGACCACAGCCGCGCACTGAATAAGTCGACAGAGAGTTACAGGATATTATCCAGGGTGCAATTTAAAGACCGTAGTTGGAGGTAAAGTACCCTTAATATTGATAATGGCAAGTTTTGCTGAAATGAAACATTCCTTTATCAAAAGTAAGTAAAGCTGCATTTAATGATTTTTGCAATATCACCCGCTTGAGCCGGGATACCGCCCTGTACCTTTAGCGTCAGTTCAGACACGGCGGGAACCGCGCGGTTATGTCTGAACGATTACTAACTAACTCATATAAACAAGACCCGCGCAATTCTAAAATCGCGCGGAAAACTGAGGCTTAATGTTTGGGCTTATTAAAACAATCAGGGTCAAGTATTTTAAAATTTTCTTGTAAGTTAATATAGGTACTTCACTACCATACTTGTTAAAAAGTTACGTAGGTGTGCTCAGGGAAAAACGCATTCTTAATTCATTTTTTACAATGTAATTCTTATGCCGGGGCCACATTAAAGAAAACGTCAATGCCCATCATCGCGATAAATATTGCGCTAATTATGGCGTTAATTCTTAACGTCACCATTTGAGTAGTGTGGCCGCTTCAGCGTAATAATTCTCGCGTGAATGCCCATTCTTGGCAAGGCGAAGTGCAATTGTGTCTCAAGCGATTCGGAGGGGGTGAAGCAGACGCAAGATGTTCGGGACGCTCCGTGCGTCGGAAACGTTTTCGCGCGTTAACCCGTTCACTACGCAATTGACATCATTGACAGAAGTACAAGTTTACATAACAATTTTTTTCGCCCTGTTTAGATAAACCTCTTTAGATAAACCTCTTTAGATCTTCTACTCGTGAGCAACTACGTAATTGATTTTGATGCAATTTTTATCACTAACATGTAATGAAATTTATTTTCATAATAAGAATAGAACATAATATATTTAAGAAGTACTTCAATTTATTTTTTTACCTGTGACGATTTTTGCCAGGTTTATTGAAAAAGTAAGAATCTGCTGCCCCTATCCTTTGTTTATATTTTTTGGTACTTCCTTAAAAGGAAAAAGGAGGGTTCTGTACAAAAAAAAGACTGAAAAATATACCTGTATGGGAGCCCTCCTTAATTTATTTTTCTGTTCTTAGGATTCGTAAATTTCAGATGCCTAGCTATCGCAGTGGTGCATAAGATGACAGATAGATAGTCTCAGTAATAGGGTCGCGTTATTACAGATTATTTATACTCTTGGCACTTGGTGGAACCTGCAGCGCATATTGAATAACCACCACTTGTACTGTTTTACAGCATTTATTTACTCTACACCTGACCGCTTTTGCCTCTTAGCATTTTCAAAAGGCAATACTTTCTCCTCGTTCCATTTTTACCCTTTGGATACGGAACTGTAAAAACGGCTGAGGTTCAAGTTGGACTGGCACACTGATGAGGATTTCGTAACAAAAAAAAACGCCAGAAGATTACGTTGTATGGGAGTAACCTTATTTTTTCTTTATCTAGTGTTATTATAGTTGTTACAGCGGTAGCAGAAACACATCTTTCAAATGTATTACTGCCTAGTTCATGAGATACAGATGAACAAACGGACTTCGAAGTCTCAGTAATAGGGTCCCGTTTGGCTAAGAAAACGAAGAATATACAAAAACGAATATTGCTATTTGCATATATGCAAGGGTGTAAAGGAATAAATTTCGATACTAGTTTTTTAAACTAGACTAGGCTTTAGTCCTGTCCAAATGATTACCATTTCCTAAATTAAACATTCTACGTTTCACTTCGCATAGCTATTGCCCGCAGCTTCAGCTGTGTAGAATTCTGTTTGCGTTCCCTTCTACCATTGGGTCATATCCAGGGATAAAATAGCCTTTATACTATTTTCTAAATTATCTTACCTTACTTAATATTATAAATGCGAAAGTTTGTGACTGTAGATGCTTGTTACTCTTTCACGCTCTAACGGCTAAACGGATCTAGCTGAAATTTAGTACAGGGGTAGATATAGGCCTGGAATAACACATTATATTAAAATATTAATAACACATAGGCCACTTTTCATCCCGGCAATCAGTTCCCACGGAAAGCGGAAACGGGAACAAAACTAGACGCGGGCAGAGCTGCGGGCGTCAGCTAGTGTATAATATGTCCAAGAATACATTGCAGTCTGGAAAAGCAAAAAATAATTATAATAGGCCATCAATTTCAGCCAGATCTGCTCAACCATTGGAACGTGATTTTGTCACTAATATCTTCACAGACTTTCATATATCATAATTAATAATTCGTAAGTCATATTAAATCATCAGGCCTTTTCAGTAACATATATTCACAAAATCATCTTCTAGCGGTTAACATATAGGTACCACTATCCATTGAACATTGTATTACTATTTTACATTATGGCTTAAAAACAAAGTTAGGGTTGTATTGACTGTATCGGGTTGTATGTAAGCTGTTTATTTTCAGTTCACTGTTGGTTAAAATTCAAACTGAGGTGACGGGAGGCCTCGAACCGTTTTGGCGCAGCGAAGAACCATAGCGTCCTTGGCTGCCTTCTATCGAATGTATCACGACGAATGTTCTGAAGAGCTCTTCAACCTGATCCCACCCTCTTGTTTCCGATTCCGAACAACACGTGCCGCACAAAGATGACACTCACACACAGTGGAGAGAATCTTCGCCAGAACTGAACGTTTCAAAAGATCGTTCCTCTGTCGAACTATAAAAACATGGAACGACCTGCCCGCACTCTTGTTTCCCTCATCTTACAATCCCGGGTTCTTCAAGAGGAGCGTGAAGAGGCACATCACAGGGCCGCCAACTTGAGGACCACTGTCAGAAGTGGCCCCCAATCGCTAGATGCGCCACGGCTTATATCAGGCTGGTGGCGACGTCAATTTGGCGAGCTAAATATGAAAAAAAAGAAACTCATACTTACAACTTCAAATTCAATACCTACCTACATCAACTACGACACACAAGTAGTAAAGTAAGACTACGAGACTATCAACAATACGCAATACGTGCCTTGAAAGCTGTAATTTTGGATAGAAGAATACCAATTTTTTGAGTTTGATTTATTATATACTCAATTAATGTTTATTCCTACTGTTATATTGTAAATTTAGGAGAATTGGCCCACTGATTTATCAGTCATTAGTATTATACTCGTTATGACATTGATTTTACTTAAATATTAATTTAAATAATGTACATGTTATACGCTCGGTCAGGGCGTCACATACATGAGCGCATTTATAGGTGAATCTTCTGGCATTCATCTATTATGTGGCATCAGTCAAACTTTGTATTGGAAAGTATGAAAACGTTACTATAACTTATATAATACACCAAAGAAACTTCCCCAAACAGATGCGATATTTTTACGCTCTTGAGCTAAGCCTTGAATACTTCCTTTTTTTTATTACCTATTTTCGTTACTACGGCAGCGAATTACGTCAGCGGGCGTGACAAAGTTGTATACGGGTGTCCTCAACGAAGCCTGTCGGCTGACTGAGCGAGCTCTGTGAGGTGGCTGATAGCGGCAAAATGCACTCCCGCTCAACAAAACGTTTTTTTTTATTAAAACAATATGATTTTAATTAATAAATAACTGCATAGGACCTCGAGGTAACTTATTAGGGACATGGAAATAAAAAATTAGTGTGGTACATTATATAACTACTGAATGAAATTGATTATAGTCAAGGCGGTCAAAGGTAAATTTACAGATTCGAGGGAACTTTGGGATTATTTTCTATCGAGCCGAATTTACTCAATCGTGTTTTGGAGAACTGACATCCCTAGTCAATATACTTAATAATAATTATCCATTTAAAAAATTGTGAAATCTTTGTTAACACCGTTGCAAAATTGGTTCGAAATATGTCAAAATTATGTATTTTGAGTCCCACTTCACCTTAAGTGTGACTTAAATTTTACAAAAATACCTTTTCTCCTTAAAAATATACTGGAATGTATCTATATATAATACTGGCACAGAGAAAATATACCGATAAAAATACCGATTATCAAAACGTGTTTATTCTTTAATTACTACCTTATTTTTATAAAAGAACCTAGAATTTACATTTAACATTTTATTTGAAGGATTGAATTCAACGTCCTTCACCTGCAACACGCTTCGTAAAAAAAAATTACTGAATGTTATTGCAACAAACCCTACAAAGAAAAAAATCATAGCGATGAGGAATTGGGTTTTTATTTTTTCAGGTCCTTAGCGAGCTCCGGGGAACCTCCCATCTTGCTCCCCCGAGGAGAGCCGCCGAACGGTTCTCGACGGGAATAATCTTTGGAAATTCTTTGGCTTTCGGCCGAAAGCCAAAGAATTTTCCCGGCTTTCCGGATTCCCGGCTATAGGGAGGAGGAATACCACCAGGTTTAATGGGTAGGACGGCCCCGTTCCGGGACCGGGAGCCCCACACCCAGCTGTTTTACATGATAATTTTGCAATCCAATATGGCCGCCGCGCCGAAATCACAAAATTTCATGATGGGCATCGTTTAAGGGGGTTTTTGGTATGCTGACTACGAATTTCGGGTTAATTTAGAGATCCAATATGGCCGCCGCGCCGTTATCACAAAATTTCATGATGGGTATCGTTTAAGGGGTTTTTTGATATGCTGAGTACGAATTTCGGGTCAATTTAGAGATCCAATATGGCCGCCGCGCCGTTATCACAAAATTTTACGATGGGTATCGTTTAAGGGGTTTTTTGGTAGGCTGAGTACGAATTTAAGGTCAATTTTGCAATCCAAGATGGCCGCCGCGCCACCGTTGTAAAATTTCATGTTGGATACCGTATAAGGGGTTTTTTGGTATGCTGAGTACGAATTTCGGGTTAATTTAGAGATCCAATATGGCCGCCACGCCGTTATCACAAAATTTCATGATGGGTATCGTTTAAGGGGTTTTTTGGTATGCCGAGTACGAATTTCTGGTTAATTTAGAGAACCAATATGGCCGCCGCGCCGTTATCACAAAATTTCATGATGGGTATCGTTTAAGGGGTTTTTTAGTATGCTGAATACGAATTTCGGGTTAATTTAGAGATCCAATATGGCCGCCGCGCCTTTATCAAAAAAATTCATAATGGGTATCGTTTAAGGGGATTTTTGGTATGCTGAGTACGAATCTTAGGTCAATTTTGCAATCTAAGATGGCCGCCTTACACCGTTGTAAAATTTTATGCTGTATATCGTTTATGGGGTTTTTTGGTATGCCAAATACGAATTTCATTTAAATTTTGCAATCCAATATGGCTGCATCGCCACCGTTGTAAAATTTCATGTAGCATATCGTATAAATGGAATTTTGATATGCTGAGTACGAATTTAGGGTTAATTTTGCCAAATTATCTTGAAATTCGTACTCAGCATACCAAAAAACCCCTTAAACGATACCCATCATGAAATTTTGTGATAGTGGCGCGGCGGCCATTTTGGATTGCAAAATTATCATAAATTTCGTACTCAGCATACCAAAAAACCCCTTTAACGATACCCATCATGAAATTTTGTGATTTTGGGGCGGCGGCCATATTGGATCTCTAAATTAACCCGAAATTCGTACTCAGCATACCAAAAAAACCCTTAAACGATACCCATCATGAAATTTTGTGATTTCGGCGCGGCGGCCATATTGGATCTCTAAATTAACCCGAAATACGAATTTCGGGTTAATTTAGAGATCCAATATGGCCGCTATAAAACTTCATGATGGGTATCGTTTAAGGGGGTTTTTGGTATGCTGAGTTCGTACTCAGCATACCAAAAACCCCCTTAAACGATACCCATCATGAAATTTTGTGATTTCGGCGCGGCGGCTATATTGGATTGCAAAATTATCATGTAATCACCTACAGAGATAGATTATAGTCTGAAATGATACAAGTTTTATCCCGGGAATAAGTTCCCATGAGACGCGGAAAAAAGAACAAAATTTCACGCAGGCGAAGCTGCGGGCATCAGCTAGTCTATAATAAATGTTACATTACACGCGAATGCTCGTGTCGGTCAGGGAGGTAGCATCGTAACGTAATGCTCGAGTCGAATCTATAAATGTTACATTACACGCGAATGCTCGAGTCAGTCAGGGAGGTAGCATTGTAACGTAATGCTCGAGTCGAATCTATAAATGTTACATTACATGCGAACGCTCGTCGGTCAGGGAGGCAGGCCGTAACGTAATGCTCAAAGTCAAATCTAATTTGTTACATTACAGGCGAATGCTCCCGGTGAGGGAGCACCTTTACCCTAACCTTTTATTCAAAATATACCCAAAAATACTGACTTTTACCAATATACCCATTAATATACTGATAGCGAAAAAAGTCAATAAAATATACCGAAAAAGTATTAAAATACTAAAAACGGTCACACTCTCACGGTGCGCACTGACACACGTAGTGTGGCCCGCTTCAACGTAATAATTCTCGCGTTAATCTCTTTGATGTGCCGCCACTTGAGCTATCGCCTAACGTCAAACGGCAATGTGAATGCCGTTTTCGAATTATCGCGATAATTCGGTGGCTACACTAACGTTTAACGTCCATCAACGCGCTAATTAATGGCATTTCTCCTTAGTGTGGCCCGAACATTAGCAAGAACTATATTGTAAAGCTTTACAATGTAGTTGTTGCTTTTAGTTACGACAGTACACACACACAAGTTTTAAAAGTAAACTAGGTTTATTTGTGCAGGTTGTAGGTATCTGCGGTGCGATTGTGCAAGCGTCACGTGTCTACCATAGAACGGATATGAACACAAACTGAACGATTCAATATAGATTGTACAATAGCTTCAATCACAAACAAACCTTATTTATTTAGAACCAGAATTATCCTCTAGATGTGTTGGATAACTCTGTGTTGTTCAACTGCTGGGAACAGCCTGCTAAAATACCTATTGCTGCGTGCAGGGCAGATGTGCCATCAATCAATACTGACCAAGAATCTTTGTCAGAACTGAGCGTTTCAAAAGATCGTTCCTCTGTCGAACCATAAAAACCGACCTACCCGCACACGTGTTTCCCTCATGTTACAATCCCGGATTCTTCAAGAGGAGCGTGAAGAGGCACATCACAGGGCTGCCAACTTGACGACCACTGTCAAAAGACTTACTGACTGTGAGAGTGGCCCCCAATCGCTGGATGCGCCACGGCTTTCCATCAGGCTGGCGACGTCAATTTGACGAGCTTAAAAGAAAAAAAAATATTTTTGGAGTATCAATTGCAAACAAACCTTATTTGTTTAGAACCAGAGTTATTCCTTACAATGTGTTAGATAGCTCTGTTTTGTTCAACTGTTGGAAACAGCCTGCTGGAATATTGTTTGGAGTAATTGACAGTGACTACAATTTACAGATAATATTTTAGCGTCAGTCCCTTCACCTCCCTTCTACTCCCGTGGTCGTAGTCCCAGGCACACTATTAGCATAAGAAGTAGTTTTCGACCCCTAAGATCTTAAACAACGTCGTTGATTGAAAGAAAAACTTTTGGTTAGATGATAGATTGTCATTTCATAATTTTACGGTGTAAGTTAAAGTGAAAAATATGTTGCTTCTCAAATTGTTACATGTAGCACTGGGATATGGCACAATCTCCCAGCCACGGACTCTGCAGGCATTTCTCCAAAGATTACTTATTTAAAGGTTTTTACAGGTTTGGTATTGCGAACGTATTACATCTCTGGTAGGCTTAGACCATATAACACGGGACTAGCCTTTGCGAACCACCGCATACAAAAATATTCTGCCAGTTTTCATACAAGTGAAGGGGGAAACACAAAGACATATAAAATTTCATTGCATTTAAAAATGTATTAATCGACAAACGCGTAATGGCTGTTGTGTGTTAATTGTTATTGTACAGTCAACTACAATGTAATGTACTAGTTTAATCATATAAAATGATGTACTGATGTACAGGCTTTTCATAAAGCCAAAAGACCAAATGGTCATGTGCAATGGCAGAAAACAATGCTTAAGTAAGGCGCATCCTGTGGTTAGATGATCTAAGCTGGTAGGTATCGCAAATACACAGTGACCCATAGACAGTGACATAGACCATTCCATTATTTGGATAGTAAGCTAATGACTGCCTCTGTGGCTCAGTCGGTAGTCTAACCACCTGCCGCGTTGGAGATCCTGGGTTCAATTCTGGGTCTTTCCAAATATTTGTGTGATCTACAAATGTTTGTTTCGGAGTTTGGGTTTTTTCAATTACAAATAAAGTGTTTACAAATATACATTCATCTCTATCAGTCGTCTAGATTCCATAGCACAAGCTTATAACTATTAGTTTAATCTGGACTAGATGATGTTGTGAGAGATTGTCCACAAATATTTGTTTAGTAATATTGTACTTAGTAAGCTAATTATAGCCACCTTAGTGGTATGAAAATATAATAAAGCCTGCAGGATCGTAGAGAATATCTAAAACTAGTCAGAATCAATTTGTAAGCACAACCTTGAGACCACAAAGTCAGTTATCTGCCGTGAACAATGACCGTTCTGCAAACGATTGATTAGTGAACGCTTAATTAATGGACGATACTGGCCGGTGTGTATCTACGTCACAGTGTTGTCTATTCCGCGAATTTACTAAAACGGTTAAAAATACCGGCCAAGTGCGAGTTCGACTCGAACAAGCAGGGTTTACCAAAAAACAGTAAAAAATCACGTTTGTAAATTTGCGATTACATTTTTTTGATTTTTGTATTTGTTGTCATGCAAACAAAATAAGTAAATCATCTGTGAAAATTTCGGTTATTCCCAGTTGCCCCCACTTTCAACGCCACCACTGGTGACAAATGAGATTTCTTTCCAAAAAATGTGCGATACCAGCGGTGGCAATTGGGAATGGTCACTCTTTTTGTGCCACCAGCGGTGACAGATGGCAAAAATCATTTGATAAGCCCCTAGTAGTGGAACCCCCCCAACTGGGAATATTCCGAAAATTTCAGCTGTTATGGTTCCTCATGATAGACAGAAAGACACACAGACAGACGGACAGCGAAGTCTCAGTAACAGGGTCCCGATTTTACCCTTTGGTTACGGAACCCTAAAAACTATAGAAATCTATACTTAATGTTCATAGATTCATAGAAGTAAATTATTCTTTTGTTCTTATTCATCTATTATATAAAAATAAGTCGGGTTTTCCTTCCTGACGCTATAACTTTAGATCGCACAAACCGATTTCCACGGTTTTGCATTCGTTGGAAAGGTCTCGGGCTCCGTGAGGTTTATAGCAAAGAAAATTCAGAAAAATTTCACATACAGCGCCATCGCGGGCGAAGCTGCGGGCATCAGCTAGTTAGCTATAATTATAAACATTTAGTTAATATTTTTAAACAAAATTTTAAACTAAATATTCATGCTATTATCCGACCTTTAAGAAAAAAAAATGATATTATTTTATTCAAAAAATTATGATAATTATTATTACAAGCCGATGTCACACGGTTTCACTCGCGTGGGTCCCGTAAGACTGCGGGAATCTTACTAATATTATAAATGTGAAAGTTTGTGAGTGTAGATGTTTGTTACTCTTTCACGCTTAAACCGGTGAACGGATCGGGCTGAAATTAAGCAGGGGCAGGAATAACACATAGGCTACTTTTTATCCCGGAAATAAGTTCCCACGGGAACAAATTTTACGCGGGCGAAATATAATTTTCCTAACAGCTAAATAATTTTCATAGTAATTCGTTCGTGGCCCCGCGGACTTAAAAACGATCACTGCAGTCTGCAGTAAGCAACTTTTAACTTAGCCGGTTCTTGAATGGGTAACCAACCATCCATGTGACCACATTGTGACATTTATTTGAACGTTTCCGCGCTTCGCAAGTAAATGGTTGGGTACCGTGTAGTTTATTCGGCAAAGAATCCACAGAAAGAAAAGCCTCATAATTGTTTCAGAGATTTTCATGCTTGAAGTTCTGTTAAAAACCCCTACAGCGTTCACCAGTACCGTTTTATGAGTTCATAGGGGTCACACCAAAGATGGTAACAGTTGATATTAAAAGACGCAAGTAGACACAAAGGAGTTATTAACAAAGAAATCACTTATTTTATAACAACTCTAAGTTTCCCACACTTGTATGAAATTAGCATAATTTTTTATAGGTTCGTCCATCCTTGAGTTGTATGACAAGTACATACATACATTATGTAAGTATAGTGCTGGCTATTATGTATGAGTATGGCAGAGTGTTGAGGAAATACTATTGTTTTCTGAATGATATTTGGACAAAATTGGAATTGTCTAAAGACCATTCAGAAAAAAATACGAATGGTCTTTTGATCAAATTATAATACAAATCAACCTGGTGTTTTTGGACCTAAAACTAAAGGATAATAGTAACTTATTGAATAAATTATAGATTGGTTATTTTAGAGTGGTGAATGAAATGATTTTCCCCCCATTAACTTATTGGATATGTACGGACTCTTTTATCACAAATTATTCCCTTGTGGTACCTTGTCCTTTTATGACCTTTGAAAATGTCGTGTTGCGAAACGGGTCAGGTTTATAATAATAAATATTGTGGAACAGTACAATTGTCGTTTGCAATATGAACAAATATTCCCATTTTTATAAAATACAATCCGAAAATAGTCGAAAACATCTCGAAGCTTGCAAGAACATCCACGTAAGATATGGAACACGGTTGTATGTTAATGTCCCGTAGCCGTGGAACTGAACCGAAGATATGGAGCACGGTTGTATGTTAAGTAGATACTTACATTGGTATGCATCCCTCGACCACCGGCACCGGCGGGGGCCGCGATCCTGTGATTTTTATACTGAGATCGGTCGCGATGTCAGCGGGAGCGATTTTTATTAGGGCTAAGTTTTTACATCGCATTTTTTTAACCTGAGGAAAATTCTACATGGATGTTATGACTCCTATCGATTAAAAACCACTCGTATCCTACCTAACAGTCTACGGTTGGGAACCCCGGGTAAGCCCTCGGAAGGATACCCCAGGACTCCCAACAGACCTACGACTACGACTTGAGCAACCCCTGCCATGGCCTTTAGGACTTTTACATCGTATAGTAGATTCTAACCAGGCAAAGTATAGAAATAATAAAAAGACTTACAAACTGTGACAAATGTCTCCGGAGACGATAAATTCGAGTTGACAATTCTGCAAGAATGTGAATGAAAGACGCTACAAGCGAGCGTGCTTAGTTTGCACGCGCGTGTGCATTGACGTAGGTATGTGTTCACGTGATACTTGTCTAGTCACATTGATCTTCTCTGGAGCCCAAACTGAAGTTAAGATCTTATTTCAAGTTTCGTAATTGCTAATGGCCATAAAATTAATTACAAAAAAATTTTTCAATAAAAAATACAACCGACTTCCAAGAAATCCTGAAAAATAAAATTTACTTAGCACAAAGTAATATGTAGTTGATTTATCAGATTTTATTCAATATAATATTGGAGTCGGCGCCAAGTAAATTCATAGGTTTAGGGAGGTATTTCTTTCAAGGGCTTACCTGGGGCTCCCGGCCATCGACTGATGTAAGGCATTGTGTGGTTTTAGTCGGTATGAGTCCGGCGTAGCATCTATGTAGAATCTTCAAACAAAAAAAGTCGCTTGGATTTATTGTATAGATATTCTAATTGAATTATGTGCCAATATCAAGTACATAAAAATTAAACAAATAAATGAATTAAAATAGTTCTCGCTCGCAATGCAACCACAGCCTTAGCTAACAGCCGCCGCCCTGGTTCAAATATGGCAGACTTGATGGCAGCTTTAGCTAAAATGTTTATCTCTACTAAGAATAGATAGGCAATAGTTTAGTCAGGACCAAGGTACGACCAACTGGAGTTTCTTCACCGGAATACTGATTTGGGGCGAGTATTTTTGTACGTAGTTTGTACATTGTTATAGCTTTAAATATGGAAAATTTGGTTCGTTCCGAGTAGGTTTAGGTGGCTAATTTTCGAATCCTGCTCGAAACCAATTCTTTTCCATATTTAAAATTTATGATCAGTTAGCATACTACTTAAGTGCTTTTCAAAAATAATTTTATTGTTATAGTTACTATAAACGTTATAGAAGGTATAATACTTATTACTTACAATAATTGCTCAGAACAAAATTTCGCCACCCCAATACATCCTGAGGGTGTCGTAAGAGGCGACTAAGGGAACACTTTCGCAAAAAGATCCATTGCGTGGAGAAGGAAAACTCGAAATTAAAAAGGCCGCGTGGGTCAGATTTTGAGTTTTTTGAAACAATCCTAGTCAAAAAGTAAAGGGTTTTTAAATCTGAAAAATATATATATAATAGTTAAGGATATAAGCTAAGAGGGCTAACATATTTCGCGCCACGTTTTGCTCAGAAACCGTACTTTTCAATGCGTTTAAAGTCATTAAATATTTATCGTACAAACTTGGTATTAACTAACATACTTAGTAAATTTAGCTCTCTAAACGTTCCCTAAAACATATTTTACCAAACAACAGATTGCATATGGCTAATATCAACGAAAGTGAACAAGGTTTTTCAAATCATACGATTTGCATCGATTTCGATGCTTAAATTCATGTCGAATAACTGATAAATTTAATGAATAAGGGATACGAAGCAATTGCAAAGGGCCTTGGCTATCTGTTTGTAGAATAACCTTATATCAGGTAGGTTCCTTTTTTTGGAGAAAAATGACTGTAAAGTTTGCTCAAATACTGAGAAATTTCTCAAAAATAAAGTAGTCTTTTCACCAGCTTCAGTAGTTTAAATCATTATGATATTTATGTATTATTATGTCAGAACTTCTCCTTTGACAATAAAAATATTTCTTTTTAAGTAACTAGATACAGATTTTTTTTACAAAGTATTTTGTGAACCCCTATAAATGCAGATACGCGAACAAATACGATTTAGTACCGCCGAAAGGCTCCCAGAGAGTGGTCATGTCGCTCGATGTTCCATTTTTGAATACGAAAAAATGAACAAAAATAGTCTAATTCTAGCGTGACCAAACAATCTTAGTACTTTGTGACGTATAATATAATATATATGTATATATTTATGGTCGATATACAACGTGAACTTTTGTATAGTGCAAAGCTCAGACACCCCGACTAGAGATTCACTTCAAAATACTGTATCAAAAAAATTAAATGAAACTAACGAAAACTGACCAAGTTATAAGCTTTTACAGTTGCACTATTTTGTCCATGAACAGCGTAGGTGTAGGTATTATACGCAAGACAGGTAGTCACTATTCGTGTGGTATTGATAATAACATTAACAAACCATTTTCATAAGTGGTAATTATGGAACAGTGTTTTAGACAGAAACCGGCCAATGTGAGTCGGACTCGCGCATGTAGGGTTCTGTACCAAAATACGACAAAAATCACGTTTCTTGTATGAGAGCCCACTTAAATGTTATTTTAGTCTGTTTTTAGGGTTCTGTACCCAAAGGGTAAAAACGAAACCCTATTCATGAGACTTCGTTGTCCGTCTGTCTGTCTTTTACGAGACAAGTAGTAGTAGTAGTAGTAGGAGTAAGGGGAATACCAGCTAAATCCCTATATAATATACAGAGGTAAGGAACTCATTGAGTATCTTTTAACCACAAAACTGACTGTCTTAAACCACGGCTTAGAGCCAACATTATGTAACCAACATACATACATACATACGCGGTAGAATAATAAAATTGATCTAACCTTACAACAGAGGAGGTAGCAAGGACAGCCATTAACTGGCACGTGTCTAGTGAAGCCTGTTGCTCGGACGATAAGTGGCTAATATAGTCTTACAACAACCTGCAACAACTATTAAGAACTCAGGCAATGCCGAGCATAATTGAAAATACTGAACAAACTGACAGACACGTAAGTGACAACATTATCTATATAGCTACCGGTATGGCCTGTCCCCAATCCGTATCCATCTATGCGAGAAATAAAGACTAGCTGGTGGGGCTCCTAACTAGAAAAACTCAGAAAGAACATGCATGAGGCAGCTGTTCTATATGAACACCTGTAAGGAACCAGACCAGGATTGGGACGGCTATAAAGCCGCTAAAGCAAAATAGAAGTAGCGACTGAGATATAGAAGAACCAAGTCTTGGAGAAACCTCTGCTAGAGTCAGACTAATACTGGCCAAACAAGGGACAGAACTTTCAGTATCTATAAATAAACCTGACGGCGTGGCGGCCTGACCAACACATGAGAAGAAATCGATAGTATTTTGATACAAACGCACTTCCCAGGATGCCAATTGCTGCAGACACTCGTGTGGCTGGTGGAAAACGTATCCTCAGAAAAATTCCACTGGGAGCTCGCAAGACCTGTTCTAATCTATTCTGTCAACTTACAAAAAACTGAATGGGTAATTAACAGCTTCAAGTCCTTCAAATCTCCAGGACAGGATGAAGTCTTCCCTGCAGTGATAAAATGGGGGAGGACACAAGTTGAAATTGTCAGTTACATAGTATCTGTACGCCAGACAGTGTATGGGGCTGTGACTCAGACTGTGGAGAGAGGTCTAAGTGATCTTTATACCAAAACCCGGTAAAGGGTAGTATTCAGACCTCTGGTCATTCAGACCGATAAGCCCTACGGCTTTCCTGCTAAAACCTCTGGAAAGATTGTGTGACTGAGACATTCGAGGGACGGCCCTTCAAAATAAGCCACTGCATTTCAACCAACATCATATGCCCCCGGTAAGTCAGCACTACATGCGTCGGCGTCGGTACACAAAATAGAAGAGGTCATCCAGAATAAATCAATTTGCCTCGGCACTTTCATAAACATAGAGGGGGCTTTCGACAGAAGAAGCATAACCACCACACTGGCAAAATACCGAGTATACACGGTAGTCAGTGAATGGATAGATAACATGCTAAACAACTCATTTTAAAGCAACAGACAGCAGAAACCAGTGAGTGAGAAGATGGCCAAAGGTTGTCCACAAGGAGGCGTTGTCTCACCACTGCTATAGAACCATGTTGTAGACGACCTAAATAATCAATCAATCAATCAATTTTACCTATAGCAGTCCACTGCTGGACATAGACCTCTCCCAAATTTCGCCACCACACACGGTCCTGCATTTTGTGCATCCAGTCAATCCCTGCAACCTCTTTTAGGTCGTCGCTCCATCTGGCAGGGGGTCGTCCTAGGCTACGTTTATCAAGTCGCGGTCTCCTCTCCAGAACTCGCTTGCTCCATCGGCCATCCAGTTCTTCTACAGATGTGGCCAGCCCACTGCCACTTCAAAACGCTTACTCTGCAAGCTATGAGTGACAATAGCGTTGTGACAATAGCGGAGGGTAGTTTGGCAAGAAGTTACTTCATGGTTTTCGTCGATTCTCGCCTCAGTCCAACCGCGACCACGGGCGCTACAACGTGCTCGAAACGTCGGTGTGAAAATGTAAGTAAATGTGTTTCGCGTGAAGTCCCGAATTCTATAAGTATGAGTGTAGAAAACCGCGATAGTTTAAAAATAACATCTGCAAGCTATGTCGACCACTCTTATTCTCTGACGGATAACATCGTTTCGGCACCGTAGGTCATTACTGGTAGGGTGCACCGGTTGAAGTCTTGCATCTTCGGGCATTGCGGTATCGGCGAATAATAACCAAGCTTAACGCAAACCACCACTACACTGTGGGGTATGCAGACGACATAACAATACTGACAAGAGTAAACTTTACCAGCATGGTGTGTGATGTCGCACAGACTGCTCTTAAAATCGTGGAACGTTGGTGCACAGCTAAAGAACCTTCAAACAATCCAGGCAAGATGGAGCTGTTACTATTTACTAACAAAAGAATTCTCGGAAACTATCAGGTGTCACGTCTCTATGACACCGAATTACAATTCTCCAAAACTACGCCCCTCAGCTACCATAGAGGCGATGTTGGAACTACCGCCGCTACACGTCATCATTAAACAGGAAGCCACGACCACATAATTATACGAGAAGTTGGTGGATTCGGAACTGTTAACGGAAACGATCACGGACACAATAACATAACAGTTTGCGTTCAATAAAAAGTACAAAATACAACTACAAGAGTGCCTTCGAGAGTGACTCAATATCTACGGATATTGAGGATTGAGGAATATTTACGGATGAATCCAAAACGAGAACGGATTCCGGAGCAGGAAACTTCTCAATGGACCTGAACATTAATATCGCAACCCCCTTAGGCACCCATGGCACAGTATATTGGTATAATGTGCCATGGGTGCCTAAGGGGATGGAGGGGGCGGAGTGCATGGATATAAAATCAAGGCGACTGAACAGTCAGGTTAGGAACGTCAGAACCAGATATTCGGATACTTAATGGTAGTATATCAGTCCTACAAGCGCTACAGACCCATGCGATACATCTGGCCTTGGTCACGGAGTGGATATATGCGAAAAGAAAAATGTCACGCTACAATGAATAAAAGGACTTAGTGGCTCACGATGTAATATCGCTGCGGCGTACGAGCTGGCAAGAAGAGACTCTTCGCTGACAGCAATGGACCCTGAACCAATCCTACTCATCCCATCTGGATGGGTACGTAACCTGCTCCAGGTCGCTGTAGGAAGCCGATGGCAACGTGAAGAGTCTGCTAGACTTCCCGGAGGAACTGGGATGGCAAAATAGCCATACTATAACCCCCCACGCAAAATAGGCACAATAAATGACGTTGCGGAAATCAGTTCGTGGAACCTAGTCCTCTTCCTTAACCGCACCAATTTTGTTTCGAAAAGTTACAAAAGTATCAAACTTCTTTCTTGCTAAAGTTATGCACTATACGGCTGTGTGTGACGTGCGGTCTGATTTCTTACGATCGTATGTAATTTGAAAACAAAATTAACGCTCTTACACGATCCAATAAATTTCACTAGATAGAAAAAAATCCCAAAGTTGACTCTCTCAGAAAAGTTTTTTCAAAACTGTGGCTAAACTATTAACATTTTATATATTTTTTTTGCACTCAATTAAAGGTATTAATATTTTATACACATTTTCCGAGCGTTTTTCTATAAACAACTATTTACATAGTTATCATGTACGAATATCTACCAAACGCAATAGAATTGCGCCGCTGACGGCCGATCAGTCTCGCCCTGGCGCTTGTGGAGGCAGGACCTGTGTCAGTTTTTTTCGCAACTATTTCGTAATTATTATGCCAAATTACGTTGAAATCGCGCCACAGTATAAAAATATCAGTAATGGGCAAAATGTAATTAGATTAACGGTTACAAATACATACGCGACTCATGGTAAAAATGTGGTGATCTTTTACTTTTTAAGTGTTTTCACGACATGGTAACCAGCTACCTAATGCATTAAAATGTCTACGAATTACATGATAATTTCGCAATCCAACATGGCGGCCACGCTGTAATCACAAAATTTCATGATGGGTATCGTTTAAGGGGTTTTTTGGTATGCTGAGTACGAATTACGTGTTAATTTTTGCAATCCAATATGACCGCCGCGCCGTAATCTCAAAAAATCATGATGGGTATCGTTTAAGCGGTTTTTTGGTATGCTGAGTACGAATCACGTACTAATTTTGCAATACAAGATGGCCGCCGCGCCGTTATCACAAAATTTCATGATGGGTATCGTTTAAGGGGTTTTTTGATGTGCTGAGTACGAATTATGTGTTAATTTTGCAATCAAATATGACCGCCGCGCCGTAATCTCAAAAAATCATGATGGGTATCGTTTAAGCGGTTTTTTGGTATGCTGAGTACGAATCACGCGATAATTTTGCAATCCAATATGGCCACCGCGCCGTAATCACAAAATTTCATGATGGGTATCGTTTAAGGGGTTTTTTGGTATGCTGAGTACGAATTACGTGTTAATTTTGCAATCCAATATGACCGCCGCGCCGTAATCTCAAAAAATCATGATGGGTATCGTTTAAGCGGTTTTTGGTATACTGAGTACGAATCACGTGATAATTTTGCAATCCAATATGGCCGCCGCGCCGTAATCACAAAATTTCATGATAGGTATCGTTTAAGGGTTTTTTTGGTATGCTGAGTACGAATTACGTGTTAATTTTGCAATCCAATATGACCGCCGCGCCGTAATCTCAAAAAATCATGATGGGTATCGTTTAAGCGGTTTTTTGGTATGCTGAGTACGAATCACGTACTAATTTTGCAATACAAGATGGCCGCCGCGCCGTTATCACAAAATTTCATGATGGGTATCGTTTAAGGGGTTTTTTGGTATGCTGAGTACGAATCACGTGATAATTTTGCAATCCAATATGGCTGCTGCGCCATAATCATAAAATTTCATGTTGGGTATCGATTAAGGGGTTTTTTGTTATGCTGAGTACGAATCACGTGATAATTTTGCAATCCAATATAGCTGCTGCGCCATAATCATTAAATATCATCTTGGGTATCGATTAAGGGGTTTTTTGGCATGCTGAGTACGAATCACGTGATAATTTGGCAATCCAATATGCCCGCCGCGCCGTAATCACAAAATTTCATGATGGGTATCGTTTAAGGGGTTTTTTTGGAATGCTGAGTACGAATCACGTGATAATTTTGCAATCCAATATGGCCGCCGCGGCGTGATCACAAAATTTCATGATGGGTACCGATTAAGGGATTCTTTCGTATGCTGGGTACCAATTTAATGTCATTGGCCTTAATTTTACAAAAAACCTGTTGTCATAGTATTTTCGCATTGCTAGCAAAGACTTCTATATGAAATGAGGTAGACATGCCCTACGCACCGATTTTTGAAACCTATAAACTGCGCTAATTAGCAGCGTTGTTCGCACTGTTGTGAGTCAAAATTTCGAGAGTAGGTACTCGACCTGCAATTGGAGTCCATACGCCTTCTCTTTTACTATTGTTCTATCCGTATATTGCTATTGTGTGTGGTGACAATTACGTAAATAGTATCTATAAGTGAGTGTAGTCTTAGCAATGTGTGTGTTTGAGGATTGTTTTTGAAATCTCGTTTGTTAGAGTACGGCGTGTCTACCTCAGTTTATATAGAAGTCTTTGATTGCTAGGCCTAAACTTAAGAAGCAAATCTTTTTAATTTACTACTGTAAATAGCTTAGGCGGCCAAATTGAATTCCAAAATTATCATGTTATTTGTACTCAGCATTCGAAAAAACCCATTAAAAGATATCCATCACGGTGCAGTGGCCATTTTGGATTGCAAAATTATCCCGTGATTCGTACTCAGCATACCGAAAAACCACTTAAACGATACCCATCATGGAATTTTGCGATTTAGGCGCGGCGACCATATTAAATTGTAAAATTATCACGTGATTCGTACTCAGCATACCAAACACCCCTTAAACCATACCCATCATGACATTTTGTGATTACGGCGCGGCGCCCATATTGATTGCAAAATTAGTACGTGATTACTCGTGAGGTACTCAGCACACCAAAAAACCCTTTAAACGACACCCATCATGAAATTTTGTGATTACACCGCGGCGGCCATTTTGGATTGCACAATGATCCCGTGATTCATACTTAGCATACCAACTTTAGAAAACTTTAGAAATTTTTATGACTAGCTATTATGTAATTTACATTTTTTACGCAACTGTAGCAAACGTACGCAACTGAAACTCTCAAAAGAAATGAAATATCCTAGTTGTCGAAAAATGTTTCGTTGCTGCTAAGCTCTTATTCGCCTTAGCGTGATGTTATATATTTTGGTATTTTTCAAAAATGGACATTCTGTAAAGAAACTCTTGAAATTCAACCAGCAGTCTCTTAGACTCTAGAGTTAGAACTAACTAAACAAACAAACAAACTCTTTAGCTTAAAAATAATAGTATAATATATATAATTAACTCATTTATTTACGAAACTCTAATAAATCACTACACATATTAAAGTTAGATGCATTTACTACGTCAAACAAAGTTAGCGTGCTGTTTCTTTCTACTCTACTGTATACTGTGGCATGAGAGTTCACTGCCGCTGCCGGCGCGCGGTGTGTCTCGCGTCCGGGGCAAGGGGAGCGCCAAATGCCTACTTGTGCGCTATAACCGACCCTTAAGCCAAGTTGAAGGCCTTACGGGCGGCTTCAAAAATTTCAACTGCGGGTCGCTGCGACCTGTGCCTGTCCATATCAACACGGCAATGGGCTCACCACCTATTACGTGGGGACATAAGACTGTAGGGTAAAATGTGGTAAACTATGGCTGCCTAGCCCTTCGGGGATAACGGCGTGACTATATGTATGTATGTGTCTGTGTGTTATTTAGGCATTTACGTTATTCAAGATGAATAACTAGGAACAGTCTTCAATATTTTTGCCTTATTCTTTGGTAGGACATATCAAGCATGATCGCACTATCAACTTCCTGTGATATTGTTTCGTCCAAAGGTGACAAATATATATAAATAATACAGAAATACCCGTTTGTTCAGTGCTAGCGTGTGACTTTCCGAGCATTGTTATTGTTAGAATCAAAGCAACACAAAAATACTTAGATATAAGCATGTTTGTTAGAATAAAACGTATAAATATGATTATTTTCCGCGCTGGTAAGGGAAATAAATAAAAATATATCACTTCCTATTCGCTTATGACTGTGGGGAAGTCACGTTGTAGTTCGCTATTATACACGAAAATATCTGAAACGCACGAACGGTTGTTACCAATACCATTATCTATACATATAATAAAAAGATAGAAAAGTCAAACTGTACATTGGAAATATTTACAAAAAAATACTCGCTGGGTGTTCTACATAAGATACCGAAACCGAAAATATAGTTACCGACCGTTGTTGGAACGACCTGCCCGCACACGTTTTCCCTCATCTTACAATCCCGGGTTCTCAAGAGGAGCGTGAAGAGGCACATCACGGGCCGCCAACTTGAGGACCACTGTAGGACTGTGAGACTGGCCCTCAATCGCTAGATGCGCCACGGCTTACCATAAGGTTGGTGGCGACGTCAATTTGGCGAGCTGAATATAAAAAAAAAAATGTTAGAATTTTTTTTGTCTGTTTGTTTGCTTTGCTTTGTCCGAAAGGATCTTGAAAAGTACTCAATAGATTTGATTCAAATTTTGCAGAAATATTAACTAGGGGTTGGGTCTTCAAATAGGCTATATATTATCACGCTGCATATCCTAGGGGCTAAGCAGAAAGCAATCAAATTGTCATTACAACATAATTTTCACGCGTACGAAGTCGCTGGCAACAGCTAGTACTCGCAACATAAATCATGTGAGAGCTCTACGTTTCCGAACACTAGAACCTTTATGACATAGGACAGTATCACATTAATACAGCTATAGATTCACGTATTTTTCCCTTTTCTATTATTTTTGTATTTCTTGCGCAAAAGATTTTCAAGAAATTGAAAAAAAAATCTATACAAATGGGGAATGCTGCTAGTCTTTTGGGCACAATGTCACGGAGGCCTTATTTAGGATTTTTTTTTTGTTGACGCGGGGAACGCCTTTACGCGCCTTCATCCCAGCTGCGGGGGCAGCCGGGATGGTGTGTGGGACACCCGGCCCGGTCCGGAATGGACCGTCCTACCCACTAAACCCCGCGGTGTTCCTCCTCACCCTTTAGCCGGGCCGAGGGATATCAAGAGATTATTCACGTCGACCCGGCTAGGGGCGCCCCGTTTATTCGGGGCTCTCCTCGGGGGAGCCAGATGGGCGGCTCCCAACAGCTCCGTAAGGAGCTGAAGACCACGCCTGCACCGCTCTCGAGCGCCCCTCTGTAATAGAGGAGACAGAGAGCGGCTGGCGCAGGCGTGCGCTAATGGGCACCCCCGGAACACGGGGAGGTGCCCACCGCCATGTGACCGTTGGTGGGCGGGGTCCCCCGACCTTACGCCCACGGTCAAGAAACAATCAGGGGCGCTCAGTGACTCCTCACCGCGGCGCCCCCGAACTGCACGGCAGAGCGGGAGCATTATCCGTTACTCCCGCTCCCCCGCACAGTGCACCTCCCGCTTTGCCACCATCACCTCGCCAATTGGCGAGGTGACAGCGGCCCAGCACTGTTGTCGCCGGTCGCGCCGTTATTCACGGCCGGCAGCCCGAACTGCGTGGCAGGGCGGGAGCATTTACCCAAACTCCCGCCCCCCGCGCAGTGCCTCTCCCACTTTGCCGCCATCGTTTCGCCAGCAAAGGTGGCGAAGCGACGGCGACCCAGCATTGCTGCTGCCGGCCGTGAATAACGGCACGGCCGGCAGCAACACACACCACCGAGCAACCCACAGGTGGGTTACTCCCGCCTCGGCCGGAATTAGCCAGAGTAGCACAACTCCCCCACAGAGGAAGGGGAGTGGTCGCTACTCCGTTGCCCAGGATGCACCACGAGGAGGATCCGACCCATTGGGGTCCTTAAGATGTTAGTAGGACCCCGCATCCCGCCTTATTTAGGATTAGTTTAGATAGTAAAAATGTAAATATATGTAGAATTTAGATTAAGTAGTAATTATGTTTCTCTGTAATTTTTAACAATAAATGTTTTCATTTTTTTCCTATAATTATACAGAGGTACACTCAAGCTATTGTCCCTAAATTAACAGAGTCGTACTTCACGCTGACATTTCAACAGTTGTTCCAGGATTTTTAATACCACTGAAGGGACAGGAATACATACAGCTCATTTGATTTGATCAAAAGTTGCCAAGGAAAATAAATCTGTCAAGCTACAGGTTGCACAGAACTTATTGCTAGGATTCAAATCTTCAGCGCAACGGCACCACTTATTTGTTCTATTTGGTATGCTGACAACCTCTGATTCTTCGAGCAGAGCGTGAATAACCATATCACTGGGCAGGCAACTTGAGAAACACTGTCAATAGTAATGTAGACAGTGCGAGTGATGTGAGGGATTCACGCACGTTCCCCCTAAGAAGCGGGATATATTCCGAAAAAATCCCCAAAGACGCGGGATAGCACCCGAAAAGATGAGGCCGCAGTGGTGGCCTGTGGGTTGGGAGTCCTGGGGTATCCTCCCGAGGGCTTACCCGGGGCTCCCAGCCGTAAGCTGGTAGGCAGGATATGGGAGGTTTTTTTAGTCGGTAGGAGTCCGGCGTAGCATCCGTGCAGGATCTTCCCTCACGTAAAAAGAAAGAAAATAAGACAGTAAGAGTGGCCTTCAATATGCTAGATGTGGTCAATGTAGTCATGGCTTTTCATGAGATGACGGCGTCATTTTTTCGAGCTAAATAGTGTTTTGTAGTAAAGGCCTCACTGCATACAGGGTGAATTTTTCAAAAGGGTTTGGATGGCCAAATCCGGAACTATAAGGAATAGCGAAAAATGCTTAAAGGAGTTACGAGGCCGATTTTGATGAAACTTAAAACCTCATCATTAGATTTTAGAAAAACCAATAACCCTAGCTGGGAATCGAACCCATTGATTTTGAAAAAAGATCACCCCCTATATTATTACACCATACGATAGTGTTGCTATTAAGGATCTTACTCTTGGAAGTAATAACATACGGCAAACTTAAGGAAAGAGCTCATCTTTAACAAAATACAATTTATTTTTCTAACGTTAACTGATTAATTGTTCTAAATGTAGACCATTGTTTTCAATGCATAGCTGGATTCGAGACCTCAAGGATCGTACTGCATTCAATATTACAAAGTTATTGATTCCGTTTAGAATATTCTCCAAAGAATGATTCTGAGCATAATTTAGAACACGGAATAGTAATACTCTTTTCTGGGATTTCGAACGAAACAAATTATGATACAAAATTTAGGTACACGAAATATGAATTCTATTGAAATTCCAAATTTTCCTTAAATTTGTCGCATATCATTACTTCGCAGAATTTGATCCTTAATAGCGACTCTATCGTATGGTGTAATAATAAAGGGAGTGGTTTTTTTTTCAAAATCAACGGGTTCGATTCCCAGCTAGGATTATTGGTTTTTCAAAAATCCAATGATAAGGTTTTAAGTTTCATCAAAATCGGGCTCGTGACTCCTTTGAGCATTTTTCACTATTCCTTATAGTTTCGGATTTGGCCATCCAAGCCCTTTTCAAAAATTCACCCTGTATACCTATATGATAAAACGTACCTTATAAACCTAGTTTATGCCAGGACGTGTACATTTCGCACGGTGACTACTGACCCACTTGATAGCAACTAGCAACGATAAGAAGGCTACATGTTGCCAGTCTTTAGCTCAAATGCTTTGTGACTTAGCTGCAACTTATCATAACTTATTGTGCCAATTACTTAAATTTTGTATGGTACGCTGGTAAACGATTTGCTAATAATGATAAGATTAATAATAAATGCTTTACGAAATTATTCTTTAGTTTTTGCCAGAGAATTCACTTGCTAAAAAAAATTTTTCAATAAAAAATAAAACCGACTTCAACCAATTCCTGAAAAATAAAATTTACTGAGCACAAAGTAATATGTATTTTCATTTATCAGACTATATTCAATATCATATTGAAGTCGGCGCCAAGTAAACCTATAGTTTTATGTAGGTATTATTCATGGCACCGACTTCAATATTATATTGAATAAAGTCTGAATAATCAAAATACATATTACTTTGTGCTAAGTAAATTTTATTTTTCAGGAATTGGTTGAAGTCGGTTTTATTTTTTATTGAAAAATTTTTTTTTCATTATTTTAAGTTACGGGTGAACCGAAAAATATATCTATCTAGGTGAAAGTTCTCATCAATACAAATCAATCAAGCCCAATTACAAGGTAGCTGCTGTAAATAGTTGAGGAATTCCCTCGACTGTCTTTCGGTTCCATCATCAGATCGACTCCAGGCATTCATTAAATTGTAGTACATTAAAGCACTGAATTAAAAAGTTAACAAACGCACTAATTGTCCCTACAATTTTCGTTGGTTGCCCTCGATTTATCCGGAATCCCATCATCAGATCCTGACCTGGTGAAATTGGGACCACCTCAGAAGTAAACTCTATCCAACAAAAAGCAGATTTGAAATTCCTCTATAATTGACGAAATATCGGTGAACATACATAAAACATTGAGAACTTCCTTTTTTTAAGTCGGATCTATCAATCTAGGTGCAAAGTTCTCATCAATACAAATCAATCAAGCCCAAACACAAGGTAACTGCTGTTAATTGTTAAGGAATGCCCTCCACTGTCTTTCGACTCTATCATCAGATCGACTTCAGACCTTCATTAAAATGTAGAACATTAAAGCACTTAATTAAAAAGTTAACAAGCGCACTAGTTGTCCCTACAATTTTCGGTGGTTGCCCTCGTTTTCTCCTGGATCCCATCATCAGATCCTAACCTGGTGAAAATGGGACCACCTCAGAAGTAAACCCTATTCAACAAAAAAAGAAATTTTGAAATCCGTCTATAATTGACGGAAATATCGCTTGACATACATAAAAAAATACATACAGACGAATTGAGAACCTCCTCCTTTTCTTGAAGTCGGTTAAAAAGTAACAAAATCCAAAATTCATCATAAACAGATTGGTAATTTAGTCATGAAAAATAAGTAATAACAAAAAAACTACAAACGCATTCACAATATTAGTTTAAAACTATCTTAATTATTTCAGTAGCCAAAATGTAACATCATTTTGGCTACGCTGTCATAATGTTCCATACGCGTCCGCTAAGATAAGATAGGATGACATAAGGCAACTAATTAAACCTCTAAGTTCTACAGTCTGTCGGGAATCCTGGGACATCCTTCCAATGGCTTGCGTAAGTGGGACTCCGAGCCAAAGGCAGTTGTAGGAAACCTTGGGGTTTTAATCTGTAAGAGTCTGTTGCTCCGGCCTCCATGACCGGGGGCCGGAAGACGGTGAACGGGTTGCTCACCGTCCTTACAGAGGCAGGCCCATGACAGCAGCGTGACGCGAGGGGTTCATGCACGCCCTCCTTTTAGAAGCGGGATCACACCCGAAACTCCCAAAAGACGCGGGATAGCACCCGAACCGCCCCCTCGGCGAGGCCGCAGTGGTGGCCGTAGGTCTGTTGGGAGTCCTGGGACATCCTTCCGAGGGCTTACCCGGGGCTCACAACCATAGGTTGTTGGGCGTTACGTGAGGTTTTTTAGTTGATTGGAGTCCGGCATAGCATCCATGATGGATTTTCCCTCACGTTAAAAAAGAAAAGAGTATGTTGCTTCCACGAAACATTTTCACATGTAAAAAATCAGCAACTACTTACCAATAAGTGAGCTGCCCTTTATTCTGTTAAAGACATCATTAGCCGAGCTGGACCTTTTGGTGGATCCAAAAACGTTTGTCATTACGTTTTATAAGAAACGATTACTTATCACGACACGGTCGATTGTGCCAGTAATCACGTTGGACGGGACGAAACTGCTAACTCACAGAAAAAACTACACTTGGCACAGTCGACTACAATGAAATGTACTAGGTAATCTTACAAAATGATGTATCCCTGCGAGTGCCGCCATAATTAACTTACCGAAGATTGTGACAAACATGGTATCCACCGAACTTGACATTAACATGTATTGATTGCTATGCCTGCTATTTATATCAATCTAAATAAACATATTAGGGACTGTGTTAATGTCTGAAATAAAGGATTTGTTATTATTATTATATTTTTATTTTAAAGTTGACTTTCTCATTTAACTTTAAAATATAAAATAAGTGTATTGGGATACATAATTATTGCTCTTTACACACATACATGATACTGTCAAGTTCGGTGGATACCATGTTTAGTTACTTCATTATGGCACTAGCAGGGCTACATCATTTTGTAAGGTTAAACTAGTACATTTCATTGTAGTTGACTGTACACTAGACAGAAGTAAATAGGTACTCTCGGTCTATAGGTCGTCATCACATCACGATTACAGTTTAAAGAGATAGTAGCTTTTCTGGCTCACTGTTGTTCTCTAAACGATCACGCGATGACAGTTTATCAGATGGGTGGCCACTTTGTAATATTTCAAAATATTCATCGTTTTCATGATTCGAAATAGGCACGTAAAGTCATTGGTTTCGGATGCCAATTAAAGGGTTTATGGGAGGCTTGAAAATTTTCAACAGTTACATTCTTTTCGCGTCTCGCTTTTTTACACAGCGATAACCTCACGACCTATTTACATAAAATCAATCCAAAAGGCTTGCATGACTATTAAGTAATTATGTATCAGTAATATGCATGCATCGAGCCAGATTTTATCCCTGATGGGGTAATCAGTCTATACATCTATTACGCCCACAATTCAGTTTTTTATTCTTTTGTCCCCCGTAATGGGTGGCAGGTCCAGGCTGTGACACACGACCCACTGTTGAAATTTTCAAGCCGCCATAAAGTCATGTTACTGTCAACATATCTATACTTTATCCGAGGAAATATGCTTCTAGACAAAAATAAATACTCTCTTGTAGGCTTGTAGGTAGGTCGTTATCGCTACGGATATTCGATTCAATAAGACTTTTTTTCGCTGACTAAGTACGAGTAAATCCTAAAAAAACCTAACAAGCCTGACATCACAGCGGGACGCGCGTAAATTGCGTTTGCCGCCAATTTAATGCAGCGCCATGACAGTTGCCTTGACAGATGTCAACGTCACACACAGGCCGGGGAAGGATCGTGTTTTTAACGAATATTTGGATTTAATTTAGGAAGAGATTTTCAGTTCTCTTTTTTATTAAACTGGTAAGTACTATTAAATGGTTTAGGTATTACTAAGTATCATCAAGAAGCTCGTAGCGCCGCATGGCCTCTTTTGGGAGTCCTGGGACATCCTCCCGAGGGCTTACCCGGGTCTCTCAACCGTAGGTAGGCTGTTGGGCGTTACGTGAGGTGTTTTAGTCGGTAGGAGTCCGGCATAGCATCCATGAAGGACTTTCCCTCACGTTAATAAACAAAAAAAGCCCCGCATGGCCTGAAAGAAATTGTCGTGTAGTGCGATATGGCACTAGACTGCTTTAAGTGTCCTATTAAATTCCGCTTTGACTAAAGCGATTCATGAATGGGTGACCATTGTTTTGCATTTCCATGAACTAGTGACATAGGAGTCAGTAAAAATATGGTGAAGACAATCCGTCCGTTTCAAGAGTGGTGTTGCAAACAGCCACCCACTGTTTTGGATCAAACGATGTGTACCTATGGATTGATAGAACGAGGAAAAGGGATAAATTAAATCAGAAAATCGGAAAATGTAAAGGAAAGAGGAAATGATTATTACGTAAAGAACTGTGGTAAAGGAAAAGCAAACCACTAGAGAGGAAGGAAACTCGGATACGTGGCGTTAACGCAATCCTTACTAGAAATGCAGTCATGTAGGTACCTACTTTGTGAGACGGTTTACCTCATGCCATTCATGAAGACGCGCCTTACTCTTTCCTTTTGTCCTTTTCACATTTATTTTCCTTCTGTCGATACATACTAATTATTATTTATTCTAAGTGCTAATTAGTAGTATGTAATAGCAGAAAATTCATGTGGAAGATTGCACTTTTGCACTGTACTGATTTGAGCAAAAGTGGGGCGCGTCTTCGTCAATGGCATGATATCTGGGCCGCAGTCCAGGCCAGGCCTACCATGCCATGCATGGGTCAAAAATTTTGAACCATGTATCAACAAACTGATGCTGTCCCGTGATTTTTTAATAGAGCCACGTATCTAAACAGTTGTTCTCAGACCTTCTTAAGAAGAGAAAACACTGTTTTAATTGTTTTGGACGTTTATTTTTCGAAAACAATGCGTTGTGGATGTCTCAGAACTACTCGTCTGAAGAAAGAGTGAGAGACAGAAAAAGAGTGAGAGATATCGAAAGTATAACAACACTTACCTGATTGGTCAGATGATAAGTGATTAGGATTAAACATTCACTTACTTTAATAATATCATATTTGGCAATTGATAGTAAAATGAAAAGGCACCTCAGCGCTGCATCTTCAGACCCAGGTGATAGAGAAAATTTATCTATCTAGGCCTGATTTGATGACGACGATGACGAGACGATGAAAATCAATAAATCTAATCAGACCTAGATAGATCAATTCTCTATCATCTGGGTCCCAAGAAGCAGCCCTGAGGCACAGTATAAATATATGTTTAACCAGTATTGTAGCTCCCTACAAACGGACGAAGCGCAAGCTATACCTACGATTCTCGTTTTCGGCATGCCTTTCAGCAAGCAAGCAGCGTCCGCAGTCGCGATTGTGCCGAGTAGACGAATGGAAGGTGTGTCGTTTTTTAAATAGTAACCGCGCGTGTTTTATTTACTAAAAATATTTAATATGACAACTAGTGTCTATTGTGCTTGTTTTGGTTGCATGAATTCGTCAATAACGCACCCAGATATAACGTTTTTTAGATTACCTGGAAACTCCGAAAGGTAAGACTATAAATTGATTTTGGTACTATACCACTAGTTGACTAAAGTTAAACAAAGTGATTGACACGAGTGAACTAGGTTGTTACATGAAGTAGGTATGTTTGTGTTTAAAACTAGACTTGTGCTTGCTCAGTCAGTGAACGGTGCGATCCAATATAGTACAATATCCAAAAAAAAAACTAGTTCAGAACTCTAGTACGTGTAGGTAGTACATTTAGTTCCGTTGTCAGTTCGTAGTTATTTAATTGAGAGCAATGATTTAGGTATGTTTCAAGAGTATTCATTTCTTTGTGGATGACCGATGTTACAGTACACTTAGCACCGTATGACTGCCTCTGTGGCGCGGTCGGTATTGCTACTGCCTGCGGCGCTGGAGGTAGTGGGTTCGATTCCCACCCGAGACAAATATTTGTGTGACCCATAAATGTTTGTCTCAAGAGTCTGGTTGTTTCTATGTATAATATGTATGTATTTAAAAAGTATATTAGTATTAATATCCGCGGTCTGATACCCATAACACAAGCAGGTTATTCCTAGCTTACTTTGGGATCAGATAGCGTTGTGTGAAAATGCCCGTGATTATTTATATATTTATAAAAAAAATTACAGCATTTTTGTTACCTTTGATTTTTATTACACGCATAGAGACAAATATGAACTTCCAAAGTTTAACACAACTTGACAATGTACGAAAAGTACTAGTGTACTACAGACTGACTAGTACTTTCAAATCGAAAAATAGTTTTAATTTTGTAAATCAAAAATTTAACGCAATGAATATAAAGACTAGAATTCCGTGATTCTATTACTGACGAAACATGTCGCGAGCCGATTATTATTGTCTACGCCGTTTTCAAATTTCTACACCCGTCTCACTCAATCGTTAGTAGATAACGGGCGCTGCGCCGCCACGCCGCCACCCCGCGACGCCAGCCGTTGCGGGGATATTATATTATTACTCACAAAGTATTTTTTTGTTTAAATAAAAAAGGTACATATTTACTCGAAATGAAAGCCGGTTGTCAGTAAAACAACAATCCTTAATACAAATTGAAGGCCTTGTGGGCGGATTGAAAAAATCAACTGCATTAGGCTCACTATCTATTACGCGTACGTAAAACTATAAGGTAAAATGTGGGCGTATACTATGCCTCTGCCTACACCTTCAGGGATAAAGGCGTGACTATATGAATGTATTTATGTACATATTTACAATCGCAATACTAAATAGAAAGTCAAAGTAGGCACATATTATTTAAATGCTGTAGGTGGGCAGCCCTATCGCATGCTTACGTACCGCGCGGCTGTAGGCATTTATTTCTAAAATCCGGCCGAGTCAAACTACAGTATACAGTGCCTGAGGTACCTAATTAACCCATCATTGCCCAATAAGAAATTATTGAAGTAAGTGAATGTTTATCCTAATCTAATCACTTTAATATAGAAAAACACACAAACGGATATATAGAATAATTAGAAAGCTGTTATTGTTTGCGTGTGAATTTGCAACGGCAAACCTCTTCCGGCGCTTATTTGCAATATTTAAAAAGCTTTAAAATCAAGACTAAGTTTCTCTTAAAATAATTGCATTGCAAATTGATAAATTTATAGAAAAGTAATTATAGTTTAATTTGATCGAAGTTTATGTTATGTGAACTCGTTTATGTTCCTACACGTTTTTTATCTGCACACTAGTGCCATCTATGAACAGAATACTGAACTGAATGATTATGGACCGCGCACGAGTGACATTTTGTGATTGTTTTGAGACAGAACAAGTAATTCTCGTTTTTGTGGTTACACTATAAGAATTATACTTTTATGGTTATACTGTGTGTCTATTGTATTGAATTTGCTTGATTTAACTTGCCATGCCTTATGAGTAAAGCGGTGGATTGAGTACTTCTCCCATTTCCAAGTTATTCTGATTGTGTATAGATGCTACTTATTATCAATATTTCTTATAGTATCTACTATGATTTTTATATAAGGCTCTGCATCAGCTTGCTATAACCTAAGGAAGCGGAGCATTACAAAATCTCAAAAAAAATATATCAACGGGATTCACAGTATTTCACGGTACTGGCTGTGGGGCATGCCTGCCTCCGTGGCGCACTTGTGTAATCGCCTGCCACGCTGGAGGTCCTGGGCATCCTGGGTTCGCTTCCTGGGTCGTTCCAAATATCACAGATGTTTGTTTCGGGGTTTGGGTGTTTTCTATGTATTATAAGTATGCATTTAGAAATTATAGAGGTAATAGCTTTTGCCCGCGGCTTCGACCGCGTAGAAGTCGCTATCGCGTAAAATCATAACCCCCCTTTTGTGCAGCCGGTTAAAAAGTAGCATATGTCCTTCCCAGGGCCTCAAACTCTATCACCAATTTCATTACAATTGTTCCAGCCGTTTAGGCGTGAAAGCGTAACAGACAGACAGAAAGACAGGCAGACGGATAGACAGAGTTACTTTCGCATTTATAATATTGGTAGGGATTTATTTCAAGCTTTTTTAAGAAAAATAATAACAAACATCTTGTAACTGAAAATCTTAGCAGAGTTCCATCGCATTTGTTATCTTTTTAATTTCCGGCTAACTTCCCGCACAGAGTAGCCTCAAGTAAATATCATTCCCAGTGTTCAGCGGCGCGGATAATCTGATTCTCATCATTCAGCTGTGCTCTTTAATTTCAGCTTCAGAAAACATTTCAAATATTAACTGTAAACAGATGTTGTTTCAACGAGAGAAAATTAAATATTTAAGGACAGTTATTTTTGCATTGCATTGATAGAATCTTACCAAATGTGGTTCGGCGGAGGGGGAAATATTGTGACCGGTGGAAGGTGAGCGCTGACGCGTCTTTTGGTGTTCACCTTAAAGTTACATGTATGGGTCAAAATTTCCAAATACCCACACAAAGTTTCTCTCTGTACCACTCTAGGGACCTGGAGAGTCCGCACGGTAAATCCATAGAATGCTGAGCCAACGGTTTCTTAATGCTTATTACGATTAACTAACTGTATCCCGTATGGCGACGGGGAATAGCACAAAAGGTCGACATTCCAATTTATCCCGAGGGTGACGTGGAGGCAACTAAGGAAACACTTTCGCAAAACGAGCCATTGCGTTAAGATTTAAAACTCGAAATGAAACCTGGTTGTCGGTTGACAGTCGTTGGGCCAGGCTAAGGGCCTTGTGGGCTGCTTGAGAAGTTTCAACTGTGAATCGTCACAAACTGCGCCTGTCCATTTCAACACGGTAACAAGCTCACCACCTATGACGTGGGACATAAAACTAAAAGGTGAAATGTGCGCGTACACTATGCTACTTACCCTGTCAGGGATAAGGCGTGATTATATGCATGTATGCAAATAACTGAGCAGGCCAACTTCGTACTGCCTCATCATCATTGTCAAGTATGTTCTCTCGACTGAGTCAGTTTAGGGCACTTCTATTTCCGAGAGTTTCCTCGCATCTCAAGAATGACATGACTGTGATTATTTCATCAGCAGTGTCTGTACGTTTCAAGACGCCAAAAGCCTCACCTATTACAGAGGGTTCGAATACCACTGATGAACTAATAACGTTTACTATGCTTCTGTCTACACCTGTCAGGGAATAAGCGTGACTACTACGTTTATATAATGGAGATTTACTAGAAAATTCAATATCATTTCACGTTTTTATTGCATCGGGATGAGTACCTACGACTAAACGATGGTTTATAAAGACATTCAGGCAACAATTTATCATAGGCGAGGCCGCAGTGGCAGCCGTGGGTCTATTGGAAGTCCTGGGACATCCCTTCGAGGGCTTACCCGGGGCTTCCAACCATAGGCTGTTGGGCGTAACGTGAGGTTTTTTAGTCGGTAGGAGTCCGGCATAGCATCCATGAGGATATTCCCTCACGTTAAAAAAAAAGGCAACAATTCAACGAACAGGTACCAACTCAACCGTACCAACCAATAGATAATAGTTATTTCAAAGTATGACACGTCACAAGCCAATATTAACGGCAATATTCAATCTGACAGAATCATTTCCAACTTCACAATAGACAGTGGTCTACGCCATCTGAAATACTACAATACTCAATGGTGCAAACTGTTCCCATTCAATTTCGGTTCGATGCTCGTGAATGCTGGACTTATTCGAATGATTGTAAGTAATCTATCAGTGATAGGCTGGGTTACATGGCGCTGGAACATCGACACTAATAATGGCTGTTTACGCTCCTATAATATAAAGCAGTTCCAAACTATGTCTCTATAGTCTTGTGTACTGTGAGAATGACCCGTAATTGCTTGATGTCGCCATCGCTTTCCATCAGGCGGGCGGTATCACTGAGTAATTTAGAAAAAAATGTTTTAGCGATAAATATGTTTTTCTTTTTACAAATTCAATCAATGAAATCAGCCCCTGGCAGTTCACTACTGAACCTAGGCAACTAATTATATCATTTTTTTTTTCGCCAATGGAGACAGATAAGCCTCTGGTCTCACCGTCACCGGCACAAAGTCGCCCCAATGAGCTGTGAATTTTTTAGGAGCAAGAACAAAAGATGACCATTCTAATAGCTAAAAGGTTAAAGAATTTTTGATATTGTGTGAGGAATACAACTTTGATTATTAGGCTCTTCAGCAGGGGCGGAAAGATTTAAAAAATGCCGAGAGACACGAATAATGACGCGTACAATCCAATAGGGAAAATAAAATGTTAGAGACTATCATGCTATCAAGGAAAAAGTCGACATAGTAACCAGGTGCCCATAAAAATTGGTATTCCATACAGTTGAATCCTCGACAATCTTCCTTGTGAGTCACTTTGAAAATTTGGTCAGGGTTGTAAGTGGAGAAACCGCTGAACTAATTGAGCAATGTTTTCTCTGTAGAAAAGGTTACAAGGTAAACTTCGATCTTTTGAATATAATACTGCAAGACATTTGCATCTGAAACATAATTCTCGATAAAAATATAATACTATAGTGATGCCTTAGATCCTACTATCAAACGCAGCTGACTCGACAAATCTTATATTCTTGCTTATCCTCAAAGTTAGCACCTGCAGCCCCTCGGTGAGATAGTGTTCAAGGAGTGTTTCGTTCTGTGTACGCTATGGTATGCAATAGCTCCCTGTCCCAGATTTTCGAACCGACTACACTATTAGATTTTCAAAATTGGCCTTTAAAGGCTTCTGCTGGGTCGATAGCCCGAGTGAGATGTGACACCTTTGGGGTTGCAAATATTCACATGCTATGGTGACCACTTACGACCTGGGGTCGTGCCTATGCATGTATGTTGGTGATCTAAAATAAAGAAAGCTTGGGTGATGTGACGAGACTGACAGTTGATGTGACAGGCGACTGTGAAGAAGTTGAAATATTAAAAGACAATGTACACCAAGACGCTGATGACAACATTTACTCACGCTTATAAAACGTCTTTATAACAACAAAATAAAATATAATCACATAATAATAGCCTGTGAACTAACAGTAGCGCCAACATTAACATAAAAAACCTGCGCGCACGCAACATTACTTGCATTTTATAACTATCATTATGATTCATTGGACTTAGTTATTACTTATGCATACTAAGCGCCACAATAAGGCCTTATTATACGCTACTCTTGTGAGGTATTTAGTAAGTCATATCTGCTTGACAGAGCCACAGAGCTGACCTTTGGGAATGGTTATCAGAAATGCTGAGATCTGCCATAATCACTGGCTACGTGAGTCTGACCTATGATAAATATAAATTCTTTCTCATGAATTATTATGTAAGTGCAGATAAGTTTAAATTCCTGGTTCATATCAGAGCTCTTTTTTAATGATGAAGGTTTATAAAGTCATACAAAGAGGGTAGGTACCAACCAGTAGTATAGTAAAATTGTAATTTATTTTTATCTGGATGAATGTTGTCTGTCCATAATTCTTTTTGAGTGTCGGGTTAGTATGATGTACCTACAGATAGGTCTTCACTTGAAATAATACTGTAGTCACGTCTTTATTTCTGAAGGGAGGCAAAGGCACCCATATTTTATCATCAGTTTCGGAACCTATTTTTGTGTTGAAATGAACAACCTATGGGCGGCTTGAAAAAAATTTCAACTGCGGGTCACGGCGACCAGCTCCTGCCCATTTCAACACGGCAATAGGCTCACCACCTATTACGTGGGACATAAAACTATAAGGTGAAATGTGGGCATATACTATGCCTCTGCCTACCCCTTCGAGGATAAAGGCGTGACTATATGTATGTACGTATGTATTACTCCAAAACAAACATGTCATATTTGGATCGACCCGGAAATTGAACCCAGCATCTCAGCGCAGCAAACGCATATACTACGTGTCTGTACCACTTAAGGCTTTCAACTTGGCTTAACGGGTTTCATTTCGAGTTTTACTTCTCTACGCAATGGATTTTTTTGCGAAAGTGTTCCCTTAGTCGCCTCTTACAGCACCCTCGGGATGTATTGGGGTGGCGACATTTTGTACTCTTACCCGTCGCAACACGGGACACCATCGTCGCCACACGGGGCATTTGAAGTAATGGTTGCTTTATATCTATGACTAGCTGACCCGCGCAACTTCGTTTGCGCCACATAAGAGAGAGTATTACCTGTTCCCGTCGCATTTACTCCCGTCGCGTTGCGTTTACTCCCGTAGCATTATTTTTAAGAACAATTTCGTTTATTAAAGAGGTATCCCGTGGCATTATTGTAGAAAAAAATTGATTGAAAGAAAGAAAGCAAGCGCATACATTTATAACAGATTAAAACACAGATTGCCATTAAAATGGTTATTGTGCACCAACCCAAAGATAGACACAATACATGCTATCGCGCAATATTTTTAGAACTTTTTTAAAAGATTTTTTTAAATAACTATAAATATTTACGCAGCACACGCAACGAAGCTCTCAAAAGGAATAACTTTTCCCCCGTTTTTGAAACATTTACTATTACTGCTCCGCTCCTTTTCGTTGTAGCGTGATGCTATATAGCCTATGACACTCCACAATAACGTAGCTTTCTATTGGTGAAAGAATTTTTAAAATCGGTTCAGTAGATCCCGAGATTACCCCTTATAATTTAACAAACACACAAACTTTACTTCTTTATAATATTAGTATAGATTTAAAAATATACTATTAATTAATATATTATGTTTAACTAGTAATATTTGGGCTAGATTGTAAATCTCTCCTACAGTATGACAGGCTTTATTTTTATAGTGACTGTTCAATTTGTAATCGTATAAGATTGTAAGCCGATGGAGGCAACAGAGGCACAGGCAGCTTGTGATTACCTACCTAAACACAATTTCGATCAAAAGAACAGAGAATATTATGACTAACGCCATCTATCGCTCGGCATGTCAAGCTAACAAAATCAATAACATCAATCTTTGTATTTTATCGTGAGACACGTACAGTTTGTCTATAAAGTCGTGAAATTAAATGAGGGCGCTGCTGAATGCATGTACGCAACCCTATATAGTACGACCAAAATGATTTTGATACGAGGAGTTCGTTCCGAGTAAAATCTTACTAATATTATAAATGCGATAGTTTGTGAGTGTGGATGTTTATTACTCTTACACGCTCGAACGGTTAAAGGGATCTGGCTGAAATTTGGTACAGGGATACATTATAATCTGGAATAACCATGGCTACTTTTTATTCCGGGAATAAGTTCTTACGGGAAGCGGGAACGAGAACAATACAAATATTATAAATGCGAAAGCTTATGAGTGTGGATGTGAGACTCTTTCACGCTCGAACAGTTGAACTGATCTGGCTGAAATTTGGTACAGGGATACATTATAGTCTGGAATAACACATAGGCTACTTTTCATCCCGGGAATAAGTTCCTATGGGAAGCGGGAACGAGAACAAATTCGACACGGGCGAAGCTGCGGGCATCAGCTAGTGAGTTAATAAATAAAACACATTATACATTTTTAATTTTGTTTCTGTTTTATTGAATCAGATCCAGAATAAAGTTATTGAACCAGATCCAGAAGCCCCGGTCTAATAGCGTCTTACAACCCACCAGCAGGTGCCTAGCAGTCCCAATTGCTTTGCCACAATCATGTAATTACATGTTTTATCTGTAACTTTCCCCCATCTGACAAGGATTTTTTTGGCGCAGTGCTCAAATATTAAAATCGTCTATTTCTTTCTTTGCCGACCTTTTCTGTGTTTACCAGGAGTTTCAAACTTTCCTTCATTATTAAAACCTTCGTTAACTATTCGCCTAACTGTACTCTCTGATTTTCCTGAAAAGAGTAAAAAAAGAAAATTAATTACATATTGGAAACAAACTATTGACATGAAGCAATTAATTCAAAATATGTCAAGTAGTCAAGAATTGAGCAATATCTTACAAAAAAGGCGCATTAATATCTGCTGCCTACAAGAAACAAAATGGAAAGGCTCAAAATCCAAAGATATAGGAAACGACTACCAGGTCATCTATCACGGCATCGACAACAAACGGAACGGAGTGGCAATAGTTCTGGATAAAAATTTCAAGACCCGCATAGTAAATATCACACGAAAAAGCGATCGGCTTATTACTGTCAAACTGGCCCTGGATGATCAGCAAATTACCAACATCATATCAGCCTATGCTCCACAGATAGGCTGCACAGACGCTGAAAAGGCCGAATTCTGGGACGATTTTGACGAGCTGATGCAGAGCATACCACCAAACGAATACAAGATCATTGGTGGAGATCTGAACGGTCATGTAGGTGCAAGAAACACAGCTTACGGCGTTGCCCACGGAGGGTTCGGGATTGGATATGCGAATAAACAGGGTGAGGACATCTTAAACTTTGCAGCAAGACACGCACTGACCCTAATAAATACAAACTTCCAAAAGAAAGCGGAGCACCTGATCACCTACAAGAGTGCGGGCAAAGTGTCACAAATAGACTTTATCATCTCGGACATCACTGTCAAGCAGAAGTTCAAAGACTGCAAAGCAATCCCTGGAGAAGCCTTGACATCCCAACACCGCATTCTAGTCGCCGTATACGATCTACCCAAACCTGTGAAAGTGGGGGTGGATAGAACACCTAGGACAAAATGGAACGAGCTGGATGGCCCAAAGGGGGAAACACTACTAACTGTGATTAAGAACTACCTTGAAACTGACGTTGGAACCAACTATGATTGCGCTGAAGGTATGTGGTTCAAGTTTGAAAAACGCTGTAAGGTAGAAGCAGCAGACATCTTGGGCGTGTCTAAGGGTCCTCTTCGTACTGGGAAAGATCCTAAGTGGTGGAATAACAAAGTACAAGAGGCGTTGGCTGGAAAGAAAAGAAGATTCAAAGAATGGCAAAGCTCGCAGACGATGGAGGACAGGGACAAATATAAACAAGCAAAGAAGCAAGCAAAGAGATGTGTAGCGCAGGAGAGGGCGAATTCAAACCAAGATTTTTATGATAATTTGGAAAATGCTGCAACTGAAAATGAGGTCCTTAAAATTGCAAAGACTAGGCACAGAGCCACAATGGACATCAAAGTCAATAAATACATAAAGAGTAAAGACCAAATACTACTGACGGACAACACACAAATTAGCGACAGGTGGTATGAATATTATAAACAACTTTTAAACGAAGAATTCCCACACGATAAGCCTATCCCCCTTGCAGAAACAAGCGGACCGATACCTGAAATCGACTCCGATGAAGTGAAACGGGCGGTGGCTAAAATGAAAAACCGAAAGGCTCCCGGCCCAGACGAAATCCCGGCAGACTTATGGAAGTGTCTCGGCCCTGTAGCGATTAACTGGTTGACTAAACTGTTTAATATCATCTTAATCACCAAACAAATACCGGAGTCATGGAGACGAAGCTATCTACTACCGTTCTACAAAAGTAAGGGTGATGTTGCACTGTGTGAAAACTATAGAGGCATAAAACTGACGTCACATACGCTAAAGATCTGGGAAAGAATTCTTAATAAACGCCTCTCAGCGCTCGCTGAAGTATCCCCAAATCAGTTCGGGTTCACAGCATCTAGATCTACCACCGATGCCATACAAGCAATCAGAATTCTGATGGAAAAGCATAGAAGCAACAAAAAGGACCTACACCTTACATTCATTGACCTCGAAAAAGCTTTTGACCGGGTACCACGTAACCTAGTGTGGCAGGCCCTACGTGCCCAAAAAGTACCAGAATATTACATTGACCTCATACAGGACATGTACAAAAACGTCAGTACAAGAGTTAGAAGCCTGGCGGGTTTAAGCAAGGCCTTCGAGGTCAAAGTGGGCGTCCATCAGGGATCTGCGCTCAGCCCTTTCCTGTTCAATCTGGTTATGGACTATCTCACTAAAGATATACCGGCACCATTACCGTGGGCCATGTTATACGCAGATGATATTGTACTGGCTGCCAATACCTCACAACATTTGCAGGAACTTCTAAACACCTGGACACAAGCTCTGGAAAAATACGGATTGAGAGTAAGCAGAAGCAAAACGGAGTACCTGAAATGCCCTTTCAGCGGAAACTCAACTCCTGAAACGATATGCATTGGGTCAACACCTATTCCCACAGTAGATAAATTTAAATACTTAGGCTCTATGCTTACAACGGATGCCAACATAGACGCAGATGTGTCCCACAGAATTAATGTTGCATGGCAAAAATGGCGAACGCTTACCGGAGTGTTGTGCGATCCTCGCATGCCCGTGAAAACTAAGGGCAAAGTATATAAGACTGCAGTCCGCCCGGCATTGTTATATGGGTCCGAATGTTGGACAGTTAAGACAACGCATGAACAACAGGTGCACGTCAGTGAGATGAAGATGCTGAGGTGGGCAGGGGGGGTGACCAGACTGGATAGGGTGCGCAATGAACACATACGCGGCAGTTTTAAGGTTGCGCCAATCATGGACAAAATGACCGAACACCGCCTCAGATGGTATGGACATGTAAAAAGACGCAGCGAAGATCACGTAGTGAAACTAGCCCTAAATATCCCAGAACAAAAGAGAGGCAGAGGCCGCCCGCCATCGACCTGGTGGTCAAATATCGAGAGAGACCTCAGGAAAGCCCAATTGCCAGAACCGACAACCCAAGACAGACGGTCTTGGCGCAGAAGAGTGAGGAGACCCGACCCCAAATAATGGGAACAGGGAAGGAAGAAGAAGAAGAAGATTGGAAACAAACTATTGACATGAAGCAATTAATTCAAAATAAAAATTGGTAGAAAACCAGATTGAACTGAGTATCAAAAATGTAGGTCGTACTATAAAATAACCATGTTGTTCTAACCACTGACTTACATTATAGGTAGATTGTAAGTTTAAGATTCTAACCTAAAAATATGCAAACAATGCCTTTTTTTGTCTCCAAATCGTAAATTCAGTAAATTTGTAACTTCAGACTGATTCAAAACAAACAATAACACGATTACATACCCACCAAAGATGCTGTTCGCTCATAAACATCCTCAAAATCCCACAACAATTGTCCAGATTGGCACTCCGCGAAACATCACTGGAAAACTTTAAAAATCACTTCCTGCGCACCACTCCGATTTTCTTTACTCATTTCTCAAACCTTTATGCGTAGTTTGGTCTCAATTTGTTGCAGTTTAATCCAAACATTAAAGTTACGTGGGAGAGTAAACGAAATTCGACGATAGCATTGACAACTGACATACTTATGTTTCTTGTTGCCAGTGTTGCCACACACATAACTATTTTTAGTTCCTCAAACATTCATTTCACGACTTTATAGACAAACTGTATTAACTTAATCAACAACAGGTTTACTCTAATTCCAATACTTTCACTTTTAAAAAATACTTATCTAATTAGTCGTCCTGGTATTAATAGAAGGTATATTTGAATGAAAACGTGAGTATTTAGTGTGTATCTGCTTATCCTTTCGAGGAATAGGCGTAGATATAATATTTGGTATGTAAGTAATATTTGGTTGGTTTCGTTATATATTTTGGTTTTCATGTTTGCCACTTTAGGGGTATTAAATAAAAAAATATCACACTTCAACAATACCTGATGAGATGAACTTGTTTCAGCGACTTTCCCTATAAAATGGAAGGTTATTTTAGCACCATGTGAATCCACCCTAGTATAAGGATTACTTTCAATCCGTCACTGCTGGCAATTTTGTTAACTCTCACGATTGTTCATCAAACGAGACAACAGCGGAACTATTCTATTTGAAATCCATTACCGTTATAAACTGACGTTTATGGAATGTTTGTATTAGTAACACAGTAATGTATTATGTTGTGAGAAATAAAACCAATTTGAACAGTAATAGGAATCTAATTTTGATAGTAGAAAAGTTAATTTTATGTTGGGTTGTATTTAATTTGATGGCCTTATTGTAGTATTTCACGTGTTTAGATAAGACATAGTGAAGACATAAACATGGAAGGTCACACGGGATGTAGATGAATCCTGGGAATCTTTCCGATGGCTTACCCGGGGCTCCCAATCGTAACCAGTGGTAGGACACGTGTGGTTTTAGTCGGTAAGAGTCCGGCATAGCATCCATGAGGGATTTCCACACGTAAAAACAAGGGGAGGGGGTGTAGATGGAAATTGTTCTACCTCCCCGCCTTTTTTAGGGTTCCGTACAAAAAAAGTAAAAAAAAACGGGACCCTATTCATGAGACTTCACCGTCCGTCCGTCTGTCTGCCTGTCCGTCACGAGGTTGTATCTTCGGAACCGTGATAGTTAGAAAACTAAAATTTTCACAGATAATGTTTTCTGTGTCCATAACAACAATAAGTACTAAAATCAGAAAACAATAATAAAAACATATAATAGGCACCCAGACAGCGCAGCGAACGTGATTTTCTGAGGTTTTTTGGTACGGAACCTATATGCGCGAGTCCGACTTGCACTTGTCCGGTTTTTTTGACAAAATAACTCTGCCTGCCTGGTGGAAAGCCATTGAGACATCTTGATAGAGTCGGTAAGACCGGCATAGCATCCCTGAGGGATTTCCTACAAGAAAAAAAAATCGTTTGTCTGTAAAGTCGGTTTACTGACGATAGTTGAAAGTGACATCTCAATAAAAAAAAAATTGCGTGTACTTAGTGTACACACGTAAGAAGTGAAACTTCTTCATAAACTTAATTTTCACCTCACCTTAAATTAAGTCCAAAAGTCCAAAAGTCCAAAAGGCCAAAAGTCCAAAAGTCCAAAAGTCCAAAAGTCCAAAAGTCCAAAAGTCCAAAAGTCCAAAAGTCCAAAAGTCCAAAAGTCCAAAAGTCCAAAAGTCCAAAGTCCAAAGTCCAAAAGTCCAAAAGGCCAAAAGTCCAAAAGTCCCAAAGTCCCAAAGTCCCAAGGTCTCAAGGTCCCAAAGTCCCAAAGTCCCAAAGTCCCAAAGTCCCAAAGTCCCAAAGTCCCAAAGGCCAAAAGTCCAAAAGTCCCAAAGTCCCAAAGTCCCAAAGTCCCAAACTCCCAAACTCCCAAACTCCCAAACTCCCAAACTCACAAACTCCTAAACTCCCAAAGTCCCAAAGTCCCAAAGTCCCAAAGTCCCAAAGTCCCAAAGTCCCAAAGTCCCAAAGTCCCAAATTCCCAAAGTCCCAAAGTCCCAAAGTCCCAAAGTCCCAAAGTCCCAAAGTCCCAAAGTCCCAAAGTTCCAAAGTCCCAAAGACCCAAAGTACCAAGGTCCCATCTAAAGTCCAAAAGTCCCAAAGGTCAAAAGTCCCAAAGTCCCAAAGTCCCAAAGTCCCAAAGTCCCAAAGTCCCAAAGTCCCAAAGTCCCAAAGTCCCAAAGTCCCAAAGTCCCAAAGTCTAAAAGTCTAAAAGTCTAAAAGTCTAAAAGTCCAAAAAGTCCAAAAAGTCCAAAAGTCCAAAAGTCCAAAAGTCCAAAAGTCCAAAAGTCCAAAAGTCCAAAAGTCCAAAAGTCCAAAAGTCCAAAAGTCCAAAAGTCCAAAAGTCCAAAAGTCCCAAAGACCCAAAGTACCAAGGTCCCATCCAAAAGTCCAAAAGTCCAAAAGTCCAAAAGTCCAAAAGTCCCAAAGTCCCAAAGTCCCAAAGTTCCAAAGTCCCAAATACCCAAAGTACCAAGGTCCCATCCAAAAGTCCAAAAGTCCAAAAGTCCAAAAGTTCAAAAGTTCAAAAGTTCAAAAGTTCAAAAGTCCCAAAGTCTCAATGTTCCAAAGTCCCAAAGACCCAAAGTACCAATGTCCCATCCAAAAGTCCAAAAGTCCAAAAGCCCAAAAGTCCAAAAGTCCAAAAACCCTTAAATGACATGCTATCCCTGGATAAAGTACTCTTAATTCGAATCCACCGTGGTGGGGAACAGAACAAAGATGGCGCGTAACCAAAAATCGTGACGTGACGTGACGCAAATTTTTTTCCAACGCCGATAAAGAAGTTTCACTTCAAAAAAAAAAGGCCTTAAACGGAACGTCTGCGAGCGAGGTAACGCCGCATACGTCATGTTTTGTCATGCGTGCAGCCGGCTCCATCGAAGTATAAGACGTTGTCACCGCAAAAAAACAGGGGGTGTAGATGAAAAATAGTTTTTGGAACGAAGTTCCTTATCGCGCGTTGTGAAAGGGGGCTAGACGGAAAAAATTCTCACGAAAAGTTGTAACGACACTTTTTTAACCGACTTCAAAACAGGAGGAGGTTACTCAATTCGGCCGTTTATATGTTTTTGCTATAGTATGGAGGGTAGAGGTACCTCTACCCTCCTTTAATATGGGGGTAATATGGGGGGGGGTAATATGGGGGAAGGGGGGGGGAACGGGGGGAGGGGGGAGGGGGGGGTAATAAAATGGGGGTTAATAATAAAAAATATATGATTATTAATTAAAAAAAATAAAATCTTATTATAATTCCTTCACTAATTTTTGTTTTTGTTTTTGTTTTTGTTTAAGTACAATAAAATTTTAAAATTAAAATAAAATTTTATTACAATTCCTGCACTAATTAATTGAAAGGAACTTCGTTCCATTCGGGTGTCCCTTGACACCTCTCAAGTTTTTTCTCCCTGTTTTTCCATACACACACTCGTGAATGTGTACGATTCTTGTACCCGTCGATAACAGTTCAGCTAGTTCAAAAAGATTGGTTAGTAAAACCAACGACAGTTTGTGATTGAATGCTATAAATCGAGAAAATAAACTATTTGTTACTTACATAAAAACTTTATAGGTAGGTAGTACTGGCGGAATAAAATGTTTCGGTTTTGATGTGACGGGAATCAATCCTTGTATTAAAATTGCTCTCGACTTAGCGTTTAGTCCCAGTTGTACACAAATTTTCACTTAAAATCTAGTAGGCCTGATGTTATTATTAATTTTGTACGTTTTCATAATATGACCCTTTTCATTACATGTAGCAATCCCTTATGCACCCTTATGCCTATTTTTTTTTTTTTTTTTTTATACCACTAAGGTGGCAGACAAGCATACGGCCCACCAGATGTACCGGTGGTCACCGCAGCCTATGGACGTTTGCAACACCAGAGGCGCCACACTCGCGCTGCCGACCCTGTAAAAACCTTCTAAGACCCCTCTTGAAGAACCCCATACTGTAGGCGTTTGGGAAAACCGAGGCAGGGAGATCATTCCCCAACCTAAGCGTGCGCGGTAGAAAGCCCCTATCGGATCTAACCGTGCTCGAGCGCTCCGGATGCAACATGTGAGGATGAACACCCTGTCTGTGGCGAGCGGTGCGATGATAGAATGTAGCCGTAGGCATCATGTCAAACAATTCCTCAGAGCACAAACCGTTATACAGCCGGTAGAATACACACAGAGAAGCAAAGTCTCTCCTGTCATTAAGAGGTTCCACATAACCTGCAAGTATGGGATCGCCGACAACTCTCATAGCACGCCTTTGCACCGAGTCAAAAGGATGAAGCTGGTATTCAGGTGCCCCCGCCCAGAGGTGACAGCAGTACTCCATGTGCGGCCGCACTTGCGACTTGTAGAGAAGCAGTGTTTGAGCCGCAGTAAAGTACCGCCGCGCCCTACTGAGCACTCCGAGCTTCTTGGACGCCAGCCTGGCCTTGTCCTCCAAATGACTTCGGAACTGAACGACATTGGAGATCTCAACACCAAGGATCCCTATACTTTCGGAGATGGTGAGTGACGTGCCCTGAAATTGTGGCGCCACAGTAAATGGGGTTTTCTTAGCAGTGAATACACATACTTGAGTCTTGGTGGGGTTGAATTGGACAAGATTTTGTCTTCCCCAATCGGACACTCTAGAGAGAGTAGCCTCGATTTCGGACACAAGTTTTTCACGACTTTCCTCCACTACAGCTCGAGAGATACCGGGACGGCCCGTGTAACATGTGTCACCCGTACTGTCGTCTGCATAACAATGAATGCCGTCAATGGACAACATGTCATTGATATGCAGCAGAAACAAAGTGGGGGACAACACTGAGCCTTGTGGTACTCCAGCGTTTATGGCCATGCATTCAGAACAGCTGCCGTCAACAACGGCCCTGATGCTTCTACCGGCCAGAAAGCTGGACACCCATCCACATAAATTCTCGGGCAATCCATAGGAGGGCAATTTCGTTAGAAGACCACGGTGCCAGACCCGGTCAAAAGCTTTAGAGATGTCAAGGCTCACTGCTAGAGCCTCGCCTTTGCTCTCAATAGCCGCCGCCCATCGGTGTGTGAGGTACACGAGAAGATCGCCTGTCGAGCGACCGTGACGGAAACCATACTGTCGATCACTGAGCAGAAGGCCTATTCTGTTTCAACGAACAACGATGTTCGGGCCGAAGTTTCGTATAAAACCTACTACGGTTCCATACGTTCCGCAATTTGCGGACGAAACGAAGTTGATTGACGTTAAACCTACTCTAATTCACTAATCGTACGAACGAAAATTCACATTCATGACAGATAATTGTTCGAAACATTAACCTAATATTGACGAAACCAAAAGTGTTACCGTTTGATTTTCGTTTCCTTGTATATTTTGTAAGAATTTTAAATAAAATGTCTAGAATGTTACTTATTGAGGCTGCTCTACGTGAAGAACGATTAGAGCGTAGAAGAAATCGTCTTAGACTGCCAAATTAAGTCAATTACCTATGTGATTATTTCCGTAGTAGAGTTAATTGCAAAGTATAGGCTCGGCTACGGGAGAGAACCCCACCCAAGTTCCGCAGTCGGTGGCGGGAGCGCCGCCGACGTGTCTTCGTCCAATGACTGGGGGCCTGAGGATGGTGGGGGGCTGCCCACCGTCCATGGTAGCCGTAGGTCTGTTGGGAGGCCTGGGGTATCCTTTCGAGGGCTTACCCAGAGTTTCCAACCGTAGGCTGTTAGGCAGGATACGTGTAGTTTTTTTGTTGGTAGAAGTCCGGGGCATAGCATCCATGGGGATTTTATCTCACGTTAAAAATGGCCCCCGTTGCATTGGGCCCAAAAGACTAGGAGCATTCCCCTTTGAATAGCGATGCCTATTCGTTGGGAGAAATAACTGCTAGCCCTTGGGTCACCAGTCGACTCAACCAAAAAGTATGCGCGTTGGACCCCATGCATCGTAGGTCCATGGGGTTCAACGCGGTCTCGACACCAACTGGAAGAAAACTGTAAGACGAGTCGAGACCCTGATACCTACTTAGTTTTTTTTTTATTTTCTACTGCTTCCGGGCTTTTTCTTTTGTTCTATAATAATAATAGTTTATTGATACATTAAAATGGTGACAGGTAACAAAAGGGGTGCTTACATGCTATTGTCATTATTGATGTTACTATGCTGGCTCCCAAACTAGGCTATTGCCTGTATCTTGGGAGGCAGCGACTTAATTCTAGTTCATACTGAAAATAATATATGTTTATGAGGTAAAATAAACAAAAACAAGTGTCTTGCCCAACTTTTATTAACTGATACAATCTATATACTATTTGTCTTTTATTATTTCCTATTATATAGTATCTCCTATCCTATTTGTTTCTAATAACTTGAATCAGTTCCAACAGAGCAGCTTGGATCTGCATCAGTATATTCACGAATCATGATCCCTGCGAGCTCGGTATTTCTAAATGTGTAATTCTCTGCACGCACCTCCCCTATCTCAAACAATCTCCGTCTCACATCAGAGCCAGAAGATTCTCCCCTTCACCTAGGGGCAGTTGGTACAGAAGCTGCAAAATAAAATAAATTCACATTAAAAAAAAATTACTCAACAAGACATAATATCTCACGTGTGTGTGTGATATTCAATAGAATAAATAACATTCAATTGCACTGTAAGATGAATTGTTTACTTACAAAGGTTTTTATGTGTATATGTATAAACGATTTATTATGTTTTAGAAATAGATTTCAAATAATAATAATTTTAATTTTCTTTACATTATTGTTGACATGAAACAAACGTCAGATACATTTTTTAACGTAAGGTTATGACATTTGCATCTCTACTTGTCTATATCAAAATGGTTGGAAATATACTATTACATAATATAATTCCTTTTTATTCTTTTTTTCTGCATACATATTACAAGAAATGTATTATAAACCACTTGTTACATGTAAAACATTTCATTAAAACTTACGTGTTTTTAAATTTAAAAATATGTGAAAACCGTAATTACCATAATAAGACATCAGCAAATGACCTCCCTATCATTGTCGTTCACAAAATGTGTCTATGCATCCGAAGTTCGTGCTCCGATCCGCAATTGATATAGAATAGGGTCAGCCACGAAACTTCGTTTTGTTTTCGTTCGTTAACGAAGTTTCGTTTTCGAAGAAAGAGAGTAGGCCTCCAGGTCGTGTTCCTCAAGGTACCTCAGGAGCTGTGCATTAATTACACGCTCCATCACCTTTGATAATAGGGAGGTGACAGCTATAGGCCTGTAATTGGCCGGGTCGGTCCTGTCACCTTTCTTGGGCACAGGATGCACGTAAGCGGTCTTCCACGACGCCGGGACTTTTTTCATGGAGTAGGAAAGCGTGAAAAGACGTGTAAGTACCGGACACAACTCCGCACCACACCGCTTAAGCACCACCGCGGGAATGCCGTCCGGCCCACTCGACTTATGCACGTCAAGGGTATGAAGCTCCCGCCTGACATCCCGCTGCCTGAATTTAATTTCTGGCATTGAAGTGCCACACCAGGGGACGTCAGGCGGCAGCGCACCTCCATCGTTCATGGTCGAGTTGGAGGCAAAGATAGAGCCCAAAAGGTCGGCTTTCTCCTTGGCACTCTGGGCCAGACTACCGTCCCGTTTCTGCAGGGGTGGTAATCCTGACCGACAGAAGTTTCCCTCGGCAGCTTTGGCAAGCGACCAGAATTCACGACTTCCAGAAGGGTAGCCGGCTAGTCGCTCACCAATTCTGCCGACGAAATCGAACTTTGCCCTGGCAATTGCTCGTTTGCTGGCCCTCGAGGCGGCATTCAGCTTGCGTTTCACTTCAGATATGTTAGGATCAGAATTTTTGCGAGCCGTGGTCCAAGCCCTGTAGACAGACTCTTTCAGCTTTCTAGCTTCTCTGCAAGACCGATTAAACCACGGTCGCTTTTTTTCCCCTGCAGGGATCCAGCGGTTAGGAATGTAGCCTTCCATACCTGCCAAGATCCCCTCAGCAACTGCTGCAGAGCAGGTGTCCAGATCGTCTGATGTGAAGCAAAGCCGCCTCCACGGGTACGATGCAAAGAACTCACGCAGTCCATCCCAGTCTGCCGACTTATAGTGCCACACATGTCGCCACTCCTTGGGCCGGCGTGGTTCCGGCCTTGCTAGTGGCACTCGCGCCCGAACAACACAGTGATCTGATGAGCCAAGAGGCGCATCCACTGAAACAGTATATCCGTCCGGACGCGTAGTCAGCAGCAGGTCCAGCAACGAACTCTTTTCGTTCTCCCGGTCCGGTATTCTCGTGTGAGATTTGACCAATTGGGAGAACCCATAGGTCAGGGCAAATTCATGAGCAGCTTTCCCCGCAAAGTTAGTGATCCGAGAACCTAACCAGTCAACGTGGTGACCATTGAAGTCTCCCATAATCACTATCTCTGCGGAGGGATACCGCTCAATGACTTTGTCAGTCGATCTTTGCAGGTGTTCAAAGAGACGGACCGTGTCCGCGTCACCGCTATGAGACCTGTAAATGCACGCGTAGATCCGAGTGTGGCCCCCGTGATCCACGCGCGCCCACAATACTGACAGGTCCCTGTCTTCCAGGCCCTTGAGACGGCGACAGCAGATATCATCCCGGACGAACATGCATACCCCAGCCTGTGCCTTGAAGTTAGCCTCAAGCTTATAGCCGGGGTACATCAAGTAGGATGTATCAACCGGACATGAAATCTTCGTCTCCGTCAGGAAAAACAAATTAGGCTGCTTAGTTTCCAAGTGGTTGTGGATTGCGTTAATGTTGGAGTGCATTCCCCTGATGTTGCATAAATCCACAACAAGTGTGGACTTCGACGAAACCGCTGTGGATACCTTATTCTTTGTTTTTCTTGCCATGACATATATGCCTATGACCGGAGGCCTCGGGTAATTACCCGGATAGATGACCCAGGATCATCTGACTCTTATAAGCGGCTGCATCATATCCTCAGTTGGTAGGTGCATCACTTGTATGTGAGACTGGCTAGCGTCCCAGATATATCGATGGGACATGATCAATTAAATTTAATAAAATAAATTTATTAAATTAAATTCATAAATTTTTCCTCTTGAACTCTTTAAACATACCTACATTACTTTATTTAAGAAAGTGATCGTAGAAGGCTTCCGTTTTTCCTTAGAGATATGGTACCCTAAAAATAGCTATAATGCACTTTTTCTCCAAAAATTTAACTGTATCAAATTTCATGTGCATCCGTACGCGCCATTTTTTTTTTTAAAAGTGGTACAAAGTATTTACTTCAAGTATTAATATAAATAAAGGTATTTCAACATTTACCTCTTAAAACCTGTTTGTAAAACTAATTGCATTCGCCCTCCGTACACAAATAGGCTGTGACTAAGTCACTTGACTCATACATGAGGTAGGTAGATATATATGTATATGTTACATTTTTGTATGACTCACAGAGAGGGTGTAAAACCAGTGTGGGTGTTAACCCACACTTACTTTACTTAATACACCCTACTTTAATTACTTTTGTAAAACCACACCAATGTGTTTTGTATCTCAAATTAAAGATATAGACCTGCAATAGGTATTTTCCTTCTCTTTAAAATCTGTTTCACAAAACTTTAACAAAAAAAAACCTCAATTTCTCAAAATCACGATATTGATAGAAATTATGAAATTTGTTACATTCCTATTTAGTTTTATTATCTAAGTTTACATACGTGACCTTCAATAAAATAAAGTTAAGCTACAGAAATAACAAAATAATGATGACAAAAACATCTTGTTATCTCAGATAGAATCTTTGGCATTTTTAATTTAAGAGGAGAGAAACAATAATGTATCGGCTTTATTTTCATTTTGTATTCAACAGTAATTTATTAAAAATTGTTTATTAATTTGTTTTCCACTTTTTATAATTTTAATCAGGCCTCCAATAGAAACTTCAGCTTGGCCTAAGTAGTGTCACTGACAACCGAAAATAACGACTTAACGTGCCTTCCAAAGCACGGAAACGATGGCAAATAAATTACCACAAAGAGGTAACCAATCCAAGGACCAGCCACTGCGAGAGTTGCTTATAGTAGTGACGTTTACGCAGCACTGAGTCAGCGAGGATACGTGCGTTTCATAATTCTATGCCTGATGCCTTATTTTGAAGACACAACCGAGTTTCCTGCCATATGCAGTAGAGAAAAGATCATGTAGGTATTGTTTTAGTTCAGACACGCAACGTCCTGTGAGGTGAAGGTCGTGGGGGTTTTCATGAAGAAAGGTTGTAAGGTGGGCAAGTACGCAATAATTACACATTTTAATAACTTTAAACCACAAACATTATATTTACTTAAGTAGTATGTATTACTTTCTCGGTTTGTTTACGTTTTTTAGGGTTCAACAGTTGCTAGACAAGAAACGCTTATAATTTTCGTAATGGGCACCCACTGTTGGGAGTCCTGGGCTGTTAGGAGTCCTGGGACATCCTTCCGAGGGCTTACCCGGGCCTCCCAACCATAGGATGTTGGGCGTTACGTGAGGTTTTTTAGTCGGTAGAAGTCCGGCACAATATCCATGAGGAGTTTCCCTCACGTAAAACAAAAAAAAATGGGCACCCATTTCTTCAAACTCTGTCTGAGTCATAGGTAGTCTTAAATATCTGTAATTTTGTATTAAATATCTGTAATTTTGTATTAAATATCTGTAATTCAACATTTTTATAATGACAAGAAATTTGAAGACCGTCAATGGCATTCATCGTGCAACTGCAGCGTCTAAAAACTAATAAAAGTAGATTTAGGGAGTACAGTACACATTGCGATGCGTCAGTACTTTACTTCCATAATCTGAAATACTGCAATAATAATCGCTACTTGACCAAATTTTCTGTTTTATAAAACTGACTTATCCCGCGCCCGACCAGAATCTTTATTTCCAACATACGTAAAATATTTACCTACATCCTTCTAAGTAAATAGGTTACGTGCATACGGAACCCAACACACGATTTGTCCATCTGTTTATGCATAACGTGCCACGAAAATCCGTTTTGACCAGCCTTAGATCTTTGTCAGTGAATAGTGCGTAAGTGGGGAGCCTCCCTTAACCGTAAATCAAGTTACGGCCATTTTATCTGCTGAAGGATCTTTTTTTATTTCCCTCGGCTATTGTGTTGCGGAATTAACTTATTCCGTTTTCTATTTAAATGGAGTTAAGTAGATTTGGCGGGAGATACGCATTGTTGTGTGTGCTCCCTGTTGGGTTGTTTGTTTCATGCCCGTTAGTAGTAAAGGGTTAATAGTATTTGTATTATTTAGTAAAATAACTTAATTTTATAAAAAAATGGAACAGTGAGAGTCGAACTGGTGAAGTCGAATGGATGTAAAATTTGTATCTCTGACCACCCTTTCTAGGGGGTAACGTATAACATGACATAAAAAACTATAAGATAAGAAGTGGGCGTATACTTACTATGTCTCTGCCTACCCCTTTGGGGATAAAGTCGTGACTATTATGTAAGTATCCCATCGGAAAAAGGGCCCTGATCATTGTGTTATTGTGTATTTTAAGGATGGATATCGAATGTTCTAAAAATCATTCGAATTTTAATAATTATCTACGCGTTATGTTGTATGTACTTACTTGAATAAATATGTACCTACTTACATTAATTTTTTTCAGAAAATGCGATGTATCATAAAACAAATAGGTAAAGTAATTATCACCATTCTTGAACGTGTGATCTGTCACCCTGAGAACATGGCATAAGGCACATAAATATGACTCACTTTATTCAATGTAACTCGTTAAGGGACCTATCAAGATGTGAGGTCCTATCAACTTCGCCTAGAAGTGGTGCACTTGCTGAATGAGGCCTTTTTTCATCTGCAAAGGAGAAAGGAGAAAAATTATCGAAAATGGGCTCTGAAGCCTATAGTATATGCGTTTGGAAACGTGAAAGATGTTACAGTCACGCTACAACGTAACATGGTTAGGCTATGGCTTCTCACTGACAAAAAATTTCAAGCCCCTAACAAACTATATTTTCTTTGTTTATAGATGTGCTTGTAGCACTATACGGTAAAAATCCACTAATGGATCTTCTAAAGCATAGAACGCTTAAAAATGGAAATGTTACCCATATCAATAGGTACCACCTTTTTTTTTAAAGTGAGGGAAAATCTATCATGGATGCTATGCCGGACTCCTACCGACTAAAAAACCTCACGTAACGCCCAACAGCCTATGGTTGGGGCCCCGGGCAAGCCCTCTGAAGGATGTCCCAGGACTATTACAATAGGTACTTACTATTTGCCGTCGGGTTAATAAAACTGTCACTTCCAAGCCGAAACCTCAAAGCTAGTTGAGATATTAGAAGCAACTGCTCATTAACGCCAAGATGAGAGAAATAGTGATTCATTCTGCTATTACCTCAATACAAACAGTAACTCTTATGTAATCTGTGAGTGGTCAACTGCTGAATAGTTTGTCGAACGATTGGTCACCGTACACGTGCTTAGTGGTGCACGTGCTCTTGGATACCTATGACACACCCCAGTCAGGTAAATACCACTATTTACCGCAAGTGCTTTGGTAAGGTGCTAACCAAATTTTTGTTGAGAATAACAAGCTGTAGGGGGAAAAGTAGGCAGGGGCTTTAATGAATGGCTCAAAATGCAACTGGGATTAACGATATTATAACATTGATGATGATTGTTCCCTAGTTTTCACTTTAGGCGATCTCAGCTACAGACTTGGTTAAAAAGATGTGAAAAATGGCAAGGCACATTACGGCTATGGTTGCCAGTTACATGACATTCTTTAAGCCGAAAGGTAAGTTAAAGGGCTTAGAAATCCGGCCAAGTGCGAGTCGGACTCGCACACTGAGGGTTCCGTACCAAACAACAGCAGAAAATCACGTTTGTTACATGAGAGATCCCCCTTTTTGATGAGGGAAAATCCATCATGGAAGCTATGCCGGACTCCTACCGACTAATAAACCTCACGTAACGCCCAACAGCCTATGGTTGGGAGCCCCGGGTAAGCCCTCGGAAGGATGTCCCAGGATATGAGAGCTCCCCTTAAGCCCCTCTTTTTTCTTATTTTAGTATTTGTTGTTATAGCGGAAACAGAAACACATGATCTGTTAAAAAAACAGCTCTCTAGCTATCACGATTCCTGAGATACAGCCTTGTGTCGGACAGACAGACAGACAGACAGACAGACGGACGACGAAGTCTCATGAGTTACGACTGTCCATTTCAATACGAAATACGACTAAAGACCACCTATTACGTAGGTCAAAATACAAATTGTGAAATACGGGCGTATAGTTTGAATCTGCCTAGCCTACGTATTTATGTAGGTATGTTAACTTTAATTAAGTAGTTAAATGCAACCAGTGAAATGGAAACTCTCGAAAAAAGGTTGTTATGCAATATTTTGAACGCTGTATGGGTATACAGAGCGCCGCGCAAGTTGTGTCTCCACACAAAGGCAACGCACAATGCTTTGTGAGCTCACGAGGGCGGGGCTGTACTTCCTGTGACGTCACGTCATTATGTCCTATCGGCTCATTGATGTGGAATAATTGCTGTGATCTTGGATCAAACGTGCATTTTCATACAATGTAGGTCGTTTGTTTTAGCTTTGATGTAAAAAACACACATGCGTAATATTCCAGCGACTTCAAAAAGAGAATATTTAATCCTTTGTCTACTTTTAACAAATTCATAAAAGTGGGTGTACTGAAAAGGTGCCGCTATCTCATTTTCAACACTTTCTATCACTTGCATAGATACTATGGTTAGATGGAGTCACTTTGTAAAATTGTTCCACAATATTCCACGTTGCACAAAATCAGCAATCCGAACCATTGAACATTATCTTTTCTCTGCCGTATCGTAAAGATTTGGGCAACCTCAAGTATCTTCAGTTGACATTTGGTTGACAAAATAGAAATGCTAAACAGATTAATCATTATTAGCTACTCGAGGACGTCACGCGGTTTCACCTGCGTAGTTCCCGTTCCCGTGGAATACAATATTTTTTCTTCCATAAGAACTTTCTCCTGACAATACCTTACACAACAAAAAAAGAATTAGTTAAATCGGTCCACCCGTTCTGAAGTTATGCGCTTACCAACACATTTTGCGATTCATTTTTATATAAAAGATTTCGCGCAAAGGCTTTCCATAGCTATTCAGCGTGGGAATGCTGCCTGCGTCATAGGTACCTTACCGAAGGGACCCAATTTGTATATTGATAGGTAATTAGGTTAATTAGTTTTTATTTTAAGTAGTTATAATTTTACATGTCCTTTAGGCCCGTTTCTTGTATAACCCTAATAGTGTGATGATATTAGTTTTAATTGATTTTATTATTATTGTTTATGAATCAATAAACTTTATCTTATACAGATACTAATTTATATAATACAATACAGATACTAATGTATAAACGATGGCTGTATAAAATCTAGGTACCTACTGTATACATGTGAATATAATAATAGTAAATCCATTATCACGTACAGAATCCACCAATATCTAATTACAAATGAGATTATTCGTATGCAGTATCACGTATCCATATTAAGGGAGGTATGCTATGACTATTGAATATTAATTAATTTCACTAAAGGATATAAATTATGATCATTTGTTAGTATGTGGATGGGGTAGGGTCACACTACCTAGATCTCCAAAATCTTACCAGCACCTTCTTAGCACAAGGTGTATAGGTTTTACTTGTAAAAATCCTTATGGATCCCGGACTCCTACCAGCTATAATGACACATTACAAACTGCCTACCGTCAAGAGTCCCGGGTAAGTCCTCGAAAGGATGTCTCAGGATTCCCGGTTGACTTTAGATACCACTGCGGCCTCGCCTGCGTCAAAAAAAGTGTGTGCATGCTATCTTTACGCGCGATTAAAGAAAAACTTCTTTGCCATTGACGGCATCAAATGTTACATTAATTTCATTCATTCGAATTTTGAATATAGCGGAGACTACGTTTCCGTTTAAAAAAAGGATCCTATACGGAAGGCAGGGTGGTGTTTCAAGCGTTCATAGGCAACCTGGTAAATGTAAAGTGTGTGATATCAATTTACCCTTTTTAGGGTTCCGTAGCCGAATGGCAAAAACGGAACCCTTATAGATTCGTCATGTCTGTCAGTCTGTCCGTCCGTATGTCACAGTCACTTTTCTCCGAAACTATAAGGCTTCTATTGAAACTTGGTAAGTAGATGTATTCTGTAAACCGCATTAAGATTTTAATATAAAACTAGAAAAAAGGTGTAAATTTTAGGGGTCCCCATACTCAGAACTGAAACTCAAAATTTTTTCGATCGAGTAGGTAGTTTTTTTTTAATATGTCGTAAACTATAATTTTCGGTTAGAAAAATCACTACCACTGCGAACGTGTTAAAACATCAATCAAAGTTACAACGAACTACAAGAAGTTTTATATTATGTTACTTGCTGCTACGGAACCCTTCATGGGCGAGTCCAACTCGCACTTGACCGGTTTTTGAAGGTGATGAAAATCCTATATGGATGCTATGCCGGACTCCTACTGACTAAAAACTACAAGTTTTCTAAATAATGCCGACGGTTGGGGGCCCCAGGTAAGCCCTCGGAAGGATACCCCAGGATAAGCAGTCTACTCTTCAAGGTTACGTCGCTGTATCATCAGATATTATGACTAGTATTCTACTACGTTATCTGTGCCACGACCCGTCAAATCGCCTATTCACTAAACTATTTGTTAGGTTTTTCTACCACAAACTTCCTACAATAAGTCACGGAACAAATCATTAAATTCTAAGTAAAGTTGTGATACAGCCTTCGGCTCCAAGTGCCCAATGTCACGTTTAGTGGTGAGTAGTGTTGACTACTGGCTATGAGGGAAACATGTGTGTGGTCATGTGTCTCTCTACAGCTAGCTGTTGCAGAGGGTGATTTATCTGTCTTAATGTCCTTAGCATTGGTTATTAGCCTGCTGGGGAATGCTCGTCGTCCTTACAAAGAGACTGCCTCGGTGTGGCGTAGTCGGTAGTGTATCCACCTACCGAGCTGAGGTCTTAGGTTCGATTCCCGGGTCGGTCCAAATATTTGTGTGATCCACAAATGTTTGTTTCGAAGTTTGGATGTTTTCTATGTATAATATGTATGTGTATTTATGTATTTAGAAAGATTTAAGTGTGTCTATAGGTCGTCGAGATACATAACACAAGCTTAAATATTAGCTTCATTTGGGCTAAATGATGTTGTGTAAGAATACATATATTTATTTATTATATTTGTTGATTATTACAAGCAGGCCCAAGAAGGAGGCTTCATATTATTATTATTTTTTAACGTGAGGGAAAATCCTCATGGATGCTATGCCGGTCTCCTACCGACTAAAAAACCTCACGTAAAGCCCCGGGTAAGCCTTCGGAAGGATGTCCCAGGACTCCCAACAGACCCACGGCCGCCACTGCGACCTCGCCTAGAGGGTGGTTCGGGTGCTATCCCGCGTTTTTGGGGGGTTTCGGGTGTCTTCTAAAAGGGGGCGTGAGTGAATTCCTCACGTTACGCTGCCGTCATGGGCCTGCTTCTGTAACGACAGTGAACAACCCTGTCACCGTCCTCAGGCCCCGAGTCATGAAGGCCGACAGTCTTGGGCAAAGTGCCTGAAGCCCTAAGATGCTTGGATGACACCCTAACCAACCCCAAAGGCGCGGAATGGATGCCGTGCTGCTAGCCAAAGTCTGTCGGAAATCCTGAAACTTTCTTCCGAGGGCTTACTTGGGGCTCCGGACGAGGATTTTCACACTTCAAATAAAACACAAAACCTTTACGTACCTGTACTAAAAAAGTTTCGGATTTTTGTAGTTTAAATTTTGCTTTTTAGAGAGAATAGCTTGCTCTCAAAAAGCCTTTGAGCCTCGCATAATTTCACGGAATCACGGTATAGTTGGCGTGAATATTTTAAGTGCCTATTTTTGACTACCGTATTTTACAGTATGGAAGAGAGTTCAGTCCCTTGATACTTCACGTTGTGTACAATTAAACGAAAATGAGGCATAAATATATCTATACTAGCTGATGCCCGCAAATTTGTTCCCGTTCCCGCTTCCCGTGGGATCTTATTTACGGGATATAAAGTAGCCTATGTGTTATTCCAGACTATAATGTATAAACTGTACCAAATTTTTAGCCAGATCTGTTTAGCCGTTTTAGCCTGAAAGAGTAACAAACATCCACACATCCCCACTCACAAACCTTCGCGTTTATAATATCAGTAAGATCTGATCGGAGTAAAAGTTCCTAATTGTATCGATGGTAGTAAACACTACTTGCGCCTGCCAGTTTTAACACGGCAATTTGGTTCTCTGCCCTATTGCGTAGGACAAAATAAAGCTATAAAGAGAACTGTGTGGGAGTATATTATTATTTGAACTGATTAGTCACCCCTTCGGGGATAAAGGCGTGATTATATGTATGTATGTTAGTGCATGTCTGTTCTGGGGAAAGACGTCGCTGTATGTTTAACAAAATTGTGGATAAATTGGATAGGAATCACGTGCTACCTGACATCAAGCCTTCATAATTATACTTGTAGAGGAGCGCGTTGCTCTGTGTAATATAAGGCTTGCGGTCCTGGGATCGATTCCCGGGTCGGTGCAAATATTTGTGTGATCCACAAATGTACGTTTCGAAGTTTGGGTGTTTTCTGTGTATATACTCGAATCGCAATGTACGTAGTTAGAAATATTTAAGTATCAGTCATCTAGATCCCATAGCACAAGCTAATTAGCTTAATTTGGGCTAGATGACGTTGTGTAAAACGTCCATAAATAATTAAAAGAAAAAAAAATACTAAGTATATTCAACTATACTTCAAAAAAAAAATTGCGAACACGTGTTTCTTTATTTTCCGCGACATATGAAAATATTGATAGAATGGTGAGAAAAAACTCAAAATGAAACCCAGTATCCATTCCAATCCATTGGGCATTTAAGAATGGTTTCATTAAAAAGTAAATCGCGTTTCACAAAAAAAGCATCACAAAAACAATTGTATCCCCATCCTTATTGCCCCAAATGTGTCCGGGCAACGATTTGTAGTGCGTCGTCTGTATTAGAGACGGGGGATAAAAAGATTTGTGATAACGACTCGGATAGAAGAAATCTCGGTGCAGCGAAAAATGAATTGTCCCTAGGGAATATATCTTCGGTTATGGCGTGGACAGGGGGTTATTTATGGGTACCATTTATTCTTGTGGACGTTAAAAGACATGTTTCTTGCTGGGTTTGGACTATTTTTATTGATGACAAGAGGTTTTTTTACATAAATCATAATTCTTAAGGGTTAGTAAAGTTTTTTGTTTTATTTCCAGAGTGGTCCCTAAGGAGTTCTGTAGTTTCTAGGTTATATTTTAAAGAAAAGCTACAAATATTTGTCTGGAAACGTTGGTCGTAGAGATGAGCTAATATTTATAGACAGTTCAACCATGTTCAACTTAGGATTGCGCAGTAACTTGTAAGTATCCTTCGGTTCAAGTAGTCAAGCGTGCCTTTTGATGCCTAAAGCTTTGTAACTAATAGTAACTATTATTTAGTGTGGAATACCTCCTGGATGCTATACCGGACTCTCACCGACTAAAACCACACGAGATCCTACTACTGCCTTTTGCCGGGAGCTCCGGGTAAGCCCTGCGAAGGATTTCCCAGCATACGAACGCCATACTACAAACTTTATCGAGATCAGATACCAGTTCAATCTTAAAGAACCGCTGCATAGTGACATTGACAAACGTATCACTGTAAGACTGAACACTGGTTCCCATAACACAGGCAATAAGAGCCTAGCTTGGGAATCAGTTTTCGTTCAAAGTTCTGATGTATAATATGTGATTTAATAAACATTTTTTATTTTATAAAAAAAAAACCTTATTTGAGGTTGCTTGAGGCTTCTTCTGTCTACTTATATCAATAGCCTAATGTTTATTTTAGGCTGCAATTACTCATTGAAAATATCTGCAGTGATTCATCACTACTTATGCTGCCTAACTGTACGTGACTGGTTTCAAGTAGCGTTACAGGCATCAATCACACCTAACGAACCATTGACGAACAACCCACACGTATGTACATTGAGTTCATGTACTACTTATTGTATTTACATTCTTTTTTGGCGGAGTGGAATGCATTTGACGCACTTCATGGGCTTGTTGTTGAGGAATCTGTTTTAAATGAGTGTAGCGACGGGGTCCCCTGTTGCGACGGGTAAGAGTACAAAATGTCGCCACCCCAATGCATCCTTGAGAGTAGAGTGTAACGACCCTACCGAACAGATGCCTACTACTATACCTACACAGATAATATAAATCATAGGTATGTACGTAACTCAGCGACAGTATTACATCGCACCTGCAATGTAGGTTTTAATTGAAACATTTGTGTGTCGCCAGCCTTATCTTTCGTTGTAACAAGGACCCTTCGTTACGAGCTCGACAAGAAGTGACTTTATGGTTTGTGTCGATCCTCGGCTCAGTCCGACCGCCAATGAGTTTCAACTGAAATGCAAATTGCTGGGCGCAGGCGTCTCCCAAATTTTGCCACGACACTCGGTCAGAACTGCGACTTCCACATCCAATCTCTGCCTGCAACCTTAGCCAGGTCATCGGTCCATCTGGCAGTGGGCATTGTACCTTGCGTTAACTGGGGGTTAAATTTCTGAATTCCTGCCTTTTGAGCTTGCATCGATTTTTGTGTAGAAGTGATGTTTGCTGTAATGTTTTGAGAAGGCGCTGTTTTAACCACATTGATCCGTGGTCGTACTCCAACAAAATTGATAGTGAATTATGAAATAGACTTCTCATATCTTATCACGTACATAAGATATGAGAATCGATTGTAGCTCGGAAAGAAAAAGAAGTTCCTGTAGGAACGGTCCCCACCTACTAGACTAACGCCCCGAGTAAAAGAATACTTTGCCAAGCGGGTGAAGCCGCGGGCGCTTGCTAGTAACATTATGAAAAAAAAATTGCGTGTACTTAGTGTACACACGTAAGAAGTGAAACTTCTTCATAAACTTAATTTTCACCTCACCTTAAATTAAGTCAAAAAGTCCAAAAGTCCAAAAGTCCAAAAGTCCAAAAGTCCAAAAGTCCAAAAGTCCAAAAGTCCAAAAGTCCAAAAGTCCAAAAGTCCAAAGTCCAAAGTCCAAAAGTCCAAAAGGCCAAAAGTCCAAAAGTCCCAAAGTCCCAAGGTCTCAAGGTCCCAAAGTCCCAAAGTCCCAAAGTCCCAAAGTCTAAAAGTCTAAAAGTCCAAAACTCCAAAAGTCCAAAAGTCCAAAAGTCCAAAAGTCCCAAAGACCCAAAGACCCAAAGTACCAAGGTCCCATCCAAAAGTCCAAAAGCCCAAAAGTCCAAAAGTCCCAAAGTCCCAAAGTCCCAAAGGCCCAAAGTCCCAAAGTCCCAAAGTCCCAAAGTCCCAAAGTCCCAAAGTCCCAAAGTCCCAAAGTCCCAAAGTCCCAAAGTCCCAAAGTCCCAAAGTCCCAAAGTCCCAAAGTCCCAAAGTCCCAAAGTCCCAAAGTCCCAAAGTCCCAAAGTCCCAAAGTCCCAAAGTCCCAAAGTCCCAAAGTCCCAAAGTCCCAAAGTCCCAAAGTCCCAAAGTCCCAAAGTCCCAAAGTCCCAAAGTCCCAAAGTCCCAAAGTCCCAAAGTCCCAAAGTCCCAAAGTCCCAAAGTCCCAAAGTCCAAAAGCCCAAAAGTCCAAAAGTCCCAAAGTCCCAAAGTCCCAAAGACCCAAAGTACCAAGGTCCCATCCAAAAGTCCAAAAGTCCAAAAGTCCAAAAGTCCAAAAGTCCAAAAGTCCAAAAGTCCAAAAGTCCAAAAGCCCAAAAGTCCAAAAGTCCAAAAGTCCAAAAGTCCAAAAGTCCAAAAGTCCAAAAGTCCCAAAGTCCCAAAGTCCCAAAGTCCCAAAGTCCAAAAGCCCAAAAGTCCAAAAGTCCAAAAGTCCCAAAGTCCCAAAGACCCAAAGTACCAAGGTCCCATCCAAAAGTCCAAAAGTCCAAAAGTCCAAAAGTCCAAAAGTCCAAAATTCCAAAAGTCCAAAAGTCCAAAAGTCCCAAAGTCCCAAAGTCCCAAAGACCCAAAGTACCAAGGTCCCATCCAAAAGTCCAAAAGTCCAAAAGTCCAAAAGTCCAAAAGTCCAAAAGTCCAAAAGTCCAAAAGTCCAAAAGTCCAAAAGTCCAAAAGTCCAAAATTACAAAAGTCCAAAAGTCCAAAAGTCCAAAAGTCCAAAAGTCCCAAGGTCCCAAAGACCCAAAGTACCAAGGTCCCATCCAAAAGTCCAAAGTCCAAAAGTCCTAAAGTCCAAAAGTCCAAAAGTCCCAAAGTCCCAAGGTCTCAAGGTCCCAAAGTCCCAAAGTCCCAAAGTCCCAAAGTCTAAAAGTCTAAAAGTCCAAAACTCCAAAAGTCCAAAAGTCCAAAAGTCCAAAAGTCCCAAAGACCCAAAGTACCAAGGTCCCATCCAAAAGTCCAAAAGCCCAAAAGTCCAAAAGTCCCAAAGTCCCAAAGTCCCAAAGTCCCAAAGTCCCAAAGTCCCAAAGTCCCAAAGTCCCAAAGTCCCAAAGTCCCAAAGTCCCAAAGTCCCAAAGTCCCAAAGTCCCAAAGTCCCAAAGTCGCAAAGTCGCAAAGTCCCAAAGTCCCAAAGTCCCAAAGTCCCAAAGTCCCAAAGTCCCAAAGTCCCAAAGTCCCAAAGTCCCAAAGTCCCAAAGACCCAAAGTCCCAAAGTCCCAAAGTCCCAAAGTCCCAAAGTCCCAAAGTCCCAAAGTCCCAAAGTCCCAAAGTCCCAAAGTCCCAAAGTCCCAAAGTCCCAAAGTCCCAAAGTCCCAAAGTCCCAAAGTCCCAAAGTCCCAAAGTCCCAAAGTCCCAAAGTCCCAAAGTCCCAAAGTCCCAAAGTCCCAAAGTCCCAAAGTCCCAAAGTCCCAAAGTCCCAAAGTCCCAAAGTCCCAAAGTCCCAAAGTCCCAAAGTCCCAAAGTCCCAAAGTCCCAAAGTCCCAAAGTCCCAAAGTCCCAAAGTCCCAAAGTCCCAAAGTCCCAAAGTCCCAAAGTCCCAAAGTCCCAAAGTCCCAAAGTCCAAAAGCCCAAAAGTCCAAAAGTCCCAAAGTCCCAAAGTCCCAAAGACCCAAAGTACCAAGGTCCCATCCAAAAGTCCAAAAGTCCAAAAGTCCAAAAGTCCAAAAGTCCAAAACTCCAAAAGTCCAAAAGTCCAAAAGTCCAAAAGTCCAAAAGTCCAAAAGTACAAAAGTCCAAAAGTCCAAAAGTCCAAAAGTCCAAAAGTCCCAAAGTCCCAAAGTCCCAAAGTCCCAAAGTCCAAAAGCCCAAAAGTCCAAAAGTCCCAAAGTCCCAAAGACCCAAAGTACCAAGGTCCCATCCAAAAGTCCAAAAGTCCAAAAGTCCAAAAGTCCAAAAGTCCAAAATTCCAAAAGTCCAAAAGTCCAAAAGTCCCAAAGTCCCAAAGTCCCAAAGACCCAAAGTACCAAGGTCCCATCCAAAAGTCCAAAAGTCCAAAAGTCCAAAAGTCCAAAAGTCCAAAAGTCCAAAAGTCCAAAAGTCCAAAAGTCCAAAAGTCCAAAAGTCCAAAATTACAAAAGTCCAAAAGTCCAAAAGTCCAAAAGTCCAAAAGTCCAAAAGTCCCAAGGTCCCAAAGACCCAAAGTACCAAGGTCCCATCCAAAAGTCCAAAAGTCCAAAAGTCCTAAAGTCCAAAAGTCCAAAAGTTCAAAAGTCCCAAAGTCTCAAAGTTCCAAGTCCCAAAGACCCAAAGTACCAAAGACCCAAAGTACCAAGGTCCCATCCAAAAGTCCAAAAGTCCAAAAGTCCAAAAGTTCAAAAGTTCAAAAGTTCAAAAGTTCAAAAGTCCCAAAGTCTCAAAGTTCCAAAGTCCCAAAGACCCAAAGTACCAATGTCCCATCCAAAAGTCCAAAAGTCCAAAAGCCCAAAAGTCTAAAAACCCTTAAATGACATGCTATCCCTGGATAAAGTACTCATAATTCGAATCCACCGTGGTGGGGAACAGAACAAAGATGGCGCGTAACCAAAAATCGTGACGTGACGTGACGTGACGCAAATTTTTTTCCAACGCCGATAAAGAAGTTTCACTTCAAAAAAAATGTATTTTATCAAAGATTTGACAATTTTTTTTGGGAATCCCGGGGAATCACCCAGGGAGCCTGCGTTAGTATGGTTGGGGACTGTGTGTTTTAAAAAAATCGAGGAAAGAAAATCATCACCTTTATGGATAAAATCAAAACTTTTCTCTAGTTCAGTTTAATGCAAGTTCTGCTAGACCTAGAAAACTATTACTAATTTGTGCTAGAAGTCAAAGTATGTATACTGTATTTCAATAGCAAAAAAGTAAACAAACACATTTGATCCTATATATCCATAGTTACTTGCAATTGAGTATTCACCCTGATTATATTCTAGTATCCAGGAGTCATACAGTGTTCTTTCAATCATTTCGACACCAAATAACTTCTTTATAATAGTTTATTTTCATTTAAAATATCTACTCAGGATAGTAAAAAAAATCAATGATTTGTCATACTAGGTATATTGTTCTACTCATCTGTCTTAGACAACGATTCTCAAAACATGACATGTTTACATTATTGTCAGATCGGGCAGGATTATAGAAGGTAGGTACCGGTTGTTAACGAATTTTATTACGATCTGCGACTACCCACATACCACGCTTACAATAATCTCGATATACCCACACTGTCATAATTTATCGTCCTCTATTTGAGCATTGTTATTCATTGTCAATATGTATAGCCTCAGTTTAGAACTTAGTAAAAGAATAACTTTGAACTAACATGCTTTGAATACGGACATACCTATAAACTTTTATCATATTTTCAAACGACTTTACATTACCGGACCGGTAACAAGTCCATTACAACCATTACAACTGACTTAAAATAAAGAAGCTATAATATTGGAAGATTATTATTGCCATGCGAAATAAAGAAAATCAAACTTTTTAAAACTTATCTGAAGATCAGTAACCTAACCTAAAATCAAACGATCTACTTAATTCGGGAAACGTTTAGTGCAAAGTGGCTTTTCATAATGTATGAAATGGATATTGAAGAAACAATAGCGGAGAATGATGAAGGAATACAACAGAATCATGATGCTGCTGATCTGGACCAGGCTCTTGAAGTTGCAGGTAGGTACACTTTTGTGCATATCTTAGGTTAAAAATCCGCTGTATATCTGTCTGTCACATCTCATGAATCGTGATAGGTAGCTAGGGAGCTTAAATTTTGACAGATTTTGTATTTCTGTTGACACTACAACAACAAATACTGAAAAAAATTAAAATAGAACCGACTTCATACAAATCCTTAAAAAATAAAGTGAAGTCGCAAAAATAAAGTGAATTATGAATTATGAAAAATAAAAATAAAATTTACCTAGCACAAAGTTATAATATGTATTTTGATTTAACAGATTTTATTCAATATCATATTGAATTCGGCGCCAAGTAAACCCATAGGTTTAGGTAGGTATTATTAATGGCACCCACTTCAATATTATATTCTATTCTATTTTTTATTAATATTTTTATTTTAAGTGACGGGTTGACCGAAAAGTATATCTATCTAGGTGTAAAGTTCTCACCAACACAAAACAATCACGCCGAAACACAAGGTAACTGCTGTAAATCATTAAGGAATTCCCTCGACTGTCTTTCGGTTACATCATCAGATTGACTCCATACCTTCATTAAATTGTAGTATATTAAAGTACATAATCAAAAAGTTAACAAACGCACTAGTTGTCTCTACAATTTTCGGTGGTTGCCCTCGATTTCTCCTGGATCCCAGCATCAGATCCTGATACCCTGGATATAGGACCGCTCAGAAGAAAGCTCTTTCACACAAAAAAAAAATCAAAATCCATCTATAATTGGCGCCGCTATAGCGTAACATACAAACAAAAAAAAACAGCGTACGAATTGAGATGCTCCTCGGTTTTTGAAGTCGGTTAAAACAGATTATTATAAGTTATTAAAGGCCCTCAAACAACAAACGTGTTTTGTATGACGTTTTTGGTACAGAACTCTTCAGAACTTTTAAATGAATCCCTCGTTTCCAGGCCTCGGCTGGTACAATTTGAAGTACTGCGCGGTGCTGGCCCTGTTCCTGATAGCCAGTCTCATGGAACTCCTCGGCACCTCCCTGACGCTGCCAGCGGCTGCGTGTGACTTGGACATGTCGGATGTTCAGCGTGGAGTTGTCATTTCATTACCTTACATCGGTAAATCAAAGATATAACATTAACTTTTTTCTTTGAACGTGGAATGAGCTCCCAGCCTAGGTTTTCCCAAACGGCTTTTCGGTTTTTCCAGTATGTGTTCGTCAAAGTGGCTCTTAGAGAAGGTTCTTGTCTTGGCTGGCAGTAAGAGTGTAGCGCCTCTGGTGTTGCAAACGTTCATTGGCATTGGTGACCACCAGTTCATCTTGTCGGCCGTATGCCTGTCTGCCGCCTTAGTGGTATAAAAAACAGTTGCTACCGCGATAGCTGTAGCTGTAGCAAAATATTTGTCAGACCGCGGCCGACGAATGTTCCAAACCAAGATGAGAACCCTGAATCACTCGCCACTGCGCCACCGAGGCACTCGCATTTTAATACCGATGTATTGCTGATTACTGAAAGGTTTAATACCGATGTATTGCTGATTACTGAAAGGTTTAATACCGATGTATTGCTGATTACTGAAAGGTTTCTCCAAAATATGTTTAGTTCTAGATCTCGGCGACAGCAATAGGCTTGCATCATATTACGTGAAACCAACAATACTCTGACAAGGTATGGATGTATAGTATATTCCAAATGAGCTAGGCTGAGGTGGCTGGAAAAACCGAAAAGCCGTTTGGGAAAACCTAGGCTGGGAGCTCATTCCACGTTCAAAGAAAAAGTTTGGATGTATAAGTAACCTCAGCCTAGCTCATTTGCAATATAGGTACTAGGCTTGAGTGTATGATACAATTTTTTTTATCTTTCACTAGCGAACATCACGCGGTTTCACCCGTTCTTCCCGTTCCCTTGACTGCCTCTATGGCGCAGTCGGTAGTGATACCGCTTGCGGCGCTGGAGGCCATGGGTACGATTCCCACCGGAGACAAATATTTGTGTGACCCATAAATGTTTGTCTCAAGAGTCTGGGTGTTTCTATGTATAATATGTATGTATTTAAAAAGTATATAAGTATTAATATCCGTGGTCTTGATACCCATAAAGGTGCTCCCTCACCGGGAGCATTCGCGCGTAATGTAACGTTACGAGTCGAGAATTACAGCCGGTGAGGGAGGTGAACCGAGCATTGCAATGCGCGCCTTGTAATGATACAAGACGAGGTTACGCCAGTGAGGGAGGAGAATCGAGCATTACAATGCGCGCCTTGTAATGATACAATGTGTATCGTTTTGATACAACTCGTAACATTTATAGATTCGACTCGAGCATTACGTTACGATGCTACCTCCCTGACCGACACGAGCATTCGCGTGTAATGTAACATTTATTAACCCCCGACGGAAACCCGGACGGGGTGTTATAAGTTTGACGTGTGTGTGGGTGTGTGTGTGTGTGTGTGTGTGTGTGTGTGTGTAAGTCTGTCTGTGGCATCGTAGCTCCCAAACGGATGAACCGATTTTAATTCTGTTTCTTTTGTTTGAAAGATGGGTTAGGGGAGAGTGTTCTTAGCTATGTTTTATAAAAATCGGTTCAGCCATTTCAAAGATATGAGGGGTGAAAGTGGGGATGAAAAATTAAATTTGTTCAAATATACCCGTGTTGGGTATCAAATGAAAGGTCATAACTTATACATCACGATACCGTAAGTTTTATGAAAATCGGTTTAGCCATTCGAAAGATATGATGAGTGGAATGTATTTCTAATTCTGTAACCGCACCCCGCGCAATTCGCATTGGTTCTGAATAATTGTTGATAGACTATACGTATGTTGATATTAAAAAACCCCTATAAAAGGCATGAAATAAAAAATTAAATTAAATATTTAAAAAACCCCCGACTCACAAAAAAAGAACAATAAAAAAACCTGTAAAAAGTAAAAAAATAACTATTATATTATGACCTATCTACCCTAAGTATTGAACCTTTATTATTATTATAGGTAGCTATATTATTTACGTACTCATATTGTTAACTAACAGTTTGTCTCGTCGGGGACCGCTCACCTAATCATAACCTAAACGTGCGTCTGTCTCTATATAGGTATAGAGCGGTCCCCCCGACGAGACTAACTGTTACTTAAAAATATGAATACGTAAATAATATAGCTACCTATAATAATAATAAAGGTTCAATACTTAGGGTAGATAGGTCATAATATAATAGTTATTTTTTTACTTTTTACAGGTTTTTTTATTGTTCTTTTTTTGTGAGTCGGGGGTTTTTTAAATATTTAATTTAATTATAGACTAGCTGATGCCCGCAGCTTCGCCTGCGTCAAATTTTGTTCTCATTTCCGCGTCTCATGGGAACTTATTCCCGGGATAAAACTTGTATCATTTCAGACTATAATCTATCTCTGTAGGTGATTACATGATAATTTTGCAATCCAATATGGCCGCCGCGCCGAAATCACAAAATTTCATGATGGGTATCGTTTAAGGGGGTTTTTGGTATGCTGAGTACGAATTTCGGGTTAATTTAGAGATCCAATATGGCCGCCGCGCCGAAATCACAAAATTTCATAATGGGTATCGTTTAAGGGGTTTTTTGGTATGCTGAGTACGAATTTCAGGTTAATTTAAAAATCCAATATGGCCGCCGCGCCGTTATCACAAAATTTCATGAGGGGTATCGTTTAAGGAGTTTTTTAGTATGCTGAATACGAATTTCGGGTTAATTTAGAGATCCAATATGGCCGCCGCGCCGTTATCACAAAATTTCATGATGGGTATCGTTTAAGGGGTTTTTTGGTAGGCTGAGTACGAATTTAAGGTCAATTTTGCAATCCAAGATGGCCGCCGCGCCACCGTTGTAAAATTTCATGTTGGATACCGTATAAGGGGTTTTTTGGTATGCTGAGTACGAATTTCGGGTTAATTTAGAGATCCAATATGGCCGCCGCGCTGTTTTCACAAAATATCATGATGGGTATCGTTTAAGGGGTTTTTTGGTATGCCGAGTACGAATTTCGGGTAAATTTAGCGAACCAATATGGCCGCCGTGCCGTTATCACAAAATTTCATGATGGGTATCGTTTAAGGGGTTTTTTGATATGCTGATTACGAAATTTATGATAATTTTGCAATCCAAAGGCCGCCGCGCCACTATTACAAAATTTCATGATGGGTATCGTTTAAGGGGTTTTTTGGTATGCTGAGTACGAATTTTGGGTTAATTTAGAGATCCAGTATGGCCGCCGCGCCGAAATCACAAAATTTCATGATGGGTATCGTTTAAGGGGTTTTTTGGTATGCTGAGTACGAATTTTGGGTTAATTTAGAGAACCAATATGGCCGCCGCGCCGTTATCACAAAATTTCATGAGGGGTTTCGTTTAAGGGGGTTTTTAGTATGCTGAATACGAATTTCGGGTTAATTTAGAGATCCAATACGGCCGCCGCGCCGTTATCACAAAATTTCATGATGGGTATCGTTTAAGGGGTTCTTTGATGTGCTGAGTACGAATTTCGGGTTAATTTAGAAATCCAATATGGCCGCCGCGCCGTTATCCCAAAATTTCATGATGGGTATCGTTTAAGGGGTTTTTTGGTAGGCTGAGTACGAATTTAAGGTCAATTTTGCAATCCAAGATGGCCGCCACGCCACCGTTGTAAAATTTCATGTTGGATACCGTATAAGGGGTTTTTTGGTATGCTGAGTACGAATTTCGGGTTAATTTAGAGATCCAATATGGCCGCCGCGCTGTTTTCACAAAATATCATGATGGGTATCGTTTAAGGGGTTTTTTGGTATGCCGAGTACGACTTTCGGGTTAATTTAGCGAACCAATATGGCCGCCGCGCCGTTATCACAAAATTTCATGATGGGTATCGTGTAAGGGGTTTTTTGATATGCTGATTACGAAATTTATGATAATTTTGCAATCCAAAATGGCCGCCGCGCCACTATTACAAAATTTCATGATGGGTATCGTTTAAGGAGTTTTTTGGTATGCTGAGTACGAATTTTAAGATAATTTTGCAATCCAAAATAGCCACCGCGCCATTATCACAAAGTTTCATGATAGGTATCGTTTAAGGGGTTTTTTGGTATGCTGAGTACGAATTTTATGATAATTTTGCAATCCAAAATGGCCGCCGCGCCACTATCACAAAATTTCATGATGCATATCGTTTAAGGGGATTTTTGGTCATCTGAGTACGAAAAAAAACCCCTTATACGGTATCCAACATGAAATTTTACAACGGTGGTGCGGCGGCCATTTTTAGTTGCAAAATTAAATCGAAATTCGTACTCAGCATACCAAAAAAACCCCTTATACGACACCCATCATGAAATTTTGTGATAATGGCGCGGCGGCCATTTTGGATTGCAAAATAATCATGAAATTCGTACTTAGGCATACCAAAAACCTCTTAAACGATATCCATCATGAAATTTTGTGACAATGGCGCGGCGGCCATTTCGGATTGCAAAATTATCATATATTTCGTACTCAGCATACCAAAAAACCCCTTTAACGATACCCATCATGAAATTTTGAGATTTTGGGGCGGCGGCCATATTGGATCTCTAAATTAACCCGAAATTCGTACTCAGCATACCAAAAAACCCCTTAAACTATACCCATCACGAAATTTTGTGATTTCGGCGCGGCGGACATATTGGATCTCTAAATTAACCCAAAATTCGTACTCAGCATACCAAAAAAACCCCTTAAACAATACCCATCATGAAATTTCGTGATTTCGGCGCGGCGGCCATATTGGATTTCTAAATTAACCCGAAATTCGTACTCAGCATACCAAAAAACCCCTTAAACAATACCCATCATGAAATTTTGTGATTTCGGCGCGGCGGCCATATTGGATCTCTAAATTAACCCGAAATTCGTACTTAGCATACCAAAAAAACCCCTTAAACCATACCCATTATGAAATTTTCTGTTTTCGGCGCGGCGGTCATATTGGATTTCTAAATAAACCCGAAATTCGTACTCAGCATACCAAAAAACCCCTTAAACGATACCCATCATGAAATTTTGTGATTTCGGCGCGGCGGCCATATTGGATCTCTAAATTAAACCGAAATTCGTACTCAGCATACCAAAAAACCCCTTAAACGATACCCATCACGGAATTTTGTGATTTCGGCGCGGCGGCCATATTGGAACTCTAAATTAATCCGAAGTTCGTACTCAGCATACCAAAAAACCTCTTAAACGATACCCGTCACGAAAGTTTGTGATTTTGGCACGGCGGCCATATTGGATCTCTAAATTAACCCGAAATTCGTACTCAGCATACCAAAAAGCCCCTTAAACGATACCCATCACGAAATTTTGTGATTTCGGCGCGGCGGCCATATTGGATTTCTAAATTAACCCGAAATTCGTACTCAGCATACCAAAAAACCCCTTAAACGATACCCATCATGAAATTTTGTGATTTCGGCGCGGCGGCCATATTGGATCTCTAAATTAACCCGAAATTCGTACTCAGCATACCAAAAAACCCCTTAAACGATACCCATCATCAAATTTTGTGATAGTGGCGCGGCGGCCATTTTGGATTGCAAAATTATCATAAATTTCGTACTCAGCATACCAAAAAACCCCTTTAACGATACCCATCATGAAATTTTGTGATTTTGGGGCGGCGGCCATATTGGATCTCTAAATTAACCCGAAATTCGTACTCAGCATACCAAAAAACCCCTTAAACGATACCCATCATGAAATTTTGTGATTTCGGCGCGGCGGCCATATTGGATCTCTAAATTAACCCGAAATTCGTACTCAGCATACCAAAAAAAAACCCCTTAAACGATACCCATCATGAAATTTTTTTATCCCGGGAATAAGTTCCCATGAGACGCGGAAAAGAGAACAAAATTTCACGCGGGCGAAGCTGCGGGCATCAGCTAGTCTATAATAAATGTTACATTACACGCGAATGCTCGTGTCGGTCAGGGAGGTAGCATCGTAACGTAATGCTCGAGTCGATCTATAAATGTTACATTACACGCGAATGCTCGAGTCAGTCAGGGAGGTAGCATCGTAACGTAATGCTCGAGTCGAATCTATAAATGTTACATTACACGCGAACGCTCGTCGGTCAGGGAGGTAGCATCGTAACGCAATGCTCGAGTCGAATCTAATTTGGAAAGGTGCTCCCTGACCGGGAGCATTCGCCTGTAATGTAACAAATTAGATTCGACTCGAGCTTTGCCTTACGATGCTACCTCCCTGACCGACGAGCGTTCGCGTGTAATGTAACATTTATAGATTCGACTCGAGCATTACGTTACGATGCTACCTCCCTGACTGACTCGAGCATTCGCGTGTAATGTAACATTTATAGATTCGACTCGAGCATTACGTTACGATGCTACCTCCCTGACCGACACGAGCATTCGCGTGTAATGTAACATTTATTATAGACTAGCTGATGCCCGCAGCTTCGCCTGCGTGAAATTTTGTTCTCTTTTCCGCGTCTCATGGGAACTTATTCCCGGGATAAAACTTGTATCATTTCAGACTATAATCTATCTCTGTAGGTGATTACATGACAATTTTGCAATCCAATATGGCCGCCGCGCTGAAATCACAAAATTTCATGATGGGTATCGTTTAAGGGGGTTTTTGGTACGCTGAGTACGAATTTCGGGTTAATTTAGAGATCCAATATGGCCGCCGCGCCGAAATCACAAAATTTCATGATGGGTATCGTTTAAGGGGTTTTTTGGTATGCTGAGTACGAATTTCGGGTTAATTTAGAAATCCAATATGGTCGCAGCGCCGAAATCACAAAATTTCATGATGGGTATCGTATCGAAATAGGCTCAATATGAAACACAAGGTCGCGGGTCTATTTCTAGACCTGAGTTCTGCGTTTGATACCGTTAACCACGATTTACTTTTAGCCAAACTTGAGCACTATGGCATACGCGGTCAAGCCAATCAGCTTCTTAGCTCGTACTTAAAAAATTGAAAGTTTTTTGTGGAGATTGCTGGCACAGTCACCGAAACCCAAGCTAGTTGTAACAAGAATGTTGCAAAACATTATGAGCAAGTTTTTAAATCAAAAGTAGTTCAAAGCTCAAAGGGGGTTTCTCAGGGATCAATATTAGGCCCAATATTCTTTGTTTTGTTTGTGAATGACCTCATTTATCATATTGAAAATATCTTTTTAGACGAAGCACAGCTAGTACTGTTCGCAGATGACACAAACGCTATAGTATCAGCGAAAGACATGGAATCTCTCAATGATAGGGTGAACAGGGTACTAAGTGTATTAAAAAATTGGTTTACAATCAATGGGCTGCTAGTTAATTCTGGAAAAACCAATGTCATGCTCTTTAGATCTTCCGCAAACAGTAGTGACCAACTTAATTGCAGCCTTAACGGCACTCGAATTGTCACGGTTGAGACAGTGAAGTTCTTAGGAGTTTATGTGGATAGGGACCTTAACTGGAAGCAGGAACTCGTAGCATTAGAAAATTCGGTCAGTTCAGCTTGCTACGTGCTTAGAAGTTTGCGAAATGAGGTTGGGGTAGAACAATTAATGATGACGTATTATGCACTAGTAGAATCGAGAATTCGGTACAGCATCCTGTTCTGGGGAGGTAGCTATGACTACAATGTTCAAAAGGCTTTCATTTCGCAAAAACGAGCAATTCGCACAATCGTACGCATTAAGCAACAAGTATCCTGCAGGGAATATTTCAAAGAACTTAAAATACTGACTGTTCCTAGTCTATATATCCTAGTACTCTTAACAAATTTGAAGAAATATATTCATGAATATGAGACAGAAGGTGAGAGGTTAGTTAGAGAAAGTACAAGACGCAAAGACCTTCGAACCAAGCTCATCCCGAGACTTAAGGTGGTTAAGCACAGTACTTACCATATGTCAGTAAAGTTATTTAATAGACTGCCCACTGAAATAAAGTTGTTGTTGTATAAGGGTGAATTTCTGTCCAAATTGAGAGAATATTTGATAGAAGGGAGCTTTTACTCTGTGGATGATTTTTAATTGACAAACTGACCTTTAAATAGGAACTATCTGACGGACATTGTTAAGACTATAGATAGTCCAATCCCGCCCGATCTGGCAGTGATGTAAACATGTCATGTTTGACAATCCTTGTCTAAGACAATAAGTAGAAAAATATAGTATGACATATAATTGAATTTTTTACTATCCTGAGTAGGTATTTTAAAAGAAAATAAACTATCATGGGGAGGTTGTTTGGTGTCGAAATGATTGTAAGAACACTGAGTGACTCCTGGATACTAGAATATAATCAGGGTGAATACTCAATTGCAAGTAACTATGGATATATAGGATCAAATGTGTTTGTTTACATTTTTGTGCAAAGCTATTGAGATATGGTTGTTTTAATTACCTGTACTTGGCTGACATTTTAAATTGCTTTATATTTGTACAAGTATTATTTTTAAAATGATATGTATTTGAATTGTATAATTATATTATGCTATGTCTTGAATTGAATTTTATTATGTTATTTATTTGTATGATGAAATAATTTTAAATGTTTTACATTAATGCATTGAACCGATGCTAAATTTTATTGACTGATGCCAACGACGTGTTATAATATAGACACGTCATGTACGAACATCACGGCTTTCAAAAACGGCAAATATTTTTTATATTCAAAAAAAGAATTTCTATGAAATTATCTATGGTAGCATGTATGAAAATTAAGGCAATTGCCTGACTTTTTTGTTGCCATTTTTAAGTGTTGGTAACGTATCTATAGTTTTTTATATATCGTTGACTGATGCCTGTTTCGTTTCGCTCTGCCTTGAGGATTGTGTGTTAGTTTTAAGTGCATGTAAATCCGACACAATGTAATAATTGTTTGTGATAATAAATAAATAAATAAATAAATAAATAAGGGTTTTTTTGGTATGCTGAGTACGAATTTCGGGTTAATTTAGAAATCCAATATGGTCGCCGCGCCGAAATCACAAAATTTCATGATGGGTATCGTTTAAGGGGTTTTTTGGTATGCTGAGTACGAATTTCGGGTTAATTTAAAGATCCAATATGGCCGCCGCACCGAAATCACAAAATTTCGTGATGGGTATCGTTTAAGGGGTTTTTTGGTATGCTGAGTACGAATTTCGGGTTAATTTAGTGATCCAATATGGCCGCCGCGCCGAAATTACAAAATTTCATGATGGGTATCGTTTAAGGGGTTTTTTGGTATGCTGAGTACGAATTTCGGGTTAATTTAGAGATCCAATATGGCCGCCGCGCCGAAATCACAAAATTTCATGATGGGTATCGTTTAAGGGGTTTTTTGGTATGCCGAGTACGAATTTCGGGTTAATTTAGAGATCCAATATGGCCGCCGCGCCGAAATCACAAAATTTCATGATGGGTATCGTTTAAGGGGTTTTTTGGTATGCCGAGTACGAATTTCGGGTTAATTTAGAGATCCAATATGGCCGCCGCGCCGAAATCACAAAATTTCATGATGGGTATCGTTTAAGGGGTTTTTTGGTATGCCGAGTACGAATTTCGGGTTAATTTAGAGATCCAATATGGCCGCCGCGCCGTTATCACGAAATTTCATGATGGGTATCGTTTCAGGGGATTTTTAGTAAGCTGAATTCGAATTTCGGGTTAATTTAGAGATCCAATATGGCCGCCGCGCCGAAATCACAAAATTTCATGATGGGTATCGTTAAAGGGGTTTTTTGGTATGCTGAGTACGAATTTCGGGTTAATTTAGAGATCCAATATGGCCGCCGCCCCAAAATCACAAAATTTCAAAATGGGTATCGTTAAAGGGGTTTTTTGGTATGCTGAGTACGTAATTTATGATAATTTTGCAATCCAAAATGGCCGCCGCGCCACTATCACAAAATTTCATGATGGGTATCGTTGAAGGGGTTTTTTGGTATGCTGAGTACGAATTTCGGGTTAATTTAGAGATCCAATATGGCCGCCGCCCCAAAATCACAAAATTTCAGAATGGGTATCGTTAAAGGGGTTTTTTGGTATGCTGAGTACGAAATTTATGATAATTTTGCAATCCAAAATGGCCGCCGCGCCACTATCACAAAATTTCATGATGGGTATCGTTGAAGGGGTTTTTTGGTATGCTGAGTACGAATTTCGGGTTAATTTAGAGATCCAATATGGCCGCCGCCCCAAAATCACAAAATTTCAGAATGGGTATCGTTAAAGGGGTTTTTTGGTATGCTGAGTACGAAATTTATGATAATTTTGCAATCCAAAATGGCCGCCGCGCCACTATCACAAAATTTCATGATGGGTATCGTTTAAGGGGTTTTTTGATATGCTGAGTACGAATTTCGGGTTAATTTAGTGATCCAATATGGCCGCCGCGCCGTTATCACAATATTTCATGATGGGTATCGTTTAAGGGGTTTTTTGGTATGCTGAGTACGAATTTCGGGTTAATTTAGAGATCCAATATGGCCGCCGCCCCAAAATCACAAAATTTCAGAATGGGTATCGTTAAAGGGGTTTTTTGGTATGCTGAGTACGAAATTTATGATAATTTTGCAATCCAAAATGGCCGCCGCGCCACTATCACAAAATTTCATGATGGGTATCGTTTAAGGGGTTTTTTGGTATGCCGAGTACGAATTTCGGGTTAATTTAGTGAAACCAATATGGCCGCCGCGCCGTTATCACAAAATTTCATGATGGGTATCGTTTAAGGGGTTTTTTGGTATGCCGAGTTCGAATTTCGGGTTAATTTAGAGATCCAATATGGCCGCCGCGCCGATATCACAAAATTTCATGATGGGTATCGTTTAAGGGGGTTTTTAGTATGCTAAATACGAATTTCGGGTTAATTTAGAGATCCAATGTGGCCGCCGCGCCGTTATCTACATTTTTGTTTGTTTTTTTTTCAATATCGAAATACCGGTATTGATCTCGCCAATTCCGGAATTGAGAACGATATTAGATTTTATCGGAATTCCGGAATTATGTCAATTCCGGAATTCCGGAGTTCAAGCCCTACTGTGGGTCACGATTGTATACCCACGAGGATCCTAAAGGCATGTAGTAAATTGATTGCTCCAGTCCTGGTATACATAATTAACCTGTCCCTCAGTCAAGGCAAATTCCCCAACAGGCTGAAGACAACTGTTATCAAACCTTTGCATAAGAGAGGGGACAAAGGTCTTATTAGCAACTATCGACCAATTGCTTTAATTCCCACTTTGGCTAAAATATTTGAAAAAATTATGTATGCTAGAGTGGTGTCCTTTTTGAGTAAATTTAATATAATATGTCCAGAACAACATGGGTTTCTAAAGGGAAAATCAACCACATTAGCGACATTCAAGCTCATGAACAAAATAGTTAACTGTATAAATTATAAAAAACACATAACGGCAATATTCTTTGATATGCGTAGCGCCTTTAATTTTGTAAGACATGACCTACTGCTAGAGAAATGTTATCTCTATGGTATACGTGGCTCTGCACATGAATGGCTTAAAAGCTATCTGGCTGATAGGACACAGTATGTCGAAATTGTGAATTTCAACTCTAAGGGTGAGGAGGTAACTTTCAAATCTGATATGAGATTTTGTAGGGTAGGTGTGCCTCAGGGGACCATTCTCGGTCCTTTGCTGTTTCTCTTGTATATCAACGATCTCCCGTCGATAACAGAACATCAGTCTATTCTTTATGCAGACGACATATCGATTCTGGTGCCCGATGACTCCAGATCAGACTACAATGATGTACTAAATAATGTTCTTAGAAAAGTAATAGACTGGCTACATCATAACAATTTAAGTGTTAACATTAATAAGTCTAAATATATATAATTTCATAATGGAAGGAGAAAAAAATTGGCACTAAATTTGTACGGGACAACACTGCGGGTCACAGCGGCGACTGCACATAGAAAACTGTAAATAGAATATTATAGGTCTTATGGCATAGGATACGTTCAATTATTAGGTTTTTATTCCATTTTTTGAATGTTTTTAATAGTATTTTCGATATTTCATTTATAGTAATAGCAATTGTAAATAGTTTTGAATTTCCATAACATATTTGATTTGTATAGAACTAAATGTATGGAAATATTGTTAATAAAGATCATAGTTGCGTAACGGCTCACGTTACGGTAAAGTTCACGACAGGTGCCTATAGAGTAAATGTATGGAAACATTGTCAATAAAGCTCATAGTTGCGTAACGGCTCACGTTACGGTAAAGTTTGCGGGAGGTGCCTTAAAGATTTTGCACTAAATTTGTATAATTTCGCATTTTTGATAGGCTATTATGTAGGAGCTGTGATTGGACGTAATTAATAGCGAATCACAGCTTAGGCCAAAAATGTATAAATACAGACGTCACTTTTGTACCGACATTCAGTCGACAGTTCAGCACCACAGGAACAAGAAGAAGAAAAGGAAACCAGGAAAACAGGAAGAATACTAGGAAGAAAAGGATAGCCAGGAAGAAAAGGATAGCCAGGAAGAAAAGGATAGCCGGAAAGAATAGGATAGGATTAGGAACAGTATTGTTTTATACCAGTATTAGTAATAAACCTCCGACCTAGTGACCGGTAAGAACTTTCACAGTGACTTTTATTTGTGTTTGTGTTTGTGTTTTGTGCCGCTAACCCGGCAACCTGTGTAACCCGCACCTGGTGTGGTCCACCACCAACCCCAGTCAAGGAAAGTGTGGATCTGGGTCACACGCTTTCACCAGTACAGTGGGGCGTGCCTAGCTACCAAGTTGGTTAGGTGCCGTCGCCCAGCGGAATAAAGTCGCCCCGCTGTACATTTTGGTCCTTCGCCGCCGGATACTGTGGGGACCACTACCAGGATGCCGGTCACCCGGTCAGAAGGAAGAGGCCGCAAGCGGGTGGAACAGACACCGCCATCTTCGAGGGACACTGCCGCTTCGTCGAGGACTGGCGCTACTGGTGCTACAGTGATAGGGGCCCCCGTGACATCGGAGCCCACCATGCATCCAGAATCCACGCCGCCGCCGTGTGTCGCCGCCGTCTTAGCCGATGCCGCCGCCACTGCTGCCTCCGCCGCCGCCACCAGACTGACTTCGACTGCAATCATCGCCGCGCCGCTCGCCGCACGTGCCGGAAGAAAACCGACTGCGGAAAGGAGGGTGCCCACTATAGACGCACCTTCACTGCCGAAAGGTGTACCAAGTCAGCTATTGCCGAGCAGACAACAGGACCGCCCGGCCCCCGACCGAAGAGGGGGGAGGGAGGGGTCACTCTACAACACCGAACAGGACCGCCCGGCCCCCGACCGAAGAGGGGGGAGGGAGGGGTCACTCTACAGCGCCGAACAGGACCGCCCGGCCCCCGACCGAAGAGGGGGTAGGGAGGGGTCACTCCACAGCGAACATGACCACCTTGCCCCCGACCGAAGAGGGGGTAGGGAGGGGTCACTCTACAGCGAACAGAACCGCCCGGCCCCCGACCGAAGAGGGGGGAGGGAAGGCTCTCTCTACAGACAACAGGATCGCCCGGCCCCCGACCGAAGAGGGGGAAGGGAGGGGTCAACTTACAGTAGCCGAGAAGACCGCACCGCCTCAAGCCGAAGAGGGGATGGGTCAACAAATAGCAAACGCAGGAAGTACAGACTGGCAGGATTAGCCAGTGTACCGCCGAGTGCAGAGCCCTCTGCACCGGTGCTCGGGCCCTAAGTACGGTTATATTCTGTGACTGCCTACCACCGCACTTGCGTCCAGCCGAAATTTCCGGAACAACACGCCGTGCCGCCTGACTTTGGTTCCCGGTCTGCCACCAGCGGCAAGCCCCGGGGATCGGACCGGGTGGTATCGACGTGCCGGAGTTTCGGCTCGGGCCGCACCACGCCGTACACCTTCGCCGTGACAACCGCGAAATGCTGCCTCCTCCGACGCCCCGGCTTGGCGCCAAGACGCGCGTCATCAGCAGGACGGCGCCGTCTAAATCCGCCAAATACTGCGCCGCAATTACACCTGACGCCGCCAGAGACATGTGCTCCTTCATGAGACGAAAGGCCGCCGGCGACCGACGCCGGGGAGGGGAGGTTTGTCGCTAGCCCGGTGACACGCACCCCCTCCCCGGCGCCCGTCGCGCCTGCCACCGCTGCGACGCCGTCAACATCAACGGCGACGCCTGCGCGGTTCGACCCTAGGGTCAACCGCCCTCCTGCCACCCTAGCCCCACCGCCAATCACGGCGGCGCGCTTCCCCTCCCCCCCAGCCCCCTGGGGTGGAAAGAAGCAACTCCCGTCGATGCCGCTGCTGTCCGGCCCGGTTTCCCCCATGGAAACTGGCCACAGCAGCAAATTGACGTTCGAGGAGCTGGCGGCTATCAACGCCGCCAAGAACCCGGCGCCGACCGCTGTACCAGCGGCCACGCCGTCACCAACTCCGCGTCCCCGGAAGACGTTCGCCGAGCAGACAGCGTCCTCCGCCTCGAAGATGCCGGCGACGGCCGCTACCCGCGCGGCCTCGCCCCCACCTGCTGCCGCTCCGGATACCAGCACCCGGAAGCCGACCACCCGCTACCCTCCTTTGGTAGTTGAAGTTCTGCCTGACTGGCCATCCCACTTCAGGGAACTGAAGCGGAAGCTTGGCCACACCCCGAACGGGCGCCCCTACGGAAAGGGGGTCAGGTTCCTGCCGAAGACGGATGAAGAATACCGCATCACCCAGCGCTACCTCGTTCAGCTGGAGAAGGATAGCGGAATCTCATGGTTCTGCTACTCTCTTCCAGCTGAACGAAGCATGAAGATAGCCATCCGAGGACTTCCGTACAACACGGACCCACAGGCAGTGGAGCTGGAGCTGCGCGAGCTCGGGTTTATCCCGGAGCACGTGCGGACCATCCCCGCACGCCCCGGACGACCAGGATGCCTGATGTTCGCGCAGCTGCAGCGGACGTCGACCACCATCCCGGGCATATACGAGGTGCGCGAGCTCCTCGGTATGCCCGGAATCACCATTGAAGGCTGGCGAGGCAGGAAGGGCCCGGCGCAGTGTCACCGGTGCCAGCAGTTTCGCCATTCTTCCCACAACTGCCACAGGCCCCGTGCTTGTGTGCGCTGTGGGGAGACGCATGCTGCCAGGGACTGCCCGCGTCCCCTTGCAGAGAAGCCCACCTGCGCAAACTGCGCAGGTGATCACACGGCAAACAATGCCAACTGCCCCGTGTTCCGCAAGGAGACGCGGAACAGGCGCGCCGGTACCACTGCGCGTACCGTCGCCCACGCTGCCCCCTTCTCAACCGAGAAGAATGCTCCCGGTTCGCTCATGGCTGCCGCAAATCAGCCACAGCAGCAGCCGGGGGCCAAGAAGAGGAAACGCCGCGGCCGACGAGGTCGCAAGCCCACAAAGGAGCCAGTAGTGGCTCCCCCTGCCGCCGCACTGCCTGCGCCACCCGTGGTTGCCGCCCCCGCAAGGGGGAAGGCGATGCGCGTGGCGCAGCCCCAGCCCACCGGACCTCGACAGGTCCCACTGTCGACCGTCATCAGCACCCTGCAGCAGGTGCTGGTGGCGCTTGAGGAGCAGAGGGATCCAATCCCTCTCATCACCAGGTGCATGTTAGAGCTCTGCAACTCGCTTGCATGAGCATAACATGCACCCACCGCGGCCTGCCCACGTCTACTACTCCACGCTGAGTAGTCAAGACTGTGGGCACGCCCCCACGGATTTGACCGCTCCCCGTCGCTGGCTGATGGGCGCTCGCTGGTGTCAAACCCAGTGAGCTCGACCTCGCCGTGCGACGGGTCGTAGCCCCACCGGACTGGAGACGTCACGGTGGCTGTCGGCCGCCCTACGTGCGGGCGCGGCCGCGCCGCGGCGACGCCCACTCCCCCTCGGACCATCACGGACGCCTAGCGTCCACTCCAGTACCCGCCTGTAGTCGCAGGCGGCGCTGAGGCCACTGAAAAGGCTACCAGCCTGTAACAGTTACCCCGGGGCCCAGACGGGTCCGCGTGGAAGACCTCGACAGACTGGCAAAGGCTAAAGAAGACCTCCTGCGCCTACAAGTGGAGCTAGCTGCAGCGATGTTAGAAACAATAGAAGCCGAGGAATCATATGAAGAGGAAGAAGAAACCTCTCTCAGCAGCGAGTCAGAAGCCAACGAACGGGTCGACCACTGGTTGAAGACCCACGAACAGCAGCCCGAACCTACTACGGTCAACAACCAACAGAAGCAACCAGTTGAGCCCTCCGTAGTGAAGAAAATTCCAGAGAAGCATGAAGAAGAACGCCACTCACAGCCAAGGCACCCACGGTCAGCACCGGCGGGAGCTCAACAGGACTTCGCTGAATTAGCCGCAGCAATCACCGGTGCTGTCAAAGCCGCACAGCGCCCGAAGTTTATAGAGCTGCCCTTCTTCAACGGGTCACATCAAGAGTGGTTACCCTTCCGCGCCGCCTACTACGAGACGGAGCACATGTTCTCTGCAGTAGAAAATACCAACAGACTACGGAGGAACCTCAAGGGGAAGGCTAAAGAAGCAGTTGAAGGCTTACTGATCACCAGCGCGCACCCATCCGACATAGTGAAGACCCTGGAGTCAAGATTCGGAAGACCAGAATCTATAGCCATGGTGGAGATGGAAGCAATCCGAGGCCTACCAAGACTAACAGAATCGCCTCGTGATATCTGCATCTTCGCGACGAAGATCTCCAACAGCGTAGCGACATTGAAGACTCTGGACTGTATGAACTACATGTACAACCCAGAAATAGCGAAGACAGTCGTCGACAAGCTCACACCTACGCTGCGCTTCAGATTCTACGACTTCGCCAGTACAGCGCCGATGGGTGAACCTGAACTCATGAAAATAGAAAAATTCCTCAAAAAAGAAGCTGAGCTATGCGGACGGTACGCATTACCTGAACAGGCCGTACCGTACACTCCACTACAGAAGAGGTCACAGAAGATACACACTGTGACAGATAGTACAGAACAGACTACAGAACAGAAACAGAAGAGTATGCCGAGATGTCCCATATGTGAAGAAACGGGGCACACTTCAACTGATTGCAAACAGTTCAAGTCCGCTGATGTAAATAGAAGATGGGATATAGCCAAAGCCAAGCGCCTTTGTTTCCGGTGTCTTCGCTACAGAACCAAGACTCACAGCTGTCCGGCCAAGGAGTGCGGTGTCAACGAGTGCAAGTACTCACACCACAGGATGCTGCACTACAACAAAACTTCGAGCGGGCCAACAGCGAAGAGTGAAGACACTACAGAAGCCATCAACTCAGCCTGGACTCATAGTCTCCGCCAAAAGAAGCATTCATTCTTGAAGATCATACCAATAGCAGTCAAAGGACCGAGAGCTACAGTGAAGACCTTCGCCTTGCTGGACGACGGGTCAACGGTCACTTTGATCGACAGTATTATAGCAGATCGCATCGGAGCAAGAGGGCCTTCAGAAACCCTCAAGATAGAAGCCATCAACGAGTTGAAGACTACAGAATCAACGTCAAGAAGGGTCAACATACAGTTGAGAGGCATCAACGGGCACCAAGAGAAAATTCAAGCACGTACCATCACAAATCTCCAAGTTTCATCGCAGCGAGTTCCAGCGAGTCTGCTCGAAGGATGCCAGCATCTAGAGGACCTTCAAGAGCAGCTCACCTATGAAGAGGTGCGACCCAGAGTACTCATCGGTCAAGACAACTGGCATCTCCTGCTGTCATCCGAAACAAGAAGAGGTCGACAAGATCAACCAGTGGCCTCTCTTACTCCACTGGGTTGGGTCCTGCACGGCACTCACAGCAACACCATCGGGAGAAGCATCGACATCGTGTCACACCTCACAGAAAAACCGCAAGATGAACTTGAAGAATTGATGAAACAGTACTTCGAGATGGACGCGCTCTGCCTCAACCCCAAGAAGCCGAAGTCAGATCCTGAAGTCAAGGCTCTTCGAATCCTAGAGAAGACCACCAAGAAGACATCAACAGGTCAATATGAAACCGGTCTCCTCTGGCGAAAAGAAGAAATTGAGTTCCCTGACAACTACGACAACTCGTTGAAGCGTCTCCTTAACATAGAGAAGAAAATAGACAGAGACCCAGAGCTGAACAAGAAATACACAGAACAGATGGAAGCTCTGATCTCCAAGGGGTACGCCGAACCAGCTCCGAAGAAAACAGCGCCGGGCAAGACTTGGTACTTGCCTCACTTCGCCGTCGTGAACCCTATGAAGCCAGACAAACTTCGAGTAGTACACGACGCTGCTGCCAAGACAAGAGGAATCTCACTCAACGACATGCTGCTCAAAGGTCCAGATCTTCTGCAGTCTCTACCTGGTGTCATCATGCGCTTCCGTCAACACCAGATCGCCGTGACAGCTGACATCAAGGAAATGTTCATGCAAGTCAAAGTACGACCAGAAGACCGAGACACACTCCGATACCTATGGCGCGGCAGTCGACGAGACGACCAACCTCCAGAAGAATACAGAATGACTTCGTTGATCTTCGGTGCATCAAGTTCTCCGTCAATAGCAATCTACATCAAGAACTTGAATGCTACAGAACACCAGCACAGTCACCCAGAAGCAGCAGCGGCGATTATAGAAAAACACTACGTCGATGACTACTTGGACAGCTTCAAGAGTACAGAAGAAGCTATACGCATCGCGACAGGCGTTAGAAAAATTCACCTACAGGCCGGCTTCGAGCTCAAACAGTGGAAATCGAACTCAACAGCTCTACTCGAAGCACTCGGTGAACAACATAACATAGAAGATCTGGAACTCTACAGATCAGAAGAAAATACAGAAAGGGTGCTGGGCGTAGTTTGGAAGCTGCACACAGACGAACTCACGTTCAACCTTAGCCTCGCCCGCATCCCACCGAAGCTCCTCGAAGGCAGAACACCGACGAAGAGAGAAGCTTTGAAGATAGTAATGTCCCTCTTCGACCCGCTGGGCTTCGCGTCACCTGTCACCATACGAGCCAAGCAGTTGCTGCAAGAAGTATGGCGCAGAGGCACGACTTGGGATGCCGAAATCGACAAGGACCTAGCAGAACAGTGGAAGAATTGGATGGGTCACCTGAACAGTTTAAGAGATGTGACAATCCCGCGACAGTATCTCCACTACAGTAACGCCACTTCGCTACAGCTTCACATCTTCACCGACGCCAGCGAGTCTGCATACGCCGCAGTCTTATTCTGGAGAACAGAAAACGCCGATGGAGAAGTCAAGCTCTCACTCGTCATGGCCAAGGCGAAGGTGGCACCGCTGAAGTTAACGTCGATCCCAAGGCTGGAACTACAGGCAGCGGTCATGGGGACAAGACTTGCAGAAACAGTTATAGAAGAGCACGAGAGAAAACCAGACCGCAAGGTGTTCTGGACCGATAGCAAAACAGTGCTCACCTGGGTACGAACTGGCTCACGTTCTTACAAACCTTACGTGGCCCACCGTCTAGCAGCTATAGAAGAAAGCTCAACAGTCAACGAATGGCGCTGGCTGCCCACGAAGATGAACATAGCAGATGATGCCACACGAGACGTCCCAGCAGACTTCACGAAGAACCATCGCTGGTACAAAGGACCGGATTTCCTCTACGAGACCGAGAACCTTTGGCCTACAGAATCGACAGCAGCAAAAACAGAACAGTCTACGGGTGAAGAGAAGACTCACCACGTCACACAGAAAATAGAACAGAAGCTCTCCAACAGCCTACCGGATGTCTCTCGATTCTCCAACTGGGACAGACTCCGGTACACCACAGCAAGAGTCCTGCAATTTATAGAACTGTGCAGACCCAACAAACAGGTGGTCTGCTACAAGAGAACACTGAAGAATAGAGAAGAGGACTCTACATGGACAAAGTCTAAGAAGTCCGTCACAAGACAGCCTAAGGTGAAGAAAATAGCGTCACCTTCAAATAGACAGTTTCTTCGAGTCTCTGCTGAAGATCTCAAACAAGCTGAAGATCTACTGATGCGTGCCTCTCAAGAAGACTCCTTCGCCGTCGACATAGAAAACTTGAAGAATAGCAAGCCGATGGACAGGAACAGCCGTCTTCAACAATTGAGCACAGTTTATGAAAATAAAACCATCCGACTGAGAAGCCGCATCCAAGCAGTTCAAGACGTTACAGAAGACTTGAAGAATCCCATGATCCTTGATGGCGGGCACCCAATAGTTAAACTCTGGGTCCAGGCAGTACATCGTCAGCTGCATCACGCCGGTGTCGAAGCTACAGTCAACGAGTGCAGACAGCAATACTGGGTACTACGACTGAGGCCCATCACACGCACTCTACTCCGAAGCTGCCTGTTCTGCCGCATGAAGACTCAGACTCCGCCTCAACCAAGAACAGGAAACCTGCCAGCGTGTCGTCTAGCCCACCACAAGCGCCCCTTCACCTACACAGGGGTCGATTACTTCGGGCCTCTCACCGTGACCGTCGGAAGAAGTCGCCAGAAGAGATACGTAGCACTATTCACGTGTCTCACCACTCGGGCCGTGCATCTGGAAGTCGCCGCCTCACTCAACACAGACTCTGCGGTGATGGCGTTAAGAAGAATGATGGCTCGTCGTGGTCGTCCTACAGAAATCTGGTCAGACAACGGCACCAACCTCAAGGGTGCTGACAGAGAACTCCGACGCAGTATCGACGAGGCGACACAAGAAGAAGCAGCTAAGAAGACAGTCAACTGGCGGTACATTCCACCTGGGACCCCATTCATGGGTGGGTCCTGGGAGAGATTAGTACGGTCAGTCAAACAGGCGCTGACAGCTACACTACATGAGCGCGCACCTACAGAAGAAGTACTCTCAACATTACTAACAGAAGCAGAGTACACAGTCAACAGTCGACCGCTGACGCATGTGTCAGTGAACCCAGAAGATCCAGAAGCCCTAACTCCCAATCACTTCTTACTGGGGGGTCAGGGGCGAGTACCGCAGCCCGGGACATTCAGCGAGCAAGACACAGCATCGAGGTCAAGCTGGCGCGCTTCTCAACGGCTAGCAGACCTATTTTGGCTTCGCTGGATTCGAGAATACCTGCCTGAGCTTCAACACCGGCGGGAGCCCCACGGACTAGGTCAACCCATACAGATCAACGACCTCGTACAGATAGTCGACGCAAACCTTCCTCGCAACGTGTGGATCCGTGGCCGAGTCATCGCTACGTATCCGGGTCCAGACAACATAGTGCGAACAGTGGACATAGCAACCAATGGAGGCGTTCTGCGGCGGCCGGTGAAGAAGCTGGTGGTGCTGCCAGTGTCTACAGACGTCGTGCCCGTACCGGAAGATTGATGCAACATAGTCTGCACGGCGGGAGAAATGTACGGGACAACACTGCGGGTCACAGCGGCGACTGCACATAGAAAACTGTAAATAGAATATTATAGGTCTTATAGCATAGGATACGTTCAATTATTAGGTTTTTATTCCATTTTTTGAATGTTTTTAATAGTATTTTCGATATTTCATTTATAGTAATAGCAATTGTAAATAGTTTTGAATTTCCATAACATATTTGATTTGTATAGAACTAAATGTATGGAAAAATTGTTAATAAAGATCATAGTTGCGTAACGGCTCACGTTACGGTAAAGTTCACGACAGGTGCCTATAGAGTAAATGTATGGAAACATTGTCAATAAAGCTCATAGTTGCGTAACGGCTCACGTTACGGTAAAGTTTGCGGGAGGTGCCTTAAAGATTTTGCACTAAATTTGTATAATTTCGCATTTTTGATAGGCTATTATGTAGGAGCTGTGATTGGACGTAATTAATAGCGAATCACAGCTTAGGCCAAAAATGTATAAATACAGACGTCACTTTTGTACCGACATTCAGTCGACAGTTCAGAACCACAGGAACAAGAAGAAGAAAAGGAAAACAGGAAGAATACTAGGAAGAAAAGGATAGCCAGGAAGAAAAGGATAGCCAGGAAGAAAAGGATAGCCGGGAAGAATAGGATAGGATTAGGAACAGTATTGTTTTATACCAGTATTAGTAATAAACCTCCGACCTAGTGACCGGTAAGAACTTTCACAGTGACTTTTATTTGTGTTTGTGTTTGTGTTTTGTGCCGCTAACCCGGCAACCTGTGTAACCCGCACCTGGTGTGGTCCACCACCAACCCCAGTCAAGGAAAGTGTGGATCTGGGTCACACGCTTTCACCAGTACAGTGGGGCGTGCCTAGCTACCTAGTTGGTTAGGTGCCGTCGCCCAGCGGAATAAAGTCGCCCCGCTGTACAAAATTTAAATTACAATGATGAGACTCTTTTGCAAACTAACGAGATTTCCTTTCTGGGTATAACTATAGATGACACATGTAACTGGAAAACGCACACCCTTAACGTTCAGAAGAAAACAAATAGATTCGTGTACGTGTACGAACGGCACTTAAGGCATATCATGCATTTGTGGTATCGACTCTGAGGTATGGCATTGTACTTTGGGGGAACTCTGTGAATATAAGTAAAGCATTCATAGCTCAGAAGCAATGTATTAGAGCTATTTGCAATGTAGCTCCCTGGGTGAGTTGTAAGCCTTTGTTCTGCAAGCTCTCACTATTGATGTTACCATGTATCTATATATTTGAGATCTATGTTTTTGTTAAAAGTAATAATGAATTGTTTATCTTTAAGAAAGATGCATGTAACTTCAATACCAGATATCCTAATAATATTGTTCTCCCTCCAATAATGACTAATATATGTAGTAGAAATAGCTATGCGATGGCAGCACGCATCTACAATCATTTGCCCAAAGATGCTCGTGACTTACCTTTGAATAAATTTAAAAACAAAATATATAAATGGCTTGTTGATAAATGTTTTTACTCAGTGGATGAATATTTGGACTCTAAATTGCACTAGGTAAACTATAGATCTTAGGTAGGCAGGCAGGTTAGGAACTCTAAATTGTAACTTTGCATGCTCTAGTATGTAGCTAATTGGGCCTGTGATATGTAAAAAACTGTACTTATACCATCTTTTATGTACCCCATTTAAAGCAAATAAATGATATGATATGATAAGGGGTTTTTCATTATGCTGAGTACGAATTTTTTGATAATTTTTCAGTCCAATATGGCCGCCCCGCCGTTATCACAAAATTTCATGATGGGTATCGTTTAAGGGGTTTTTCGTTTTATTCAATTGACGATTATTTGCTTGACAAGCATTCAAGCAATAGTTTGTGATTTTTAGTTTAAATTTTGTAAATAGAGCACAAAAAGAAAAGCCCGTCGAGTTTCTTGCCAGTTCTTCTCAAGCGGGCCGCGTTCCGAAATGGTGGTACTATTTGCATTGTATTCATTGACGTGTCGCAAGTGCCTATGTATTTGGATTATGCGAAATAAATGTTTTTTTGAGTTTGAGTTTGAGTTATGCTGAGTACGAATTTTTGATAATTTTTCAGTCTAATATGGCCGCCGCGCCGTTATCACAAAATTTCATGATGGGTATCGTTTTTTGGTATGCTGAGTATGAATTTCAAGATAATTTTGCAAAATTAACCCTAAATTCGTACTCAGCATATAAAAATTCCATTTATACGATATGCTACATGAAATTTTACAACGGTGGCGAGGCAGCCATATTGGATTGCAAAATTTACCTGAAATTCGTACTCAGCCTACCAAAAAACCCCTTAAACGATACCCATCATGAAATTTTGTGATAACGGCACGGTGGCCATATTGGATCTCTAAATTAACCCGAAATTCGTATTCAGCATACTAAAAAACCCCTTAAACGATACCCATCATGAAATTTTGTGATAACGGCGCGGCGGCCATATTGGATCTCTAAATTAACCCGAAATTCGTACTCAGCATACCAAAAAACCCCTTATACGGTATCAACATGAAATTTTACAACGGTGGCGCGGCGGCCATATTGGATTGCAAAATTTACCTGAAATTCGTACTCAGCCTACCAAAAAACCCCTTAAACGATACCCATCATGAAATTTTGTGATAACGGCACGGTGGCCATATTGGATCTCTAAATTAACCCGAAATTCGTATTCAGCATACTAAAAAACCCCTTAAACGATACCCATCATGAAATTTTGTGATAACGGCGCGGCGGCCATATTGGATCTCTAAATTAACCCGAAATTCGTACTCGGCATACCAAAAAACCCCTTAAACGATACCCATCATGAAATTTAGTGATAACGGCGCGGCGGCCATATTGGATCTCTAAATTAACCCGAAATTCGTATTCAGCATACTAAAACACCCCTTAAACGATACCCATCATGAAATTTTGTGATAACGGCGCGGCGGCCATATTGGATCTCTAAATTAACCCGAAATTCGTACTCAGCATACCAAAAAACCCCTTATACGGTATCCAACATGAAGTTTTACAACCGTGGCGCGGCGACCATCTTGGACTGCAAAATTGACCTTAAATTCGAACTCGGCATACCAAAAAACCCCTGAAACGATACCCATCATGAAATTTTGTGATAACGGCGCGGCGGCCATATTGGTTCTCTAAATTAACCCGAAATTCGTACTCGGCATACCAAAAAAACCCTTAAACGATACCCATCATGAAATTTTGTGGTAACGGCGCGGCGGCCATATTGGTTCTCTAAATTAACCCGAAATTCGTACTCGGCATACCAAAAAACCCCTTAAACGATACCCATCATGAAATTTTGTGATAACGGCGCGGCGGCCATATTGGATCTCTAAATTGACCCGAAATTCGTACTCAGCATATCAAAAAACCCCATAAACGATACCCATCATGAAATTTTGTGATAACGGCGCGGCGGCCATATTGGATCTCTAAATTAACCCGAAATTCGTACTCGGCATACCAAAAAACCCCTTAAACGATACCCATCATGAAATTTTGTGATAACGGCGCGGCGGCCATATTGGATCTCTAAATTAACCCGAAATTCGAACTCAGCATACCAAAAAACCCCTTATACGGTATCCAACATGAAATTTTACAACGGTGGCGCGGCGGCCATATTGGATTGCAAAATAAACCAGAAATGCGTACTCGTACTACTATATTTTTCCCAAAAGCATTTGACATCTTAGATCGTATGTCCACCAATTTTAAATACGGACCAGTGTGCAGCCGGCTCGCCGCAATAAAAAAAGCGCACTGTTGTTACAAGTTGTATCAAAACATTACACATTGTATCATTACAAGGTGCGCAAAGCGCATTGATGTTACGAGTTGTATCAAAACGATACACATTGTATCATTACAAGGCGCGCATCGTAATGCTCGATTCTCCTCCCTCACTGGTGTAACCTCGTACTCAGCATATCAAAAACCCCTTAAACGATATCCATCATGAAATTTTGTGATAACGGCGCGGCGGCCATATTGGATCTCTAAATTAACCCGAAATTCGTACTCAGCATATCAAAAAACCCCTTAAACGATACCCATCATGAAATTTTGTGATAACGGCGCGGCGGCCATATTGGATCTCTAAATTAACCCGAAATTCGTATTCAGCATACTAAAAAACCCCTTAAACGATACCCATCATGAAATTTTGTGATAACGGCGCGGCGGCCATATTGGTTCTCTAAATTAACCCGAAATTCGTACTCGGCATACCAAAAAACCCCTTAAACGATACCCGTCATGAAATATTGTGTAACAGCGCACGTTGGATCCTGTAGTATGAGCTGGTTGGTCATTAATCAAAATTAAAAAAATGCCGGTAGATAATATTTTTTCATAGATTTAGCAAATAGAGGGTATACCACATTTATTATATGTAATTAAAGTAGTATTGGTTGTCTAGTATACTTTTTATGATACGACAAAGTTGACCATATTTGTATTTTCCTTGTAGACAATTACGTTTTTTAAGTTTGGTGCAGTATTGAAACATTGTATTACTTTAAAAGTAACAGGGTATAATTAATAAAAAAAATCATGAGTGATGCTGAAGGTATGTAGTATTTAAAATGTATAAATTTAGTTCTTCACGATAAAATAACTTCTTCATAATAAATTTTTATTTAAAAACCACTTTTTCTTCAGAAGTGCAGTTTTGATACTGTTTTTTTTCGGAAAAGTGCATTTTGTCAGGGTACTAATTAGTTCTCTGTAACTCTTTAGATAGTGTATTTTATATAGCTGATATCAAAAGTTCAGACAAAATGCTCCTTTTCAAATGGCAGTGGTTTATAGTTTCACGGTAGTAGATTAAAAATATGAGCCAGTCGTATTTCGGTTAGTAATTACACTTAACTGTGAAAATTTTCGTCTTTAACATGAATGAATAGTTTTGTATTGTATTGTAGCCAATTATATAGGTTATTTTTTCGTTTTTTTTTTCTTAGGAATAGTGGATTATCCAGTAAAAAGGAGAGATTTGTGTGACAAATTATTTTTAATTCAATACAAGAAATTATATAGCAAGTTTTTAAAATTAGAGGAGATAATTATTGCAGAAACCAACTGCCCTGCTTCAGATATAACTTCCCTTAAAGAAACACTGCATATTTTTTAAAAATCTTTTAAAATAAAATAGCAATCGTCGAACAGAATCAAAGAAAGGTTTGTAAAAAATAACTCAAGGTAGCTAGATAAGACTTGCATTTTTTAAAAATATATTATTAAGCAAAGGGTGAGCCCAGGTAGGCCCCCGAAGGATTTTCAGCAGTGTAGTGTCCGCAGTAAGTGTAGGAAGACCGAAGTTTTACGTGCGTCCGGTTCTGGCAGTGAACTTCTTTATTCTGCTCAAATGTATTTTCGAACTGAAGGCCACCATTCCCAATTAAATAAATTAAAAGATATTCTATCACCGAAAACCACAGTAAATGAAGAAGAGGCAGTATCTCCTCAAACCGCTTTGTCTATGTTTAGATACTGAAGCGAAATAAAGTAAGAAGCAGTATAACGTGGTACAAAGCTACGCGCCTCATATCTTTCCTTCTTAACTTAACGTCGTAAAACTTCGAGAAAGGACACTCTAACGGATGTATTTAATTTGTTTTTAATTTTTTCGGATCCAGTAGTATCGTGCTCAAGGATTGTGAGAAAATATAAAACTACTCTTCCTAGTGAGGTGCTAGAAATTATTTTACCAGATTAAAAGAATCTAGCCTTCATAAATCCATTTATTGTGACATATATTTAAATTGTTTAGAGTAATAAAGACATTAATAAAGTTATTTTGCCTCAAAACACCTTTAATAAAGACAATTATGAAAGTTAAGGAAGCGAAAGATGTTTGCCGGGAGCGTTGCAAGTGGCAATCAGTGGTCTCTGCCTACCCCAGTGAGTAATAAGCGTGATTTTATGTATTTAGGTACGTATGAATGTATTATACACCTTTAAGACTTAGCTTAAGTCTCGGAACGTAGTTAAATAATATTGACCAACCATCCCATACAACAGGATCCACCGTGCGGCGCGGCGGCCATATTGGATCTCTAAATTAACCCGAAATTCGTACTCAGCATACCAAAAAACCCCTTATACGGTATCCAACATGAAATTTTACAACAGTGGCGCGGCGGCCATCTTGGATTGCAAAATTGACCTTAAATTCGTACTCAGCTTACCAAAAATTCCCTTAAACGATACCCATCATGAAATTTTGGGATAACGGCGCGGCGGCCATATTGGATCTCTAAATTGACCCGAAATTCGTACTCAGCATATCAAAAAACCCCTTAAACGATTACCCATCATGAAATTTTGTGACAACGGCGCGGCGGCCATATTGGTTCTGTAAATTAACCCGAAATTCGTACTCGGCATACCAAAAAACCCCTTAAACGATACCCATCATGAAATATTGTGTAACGGCGCGGCGGCCATATTGGATCTCTAAATTAACCCGAAATTCGTACTCAGCATACCAAAAAACCCCTTATACGGTATCCAACATGAAATTTTACAACAGTGGCGCGGCGGCCATCTTGGATTGCAAAATTGACCTTAAATTCGTACTCAGCTTACCAAAAAACCCCTTAAACGATACCCATCATGAAATTTTGGGATAACGGCGCGGCGGCCATATTGGATCTCTAAATTGACCCGAAATTCGTACTCAGCATATCAAAAAACCCCTTAAACGATACCCATCATGAAATTTTGTGATAACGGCGCGGCGGCCATATTGGATCTCTAAATTAACCCGAAATTCGTACTCAGCATATCAAAAAACCCCTTAAACGATACCCATCATGAAATTTTGTGATAACGGCGCGGCGGCCATATTGGATCTCTAAATTTCACGCAGGCGAAGCTGCGGGCATCAGCTAGTCTATAATAAATGTTACATTACACGCGAATGCTCGTGTCGGTCAGGGAGGTAGCATCGTAACGTAATGCTCGAGTCGAATCTATAAATGTTACGAGTTGTATCAAAACGATACACATTGTATCATTACAAGGCGCGCATTGTAATGCTCGATTCTCCTCCCTCACTGGCGTAACCTCGTCTTGTATCATTACAAGGCGCGCATTGCAATGCTCGGTTCACCTCCCTCACCGGCTGTAATTCTCGACTCGTAACGTTACATTACGCGCGAATGCTCCCGGTCAGGGAGCACCTCAAAACGATTCAGTAGTTTCGGAGCCTATTCGATGCAAACAATCAAATCTTTCCTCTTTGTAATATTAGTATTATATAGATGACTTGTAAGTTTTCTTGCATCTCCCAGGTATACTGCTGACGTCATATCCCTGGGGCTACCTGGTGGACACTCAGGGTCGCAAAAAGATCTTGATCTATAGTTCTCTGGGCGCTGGAGCGTTTGGTCTGTTAGCGGGACTAATGCCTTATCTAATTAGTTTTGCAGTTTTTAAGTTTCTCTCCTCGCTTTGGTAAGTCACCCATAAAATAGTAACTGCTATTTGAACAACTTATGGAGTTCCGATTTTTTAATACTACTAAGGTGGCAGACAAGCTTATTTCTCAGCTATTGGAAAGTGGATATGCGATTGCCGTGCTGTATGTATGTATGCATATATGTATGCCTTTCAATATTTTTTTTTATAACTTTTGTTAAAGCAGTAACAGAAAATACCAACTATCACTAGGTGTCAAAATTTCACACTAGCTATCACGGTTCCTGAGATACAGCCTCGTGACGGACAGACAGACAGACAGACGGACGGCGAAGTCTCATTAATAGGATCCTGTTTTTACCCTATTTTAAGGTCCTGTTATTATTTTCCAGTATAGCATGTCCATCTGCCACACCCTACATATACGTGGGTGAAATGATACCGCTGAAGTACAGAGATGTGTTTCTGTCTGTGCTCAATTCTATCCAGCTAGCCGGAGGTGCTCTCATGCCCGGTAAGAATTACTACATACATACACACATGATGTATAAACCTTATAACAAAGTTCCTTTATTAGCCAAATGTCGTTAATGGCAATAATATCTGGAGTTCAAAATATAAATATTATTAGACATTTACACACAACACCATCTAGCCCAAACTAAGCTATAAGCTTGTGCTATGGGATCTAGACGACTGATAGCCATACATATATATGTATGGCTATCAGTCGTCTCGTAAAATATATTTGTAAATACATACATATTGTACATAGAAAACACCCAAACTCCGAAACAAACATTTGTGGATCACACGGTTCCCACTTCAATATACATAACTAGCGACTCCGTTTAAGCGTTTCGGGAATATTAGAAAACGGGAATGAATATATAGCTGCTTCCCGGGGATAGTGTAGCTGTCCATCAGTAAAAGAATTCTCCAAATCGGCCCAGTAGTTTCGGAGCCTGCAAACATACAAACAAACAATCATTTTGATACTCTGGACGATTCAATATCGGTCATTTTGTAAAACTGGGCATTTTGACACTGCGGACATTTTGATACATGGGACCTAATGGAACGAAAGGATATTAATTCCATTATTTACAGTTTTGGCTTGGGCAATACTACCACTAGACTTCCGAGTATCCTTCGGTCTATACGACTTCCGACCCTGGCGACTGCTAAACACGGTATACTCAGGGGCTTTTGTCATAATCGCACTTTTGCTGATCCGCGGACCTGAGAGCCCAAAGTATTTGGTAACTCGAGACAAGTGCGATGAAGCACTGAAAATATTACAAAATATGTACGCAGGGAACAAAGGCAAAAATCCTGAAAAATTTCCCGTAAGTAAGTTTTGAAAAATATCATCACACAAAACAACACACAACCCCTTGTGTAAAGCTGCCTATGTTGCAGACATGAAGCGTGGCAGGGAGAACTCCAAAAGCCGCTGATGCGTTCCTGGGCCTCCTTTCTCTTAGCGATACAGGCCACCGAGTAGTTCAGTAGGAGATTTGGCAAAGCGGGGGTCCAAACACAGGTGCTCCGTTTCTCCGACGGAGGCTAATGGTGCTATTGCCATGCTGCCACTTCATCATGAACACTCTTCGACCGACTAAATAAACACGCTGCCTACGGCTGGGAGCTTTGGAAGGATGCCAAGGGTCCCGATAGACCTTGGATACACTACAGTCTCACATAGGGGATTCGGTTATTATTCCGTATCATTGGAGGTTTGTTCGGGTGCTATCCCGCTTTTTGGGGCGTAAGGCGTGCATGAAACTCTCACGCCACAATGCCGTCTAGTTCCCTTTTTCGAAACCGGTTTCCAAACTTTGGTTTCCAATCTGGCCGAAGGGTCTCTTTCTTAAGAAGCACGATGAGAAAATAACTATAACGGCCTGTACAAGGGGGAATTGCCAAGGAGTTCAAGGCCATTCGCAGACATAGATAACTCATTCGCAGACACGAGGTCAGGCGATCTCAACCGAATTTTCGATACTGATTTGTGCGCGAGTGTGTGTAGCAGTGGGTAGGTGTGAAAAAAAAGTACATACATGAGTTTTCCATCTGTACTATCTCTAATTTGTAATTCTACCCTCAACAAATTTACTGATAAAGATGAGTAAGGCAACTATTGGCTTAATTAACAGTTAGCACTCCATTTCAGATAAAGAGATTATTGGCAGCACCCAACCAAAGAGTGAAAGGAACTCTACTGACAACGTTGAAGGCACAGACGATGCCATTCTCGAAATGGTCGTATTTGAAGTGGATCCTACTTAACGGATTTTTGCTTTTTGGAGTTCATGCCGTGTGAGTATATAAAGTAGATTGTACTACAAGTGCATAAAAGAAGCCATTTTTTACGAGACGTTTATCCGCCCGAGCCAAAGGCGAGGGTGGATATTAAGTCGAGGATAAAATGGGTTTTATGATCGAGTTATACACTCTGCTTTTCACTTCGATTGCAAGGAAATGAAACAGTGATATTGTAAATAAAAGTCTTTAATTAAAATTAAAAGTAACATTTGAAAAATTTTGTTAATAAATGTTTTTTAAATGTTTTTAAATGTTTTTTTTAATCATTCTACATGAAGCATTAGGCATGGGTAACGAGACCTATACTGCCTAATCATAAGTTCATTTTATAATATTTTTTCACTCATAATACTATCTGATTTTTAATGTTTCTTAATTTATATAGAACACAGAAAGTACAAATTAAATGTAACAAAAAAAAACAAGTTATTTAATAGCGTTTTATTATGTTTGGTTCATAGAGTAACACGATCTTCATGGTACCGTCTCTACGGTCTAGTATGGCCATATTGTTTTAGAAGAAGAAAAAGAACTTTATGCACTAGAGCATAAAGTGTTGTTTTAGTCCGCATACACCCAGCATAAACAAGAACTTTACGAGCATAAGAAGTGAAAAAGTAAATTTTTAAGTAACTAGCGGACGTCACGCGCTTTCACCCGCGTAGTTCCCGTTCCCGAGCGAATACGGGTATAAAATATAGCCTATGTTCACCGCAAAGAGTGTAGCTTCCCAACAGTGAAAGATTTTTTTAAATCGGTCCAGCAGTTCTGGAGCCTATTCGATGCAAACAAACGAACAAACAATCACATCTTTCCTTTTTAAGGTAGAGTCTTGTAATTGCAACTAAAAATATTGGAGTCTTTATGTCACCGCTTGATATTTCTATATTCATAAGCAAAATGATTTTTTTCAAAGATTTTTCATGAAGTAAATTTTATGTAGATTTATTACATCGTCTTATAAAAAGAAAAGCTTTAAAGAATAAAAATCTATTTTAGAAATTTCTGACACAGGTACAAATAGTTGCAATTACCGGTCCTGGCGGGTTATTGCAACTAATTGCTCTTTTTTATATTTTTTCTATAGGCGCTACTACCGTTAAATTCAATAATATGTGCCTTGTTCATTATTTCAGAAGATTTTGATATCTAGCACTTGGTAATAACGTTCAATTTTGCACTAAATCACTTTTTCGCCATGGGACGGGTAATTGAAACTATTTACCTACAAATAGTGCTGGGAACCATGTTGTGATTTTATAGACTGGATAGCAAAATTAAAAGTCAGGAAGGTTGTATCGATGTTTATATTCAACGGAGCGTAATCAAACACAAAATCGTACATTAATGATTAGGTATTTAAATTAACGAAACTTTAAATAAATATTCATTACATAATGTACTACACATTATTTAAACCAAGGTGATGTTACTGTCCAGAATTCCATTAATAAATACCGAGTTAACCTGAAAATAAATAATTTATTATTCAATTTATAAATTTGTCACAAAGGGCGAATTTTCGAAGGTGAACACTAGTATTTCTTTCGATAAAATATTTTATCGTAGTAGACACTTTCACTGTCGCATCACTAGCATTATCATACTTCATATAAAAGTGGTCAGATAATTGCAACTACCCTAGAAATTAAAAAATAGTTGCAATAACCTGACTTTAGATTTTTGGTCTGGTAAATGTAACTGAACTCATAATTTTAGCAAGCTTTATCATGGAATGAAACAAATACTTAAAAAATAACTTACCGTGCTAGATAATCACTCCTTAATGAAGAAACCAACCAAAAACCACGAAGAAAAAACAATAAATGCTAATGACGGTTGAGAAAGCAAAATGACGGTTTGACAAAAAGTCATGTCAATGGCACAGTTCAACAGCTATCAGTGCCATCTCTATTTTTTCATTAGCATTAGGGTTGAAGGACAATATAACACCACTCATGGTTTGAAACAGTAATGATAGATTGAGTTATTTATATTAGTTGCAATTACCAGATAGTTGCAATTACAAGACTCGACCTTATAATATTAGTATACTCGTAGAAGTATAGACAAAAATAATTGAATAAATATTTTTCACAAAACGTCATGAAGCAATTACAATTTGATCTAATACAAGCTTATGCTATAAGACCTTGACAACTGATAAATATATTTATAAATACACACACTAAAAACACAAAGCCTTCTTAACAAACATTTGCACATCACACAAAATATATTTGACTTCACCCAGGAATCAACCTTGTTCTTCAGAGTGACGATGCATTTTATATAGAGAAACTGGCCTATCTGAATGAGCTGAGTTCAACTGAACATTTACAAAGGTAATAAACTAAATGAATTAAAATTGAATTGAATTGTGTCTCAAATTTCCAGACTGATCGGACTCAACGTGTGGGTCCCCGAGGTACTGACAGAGTTATATTAAGTGGTGTCAAGAACAAGACTGCTTGTGAAATCATACACGATAAAATTAACCAGGTACCTTTCTAAACAACGTGTTATGAGTGTTTTACAACACTTTCTATTCTATTGTTTCAAATGAAATTAAGCGCTCGTAGGCAAAGACTTATATATAAACTGAGGTAGACTCGCCGTACTCTAACAAACGAGATTTCAAAAGCAATCCTCAAACACACACATTGCTAAGACTACACTCACTTATAAATAATATTTACGTAATTGTCACCACAATAGCAAAATACGAAAAGAACAAGAGTAAAAGAGAAGGAGTATGGACTCCGATTGCAAGCTGAGTACTCTCGAAGTTTTGACTCACTACAGTGCGAGTAACGCTGCTAATTAGCTCAGTTTATGGGTTTCAAAAATCGGTGTGTAGAGCATGTCTACCTCAGTTTATGTAGAAGTCTTTGCTCGTAGCTCCATACTCTGTTCCGTTCCACGTTCTGTAAACGATCACTTGGCTACTCTAAGGTTAGGTGACCACTCTATTGTCTTTCCATTTACAAGCATTCCTCTAGCATGGTACGTTAAGCCTTTAAACCTGTAATGCCAGTAGCACAATGGCAGTGTCGTTAATCCAATAAGAAAACCTTATGGTTTAAAATTTCAACTGCAGGCAGCAACAGCCTGTGCTTGTTAATTTCAACTCGGCATAATAGGCCTAGTATCTGTTACGAGAAACAAAATACGAATGGCCAAGTGTGGGCATTAGTAAGGACATTATGTAGTATCATATAATAACTGTATCATTACAAATACAATACAAATGCTCTTTATTTTCTCTCTCACACAGCAATAATTACAAAGTACAGCTTATGGTAGGTTACACTTTACTAGATTTCATTCTGCGTGAGAGACTGGTGTCTGTAGTAGGTAACGAAAACCTGTGTGACAGATTACCAGCCTCTCCTAATCTGGACAGTTGGCGTAGGTAAGTATTAGTGATAACCATAATAGATAACTCATTGATTTTGTGTGCGTGAATCTGTGTGTGTGGTGTGTGTGTGTGTGTGTGTGTGTGTGTGTGTGTGTGTGTGTGTGTGTGTGTGTGTGTGTGTGTGGTGTGTGTGTGTGTGTGTGTGGTGTGTGTGTGTGTGAGTGCGTGTGTGCGCGCCGTCTACGAGGGAATATGTAGTAAGTTTTCAGTTTCCTCATAGCTTTGCCTCATTCAAGCAAGCATCCATCCTAATAAAACAATTATGTCGAAGAACTTAAAGCATTAGAAAAAAAGGACAGTAACCTTTCATTATACAACTAAAGTTGCAGACAAGTATGCTTTCCACCTCATCAAAAGTGGTCAACGAAGCTTATGGACGTTAGCAACATCAAACGTGCTGCCAATTCTGAAGCCTTTGAAGAACTATCATTATCGAAAGTGACAACAATCTCTTTCAGACTTCGACAGGTAACACAGAATGCAACGACAAGATAGACGAGCTGGTCCTGCTCATCACGTTCGTGGCGCGCCTGTGCTGCACCGTGGTCGCGGTCATCATCAGCTGCACCGTCAAGTATTTTGGCAAGAAGGCGCTCATTGTCGCTAGCTTTCTGTACATGGGTAAGTAGTATACATTGACTTTTCTTTTGTATGGGACACACGCTCTCCTTGTCAGATAAATTTACCTCCATCGCTCAAAACAGCTGGACTGCTAGCCAGATCAATATTGCTGCGCTTTATCGAAAGTTAAAACAGCTTCAATGACACATGAAGCTGTTTTAACAGAACCCTCCTAACGTAGACGAAAATTTATAAACCGGCCAAGTGCGAGTTGGACTCGCCCATGAAGGGTTTCGTAGTAGCAAGTAACATAATATAAAAGTTCGTTGTAACTTTGATTGATATTTTAACACGTTCGCAGTGGTAGTGATTTTTTTAACCGAAAATTGCGGTTTATGACGTATTAAAAAAAAACTACCAGTTCTATCTCACCAAACCACCAATTTTCGTTGGTAGTTTTTATGGCAATGTACATCATATTTTTTTTTTAGATTTATCATTCTCTTAGTTTAGAAGTTAGAGGAGGGGGGGGGGGGGGACACATTTTTCCACTTTGGAAGTGTCTCTTGCGCAAACTATGCATTTTTGAAAAAAATGATGTTAGAAACCTCAATAGCATTTTTGAAGACCTATCTATAGATAGGTACCCCACACTTATGGGTTTGATGAAAAAAAAATTTGAGTTTCAGTTCTGAGTACGGGGACCCCCAAAATTTACTACTTTTTTTCTAGTTTTTTATAAGAATCCTAATGCGGTTCACAGAATACATCTAGTTACCAAGTTTCAATAGCATAGGCCTTATAGTTTCGGAGAAAAATGGCTGTGACACACGGACGGACAGACAGACAGACAGACAGACAGACAGACAGACATGACGAATCTATTAGGGTTCCGTTTTTGCCATTTGGCTACGAAACCCTAAAAATGAGTCGCCTATGATGTCGATGTGAAGACAATATTCCATAATTATTTGAGACGCGGGGAATACACGCACAGACCTTTAAAACAATTGGCACAGTCTTGGCGAGGAGTAGATACTCCCAAAGTAATTATGTCCACTTACTAAGATAAAAACAAGACGCCGTGAGACGGTCTCACCCGACTGCCCCTCTGTGAAAGTGAAAGTTCAATCCAATCAATCCGATTGACGTTGTCATTTTTGTTTTATTTCCAACTTTGAACACATGATCCACGTGACTTAGTGACGTAATATAATGCAACAGAGTCACAGACTATAGACACAAGTCTCGCCATAAACCCCTCTGCAATCTATTTTATAGAGAGGCGCTAAAATAATTGATTGAAGCTTCGGAACTACTGTTGCAATTTAGATTTTAAATTCATTAAAATTTCTCATATTTATTCCAGGTGTAGTGAGTGCCGCCGTCAACTTCATTAGAGATAGTATTTTGTTCTCTATCGTGTTGTCGTCGTCTGCCCTAATAGTGCTGACGATAGGACCGATCAACGCGTACGCTGTGGAAATCTTTCCGACACATTTAAGGTACGTGTCCCCATAAACTGTTATTTCATGCTTGTTGGATACGGGACTTAATATTTTGGAACTTGTTTGCACTTTTCTCATCAAGGTGTTGTGCACTTAGGTCTACTTTTACCAGTTTTCGAATTCACATTCGTTCCTATAAAAATAAATAAATAAATCTATTTCCTGATTCTTCAGTACATTACATTACATTACATACATTACATATGATCACGCCTTTATCCTCGAAGGGGTAGGCAAAGGCATATTATATGCCCACATTTCACCTTTTGTATAATTTGTCCCACATAATAGGTGGTGAGCCGTATTGCCGTGTTTAAATGGACAGGCGCAGGTTGTGACTGCCTGCTGTTGAAATAAAGCCTTCAACTTAGCTTAACGACTGCCATTTTACTGGCAACCGGGACCAACGGATTAACGTGCCTTTCGAAGCACGGAAACGCTGAAATAAATGTCACAAAGTGATCACAAAATAAAATAAAATAAAATAAAATAAAATAAAATTTATTCCCTTTGAAATTTTTAAAAAATTATTTAGGTTTGTCAAAATTTTTGTGACTCTACCGGGGGTTCGGAAATGCTACAGACTGAGAAGAACACCCCAAGAAACTCAGTCCGGTCCCTATTAATTCATCTTAGTATCTAATACAGTTTTTTTTTAAATGTAGAAAGGAGCAATTCGTGTCACTGCCAGGCAGCCTTGTCTTCTAGAAAGTCTTTAATGCTATAATAAGCTTTCTGGCACAATTTAAGTTTTATTAGTTTTTTAAATTTATTAACTGACAAACCTGTTACGGCTGTCGGCAATGTATTGTACATTCGAATACAATTGCCCGCAAAAGAATTGCTTATTTTATTAAGCCTAAATCTAGGTACAGCCAATTTATTCTTATTTCTTAAGTTTAGGTTATGGATATCACTATTTTTAATAAATTTACTATTATTTTTATGAGTATATAATAAGTTTTCATATATGTACTGTGAATACACAGTAAGGATGTTGATATCCTTAAACTTTTCTCTTAATGACTCCCGAAACCCCATACCATAGATAGCCCGGACAGCCCTTTTCTGCAACACAAAGATACATTCGATGTCGGCAGCGTTACCCCATAATAGTATGCCATAGGTCATGACACTGTGGAAATAGCTAAAGTAGACAAGACGCGCTGTTCTAATGTCTGTCAGTTGTCGGATCTTTTTAACGGCATAGGCTGCAGAGCTCAGTCTGCCCGAGACTTTCTCGATATGAGGCCCCCACTGCAAGTTGGAGTCTAACTTTATGCCCAGAAAGACAGTTTCATCGACCAATTCTACTTGATCATCCCTAATCCTAATACTGGTGTTAACGAGCCTAACATTTGGCAAGGTGAATCTAATACATTTTGTTTTAGTTTCATTTAACAATAAATTATTTGCGTTAAACCAGTGGACTACCCTAGAGAGGGCATTGTTTACTTCGTCAAGATTGCGTTGTCCACGTTCAACTTTAAATATTAAAGATGTGTCATCAGCAAACAAAACTACCTCGTGATCGTCTCTTATAAGGTGAGGGAGATCATTTATGTACACTAAAAATAGAAAAGGTCCCAGAATTGAACCCTGAGGCACCCCCATTGTTACAGCAGACCCATGTGACTGTTTACCATTTATAACTACTCTCTGTACTCTATCTCTTAGGTAAGAACTAATTAAATCCAAGGCCGTCCCCTGGATCCCATAATGATCAAGTTTTTGAATTAAAGTCTGATGCTGGACGCAATCAAAGGCCTTAGATAAGTCGCAGAATACACCATAAGCATCATACGACTCCTCCCAGGCCTCATATATACACTCTAATAATTTAATTCCAGCATCCGTGGTAGACCGACCGCGCGTGAAACCGAATTGTTTAGTATGGAATAGTTTATTTGTATTAAAATGATTTTGCATTTGATTAAGCATTACCTTTTCAAAGATTTTACTAAACGTGGGTAGTACAGAAATAGGACGAAAATTGGACGGATCCGAGGTGCTACCCGATTTAAACAGAGGAGTTATTTTACTAAACTTCATTAAGTCAGGAAACACACCACTATCAACACAATTATTAAATATTATTGATAATTCAGGGGCAACCATTTCAATTAACGAATTAACTAAATGTACAGAAATTCCCCAGAGGTCAGCCGTTTTCTTAATATTTAAAGATTTAAAAGTTTTTATGATAGTGTGTATACTAATTTTACTGAATTTGAATATTTCATTACAGCAAGGAACATTTGCTTTTAACAAGGATTCTGCTATTGGGGTAGAAGAACCTAGGCCTCTGGTCAAATCTACTGGTATTCGAGAGAAAAAATGTTCAAATTTGTTAGCGACTTCGGCATCTGTTGTAATGATGTTACCATTTACTTTAAGTTTAAAATAATTATCATTTGATTTTGCTTGGCCTCTTTCTGCGTTAATTATTTTCCAAGTAGATTTAACTTTGTCTACACTATTGATAATTTTATTACTTATATACTTTCTTTTGGCCGCTAAGCAGTCTGCTTTAAACTTTTTTGAATAAGTTTTAACATAATTTAGAAATTCATCTGTTCTATTAAGCTGTCTTTCTGAGTATAGTTCATACAGTTTTTGTCTACTTTTATGTATATCCTCAGTGGCCCATTCACTGAAGGCTGGCCTGTCTCCGATTGTGACTTCCTTAGACTTGAATATGGAGTTGAACTCATTGTAAAAGGAATCAAAAAATAACTTATACATTACATTTGAATCTAAGCCAGTGTCTAAAAATGGAAGTTTATTGCAAAGTCCAACTCGCATACGTTCCAAGCGGTCACTAGTTACTGGTCTACATAATATTTTACGTCTTTTAACTTTTTCTCTTGTGATCTTGAAAGATGCTATTTGCCCAGTATGATCTGATTTTATCTTATTTATAATACTCTTACTTTCTGGCAACATATCACTGTATATATTGTCCAGACAAGTAGCTGTTGTATCACAATATCTAGTAGGCTCTAAAAATAAGTTAGTGAGATTGTGTGATTTAAATAAATTTAAGATATCATTGGTCTGACGTGTATTTACAAGTATATTAACATTAAAATCACCGCACACTATTAGGTGTTTATTAGTTTTTCCAAGTTTAAATAGCACTTTATCCATTACTTCCTCAAACTCACAAAAGGGTGAGACTCCAGGTTTATATACGCATACTACTATGAATTGCTCCAATTCTACGCACGATATTTCAACTGTACACTCTACAGAGAGGGACACAACATCTTTCCGTTCCTTATACTTTAACTTCTTATTTAATAAAATCAACGAACCCCCCCGTGTTGTGTTGACCCTGCAGAACGCACTACCAACCCGGTGACTACTGAAGCTGAACATGAGCTCATACTCCTTACGCATATGTTCTGTAAGACAAACTATTTCAATATTTTCTGAGCTCATGAACAGCTCCAATTCAAACTCTTTGACCTGCGTTAATGTTGCTATGTTATAATGCACCAGGCTGATATAATTTACATTTTTTAAATTAGTTTTGTTCGGAGGACAGTTTCCGATATAGTTATGATTTGCAATTAAATTCAACTCTATCAATTTACAATTTTGGCTAGAGGGTAAATCCTCTGTTGTCCCAGAAGTTAATTTAAATTACTTGGAACCGATTCCAAAGTCCTAAATCTACTCTGCTCAAATAAAGCAGTTTTGTCAGCCAAGTTTTTGGCTATAGAGTAAAAATAATTGAATAGCAAACTTGCTATTTGTCTTTTATAGTATTTGGGTAGACAATACCTACCCTTGTGATTATTATAGACTTTATACTTGCTATGTGACAAATTTGTGTCAAATACAGAATTAAAGTCAATTACATTGAATTTATTATTATACTGACTTATTAAGTTTAAACGTAAATTCATCTTATATCTAAATGAATTTTCCGAGTCTGGCACACCTTTTATAAATGGAAGTGTGAACATTACAACTTGTATGACATTTAAGTTTAAGATGTAATTCATGTATAGGGACAAATCATCATTGCTAATTTTGCCCCTGTTTGCACAGAAAATTATTATTTTACTGTTAGCTTCAAATTTATATTCTAATATCTTTTGCATAATATCACTTAATGAAGCACCCGGATAGCAATTATTAATAACCGAGTAATAACTTGAATTTAAGTTTTGTTTTAAAAATGAACTTAGATTGGTACCAATATCATCACTAAATACAATTAATTTAGTACAACGATTACTATTATTTACACTGTCACACAATATATCCACTGATGTACTGGGCGGGCACGTAGTAATGGGAGCTAAGGGCTCAGCGGTAACCGGTTCACCCTGAGCCTCCACCGGCTCAATTGCTTTAGGGCAGTTAATATTGCATAAGTGGCGTGGCACATGGATGGTCACCCATCCATGGACCGGCCATAGTGAAAGTTGCTTACTGCAGTGATCATTTACAGAACACTGAGTACGCGGGGCCACGAGCGCTTTCTTCAGTACATGCTTTATAATTATACACACACTGCCTTGTTTACAACACGAGCTCCTTCAAAAGGGGTCTTTCAAAGCTTCAGCAGGGTCGACAGCGCTTATGCACTCTCTGGTGTCCCAAACGTCCTTATTAGGGTTCCGAACCCAAAGGGTAAAAACGGGACTCTTTTCATTAGATTTCGCCGTCCGTCTGTCTGTGTGTCTGTCTGTCTGTTCGTCGCGAGGCTGTATCTTGAGAACCGTGATAGCTAGAGAGCTGAAATTTTCACAGATGATGTATTTCTGTTTCCGCTATAAACTATAAACTCGGAAAAAAGGGGCGATTAAGAGGGGCTCCAATAAAACAAACGTGATTTTTTGCCGTTTTTGATACGGAACCCTACGTGCGGGAGTCCGACTCGCACTTGGCTGGTTTTTATCATGGTGCTCGCGTGCCTTGTTCTTGTCTGACACGTCACGCTAAAAGTAAATCACAGATCTAAGCATTCATTTCTCCCTGTTGGCTACACAGAAATCAGAAAACATTTTGGTTACTATACAACGAGTACATCTATACTAATATTATAAAGAGGAAAGATTTGTTTTTTTGTTTATTTGTTCTCCGAAACTACTGGACCGATTTAAAAAATTCTTTAACTGTTGGGAAGCTACACTCTTTGCGGTGAACATTGGCTATATTTTATTCCCGTATTCCCACGGGAACGGGAGCTATGCGGGTTGAACCACGTGACGTCTTTCATAATATCAAGCGGTTTTTAAACTTGGTTATTTCTTTATCCCCTACTAGAGGACGTCACGCGGTTTCACCCGCGTAGTTTCCGTTCCCGTGGGAATACGGGAATAAAATATAGCCCTTGTTCACCGCATAGAGTGTAGCTTCCCAATAGTGAAATAATTTTTCAAATTGGCCCAGTAGTTCCGGAGCATATGTGTTACAAACAAACAAAAAAACAAAAAACAAATCTTTCCTCTTTATAATATTAGTATACATTTCTCCTGTACATAGGGAGTACCTACCTTTACTTCTGAAATTGTAACAAGATTCTATTGTACAGAGGCATGGCAGTGAGCCTGTCCATGATGTTGGGTCGCGTGGGCTCCGTGGCCGGCGCTAACTTCAAGGGCTGCTCATCAACAACGCTTGTGACGTCGTGTTCTATTGCTTCAGCGGCCTCGTTGTGCGTAAGTATTCTATCGATAGAACTGACTAGATATAGGCAGATCTCATCCAGATCTTTAGAACCTAGTCTACCTGGCCTGCTACGTGAGGTACATTTTAGCTAGTTAGATGAGAATCTTGTACTGGACTTTAAAATAACTCTAATCTGGCTAGCCTTCACTCGGACTGGCTTGGAGAATCAAAAATAGTCTTTATAGTGCAATATAGGTAAAACATACCCATAACTAATAGAATGATTACATGGCGGAAATCCATCCAAGAACTATAAAGGAGGGGAGGGAGAGGAACCCGCCTCAAACCCTCGATTCAATCTGTCAAACTTTACAATCTGGAGGGTACAGGTCATTTTCCTATCCGACATCCAAAGTTCCTTTTCTGAGGAGTTCGGTTCGTCGTTCCTCCCATTCAATTAGTTGTGGTTGTCCTTAACTGTTGTACGTTAGGATTGACTAATCGAGGGAGTGAGGCGGGTTCCTCTCCCTCGCATCCTTTAGTATCGTTTTAAAACATATATTCATATTTTGCCAGTAGTTTTATGTAATACTAGCTGAGCCCGCAACTTCGTTTACGTCACATAAGGTGTATGAAAGGAAAGGTATTTCTTCATCAGAGTCATCAAGCAGCGTCTGAAACTGCCCTGTTTGCTTAATCATAAAAGAGCTTAATGATTAAGCTCTTTTATGATTAAGCCAACACGCCAGTTTAGGTTCACTCACATTCAAAGAAACCCCTACAATTAAAATTTTCAAAATATCTGATTCTTAAAAGTGTTATAACTCTTTTATTTCTAAACCGATTTACATAAAACAAACGCTAAATGTTAACTGGAGCAAACCTCAACACAATAAAAAAAACCGCATTGCAATCGGTTGAGCGGTTACTGAGATTAGCGTGCACAACCGTACAGACAAACAGATATACAGACATACAGACATACAGACAAACAGACAAAAATTCTAAAAATCATTGTTTTGGGTTCTATTGCGTTCATAAAGCCCCCCTATAATATTTTTTCTTATTTATCTTCCATGTACAGACAGCGACCTGTTACGATTTTATTATATGTATTGATATTGATGTGGCAAAGCTATAGCAGTCACTGGGCACTATATGCCAGAGGCATATCAACTTGAACACCGTTGTTCATGATGATGGCGACTGTGGTTTTCCATGATGCTGATAATGTCATATTGATGACACAAATAGAAACCAGTGGCACTAGAATTCGGAGTCAATATTTAGATATTGACTCCGAATTCTAGTGCCTCGAAACTGTGATCACCTAGAACAGTTTTAGGAGACGACGGTTTGGAGTCGGTAAGCATAACAGCATAAAAAAAAGAGTGGAAGTGAGTTTTACGGGTAGGTTCTTTTCTCTCCGTCTCTATCTATTACGTTGCGAATATGGCAGTAAATGTAAATGTAGTAGCAATCAGTTTAACGTCCATTAGTGTCACTTAGTGACCTATAAGAATAAAAATTTTTCATATTGAATATTAAAATTTCTTCTTTAAGAAATACTACAAAATGTTCAAATGGCAGTTTAGTTATAAGGAAATTTATTTATTATTTTTCTTTCAGTGTGCAGTGGGCTCTCAATGTTGTTGCCGAGTTCAAAGAAATCTACTGAAGTCAAACAACGTCGTGTATAGAATACGTTACCTAAAGTGGCGTCATTGTAATAGGTAACATTTGACGTCTGTCAGATTTATCTTCTTCTTCTTCTTCTTTTAATGAATAACCCTCCGTTTATTACCTAACGATTTTGCCAGATTTATCTTCATAATGAGAATGATGAATGTGAAAGTGACACGGACTTGAAAGCTATGTGAATTTTAAAAATCATCAAGCGAATCCCTGTCCCATTCCCATTATTATTTAATTTCAAAATAAGACGAGTACATAATTTGACTGGCAAATGATTGTGAAATTTAGTTATCGTATTATTATAATTTATTAAACCTATTAAAATGACCACTTTACATAGTTTTAAGTTATTGAATTATGTTTTAATGGTTAACATAATAATTGTACATTGTTGTTAATAAATCAATAATAATTAACAACAACTGATTTCTTTCTTTATTGTTTGAACGCAACTACCTTTAGAACTAGACGTCTTGTTATCTACCGAATGTACCACGGCGAGTCCCTCTCCATTTCAATCTTGAACAACACGTGATGAGCAGAGGGTTTAGGTTCATAATGTCCAAATCCCAAAATGTCCAGAGGGTACAAAACGTCCATATCCTGGAATGTCCATGTCCCAAAATGTCCAAATCCCATAAAGTCCATGTCCCAGAATGACCATATCCCAGAGTGTCCATGTCCCAAAATGTAGAAATCACAGAATGTCCAAATAAATCCCGGTGTGTCTCCGATTAAAAGCTAAAGGGATATTTCGCCAAAATCGTATAATTATAAAATAAAAAAACAACAAAACAAAAAAAAATAACCACGAAGGCTAAGGCGCCGTAGCCTTCTAACCTAACATATCCGAGTCGAGGTGTTAACCATAACAAGTGAATGGTTAACACCCCGACTCGAGAGAACCCCGACTTTTTTTTGTTTTGTCGTTTTTTATTTTATAATTATACGATTTTGTCGAAATACTTATTCCTTTAGTTTTTAATCGGAGACGCACCGGTATTTATATGAACATTCTGGGATTTGGACATTTTTGGACATGGACATTCCGGGATATGGTCATTCTGGGACATGGACATTATGGGATTTGGACATTTTGGGACATGGACATTCCGGGATATGGACGTCTGGACATTTTGGGATTTGGACATTATGAACCTAAACGCAGCAGAGGTGCCTTATAGTGAACAGAATCATCGCCAGAACCTGAAGAGCTCGGCCACCTACATTTTCCCCCTCTTACGCCACAAAGGTGTGATTGAGTAACTAAACATCTTTAGGTATGCTTGGATATACTTCCTTTTCTTTTTTTAACGTGAGGGAAAATCCTCATGGATGCTATGCCGGACTTCTACCGACTAAAAAACCTCACGTTACGCCCAACAGCCTATGGTTGGGAGTTCCGGGTAAGCCCTCGGAAGGATGTCCCAGGAAAATAATCTTTGCCTTACTAAAAATTATATTGCCGGTAGGTGCTAAAGGGTAAAAAACTATTCATTAGACTTCGCTGTCCGTCTGTCTGTCTGTCCATCCATCACGAGCCTGTATCTTTGGAAACGTGATAGCTTGACTACAGAGCTGAAAATTTCACAGATGATATATTTCTGTTGCCGCTATTAGGTACAATAAATTTATACTAAAATTACAAAACTTGGGGATTACGGGGTCTCCCATAGAGAGACCTTATTCTTAGCATTCCATGGATTCTCCGTGCGGGTGCCGGGTCCATAGCGTGGCACAGGGGGGAACACCCCGACGGCGTCTGGGACTAGCGACCCATTCGAGTAGGTTTAGGGTGGCCACCTTACTATGCGCAACGATCACCTTCCACCGTCAACAATGTTCCCGTGAGCATTTCCCATGAGCTGCGAGAACGGGAACAAAATTCCACCGTACATTGAGTAGAACCGCACTCGCCACCTAGTCGTGTACAAATATAAGTAGGTAATAAGCCTCATTTATTTGAAGAACAATAAACTGCCTTAACAAATCGAGTAGCGGTCACCCATTAAGAGAATGACTTGATTAACTACTGATTATTATGAGTATCATTAATATTGCCTCATTGGTAGCTGAAGTTCAAACGGTAAAAAAAGGAACCATCTTGTATTATGAGATAATGAGTAGAGGCGTACAGACCTATTTATGATCATAATTAATATGATGTAGACACTAGTTCATTGTCACGGAAGTGGGGCTTATAATGGTACCTAAGTAAGTAACTATGTGTATTTAAGAGAATAGAGTGACCTCTTACTTAGTAGGTAATGTTTTTTTTGGTAGTTTTAATAAACTCTCCGCCTATTACGTGGGATAATATTAAAAGGGAAGCTGTGAGCTTCTAGAATGTCTCTGTCTATCCCCTCGGGTAAACGATCACTACTGTAAACTTCGTACACTACTTTTTGTACTAATATGGGTGAACGTTTGTGGCAATACGATTCAGCACGGCAAGCAGTTCAATAAACAACTTGATTCTTTCGATCCTAGCAATCATTATTTTTTACCATGTTATTAATATAAGGTAAAAACAGAGATGCTATAAACTATAAATCACTACTCGTTCTCTCTAAATTTGCCAGTTGCTCCCATAGGTACTGCGCGTCTACACCAGCCTCTACGCTGTAGCAGCAAACTTAGAGCGAATGATGAGCTAAATACGCATGTGAAACGTTTATAAATTCCCATGGATGTCATGCCGGACTCGAATCGATTATCCACACGATACTGTGCCAATTTTCAGTAAGATTCACTCAGCCGTGAAAGAGTAGTTAACAAAACATCCACTAACGAACTTTTGAATCAATAATAGGTACCTAATGTAAGGATGTTTGAAATAATTGTTCCAACGTGTTTCCTATTTTCTGCCTGTATCATATAACAGAATTAATACTATTTGGCATGTTCACTGGGTATAATATCGTTGCGTAAATTAATGTAAATTGGCTATTGATCGGGGCTGAGCAATATCGCGTTACGTGTTATTTAGGGCTTGAATATCGGACGCTTTTTCAGTTCCGGAATTGGGTTTCGATATTCAGTATTTCAATTCCGGAATTCCGGAATTCCGGAACTCAATCAAGTTTCGTTTTGTACAAAATAGTGATATGTAAAAAAAGATACGGGAGCTGGCAGTCCTACGTGATTAGTGATAAACTACTTTGATTCCCAGTAAAATTACTTATTTTAACGTAACCAACTAAAAACCACACGTTTTCTAATTATTGCCTACGGTTGGCCCGGCAAAGCCCTCAGAAGGATGACTCCAGGATTCCCCAGAGACCTTGACTATCACTGCGGCCTCACCTAGGAAGTTCGGGTGCTATCCCGCGTATTTGGGGCTTGTTCAGGTGTTATCCCGCATCTCAGGGCGTGTGGCGTGCATGAAACTTTCACGTTACACTTTCGTCTTGGGCGTGCTTTTGTAAGGACGGCGATTAGCCCTCCCACCGTTCTCAGGCCCCCGATTATGGAGGCCGATAGTCTTGGGCAAAGACATGCGTAATTCGGGTGGGAGCTTTCTCTCTTGATCACTTTTCGCCGCATTAACTGATCACAGAAAGACGCAGTGGCGTCCCACTTACTCCCACTGGAGATCATAGCTCGCGCAATGGTCTCCAGCGAGAGAATGTCCACGTCCAGACCTACCACGAGGACCAGGCGCTGTTAAGCCCACGCTGTGCACTCCACTAATGTGTGAAGTACTGTGTCCTCACTGCGTTCCTCGCAGTGCTGGCACTCAGGTGTGGTTTCCGGGTGTATTCGTCACAGATACTTACTGAAACTCCCGTGCCCAGTAAGCATCTGTGACAACCGGTAGGACAGAGCACCCGCACCGTGGCTCCTCTCTAGTCACTCGCCCATGACCGGTCTGACCGCCTTGATAGTGGCGATTCGGCGATTCCCCCCTTGTGTGATGTGATGTGGCGATTCGATTTGTTGCTCAAGTCTAGGTCTCCACAATTTCCTTGTGGAGCTGGAACTGCCGAACTTAGATTTCTGGAGACGTAGGCCTATGAGCCCGCTCCAGCGCCTCCTTGCATCAGAAAATAATAAATTAGAAATATAATTAACTAGCTGACCCGCGCAACTTCGTTTGCGTCACATAAGAGTGAGAAAGAGAGAGGTGTTTACCACCGTCGCGTCGCGTCGCTTGTATTCATTAGAGCTGAACCGCATATCTTCGTTTGCGTCACATGAGAGTGAGAAGGAAAGAGGTGTTAAAGTGATATCATGTTTCCCGTCGCTATTACTTCCACCCATCCGTTTTTCGGTATGGAACTCATCGTGTGCGAGTCCGACTCGCACTTGGAAGGTTTTTATCGTTTAGTTGACTGGCTGCCACTACAGACCAAGTTTACTCCCTTCGCGGCGCTCATACTTAATAAGAGAGTTATTTTAAGTGAACCTTAAAAGATAGGCATATGCCGTTAAGGACTTATTTTTATAACTTTTTATGAGGAACAATTTTGTAATACACAATTTTTATGTAACTTTAACTATTTATGCAGCGTCCACAATGGAAGCTCTCAAAAGAAAGAAATAATCCCCGTTCTCGAAACATTATTCATGGCTGCTCCGCTCCTATTCGTCTTAGCGTGATGCTATATCGCCATTAGGCAGCCTCAATAAATGGACTATTAAACTGTATAATAATTTTTGAAAAGCAACCAGTATTTTCTGAGATCCTAGCTCAAACAAACTCTTCAGTTTCATTATATCGTGTGCGAACCTTAAGAGATAGACAAATTAGGTTATTGTGAGCGAACCTGAAAAGATAGACATAATGCTGTCGCGGACTTTTTTTAGAACTTTTTAAGACGAACAATTTTGTAATACACATTTTTTACCTAACTGTAACCATTTACGCAGCGTACGCCTCTGAAGCTCTCAGACGGTTAAAAATATTCCCCGTTTTCAAAACATTCTTGATTGCTGCTCCGCTCCTATTCGTCTTAGCGTGATGTTATATAGCCTATAGCCATCCTCGATAAATGGACAAATCCAACCAGTAGTTACTGAGATCCTAGCGTTCAAACAAACAAACAAACAAACAAACTCTTCAGCTTTATAATATTAGTATGGATTAATTTAAACAAGGACGCAAGTTGCCTCGCTGCCAGATCCTTGAGACATGCCGCCTCTGAGCAACGTTCCACGCAGCACCCAATCGTAACCGATGTTCCACAGAAGCGGTCTTTAAGACTGATCTCTGCGGAACACCGCACGACGTATCTCGCTGACCCGGCTGGGGCCTAGCCAGTTTGGGTAAGTTAGGCCCTCTCGGAAAGATAGGCCCCGACAATTTGACGGAAGTAGGGAGGCACTCCATGATAAATAAGCGCCTCCCTAACGCAGCTCCACGGCAAGGTGTTGAAGGCGATGCCGGTGTCTCCTGACATCGCCATCGCTTTCAACACCACATCACCCTGCTTTGTTACTTCTTCCGTCAGTCTTCTAATGCGTATGATCGCATCCACGGTGGAGCGCCCTTGACGGAAACCAACCTGGTTATCCGCCAGATCTGGCCCCACGCGTGTGAGGTGCCAGACTGTGCGCTGTGCAATGATACGCTCAAGGAGCTTGCATACCTAACGAGGTATGCAAGCTCCTTGAGCGTATCATTGTTGGGGATCGACCGATCGGGGATCGACCGGAGTTGCTCAACGGAGCAACACGATCGGCCGATCCCCGGATGGGCAGACTGCCGACCCCCTTGCCTTTCGGATCAGAACCAGTTTCCCTGTCTTCCAGACCTTGGGAATCTGGCCTAAAGAGCCCCATCACTCGAGGCCTGAAATCCTTAAGGGCCAGGACCCACGCTCGGCCTGGAATACTGTAGGGTCCAGGGGCACGGTCCCTGCGGAATCTAAGCCGCAGTACAGTCGCCCCTAACTCACCTTCAGTGACTTCGGGCACGTCGTTCTCCCTGTAATCAGCGTCGGGCGCCTGAGACGGAGCCATGTGCGAAGGAATATGTTCCTCCGCCTTGATGAGAACAGGGAACCCAGGACCCTCCTCTTATCTGGGTCAGTGGAGCGCCTTGGGGCAAAGTTTGCCCCTAATAATAAGGTACGGGCCCCATGAGTTCCATCAGAACTATGCTGAGTGAGACCTCTGTCAAATTCCTACAGCGCCGTTTCTATCAAAGTTAAATTTAACTCGTAGCATAAGTCAGAGCTAAGTCTAAGTTCACACTAAAAAAATTCAAAAACGTCATCAATAATATTATTATTATTTAAATAGTATGTTTTAAATCAAATACCATTAATTATATGGATTTACTTTCTTAGTAGGTTTTAGAAATATCATCAAATAAAATTATTAATACCTAAGTACATAATCGAATTAATTTGTTAATAGAGAAATCCTAAATTATCAACATTGTAGTAATTAAAGGTAATTAAATTGCATAAGAAGCTTATAATTTACATTTTTGTTTGTAATGAAATTAAAGAAGATGCGAAACTATGTTTTTTTTTCAATATCGAAATACCGGTATTGATCTCGCCAATTCCGGAATTGAGAACGATATTAGATTTTATCGGAATTCCGGAATTATGTCAATTCCGGAATTCCGGAGTTCAAGCCCTAGTGTTATTGCCGTTATAATAACATCAGGCGCGCGCCATATAATAGATAGTGTCATTTTGTTGTTTGTTTTAGAGAGGTTTGGACTCATTGCGGTTTGGTCGATTATGTACTTTTAGATTTTAGTGTTTGTTTAGTTTCAATTCTATATATTATATCTACCTCCATAATAATAGTTTTATCCAGACGTGTAGACATAGCGTAGACCAATAGCGTTAGAAGGTTTATTTGGGTATGTACACTCCATAGAATTGAATGGGGAGGTTGTAAATCAAAGACTTCGTACATATATTTACTTTTATTTATTTATTTTAAACTTTAGCACTAAGTACAAGGCGGACTTAATGCCTTAGGCACTATCTACCAGTCTACCTGTGGGTGATGCAGAGATAATATTTGGTACCTGTGCTCAGGGATATGACGAAAACTATTTACTAGACAATTTAAGAGATCATATTAAAATATGCAATGTGATGATAAATACATAATTATATAATTACTTATATAATTATGTATTTAGTTGCCTGAATGAGTGCAGTGGAACAGGGCTGAACGCACGTGTTCATACTATTTACAATACAAAGAAGACTACCATTAAAATGTCTCAATATCGACCCGGAGTACCTTCCTCTACCTATTTATCTCTGCATCACCCAAAGGTCGACTGGTAGAAAATGCCTATGGCATTAAGTCCACCTTTGTACGAATTTGTGCATAAAGTATTAAATAAAATCAATAAATGAATCATAATGTTGTCTGATTATCTATTTACATTTATTTTTAAACTATCGCGGTTTTTAACACTCATACTTATAGAATTCGGGACTTCACGCGAAATACTATTTACTTACATTCTACCGACGTTTCGAGCACGTTGCAGCGCCCGTGGTCGCGGTTGGACTGAGGCGAGGATCGACAAAAACCACGAAGTTATTTCTTGTCGAACTACCCTCCGCTGCGCGTTGTTATTACAACGAAGGATAAGGCCGGCGACACACTACACTCACTACGTCAGTTTTAATTGGCACAGTTTTACGTTCAAGTTTATTAATCACTGAATTCCACATCCCGGAGAGCTTGTATCCATCATCCCTATTGAAATTTTTGTGTTTTCTGATTTCAATGGCTTCACGCACCATACGTGGATAATAATGGCGATCAGTGGAGAGGACTTTCGGTTGGTGAAGTTCGATCCAGTGATTAATGCCCGAATCAAGGTGTTCTGCTATTGCCGATTTGTTCAACTGACGATTTTTTACAGCTGCAATATGTTCTTTGACCCTTTCCGCGATGGTCCGCTTGGTTTGGCCTATGTAGGAACTACCGCAGCTGCAATCTACTTTGTAGACACCTGGTGTTTGCAGAGGAATGATGTCCTTTGGTGTTCGCACGTACCTAGCCACTTTGGTTAATGGTTTAAAGATCGCCCGAATGGAGAACCGCCGTAAACACGACCCGATCTTGTCCGTTATTCCCTTTACATATGGCAGATAAGCTGGTTGGCGTTCCACCTCCGGTCTCACTCTCCTCGGTGCACGTCGTGCCTTTCTACTACTCGCTGCATACCCATTCATCTTCAGTATCTCCTGAACATAGTCTAACTCCTGCTGTAAATGCTCAGGGTCGCAGAGGTCATTGGCTCGCTTGATGAGCGTGGAGCTGACTGATTTCAAATGAAGTGGGTGATGATGCGAGGAGGCGTGCAGGTATCTGTTTGTGTGAGTGGGTTTGCGATACACAGTGTGGGCCAAGGAACCGTCTGTTCTCACCATTAATTTGACGTCAAGGAAAGGCAATGACCTGTTGTTCTCAATTTCATACGTAAACCGTGTTTTCACATGTAATGAGTTGAGATACTCGTTAAAACAAACCACCTGCTCCCTGTTGCCTTTAAATATGCAGAATATATCATCTACATACCTTTTCCACAACCTGATCTGACCTTGGACATCCTGGAATACCATGTCTTCTATATGCTCCATCCAAATATTTGCCACTACTGGTGCTAATGGACTTCCCATAGCTACGCCGTCTATCTGGAGGTAGTATTGGTTGTGGTAAAGGAAGTAGTTTCCTTCTATGCAACTTCGAAGCAACGTTGTATAACCAATTGGCAGGCCATTCTCTCTTACCTTGGTCTCGACTATCCGCAGACAATCCTGTATTGGAACGTTGGTAAATAAAGACTCCACGTCAAAACTTACCAAGAGCTCGTCCGGTTCCAGCTTAATGTCTTGAATAATGTCCACAAAATGGCGAGAGTCTTTGACAAAGGACGGTGTTTTCCCCACCAATGGCTGCAATGCTTTGGCAATGTGTTTTGCTAGATCGTAAGTGGGAGAGTTAATTTGACTCACAATTGGTCGCAGTGGCACATTGGGCTTATGCACTTTGGGCAAGCCATATAGTTTGGGTGGTTGCGTGATCTTTGGTCTTTGTAAATGGTTGAACTCATCCTCTGTAAAATCTTCTTCGTGTTCCTTAATCAATTTCCGTATACTACGTGTTACTCTGGCAGTGGGATTGTAATTTACCAGCTTATATGTCTGTGTGTCCTCGAGCAAAGCGCGTATCTTGTCCTCATAGTCCGTGGTTTGAATCACTACGGTGGCGTTGCCTTTATCCGCTTTAAGTACCAGTACCTCATCATTGCTTCTCAAAGCAGCAAGTGCCTCGCGCTCTTCTCTGGAAGTGTTGCTTTTGGGCAGGCGTGCCTTACGTAAGACGTGTGAAACGTCTTGCCGTAGTATCTCAGCCTCCCCATAAGGCACTTTGTTTCGGGCGATGGCCTCCTCCACACCACATATGATATTTTCATACGGCACTTTACTCGGTGTGATCGCGTAATTTAATCCCTTCTGCAGTACGTTCAAGGTTGGCTGGTCTAAGTTAACATTTGACAAATTGATCACTGTGTCATTAAAATTTGATAGTGTGGAACAAGCCTTATTTTGTGAGTGCGTATTTTTCTTCTGAGAAGCCGTTAATTTGCTAAATTTCTTTTCGTGTGTTGCACTGCTTAGTTCGTATGTTCTCTCCGCTTGTTTATATGTTATGCGATCAACTAAGTCGAAATCACTCCCGGTCAACACTTCACTGCATTCCAAATGTAACACATACAATGCACTGTGTATCTTGTCTAACTCTGCATGGTTGTTTTTTATTAATTGTCGTAGTAAACGACCACTCGCGTGTCTTAGAATCCTATCCGAGAAAGCAATGTCCTCACGCATAATATTCCAATCACGGCACTTTTTTAAAAATGTGAGTGAGGTAGTTATACGCGCACACTTTCTCCGATAACACTCAAGGTCTTTCACTTTTTGTGCAATTTCCGGCCCGTAACGGTTTGCTAATGTTATTTTTAAACTATCGCGGTTTTTAACACTCATACTTATAGAATTCGGGACTTCACGCGAAATACTATTTACTTACATTCTACCGACGTTTCGAGCACGTTGCAGCGCCCGTGGTCGCGGTTGGACTGAGGCGAGGATCGACAAAAACCACGAAGTTATTTCTTGTCGAACTACCCTCCGCTGCGCGTTGTTATTACAACGAAGGATAAGGCCGGCGACACACTACACTCACTACGTCAGTTTTAATTGGCACAGTTTTACGTTCAAGTTTATTAATCACTGAATTCCACATCCCGGAGAGCTTGTATCCATCATCCCTATTGAAATTTTTGTGTTTTCTGATTTCAATGGCTTCACGCACCATACGTGGATAATAATGGCGATCAGTGGAGAGGACTTTCGGTTGGTGAAGTTCGATCCAGTGATTAATGCCCGAATCAAGGTGTTCTGCTATTGCCGATTTGTTCAACTGACGATTTTTTACAGCTGCAATATGTTCTTTGACCCTTTCCGCGATGGTCCGCTTGGTTTGGCCTATGTAGGAACTACCGCAGCTGCAATCTACTTTGTAGACACCTGGTGTTTGCAGAGGAATGATGTCCTTTGGTGTTCGCACGTACCTAGCCACTTTGGTTAATGGTTTAAAGATCGCCCGAATGGAGAACCGCCGTAAACACGACCCGATCTTGTCCGTTATTCCCTTTACATATGGCAGATGAGCTGGTTGGCGTTCCACCTCCGGTCTCACTCTCCTCGGTGCACGTCGTGCCTTTCTACTACTCGCTGCATACCCATTCATCTTCAGTATCTCCTGAACATAGTCTAACTCCTGCTGTAAATGCTCAGGGTCGCAGAGGTCATTGGCTCGCTTGATGAGCGTGGAGCTGACTGATTTCAAATGAAGTGGGTGATGATGCGAGGAGGCGTGCAGGTATCTGTTTGTGTGAGTGGGTTTGCGATACACAGTGTGGGCCAAGGAACCGTCTGTTCTCACCATTAATTTGACGTCAAGGAAAGGCAATGACCTGTTGTTCTCAATTTCATACGTAAACCGTGTTTTCACATGTAATGAGTTGAGATACTCGTTAAAACAAACCACCTGCTCCCTGTTGCCTTTAAATATGCAGAATATATCATCTACATACCTTTTCCACAACCTGATCTGACCTTGGACATCCTGGAATACCATGTCTTCTATATGCTCCATCCAAATATTTGCCACTACTGGTGCTAATGGACTTCCCATAGCTACGCCGTCTATCTGGAGGTAGTATTGGTTGTGGTAAAGGAAGTAGTTTCCTTCTATGCAACTTCGAAGCAACGTTGTATAACCAATTGGCAGGCCATTCTCTCTTACCTTGGTCTCGACTATCCGCAGACAATCCTGTATTGGAACGTTGGTAAATAAAGACTCCACGTCAAAACTTACCAAGAGCTCGTCCGGTTCCAGCTTAATGTCTTGAATAATGTCCACAAAATGGCGAGAGTCTTTGACAAAGGACGGTGTTTTCCCCACCAATGGCTGCAATGCTTTGGCAATGTGTTTTGCTAGATCGTAAGTGGGAGAGTTAATTTGACTCACAATTGGTCGCAGTGGCACATTGGGCTTATGCACTTTGGGCAAGCCATATAGTTTGGGTGGTTGCGTGATCTTTGGTCTTTGTAAATGGTTGAACTCATCCTCTGTAAAATCTTCTTCGTGTTCCTTAATCAATTTCCGTATACTACGTGTTACTCTGGCAGTGGGATTGTAATTTACCAGCTTATATGTCTGTGTGTCCTCGAGCAAAGCGCGTATCTTGTCCTCATAGTCCGTGGTTTGAATCACTACGGTGGCGTTGCCTTTATCCGCTTTAAGTACCAGTACCTCATCATTGCTTCTCAAAGCAGCAAGTGCCTCGCGCTCTTCTCTGGAAGTGTTGCTTTTGGGCAGGCGTGCCTTACGTAAGACGTGTGAAACGTCTTGCCGTAGTATCTCAGCCTCCCCATAAGGCACTTTGTTTCGGGCGATGGCCTCCTCCACACCACATATGATATTTTCATACGGCACTTTACTCGGTGTGATCGCGTAATTTAATCCCTTCTGCAGTACGTTCAAGGTTGGCTGGTCTAAGTTAACATTTGACAAATTGATCACTGTGTCATTAAAATTTGATAGTGTGGAACAAGCCTTATTTTGTGAGTGCGTATTTTTCTTCTGAGAAGCCGTTAATTTGCTAAATTTCTTTTCGTGTGTTGCACTGCTTAGTTCGTATGTTCTCTCCGCTTGTTTATATGTTATGCGATCAACTAAGTCGAAATCACTCCCGGTCAACACTTCACTGCATTCCAAATGTAACACATACAACGCACTGTGTATCTTGTCTAACTCTGCATGGTTGTTTTTTATTAATTGTCGTAGTAAACGACCACTCGCGTGTCTTAGAATCCTATCCGAGAAAGCAATGTCCTCACGCATAATATTCCAATCACGGCACTTTTTTAAAAATGTGAGTGAGGTAGTTATACGCGCACACTTTCTCCGATAACACTCAAGGTCTTTCACTTTTTGTGCAATTTCCGGCCCGTAACGGTTTGCTAATGTTATTTTTAAACTATCGCGGTTTTTAACACTCATACTTATAGAATTCGGGACTTCACGCGAAATACTATTTACTTACATTCTACCGACGTTTCGAGCACGTTGCAGCGCCCGTGGTCGCGGTTGGACTGAGGCGAGGATCGACAAAAACCACGAAGTTATTTCTTGTCGAACTACCCTCCGCTGCGCGTTGTTATTACAACGAAGGATAAGGCCGGCGACACACTACACTCACTACGTCAGTTTTAATTGGCACAGTTTTACGTTCAAGTTTATTAATCACTTAATTCCACATCCCGGAGAGCTTGTATCCATCATCCCTATTGAAATTTTTGTGTTTTCTGATTTCAATGGCTTCACGCACCATACGTGGATAATAATGGCGATCAGTGGAGAGGACTTTCGGTTGGTGAAGTTCGATCCAGTGATTAATGCCCGAATCAAGGTGTTCTGCTATTGCCGATTTGTTCAACTGCACGCCTCCTCGCATCATCACCCACTTCATTTGAAATCAGTCAGCTCCACGCTCATCAAGCGAGCCAATGACCTCTGCGACCCTGAGCATTTACAGCAGGAGTTAGACTATGTTCAGGAGATACTGAAGATGAATGGGTATGCAGCGAGTAGTAGAAAGGCACGACGTGCACCGAGGAGAGTGAGACCGGAGGTGGAACGCCAACCAGCTTATCTGCCATATGTAAAGGGAATAACGGACAAGATCGGGTCGTGTTTACGGCGGTTCTCCATTCGGGCGATCTTTAAACCATTAACCAAAGTGGCTAGGTACGTGCGAACACCAAAGGACATCATTCCTCTGCAAACACCAGGTGTCTACAAAGTAGATTGCAGCTGCGGTAGTTCCTACATAGGCCAAACCAAGCGGACCATCGCGGAAAGGGTCAAAGAACATATTGCAGCTGTAAAAAATCGTCAGTTGAACAAATCGGCAATAGCAGAACACCTTGATTCGGGCATTAATCACTGGATCGAACTTCACCAACCGAAAGTCCTCTCCACTGATCGCCATTATTATCCACGTATGGTGCGTGAAGCCATTGAAATCAGAAAACACAAAAATTTCAATAGGGATGATGGATACAAGCTCTCCGGGATGTGGAATTCAGTGATTAATAAACTTGAACGTAAAACTGTGCCAATTAAAACTGACGTAGTGAGTGTAGTGTGTCGCCGGCCTTATCCTTCGTTGTAATAACAACGCGCAGCGGAGGGTAGTTCGACAAGAAATAACTTCGTGGTTTTTGTCGATCCTCGCCTCAGTCCAACCGCGACCACGGGCGCTGCAACGTGCTCGAAACGTCGGTAGAATGTAAGTAAATAGTATTTCGCGTGAAGTCCCGAATTCTATAAGTATGAGTGTTAAAAACCGCGATAGTTTAAAAATAACATTAGCAAACCGTTACGGGCCGGAAATTGCACAAAAAGTGAAAGACCTTGAGTGTTATCGGAGAAAGTGTGCGCGTATAACTACCTCACTCACATTTTTAAAAAAGTGCCGTGATTGGAATATTATGCGTGAGGACATTGCTTTCTCGGATAGGATTCTAAGACACGCGAGTGGTCGTTTACTACGACAATTAATAAAAAACAACCATGCAGAGTTAGACAAGATACACAGTGCATTGTATGTGTTACATTTGGAATGCAGTGAAGTGTTGACCGGGAGTGATTTCGACTTAGTTGATCGCATAACATATAAACAAGCGGAGAGAACATACGAATTTTGTGGACATTATTCAAGACATTAAGCTGGAACCGGACGAGCTCTTGGTAAGTTTTGACGTGGAGTCTTTATTTACCAACGTTCCAATACAGGATTGTCTGCGGATAGTCGAGACCAAGGTAAGAGAGAATGGCCTGCCAATTGGTTATACAACGTTGCTTCGAAGTTGCATAGAAGGAAACTACTTCCTTTACCACAACCAATACTACCTCCAGATAGACGGCGTAGCTATGGGAAGTCCATTAGCACCAGTAGTGGCAAATATTTGGATGGAGCATATAGAAGACATGGTATTCCAGGATGTCCAAGGTCAGATCAGGTTGTGGAAAAGGTATGTAGATGATATATTCTGCATATTTAAAGGCAACAGGGAGCAGGTGGTTTGTTTTAACGAGTATCTCAACTCATTACATGTGAAAACACGGTTTACGTATGAAATTGAGAACAACAGGTCATTGCCTTTCCTTGACGTCAAATTAATGGTGAGAACAGACGGTTCCTTGGCCCACACTGTGTATCGCAAACCCACTCACACAAACAGATACCTGCACGCCTCCTCGCATCATCACCCACTTCATTTGAAATCAGTCAGCTCCACGCTCATCAAGCGAGCCAATGACCTCTGCGACCCTGAGCATTTACAGCAGGAGTTAGACTATGTTCAGGAGATACTGAAGATGAATGGGTATGCAGCGAGTAGTAGAAAGGCACGACGTGCACCGAGGAGAGTGAGACCGGAGGTGGAACGCCAACCAGCTTATCTGCCATATGTAAAGGGAATAACGGACAAGATCGGGTCGTGTTTACGGCGGTTCTCCATTCGGGCGATCTTTAAACCATTAACCAAAGTGGCTAGGTACGTGCGAACACCAAAGGACATCATTCCTCTGCAAACACCAGGTGTCTACAAAGTAGATTGCAGCTGCGGTAGTTCCTACATAGGCCAAACCAAGCGGACCATCGCGGAAAGGGTCAAAGAACATATTGCAGCTGTAAAAAATCGTCAGTTGAACAAATCGGCAATAGCAGAACACCTTGATTCGGGCATTAATCACTGGATCGAACTTCACCAACCGAAAGTCCTCTCCACTGATCGCCATTATTATCCACGTATGGTGCGTGAAGCCATTGAAATCAGAAAACACAAAAATTTCAATAGGGATGATGGATACAAGCTCTCCGGGATGTGGAATTCAGTGATTAATAAACTTGAACGTAAAACTGTGCCAATTAAAACTGACGTAGTGAGTGTAGTGTGTCGCCGGCCTTATCCTTCGTTGTAATAACAACGCGCAGCGGAGGGTAGTTCGACAAGAAATAACTTCGTGGTTTTTGTCGATCCTCGCCTCAGTCCAACCGCGACCACGGGCGCTGCAACGTGCTCGAAACGTCGGTAGAATGTAAGTAAATAGTATTTCGCGTGAAGTCCCGAATTCTATAAGTATGAATCTATTTACATTATTTATTTATGACATGTTGTAGAGATTATTTTGGTATAATAAGCAAGATAGGTCGTATAATTTTGGGCACCGTAATAAAATCCAAGAGCTAACATTGGATCGCGATAAGGTTAATTTTATTCATTGTTAGCCTGCGGAGCTGAACTTCTATTAACATTTGGATAATAAGAATACGTCCACATTACAATGACATGTTGAAGTAATTTATGAAATACTAGAGGATGTCGCGCGGTTTTACCCGCGTAGCTCCCGTTCCCGTGGAAATACAGAATTAAAATATAGCCTATGTACACCGGGAAGAGTCTAGCTTCCCAACAGTAAAAAAAAAAAAATTCAAATCGGTCCAGTAGATTCGGAGCCTATTCCATGCAAACTAACAATCAAATCTTTCCTCTTTTTATTATTAGTAAAGAAGAAGTCGTTGAAGAGCTATTAAAGGGCTTTGAAAATTCAACAGCGGATAGTGATAATTTACGCCTGTCCATTTCAACACTGCTAAAGGTAGAGTAGGCTGTGATTCTGCGTGCCTGGGCGTTGTTATACCTCTGCCTATTTCTTCAGGTATATAGGACTGACATATTATGTATGTTTGTATTGTTTTGCTAAAATCACGTTATGTACTCAGTTCAGGCATAAAAAAAGGCGCAAGTCAAATATATTGTCTTACCTACAGCTTTACCAAACTCTTAGGGCGTCAAGTTATCCTCGCGTTTAGGGAGGGCTAGGCTCGAAGCGAAGTAGCATTAATGAGACATTTTTTGATCGCTCTCATAGCTTAGAGAAATATTCCTTTGTATTTTGTTGTTTATTGTTAGTTTCAACAATTCATTCCCGTTTCGCACAACCCCTTCCCGCTGTAAACTAGCGCGTAGGTACGATTTACGTCACCTAACGTCTTACCATAAACTTGATAACGTAAATCCGCGAGCGACAGTGAGTTGGGTCGAACCCCTACTACTTGTCTATCTCACTTGTAAGATCTCGAAGCCTCGAAATTATTTCCACATTTTTTTGGAATTATTGTACTTATACGAGATAAAACAGGAGCTTTGAGCTCTAGCCCGAGACTCTCGAACCGTACCAAGGTTTCTGCCCTTGGTACTTGGAAGACCCCGTCTGGCGAAATTTAAGACAGCGGGTGGCGATACCGTGACCTCAAGATTCGAAATTGTCGTAGAAATTGAGAGTTTTTACAAAGATCTATATGCATCACGGATAATAAGACCAACTGGTCGTACTGATTGTAACCGCCGAGCCCCACTAACGCGGCCGTACGAGATGACGCCCGCAATATTTGGTCCATTTTCACCTCCCACGGAAACGTATTCCATATTAGATGAAAAGTAACCCTTGTTTTATTTCAGGTTAAAATCTGTTACGGTACGAAATTTCAGCCACGTCCGTTCAGCCGTTATAGCGTGAAATTTATCAAAACATGAATAATTTGCATATTAATGTTGAAAACAAAAACTGAATTACAGTTCATTTTTCAAACGCACACTTGTACTTTTTCACTATTTAATTTCAATTTTACACAACTTGACCGGTTTCTCCTTAAGGCATTCTCAAACAACATAGTGGAATAGTACCTACAAGTGTGAGTTTGAATCATGAATTACAACAAGTTCCATCAAGTGCCAACAATCCAGAGTATATTTGATAAATTACAGTTCCCTCTAACAGCTAAAACTTTGCCATTAAAATACATCATTAACCATACTAAATATTAAGACAGTTGCCTCTAATCATGGAAGATATTTTTTAATAACTTTCTGTACATTTAATTGTAGCGCACCATTAGTAGGGCCTACACCTAACCATATCTGTGAAGGCGATAACGAGTTTTTACACGTATTATAAGTTTTACACCTCTCAAGAGTCTCTCCCACCCTCCAGGCGCGACCTTCTAACCCCCTTACCTACACCGAAAGCTTGTGTGAAGAAAACGGTACAGTTATATTAAAACTTTTTTTGATCAGGGTACCCGACAGTCAATATACAGGCTGTTTCATTCAGTCGAATTTGTGCTAAAATTTAAGTTTTTTGGTGTTCTGCCGACTAGTTGCCTTGAAGGGTCTACGCCGCCGCGCCTGTGAATACGAGCTTCGATCAAGTAATATCTAGTATAGACCCGCCCATCCATACATTCGTTTTGAAGACGTTAAAGTGAGGACATGCGCTTACTTGCTCGTAGTCGGTGTTACTGTTCCGAAGGTGAAACTCGTGTCAAGATAAGACATTTTACGCAAGTTGCCTTCCTGTGCGTTCCCGAAGTGTAACAACACTACCCTAAATTCGAAATAAGAATGTATGTGTGCATGTCGTGTCGTTGCTGCAATATCTTTGTGTGTGAACTAGTCTCACACTTTGAGTTCGTAATGTATGACGTGGGCCCGTCTATACTATTATTTGGTCGAAGCATACAAGTCAATGTTTGTATAGATAGTGAATATCTTGAGTGAGATGGTCGGTTTCATTTTTGGGACATTTTCACACAAAGTCATCTTGCCCAAACTAATACAATAGCATGTGCTATGGGATCTAGACAATTAAGCTGATAATACACGATCTTTTTTAGAGTCACAGTCAGTCACAGATGATGTATGTCTGTTGTCGCTATAATAACAAGTACTAAAATCTGAAAAATAAAGGGGCTACCATATTAAAAAAAGCGATATAAGCATATTATATGCCCACATTTCCACTTTAAGATTTTGCGCCACGTAATAAATGATGAGCCGTATTGCCGTGTTGAAAAGGACAGGCGGGTTGTGACTGCCTGCTGTTGAAATTTAATTTTTCAAGCCGCCCTATAAATGCCTTCGACTTGGCTTAACGACTGTCATTTTACTGGCAACCGGAACCAACTGCTTAATGTATGACTGTATTCTTAAAACTAAATAAGTAATAAGTAGTTCAGGACTTCACTACATTACGTTAAACGTAATAGTCTCCGTCATCAGATCGGTATGTGCTCATTAGTGGAAGCGCTGATAAAGTGTCCCCTGGCGGTGATTTACCGGGGATTGGGGACATAGTGCCACAGCTTAACATTACGCAGTAGGGCAACGAACATGTAAGAAATAGACGTGTGTCAAGTCATTATATTCACGGACAATATATTCACGGACATTTCACACAACGCTATCTGATCCCAAAGTAAGCTAGGAATTAACCTGCTTGTGTTATGGGGTATCAGACCACGGATATTAACACTTATATACTCTTTAAATACATACATATTATACATAGAAACACCCAGACTCTTGAGACAAACATTCATGGGTCACACAAATATTTGTCGACGGTGGGAATCGAACCCACGACCTCCAGCGCCGCAGGCGGTATCACTACCGACTGCGCCACAGAGGCAGTCAGAATTCATTGTCTTTGGTGCCTGCGATTCAGTCCGCGTGATATAGTTTTCCCATACCCGTTTCCCACGGGAACTTGTTTTTGGGATTCAAAGGATCATAATACGTAATAATCCAAGGTGTCAGAGAGCTGTTTTGTTTATCAATTAAATTGTTATACATAGTTTACGGGTTCGATCGAGTAACATTCATCCAAACAAAAAAAATAATTTGAAAGTTTCAAACATTGTCCTGACAATTGCGAACACAAAGATATATATCATCAGTGTAGTTGTTCAGAATACATTTGGTTGATTTCAATTTTATTCGCAAACGACCCTGTAGAGTAAAATATTTCGACAGCATAAAATATGGATCGTAGCAAGAAGTAGGAATAAATATAGGCCTATAGCTAATCTTAAGCGATATTCATGCACCAATTAACTACCGGGTTGAAGAAAATTAGTGTCGAATACCACAACTTCTTCAATTATGAGAAGAGTTATTGTTGTCTAATAAAATTGTAAGTTTATGTTGTAGGGTAGTAGTGTCGATGGGAACGAAGTTGTAAGAACTTTAAGAAATTACCCGCGACACTACTAGCTGGTAGTGTAGAAGGGAAAGAAATTTCCCCACGACACTACCGGTAGTGTGGCTTGGTAGTGTGGTGGGTAAGAAGGGGTAAAATAAAGTTTATCGTATTGTACCAATCTGCCCTTTTGTATTTTAAACAAGTTGAACAATTTAAATGAACTTTCATTATAAAGTTTCTACACAACAACAGGCAAGCAAGAATTATTTGAAGCTTGTTTGACGCAGCAGCTCCATTATTCAAAAGTATTCAGGAAGTTATTCAATTATCGAACTCTTCAACAGATCGGGGGCCGTAATGCATTTTATCTCTCGGATAAATTGAAACAACCATTTGAAATGGTAATTGATACTTTGGAGTTTTCTTTAATATACTGTAGGGTTATTAATTACGAATATTCAAAAAAAGTAAGGAAATAATTTATTTAACTATTACAATTTAGTTTATGGGCTATTATTATGTCAGTAATTTTACTTTCACTTAAATTTCTAAAAAACAAAAAACCGGCCAAATGCGAGTCTGATTCGCGCACAGAGTATTACCAAAAACCTGAAAAAAAAAACACGATTGGTGTATGAGAGCCCCCCTTAATCCCCTCTTATTTTGTGATTGATATTATTTTTTGGTTTTGGCGGCAACAATAAGTACATCAAGACGGACAGACAGATAGACGGCAAAGTTAGAAGAAGAATTGGGGCCCGATTTTACCTTTTGGGTACGGAACCCTAAAAATTGTCTTATTCCAAGAAGATATTCATGAAAATTCCACTTTCACGTCACGATCTTTTTAAATTTATATAAAACTAGCTATTCCCCGCGGCTTCGACCGCGTAGAAGTCGTTATCGCGTAAGAGTCGTTGAATTGTCGGTTAAAAAGTAGCCTATGTCCTCGCCAGGGCAGTTCCTCGAACTATCCCTGTACCAAATTTCATCTCAATCGCTTCAGCCGTTTAGGCGTGAAAGCATAACAGACAGACAGAGTTACTTTCACATTTATAATATTAGTAGGGATTAATATAATTTTCACCCTTCTGTAAATTGTGTTATCTGCAACTAAGTAATCTAAATTTCGATAAAAAAACGGCCAAGTGCGAGTTGGACTCGCCCATGAAGAGTTTCGTAGCAGCAAGTAACGTAATATACAAGTTCTTATAGTTCGTTATAACTTTGATTGATGTTTTAACACGTTCGCAGTGGTAGTGATTTTTCTAACCGAAAATTGCGGTTTATGACGTATTAAAAAAAAACTACCAGCTCTATCTCGTTCAAACCAATTTTCGTTGGTAGTTTTTATGGCAATGTACATCATATCTTCTTTTTAGATTTATCATTTTCTTAGTTTAGAAGTTAGAGGGGGGGGCACACATTTTGATGAAAAAAAAACAATTTGAGTTTCAGTTCTGAGTATGGGGACCCCCAAAATTTACTGCTTTTCTTCTAGTTTTACTTAAGAATCTTAATGCGGTTCACAGAATACATCTAGTTACTAAGTTTCAATAGCATAGGCCTTACAGTTTCGGAGAAAAGTGGCTGTGACACACGGACGGACAGACAGACGGACAGACAGACAGACAGACAGACAGACATACATCACGAATCTATACGGGTTCCGTTTTTGCCATTTGGCTACGAAACCCTAAAAATTACCAAAAATTAGCTAGAAGTACGCTGATTAAGAACTATATTTCGAAAGTAACACTGGCCCTACTGCGTATTTACATCCTGTGACTTAATCCCCAACGACTATTACACGTACCGCTGACTGTACCCCCCCCCGAGGAGGCAACTAATCACGAATTAAATGGTTCTTCGATACATTGGACCCGCGCCATCGATAGTCTTATTGGGATACAATCGAGTTATACGACATGTATTGGTACGCGAGACTACATCAATTCGATGAGGGTAACATTTCGGGCAAAGTGTCCTCATTGAGAAAGTGATCTAAACCAGATATAGTGAACTAATATTGTATTTTATCTCGTAGGATAAAATTACATTTTAATTAGATAAACACGACACAGATACCCTGAGAAGGTAGGCAAAAGTGATTTTATATTTAACTAGCTGATGCCCGCAGCTTTACCCGAGAAAAAATTGTTCCCGTTCTGACTTCCGGTGGGAACTTATTTCCGGGATAAAAAGTAGCCTATGTGTTATTCCAGACTATAATCTATCCCTTTACCACATTTCAGGAAGATCCGTTCAGCCGTTTGAACGTGAATGAGTAACAAACATCCACACATCCACACTTACAAACTTTCGCATTTATAATTTTAGTAAGAAGTATATTTTGTATAACTTGGATTTAAATTCTATGATATAAAATATTGTTGGGATTAGTTGTAACGGTGAATTAGGGCAGCTCAGGAAGGTGTTCACACACAACATCAGCTAATTGATCTACTAAAAGGTGTTTGGAGATGATTCCTGAAGAAACATCAGAATCTACCCTGGTGGCTCCGAAAGTGAATTTAATAAAGTAAAAAAGCTGTTCATCTCATTGCCTTCAGGTTCAATTTCCTTGCTAAGTGTATTCGTTAATATCCCTAAAAAGTAGAAAAATAAATAATTTATTCTTAAATTTCCATTTATTTCTATTTAATTTATCATAAAATAAGTTCTTTTACTAAATTGGAACACCTAAATCCCTGAAATTAGTTCAAAAATAATAGTGGCCCTTCTTTTGTTTTGACTACTTTATAATAATAATAGTCATTTTCACCATAACAAAAGCCAAGTTATGTCGAAGTAACGTCATAAACTTATGTAAGTATCATCAAGTCACCAAATCAGGCTGATTTCAAAACGTTCTTGTAATGACGGGCACGTATGGGTTAAATGGGTGATATGGGATTTGTACACGAACTACGTCACAAGCAAAACCGTAGGATGCAGTTCACTTGTAATTATGAGAGTATGTTTTTCTTTCATAGTTGGAAGTAACAAACAAAGTTTGGCACGCAGAGTACGTACCTGTGGGCCCTCCGTCAAGTACGATGAGTTTGCTCAACGCTGCAGACGTTCGTCATAACTTACTGCAAACATATCCTGGAGAAGGGTTCCGCCCTCACCATATAGATGAGGGAATTTAAGTGGATTGATTGAAGTATGCAGTCAAATCTCTATTTGAAATGTTTGTTTGCGGAGGGTAGTACCATAGTTCCATACATTTTCCATATAATGAGTTCCTATTTGCTTGGTGTATAAGTGGGTAGTTGTTATGGCGTTCGGTAGGGAAGTGTCTTATTCTACACCACAGTTTTTGAAATTTCTCTCACGTATTACGTAGTGAGCCATGTTGCCGTAAATAGACACGCGCAGGTTGTGGGATATATTTCAAGCCGCCCATATGTCCTTTAGCTTGGTTCTACATACTATTTTATGGCAACCGGGACCAACGGTCATTTGCCTTCGAAAACACGGAAACGCTCTCAAATAAATGTCACAAAGTGGTCATGAGGTGGTCACCTATTCAAGAAACAGCCTTAGCAAAAGTTGCTTACTGAAGTGATCGTTTACAGAACACAGAGTCAGCGATCCCGAGTGCTTCTTATTCAATAATTTACTAACACATTTTTTTGCTTTGATTTCTCACGATTATATAATGTTTTTCCAGGATTCATCTCCCAAGGATACCATGGGAGATGAATCCTGGAAAAACGACATGATGTTTTTTACTGGTAGAGTTTCATACAAGTAAAAGCCAAAGCCATAAAAACATGATGCCATTTCATTAATGAAAGAAGGACAAACAAACAAATTTTCACATTTATTGCCATGGATCTCGTGAAAAATCTTTGTCAAATAAAAGAAACTAATACAGCAATTAATTACGGCTCATCAGAGTATTTATTCGTAAGTTGAAGTGAGATAGAAGAAAAATCACTATAGATAGAAAAGTATAGACAATGTCGAAGTATTTGCTCACACGGAACCCTTTAGTGGGGTGACAATGAGTTGCGACAAGAAAATAATTAATTTCAGTTTAAAATACATTGTGTGGTTTATATGGGGTTTCGTTTAAGTTAGGGGTAGGCATGATATAGCACATTGTAATCTGAAAAGTTTGTGATAAATCGTAGTGCATGGCATGTATTGTGAAATGGCGTAAGGCTTTGAGAGAAAAGTTTGTAATTAGAGGACGAACAACACAACACTTTGTATAGTGCTGTACTCATAAGACTATGTTGTATTTATTCCTGGTTGCCATAATGGAAATTTTGTTCCCAATCCCGCTTCTCGTGGGAACTTATTCCCAGACAAAAATTTGTTATTACAGACTATAATCCATCCCTGTTTCAGTCAGGTCCGTTTTGCCGTTAGTAACAAACATCCAATAGACTTTTATTACGGGAATTAGTTTCTACGGGAAGCGGGAACGGGAACCAATTTTACGTGGACTAAGCTGCGGGCATCTGCTAGTTTATAATAAAAATAACAAATATTTCTATGAAGAGGCATAAGTGTGTCAGAAGTGGCCCCCAATTGCTAGATGCGCCACGGCTTTCCATCAGGCTGGTGGCGACGTCAATTTGGCGAGCTAAATATAAAAAAAAAACAGTAGACCTAATAAGCATCCAGTAGACGGACACTGCAACCTGTGAGGAATCATATCCTTTATGGTTTAGCCAAAGATCATCAAGATCTGTTCATAAATAACGCGATAAAAACCTTTACAAGTTTTCTCCCCTATTTTCCAACCTATCAAAAAAATCTCAGGACACAAGTGGCATTTTAAATCAAAGAACACGTGTCGTACACGTGTACTTTGTTTGGTGACAATCATACACACAGACATATAGGGACGAAAGCGGTCCCGGTCCCGCTTACCGTGGGAACCTATTCCCGGAATAAAAAGCAGCCTATGTGTTATCCCGGACTATTATCTATCCCTGTACCAATTTCAGCCAGATCCGTTCAGCCGTTTGAGCGTGAAAGAGTAACAAACATCCACACTCACAAACTTTCGCATTTATAATATTAGTAAGAATCGGTAATCCACATATTTCTAAACCCTTTAAAAAACTTGAAGCCTTCGCGGCCCGACTGACTCATGGTTTTATTAATTTTTATATATAACTAAGGTGACAGACAAGCATACGGCCCAGCAGATGTACTGTTAACACTGCACTTAGCATCAGTTGCTATGGTTGATACTGAGATGTGGTACCAATACCAATCATTTCCATTAAAAAAACGTTTGTAAGCTATGGAAGACGTGTTAAGCCATTGCCAGATCCCGGTAGACAGTCACTTGATATTCGTTAAGCCTATTTTAAAGCCTTATGACCAGCTTTGGAAAGGTTCTTACAAACTGGGGCACAAAAGCCTACTATTAGGTGAAACATACATACATACATATGGTCACGCCTTTATCCCCGAAGGGGTAGGCAGAGGCATATTATATGCCCACATTTCACCTTTGCATAATTTGTCCCACGTAATAGGTGGTGAGCCGTATTGCCGTGTTTAAATGGACAGGCGCAGGTTGTGACTGCCTGCTGCTGAAATAAAGCCTTCAACTTAGCTTAACGACTGCCATTTTACTGGCAACCGGGACCAACGGCTTAACGTGCCTTCCGAAGCACGGAAACGTTCAAATAAATGTCACAAAGTGATCACATGGATGGTCACCCATCCATGGACCGGCCATAGTGAAAGTTGCTTACTGCAGTGATCGTTTACAGAACACTGAGTCCGCGGGGCCACGAGCGCTTCTTTAGGTGAAAGTTGGGCATAATATATAATATGCCTTTGAATACCCATTTGAAGATAAAAACGTGACTAAATGTATGTACCTTACCTGAAGAGCTCTTCGACTGAAAACAGGAATAACGCTTAGACGATGCTGATAATTTAAAATTTGAATAGTAAGCTAAATAAGTAAATTCAGTTCCATTAATTCATAAGCATGAACATTCATTAATCAGTATTGATTTATTGAAACAACAAACGATATAGCTGTTTATAAGAGGATCTCGTGAATTATTCACTGACACTGTACAAAACTCAATAATTTTAAATCAATCCCTTAAAAGTACAAAAGTAAATTCATGATAAGCAGTAAATATGCGGCAGACAATTTGCCTACGTCTTACTCGGAATTGATTTTGTTTATATTTTTTTGAAATGAAATACTGGCATCAGAATTGTGTTTCCATTAGCTAAGTGTAATTGCAGAACCACCATTATGACAGGCGTAAGTATAACTCCCTTGTGACCGAATCTTGTTACTTATTACCTACTGTAATTATTTGGCTATAGACAAACACATATATATGTATATATCTTGGCACAATATATTGAAACTGTTTGAAAGCCTGCTGTATTAATATGTACTGAAAACTGTACAAATTGTTTTGCTCTCGAGAAAGACCACACTAGAAAATACATTTGAAGAGATAGGATACACTTGTTTGTATATTGAGCGCCTAAACCTAATAAAATGCCTAAAAAAATAGCCCAAGGCAAACTCTTACAGGCATCCTTAAATACGGTGAATTGTGAAAATGATCCTAGTGAACACTGACCCAATAATTCCGAAAAAAATGCATAATACCCTCCTTATTGAAGAATTACGCAAGTCAGCACTTTCTGAGTGTACTGCCTGCTGTGGGCTTTTCTTGGCAAATTTCACGTCGTCTAGCAAATATTCAAAAGAGAAACAAAATTCATTTCTTAAGAATGACACATAATAATCTTCTACAATACATAGTTGCGACTCTCTAGCTTAAAAATTGTGGAGAATAAAATCGCATCTCCAGATACGACTGTCTAACAACGCTGGAAGTTAGTGGTCTACTTGAGCAAAGATTGCACTGTCAGTTTTAATATAGACGCATCTACCTATTGAGGTAAAGTTTCTACTGTATTATAACTCAGTTAAACTTGAACGTCTGTAGTCTGTCTTGTTATGAAATTAAAAGAAAAGATTTCTACCAGCTACGCCGTAGCTCACGTAGTTCTGAAGGCGTGTTGCAAACAGGGGACTATTTTGCTGTCGATGTTTAACATTTTTAAACCACAAAAAATAAGGGTTGCTTGAAATTTCACGTGTGTCTGTATCTGTTTGTGGTACCTTGACTAGCTAACATAATATGGATAAATTCAAGCGTATTTTTGTTAATAACATGTAAACAGTAAAATCTAAACAGTAATGCATAAAGTAATGAAAATTTAGTAAGGAACTAACTCATGAAAAATTTTACGCTCGTAATACGCGTGGCCAGAGGCGTTTATATACTTACTCAGTCAGTAATTTAGTTGGCCCACGCCATAGGAAGAAAATATAACCCTTTTATACTCCAAATCAAAATTCTTACAGCTAAGACAGATGTTGCACATCCACTAGTACAACTTCTATAGTCCGAACATAGGATTTTATCAAAAATAAATTAGAAGTACGTCCCTACATAAGATCAAAAAGCTTATAAAAAGTAAATTGTACTACAAGGACTACACTATACAATTAATGATTATTTGCTGGATAAAGAATCCTGGGAAGGACTCTCAAAAAAATTTTAAAATACATAAATTATAGAATCTTTAATATAGTCAATAGAGCACTGAAAATAATAGGAAACCTGCTGAGTTTCTTGCCAGTTCTTCTCAGGTGGGTCGCGTTGTGAAATGGTGGTATTTATTTGGTTTAAATTCGGGACCATTTGTATATGAACTAAATTTATTTGTGTTTGTTACGAGATAAATTAATCTGAATATCTTCCGAATCAAAATCCAAGACAGTTATCAATATAAATAAATAAATAAATATTCATGGACATTTCACACAACGCTATCTGGTCCCTAAGTAAGCTAGGAATAACCTGCTTGTATTATGGGTATCAGACCGCGAATATTAATACTTATATACTTTTAAGTACCTATTAAAAACTCAAAATTTACTGAATCGACTGAGCTCAAAATTGAACACGATATACAATAGGATTCAGAAATGGTTTTAGGCTACTTTATACCAAAGACGTATCATATATAGATACGTTATACTCGAACATTACGGCATTCAAAAACAGCTAAACTTTTACAGATTTGAAAAAAGAATTTCATAAATTATCTGTGGTATCATGCATGAACGCACTATCAGAGGAATGTGGGGAAAAAAGGTCACTTGAATTTCCCTCACTGAGACATATGATTAAATTATTTACTTACGGGTTAAAGTAAATAATATTTTAATTTACAAAATATTAGTAAACTACACTAATATTTTGTAAATTAAAATATTATTTACTAGTATCGAAATACTTAATATTATCTTAATTTAAGTCATAAAAACGTCTCTGCATAGCGTCAAGTGCGTCCAACAAGTACCTCGCGGAGTCATCCCAGAGGTGAGAACAGTACTCGACGCAGGGACGAATCTGCGTCTTGTACAGCAAACATCTCTGATGTGGCGTGAAGTACCGTCTCACCTTATTTAGGACTCCGAGTTTCCGCGAGGCCAGCCCAATACAACTCTCTATGTAGTTTTTTTGATTGAGCTCACGCCGGACGTCTATACCGAGAATCTTCAGCTTGTCCTTTAGTGGAACCGTAATGTTCTGAAGAGAGGGTAGGGGTAGGAATGGGGACTTCTTAGCTGTAAACGCACACGCCTGCGTGTTTCTGGCATTGAACTCGACCAGGTTGTCTGAACCCCATTTGGCAATGCGACCCAGGTCCCGGTCGAGATCCGCCACGAGTTGCCGTCTCTTTTCGTCCACGTCACAACGCCCCTCCGCTGGGCGGCCAGAATAGCTCCCATGCAGAGTACTGTCATCCGCATAACAATGAATGCACCCAAGGGACAGCATGTCATTGATATGCAGAAGAAAGAGAGTTGGGGACAATACCGATCCCTGTGGTACCCCGGCATTTACCTGCAAAAAGCAGGAAGCCTGACCATCACAGAGGACCCGTATACGTCGCCCGTGCAGGAAGCTGGCCAACCAGCGGCATAACTGAGGCGATAAACCTTATATGCCGGCAGCTTGGAAAGAAGCGACGCATGCCATACCCTATCAAAGGCTTTAGCGATGTCTAGGCCAATAGCCAGAGATTCGCCGTGCCTCTACATAGCCTCACCCCAGGTGTGCGTTACGTACGCTAGGAGGTCACCCGTTGATCGTTTCGGCCTAAAGCCATATTGGCGATCGTTAATTAACGAGTGATCCTCCAGATAGCGCATGAGCTGTTTGTTGATGATTAGCTCGAACACCTTGCAGATGACGGTGGTTACGGCTATGGGTCGATAGTTGGCCGGATCCGACCGATCCCCTTTCTTGGAGATCGGCTGGACGTTCGCCTCCTTCCAAGCCTCCGGCACTTCTCCCGAGGAATAGGAAAGGCGATACAGGCGTGTTAGCGTTGGAGATAATTCAGCTGCACAATTCTTCAGCACCACTGCCGGAATGCCATCAGGACCACTGGCTTTCCGCGTATCGAGTGACTGTAGCACCGCTCGCACATCGCACTGCCGGATTTTAATATCCGGCATCGTGGTTCCACAGTTGGCGATAGTGGGAGGTGAAAGGTAATTACCTGAAAAGTCAGTGACGCGACATCAGGTTTAGCGGAAGTACTATTAGCACTGTTTTAAATTCTTTTAATAAAGAACACTTGAAAAAAACATGCCTTCATGTATATTTAGAGGATGTACAAACTACACAGTAACTGTTGAATATAAAAACGTGTCGTTTCATTCGTAAGTACAACCGAAATAATAAAATTATTTTATTTTCTCGCGCCTAAAATGGCGCCTAGCATAATTATTAATGCACGAGAAAAATGTACTCTGTAGTCTGTGGTTTAGCGCGACGCATATGGGGATGTCGGGGAGTATTTGTAGTAATTTTTATTTTGCCATTAGATATTTTTTATTTCTGTAATTATTATATTTTATTTATTATATTTATTAAATAAATTGTTTTTATGACTTAAATTAAGATAATATTAAGTATTTCGATACTAGTAAATAATATTTTAATTTACAAAATATTAGTAAACTACACTAATATTTTGTAAATTAAAAAAAAAATTGCAGGTAAATGCCGGGGTACCACAGGGATCGGTATTGTCCCCAACTCTCTTTCTTCTGCATATCAATGACATGCTGTCCCTTGGGTGCATTCATTGTTATGCGGATGACAGTACTCTGCATGGGAGCTATTCTGGCCGCCCAGCGGAGGGGCGTTGTGACGTGGACGAAAAGAGACGGCAACTCGTGGCGGATCTCGACCGGGACCTGGGTCGCATTGCCAAATGGGGTTCAGACAACCTGGTCGAGTTCAATGCCAGAAACACGCAGGCGTGTGCGTTTACAGCTAAGAAGTCCCCATTCCTACCCCTACCCTCTCTTCATAACATTACGGTTCCACTAAAGGACAAGCTGGAGATTCTCGGTATAGACGTCCGGCGTGAGCTCAATCAAAAAAACTACATAGAGAGTTGTATTGGGCTGGCCTCGCGGAAACTCGGAGTCCTAAATAAGGTGAGACGGTGCTTCACGCCACTTCAGAGATGTTTGCTGTACAAGACGCAGATTCGTCCCTGCGTCGAGTACTGTTCTCACCTCTCGGATGACTCCGCGAGGTACTTGTTGGACGCACTTGACGCTATGCAGAGACGTGCTGTCCGAATAATTGGTTGTCCTGAGGTGACGGGAGGCCTCGAACCGTTGGCGCAGCGAAGAACCGTAGCGTCCTTGGCTGCCTTCTACCGAATGTATCACGGCGAATGTTCTGAAGAGCTCTTCAATCTGATCCCACCATCACCTTTCCGATCCCGAACAACGCATGCCGGGCAGAGATGCCACTCATACACAGTGGAGAGAATCTTCGCCAGAACCGAGCGTTTCAAAAGATCGTTCCTCTGTCGAACTATAAAAACTTGGAACGACCTGCCCGCACACGTGTTTCCCTCATCTTACAACCCCGGGTTCTTTAAGAGGAGCGTGAAGAGGCACATCACAGGGCCGCCAACTTGAGGACCACTGTAAGAAGTGGCCCCCAATCGCAAGATGCGCCACGGCTATCCATCGTGGCGACGTCAATTTGGCGAGCTGAATATAAAAAAAAAAAATTAAAAAAATTACCTACTTTACGTGTTGCCATTTTCCAGTGTCTATAACGTATCTATAGTTTTTATATCATTGACTTTATACACTTTTATCATAGCAGCAATAAGAATAAAACAGCTTTAAAAAGTGATTTACCAATAGATGGCGCTGTTTTTTTTTCATATCTATGTATATAAAAATGTTGTGTGCGTTTAAGTATCTTTTAAAAAACTCAAAATTTACTGAATCGACTGAGCTCAAAATTGGACACGATATACAATAGGATTCAGAGATGGTTTTAGGCTACTTTATACACTTTTATCATAGCAGCAATAAGAATAAAACAGCTTTAAAAAGTGATTTTACCAATAGATGGCGCTGGTCGTTTTTTTTAAATTATATTCTGCCAGCTTCAGAACAAAATATTACAAACAACCTATTTAGAAGGTACCTCTAACAGATTGCTGTTTTTTAAGAGAAGTTTGATTGCGGCCTCCTTGCATTTAGAATAATAAAAGAGAGTACTTACCTAATAAAGAGGTCAGATATGTTTTGCATGTTATTTTTGAAGTTGGCGCGTTAGGGAAATATTATTAGAGTGAATATATTTTTTCGAAGCGTGCGCACGATGTTTTAAAAACTGAACATTGATCACAGAACAGATTTTTTTTTCAATTGAAGCTTCTATTGATTTGGATGTTAATTGGATTTTCAGAAAGATTTATAATTTTGGTTACGGCTCAACATTATTTTTTTTTGTAATGTTCCCATCCTTTGGTTTGTTACTCATTTCTCATAGGTACATAAAACCACCATAAAAAAGTCACAGCGAAGCGTGGCAGGGTACCGCTAGTTATACATAGAAACACCCAGTCTCTTGAGACAAACATTTATGGGTCACACAAATATTTGTCTCCGGTGGGAATCGAACCCACGACCTCAGCACCGCAGGCGGTATCACTACCGACTGCGCCACAGAGGCAGACATATAATCAATATACCTACTATACTACCACAAAATAATCACCCGTCTGTACATTGCCTTACAAAAATATACATCAAGTTTTGTAGTTCCTTCCCAAACTTTGTGTCAGTCGACTGTCGACGAGTTCTGTATATTGCCAAGTTGGTGGCGGAACCGGAGCTTTCTCGTAGACACATTGTAGCTTGTCCCGTAGCTGGAAGCTTGCTCTGCTGTACAGTTGCAATGTAGTGGAAGTAGTTTAAAAGTTTGGATTTTTTGAATCACTTTATTTTATTCAGTTGCTATAAGTTTTGAGTTAGTGAAGCATTTTTTTGAAACGATATCTTGCTCAAATCTATATTCATCAAGTTGCCGAGTGATTCAGTGACCTATCAACGTTCAGCCGAATGTAAATGTTATGTAAAATGTAATGCAAAGCGAATTCCTAATACCCTTATTCGGACCATCTGACTACCAAATGTCACCACGAATGTGAATGACAACGATGATTTTGCTGTTACCATTGTATCTCACTTCGCAAAAAATCATAATAACGTATAGCATAATAATTAAATAAATAAATATTCAGGGACATTTCACACAATGCTATCTGATCCGAAAGTAAGCTAGGAATAACCTGCTTGTGTTATGGGTATCAGTCCACGGCTATTAATACTTATATACATACCTACATATTATATATAGAAACACCCAGACTCTTGAGACAAACATTTTTGGGTCACACAAATATTTGTCTCTGTTGGAAATCGAACCCACGACCTCCAGCGCAGCAGGCGGTATCACTACCGATTGCGTCACAGAGGCAGTCGGTAGTGATACCGTCTGTAATTATTCCTGATCTCATATTTAAACAACTAAACTTTACAATCCTAGCCGGGACCCCTCCATGGGACCTGGAAGCGAGAGCCCTTGCGTCACTGTTCAGATGGCGCAAGGAGGCGCTGGAGCGGGGCCAAAGGCCTGCGTCTTGAGAAATCGAGGCCCAGTGGACCCTGTTCCACCAGGAAACCATGGAGACATGGAAGGTGCGACTTGAGCAACCAAAGGGGGGATTCGCCAAAATCGCGGCCGTCAGACCGGTCATGGACGAGTGGCTGGAGAGAAGACACGGTGCTCTCTCGTACCGGTTGACACAGATGCTTGCCGGGCACGGTAGCTTCGGTAGGTATCTGTGGCGAAAACACCGGGAAACCACGGCCGAGTGTCAGCACTGCGAGGACCGCAGCGATGACACGGCGCTCCACACTTTGGCACAACAGCGCCAGGTCCTCGTAGTGGGTCTGGGCGTGGACACTCTCTCGCTCGAGGCCATGGTGCGAGCCATGCTCTCCAGCGGGAGTAAGTGGGACTGCGCCGCCTCTTTCTGCGAGCAGGTCATGCTCGCGAAGGAGGCGGCGGGCCAGGTGCGGGAAAGAACTCTCCCACCCGAGTTCCGCAGTCGGCGCCCTGGGCGCCGCCGACGTGTCTTCGCCGAGGACTATTGGCCTCCATGACCGGGGGTCTGAGGACGGTGAGAGGGCCGCTCACCGTCCTTACAGAAACAGGCCCATGACGGCAGCGTGACGTGAGCAACTCACGCACGCCCCCCCTTAAAAGCGGGGTCACACCCGAAACCCCCCATAGACGCGGGATTGCACCCGAACCACCCCCTGGGCGAAGCCGCAGTGGCGGCCGTGGGTCTGTTGGGAGTCACGGGACATCCTTCCTGAGGGCTTACCCAGGTCTCTCAACCATAGGCTGTTGGGCGTTACGTGAGGTTTTTTTAGTCGGTAAGAGTCCGGCAAAGCATCCTACGAGTATTTTTCCCTCACGTAAAAAAATAAAACTAAACTTTACAATTTCAGTAATAAGAGTGCCAAGTTTCAATTCAGAAGTAAAACATCGAAGAACGACTGCGACACAAAGTTTTATCGACAAAGACATAACTTTGCTTTGTTCAAGTGTACAACAAATATCTACGAGTTCGCATAAACAACAACAGATCTAAAGTTATGGCCGAATAGTGCCAAAATTCTGCGTCAATATTTTGCACTCGATACAAGTAATATACGTACTTTATTATTTTACACTAGTAGAAGCCTGTAGCGTTTCCCACGTGGAATTGGATTTCTGCCTTCCACTTTTACGTTGGGAATATTAAATAATAACGAATGTGTGAATTAATTTGTCCCGAAGTACACTATACTCTGTTAAAATTAGGTTGATAATTTTGATAGCTCTGAATAGTGCACCCCATAGTGTATAATCGTTAATGAATCTATTCGATTATCGTTCCAGTAAAATTTGAAATCGATAGTAACAAAAACGTTTTTATTATCTATATATATAAAAACAAGAACTGACTGACTGACGACGTCCATATTAATTCAGGAGCCACCTTACACCTTTTAAATTAAATTCACGTAAGGACGTGACGTGAAATGAAAAAAAAAATAAAAGCCCTCTCAGGACTACGATCTTGCGCATATTTTTTCGGTACCTAATGAACTTGTTCAGTAGAATATACGCAAGCCCCAAATCGTTGTTGAGGAAGAGCCTCTTTTTAAGTGTGGAATCTAACATGGATGCTATGGAATCCTAATTACTAAGACCACAGGATGCCTTACAACTGTCTCGGAAGGATGTCCAGGGGCTCCCGGCAGACTTTGGCGACCACTTAGGCCTGCCTAGGGGGTTCAGGTGCTATCCCACGTCTGGGGAGCTATCTCGGTACTTGGGGAAGAGGAGGAGAGTTGGGTACTATCCGCCACTAAGAGGGGCAAAGAAACATGGCACCGTTTTGGCCTGATTCAGCAAGAACGGCGAGCAGCCAACTCGCCTTTCTCAGGCCGCCGAGTCGCCGACTGCGGAACTACGTAAGGATATTTCTCCCCGCTCCCTACCCGCTGCCGAGGAAGGGCCTTAGGTGAAATGAAACGAAAAATAAATCTCAATTACTATTTTAATTCTTTCAGGGGTGCACAACCTAAATCCTCATCCTCTTCATCACTACTCGAACCATCACCAAGGCAAATAATAAATTCTTGCTGTTCACAGATGTTATCAAAGTGAACATCGCGCTCCCTGTCCTCTTCAATATTTTTTTTCGTATGTTCTATGACTTTCCTCCAGTCCTCCGCAGTAACACTCCGCAGTAATTATAAGTCGCTGTCCTTTGCCTTCGGGTACTTTTAAAACAGACAGTGCTGTGTCATCGGTCCATGCTTTCGGCACGGTGTGATTGGCATTAAGCCACGTCTCATCGAGAAAAATAACAAAGTCCCAATTTGTAATTTTTTTAGCTTTTCTTAAAAAATCTATGCGTGCCAGCATAATATCTGTACGCTCCATAACAATCTTTCTTTTATTCTATTTTTTGAACGAAAATCCAATATTATGCATAATATGGCGCCTATAATATTTATATTATTTAATAACGTCCTTAATATTTAGGTTAATATTACAAAACATGCTTAATATTACAAAAAAAACTAGTAGATTCCCACGTAATCATTTTACTTTCATTTAAAATAATATAGTTTAATTCGATTTATTCGATTAATTTGTCTATGGTCAATTGTGCGGTATTCTTGGAAGACGCTTCACTACGATAAGTGGGCGGTACTCGTCTATGTGCTACGGTATTTTTTTGAGGTATTCTTGACATAAACAAATACGGTACTTCATAGGCGTGAGCTATCAAAATTATCATCCTAGTTTTAACAGAGTATAAGTACATGTCACTCACTTCACTCAACTCGGCGTGGGGCGGAGGCTTTTGAACACGAATTCGTTTATCCACACTGGGGAATTTGGAATTGTAGGATTTGAACTTTTTAAAGATTTCCAAATGGTTGACCCGATGAAAAGACAAGCATTGAAGATGTCAATACAGAACTTTTTCTTTTTTTTCAACGTTAGGGAAAATCCATTATGGATGCTATGCCGGACTCCTATCGACTAAAACAAACCTCACGTACCACCCAACAGCCTATGGTTGGAAGCCCCGGGTAAGCCCTCGGGACATTGAACTCTCAACCAACTGATAACTATCACTGTAACTTTTTTTTTTTTGCCACCATTTTACTGTACATCCTCAACTATCCAACAGCGTTTGTCGCCATATTCAAACCGATTTATACACGAGTCGTACTGTAAATAATTGACCCCCTCCTCCCGCCGATATAGTGGGGGGAGCGGGGGGGGGGGCGGTAGTTCGGATAGATAGAGTATTAACTGCAGAACTAATTGGGCAGCAAAGCTTTAGTGCTTTGTATCGTGTAGTGTACTGGTCGTAGTTGTTACTGGTATATAGTACGGTCATTTACTGTATTGGGTAGCTAAATTGTCTGTATTTATACTATTGTCTATATCTACATATCTACACTAATGTTTTTACTTTTTATAAGTAAAAATTTATATTTTTGTGTGTGTGTACGTTTGTAATGAATAAACTCAAAAACTACCGATGCCGATTTCAAAAATTCATTCACTATTGGAAAGCTACACTATTCGCGGCTAACATGGGCTATATTTTATTCCAGTTTTCCCACGGGAACAGGAACAACGCAGGTGAAACCACGTGAAGTCCGCTAGTTATTTATATTCACTTTAAAGCCGTCCCTCAGGCCTACCCTCAGAAAGAGTCAATGAATCGAATAGCTAATAAGGGCCCCATACACTCCCGCCATCTGGCATCACATCCCTCAGGACATTTCCATCCAAACTCATCCAGTGTGTAAGACGGTATTCGTCCTCGTTGTGCTGATAGTTCGCGGTAAACTGTAAGCTACTTGATACTGCATTTTAAATGTTACAATTACAAAAAACAACAACAGTTGGTAATTACTGTGTGATGTTTTCTAATTTCCTAGGTTTTCATTATTTGCATGTAAATACATAACAAATTTTAGCTCAATCTGAAATTCACACAAAGCAAGTTAAATAAAAACTTGTAAACATACCTTAAATATATATCTGTTAACGATAGTAATAAATAAATGGCTCGGCCGACCGTACGTTGCTGTAAAAATTTATAATTATGTTAAGATTAGTACCTAACTAGATATATGATTATATTTACATACTTAAATTTTCTTCGATCCCGCATCGCCTACAATATCCTTAAAAGTTTTCAAAACTTCTTGCTGAATTTCTAAGTTCATTCATTATTCGCTGTAATAATAAATGGTTATTATTTGAGAAGAAACAGCAACAAATCCTTTATTTTTTATCCCTTTTTTCCTATGTACTCTTGGCTGAACACTTGCTGGTAAAGTGGTAATTAAAACGTATCCAATGTAATGTTTTAAGTTTAAACGTCAAGAATAAAAATAGACAAATAACCGTCTAGTTAACGATTAAGGACTGAAACTAAGAGTCCTGACCTACGATCAGCTGCAAATTGTTTGCCAAGGGTTGTACAGACATTATGCACTCAACGTAACGTCATTTTCCCTCAGGCCTGGTGGAAATGAAGTGACGTGATGGCGTGACACGTGTCACAAAAATTCGCCCGCATTCAACAAAGGCTCGTACAAATTGACGACGATTTAGATTTTGTAAGACGACAGAAAAATCGTCTTTTTTTTTGGGAAATATGATCGTATGATCATTAAGTTTATCAAAAAGACTTTTTTTTGATAATGATTACCAAAGGATTTTTGATGTTATATAATCATCTGAAACGTGGTTTCTAGGGTTCTGCACCCAAAGCGTAAAGACGAGACCCAATCACTGAGACTCTTAGTTGTTCTAAATACTTCATAACGCAATTACAGGCTCTACCGAATCATATAATTTGTATCAAAGAATAAATAGCTCCCGTCAACAGAGGGGCAATGTCACAAACTCAGATTAGATGCCTACCAACATTAAAGGATATTACTATCAAGCTATCAAGTTTTACATTTAAATTGAAGTTTACATCTCAAGGGTACAGTGAGACGCCTCTCAGATATCAAATCGAAATGCTTTCACAAAATTGCTTGGATAGGGCTCGAGTAATCTATGGCTCTGAATACCGACGATTTGACCTTCAAAATGTATGAAATTTCAAGATTACTGAAACCTGATTTCTGATAGGTATATGAGGAATTTTAGCTTAGCTTACACGGTAGAACTTGCCGAAATTGATTGCCTAACTATTAGAATAAAAATTATTTTAGTATATTGATTTATTTACTATACTTTATTGTACGCCAAGATAGTATTACAAGATAGAAATTTGAAACAGAACAGCAATACAATGGGCGACCTTATCGTGGCAATTTCTGCCAGGCCACCTTTAGTATAGGTTCATTTATATAAGTAGGTTTGTCAGCTAGAAAATTTTGTATACTTCGATGCTGCGGAGAAGTCCAATAGCCAGATGTTAAATCTAAAGGTCTAAAGTGGCTTGTAGGTATCAGTCGGTAAAGTAATTTGGCAACGAGTGGTAGCTGTAGCATTTTTGTTGGTATTAACCGGTTCTTTACTATATTTTTTTAGCTAAGTTACTTCAGAATAACTTGGCTATTCAATGGTGAAAGAAATTTTAAAACTAGTTTTGAAGTTTTCAAGCTGGATTACCAACAAACAAATCTTCCTCGTCATAATATTTTATTACTATAGATAAAACTACAAAAATATTAAAATCCTCAGCTATAATGCTGATTGGATCATGATCTCCACTTTTCATAAACCCCAGATAAGGTCCCATTCAAAACGTGCCCCAATCCGCCAGCGATAACACTTAAGATACGAAAAACGTATCCCGCCAGGCATTGTGGAGTCGAGGCTTGAATTGCGACCTTAACCGTTTATCGGGTCCCCCTCCGATCGCCAAATATTCCGTGGATGTACTTGACGTAGTTTGAAAATAGCCGCTTATCGCAACCGCTCTCTCAGAAAACTGCTTCAGATCATAATCATGATTTTACTATAGGGGAATGTGTCACACAGGTTTATTTTTTGACAAGAGTAACGGACTGTTCTGCTCAAAATAAAACCTTCAATATTGCATGCCTGCCTAATTGGATAGACGTCAATTTGGTGAGAAAAAAGTCCGTAGACTTACAAAAACCTAGCAAAATTGATTAAATTTAAAGCTGAATATTTTAACAAAATATTTTATGAAACTGATTTCTTTCAATCATCTCACTTAATTGAAACTATGACCGTCTGGCAATAAAAATACCTCGATATTTAATATTTTATTACCTCGAGACATAATAACGTTCTGGGAGTAGGCTGTTTGTTAGAGCAATATTGTTGGTAATGTGTTTACTGAAATTGAGGCTACCCACCCTATTTTTGGATAACTGTTAAATACCTTCAGTTAATATTAGCAAGACCAAAACTCCCAGGCATACCCATTCTTAATAACGTACTTCGCGCTAAGATGAGATGAAAAAATACATCAGATGACCATATTATCAGATAAAAGGGGAATAATCTAGTTTTCCTACTATCGCTATGCCGCACCGTAAGCATTGTCATAGCCTATCTTATAAAGGGTGTTTTTTTTAGAGGTATAGAACTTTGAAATTGAATTAAACAAATGGGATTATTTTTCTTGATATGAAATTGACTTTATTCGAAAGACAATTTTCTGGCATTATAATTTAAATGTGATTTCTGGCACATGACCGCCACGGCTAGCTCAGACGTAGTCTAATCCAGAGGTCCAATTTTCGATGACTTTTTTATAATAACTCTATGCTTTTTTCAACATTTGTGGCCGTATATCGGCAATAGCGCGCCGAATGTTGTCCTTCAAGTGGTCAATCGTTTCGGGCTTATCGGCGTAGACTAGCGACTTCACATATCCCCACAGAAAATAGTCAAGTGGCGTTAAATCGCACGATCCTGTAGGCCAATCCACGGTACCAAAAGGTGAAACTATGCGGTTACCAAACGTTTCCTTCAATAAATCAATTGTGACACGAACTGTGTGACATGTTGCACCGTTTTGTTAAAACCACAACTCTTGCACATCATAGTTGTTCAATTGATGGATGAAAAAGTCAGTTATCATCGCTCTATAGCGGTCACCATTGACTGTAACGTTCCGGTCAGCATCGTTTTTAAAGAAGTACGGACCAATTGTTTCACCAGCCCATAAAGCACACCACACAGTCAGTTTTTCTGGATGTAACGGTGTCTCAACATACGCTTCAGGATTATCATCACACCAAACACGGCAATTTTGTTTATTGACGTATCCATTCAACCAAAAGAGGGCTTCATCGCTAAACAAAATTTGCTTATGAAAATTGCGATACGTTTTTCGGGCAGAACCATGATTTTCAAAATAAATTTGCACAATTTGGAAGCGTTGTTCCGGCGTCAGTCTATTCATGTTCAAATGCCAAACCAAACTAAACATAAATCACTTGGCAGTTAACAAAATTACCGCCAGTTAAAAAAGTTGTGCCAACTTAAAGTTCTATACCTCTAAAAAAAACACCCGTTACAACTTCATTGGATCTTTTTTTTTTTACTTAGTGTGTGATACTGCATGAAGGCCACGACTTCGCCCGCGAGGAATTCAGTTTGCAATCCCTTAACCTAATAGGAACATACATACGGATGTACACATACATTTATACCCGAAGGGGTAGGCAGAGGCATATTATATACCCACATTTCACCTTTTAGATTTTGTCCCACGTAATAGGTGGTGAGCCGTTTGCCGTGTAATTATGAAGAGGCGCAGGTTGTGACTGCCCGCTGTTGATTTTTTTCAAGCTGCTCACAAATGCATTCAATTTGGCTTAACGACTGCCGTTTCACTGGCAACCGGGACCAACAGCTTAACGTGTCTTCCGGATCACGGAAACGCTCGAAAATAAATGTCACAAAATGGCCACGTGGTGGTCACCCATCAATGAACGGCCGCAGTAAATGTTGCTTACTAAAGTGATCGTTTACAAAACTCTGAGTCCGCAGGGCCACGAGCGCTTGAGAACATATTTAAGAGATAAAAAGCCTATGTGTTATTCCAAGCGCTCGTGGCCCCGCGGACTCAGTGTTCTGTAAACGATCACTGCAGTAAGCAACTTTCACTATGGCCGGTCCATGGATGGGTGACCATCCATGTGATCACTTTGTGACATTTATTTGAGCGTTTCCGTGCTTCGGAAGGCACGTTAAGCCGTTGGTCCCGGTTGCCAGTAAAATGGCAGTCGTTAAGCTAAGTTGAAGGCTTTATTTCAACAGCAGGCAGTCACAATCTGCGCCTGTCCATTTAAACACGGCAATACGGCTCACCACCTATTACGTGGGACAAATTATACAAAGGTGAAATGTGGGCATATAATATGCCTCTGCCTACGCCTTCGGGGATAAAGGCGTGACCATATGTATGTATATATGTTATTCCAGCCAGACTATAATCAACCACTGTACTAAATTTCAGTTCAACCGCTAGAGCATGAAAGAGAAACAAAAATTCTTACAAACTTTCGCGTTTATCATATTATTATTACCGAGTAAGGATGTGACAAGAAACTAGATAGTTTGCGTAACGTATCGTGTACACCAATAGACAGTTAGGAAGACGTTTCCCTATAACAATGTGTCATGTGGAAAGATAAGCGAGCTTCGTTGTTATTACGACCTACAACCAACGTTATTTATGTAACCCGTAACTTTATTAGCGCGATAAGTTTTTTATTTGTTTACCTACAGAAAAATAACATGTCTCTGGGAAAAATGAAATGTTTGCAAAATTATATCAGATCGTTGGAATTTACAACTACAACATAATTTTGCAAATTCCCTGTCCAAACTGGAACTGGATGGAAATCACTTGGGGTACTGGCCCGGGGCACTTAATATCAAAGCGAAGAGACAAATATTATGGAAATGTACAAATACAAATGAAATTCTTAATTTGCTGTAAATGAGGTCACAGTGATGTTAAGTTACAATTCATAACAGTACGAGTCCATTTAGCCATTACAAGGATAGCGAGCAAACTTTACTTATAACTAAAAATCTAATCTTACTAATATTATAAATGCGAAAGTTTGTGAGTTTGGATGTTTGTTACTCTTTCACGCTCGAACGGCTAAACGGATTGGGCTGAAATTTGGTACAGAGATACATTATAGTCTGGAATAACACAAAGGTTGCTTTTTATCCCGGGAATAAGTTCCCGTAGGAACAAATTTTACGCGGGCGAAGCTGCGGGTATCAGCTAGTAAGTAATATTGTAAGTGAAGTTTCACGTTTTACAAACATAACATCCAATTTTCACTAGGTGGACAGTAAGCCACAGCTGATGATACATACTTGTACTTACTTGCACCGACGTTTTGAACGTGTTGCAGCGTACGTGGTCATAGCTAAAAAATAAGTACATTAAGTTTATTTTTACCTTCTTTTACCTTTATCACCATATTAGATTTAAACTATATGAAATTCATAGCAGTTCTTGTATCTGTGGACCGGATTGGAAGCCGCCGCCCCGTGGTGGCGTGAATAATCCGTTTGTCTATTGTCCGGGGATTATGTCCGGCCCGGTAGGGTGGCCATCATACGGAATTGGACAATTTAATTTCGGAGTTAATCTCTAAATCTCTCTATTATACTACTTATCTCTAATACTCCAACAATTCATGCGTTATGCACTAAAATGTTATGGTGCCACAACAGCTAGGTACATAGAAAAATAAGAATACTTTCTTTTCTCTCCATTCCACTCTTTTAAAAACTTTCAATCAGGTGTGCCGTAAGCTTGTCTGCCACCTTACTGGTAAAACAAACATACTTTCAAACTTTCTTGCAAAAAATATTTTCTAATTAAAATCGTATACTTACAATGTTGAAGCATGTAATTAGTTTTGGTTGGCCCGTACGAACAGTGACAGTTGGTTGCATCAAGTAATAGAAACTAATAAACTCGTAGACGCCCGTACTGCCCGACTGTGGTCAACGAAGCCTATGAACGTTTGCAACATCAAAGGCGCTACACTCGAGCTGCCAACCCTGCAAGAACCTTCTAAGACTCCTTTCGACTGACAATACTGCTTACCCTTTGTATGAGTCTATAAATAATGTATCCCACCAAAACTATAGTCACCATTACCCGCCCACTATTATTGAATAGTACCCAGTTATACAGAAACTTCCTTCATACTCCGCCATTTTTACGCAATTACAAACAAATCCAGGGGTGCCTCGTTAGCGCCCAAATCGCATTATTTGACCGGTAGAATGGACGAAATTTGATCATAATGAAAGTTGTTGAAATCGGGGTATTTTAACAAGGGGTTTGTTAAGTGGGTAAAAGTCTGTAATGATTGTGTTTTTGAAATGAGCAATTGTTGACCTACTGTGTTTTTGCACTAGAAGCTTCAACACCTACCTATATCTATCTAGTATTGGAAAGAGAACATATTCGTATTTTTGTTATCTAATAACGAGTAAGATCAAAAACTACTCCCGACCGATTTAAAATTTCAACAGCAGGCAGTCACAACCTGCGCCTGTCCATCTCAACACGGCAATACGGCTCACCACCTATTACATGGGACAAAATGTAGAACGGTAAAATGTGGGCATGTAATTATGCGTCCGCCTACTCCTTCGGAGATAAAGCGTGACTATTATGCATGTATTCTTGTATAAAGTTGGTCAAAGTTTATCGCGGATGAAGCCTCCTATTTTACTGACCATGTTGCCCTTAGGGTATTACAGTTAGTGAAATTCAGATTCAATTTAGGGTAAAACTTGCACATTGATGCAACCGGAACGTCACGTTCAGATATGAAGATTTTCTCTATCTTTCTTTAATAGTTACACAATTAAACCTATCACAAAGTAGGTTTGATCATAGCAGGTATATGGCATGTCGGCCATATCTAATTACAATCAGACTGTATCACTCCAACCCTTTACAAACTCCACTGGGTACACAGAGTTGAGAGCTTTCAAAAGGAAAGGTTGCTAAGTTCGCAGATTGTGCGGACCCCGGTCAAGGACCAACTAAGGCCCGTATTGCCCCAGGGGCCCATAACTCCGTGATTTAACACGCCAGCAAACGTTCCGGTCACTGCGGAATAGTTTGTGAAAAGTACTGATTTTATTATATTTATGAAGATTGTGAATTCGCGTTTAGGTACCTACATGATGTTTGTGAATACAGTTTTATAGATTCATCACAGCGTTCAGTCTCGGTCGACTTTACTTGAGTGGTTAGAGGGACCGAAAATCGGACCGGACAAAAATCGGATTGCGTAGCCCTATTGCATTCGGTATAATTTTGTTGTATGAAAAAAAATCGGTGTCGTATTCGGCTAACAAAACATGCTTGAAGATGAGGTTAACTTACTAAATAGGTACCTACTCTAAATATAGAAAGTTGTAGCATTTATTTTCTATAGATGCAGTATTCAGGATGTGAAAGCAGCCTTATCTAGTTATCTTTTTTTAATCGGTTGTCAGTGGTGACATTTCTGCTGTCAGAATGACAGGATGTCATAAGGACGAGTGACGAATCGTTTTTTGCATTGAATGAAAGCTGGTTTTAGATGAAAAATTCGAGACGATTCCACGTGAGAGAGGGGATAAAGCCCTGATACAAGGTTCCGAGTCTCTTTTGACCATCGGCTAAGGACGAGGGATTGATATTACTCTGAGTGGCACGCCTCAATTTAGCTTTGGAGGTTGTTAGTTGCAACATGAGGACCTGTTGAGGAATTAGTCTGAGTTAACTTATTCTCTTCGGAAGGAGTTGGACTCTGTGTCAACCTACACCCGGGATACCGGTAAGCGTCATTTCTTGTTTGCTAAGCGGTTCGAATTTCGTCGGTCGCGATGTCAGTTATTTCATTTGTCGTTTACTTGTCATAACAGGGTTTTTTTACTACGGGGAAAAGCGGCCCGTCCACGGTTGGCAGAGCCACACCCAATGACACGTGGACTACATGAGCGAGGTGTTTTGAGAGGGACCAGCCGCCTCCACGTGGCATTCTAGGGCTGTGCTGCTCTCAGCTTACTCAAGGCCAGTAACTGTCACCCTATTACAGTGTAGTTAGCTGCTTACCCGTTCTACCTGCTCACGCGGCAGTGGTCTATTAAGTGGAATTAGACTTTATTTCTGTGTACCTGTGATATTTGTGTCTATCAGTGAATAAGCTCTCTGTGTGTCTCTGTGTATCTCTGTGTACTTAGTAAATATATGTGTGTACACCCTATTGTCTGTTTTCGTCAGAGCCCTAGCCTACCCTTGCACACAGACTGGAAACTCTGAAATAAGGCGCCCTGGGATAGAGTTCTCTGCATAGCTACCTCATGCTAGTTGGTGAGTAACACAGAACATCTTTGGGTTACAAATTTGGCTCCCAACGTAGTGGCAAATCTCTGGGTCTACTCTGCGGTAGTCTCAGTCTGGTGTGTGTGCATAGGTGGTTATCTCTGGCGAAACCATCCTGTAATATCGTCCGAGACGCTCCAGGACGTTAATTGGTGGTGCTAGCAGCTAAGCACAAAACCTTCCCTTTCGTCTTCTTCCAGCTCCCTACATCTTTGGCTGGAAAAGACACAAAATTCTAAATTCAAAAATTTAAAATAGCTGTGATTTTGGAAAAACTTTTTGATTTTATTTGGCATACCCACTTCTTTTTCTTATTGTGTTTTTTTCTTTTTTTATGGTGCACACATATATTTATTATATTATTAGTGTAGATTAATATATAATATATATTATCCTATAGCTTCACCTTGTAAGGTAAACTTAGTGAATCTCTCTGTGTTAACTTAGTGAATTTCTCTGTGTAACTTAAAACTTTTTTTATAAGGTGTGTACATACCTTGTAATTTTGAATGTTAACCTGAACTGTGTTATCAGAAAATTTAGAAACTTTTCTCTCTTAATATACCCTTAATCTTTGTTAAATTCTAAAAGTCAATTTGAAACATAATTACCTAACTTAGTACACTTTGTTGTAACTCAATTTACATTTTTACTTTGTAATTGATCCCTATCTGTGCCATTTTATCTTTATAATTGTTGTAAGTAAATTTTTACATAATGGCACAGATGAAAAAATATATTAATTATTTAAGAAAGGATGAACTTGCTAACGAGCTGTCCCACATGGGTATTTCAGTGGAACCGGAAACGACAGTGTCTGGCCTTCGGAGTGAGCTAAGAGCGGCACACCGACTCGTCCGTCGAGGTAGCATCAAAGCGAGTGCTCCGGTACCCGCTGATGCATCGGCTGAGCTCTCGATCTGCCTCCCGAAGGTGTCCGAGCTGGAGGAGGCTATTCAGTCAGGTGACATCTTCATTAATAAGGGTAGTCGTCTTAGGGTGTCCCTCAGGGCCAACTACTTATTGAGTAGGTTAGCTCGTTGTGGTCTGGATTGCCCCGACCTGGTGGATATTCGTGGTAGGCTAGTGAAGATCATCGCTAGGGCTGAACCCAGTAGTGATTCTGAATCCGAAGGTTCGGATGATGATGGTGATGATTCTTCGGGTCGTGACCAGGTGGAATATACTTCACCAGTAGTGAGAGAGGACCGCTCGGTGCGAGCTAGTTCAAGTAGGAATAGTTCTACATGTAACATAGTGTATAAAGAACGTCCCCTTAACTTATGTTCATTTAACTTAAAATATGATGGTTCTACTTGTGTACGTGTGTTTTTAGAGAGATTAGAGGAACTTAGATGTGCTCGGGAGGTTACTAAGCCTAGACTCCTTATGGCTTTTTCCGACCTGTTGGATGGACCGGCTTTGTCTTGGTTCCGTACAAACAAAGCTAACTTCATCTCATATGAGGATCTTATTAGTGAGCTTAGAGATACCTTCGATATTCCTGATTATGATTACCGCCTCAGGAACGAGATAAGACAGCGTACACAAGCCCGCTCTGAGTCATTGGTTAACTATATATGTACAATGCAAGCCATGTTCTCAAGGTTGTCATGTAAGATGCCCAGTGAGGAACAGCTGGACATTCTCATGCACAACATTAGACCTGACTACATGAAGGAACTGGCCTTGCATGATGTCAACTCTGTAGATGACTTGAGACGTTTGGGTAAGCGCTTGGAGCTTGCGCGTACTAGGGCAGACGCTTTCCATGAGCCTGCTCTTGACAAGTTTGAGATTACATCTGACTTACACCAGCTTAAGAACAAAGGTGTACAAAAGCCCGCTAAGCAGGTGTCTGCAGTGGAGACGCCGGTTACCCCCCACGATCGCAAATGCTTTCGTTGCGGCGGGGGCGGTCACACTGCATACAGCTGCACACAGTCAAGGGAGCTGGTGTGTTTCCGGTGTGGTCTCAAAGGAGTCAAGACCCCAGACTGCTCACACTGTACTAGCAAGTCAAAAAACGCGTAGGCCAGGGCCTTATTAGGAACTCTGTGCATTACTCTGTATCTGAGTCTATTTCTGATAAGGTCCTGTTTCCTAAACGGGATAGTGACATTAGACCGTATCTAGTTGTTAAGGTTTTAAATTTAAATGTCTTAGGCCTTCTAGATTCCGGTGCCTCCTGCTCTATACTAGGTAAGGGAGCGCACCGCATCTTCTTGGAACTGGGTTTTGATCTTGTGAGTATCAATCCTACTTTTCGTATTACAACTGCAGACAGCACTCACTTGCAATGTCTGGGTTGTATCTCTTTGCCAATTGAGTACAATTCGGTTATCCGAGTTGTCAAGTTCTATGTTGTCCCAGGTATAACCACCTCCATGATATTTGGAGTGGATTTCTGGCAACAATTTAAGTTAAGTGATAAGTTAATTTTACAAAATATTAGTCTTGATAGCTTTAGTGATAATAATCCTATCGAGTCTGTGTCCCTTAACGGTGGCCTCGAGGATTACGACAACTTGACAACTAAACAAAGGTGTGTAATCAACGAGGTCATTGAAAAATTCGACTCGTTGAACACTGATAAGGTGGGTTTAGGTCGGACCTCACTTGTGCACCATGTCATTGACACTGGTGACAGCAAGCCGATCAAGCAGCGTTATTATCCGCTCTCTCCCCTTAAGCAGAAGGCCCTGGAAGCCGAGCTGGACCGAATGCTGGAGATGGGAGTAGTGTCCCCGTCTCAGTCCGCCTGGAACTCTCCAGTGGTCATGGTGGAGAAGGCGAACGGCGACCTCAGATTTTGCTTGGACTCTCGCAAGCTGAACTCTGTGTCAAAGAGTGACGCCTACCCCTTACCCTATATCAATCAAATCTTGGACCACCTTAATAACGCTAAGTATTTAACTTCTGTAGATTTGAGTGCGGCTTACTGGCAGATTCCATTTGACTCACCCCAGTCTGCTGAGAAGACTGCTTTTACGGTTCCCCGGAGAGGATTATTCCACTACAATTCGATGTGCTTCGGTCTTGTCGGGGCCAGTGCCACGATGCAACGCCTCATGGACCGTCTGTTTGGTCCCGAGTTCGACAACAAGGTATTTGCGTTTCAGGATGACATAGTCTGTGTGTCCAGCACCTTTGAGGAGCATGTAGAGCTCTTACATAGAGTCTATCAGCAACTCAAGGATGCTGGCCTAACTATTAACATGAAAAAATCCCACTTTTGTCGGAGTGAACTCAAATACCTGGGGTATTATGTGGACAAACATGGCCTACGGACAGACCCGGGTAAAGTTGAGGTTATCCTCAACTATCCCACCCCTTCTAACCCTAAGGAGGTTAAGAGATTTCTGGGAATGGCCGGCTGGTATCGTCGCTTTGTTAACAACTTCTCGAAGATTAGTAAACCTCTGTGCAAACTGACTTCTACGAACCTTAAGTTCGAATGGACCCCTGAGGCTGAACAGTCCTTTAACCTGCTAAAGTCAGCCTTGGTTTCTGCCCCTATATTAAAAATGCCTAACTTTGAGATGCCCTTCCGCATTCTTAGTGACGCGTCAGCTTACTCAGTTGCTGCTGTACTGACACAAACTCACGATGGTGTTGAGCACCCTATCGCCTACTGTAGCCGTTCTCTTAACAAGAATGAGGTGAACTACAGCACAACTGAGCGAGAACTTCTGGCCGTGATTTTCGCTTTGGAACAATTTCGACAGTACGTCGAAGGCCAAAAATGTACGGTCGTCACGGATCATTCATCTCTTCTGTGGTTCCATAAGCTAAAAAATCCCACGGGTCGTCTAGCACGTTGGAGCATGAGGCTCAGTCAATTCGATTTTGACATAGAGCATCGAAAAGGTAAAGACCACGTTGTACCTGATGCTCTGTCTCGTATCAAAATTGATTCCCTCGATGCAGTACCCACTAAAGACCCGTGGTATGACCACACCATGAATAGTGTTCGGAAGAACCCTAGGAAGTCACCAAATTATGACATTCGTGACAACCTTCTATATAGGTTAACTAAAAATAAATATTCTTTGACTTCAGACTTTGACTGGAAGCTGGTGGTACCTCAGGAGGATCGCTTGCCCCTGCTCTCTAAGTACCACGATGACACACTTAGTGCCCATGGTGGCGTTTGGAAGACGCATAAAAGGTTAGCCCTAAATTATTACTGGCCCAAGATGTACGAGGACGTCAAAGAATATGTTGGGAATTGCGAAACATGCAAGCAGTACAAACCCGTAAATACGTCTCGTCCCGGCCTAATGGGTAGCCCGAAGCGGGTTTCGAAGCCATTCGAAGCTATCTCTGTCGATCTGCTTGGTCCCTTTCCCACTTCGAGCAATAGAAACGTACACCTGATCGTGGTCTCCGACTACTTTAGCAAATACGTCATGTTGTGCCCTGTTCGGGTTGCCACAGGCGCTGTAGTCGCGAGGTTCATAGAGAAGAGTGTGTTTCTCGTGCACGGAGTCTGCAAGACTGTTTACATGGATAATGGCCCTCAGTTTGTGAGTAAGCCATTTAAGGATCTGTTGGCTAAATACAATGTACCTAATATATATTATAACCCTAGGTATCATGCCCAAACTAATCAGGCGGAACGAGCTATTCGTAATGTTGTTCAAGCGATCTCATGCTATGTGAAGTCGCAACACAAGTCTTGGGATCAGTTCTTGGTTGAGATACAGTGTGCTTTAAACACTGCAGTTAACGAAGCAACTCGTTTCACCCCTTACTTTTTGGTACATGGTAGGGAATTTATTGGGGATGGAGTGTTATACAGGCAGACAGATATCGCGTGCCATCCTACTTCAGTCTCTGTAGACGATCCATCAGCCTTCGGTGTCAAGCTGAGAGAAATACAACGCATTTACGACCAGGTGAGGAAACATTTGAACGTTGCCCACCAGCGTAATGAAAAGTATTACAACCTCAGAAAAAGGCATGTAGAGCTGAAAGTGGGACAGATAGTTTACAAACGCACGTTCTACCTGTCCAACAAGGCCAAGAATTTTACTTCTAAGCTAGCTCCTAAGTTCCTTAAATGTGTGGTGACTGCTAAACGATCCCCTTTAGTATATAGGCTGTCAGATCTGGACGGTAAGGATCTTGGGGAGTACCATATCAAGGACATCCTGAAGTATCAGGAGGAGCAGTCTCCAATACCTAACGTAACTACATAGCACTGTTTCTCTAGTTTATTAAACCAGTGCTATGTGATCATTATGTAAGACTATTTTAATCTTTTGTTTGTATTTCTATATGTGTACGTGACTTTAAATTGTCACGTTGTAGTTTCTTCTATGCACCGCACCGAGCGTTTTTCTCTCATTCGCTTCTTAGTACTCTACATTATCCTGAGAGCTTGGGTAGTGTTAGGGTATCGGCAGTGAGTAAAGGGAGCATTCGTTTTCTATGAAGGGCATTAGACTCTAGTTACTTAGCCTAACCGGTACACGAGTCAGTGTCTAGTTAGGTACATAGGAGGATCTTTCTTTGGTATTGTAATGGTCGTAGTCAGCTGGTGTTTGAAGGACCTAGCTGGTTGTCTTTGTTTATTAGTCAGTACTTTTCTGTTTTCTTTATTGTGTATTTCCAGCGTGTCATATCCGCAGGAAATACTATTAAAGGGGGGGTGGTTGTAGCATTTATTTTCTATAGATGCAGTATTCAGGATGTGAAAGCAGCCTTATCTAGTTATCTTTTTTTAATCGGTTGTCAGTGGTGACATTTCTGCTGTCAGAATGACAGGATGTCATAAGGACGAGTGACGAATCGTTTTTTGCATTGAATGAAAGCTGGTTTTAGATGAAAAATTCGAGACGATTCCACGTGAGAGAGGGGATAAAGCCCTGATACAAGGTTCCGAGTCTCTTTTGACCATCGGCTAAGGACGAGGGATTGATATTACTCTGAGTGGCACGCCTCAATTTAGCTTTGGAGGTTGTTAGTTGCAACATGAGGACCTGTTAAGGAATTAGTCTGAGTTAACTTATTCTCTTCAGAAGGAGTTGGACTCTGTGTCAACCTACACCCGGGATACCGGTAAGCGTCATTTCTTGTTTGCTAAGCGGTTCGAATTTCGTCGGTCGCGATGTCAGTTATTTCATTTGTCGTTTACTTGTCATAACAGGGTTTTTTTACTACGGGGAAAAGCGGCCCGTCCACGGTTGGCAGAGCCACACCCAATGACACGTGGACTACATGAGCGAGGTGTTTTGAGAGGGACCAGCCGCCTCCACGTGGCATTCTAGGGCTGTGCTGCTCTCAGCTTACTCAAGGCCAGTAACTGTCACCCTATTACAGTGTAGTTAGCTGCTTACCCGTTCTACCTGCTCACGCGGCAGTGGTCTATTAAGTGGAATTAGACTTTATTTCTGTGTACCTGTGATATTTGTGTCTATCAGTGAATAAGCTCTCTGTGTGTCTCTGTGTATCTCTGTGTACTTAGTAAATATATGTGTGTACACCCTATTGTCTGTTTTCGTCAGAGCCCTAGCCTACCCTTGCACACAGACTGGAAACTCAGAAATAAGGCGCCCTGGGATAGAGTTCTCTGCATAGCTACCTCATGCTAGTTGGTGAGTAACACAGAACATCTTTGGGTTACAAAGTACTGAATTCAAATTCATCCCAAAAATGTCAAATCTATTGATCCCTGGGAAAATTTGTGTTAGAGAATTTCGTTTGGCTACTACGAAAGAACTGACGATCATAGTTTTTGACGTCCAGGATCAAAGAACCAAAAATATTTTGTAATGAAACGCGACTAAGTACCTTTACATTTTATTCTTGTAATTATTGAGGTTGAGCAAAAATACCTACTTTGACGTCAAATTTGTGAAATAGCATTATCAGTACTAGAGTGAACTTATTAAGGCTCGTCTCTGGAATTGACAGAACCCTTTAAAGTGGAATCAATCTAGTGAAGTGTGTCGATTTGAAAGCTTCCATCTGCTAAGAAAATGTAATCTTATTTTAATTTCGATAAAGTTCAAGATACATTTTACACCGCGTATAGTTTGGGAAAAAATATTGCATAGTAGATAAAGAAACGTCAATCTATATGAATGGCACTAAAGTTGGAATACGTCTGAGGAAGGGAGGAAAAAAGTGAACAATCAAAAATGAACTAAATGTTGTGAATGATAAGGTTGAACTAGAGATTTACTAGAACAAGGAAAAACTTTATTGATTGATTTACAACAGCAATAAGAGTAATTTGAAATTGCCAATGAAACTGTAGCCTCAGCTCTCAACTTGAACTTTATTTTCCCAAAGAATTTTCATTATTTGGAGTTAAAAATTCCTTGTAAAGGGCCGCGAGGGACACCTAAAACGTAATGAATGCAAGGGGAATTGAAGTTAACGTGTCTTGTTTAGTGTTTAAATATAGCTTTTATTGAATCTTAAATCGTAACATTGCATTACAAACAGCTTAATAACACCGCCGAGGTTTGTCCTTCCTTATGATTGGAAAAAAAGTCTAAAAAAAAAAATGCTTGCATTGAAATCTCCCATACTTGTACTGTAAACATTACATTATCGTGCTTGTAGACAATCGCAGTCCTGCCGTGCAGGCGAATATGACATTTCGAATGAAGTGAACCTCTGACCAAACTCAAACTCAAACTCAAAAATACATTTATTTCGCATAATCCTAATACATAGGCACTTGCGACACGTCAATGAATATAAAACAAATTCACTACCACCAGATATTCTGTACATATAACACAATTTTTCTTAGACTTGGATGAAGTGCCTGTTGGGGCGACACGGCTACGGTCGAGAGTGCGTGGAGTGTTTAAGGGGAATGTCATTGTAGTGTGATAAAAATGTTTTAATAGTAGATGGACTTATGCTACTTCAATGTTAATGTTAAATGGTAAATTAAATGTTAAAATAAATGTTAAATAGGTAAATGTTCAATGTTAGAGTGTATCCCGATCGCGTCAGTACCGAAATGTTAGGCACTACCGGATTTGACCGTTGCTTAAATTGCACTGATTTTCTAATTGTCTTATTGAGCAATTGTCTAGTACCTAATGAGTCGCGTGACCAAGTTTACCTCACATGTTCGATGTCAGCATTACACCGAACAGTGCTTGATGCAAGTAAGTGCGTTAAAGTCATAACAGGTTTTCCAAATCTGCTGAAGAAACGAGGGCCGAGATAGAGCAAATAAGTTCTGTAGAGAAGACCGCGATATGATAAACGTAAGTTAGAATGTCTTCCCGTCAGATGGACTGTTGGCCTGGAAAAGGTAGCACGAGATGTGGCGTGATTTGGGAGAAACCTACGTCCAACAGTGACAGATGTTCTATTCATTGTTTCTACTTCCATTCAAATAGGTACAGAATCTTGCTTCAAATTCAAGACAATATCACAGATGTATTCGTTAAGGCCGGGAATGATAATAAAGTCTTGTGGTGTGAAGATAATTGCAACAACACAATCCCTACCGCCTGATACTTGTTAGTGTTCATTGTTTTAGTTGTGAAGAGGATATATAGTGGGGAGTAAACAAGGACTAGCTGTCGGTAGTTTGCGTGTCAATATGATGGGTAGTATTATTAAACATCAATCGGGAATAATATAATTAGAACTTCTATTCAGAGTTTCAGTTCATTTTACGACGACATTAATTGTTTAAATATATTTCTAATGTTCATACCTATCTGGGGATCTTGAGCAATCTTCTACAAAACGGTCTGTGATGTATATTACAGTCGACTCTCAGAGGAAACGCAATTATATGAGGTAACTAAATTATAATAATATTCATCTAAATGGACAGAGGAGCCTTATGAAGCACTTGTGCTTTGATTTGCTTTGAGAGCACTGGCCCGAGCCAGGGGTCGGCTATATTTAATGACCAATATAATTTGAGTACATTTTATTTATTACTTGAATGAACTAAATGAAGATAAAATGATAAGACTGGCGATTTACAATCAGATTTATAGGCGGCGAAATATATCGTTGAAGACCTTTTCGAAGTCGGTATTGTTGTGAATACCAGCGTTCAATTTTATAAGCTGGCAAGCCGTGTGGTGACCCGTATTGTCGTGTTGAGATGGACAGGCGCAGGTTGTGACTGCCTGCTGTTGAAATTTTTCAAGCCACCTAAATAGAATTTTACTGGCAACCGGGACCAACGGCTTAACGTGCCTTCCTAAGCGCGGAAACGCTGAATTAAAATTAAATATCACAAAGTTACATGGATGGTCACCCATCCAAGGACTGGCCATAGTGAAAGTTGCTTACTGCAGTGTTCGTTTACAGAACACTGAGTTCGCGGAAGTTGAAACATGAGTTTCATCTAAAGATCCAAAAAAGTTGAACGAGGACTCTGACAGTACAACCATTATGCCTGTGATGTGCTAAGAACCCCGTAGCACCCATTGTACCCAATATTTATAACATTGTATGAGATACCAAACATGCCAATATTTACAGTAATGTAGGAAAATATAAGAAACTAGCCGTAGCTCCCGGTCCCGTGGGAATATGGGAATCAAATATAGCTCCCGGACCCTTGGGAATATGGGAGTCAAATATAGCTCACGGACCCGTGGGAATATGGGAATCAGATATAGCCTATTAATATATTATAGCCTAAATGCTACTCAAGGTGTAGGTAGCTTTCCAATGGTGAAAGAATTTTTGAAATCGACAACGTAGTTTTTGAATTATTTCATTACAAACGTACGGACAAAGTGATAAAGTACCAGCGCTTGGCAGTAGCCTTGCACACATGCTGAACCAAGCCCTATTCGGCATGCTTATGTTGAAAACCATTTTATTCTTTTATTTAGTTTTTAATGTGAAGACTATGTACCGAATTAATATTATTTCTTTCTTTCAGACAAACGTAGACTCTTTATAATATTAGTGTAGATGTAGATTTGTTGTCATTTCTTATTACAGCTCGGCTCATTTGGTCTTGATTATTTACAAATAACTTGGCTTACTATTAGTGGTGACAGATTTTTTAAAACGTATTAATTGTTTCAGAATTAATACAAACATGCACGTTTTTCCTGTTTTTAACATTAGTGTTGTAGGTAGACATTAAATGCCCAAGATGCCAACATGACGTGATAGTTTCGCTCTGGTGTCACGCTGGCCACATGGCCCAAAAAGCGGGATAGCACTCAAGCCACCCCCCCAAAGACACGGTATAACACCCGAATCCCGGTAAAAATTAATTAGATAATAATATATCGTTACCCATCATAATTTTTGAAGTCCAGTTTCAACAAAGATATTTAGGACACCATTACAGGTAGGTACTTAACGAGAAAGATCTTAAATTTGCTCACTCAGACCTAAAGATCTCTTGAAACTCGAGTTTGATTGCTCACCCATTTTGCTTACATTTGCCCCTTTGAGAGGGTTTTCAATACCCTTATTTAACTTGTGAGACAGACAGACGAGATTTTAAGATAGATTTTTTTGCTAATATTCCTAATTAGGTACCAATTCTTTTACATTTTAAGGAATGCGGGTTACAACGACAGAGTCAGCATTTCTTTTACTTTGTTTGTAAGAAACGCGACGGTTTATGTGACAAATGGTGACATACATTGGGATAAGCAGCGCAATGCTGTACTCTTTCCGAATTCTAAGTAGAATAGGAAAGGCTTGGAATCGTTAGAGATATGGAGGTACAATATAGAAAGGATTACGTCACCGAAAATTGCGTTGATTTAAAGCCCGCTTGACTTTGTTCTAGGGACATAAAATCATTGAGTACAATGTACCTGTACCACTATCTGTTACTGACACCTCTAGTAGTCTAGCATCTAAAATTATATAGCAAGTACGATGCTATGTTGGAGAACTTGATAAGTATATTTTGTTGATTGATGTAACTTTAGGTATAATTATGATGAGTACAATGTGATATGAGTGAGTTCATAATTGCCAACAAACTGCCATGCAGTTTGGCGAATATATTTAGATTATGTATCCTACTTAATACTGTTCTTTGGTAAATAAATAAAAAAAAAAATACTTAATTGACAAAATTGAAAGGCTGTTGAGGGTAACTGTAATTGGTTTTACGTCAATAGCAACGGTTTTATGTGAAACTGCCATGCAGTTTGGCGAATATATTTAGATTATGTATCCTACTTAATACTGTTCTTTGGTAAATAAATAAAAAAAAAAATACTTAATTGAGAAATCCCTGGTAGGCATTTGGTCATGGTTCAGGGCTATTCGATTTTTGAAAAGCACAACGTATGCTTATCAGTCTAGCACCCAACGCCGCGCCGTGGCTAACTTCACGGAACGATGTCGCAGGATACCTGGCAGTAATAGTATGTGTACTGAGGACTTACCTTATCTTCGGGTCCTGAATGATTCTCACTGTAAAGTGGTACAATTACTAATTAAAAAATCAGACTTTTAGCTCGACAAATTGTCATCACCAGCCTGGTGGAAAGCCTGGCGCATCTAGCGATTTCGGGCCACTCTCACAGTCCGTAAAACTTCTGACATTCTGAGTGGTCCTCAAGTTGGCGGCCCTGTGATGTGCCTCTTGAAGAACCGGGGATTGTAAGATGAGGGAAACACGTATGCGGGCAGGTCGTTCCATGTTTTTATAGTTCGGAGGAATGATCTTACGAAACGCTCAGTTCTGGCGATGATTCTCTCCACTGTGTATGAGTGGCATCTCTGCCCGGCACGCGTTGTTCCGGATCGGAAAGAGAGGGTGGAATAAGGTTGAAGAGCTCATCAGAACATTCGCCGTGATACTTCGGTGAAAAGGCAGCCAAGGACGCTATGGTTCTTTGCTGCGCTAACGGTTCGAGGTCTCCCGTCACCACAGGACAGCCAATTATTCGGATAGCACGTCTCTGCATAGCGTCAAGCGCGTCTAGTAAGTACCTCGCGGAATCATCCCAAAGGTGACGGGGACAGGGACTAATCTGCGTCTTGTTGAGTAAACATCTCTGATGTGGCGTGAAGTACCGTCTCACCTTATTTAGGACTCCGAGTTTCCGCGAGGCCAGGCCAATACAACGCTCTATGTAGTTTTACTATTTTAGTCTATTTAGGTTAGATGACAAATTATTTAATCATAATATTCTAGTACTAGCACCCAATAAAAGAAAATCCCCAGGCTCCTCACATCTGTAATACAAAATGTTCTCAACTCCAATTTATTTTCTACCTGAATTTTTTCGCCAATAAAATACACGTGTGCCTACACGCCTCCCCTGTACAATTACAGACGCTTTGTGCAACAGACAGACGCTCAAACGTAATTGCTTCTGTACATCGTATAGAGGATTCCCAATACGATCATTGGAATCCTTTTGAGTGATTTGGGGTTTAAAAAATTTCGATGCGAATTACAGACTAGCGACAAAATTGAAAGGCTGTTGAGGGTAACTGTAATTGGTTTTACGTCAATAGCAACGGTTTTATGTGAAAAAGAAATAATTATTTAGTGAAGCAATTCCGAAGAGGGGCAAGTGCGAGTTTTTGCGTGAGCTTGTCGACATTCACGGCTCACCAATTCGTTTGGAATCGAGACCCCGCCACCTCGCTGAAAACGCGGGAACTTGTCTCGATCCCATACAAATCGGTGATAACGCGCTCGTTCGTGAATGTCGACAGGCGCTCACCGAAACTCGCACTTGCCCCTCAGAGCATACAAATGTCTACATTTCACTATTAGCTGTTGTCTCACGTATATACATACATAGGCAGAAGCATATTATATTTCCACATATCACGTTTTTAGAATTTGTCCCACGTAATAGGTAATGCCGTGTTGAGATGGACAGACACCGGTTGAAACTGCCTGCTGTTGAAATTTTTCCAGCCGCCTAAAAAGACTGCCATTTTACAGGCAACCGGGACCAACGGCTTAACGTGCCTTCCGAAGCACGGAAACGTTAAAATAAATGTCACAAAGTGGTCAGATGGAATGACCATAGTGAAAGTTGCTTACTGCAGTGATCGTGCAGAATAATGAGTCCGCTGGGCCACGAGCTGGCTGCAGAAAATATTTCTTCACGAATAAGCAGTACTGTTGTACCTAAATTACCTGCTATACTGATATTATTACATTCCTAGTGCGTGCATTAATAAATTAATTAAAAAAATCAAACCACCTTTAAGACTTTCAAGTTAGTTCATATTACTGACAGCTTAGACGGAAACGCTTTATAACACAATGATGTTACTCACCAACTAGCGCGAGGAAGCTATGCAGAGAACTCTTTCCCAGGGCGCCTTGTTACAGAGTTTCTAGTGGGTGCGCAAGGGAGGCCAGGGATCTGACGAAAACAGCCAATAGGGTGTACACACATATATTTATATAGTACACAGTACACTACAAAGACAATGAGATTACATAGATACAGAAAGCACAGACATACATAAGAATATTACGGGTTTAGGTACTAATAGTACAGCACTACACTAATTCAGCGTGAGGAAGTAACTTAGGCGGCTAGACTACGCGTATAAGTATGATTACAAGTACTGGCCTGCAGTGTGAGCGGAGAGTGGCAGTGGCTGATGGTAATGCCAGGTGTATGAAGACTGCAGGTTCCTCTCAAGTCACCTCGCTCGTGTAGTCCACGTGTTATTGGGTGTATTACAAATGTGGCTGTTCGACTTTTCCCCGTACTAAAAAACCCTGTCATGGAAGAAACGACAAATTAAGATACTGACTGCGCGACAGACGAAAATCGACCCGCTTTGCAAATAGTTAATTGAAACTTACCAGAATCTGGGTATAGGTTATCACAGAATTTAATTCTTTCTGAGGAGAATAGGTGAAACCCAGGCTAATCTCCTTAACAAGTCCTCAGGTTCGAACTTATTACCTCCAACAAAAATTGAGGTGTGCTACTCAGAGTAATTTCAAAATTCACAGCTGCTTAGAAGATGGTAAAAGAGGCTTGGAACTTCATAGCAGGGCTATTTATACCCTCACTATCGAATCCTCGAGAAAATCCTTTTCATAAACCAGTTTGCTGCGCAATTCCTGCGTCCATGCACAAAAAACCCATAGACTAAACGTCCGTTTCCTTGAGAGAGCTGTTGCCACAGCAAAAAAACAATGAATCGATCATGGCGTTCTCACACGCTCAATGATTATTGACAAGCCTAAGACCAGACATTTCTACACATAGAAAATAAATGTTACAGCTTGCAGTGATAATGAATGTCACAAAGTAGACAAGCCATTGCGAAAGAAGGCCCCCTAGGCGTGGCCGCAGTGGTAGCCGTAGGTCTGTTGGGAGTCCTGGGACATCCTTCCGAGGGGTTCCCGAGCGTAAGGCTGTTGGGTGTTACGCGAGGTTTTTTAGTCGGTAGGAGTCCGGCATAGCATCGATGAAGGGATTTCCCTCATATTAAAAAAAACCATTGCGAAAGATGCTTATTCCTTTTAAGTTTTTAAGCGTGGAAATCCCTCATGGATCCTACGCCGGGCTCTTACTGACTAAAAACACCACATGCCCTACATACCGCTGTCTACGGTCGGGAGCACTGGGTCTCTCGCAAGGATGTCCCAGAATGACACGTTTATAAAACTAAAGCAAAAAAACACAAATTAAATTTTGTTCTATACTCACCTTTAGACAAATATAAGTACCTATTGCACATTGTACAAATAAACACATGAATTTCTCTCGTGAACAAAAGGCGCGCTGTAACAAAGTTATCTCGCTAGATGTTATCTACGTCTCTACACAAGTTTGTTGTAAAATGCTGGTTGTGTAGACAAAGAGAATATTTTCTCTCAACTTTGCTTGCGCACTAAACATGCGGTAAAGTTACTCAATAGTCTCTGACTTCATCAATTAAATCCGCCATTTTTAGGGTTCCGTACCCAAAGGGTAAAATACGAGACCCTATTACTGAGACTTCGCAGTCTGTATGACTGTCTGTCTGTCCGTCACGAGGCTGTATCTCAGAAACGGTGATAACTAGAAATCTGTAATTTTCACAGATAATGTATATCTGTCTAATACCCAAATTAGAAAAAGTGAAGAAGGGGGATTAAGGAGGGCTCCCATACAACCAACGTACTTTTTTTCTCATTGTCGGGTATGGAACTCTCTGGGAGCGAGTCTGACTCGCACTTGACCGGTTTTTTCATTGGTTTCCGTGTGGAAATTCCTCATGGATGCTATGCCGGACTCTTACCGACTACAACCACACGTGCCCTACCGCTGCTTACGGCCGGGAGCCCCGGGTAAGCCCTCGGAACCATGTCTCTGTTCATCACACACTGCTGGCCCACTACCGTTTCATCAGTTGTAGGTGAAGGTGACTAAAGTATCGAGGAATTTGATAGGGCTCCATAACACCCAAAATAAAATTAATATATTCATATCTTTATGTTCAAGAATTATAGTTTAGTAAGACTATATTCTTCCCAAGGAGTTTATCATCAATCAATCAATCAATCAATATATACATATAATAAAATCGTAACAGGTCGCTGTCTGTACATGGAAGATAAATAAGAAAAAATATTATAGGGGGGCTTTATGGACGCAATAGAACCCAAAACAATGATTTTTAGAATTTTTGTCAGTATGTCTGTATGTCTGTATATCTGTTTGTCTGTACGTTTGTGCACGCTAATCTCAGTAACCGCTCAACCGATTGCGATGCGGTTTTTTATTGTGTTGAGGTTTGTTCCACTTAACACTTAGCGTTTGTTTCATGTCAATCGGTTTGTTAATAAAAAAGTTATAAGACTTAAATATCAGATATTTTGAAAATTCAAATTGTAGGGGTTTCTTTGAATGTGAGTGTAAAACTAAACTGGCGTGTTGGCTTAATCATAAAAGAGCTTAATGATTAAGAATATTTTGAAACAATTCGAATAGCGAATTGTTTTTAAATAAACTAAATCTTTAAGCTCTTTTATGATTAAGCAAACAGGACAGTTTCACACGCTGCTTGATGAGTCTGATGAAGAAATACCTCTCCTCTCATACACCTTATGTGACGTAAACGAAGTTGCGGGGTCAGCTAGTAAGCAATATAAATCAAATTGATTAACACAATTGTTTAAGGTGCGCGTTGGTATGTGTATTTTTGTTGTAATCCTAATTTAAAATAGATTACAAATGTAATCCACGCGAACACTTATGTAACTTTTCCATGCGGGACGACTGAAAGGGTTTAATTGGAAGTTTTAAACTACAATAGATACACAAAAACGCATCAAATCAAATCTAGTTCACTACAGGTAATCGAAACGAGCCCCGAGACTAGTCATGCAAATAGGAGATATCGCTAGGATAGGGCATTCCTACGAGGTAACCACGTTTCGTCCCCTTTTTATTACGACACCACTTTAATCAAATCTACCCCTCTCGATGTCTCAACCCCTCCAGTCACCCGTAAATGGTACACATGAATTTAATTTTGATTGTTATTGCAGCTTATCTGGTGCGATCGTGTATAAATTCATACTAAATCGTGGTGGCGTAATGGTTATGGTGTTGGAATTGTAAGGAGGTGGTGGTTTCGAATTAAGACCTGAAATTACGAATAGGAACTTAATGTTAACATAAATAAACAGATATAAAATATAATATAAATAATATAAATAAATATTCGCGGACATTTCACACCACGCTATCTGATCCCAAAGTAAGCTAGGTATAACCTGCTTGTGTTATGGGTATCAGATATTTGCAGGAAGAGGATAACTGAAAATGAACTGCTTAACTGATTAGACTACGAAAACAACATTGCACCTATTAGCTCTAATTTAATAAAAAAGTGTTAATCGGATCCACGCAGTAAGGATTCCGTACCTAAAAACGGCAAGGTAGAGTTTGTTGCCCACCTTATATTTTATGTTTTTTCTACTTTGAATTTTGAGTAATATGCGGCAACAGAAATACGTTATAATGTTCAAATTTCACATCGCCAGCTGTCATGAGTTACTCTTTAGAGCCTTGTGACTTATAGACATATGGACAACGAAGTCTCAGAGTTGTTTCTAAATATCATTAACTTTGACGCGCACGCACCTCTCTAATACGCAACGTTTCAACAGATTTCATGTCGAAACATCAATTGAAATGTACCAACGTGCACATTAAACTCATTCAGTTCCTATGTCAGAAATTTAGTTTGATCTCAATTAAAATTCGTGCAATAAGTTCGAAACATGTTGAGGCATTCCCGTAAAGATGGAATAACATTAAACCGTGATCATAATAATAAAGCTTCCCAAGCACTAAGAGATACAACAGAGAGGCTATAACACTAGTAGTGACGCTTAACAAGGGATCATCCACAGTTAGGGTGCATAATCCTCATGTGGTTATTATTGTCATAGCCTGTCAAATACAGATGATGTAGTGACTTTCTTAAAGGATAGCTTAGTGTTGTATTTGTACTAATACCATGGAGAAGGAAAGATTTATTCATTTTGAATCGATTTCAAAAATTCTTTCCCTATGTCGAAATTATTCTAAATTAATATTGATGATGTATCATAATACTATACTATCCTGGGACATCCTATCGAGGGCTTAGCCGTGGCTCCCGATCGTAGGACACGCGTGGTTTTGGTCAGTAAGAGTCCGGCATAGCATCCATGAGGCATTTCCACGTGTAAAAAAAAACATACTATAATACTCAATAAACCGGATCAGTCCTTCAAATCAATGTAACCATATTTACTTACATTGTTGGAATAGACTGCCGTCTCACTTTTTCTATAAGACTAGTTACAAAATACCCACCTCATGTGTACCGGTGTACTCGGTTCAAATATTTGTGTGATTCACAATGTTTATTTCGGAGTTTGAGTGTTTTCAATGTATAATATAATGTATGTATTTAGAAATGTATAAGTATGTCTATCAGTCGTCTAGAATTCTAGATCCCATAACACAAGCTTATATTAGCTTACTTTGGGCTAGTTGATGTTGTGTGCGAATGTCCACAAATATTATATTATTATTATTACTGGGTATCATGGAACTTCCCGTACGTACCCTTCCCACTGATTTATTATGGTCGGGTGCATTTTCTGGACTTAGCTAGTCACACACTCTGGTAGCGTTGACATCAATTCTGTAGTATAAGCCCCGCACGTTGATATTGCGCTTGGCGGCCATCTTGGTGACCACTTGGTGACGTATGTCCGCCGAGCAGTCAGTATTAAAAAAAATACCGTACGCAGCTTCGCGAGGCCCGCGCGCGCTCGCGTCTTGTCACGATGACGTCACTTAGCTGTCATTATGACAAGGTTCCAGCGCAATACCAACTTGCGGGGCTTATATTGATTTTCATAGATAGGTACTGAAGAAAATTCTACCTAAATAAAATAACTCAGATGGAACACTCATTTGATCATTTAATTTTTGAAATCTGAAATATTGTTTAGGTAATATCCTCGAATGGTTGGGCAGAGGTATAGTATAAGCCCACATTTCACCTTATTATATATATACCCCCCCATAACAGGTGGTGAGCCCATTGCCGTGTTGTAATGGACAGGATCAGGACGTGACGAACCACAGTTGAAAATTTTCAAACCCCCATAACGCCTTCAACTTGGATTAACGAATGTTTTTACTGACAACCGGGTTAGTTTTCCATCTCTACGCAATGCATGTTTTTGGGTAAGTATTCCTTTAGTCGCCTCTTACGACAGCCGCGGGATGAATTAGGGTGGCGACATTTTGTACTCTTTCCCATTGCCACAAGGGGTATATTTATGTAATCTTAAATTGTTTCTTTTCAAATTTGGATGTTTTCTATGACTATGTTGGTATTTTATTATATTATTAAAATAAGTATGTTTATCAATGAGATCTCATAACGGAAGTTAATAATGTTAGTTTATTATCTTTAAATCTTTAATCTTTAAATCTTTATTGTATCACCAAAAACACAATTATACAATGGTGGCACTTACACAAGTAGGTACTATATTCTAAAAGGTAATTATAGGTAGGTAGGTACTTACTCTAAGATACTTAATCACAATGAAAAGTACAAATATGTTTACACGTACATTATGTTTACACGTAATGTTTAAGTAAATTCAGTTTCTCACGTTATTACGGGCACACAACTCTTTACCACTTTTTATACTAATAAAGACATCATATTTTTAAGAATAATAACCGCTAATAGCAACTTAGTATTTGGAAACTAATCGGTATTCATAATATGATAGAAATAAACCTCACCTGTCACAGTCGTATTGCTAAAATGAAGCAGTTCTTTATAATTTTTATTTTTTCATCTAATCACAAATTACTTTTAAAACACTGAATTCACGCACAATAAAACCAGCAATCCATGATCTTCTATGATACAAATACAATCATGCCTAATTACTGAAGGAAATATCTATAAGAAACTGAATAAACAATCAAAACAAAGTATAAATCAGTCTACTGGACTAAGCTATAAACCAACCAAAGTGCACATTATGTGGGTAGGACAAGATTTTTTTTTTTTTTTGTTTTTTCCTTCCCGCTGATATGATCGTCACTCAAAAGAGTGTTGCCAATATAAAAGTGAAATCTCCCCATGCATCATAACATCCAATCGTAGGTTTCATAGATTTTCCCTCAGCAACTTCCCACAATACAAAATAATAACAATAATTTGATTAGGAATAATAACTTTTAACTACTTTTAACAGTGCATTAATTTTTCTTTTAATAACTGTGTGTAAACAACTGTTTTTGTATAGTTACTACATAATATAATAAAAATACAACATAAAATGGCCAAAGTGAACAATAATAAACTGCACTGTCACGACTGATCTGATCTTCACTGATCTTGATCAAGGTTTATTTCTTTTAATTTTTCATTCTTACAAATGTATAATTGTATAAAGATTAAATGAATGAACGTCAGTGCCTGTGCTAGTGTAAACTGTGTTACAGACACTGACGCCCTCCTCCCAGTAACCAAGGCACTGGCTAATAGAACATTTCTTTTTTTGTTTTTTTTCTTCTTGGTTTTCATACCAAAATTGCAACAATTCTGTTTGCGTTAATGTTTGTGTGTGTGTGTGTGTGTGTGTGTGTGTGTGCGCGTGCGCGTGTGCGAGCGCGTGTGTGTGTTTTATGTGTACGTGTGTGGTGGACGTAATTTACATATTTTTGGAAAAAAGTTCTTCGGTTTCATTATAGCTCAGTCTTTGGAGAAAACCCCTTACTACATTTTTACATTTGTGCCTAGTCAGGGGATATATATTGCAAGTTCTATTAATGGTATTGTAAAGACGGCAGCTGAGAATTGGATAGTGTCGGCTCGCTAGGGCTGTTTTTGAAGGAGCTGATTGGCATACACGAAATTTGCGGCGTTTATGCATCATCATCGTCGGGTTATATGTAAGTGATACGTGTTTGCGCAGAATGATACAGAGCGCGCATAATTGTCGGACAGTAAGTACAGCTATATCCTCATATAACTGCGTTGTAGGGTACCAATAGGGTTTTCTGAGCATAACCTTAAGAACCGCTCTTTGAGCTCTCTCGACACGAAGTAAGTGGGATTTATATGTACCGCCCCATGCAGAGATACAATAGGTGAGAAGGGATTGAGCTAAGGCAAAATAAACAGTTTTTAATAGTAGGGCGGGAACAACAGCCCTCAGTTTTTTTATTGGATATATTAATTTACGGACACGAGACACCGTATTGTCTATATGAGTTGTCCAGCTTAGCGTGTTATCAATGTATACTCCCAAATACTTTACACAGGAACTTCTAAGTAAAGAGGGGCAATTACAAGGCACAAGTGTAGATTGGCATCTGTGGGCTCTAATGTCCGGCATAATAGGCTGTGTGCACGTGTTTGCTGAGAAAGGAACAAAATGGGTTTTTGTGATGTTTAGGGTAAGTAGATTTAAAGAGAGCCAAGCCATCACCATTTTAAGCGCCTGTTCAGCTTTGGTATGAGCTGCATCCCACGTATCCGCACTCACGACAAGAGCAGTATCATCAGCGTAAGCTAATATTGTAGTGTTTGGGATAGAGAGCTGGCATAACCTGTTAACATAAATAAGGAATAGAGTGGGACCCAATACGCTACCCTGCGGAACGCCAAAAGTTAGGCTTTCATCATCGCTGATGTAGTCTCCCACCCTTACTCGCTGGCTACGGTTAGTAAGGTAGTCTCTGAAAAGTTTTAAGGTTATATCCCTTATACCCAGTTCCTCCAAACCGCGTAAAAGGATGGAGGTAGACACCGTGTCGAAAGCTTTTGCCAAATCAAGGAATATTCCTATAGTTTTTTTCTTAGAATCGAGGTTCTTAGCTATCTGACATGTTAATTCTAATACAGCATCCTCAGTGGATAGGCCTCTTCTGAATCCATATTGGTTGGGAGCAATTACTTTATTGTGTTCAAGGTAACCTAGCAGTCTCCTGTTTATGACTTTTTCTAAGATTTTAGATAATGTGGTAAGCACAGATATTGGCCTATAGTCCTCGACACGGCCTCCATCTCCACCCTTAAAGATCGGAGTGACTAACGCTTTCTTAAAAGAGTCGGGGAATACACCCTTTGAAATGCACAAATTACAAATATGAGTGATTGATGGCACAAGGACATGTTTAGCTGATTTAATGATGGAAGCCGGAATTCCATCATGGCCGACGGCACTATTATATTTTAACTCAGAAATTACATGTTCTATCTCTGTAGAATTCGTTTCGAGAAGCACGAATGAGTTTCCCAAGGGATTGCTCAAAGCGTTATATTTGAAGCCCGATGTGACCATGCGGTGTCCCTGCTCAGCGAGCCGAGCAAGGTTCGGCCCAACATTAACGAAGTATCGATTTATCGCATTAACAGATGATTCGGGATTGTTGTCCATTTTAAGGAGTTCATCAGATTTGTTTGTACGTGAGTCATTCTTATAGGTAATATCTTTTATAACATCCCAAGTCTTTTTTGGATTACCATTTGCTTTACTCAGCTCATTTTGGTGAAATTCATGTTTTATCCGCTTTAATAAGTTGTTACAGTAATTACGGTACCTTGTATATGTCAGTTTGGCCACGAGGTTGTGTGGGCTTTGCATTGCTTTCTTATGTAGCTGGTCTCGATTGCGCATACACCTTAGGAGCCCAGGTGTTACCCAAGGCTTGATTAGTCTGTTCTTACGGCATATATTCTTTACAGTGCTGTGGCCATCTATTGCCTCTGATAAAATGTAAATAAGCTGTTGCACACCCTGATTAGGGTCGACACTGCTAAAAACACTGGAGAAATCTGTGCTTTCTAGATGTCTGATGACATCAGGTACGTTTATGTGTTGGACTTTTCTTTTATGTTTAGTAGCATTGGAAGAGCATCGCTCAACTGAGAGCATTACTGGTTTGTGGTCAGTAAGAGATGACTCTAGTACCAAGGTTGTGGAAGGTTTATCGGTCTTAAGAAAAACGTGATCGAGACACTTTCTAATACGGGTAGGAAATAAGTGGGTCGGGAGGAGACCATGGAAAGCCATCATATCTAAGTAAGCTTCGGAGCGCGAATCCTCGTTATTTGGTCTTATATCTATATTTAGATCTCCGATCACCACAACTGTTGGTGTAGATGTCAGAGATTCCAGAGTAGCATTTAGAGAGTCCATAAAATTTTCCGCATCTCTGAAAGATGGTGAACGATAGATTGCAACAATAGCTATATCAGAATCCAGTTTGACAATAAGACAGTTTGCGTCTCGAAAGACAGGCTCAATTATTGTATAACCCGACATAGAATCAATATAAACAATAACACCATCATTTTGATTCGCATGTGAGGACTTTGCTGGAGTAAATCCTTTTATTACAGGGTAATCAGTGACCTTGCTCAACCAACACTCCGTGAGAATTATTACGTCATACTTGACGTCCATGGAATGCAATAGGACGCTGAGACCGTCAAAATTGCGGTTTAGACTTCGTATATTAACATGAAGAATATTCAACGTTTGCCTGGTAGGATTTGCGGTATTTAGGTGCTTAATGCATTGATTCGGGAACCCCATATATGCCCGGGAAACATTAAATGACTCAACAGATTCTACAAATTCGTTTAAGTTATCGAATTTTATTTAAAGCTTGATAGGACCAGTATAGCATTAATGCTGTGAAGCAATAATAGTTCAAATAATAAAGTGTATATGTTGGTTTAATTTTGTCCTGTGTTGTTGAGACGGAAAGAGAGCCTATGGAGTGTGTATATGAATATTGTCTTGAGTTGCAGTTCGTGTAAATGTTGTAGCTTACTGTATGTATTTCAAAAACGTCACAATAATATTTTAAGTGCCCTATGCTAGTTTTCTGCGTTACAACAGCGATAGGAGTGAATGAATAAAAACATAATGAGAATACAGCATCTGGAAATAGTAGACACCGATGAACCATATTGTACAAGTTTATAACAAAAGATAACAAACACAGATCCACCATCAAACATTGGTCACATAGACAAACAATGATTGACAGTCGAACAGCTAACTTACAGTTATAATAGTAACATTGTAGTCATTTTTTCGTGATGTTTCTAAGACTAACCTCCGATTCTACTCGAATTTGAGGATCTCCCTCAGTTCTTCGCAGGTAAACTACGCCTCTTGATGTCCAGCAATATGAGAATCCATTTGCTCGGGCACACTGTCTGGCCTCATAGAAAAGTTTCTGGGCATTTGGAGTCAAAGCCTCAGACACATAGACAGGTTTCACTGGACCAGGCATATTAAGGTGCCCAGTATTTAGTCGGCCATTTTCCTGCTTTCCCCTGTTAAATTTTTTAACTTCTTTTAGTATGTTTTTTAACATTATTTAGTTCAACCATGATGGGTTTGCTGCCTTCCTTATGAATCGGAATTCTGTACACATCTCGTATGTCATTATCGTTAATATCGATATTGACAGCAGCAGAGAGACTCTTCACTACCAAACAAATGTCATCCCTTGATTCATATCTTTTATTGTCTTTCAAGTGTATAGGTACATTTCGAATCTCAAAACTAGCAGACCTATTTTTACGCTCCAGCACTTCAATTCTTTCATGTAACCTTTCAATTGTCTTCTTGTCTTCATTTTTGTCCTCCTGTAATTTCTGTAATGTCTTTAGGATTGAGTCATATTTGTCTGAAATGAATTGCAGACTACCCCTAAGCTCATCATTGCATTATGGGCTAGATGCACAGAGCAACGAGCTCCACTGGTCTGGGGCCTTACTCTTGATTTTAATTCCGACAGATGACACTGAAAAAATAATATTCCAAATAATTGTTTACTTAATTAACATTTAAATACAAACCAAGTAGTTTCACTTTTCTATATATACTTTAAAAATAAAAAGTCAGATTTTTCCTCTTCACTGGGTTTCGGACATAACTATCGGGCAGAAGCTTTTTCCATTGGCCAGCTTAACAAGAGCTTTCTTCGCAAGCCACCAGTGCAATCCGCTTTGTTGTGTTGTACAATTGTTTGTAGAGAAGAGGTCTAGATAAATTAGCTGTATAGGATGACTGACCTACAGCCGGGTTGTCTGGATTCGGGTGGTGGCATAGAGCAACACGACATATAAGGAGGCGCCATACTGAGACTTTCCCCTCTGTCAAAGCGTACTCCAAAATGGGATAAGAAATAGGTATATGTGTGTCTGAAATTTTATTTTGAGTATTTGTTTGTCCTGGGACATCCTTCCGAGGGATTACCCGGGACTCCTTACCATAGGCCGTTGGGCGTAACGTGAGGTTTTTTAGTCGGTAGGAGTTCGGCATTGCATCCATGACAATTTTTTGAGGAGAAGGAGTGTTTGTTTTAATTTTTTGTGTAAGTTCCGTAGTGATAGGCGATGACTTTTGCATTGGTGTGTATGAATGCGATTTTCCCGCAACATATTATGACAAACAGATATGTATAGGGCAAACATACTATGTCTACTCCCCTTGTACTGGTCGCGTTGCTCTATTTGACACACAGATATGAAATGATAGATAGATAGATAGATAGATATATGCTTTATTGTACTAACTATAAAATAACAAGGTACAGAAATACAGAAGGTTGTAAAGTTAGATACAATGGGCGGCCTTATTGCACACAGCAATTTCTTCCAGGCAACCTTTGGATGAACAGGAACATTCAGAAATACGGACACAGCGTGGATAGTACAATAGATTTTTGTGTCTACACAAGTAGGTTTACTAAAACTATACATAAAATACATACGAATTTACACATATAAATCTATTCTATATATATATATATAGAAATATACATATATATACACATACATACATAAGTACACATACATATACATACCCATACACATACATACAAATATACATACATTATTGTTATAAAAGTACAAATATACACATCCAGTTATACACATATACATAAGTATATTACCACAGTGATATAATTCATGTATAGACAAGCCCGCTAATTCTGCAAATTCACAGTTTCAGATAGTGTTCATATACCATTTTTGAAATGGTTATGAGCAAACATTCTATGTCTACTTCCCTTGTACTGGTCGAGTTGCTCTATGTGACAAACAAATGTGCATGGAGAAAACATGCTATGTCTGCTCCCCTTGTACTGGTCGCGTTGCTCTATGTAAGACACATATATGTATAGAGCAAACATGCTATGTCTAATCCCCTTGTACTGGTCGCGTTGCTCTATGATGATGGCCAATCATTCAATCACTCAATCTAGTCAAGTGGCGCCCTCTGGCAGGTATTGACAAGAACTATACACGTCGTTCGTGATTGAATTTCATTTACCTACACCCACGTTTATACAACAATCTGTTCTAAGTTAGGTAGTTGTTTATTTAAGGAATTTGATGAGAGTTTTTACTAACGAGATGATACAGCTTCTATGTACCCGACATAATAATTAAATTGTAAAATGAAAGTTTGCAAAATTAACTGTACCTATTCGACAGCTCAGAATTCTATACTGTTCTTGGCCCCGCGGACTGACTGCAGTAAGCAACTTTCACTATGGCCAGTCCTTGGATGGGTGACTGACACTTTGTGACACTTATTTGAGTGTTTCCGTGATTTGGATGGCACGTTAAGCTGTTGGTCCGGGTTGCGAGTAAAATAGCAGTCGATAAGTTGAGGGCCTTTTTAGGCGATTTTATCTCAACACAGCAATACGGCTCACAACCTATTACGTGGGACAAATTCTAAAAAGATTGAAATGTGGTCGTATAATATGCCTCTGCCTACCCCTTTGGGGATAAAGGTGTGAAATATGTTAGTTTTTACGGGTTTCATGTCAAGTCATATTGCAGTGCCACTGACCGAATCCAATTGTGTTTTCAAACCATCCAAGGACCGGTTGAAATATTACAATGAACATGCAAAACGGTCCCGTCGTTCGTTCATAGAAGCTAGTCGTATAGTATCATATCACTAACCGTTATCTAGAAATAGCTCGAAGTTGCGGGTAGTGCTTCAGCTTATGAATATAATAGAGCGCTCTGAATTAATTTAGTTAGAGCTTCGCTAACTGAATTAATATCTAGAATGTTTTGAAACTAGGCTAATGAACCTAATCAAGAGATGAATAATTACTGAGTTTATTTAGTCTATTATTAAGAAGCAGAATGTTCGACATAGGTTGCAGAGTTTCGAAGTGGCAGTGGGCTGTCTACATCTGTAGAAGAACCGAAGGCCGATGGAGCAAACGAGTTTTGGAGTGGAAACAGCGACTTGATATAAGTGGGGTAAAATAGCCCCGAAGGCCTGCTTGAAGAACAGGTGAAGGGCGTTGGGAGTGCCTACGTCTAGCAGTAAAGTGAAGGCCGATTTGATTGATAAATTATTAACATCTGTTAGTTATAAGATTTATGGACATTCTTACACAACGTCGTCTTCCTTATATCTATATAATATCAATATCAATATAATATTCACGGACATTTCACACATCGCTATCTGATCCCAAAGTAAGCTAGGAATAACTTGCTTGTGTTATGGGTATCAGACCACGGATATTAATACATAAATACTTTTTAAATACAAACATATTATACATAGAAACATCCAGACTCTTAAGACAAACATTTATGGGTCACACAAATATTTGTATCCGGAATATCAATCAATATCAATACATATAATAAAATCGTAACTGTCTCTTAGTCTGTTAGTTTGTGCACGCTAACCTCAGCAATCGCTCAACCGATTGCAATGCGGTTTTCTTTATTGTGTTGCGATTTGCTCCACTTAACGTGTATGCTTCATGTCAATCGGTTCACAAACAAAAAAATTATATCAATCTAAAGTATCACATATAAAATGCAGCGTACGAAGTCGCAGGCAACAGCTATGTAGTATGACCGGCAGTACGGTTTCCGTCACGGTCGCTCGACGGGCGATCTTCTGGTGTGCCTCACCCACCGATGGGCGACGGCTATCGAGAGTAAGGGCGAGGCTCTAGCAGTAAGCCTTGACATCTCTAAGGCCTTTGACCGGGTCTGGCACCGTGGTCTTCTTACGAAATTGCCCTCATATGGACTGCCCGAGAGATTATGCGGATGGGTGTCTAGCTTCCTGGCCGGTAGAAGCATCAAGGCCGTCGTTGACGGCAGCTGTTCAGACTGCATGGCCATAAACGCTGGAGTACCGCAAGGCTCAGTGTTGTCCCCTACTCTGTTTCTGCTGCATATCAATGACATGTTGTCTATTGACGGCATTCATTGTTATGCGGACGACAGTACGGGGGACACTTGTTACACGGGCCGCCCCGGTATCTCTCGGGACACAGTGAAGGAAAATCGTGAACAGCTTGTGTCTGAAATCGAGGCTACTCTTACTAGAGTGTCCGATTGGGGTGGACAAAATCTTGTCCAGTTCAACCCTTCCAAGACACAAGCGTGTTTTTTCACCCCCAAACAAACCCCAATTACTGTAGCGCCGCAATTTCAGGGCACATCTCTTTCCATCTCCAAAAGTATAGGGATCCTTGGCGTTGACATCTCCAGTGACGTTCAGTTCCGTAGCCATTTGGAGGACAAGGCTAAGCTGGCGTCCAAGAAGCTAGGTGTGCTCAACAGGGCGCGGCGGTACTTCACTGCTGCGCAAACACTGCTTCTGTATAAGTCGCAAGTGCGGCCGCACATGGAGTACTGCTGTCACCTTTGGGCGGGAGCACCTGAATATCAGCTTCGTCCATTTGACTCGGTGCAAAGACGTGCTATAAGAGTTGTCAACGATCCTATACTTACAAGTGGTGTGAAACCTCTTCGCGACAGGAGAGACTTTGCCTCCTTATGCGTGTTCTACCGACTGTACAATGGTGTGTGCTCTGAGGAATTGTTTGATATGATGCCCACGGCTACGTTCTATCACCGCACCGCTCGCCACAGACAGGGAGTTCATCCTCACACTCTGCGTCCGGAGCGTTCCAGCACGGTTAGATCCGATAGGGGTTTTCTTCCGCGCACGCTTAGGTTGTGGAATGATCTCCCTGCCTCGGTTTTCACAAACGCCTACAGTATGGGGTTCTTCAAAAGGGGTCTTAGAAGGTTTTTGCAGGGTCGGCAGCGCGAGTGTGGCGCCTCTGGTGTTGCAAACGTTCATAGGCTGCGGTGACCACCGGTCCTTCTGGTGGGTCGTATGCTTGTCTGCCACCTTAGTGGTATAAAAAAAAAAAAAAAATCGTCTTCATCACACAAAATTCTGGGTGAGAATAGAATCAATTATCTGCGGATTGGCAGTCAGGTACTTTAAAATCTGCTAAACGGTTTTTTGTACAGTAAAATAATCAATCTCTGCGAGGCCCACGCCCTAGACCACAGCTAGTCCATAAATGAATGCCTCGTTGGTCTAGAGGTCGAAATGTGCGACTGCGGATCACGAAGTTATGGGTTCGATTCCTACCGGCGATAAAAAATTGTGTTATCCATTTGTTTGGCTCTAGAGTCTGGGTGTTTCTATCTAGGATAAGTACGTATTTAAAGTACATTTGTATTGATATCCGTGGTCTGATACACATAACACAAGCAGGTTATTCCTAGCTTACTTTGGGATCTAGTGTTATGTGAAAAATGATCGTGAATAGTTCGTGAATGAATAAACGTAGTATTTCAAAGGTAACATTTTATCGTCCGACTTCAAAAGGAGATTGTAGTATTGTGTACTGTGTACGGTTGAGACCAGTTCAAACAGGTGAATATCTCTTGGTACAATCGAGAGGATTGCATGAAAAGATGTAGGTGTGTGATTCGTGCTAGTGATGTCTTTGTACAATCAAACTGACAATACCGCGTCTTTTTATGTAAATACATATGAACGAGTGAGTATGAGCAAAACTGTGTCAATTGTGTGGGGAAACGAATGCATAAGCTTTTTTTTATAGCTTTTGTTTGTGACGTTGTGTGTATGCCAATCAACCGTTTTGTTCGTTGTAGTCAATCATTAGTAGGTGGCAAAGAATTATTGCTAACCTATTGTTATTCAGTGTCAATAGGTTTTAAATGCAGTTGTGGTTTAACACTACTTCGATATTGTGGAACCTTTTATTGAGGTTTGAATATTACACAAAAAGCGTTATGGACTTTCCTTCACCTATTTTTTAATTAACACTAATGAGTACAAACAGAACACTAGTTTAACAGTAATAGGTAGTTTATGTATCAATTTCTACATGAGTCTTACCATTCTAATACAGAAAGGAGTAGTACTTGTAGCTAAGGAAATAAACTTTAACACTATATGTACGCTTCTGAAGTTATAACACATATTTATACATCATCACACACAGCCATCTGTCAAAATTTACTTTTGAAGGTATAAGCACAAGAATAGTAAATGTTTGTCGTAGTTATACAAACTAAACTAGCAACTTCGCTACGTATACAGATAATCAAATTATAATCCTTCGCAGTACGAGTTACACTCACAATTAAGTTACAACTTAAAGTTGTGTGTATGTTAAACCATTTAACTTGGCCGGCACTCTTAGACCAAGTAAAAGTATAGACCGGCTCATCCATACATTAGTTTTGAAGACGTTAAAGTGAGCGTATACGCGTTATTGTTCCGAAGGTGAAACACGTGTCAAGATAAGACATTTTACGCAAGATGCCTTCCTATGCGTTCCCGAAGTGTAAAAACACTAGGTACCCTAAATTCGAATAAACCGGCCAAGTGCGAGTTGGACTCGCCCATGAAGGGTTTCGTAGCAGCAAGTAACATAATATAAAAGTTCTTATAGTTCGTTGTAACTTTGACTGATGTTTTAACACGTTCGCAGTGCTAGTGATTTCACTAACCGAAAATTGTTGTTTATGACGTATTAAAAAAAACTACCAGCTCTATCTCGTTCAAACTAATTTTCGTTGGTAGTTTTTATGGCAATGTACATCATATATTTTTTTTAGATTTATCATTCTCTTAGTTTAGAAGTTAGAGGGGGGGGGGGGGGGGGGACACACATTTTTCCACTTTGGAAGTGTCTCTTGCGCAAACTATTCACTTTAGAAAAAAATGAGATTAAAAACCTCCATAGCATTTTTAAAGACCTATCTATAGATACCTCACACGTATGGGTTTGATGAAAAAAAAAATGTAGAGTTTCAGTTCTGAGTATGGGGACCCCCAAAATTTACTGCTTTTTTTCTAGTTTTATAAAAGAATCTTAATGCGGTTCACGGACGGACAGACAGACAGACATGACGAATCTATAAGGGTTCCGTTTTTGCCATTTGGCTACGAAACCCTAAAAAGGAATGTATGTTTGCATGTCGTGACGTTGCTACAATATACTTGTGTACTAGCTGATGCCCGCAGCTACGCCCGCGTGAAATTTTGTTTCCGTTTCCCGCTTTCCATGGGAACTTATTCCCGGAATAAAAAGTAACCTATGTGTTATTTCAGAGTATAACTTATCCCTGTACCAAATTTCAGCTAGATCTGTTCAGCCGTTAGAGCGTGAAAGAGTAACAAACATCCACTCACAAACTTTCGCATTTATAATATTAGGGGATATAATAAACCGAGCCTCAAAAGTTTTTATCGGCCACGGCATTTACCCTCTCATTTAATAACTAAGCCACGCGAAAATGAAATAGCCTCTAATATACTAATGCGTCCTCTTTAAAACGTCACCTAAATATTCCACTATAAGCATCAAATAAAGATCAACAATTATTTTAACTTGTCCTCCGTAATAATATATTAACACCTAATTTACTAATTCAGCCACATATTTTACATGTAATCACCATTTTATATTTTATAGCTTCAAAACAAGAGCCTCAAAAATTATAATTTAAGCCTCCACAGACAGCATCAGTTTTTATAACTTAGCGTGTATAATAGATGTATCATTTTTTTTTTCGTGAAAATAGCCACTGCAAGGCTAGACGCGAGTGCACAGGACGACAGCGACCGGTCATTAGCATCAATCAGAGGCCGCTATTTGATATCACTTTGTAACTAAAGACAGATTACGCTTACTGAACAAGAAAGTGAGGTGAAGAAAGCAAATACTAAACTCAAAACTGAGTACATTATAGACTCTCTAGAAGTGAATATCGTGAATGTCGTCATAAATTTACGATTAATGAGAAATTACTCGTTATTCACATTTGGGTTTAGTATTTGCATTCTTGGCCTCACTTTTTTGTTTGGTATCTGTATTTAGTTCTGTATTCTGTATTGCATACATACATACTGCCACCGACCGAAATCTGTATGATGTCTAGGCATTATAGAGAATACCTGAAACTTGCAGGCAAGGCATTGTATGAAATAACGAGAGCATGGAAGGGTTGTTCGCTGCTTGCGAAGGTTAGGTTAGGTTGGAACAGTTACCACTAACGCGTGAAGGTGAGCGAGCGAAGCGAGCATGCCGCTGCAGCGGCCGCCGAGCGCCAGATGTATTACAGATATATTTTGTATTATGTTACAATTTATAATTCCTCGATATTTTATAATTTTGCGGTACTTATAATTTTATAGTGACCCAAGACCGATTTATTTTGCACATTACCGGTGGACCAGCAGGTATTCTATGTAATCCCTAGGAATTTTGTACAGTACTAAACAAAGTATGAACAATCATATTATTATACTTATTCAAAACATTTCTTAAATTGCTTGGAAGGGGCATCTGGAGTCTGGGGCAGGTATTCCTTAGAATGCAGGTATTGTATAGAATATCAGATTATAAAGACTGCAGGTAACACATAATATTAAATAAAAGAATTTATGCCCGAAGATCTGTCCTATATTCCCGTGTGAAACGGACAAGCGAGTCCGTTTTAGGACTCGCTTGTCGGTTTCCACTAGATTGTGACACCCCACACAGTCGGCTTAACGTGCCTTGCAAAGCAAGGAAACTCGCAAATCAAATGTCACAAAATGGTCACCCATCCGAGCACCAACAATAGCGGTAGTTGCTTACTGCAGCGATCGTTTACAAAAGACTGAGTTAGTGGCTACAAGTGGTCCTAGCTATTTAGGTAATATTAGTGGCCATAATTTGCTTTTCGATGGCAATTTTACTTGACTTTGATGATCCATTAATTTGGGACGAGGTACATTTTAAACTTGCTGAATTAGGAAATTAGAAGCTATGATATTAATAAATAATGTCAATTTTGATGCCATTTTTTAGTATTTTAGAAGCTTACTGTTTGAATGCATGTCACAAAATTAGATGCTTAGAAATAATCACGATGCTGAATTATATTAACAAGGGCTAATAGAGAACTTGACTGGTGGCTATAATCTATAATTTCTGACGCTCATTAATTGTGGCTGACTTATTAATTTAGGGGACAAAGTATTTTTCCGGAGGCTAAAAATGCTATTTAAAAGAAGGTCGTTTAATTAGCACCCTAATATTAGTAAGAAGTAAGATTATAATATTATCGTAAGATGGACTAGTCTCACTTTTTGAGTTCGTAATAAATATGTCGGGGCCCGTCTATACTATTACTTGGTCGAAGCCGTCACTTAACGTAATTATAACAAGGAACTACCAGTTACTTTGTCATAAAGTTCAAAATGGTGGCAACACTTAGAGGAAGGACAGAGGCTAAGTAGAGAGGTTTTAAACACGGTTAATATACGGTAATGGTTTTGGGAAGAGGGTCAACAATTTAATATCTTTAGATGCAAAGTTTAAAGTTCCACAATTCAGATATCTAATGTTGTTATAAATAAGTGCTACCAACTTTGAAATAGGAGATAAGGTCAAGCGATTATCCCAAACCATAATCTGGTGACTGAAAAGAAATGGCCATAGGATATAGGATAATATTTATTGTTTCATAAATTTTACTTACGTTCAAAAATTTCATTATTTTATCTATATCTATACTAATATTATAAAGAGGAAAGATTTGATTGTTTGTTTGTTAGCATTGAATGGGGCTCCGAAACTACTGAACTGATTTGCAAAATTCCTTCACTGATAGGAAGCTACACTATTCGCGATGAACATAGGCTATGTTTTATTCCCGTATTCCCACGGGAACGGGAGCTACGCGGGTGAAACCACGTGACGTCCGCTAGTGATTCATAAAGCTATATGATCATGAATGAACATTGAATCTTAAAATCCAACAGGTCTCTATAATAATCTTTAACTGTGTCAATCAAGTTCATCAGATCGCGCAAGTTTCTATCTAGGAACTACCAATTATTGTGGCAAGAAGTTCAAAATGGTAGCAACACTTAAAGGAAGGACAGAGGCTCAGTAGAGAAGGTTTAAATTTACATGATTTCTTTATTTACATACATCATGATCAAAAAACACTTACTAATTAGATAATTTTAAAGCATTTTCAAAAAATTGTGGTTAATCATTTTTTTAAATTAATCAATAATGAATTCCAACAGTTTCACACAGTTACAGATTATGTGAGGGACCTGTTGTCTCAAATAATCTTTACTGTCTCGAATTTTAACTTCAACGGATCGCGCCAGTTTCTTTCTTAAAAATTGTAACAGACTAAAGATTTCGTTTAATGTGTTGTACAGATAGATTTGAACCTGTGAATACATTATACAGTCAGAATAGTCGAAACATACAAATTGTACTACCCACCTAACGAAGCTGCGTTCAATCTGCTACGTGACCGCTACGAGCTACGAGTGCTACGGTTACTGTAGACCCGATATGAGTGTGGATAGGGGACGAATGGAGCGGCGGCATAGCATCCATGAGGGATTTCCACACTTAAAAAAAATAGGGGTAAACCGATCAATATGTTGCCGAACATTGTCTTTAACAACAGTGTGTAGGTACCGACCTTTTGTAGACAAACGTACGTACATGCCACGCCGTTATCCCCGAAGGGGTAGCAGAGGCATATTATATACCCACATTTCACCTTTCTTTTTTAGATTTTGTCCCACGTAATAGGTGGTGACCCAGGAAAAGGCCTTCAACTTAGCTTAACGACTGCCATTTTACTTTCAACCGGGACCAACGGCTTAACGTGCCTTCCGAAGCACGGAAACACTAATAAATGTCACAAAGTGGTCAAATGGACGGTCACCCATTCAAGGACTGGCCATAGTGAAAATTGTTTACTGCTGTGATCGTTCGCAGAACACTGAGTACGCGGAGTCATTTAATAGACCCTCTAGTTAATATTTATTGAAATGTCTCTCTAGGAGGTTTTGATGATTTACAATGATGAAATTGTATTGTGTACGAACACGTTGCGACATACGGCGTGTCAATGACACGGTACACATCCGCTCGTACTTGGAGCGAGCTGGAGACTCCACGTCATGTATACATTTGCGGGACACTGCAAGGAAATTTTGTTTCCTAGCGATAGTGTATTCAAGGCTTATGGACTAGAATAACTATTTTGATTGAATTAGTACATTTATAAAAATCGTACTAATATTATAAATTTGAAAGTTCGTGAAGATACCACCAAGAGCGTGATTGAGTAACAAACACAGATACCTACATCTGTGTTTGTTACTCAATCACGCTCTAACGACCAGACAAATCGGGCTGAAATTTGGTATAGGCCTGTCCCACGGGAAGTGGGAAAGGAAATCAAATTCCACGCAGGCGTACCTGCCATCATTAACTAAATAAAGAAAAAAATCTCGGGACTACACAGCTTTTTAAGTATTTAAATTACCTAGTATTTTATTTAAGAAAGTATCTTTTTTTATACAATTAAATTTCATTGTGTATACAGGGCATCCCACGGCTATGCTACATGGAGGGAAAGTACCTTGAATATTGTAGATTGAACAATTTACTGAAAGAAGGCATTAATTTAATTTAAAAACAATTTAAACCGTATTCATAGATTTTTAAATACTTACATGGTTGAGCCGGGAATCAAACCCGCTACAAGTGAAATAATAATTACCTACCCCGTAGGTTTATCAGACCATGTATTTTAACATATGATGTGAAATTTTGTTCCGAAAAATTAAAAGCTGGCATCGCCGGTGATCTTAATGAAGACTTTCGTCCCTGGATCGGGACAAATAAGATGGTCGCCGAGATCCACAGATCTATCAACGTTTGATTTTTTTTATGATGTTATGACATGTAACTTTTTTTTATACCACTAAGGTGGAGACAAGCATACGGCCTACCAGAAGGACCGGTGGTTACCGCAACCTATATTAAGTGTAGTTTACAAGATATGAAAATGTCCACGAGCTACAAACAGAACTTGGACGTATTATTATAAGTATCCACCACAGTTAGATCAAAAGATCGACAAGGAGTAAAATAATCAAAAGAGTGCGACTTTGTATTCAACAGCATGGGACTTTTGTGTTAAAATGTTAAAATTCATGGTCTTCCTTTTATTTCTGACTCTATATTACTTAGCAAAAAGTAATCCTTATGATGAATTCTTTCGATCGGTATGATAAAGCTACAGGGTAATTATTATTTCTCATGTAGCGGGTTCGATTCCCGACTCAATCATGTAATTATTTAAAAATATATGAATGCAGTATATGTTGTTTTTTAAATTAAAATAATGTATTCTTTCAGTAAAATGTTCCATCTACAATACTTAAGATACTTTTGCTCCATGTGGTATAACCGTGGGATACCCTGTATAGTGGAAAGTTATTAATTTAGAACTACAAACAGAAAATTCTCTTAAATTTATATGCAGCAGGTAGAGAGACACATTTTGATAAGACAAAGAGAACTGTCTCCTGAAAGCTCTGAGTTGTAAAGTTGAAGTGAGGATCCAAGACTAACCGTTTTATCCGTCAATATAAAAGTTGTGTCACTCGTTAGTCTAAATCTTCTTTGTTAGACTTCCTCATTTCTCCAAACTAATATTTACTTACGAGAGCTCGCCTCCACTTTATGGACTAACTCGATAGAGTACTTAGAGGTAGTTGATTCATGTTGTAATAACGGTAAGGTGAAGTGCCTCTAATATTCTACGTTTCATTTCGACAAAGCTACCTGTTGTCGTGGTCCCTGAATTGATTGAAGTATGTAGTATTCTGTTTTAGATTTCCATAACCCGTAATTTGTTCTGTTTAGGGTTCTGTACCCATAGGGTAAAAATGAGATCCTATTCATGAGACTTCGCTGTCCTCTGTTTGTATGTCCGTCACGACGCTGTATCTCAAGGACCGTGATAGCAAGACAGCTGAAGTTTTTACAGAATATGTATTTCTATAGCCGCTGTTACAACAAATACTAAAAACAGAAAAAAGAAGGGATGAAGGGTGGCTTCCATACAACAAACGTTATTTTTTCCGTTTTTTCCGTAGTTCCATGGGACGTTCCAATGATGGGACAATATTTTTGGCGTTTATTGGGACGGAACCCTCTGTGCGCTAGTCCGACTTGAACTTGGCCGGTTTTTTTTACAATAAGCTCGCCAAATGTCCTCCCCCCACCTGTATCCACGTTGGCAAACAAAGCCACGGCCGATATTGGGCGACAGTCTGTCAACTTCTGACAGTAGTCTAAGTAGTCCGTCCTGAAGATCTCGGGACGAGAGATACTCGTGCGCATGCAGGTCGTTCCAAGTTTTCATACTTTGACAGAGAAACGATTATGATGACGTTTATACTAAGAAACATGGAACTCAATACGCTATCTGTGTCCAAAAACACGCATACGTCTTATCGCCAGACTCAATAATGTCAATCCTAAAATAAAATATAAAATAAAATAAAATTTATTCCCTTTGAAATTTTTAAAAAATTATTTAGGTTTGTCAAAATTTTTGTGACTCTACCGGGGGTTCGGAAATGCTACAGACTGAGAAGAACACCCCAAGAAACTCAGTCCGGTCCCTCTTATTCATCTTAGTATCTAATACAGTTTTGTTTTTTAAATGTAGAAAGGAGCAATTCGTGTCACTGCCAGGCAGTCTTGTCTTCTAGAAAGTCTTTAATGCTATAATAAGCTTTCTGGTACAATTTAAGTTTTACTAGTTTTTTAAATTTATTAACTGACAAACCTGTTATGGCTGTCGGCAATGTATTGTACATTCGAATACAATTGCCCGCAAAAGAATTGCTTATTTTATTTAGCCTAAATCTAGGTACAGCCAATTTATTCTTATTTCTTAAGTTTAGGTTATGGATATCACTATTTTTAATAAATTTACTGTTATTTTTATGAGTATATAATAAGTTTTCATATATGTACTGTGAATACACAGTAAGGATGTTGATATCCTTAAACTTTTCTCTTAATGACTCCCGAAACCCCATACCATAGATAGCCCGGACAGCCCTTTTCTGCAACACAAAGATACATTCGATGTCGGCAGCGTTACCCCATAATAGTATGCCATAGGTCATGACACTGTGGAAGTAGCTAAAGTAGACAAGACGCGCTGTTCTAATGTCTGTCAGTTGTCGGATCTTTTTAACGGCATAGGCTGCAGAGCTCAGTCTGCCCGAGACTCTCCCGATATGAGGCCCCCACTGCAAGTTGGAGTCTAACTTTATGCCCAGAAAGACAGTTTCATCGACCAATTCTACTTGATCATCCCTAATCTTAATACTGGTGTTAACGAGCCTAACATTTGGCAAGGTGAATCTAATACATTTTGTTTTAGTTTCGTTTAACAATAAATTATTAGCGTTAAACCAGTGGACTACCCTAGAGAGGGCATTGTTTACTTCGTCAAGATCGCGTTGTCCACGTTCAACTTTAAATATTAAAGATGTGTCATCAGCAAACAAAACTACCTCGTGATCGTCTCTTATAAGGTGAGGGAGATCATTTATGTACACTAAAAATAGAAAAGGTCCCAGAATTGAACCCTGAGGCACCCCCATTGTTACAGCAGAACCATTTGACTGTTTACCATTTATAACTACTCTCTGTACTCTATCTCTAAGGTAAGAACTAATTAAATCCAAGGCCGTCCCCCGGATTCCATAATGATCAAGTTTTTGAATTAAAGTCTGATGCTGGACGCAATCGAAGGCCTTAGATAAGTCGCAGAATACACCATAAGCATCATACGACTCCTCCCAGGCCTCATATATACACTCTAACAATTTGATTCCAGCATCCGTGGTAGACCGACCGCGCGTGAAACCGAATTGTTTAGTATGGAATAGTTTATTTGTATTAAAATGATTTTGCATTTGATTAAGCATTGCCTTTTCAAAGATTTTACTGAACGTGGGTAGTACAGAAATAGGACGAAAATTGGACGGATCTGAGGTGCTACCCGATTTAAACAGAGGAGTTATTTTACTAAACTTCATTAAGTCAGGAAACACACCACTATCAACACAATTATTAAATATTATTGATAATTCAGGGGCAACCATTTCAATTAACGAATTAACTAAATGTAGAGAAATTCCCCATCCATCTTCCCAATTCAGTGGGTTCGATTCCCACCCAGGACAAACCTCTTTGTGTATGTATGTTTAACAGTCCTCTAGATACCATAGCTCAAGCTTATATTAGCTTAATTTAGATTAGATAATGTTGTATAAGAAAGTCCACAAAAATTTATTAAAAAAAAAGAATTCGAATGTGAATAGGTCAAAACTAGCGTATAAATATGAAATTATACATATAAATATGAAATTAATTTGTATTAATGTATGAAGCTATGAAGCTTTTTAAAATGAATCACTATCTAAATTCAACAGTAGGTTAACCAGTTAATAGATGAACCAAAACAATCTTTATTGTTATTTTTATACAAAAGAAATAAAAAGCGAAGACTTCAAATGCACCTCGGAGCATTGATGTAGCGAGCAACTCCTTGCGATGGCTTCCTTAGAATTATTTCCTTCCTGAGCTCATTAAGTTGATGCCGCGTTTTTATTGTTTTGGAATTGAACCGCTCCCTGCTCCCTCGGGGCTCGCGACACAAAGTGGGCTTAACGTCAGGCGTAATTTCTACATTTTTGTTACACTTTGAATACTTACTTGATACAGCAATTTATTTTGTTTTTTTGAAATACAATGGCAGATTATTTTTCTGGACTCCGTTAGAAAGTGAAATGTGTAAACGCAACAATAGAAACATCAAGCCCTAACCGCCTAAAAGCCGGCTAGGTATTATATTTAATTCAAATGTTTCCTACACAACATCATCTAGCCCTAATTGAGCTGATCATACTTATACATTTCTAAATAAATACATGTTATACATAGAGAACACCCAAGCTCCGAAGCAAACACTGTGGATCACACAAATATTTAAACCGACCCGGGAATCGAACCGTAGACCTCTGCGCGACAGTCGGTCTATTCCGATCACAACACCCGTTAATTATGCCGTATCACTGCTACTACCGGCGGTAAATCCAGTAACGGCCGGTAAGGCTCGGTAAAATTAACTCCGCGAGTCTCTCGGTGCAAATTAAAACGCCGGTAAAAGTCGCATAAATTTGCGAAGCTGTGGTTATGTCGGCTTGTGGGGAGAATAATAGCTGTTTGATGAGTTAACGTCGTTTTACTTGGAATTTGGTTGTCTCCTTGTGGGAATATTTTTTATACGTAAATGAATGGAAGCAGCCAAGTGCGAGTCGGACTCACGCACAGAGGGTTCAGTACCAAAAAATGGCAAAAAAGACCCCTCTCAATCCTCCCTTTTTTCTAATATTAGTATTTGTTGTCATAGTGACAACAGAAACACATCATCTCTCTAGCTATCATGGTTCCTGAGATACAGCCTTATGACCGACATACTTACAGACCGACGGACAGCGAAGTCTCATGAATAGAGTTTTTACCCTTTGAGTACGAACTCTAAAAAGTAGCTAGAGTAGGTAGTTCTTCCGAAAGTAAACTTCGGAAAAAAGTGTAACAAATCAATATATGATTTTAAACTAACATGGTCATTACAATACACTATAGAACTGTTAACGGGAAATATCGGAAACTCGATAAAACAGTACATGGTAAATATCCCGTTAACAGTTCTATAGTAACAAATCAAGTTTGCTAAATGAACCAATGAACAAAGAGTTTCAATATCTGCCTTTTAATTTAAGACTGGAGATGGAAATTCGTCAAAGGTACTGTTTTAACTGTGTAATTTTTTAAGTTCATCCATTTGAACAATGCTCTAATATCAACCATACGGTGCCCTTTCATCTGACTGTGGCTGGGAGTCCTGGGTACGCTCTCGGAAGTATAACCTCAGGACACTGATTCTCGACCTCGAATTGAATAAGTGGATGGAATTTTTTCGAGAAAAGTCATCTGTCTCATTGTTTTGCCGTTTCTAAATATGAGATGTATCACCCGTAAATTTTCAGATCCGCATTCATGTCGTATGAACGGAGAATCAGCGTCCAGCGCTCCCGATACAAGGCAAACGAAACGTTATATTTATGGTGCAGCGTAAAAATACAGAGGCCTGTTTATGAAAATGTTTATGAAATCATTTTCAATATTTAGACGTGTAAAATTATCATAGAACCATTCCCAAATTTAAGATGAATGCATTTTATGACTTAAAATTTTATCGACGCTTACGAAAATAAAAGAAAATAATGCCAATATTATAAAGAAAAGGTATACCTATACTTTGCCCTTTTTTTTCAATTTTAAAAGTTTGAGTATTTACTTATTACAAGAAAGAAAAAGAAATTTATTTCACAAAATAAAATAAAATAAAATAAAATAAAATTTATTCCCTTTGAAATTTTTAAAAAATTATTTAGGTTTGTCAAAATTTTTGTGACTCTACCGGGGGTTCGGAAATGCTACAGACTGAGAAGAACACCCCAAGAAACTCAGTCCGGTCCCTCTTATTCATCTTAGTATCTAATACAGTTTTTTTTTTAAATGTAGAAAGGAGCAATTCGTGTCACTGCCAGGCAGTCTTGTCTTCTAGAAAGTCTTTAATGCTATAATAAGCTTTCTGGCACAATTTAAGCTTTACTAGTTTTTTAAATGTATTAACTGACAAACCTGTTATGGCTGTCGGCAATGTATTGTACATTCGAATACAATTACCCGCAAAAGAATTGCTTATTTTATTAAGCCTAAATCTAGGTACAGCCAATTTATTCTTATTTTTTAAGTTTAGGTTATGGATATCACTATTTTTAATAAATTTACTGTTATTTTTATGAGTATATAATAAGTTTTCATATATGTACTGTGAATACACAGTAAGGATGTTGATATCCTTAAACTTTTCTCTTAATGACTCCCGAAACCCCATACCATAGATAGCCCGGACAGCCCTTTTCTGCAACACAAAGATACATTCGATGTCGGCAGCGTTACCCCATAATAGTATGCCATAGGTCATGACACTGTGGAAGTAGCTAAAGTAGACAAGACGCGCTGTTCTAATGTCTGTCAGTTGTCGGATCTTTTTAACGGCATAGGCTGCAGAGCTCAGTCTGCCCGAGACTTTCTCGATATGAGGCCCCCACTGCAAGTTGGAGTCTAACTTTATGCCCAGAAAGACAGTTTCATCGACCAATTCTACTTGATCATCCCTAATCCTAATACTGGTGTTAACGAGCCTAACATTTGGCAAGGTGAATCTTATACATTTTGTTTTAGTTTCGTTTAACAATAAATTATTAGCGTTAAACCAGTGGACTACCCTAGAGAGGGCATTGTTTACTTCGTCAAGATCGCGTTGTCCACGTTCAACTTTAAATATTAAAGATGTGTCATCAGCAAACAAAACTACCTCGTGATCGTCTCTTATAAGGTGAGGGAGATCATTTATGTACACTAAAAATAGAAAAGGTCCCAGAATTGAACCCTGAGGCACCCCCATTGTTACAGCAGAACCATTTGACTGTTTACCATTTATAACTACTCTCTGTACTCTATCTCTAAGGTAAGAACTAATTAAATCCAAGGCCGTCCCCCGGATTCCATAATGATCAAGTTTTTGAATTAAAGTCTGATGCTGGACACAATCGAAGGCCTTAGATAAGTCGCAGAATACACCATAAGCATCATACGACTCCTCCCAGGCCTCATATATACACTCTAACAATTTGATGCCAGCATCCGTGGTAGACCGACCTCGCGTGAAACCGAATTGTTTAGTATGGAATAGTTTATTTGTATTAAAATGATTTTGCATTTGATTAAGCATTACCTTTTCAAAGATTTTACTAAACGTGGGTAGTACAGAAATAGGACGAAAATTGGACGGATCTGAGGTGCTACCCGATTTAAACAGAGGAGTTATTTTACTAAACTTCATTAAGTCAGGAAACACACCACTATCAACACAATTATTAAATATTATTGATAATTCAGGGGCAACCATTTCAATTAACGAATTAACTAAATGTACAGAAATTCCCCAGAGGTCAGCAGTTTTCTTAATATTTAAAGATTTAAAAGTTTTATGACAGTGTGTATACTAATTTTACTGAATTTAAATATTTCATTACAGCAAGGAACATTTGCTTTTAACAAGGATTCTGCTATTGGGGTAGAAGAACCTAGGGCTCTGGTCAAATCTACTGGAATTCGAGAAAAAAATTGTTCAAATTCGTTAGCGACTTCGGCATCTGTTGTAATTATGTTACCATTTACTTTAAGTTTAAAATTATTATCATTCGATTTTGCTTGGCCTCTTTCTGCGTTAATTATTTTCCAAGTAGATTTAACTTTGTCTACACTATTGAGAATTTTATTACTTATATACTTTCTTTTGGCTGCTAAGCAGTCTGCTTTAAACTTTTTTGAATAAGTTTTAACATAATTTAGAAATTCATCTGTTCTATTAAGCTGTCTTTCTGAGTATAGTTCATACAGTTTTTGTCTACTTTTATGTATATCCTCAGTGGCCCATTCACTGAAGGCTGGCCTATCACCGATTGTGACTTCCTTAGACTTGAATACGGAGTTGAACTCATTGTAAAAGGAATCAAAAAATAACTTATACATTACATTTGGATCTAAGCCAGTGTCTAAAAATGGAAGTTTATTGCAAAGTCCAACTCGCATACGTTCCAAGCGGTCACTAGTTACTGGTCTACATAATATTTTACGTCTTTTAACTTTTTCTCTTGTGATCTTGAAAGATGCTATTTGCCCAGTATGATCTGATTTTATCTTATTTATAATACTCTTACTTTCTGGCAACATATCACTGTATATATTGTCCAGACAAGTAGCTGTTGTATCACAATATCTAGTAGGCTCTAAAAATAAGTTAGTGAGATTGTGTGATTTAAATAAATTTAAGATATCATTGGTCTGACGCGTATTTATAAGTATATTAACATTAAAATCACCGCACACTATTAGGTGTTTATTAGTTTTTCCAAGTTTAAATAGCACTTTATCCATTACTTCCTCAAACTCACAAAAGGGTGAGACTCCAGGTTTATATACGCATACTACTATGAATTGCTCCAATTCTACGCACGATATTTCAACTGTACACTCTACAGAGAGGGACACAACATCTTTCCGTTCCTTATATTTTAATTTCTTATTTAATAAAATCATCGAACCCCCCCGTGTTGTGTTGACCCTGCAGAACGCACTACCAACCCGGTGACTACTGAAACTGAACATGAGCTCATACTCCTTACGCATATGTTCTGTAAGACAAACAATTTCAATATTATCTGAGCTCATGAACAGCTCCAATTCAAACTCTTTGACCTGTGTTAATGTTGCAATATTATAATGCACCAGGCTGATGTAATTTACATTTTTTAATTTAGTTTTGTTCGGAGGACAGTTTCCAATAAAATTACGGTTTGCAATTAAATTTAACTCTATTAATTTACAATTTTGGCTAGAGGGTAATTCCTCTGTTGTCCCAGCAGTTAATTTAAATTACTTGGAACAGATTCCAAAGTCCTAAAACTACTCTGCTCAAATAAAGCAGTTTTGTCAGCCAAGTTTTTGGCTACAGAATAAAAATAATTAAATAGCAAACTTGCTACTTGTCTTTTATAATATTTGGGTAGACAATACCTACCCTTGTGATTATTATAGACTATAAACTTGCTATGTGACAAATTTGTGTTAAATACAGAATTAAAGTCAATTATATTAAATTTATTATTATACTGACTTATTAAATTTAAACGTAAATTCATCTTATATCTAAATGAATTTTCCGAATCTGGCACACCTTTTATAAATGGAAGTGTGAACATTACAACTTGTATGACATTTAAGTTTAAGATGTAATTCATGTATAGGGACAAATCAACATTGCTAATTTTCCCCCTGTTTGCACAGAAAATTATTATTTTACTGTTAGCTTCAAATTTATATTCTAATATCTTTTGCATAATACCACTTAATGAAGCACCCGGATAGCAATTATTAATAACCGAGTAATAACTTGAATTTGAGTTTTGTTTTAAAAATGAACTTAGATTGGTACCAATATCATCACTAAATACAATTAATTTAGTACAACTATTACTATTATTTACACTGTCACACAATATATCCACTGATGTACTGGGCGAGCATGTGATAATGGGAGCTAGGGGCTCAGCGGTAACCGGTTCGCCCTGGGCCTCCACCGGCTCAATTGCTTTAGGGCAGTTAATATTGCATAAGTGGTCATTTAGGAAACAATTAAGGCGCTCAGTGTTATCATTTGATGTTTTGAGTACCTTGTCTATTGTTAAAGAACATTTAGTAAAGTCCTTAAGGGACCATTCATATTTTTTAGTCATATATTGTAGCTCAAATTGCAAACTTTGTATTTTTGACTCTAATTTTTGTGTGTCAGTGCAATATTTTAAATGGCTTTGTTCTAGTTCTAGCACATAGGCATATACAGATGCTCTTGTAAAACGTCCAGAATATAAATCAAAATTTCTACCACCAGTTCACAACGCGACCCAGCTGAGAAGAACTGGCAAGAAACTCAGCGGGTTATTCTTTTTAGTGCTCTATTTACAAAATGAATCTAAAAAAAACAACTAAAATAAGCTATAAAGTACTACATTTCCTTAAATTTCCTTAATAGAAAACACGTGTGCTGCAAGCACACGTGTTTTCTACGGTCAAGGTTGTAAGCCCTGTCAACGGCCTTAAAAAAGAATAGTGCATCGCACACGTTCTACAAATTGCGCCAACCTCGCCGACTGTCACAAGCAGAGTTAAAAAGAGTATAGAGGGTTCCGCACTTTAACAAAAAAGGAGGCTCGTTTCTCCTATTAGTCTCATCTCGGAGCTTAATCCTAGCTTACAGGCTCTCCGGACTCTATTTTATAGAGTAAAGTAAATTAAAGACGTTTTTGTGTGTCTCTACACATAAGGCTGTGTTCTAGGACGTCCGAAAACGTTTGAAAAATGCAAATAGTATTTTAATTAAACATTTTTCCAGATGTTATTATTTTCATAGTATCTAATTAAAACTGCATTTCATCCGCAGTAGCTTGCAAAAAAAGTAAGTGACACGAAATCCTAAAAAGTACCAAAAATTTTTACTACGTTCCTAAAATCAAACAACCTTAACGTAACCCTTACAATACTGTTATTTTTATTTTTATGGAAGCATAACATTTTAGTAATAGATATATTTGCAACTTTAAATACACAGTGTAAGGCGGGAAGGGTATGTATGGGTATGAAACAAAAAAACAAATCTTTCCTCTTTATAATATTAGTATAGATATCTGCATCAAGAAAGTCCTTGCTTAAAGTTTATTGACCGGATTTCGTACGCTATACTTAATTCAATATAGTGGCAACCCTAAAAAGTATGGACATAAATCCAAGACTAGGATTTACATCCCGATGGCCGGGCAATGAAATTAGCATAACAGCGCGGGTGACGACCGCGGGCGCAATTAGTGTCGGCTACTAGACGTGTCGCTATCATTCTTTGCTTTTTGAAATCTTCAGTAAATAAGTATAGGATTTTTATATTTTTATACCACTACGGTGGCAGACAAGCATACGGCCCACCAGAAGGACTACTGCTGGTCACCACACTCACGCTGCTGACCCTGTAAAAACCTTTTAAGACCCCTTTTGTAGACTCGTATACTGAAGGCGTTTGGGAAAACCGAGGCAGGGAGATCATTCCACAATCTAAACGTGCGCGGAAGAAAGCCCCTATAGGATCTAACCGTGCTTGAACGCTCTGGGCGTAAAGTGTGACGATGAACACCCTGCCTGTGGCGACCGGTTTATGATTTCCAAAATTACGCCACCCGCCTTAAAGAAGTTCATAGCGGCATCTAGATTTTGGTTGACAAACTCATCAACACCCGGCCATAAGTACTGACGATAAAACATTGTAAGTAAATTTTAAAGAAAGAGTCGATGCTGAATTAGAATACACCAAATTTTTGTCTAATCTCACATAAACTGACATCGTTTCACCCATTATGCAATGAATGACGTAAAATTACTGCAATTTAAATACTTTCGCAATTATCAATCAGTTAGCTAGAGAAAACTCCGTCAGAAAAATACTTTCAAAAGATATTTTAAAGCAAACGCTTAATTGGCAATTAGGATCAATTTTTACCAAAATGCTGAAATTTTAAATATGAAAGGCAGACGCTGTAGCGATTATACGAGCTGTCTCAAGTGTGTCTTGAATTTAATTCAGTCTTAAAAAGATCAAATTTCAATAAGCAAGCCATTGCGGGATTAATACTTTTTATTAATTCTCAAATTCCAAAAATACCGTAACTACATTTGATGAAAATATTTATCAATACATTACCATATCATACAGTAGGTACGTTTGATAAAAAGTGTACCTTTCTAGCTATGCGTTTTGAACCCCGTAACGCCCATTTACAATAATGTATAGAAAAACGCTAAATTTCTTCATATTTATTACTCTTGGGTAGTAACATGATATACCATAGTTCAGGTTACGTCAACACAATGTCACTTACGAGTGGCTAAAAAATTTTTACAATCAAAATTTGTTAATTTCATATTTCTTCTTTCAAAACAAGTAACTCTACATCAAGTCAAATAATGAGCATATTTGTTTGAGTTAAAATATTTGAACAAAAGTTAGATGTTGGTGTACCTACGTACGTTTAGTGAAGGGCTGCTAACCGCACGAAATTGATTTCAAACTTCAACAAAGCGGTTTGATTCACGACGACCCTACTAGTCAAAAGAGTCACTGACAGGTTAAAAGATTCATTTGTTTGTATAATCATTTATCCAACACCATATTTTTCATACATACATGTAATTGTTATGGTCACCACTTTATCCCCGAAGGGAATATCACCTTTTCAGATTTTTTCCCAAGTAATAAGTGGTGAGCCGTATTGCCGTGTTGAGATAAACAGGCGCAGGTTGTGATTGCCTGCTGTTGTCGTTTTACAATATAGATGGTCACCCATCCAAGGACTGGCCATAGTGAAAGTTGCTTACTGCAGTGATCGTTTACAGAACACTGAGTCCGCGGGGTCACGAGCGCTTTTTTTACATGTTGTAATCCTCATCAATACTCAGTCGGAGTCCTACCGGCTAAAGCCACACGGTGTCGTTGGCCTACGGCCGGGAGCCCCGGGTAAGTCCTCGCAAGGATAGCCCCAGGGCCCCGACACACACTTCTCCTCCTCTCCTCGTAGATTTTCAGTTTCATCTCGCTTCATTTTCTCATGTAATTTCACTTCCTTGGGTTTTGTGAAATTTCTTTCTTCTGCCGCTATAACGACTAACTCACTATGTAAACTAAACAACTAAAAAACCGGCCAAGTGTGAGTCGGACTCGCCCATGAAGGGTTCCCCGTAGCAGAAGTACCATAATATAAAATTTCGCTGTGGTAGTGATTATTCTAGGCAAAAAGTGCGGTTTATGACGTTTAAAAAAACTACTTGCCTACTAGATCTCGTTCAAACCAATTTTCTTTTAGATTTATCATTCTCTTATATAGTTTAGAAGTTAGATGGGGGGAGAGGACACATTTTTTGCACTTTGGAAGTGTCTCTTGCTCAAACAATTCAGTTTAGAAAATAATTATGTTAGAAACCTCAATAGCATTTTTGAAGACCACTCCACACGAATGGGTTTGATTAAAAAAAACAATTGTGTTTCAGTTCTGAGTATGGGGACTGGGGTTTTTAACTTGAGGAAAATCCTACATGGATGCTATGCCGGACTCCTACCGATTAAAAACCACACGTATCCTGCCTAACAGCCAAAGATATTATGAACTATTTCTAGGTACCTAGTATAACAAGTGCAAACTGTCGCTACCGCTGTCGCGTTTGTCCGAGAGTCGCTTAATGAAAGCGTTCGAGCAAGATTGATGACGTTTCATCTCGAGAGTCTATCTGAGACTAATTTGTTCCGATGAGGTAATGAGCAAACGATCGACTAAAATGGACGGACGCTTTTTGCGATTCTCTGAGATATTACTTGGCCATCATTTATTTCTTTTATTAAAATAATTTGAGCTCTATTTTTGATGGGACTATGTATATTCACAGTGTGCAATGGATAGATAAATTGGGACCAAAGTACTTTAGAGGACGTTCGAAGCTTTGAGAAATTTGGATTTAGATGTTTTATTGGGATACGAAGAACCTGTGGCATAATATTGTTTATATTTAGATACTTACTCTGTGTACTTGATATTCAACATCTACCAGATCAATGAAGACAAAATACGAAGAAAAAACAATTCACTAAGACAAGGTTCATGAAAACTTACAACTGAAAAAGTTGTGTTGGCGTAATTATCATGAGCAACTTCGTAATTTAAGGTGCAATATTTTTACATTAATTATAATTTAAACGTGTGGAAATTTCATAGGCATGCCATGCCAGACTCCACTCGACTAAAGCCACACGGCCTATCAGTCAATCTCCAAAAGCTCTATGCCACTCCTCGGAAGGATGTCCAGAGACCCGCTGACCGTCGAAATTCGACAGTATTTCGTTAAAAATGGCTTTACGCATTCTTGTCCAAAGTCTTAAGTTCCTAAACACAAAACTCCACCACTCTTTGATTAAACACTCTGGTCACAAAATATATTCGTTGCATATTTAGGGAAATGTGAAAAAAATCAAGGATTTGCGGCGTATCCCGGGTAGTCCGCAGTCCGGTCACGTGGCGCGTCGCCGCGAACTATTCGTTGTTTGATCCCGGTATTACGTCTCAACTGGATGTGAGCGACGAGCGGGGCGACGGCGATTGCTGCGAGAGCGCGGGCGCGGCCCACGAGCACAAGAGAATGTTGCGTTCACATTTGTAATTATCAACGAACCGTGCAAGGTTTTTTGGTTTAACGTGAGGAAAATCCTACATGGATGCTATTTATGCCTCCTACCGACAAAAAACCACACGTTTCCTACTTAAAAGCCCACGGTTGGGAGCCCCGAGTAAGCCTTCGGAAGGATACCGCAGAACTCTAAAAAGAAACTGTCCGGGCCCAAATTTGTACATGGGTCTTCTCGTATCAGTTACCTAATTTATACCTCCAGACCAACCGCGCTTGAACCGTGCAGGCTGTCATCGTGTCAAAGAAGTAACTCGAGCCGCAGTTTTCAACGGTACCGATACAAGAGTATGTAGTACGGTAATGAAAAAATGTGCCGTAAAAAAATTACAATTGTGGACGCAGCATAAGGCGGCAGTGCGCTAGCAATCAAGCGAAACGCGCTCGATGCGTTTGTTGTCGTTTGTTTTCAGTGGCCTACTCTGTAGTACTCGAAGACCACGCTCTAGCCGCACTCGCCGTGCGTCACCCCGCTCGACGCTCACATTCAGTCTGAGCCCTTCGTTGTTTGATCCCGGCATTACAGGCGTCGCGACTCTGGTGTGTTTTATAAAGTCTGTTATTGTTGAGGACGGTTTATGGCATATTACAAGTATTTCATGAACGTATATAGGGCAATTGTGAAAATATAACAACTTTGTGATATCATTTAGTTTTAAAAACCAACGATTCAGAGCCAGACTATTGTTTCCGACCCCTTAAATCATGTTTAGGTACATGTGTATCTCGTCGACGCTAAACATGTTTAGCCAATGAATGTTAAATCACATTTTAAGTCCTAAAGTTGGCTGTGATAATTAACGTTTTAACACTACACTGACAATAAATAAATTGACAGCGAGGGCGAAAGATCGCAGTGAATGAGGATGCTAACGCATCATCTTGAACAGATCGGGGGAATGAACGATGTTTGTCGAGGATTCACACCCCTTTTTATCCCACTCTCTAATAAAATCTAATGAGAAGCACTTTGTAATACTACCAAATAACTGTTTAATATTGTTTGCATCTGTCTTCCCACTTTCAGGAGTGACAGTAAGTTTACGAACAGTATGGGGTTCTTCAAAAGGGATCTTAGAAGGTTCTTGCAGGGTCGGCAGCGCGAGTGAAGCAAGCGTAATAGGCTAAGGTGACCACAGTTCATCAGGTGGACATGAGACTTGTCTGCCGCCTTAGTGGTACAAAAAAGAACGATTCCACTCGTAGTACCTACTTCTTTAATTTTAGTCAAATCTTATTACTTACATAGATATTTATTTCTAATGTACGTGTGTTCGTGAGCCTAAAAGGCTGAACCGCAACGCAATGAGAAATCGGTGGCGAAATGCCAACATTTTATGTTGATACACATCTATTATAACAAACTATGTTTACGAGCGATGGCGATGGGTTGGAATGGCGGTAATACGAGCGCACACACATTTAGGGGATGATCTGGACGAAGTGTAAACAGTTGATAATGACGGGCTCAGATAGAGGGGCTCGTCTCCAGGGAATGATGTACCGCTTGTAGACAATGGGGATATAATCTGAACTCAGTTACCACTACTTCAATGTTTAGGTTACTTTCGGAAAACTTTTGTTTAGTCGACTACACAGAAAGATTTGAGAGTTAGGCTTTTTGTTAGAAAGAATAATAATAACGCATAGCGGCTCTCTTTCCCGTAACTTTGATTGTGAAATGAAGTTTCTGCTTGCCCCCTATTACGTAAAGCCAACCAAACTACTGACTAAGTGTGGGTGTATAACGTAAAGCCAACAAAACTAGTAACAAAGTGTAGGTGTATAAATCAACTCTGCCTACTTCTTCGGGGGCGGAGCGTGATCATAACGAGTGTGTATGTACGCAGTTTAAGAAAGGATAAGCCAATGTAGGCTGCCATCAATAACTTGACACCAGAATAAAATAAAAAACTGGTCAAATGCGAGTCAAACTCGCGCACGGAGGGTTTCGTACCAAAAATTTTGCAAAACTTTAATACGTTTCTTGTATTATAATACCCTTTTTTTCCGTTTTTAGGGTTCCGTACCCAAAGGGTAAAGAACGGGATCCTATTCATGAGACTTCGCTGTCCGTCTGTCTGTCTGTCTGTCTGTCCGTCAGGAGGCTGTATCTCATGAACGGTGATAGCTAGAGAGTTTAAATTTTCACAGATTATGTGTTTTTGTTGCCGCTATAACAACAAATACTAAAAACAAAAACATAATAATGTTTAAGGTGGGCTCCCATACAACAAACGTGTTTTTCGCCATTTTATCCTATATATTGGGTAATAAGGTATCCTTCTCAATTTTAATACGTTAGTTGACTTAAACATATAATCAAGATTATATCTTGCCTTTACACCATGCAAATTAAATAAATACTTTAGGAGGTATAGCAAAGTCAAATATTGCTCAATGAAATTAATTTCCTGTCGCCATGATTGAACATTATACGGATCACATACTAACTTATTTTTCGACTTTCATCGTAAATATTTTTTCTTTAAAGAGTTAACAACGCTTTCAGCAGATTACTTTAGGTAGGTGTAATATTTCAAAGACAGCAATTTCATAGGAAATAGTCAACAATGAGCCCATATTTTAGATTTTTATCCAGTATAAACAATTTACGTACAAACACACAATTCAATTACACGCTCGGTGCATGAGACTGTTGAGACACATCGTATTAATAATGTCATCATTAAAATGTCATCAATATTCTGAAAAAGAAATTAAACATAGAGTTTACAAACTCTTTTGGAAATATATACTGTACCTACCGTAGAGTCGAGTAGAGAAAAATGTCGATTGCGTTGTTTATCCTAAGGACGGCAGTATAGATCATACTGCCGTCCTTAGGATAAACAACGCAATCGACATTTTTGACGAAATTGAGTTATTAGTATATTCGGAATCACCGAAACGAGATCTACAAGAATCAATTACTCATTTTTTGATATCTTGATTAGTTTTCATTTTATTGTTAAGCATAAACAGCGCAATTAATGCATTTCCAACTTTTTACTAATCATAAGCATCGTAAGCAAACATGCGTTGTTTATGACTCGTATTTAATATGAATTTTAATTTGCCCGTCTTAAGCGGAGTAACGCAAGTGTGTTTTACGATTATTGTGACTAGAAAATTAAAGGCAAAGAAGGTCTATTTCAAAGATTGTTGCTCTTAACAACTAAAAAATAAAAATATTTTGGTTAAAATTTGACTTGTAACTGAAAATTTTAGCAAGAGGTCATAGAAAAAAGTAATTATCACAGTGATCGTTAACAAAGTATTGAATTATAGCAAACTACTTTGGACATTTGATTAATTAATGATGTATTTTAATATTTTATGAAATGATAATGAAAGAAAGAAAGAACAAGTTTTTATTCTACATTAATGCCTAATAATAAAACAATTTCACATTTCAACTTATAGTTTTATGTCCCACGTAATCTTTAAGCTATTTATGATTAAGCAAACAAGGCAGTTTTATACGCTGCTTGATGAGCCTGATGAAGAAATACACCTCCTTTTATACACCATGTGTGACGTAAACGAAGTTGCGAGGGTCAGCTAGTGAATTATAAATCAATAAATAATTATAAATTTGATAATGTTACATAGTATTTTAATTAAAATTATAATATATTTTTAATATAATAATACTGACAGGTGCCCTTACGTAGGCGACTCGGTAGTGAGCCTCTTTGGTGCTGCTATTCAAAGCTCCCGGGGTTAAAAAGAGACGAATACACTGAGCTCCTAATGTTGTACTACGACAGAAAAACTATATTTTGAATAGCTTAGTTCTATAATAGCAGAAAGGAGGGAGAGAAACGTACCATACGGCCTGGAAGATACAGTTGACACTAGTTCGAAGGCAGGGTTCAATGTACCTAATAGTTTGTGTCATTAAACAATTTATTATAGATTATCATTAGGTATATAGTCTCACTTTGTAGATTTTAATTCACAGTAGTAAAGGATAACCACAGATGTAACGCGAATTGAAATCCTTTATGATATAAGACAGCAAAAATTGACTATAGATATTACTAGTCGCTTAGTTCTGGCTGGATTTCTTTAATATAATGATAGTAGCACCTCCGTCCGACATGCGTTTTTCTGGGTCGTAAAGGAAACAGAAGGATTAAGTTAAGGAGTTCTTTAAAACACTCGTCTTAATAGATTTCGTAGAATGCAGTCAAAGCTAATAAAGATTTCGTAGGATAATATTTGATATTTGTTTAATTAAGTACGTAAAATTAAACGCATGCGAGCTTCTCTAAAAGAATTTACTAGTCATAATGAACACATTTGCTACGTATAAGTTATAAAATTGGAACATACGTCGAAGTAATCCCATATCTTTACTAGACATAAACATCACAAAATGCATTTACTAGAGATAAATGACGCATCTGCAGCACATGCGTTGATAATGCTTAGTGATTTAGTATTATTGCAGGGAATATTTACTAGCCTTAAACATTTTTTCTTTATTTTAAATAATGAAATAAACTAATTGTATAAATATAGTATCGCACATGCAAAGTTCACATTTCAAGGAACCGAACAAAACAATAAAACTTAGAATATTCCTGTTAGTTTCCGAGAGACAATAAAAAAAACTAAAAAAACTTTAAACGCGATTTACTCGAAAGTTACTTCCAAGCAAGTGCGTTGTTTATCCTTATGACGGCAGTATATAACAGAATAGTTAACACTAAAATATAGTGCTTTAAAGCAACGCGAACTGTCTAAGGCGCGCGTTGCTTTGTGGTTAAAAACCACCACAGTGCAATACTTGTTTTATAATATGTAGTGTTAATAGGTAATAAGGACAACCAGTAGACGCTTGAAATACTCTCAGAATATCGAGCAGTGTATTTTCATAAAAAAAAACTAATTAAAACAGAATGGACATTTACTGGGACATCCTTTCGAGGGCTTACCCGGGGCTCCCAACCGTAGTCTGTTGGGTGTTACATAGGGTTTTTAGTCGGTAGGAGTCTGGAATAGCATCCATAAAGGATTTTCCTTAACGTTAAATAAAAAGAAAAAGGGGGGGGGGGGGTGTTCCCATGTAACAAATAAGACATTTTGTTGTTTTTGGTACGGAACCCTCCGTGTGGGAGTCCGACTCGCACTTTGCCGGTTATTGCATTTCTTGATAATTATAAAGCGGCAACAGAAATAAATAATCTGTAAAAAATCCACCTGTCTAGCCATCATGGTTCTAGAGATAACAGCCGGACAGCGAAATCTCCGTTAAAAGTTTTGATTTTACCCTTTTAGGTACGGAACCCTGGAGTACAATCGACATGTTCCTTTGACAAATGGTTCGTCGCAACTCAAATGTGTCAATGTGTTCGCGGTATCCTCCCCCCCCCCCCCCGGGACATCTCCGTGAGGAGTGTCACATGTCACTTAATGCCCACAGGAACGTTATAAATTACAGGTTTCCTACACCCTGTACTGTCATGTTTGTAACAAAACTGAAGGATACATTTTTTTGAAATTACGATTGATGTGGGACTGAAGAAGTTATCACATATAAAAGAAAGTCGTGTTAGTTACACTATTTATAACTTAAAAACGGCTATACCGATTTGGCTAAAACTTAGTGGGGAGGTAGCGTAGAACCAGGAGACGGACATAGGATACTTTTTATCCCGTTTCAGAGCGCTTTTTTTATGCGCTTTTTTTGGTCACTCAGAGTAAATGCGACGGGCACGGGTGATTTGCTCTCTTTTATGTGACGCAAACGAAGTTGCGCGGGTCAGCTAGTAAATGAGAAAAAAATTGTGAGTGTTAAAAAGAAAACGGCAAACTGGAAACAGGAAACGAGAAACGAGAAACAGGATAACAAAAATTAAAAACTGAAAACAGAAAATTAATTTTCTGCTTTCAATTCCTCCTTAATTTTTAGCCTAGACTATGTCAGAACTGGATACATATACGATGCTATACAGCACATGGACCTCTTGGACGATGGTAGAAACTTTAGTTATATAAAGTCTATAAGATTATATAAAGACTTTATATAATCAAAGGGTAGATATAAAATGAGTTCATTTAACTAGAGTAAGCTACATTGTGAAGGACTTTATTATACGATACAGAAATACTTTCTGGACATTTTTCAGTTCTAAAGAATGTCACTTTATAGAAACAGCAACAATTTCTAACAAATACCTACTAGAAAACAATGGTGAGAGCACGATTTCCCGGCGACTGCAATGCGTAAACTAGGTCAATCTTTACAAATATTAGAAAAGTTCTCTTATACTCGTATGTAGTGCACCAAGTTAAATGTACACTCTGCAGAGGAATTGATGGTAAGCTATTAACAACGACGTAGAGTATTATAAATAACAATAGTGAGGCTAAGATATATTATACTTCTAAGATCAGTTAGATCTTAGAACCGACCCTAGACCGATCGAAACAAATCCTAATCAACACATCTTCTAAGATCGGTACAGTTTAAGAACTTCAACTCTTTCCACTTCCCATGGGAACGTATTCATACATTCATATATTCACGCCTTTGTCGCTGAAGGGGTAGGCAGTGGCATAGGCTTATATTTCACCTTATAGTTTTATGTCCCACATAATAGGTGGTGTTGAAAGGTCTGAACCGGCGCAGATCGGGACGACCCGCGGTTGAAATTTTCCAAGGCACCCATAAGTATTTCAACTTGTCTTAACGATTGTCAATTTACTGCAAAACCGGGTTTCATTTCGAGCTTTCCTTCTCTACGTAATAGATCGTTATGCAAATGTGTTCCCTTAGGACTACGACACCCTTGGGATAAATTGGGATGGCGACAGTTTGTACTCTTTCCCGTTACCACACGGGCCCGTCGCCACACGGGGATTAAAATTAATTAAGTCTTTAAATTATTTTTACAATTTCATTCTCTCAAACAAGTAATTAATTTAAAAGCCTAAAATTCTCTCGCTCGGTGTTGCTTTACATTCCCATAATTTAGTTATACTACCACATCAAATATTTCACTTTTAAGACGCTTACAAACTATAATCCGTCTAAATGAAAGATACCATTGTCTTCAGCTCAAACTTCACTATCAAAGATCTATTCCTCTTGGTAGGGTTGGCCATTAAAGTTCTCTTGAGAGGCGCTATCTCGGCACATTGCGATAAGCTCTGCAAATATTTTAAGTGAATGAATGTCTCCGAGGTTTTTGCAATTCTGTTATTACTTAGATAAGTTTAGATAACACAGTTATGGATGACACTGTTCTTTGTCTACATTTTCATAATTATCTTTGTTCGAAACAAAAAGAAAATTATATCTCGACCGAGATTCATACGTACTTTTTAGGGTTCAGTTCCTAAGGGTAAAAATGGGAATGTATGAGTATTACTGAGACGTCACTGTTTGTCTGTCTCTTTGTCTTTTTTTTATGCAACCAAGGTTGCAAACAAGCATACGGTTTCACCAGAAGTACTATTGGTCACCGCGCTCATTCGCGCTGCCGATGATAGTGATGAGTTTAAAATCTTTATAGACTGAACAGAATTCTCGAAGTTCTGAAGTGAGATTCACGATCGAATAACAAGGTTTCAATGATATAGAGGACGGTTCACATTCTCTCAGTAGTGAACACGTTATCCGTGTTGTTACACTTTAATTTCCGATACAAATCTATCTATTCTATAAATTGTAAAGTTATCGTGTCTGTACGTCCTGTGACGTTAATTTTGTGCAATAAATTACTTTTTATTGAAACCGAATTGCCGAATAAGCGCTTTATGTGTTTTCATCTGTGAATACAACTGTTTTGTAGAACAGCCAATCGTTCGTTGTAAAGCAGGATTAATACTGTGTAGTGCGGCCGTGGGTGGGAATAATATGTTTATTCTATCTGTAGTATACTTTTGAATTTTAATTTTCGCATTATTTTACGAAGCGCTCGTGGCCCCGCGGACTCAGTGTTCTGTAAACGATCACTGTTATAGTAAGCAATATTTACTGTGGCCGGTCCTTGGACCCATGTGACCACTTTGTGACATTTATTTGAGCGTTTGCGTGCTTCGGAAGGCACGGTAAGCCGTTGCTCCCGGTTGCAAGTAAAATGGCAGTCGTTAAGCCAAGTTGAAGGCCTTTAGAAAAATTTCAACAGCAGGCAGTTACAACCTGCGCCTGTCCATATCAACATAGCAATATAGCTCACCACCTATACCGGCTACAAAATCTTAAAAGGTTAAATGTGGGCATATAATAACATGCCTCTGCCTACCCTTTCGGGGATAAAGGCTTGGCTATATGTATGTACCTATCATTTTACTAAACTTTCAGTCTTATGAGTCACAGAACTAATGGGAACAAAAATTATCAATATTTCTGCCAACAGAACTACTCAACAGAACAGTTGATGGGAATTGTTTACGTAAGTCAGGTGTAGAGCATAGTCTCATAAGTCACAGAACTAATGGGAAAAAAAATCCCAGTAGTTCTGCCAACAGAACTAGTCAACAGAACAGGTGGGAGTAGACGGGAAATAGTACCAACAGACAGACACAGACAAAAAGGCAATCCAGCAACAGCCATTTTGTGACATGTGGCACATAAATTATATTGACAATTTCTAATTTTGGTACAATAATAATAAGCAGGCCAAGATGGTGGCGTGGCGTGGTATAACACCCCAATCAATCCCAAAAGACAGTACCCGAACCTGCGGTTGAGCCAAAGTCTGTCGGAAATCCTGGGACATCCTTCCGAGGGCTTACCCGAGGCTCCTGACCATAAGCAGTAGTAGGGGAACGTGTGTTTTTAAATACAAATACAAATTCTTTTATTTGCTATAAATAGGGCACAAAGGTGTTACATAATACATATAAATTATTCCATGCCTATTTAGCTTGTACCATATAACACGGGACTAGCCTTTGCGAACCACCGCATACAAAAATATTCTGCCAGTTTTCATACAAATGAAGGGGGAAACACAAAGACATATAAAATTTCATTGCATTTAAAAATGTATTTATCGACAAACGCGTAATGGCTGTTGTGTGTTAATTGTTATTGTACAGTTAACTACAATGTAATGTACTAGTTTAATCATATAAAATGATGTACTGATGTACAGGCTTTTCATAAAGCCAAAAGACCAAATGGTCATGTGCAATGGCAGAAAACAATGCTTAAGTAAGGCGCATCCTGTGGTTAGATGATCTAAGCTATTTAGCCATCAAGACAGCATGCAAATTTCTTGTATACCAAATATTCAAAATTAGGTACATAATAATCACAAGGAGTCCATAAATACAATCGATAGTCAATTTAGATGTCACAATACACAATTTTTTTTTATATTCAGCTCGCCAAATTAACGTCGCCACCAGCCTGATGGAAAGCCGTGGCGCAACTAGCGATTGGGGGCCACTTCTGACAGTGGTCCTCAAGTTGGCGTCCTTGTGATGTGCCTCTTCACGCTCCTCTTGAAGAACCCGGGATTGTAAAATGAGGGAAAAACGTGTGCGGGCAGGTCGTTCCAAGTTTTTATAGTTCGACAGAGGAACGATCTTTTCAAACGCTCAGTTAACATTTATGAAACTAAAACATAATAAACTAATAATAGTTGATACTCAAATTGGGTCACATAGAAAAACAATACATTAAATAATAATTAGTCGGTAAGAGTCCGTTTTAGCATCCATGAGGGATTTCCACACGAAAAAAGGTATAATAATAAGTATAAGTACTTGGGTCTAAGGACTCTAAGGTGACAGTTGTTGAAATTAACCAATAAAACCATTATACTTATATCATTATGTTACCTCCCAAAGCAGCGGCACAGTAATAATACATCTCGAGATAATGCCGCGAATAATGAGCATGGGTTAAATTTCTGAGAACGAAGCAGTTTATTATACAATTCGCTTCCTACCAGAATCATCTCGCCTTCAATTCTTAGCCTTATTCCCAAAAAGCCTAGCACTGCAGTTGATACTGATAAAGAGCGGTCAGCATTGAATGCCTTCTCTGTGTAACACGCCACTGAGAGATATTTCCACGCCGTCGGCCACTCAGATTGAGTTGAGGCGGCGCCAATACAAACAGACAGTGCTGTGTGCGCACTTTGTGAGACTGCGGATTGAATTGATTTCACGTAGGTATGTATTGTATTGTATTGTATACAGTCGGAGAGAGTTTTCTCAAATACGATCTTTTGAAGTGAATTGTTTCTTGGAGGTTTTCTTTGCGAATTTGTATCGAAGTTTGCGATTTCATGTGAATTATGAATTTTATATCTGACTATAGGGGATTTGCAGGTACGGCAGAGTAAGTGTAACACCTCTATGTGTGTACCACAACACACAAACGTCAACGGGTTACGGTGACTACTTTTGATCGTTTGGGCCGTATGATGTTTACGTAACCTCAGTTCAGTGACATACAAAAAATATTTTAGCGGACTTGACAGTGGAGACAGAAAATCACTTGTATATTATCACTGTGGCTTATTTATAAATAGCAAATTACCTACGACACGATAGAAATTTGGAATGTTAATTTTTATAATTTTTTCAAGTCGTCTGGTTGAGGGAACTTATGAGCATCGAACCACATGGCTACTGAAAAGCTTTGGAGGTTTACAAGACACACACACACTAAAAAATATTTATTAAAATTTCAGCTTATCTTCCAAGGCCTTTTCTCAAGGGAACCCAGCCCAATCACACACATACATATACATAAGAAAATTGGACCATCTAGAAAAACAGTTTACTGCGGTCGCTTATTCATGTATAGTAAAAATTCAAATGCGAGTATTTACATTCATGAAGTACACATAAACCTTTTGATGATATAATGTAGACCCCCCCCTTGCGGCTCAGCACGCCAGCTAGCCGTGCCACTGTCTGGGACAGTAACATGTCAAGCTGACTGTCAAGTCCATACCTCACTGACGCACCCCCCTGTCTCTACTGTACATCACTAGCACTCGTGGTCCATACTACGAGTGAAACGTTAGGCGGTGTAGTTAGTTGAAAACTGTAGCCATGTTAAATATATTATTTATTTTTATATTTAACTCGCCAAAATGATGCCGCCGTCTGATGGAAAGCAACGACATGTAGCGATTGGGGGCTACTGTCACATGCTGTAAGACTGTAGACAGCAGTCAGTATTTACGACAACTCACGGACATGTTTTATACAGAAAGGTAGGTTTAACCAAGTGTGTGTGTGTTAGTGGTACCGGGCAACGAATACATTTTTTTTTTGTGTCAAGACATAGTTATAAAAGACTAGCGAACGTCACGCGGTTTCACCCGCGTAGTTCCCGTTCCCGTGGGAATACGGGAATACAATATAGCCTATGTTCACCGCAAAGAGTGTAACTTGTAGATTTTTTCAAATCGGTCCAGTAGTTCCGGAGCCTATTCGTTACAAACAAACAAACAAAAAAAACAAATCTTTCCTCTTTATAATATTAGTATAGATAGAAACAAGCAGACTCTCGAGACAAATATGGATCACACAAATCTAGTCCCGTATTTGATTAGGAATTGAACCTACGACCACATTACACTATGAACCACTTCCAATATGACACGCTTGGAGATACTTACCTCATTTTATAAATAGTTGCAACTAGATTTTTTTATTATTATTATTATAAAAGAAGAGAAGAGTGGTTTACTCTTTCTTTCAATATACGACAACACGAGACCAGGTTTATATTCAAACTCATAGGTACTAGGTATCCACAAATTGGACATGTCTAAAGTTATTAATAACTAGCGGACGTCACGCGGTTTCACCCGCGTAGTTCCCGTTCCCGTGGGAATACGGGAATAAAATATAGCCTATGTTCACCGCAAATAGTGTATCTACCCAACAGTGAAAGAATTTTTCAAATCGGTCCAGTAGTTCCGGAGCCTATTCGTTACAAACAAACAAACAAACAAACAAAAAAACAAATCTTTCCTCTTTATAATATTAGTATAGATAGACAAAAAAACTGGCATAAGCGTCAAAAAGCATTATTTTTAACGTTGTGTAGAGCTTTGCCAACTGTTTCACGGCGTAGTTGGCACGAATGTTGTCTACTTTTTATGCGAACGCTTCAGTTTTTATGTATGTACTAGCTGACCCGCGCAACTTCGTTTGCATCACATGAGAGTGAGAAAGAGAGAGGTATGGTATTAATATTTCGCATTTACCCCCGTCACATCGCGTCGCTTGAATTGATTAGAGCTGAACCGCATATCTTCGTTTGCGTCACATGAGAGTGAGAAGAAAAGAGGTGTTAAAGTGATATAATGTTTCCAGTCGCTTTTACTTCCAGCCATCCGTTTTTCGGTATGAAACTCATCGTGTGCGAGTATGACTCGCACTTGGCCGGTTTTTATCGTTCAGTTGACTGGCTGCCACTGCAGACCAAGTTTACTCCCGTCGCGTCGCTATATCGTCTGGTAATGTTCCCATAAGACTGGCCGCATTGCCACGTTGGATGGCAATGCTTATTCTCTGAGCGAGAAAGAGGCCAGCCTTATGGTCACGAGAAGCATCGACCAAACGCTTTGCTATATCTTTATATTAGAAGGTTATTGTAAGTGAATCTTAAAAGATAGGCATATGCTGTTAAGGACTTATTTTTATAACTTTTTAAGAGGAAAAATTTTGTAATACACAATTTTTACGTAACTTTAACTATTTATGCAGCGTCCGCAATGGGAGCTCTTAAAAGAAAGAAATAATGCCCGTTCTCGAAACATTATTCATGGCTGCTCCGCTCCTGTTCGTCTTAGCTTGATGTTATATCGCCATTAGCCAGCCTCAACAAATGGACTATTAAACTGTAAAATATTTTTTTAAATGCAACCAGTAGTTTCTGAGATCCTAGCACAAATAGACTCTTTAGGTTCATTATATCGTAAGCGAACCTTCAGAGATAGACAAATTAGGTTATTGTGAGCGAACCTTAAAAGATAGACATATGCTGTCGCGGACTTTTTTGTAGAACTTTTTAAGAGAAACAATTTTGTAACACTTAATTTTTACCTAACTGTAACCATTTACGCAGCGTACGCCTCGGAAGCTCTCAGACGGTAAAAAATATTCCCGTTTTCAAAACATTCTTGATTGCTACTCCGCTCCTATTAGTCTTAGCGTGATGTTATATAGCCTATAGCCATCCTCAATAAATGGACTATCAAACTGTAAAATAATTTTTGAAATCCAACCAGTAGTTCCTGAGATCCTAGCGTTCAAACAAACAAACAAACAAACAAACAAACTCTTCAGCTTTATCATATTAGTATGGATTTAGTTTTTAGTCGTTTTTTAGGGTTTCGTTCTCAAAATGTTAAAACGGGACCCCATAGCAGAGACTGTTCTGTCCGTCTGAGTATGTGTCGGTAATAGTTAGAGATCTGAAGTCGTCACTAATTATATATTTCTGTTGCCGCTACAACAAAAAATACTAATAACAGAAAACAATAATATTGAAAAGGGGTTCCCATACAACCAAAGTAATTCAATTGCCGTTTCTCGAGTAAGGAACCCTCCATGCGTAAATGCGATTCGCACTAGGCCGGGTTTATCGTGTTGTCCGGTAGTCGGTATGGAAGTGAGCTCATCGTGTTTGCTGCGGGACTACTTGGTGCATTGTGAAATTAAATCTGGATTGTAACTTTATTATACTGAAGTTATTATTTCCCAATAGTTTTTTATTTCTGCAATAATTTAATGTAAAGCGGTTACATAAGGTAATGAAACGAAGATACCTACTTGATTCTACTTTTTAAAACTAAATAGGTACTCTCAGATTCCCAAAGTAATAAGTACATATGAATGTTAAAGACCCATTTTTTATAACTATCAATACGATCACATACGTTTTTGAGTGACAATGGAATGCGACGTTAAGCTGTACATTTGTTATTTATTAGATTCTCACAAAGCTGTGCGAGTGCATCGCGTCAGCCCCAAGGAGTGTCTAGCTGTCATACACTTAACACCTGTACTGGGGTCGCAAATCATTTGGATTGTGAAATTAATTCCCTACCTCGGTTATCTCGAACGGTTACAGCATAGGGGTCATTAGGGGTCTTAGAAAGTTTTTTCAGAATCGGCAGCGCTTACAAAACTCACTAAGACCCTCATGTTGTAAGTTAGCTTCGTCTTTAATAAGATACAGCCTCGTTACAGACAAACAGTTGGACAGCGAAGAGTCAGTAGTAGGGTCCTGTTTATAACCTTTGCGTACGGAACCCTAAAAACATTTTATTCGAAATTCACTCGTCCTATAAACGAATGCTGCTTACCCATTATCATTTCACATTTACACATAATCACAGTAAATAACAATATGTAATAGTAATTCGAAACAAACTTAAATAGAGCAACACTTTGAACCAATAAATAAATTAATAACCCTGCGTAACGTACTTGAAAAAACTTTTTGCAAATTTCGTATCTATCAATCATTTCGCATTTCTAATTTAGAAAAGAAATATTAAATCTCAGCGGGTGATTCGACGAGAAAGTTTGAAGCAATTCTAGCGAGTAATTTGTGCGTGGAGAGAGTAGGTATTTATACAACTGGGTACAGACGAACCGATAGATACTACTCCTTATAGAGGGGACAGATAGGGGAAGATGGGAGAAATAGATTTTTTTTTGAGAACGTCCACCGTAGTTTCTTTTCAACATTTATAAAAAAAGACACTTCATAATGGTAAAGAGATCTTTATCCTCCTTTTTGTACTATTTCCTGTATGCAGTTAAGGAACCTGGCGAATCCTCGAAGACCACGTATTCTGCATCGAGTAGTCGCGTGTTAGATCATGACGCGCCACCACCTAGAGCCTGCCTCTGCTAGGGCGACAGCTAACCCGCAGTATCGCCCGCAGGCTCATCACTAAAGATTCCTTCTCTTATGTGTTTCCGATTATTAAGAAAGTATTAAAAAAACCGTAAGACTTTTCATTCTAAAGTATGCTACTGCGAAATATTCCTTTCTTTACTTATGCACGTTTGCTACCATTCTATAGAAGTGCAGAAAGATAGGTATACTTCTGTATAGACAACGCAAAATACTTGTTACAAAGCTAAAAATGGAATATGAAGTCATAGAAAAGAGAAAGGTAAGAAAATTGTAAAACATATAAGTAATAAACACCGAGCTTAAATTACTTTCGAAGTAATTCTACACCAGGAGGGAAACATGTGCGATGGTAATAATTTTTTATCTTTATGTTACGGCAACGAGGGAAGACGGAAACATAGAATAGACCTTCACTATATAGAACATTACATAACACAATATCAAAATCTGTAGATATCTTTAAGTTTTCAACAACAGGCTACTGAACCTGAGATTACAAATCATCTTTATGTCATGGGTCGTTTATATTTTTTCACGGTGCGCGCATTGACTAACAATAGTCATTAAATACTGAGATAAAGACACGATTATATAGGTATACTTACATATTTTATTAATTGATTGTCCTTAGGGGTTGAGAAGCAAAAAAAAACATAATAACTATAAAACATAAAACCTGCGTAACATACATCTGTAGCGGCTATTATTAGGTTTACTTGAAGTTACAAGTTTCAAAAAATATTCGCTATTTTAAAATAAAGACTTTGTAAGTTCGGTCTGCAGATATAGAAATCACGATATTATAACGTTATACATACATACAATCTGACGCGAATGAGAACTACACACAAACACATTTGGTGTGTAAATGCGATGACATTTCTATCTCGTTTACATAATTACGTCATTTGCTGCCAACGTCGCCGTCGCACTAACAAATGGTTGCTACATTTTGGTTGAGCCGGGATACAGCAGTAATATACAATATTAAATTAGGCTCGTAGTTTGAGGCAATATGAATCTCATTATCGTACTTGTGTGTATGTTTTTGTGAGAGAACTCCTCGCTTTAAGTACAATACCAAGCTACTGTATCATTCTTCTGAAAAACAAGCTCTAGATGTTTTATATAGGATACTAGCTGACCCGCGCAACTTCGTTAGCGTGATAAATGAAGAACCACTCGACCGATTTTGTGCAAACTTCACATAACCCATCTACTAAATAGTCCGAACAAAGCCTAAACATTTGGTTTGGATAGGTGAGCCCGTTCTTGAGTTATAAAATTACAACGAAAAGTGGCATTGATTTTTATATATATAGATAATATCACTTCAAAACTGCGGAAGGAAGACACCGTCGTCGTATTGATCCTGATACTACTAAGCTAGACCTTACCAATTATAGCTCACAACAAATAACACAAAATCAGTAAAATATTTCATTAATATCGGATGCTGCCTTTCTAAATTGGTAGATATTCTTTTGGTAAATTAATAGTATTGTGTTTTACTCCCCTACTACTACGAGTAGATGCACTGGAACGGATTTTCCGATAACATAATTTGTTGATCGAAGAATGGATCCCATCAAAAGCAGAAACCAATGTCAATTAATAATTATTATACCTACACCTGTTCAGTGAAATCCATGAGTCATAGAATCTGAAGATTTAGATTGTGAGGTTGTAATGGTGGCATCACTTGCAAAAAAACCATAAAAAACCCTTTATGTGGTTTTCCTGCAAATGACAATTTGCAGGAAAACCATAACAAAAGCGTGGTTAAACAGTAACCTGTGATTAAGGCCAGGCAAGGTAAGGCAAGAGTGGCTGTGCATAGGGGTGTGCTTATCCCCACACTTATGTATGGTAGTGAAAGTTGGGTGTGGCAGAAGAAGCATGAAAGTAAAATTAATGCAGTGGAAATGAAAAGTCTGCGAAGTATAGCTGGAGTGAAATTGATGGACAAAGAAAGGAATAGCGTGATTAGAAAACAACAAAGATATGTGACAAAGTGACAAAGATAGAAAAAGGGATGCTTAGATGGTTTGGACATGTTGAGAGGATGGATGAAAATAGACTGACTAAACAGATCTAACAGGCGAGAATGAATGGGCAAGCTGGTAGGGGTCATCCTCGGCGTACGCATGGTAACCAAATTGATGACCTGCTGGAAAAAGGCCAGGTCAAGAGTACCCTTAACCGGCGAGCGTGTATGAAAGCACTTATGAAAGTAGAAGAAGCGAAAGTGGTATGCCAGGATCGTAGCAAGTGGAAAGCCATAGTCTGTGCCTACCCCGATGGGAAACAGGCGTGATGATATGTATGTATGTAAGGCCAGGCTCTCAACAAATTTACAGCATAAAAATTATGAAGTCATTGATGACCTCGATCAAGACTTTAAATTTCTTTTATTATAATATTGCTACTTATACATAAACAAGATCAAAACTTTCGTCTTAAACAACTTTTATTACCGTTTAACATTCATTAAAAAGTTTGTGTACAGCAACAGGCAATCGGAAACTCTCTCGAAGTGCTGATAGTAATCGATGATCAAAAGTGGGTATTGACCAAGTTGGCCAACTCTTGAACTCTTCTTGGTTGCTTCTATTGATTGCTGTTGCGGCATATCGCTCGTGTCGAATAGAAATTCTAATAGGTTATTAATTTTGGTACTGGTACCTAAGTCGAATTGGCCTGGAATTTACTTGAGTTCTAACCATAATTTAGTACTAGTACATAACATTGTAAATAATGATATCCCATGCCAAGCCGAGTAGCATGGTTTAATGTACAAACCAACATAAGTACAAAGTTATAAATATCTACTTACCAAGATAACACTACAACTGGTATTATGCCATTAAATTTAAAATGCGATGTGCGAGCGGTGCTACAGTCACTCGACACGCGGAAAGCCAGTGGTCCTGATGGCATTCCGGCATTGGTGCTGAAGAATTGTGCAGCTGAATTATCTCCAACGCTAACACGCCTGTATCGCCTTTCCTATTCCTCGGGAGAAGTGCCGGAGGCTTGGAAGGAGGCGAACGTCCAGCCGATCCCCAAGAAAGGGGATCGGTCGGATCCGGCCAACTATCGACCCATAGCCGTAGCCACCGTTATCTGCAAGGTGTTCGAGCTAATCATCAACAAACAGCTCATGCGCTATCTGGAGGATCACTCGTTAATTAACGATCGCCAATATGGATTTAGGCCGAAACGATCAACGGGTGACCTCCTAGCGTACGTAACGCACACCTGGGGTGAGGCTATGGAGAGGCACGGCGAATCTCTGGCTATTGGCCTAGACATCGCTAAAGCCTTTGATAGGGTATGGCATGCGTCGCTTCTTTCCAAGCTGCCGGCATATGGTTTATCGCCTCAGTTATGCAGCTGGTTGGCCAGCTTCCTGCACGGGCGACGTATACGGGTCCTCTGTGATGGTCAGGCTTCCTGCTTTTTGCAGGTAAATGCCGGGGTACCACAGGGATCGGTATTGTCCCCAACTCTCTTTCTTCTGCATATCAATGACATGCCGTCCCTTGGGTGCATTCATTGTTATGCGGATGACAGTACTCTGCATGGGAGCTATTCTGGCCGCCCAGCGGAGGGGCGTTGTGACGTGGACGAAAAGAGACGGCAACTCGTGGCGGATCTCGACCGGGACCTGGGTCGCATTGCCCAATGGGGTTCAGACAACCTGGTCGAGTTCAATGCCAGAAAAACGCAGGCGTGTGCGTTTACAGCCAAGAAGTCCCCATTCCTACCCCTACCCTCTCTTCAGAACATTACGGTTCCACTAAAGGACAACCTGGAGATTCTCGGTATAGACGTCCGGCGTGAGCTCAATCACAAAAACTACATAGAGAGTTGTATTGGGCTGGCCTCGCGGAAACTCGGAGTCCTAAATAAGGTGAGACGGTACTTCACGCCACATCAGAGATGTTTGCTGTACAAGACGCAGATTCGTCCCTGCGTCGAGTACTGTTCTCACCTCTGGGATGACTCCGCGAGGTACTTGTTGGACGCACTTGACGCTATGCAGAGACGTGCTGTCCGAATAATTGGTTGTCCTGAGGTGACGGGAGGCCTCGAACCGTTGGCGCAGCGAAGAACCGTAGCGTCCTTGGCTGCCTTCTACCGAATGTATCACGGCGAATGTTCTGAAGAGCTCTCATCACCTTTACGATCCCACCATCACCTTTCCGATCCCGAACAACGCGTGCCGGGCAGAGATGCCACTCATACACAGTGGAGAGAATCTTCGCCAGAACCGAGCGTTTCAAAAGATCGTTCCTCTGTCGAACTATAAAATCTTGGAACGACCTGCCCGCACACGTGTTTCCCTCATCTTACAACCCCGGGTTCTTTAAGAGGAGCGTGAAGAGGCACATCACAGGGCCGCCAACTTGAGAACCGCTGTAAGAAGTGGCCCCCAATCGCAAGATGCGCCACGGCTTTCCACCGTGGCGACCTCAATTTGGCGAGCTGAATATAAAAAAAAAAAAAAAAAAAAATGCCTTACCGTACCATTATTTTATTTTACTTTTTATTCAAATCGACCAAACAGAACTAATGGTCTATCTATTCTAGAAGATAGGGTTGATAAAATGTATGAGCGTAATAAAATACTCTATTTTATGACCATAAGACAGTAATATTGGAAGTTCAATTTATAAGATAGCATCAGCATCTAAGAGCAAATACAGCCGGTGTGAAATATCGAGGACGGTACTCCGCTCATCCCACCTGTTCGGGAAATGCCCCTAAGGCACACCTTTATATGAAAAATAGTCGTTTTCCCTTCCCGCGCTACAATTTAGCTCTGCTTGATAGTTCTCTTAAATTGTGGAAATATAAACTTCAACGTTTTATCGTTTAGGAGTACCCTATTATTGACATTTATTTTAGTACATTTGGGACGTAGGACAGGGTTAAGGCAAGATTTTATGTTACTTTATTGTTTAGTTTAATAAAAATCGCTTTAGCTGTGCCCAGCTTTGCCTATACTGTAGATCTCCTATTGCAACGCCTTTACCCTATATATATCCTAATGAATAAATAAAGGACTGCAGCTGCAGCAGCTGCTGCAGAATTTGATGTTCCTGATTTTCTTGCTCATGAAAAAAAGTTCAGGAATCTATTCTCCCAGTTGTACTTAACAAGAAATTCTGAAATAAATTCTTGTAGTTTTTGATTAAGTACGTGCTTTAAAGCTTTAGTTTATTAGGTACGGAACCCTAGATACAGACTATTATTGTGATCCTCTCGACTTTCTTCCGGCAACCCTACGAAGAGACAAATTGTAGCTACCCATGTTATTCCTGGAACGGAAGTAAGAAAGAAAGAAAGAAAGAAAAGTATTTATTCGTGGCCCAATACTTATAAGGTATCAAGTATACATAATATCAAGTATATATAAGTATGAGGAATATATTCCAGAGGCGGCGTGATGTACGGCTGTTTATTTCGTAACCGTATCTTTATACAGTTGGAGGTAGTTACGAAACATTTTGAATGGACGGAGTCGGCACAAAATAATAAGCTACCGAACGCAATCTCATGTATGTACTTTTTGAGTGGTTAGTTATTGCCATTTCAACTCTCGCTAAAACTCCCATTTTATATATTCAATATATTTTTTAGGTTAATTGATTTTTACAACGGCTTAACTTTAGATTGTCCTCCCACGAGTTTGGGGTTCATATTTTTTTAACACAAAGCTAATATTATTAGAAGCCGCCACACGAAGTTTTAACTTGCGGAGATTAATGGTTAACGAGAAAAAAAATAATGAAAATCATAAAAATTCACCAAAAATTGTCACTTTTGACCACAGAATACCTACACTCTCAATGCTTTTGACATTCGGCTCGTCATTAAACGTTTCGTTTTACATATGGTTTACGCACTAAAATGTTTAACTTCATTTAATAATGAAATAAATAGGTATATTCAGTGACTACGTAAAATTTTATGCATATTTTATTATAATACATATATTTCGTTGACATAAATTAATGCTGTTACTTAAATGTATTCTGACAATAATTTACCGACTATTGCCGCTATGTAAAATTAAACGTAAAACGCCGTCGACGCGCTGTCACTGTCACTGTCTGACAGTTATATTTTTTTTGTAATACTTATTTTATGGCCTTCAACTTCAGCCTTTTAGCCAAACTATTGTTGATTATCCAACTACTGTTGGTTAGGTTAGGTTGGAACTGTGACCATTGACGCGCGACGGCGAGCGAGCGAAGCGAACGTGCCACGGCAGCGGCCGCCGAGCGCCAGAGGTGTCCTTTATAATATTATTATAACAATTTCAGACCAAGAAAATGCGAAAGTTAGGTTATAATATAAAAAAAATCGTAACTCAAAAAGGGGGGGCGTCCGCAACTTTTCCTTCAAGGGGGGGGTTCTACACCCCCTCCCCCCTCCCCCCCACCACCTCCCAGCCCTTAAATCGTGGGAGGACAATCCGAAGTCCTACCTTTACAACCCTTTAAAGAGCCATGTTTCTAGAATTTGGACTGTAAAACCTCAGAAGAAAACACAGAGATATCATCACTCCTTCTTTATTTTTTTACATAACAAACACAACTAGGAATACTTATACACCACGTGGCACAAGGAAGAACATTGCAACAGTGTCTGGGGCTTGCGACCCATACAGCAGGTTTAGGGTGGCCACCTTACTATGCATAAACGATCACCTTCCACCGTCAACAATGCTCCCCATTGCCCAATTACACTTTTACGTTTCTATCTAGCGACGTGTAGTTTACGACTGAGAGCCACAAAATGGCGTTGTTGCTTTTTATTGACAATCCCCACCAGTTGAATTCTCAAACTACCTTCATTGCCATATTGCAAAAATTCAGGCAAAAATCACGAAACCTTACACTCGACCATCCTGACGACGTGTATGTCCTCATACACGCATCTGGTGAAACCTTACACTCTGCCCGTCAAAATTATTGTTACAGAATACCCATTTAATGCAATGGCAAATCGATAAACAAATTTAACATTCAACTGAGCTGGTGATAACCTTCTAAATAAATTAGATCAATTTAACCAATCCAATGTAACTCAATACAATCTATCAATGACATATAAAAACATTTTTACCATGTTCTAGTTTTCCATGTGTCGTGTTTGACACAATTTTACATAATTTCAGAAACTTTCATTTATCTGATACTTTATAATATCTAATACATTTACAAATTAGAACATCAGTTAGTCTGTAGTGAAAGATAACCCATCACGATTTAAATATTTTCTCTTCAAGAATTTCTATGTTCAACTAACTTCATCAATAAAGAAATGAACTTTCTCCACTTTCAATCGTCAAAAGTCACCGCCATCAATCTCAACAATAGGAAGTCCTTTCAAGTTTCGCTTACTAGTAGTGGCTTATACCTGAACAAGTCTTTTAACTTTTACTTGAATAGTAACCAACGGTATACCTGAATAATGGAAAATCTTTTAACTTTCGCTTAAACAAAAACAAACTATCTGAACACCGGAAAATCTTATAGCTTTAGTTGGTACAATAACACACTGTATTTGAAAAATCTTTTAACTTTCGCTTAAACAATAAACTATCTGTCTGAACAATGGAAAACCTTTTGACTTTCATCTAAACAGTAACAATCTATATGAACAGTGAAAAATTCTTTAACTTTCGCTTAAACAATAACAAACTATCTGAACAATGGAAAACCTTTTGACTTTTGTTTAAACAGTAACAAGCTATTAATTGAAATAATGGAAAACCATTTTGACATTAGCTTAAATAGTAACTAACTATGTATCTGAACAATGAATAATCTTTCAACTTATTCTTTTCATAGTAACCAGCAATCATTCTTAACAATGGAAAATCTTTCAACTTACTCTTTTCATAGTAACCAGCAATCATTCAACAATGGAAAATCTTTCAACTTCCTCTTTTATCGTAATCAGCAATCATTCTAAATAATGGGAAATCTTAATTTTTTTTTGCCCATCAAAATAGTAACCAGTTAGAATCTTAACATTGGAAACTTGTGAATCTCGCATAAATAGTAACAAACTAGGTCTGCTCGTGTCTAAGCAATGGAAAATCTTTCAACTTTATTCAAATAGTACAGACATGTGATTGTTTTTCTTTTCCAGATGGCACATACTTTTTTTTAATAGGGTTTATAATATGATCATTATATATCTTGATAACTAACTGTACTGCTGAACCACTCAACATTATAACACATTAACACTATTACACATACTAAACATATAACTTTATAGTATCAATTTATAGGTTATCTCAGACGGAAGGTAACGCGGTAGACTTTTCAAACTTATTTATGGCTCAGCTCAGGTTACATATAATATACATAGAACTCCTCAGGAACGACACGTATAGCTCAAAACTTATAGACGCCAACTTATAGGATTTCAAAACTTATAAATGCCAACTTATAGGCCTTCAAACTCATAAACGCCAACTTATAGGCTTCCAAAACCTATAAACGCCAACTTATAGGCTTTTAAAACTTATAAACGCCAACCTATAGGCTTCAAAATTTATAAACGCCAACTTATAGGCTTTCAAAACTTAAAAACGCCAACTTAGAGGCTTTCAAAACTTATAGGAAATCAAAACTTATAAACGCCAACTTATAGGCTTTCAAAACTCATAAACGGTAACTTATATAGGCTTTCAAAACTTATAAACGCTAACTTATAGGCTTTCAAAACTTAGAAACGCCAACTTATAGGCTTCAAAATTTATAAACGCCAACTTATAGGCTTTCAAAACTTAGAAACGCCAACTTATAGGCTTTCAAAACTTATAGAAAATCAAAACTTATAAACGCCAACTTTTAGGCTTTCAAAACTCATAAACGGTAACTTATATAGGCTTTCAAAACTTATAAACGCCAACTTATAGGCTTTCAAAACTTAGAAACGCCAACTTATAGGCTTTCAAAACTTATAGAAAATCAAAACTTATAAACGCTAACTTATAGGCTTTCAAAACTCATAAACGGTAACTTATATAGGCTTTCAAAACTCATAAACGCCGACTTATGCACTTTGATCTTCATAACTACGCGCCTCTCGTAGTTCCGCTCGGTACAATGCGAGCCGATTGTGGTCACTGCTCGCGCGCATGCTGCTCATACGCACGCCGCTTGCATGCTCGCTGCTTGTACGCACGCTGGTACACACGCTGCTGGTGACCCCTGACTGCGGACTCTCCACTGCGCCGACGACTCCGGGTACCCAGAGCGCAACCGATCATCGTAAAGGTTCTCGAGGCTACGGCGCTCTCCGGTTCATTTGTTTTTTCAGAACTCGTCACATGAAAATTAACAAAATTTAGAGTTAAAGTACACCGGTAGCCAGTAACTGTACATGTCTTCCAAAAAACATTATGGGGAATGGCATGGCAGTGGCCACACCATTCCCTGAACAGATTAATCCCGTCCATGAAATAAGTGACGGTGGCTCATACCCACATTTCACATCTATACCCAACATTTTGTATCACTCCTGGTCAACAAAACCCCCCCCTTGGGCAACCATTTAACCATCCTGTAGCCGCTAACGTCCAATGACGTTACAACTCGAATCACTACTTAGTCTGATATCTTCTAACCAAATGAATTACATTATAACTTTCTAAGGAAATACGATCAGATAACATCAGTCATTCCAGGATTGCATTCTGGAGTCCATCCCAATCACGTTCGGTCAATAAAAATGTAACCCACAAATCATAATTTTGGCTCTTTGCTTGAAAAATTAGAAAACTCTAGTTGACCTGGTCAACCTCGTCTACATTAATAAACAATCTAAATACAGACTGCAGCACCATCCGCCGGGCTGAGACTGATTCTAACCATCGAAGGCGCCACCCAACGTAAAGGTATCGACGAATATTCCGTCGGTAGTTACATTAAAAATTCTCTTTTACTTCCAACTTAACTGAAATTCAACAGCTCTCACAAAATATGATCACACACACAAACACTCATCACAGCCGAGTTAAGTTATCGCATCGAATTACCTGCTGATCGTTTGAACCTGAAAACGTTTAAGCGGACACAACCAAAACCACTTTCACATCAGTGTACAAGGTAACTAACGGACCTTTTCATGTCCCCAACCTAAGATACGTAGATAGATATATATTCTCTTAACCAAAACCATTAACCGAACCATAGATCCAGACGTGCGGATCTCTAAACCTTTTACAAAACTACAAGTTTTATTAAAACACCGACTTGAATGCACCCGTTCGAGAACACTCTTGCAAGATCATTCTAATTCTAACTATTTTCGATTAAATACGATTATCAAACTTATAAAAACTTAGTTCATGGTTAACATCTGTAACTGAGATATTGAAAAACTTCACTTACTTTTCCACAATATTCGTTAAACAACAAAAACAATTCAAAAAGAAATCAAGGGCCTAAATGGCTAGGTATAGTATCGAAACCACTAAAAAAGACCCTGTGGTAAGGTGATCTGCTTATCACATAGATATAAATAACCTCTAATAGAGCTTCCAATGTTTGTTGCACTTTCCCTTATAAGCATTCATACCAATTAGGAAACCTTCTTATATATTGCAAATCTTTCCAAACCACCACTACCAACAGTATTCCAATAGGTGTGACAAAGTCATTATATTTAGTGCAACTAGAAAAATCTCATAAGGATATCTTATCATGTCATCTCAACTATTTATATTGTCATAGCCACATCTTGTCAACCATCCAAACTAACGGTCCAAAGAAACACCACAATGAAAACTATAAACACGTGGGTGCTCACCTTAACAGTCACACTAGAAACATTAGCTACAATAGAAGCCGAATATAAGGAAGTAGTAAACCCTCGGCCGCCGTTGCCTTCCTCACTATACGACCATCCAATGACACGGCGCTAGCTAACCAGATTCACCGATGTACCCCGTACCGTACTGTACAAGAAAAGTCTCTCAATGTGGTCACATAACGAGGCTGGCTGCCTCCCTAGACCTTGGTACGACTTTTCACCTAGATAAGCAAAGCTGCACTTGGCCGCCTTAATAGGATGGATGCCTACTCTTATCAATCACAATATCATTAATAGACGTATTTGTTAGCCTCTCAAAGCAGTACCCAAGTTTTTTCACACTCATCCTCGACACTAGGCGCTTGATATTCGTAGACCTAATCTTAAACCGAGTACCTAGGTACTAACGCGACCAGCGCATTGCAATGAGATAATGTTAATTGCGAAATCCATAGTAGAACCTAACTTTTGCACGAAACACCAAACAAGTAGGTACACCTACACGAAACTCCATCCATGAACCAATTAACGATCTGAATATTCACAATAAAATGACTTGATAATGTATTCAACTTCAAATACCGAATCTACACAAACACAGTGTACCTAACCACTAAACTTGCAAGATTTCTTTTCTACCCACTTATTCCACTTTTCTTTTATTAACAGAATCGCAACACCTTTTTTTTTTTTAAACTACTAGCATAAAACAACAAGGTACAAAACGCAAACCCATGTATCTACCGTTTACTTCCTTTTTCAAACCTACCCTCGCCTACGCGCACTTGCGCACAAACCAGTATCGAAATAACTTTGAAAATCCTTTGATCTCATGTCCATGAAATCTGTGCTACCATGTATGTAAAACCATTTTAACCTTTGGCCCATTTTACCATCACTTAGCAAAACTCAGTTAGATGAAAAGTACTAATTGAATTAACCAGCAATATCTATCGCCTTACCCAGCATTATCTATCCTTAACCTAAACCTTAACCAGCATTATCTATCCTTCATTATTAAATCTTAACCAGCAATATCCATCCTTCTTACCAAACCCATGTTATGGCAAGGCAGATACATAGTTTATCCTACTAACCAAAGTAACCATTTCATACAAAATGATGCGTGTACTTACATGGCGTGGATCACAGTGCCACTTCTGAGATGTAAAACCTCAGAAGAAAACACAGAGATATCATCACTCCTTCTTTATTTTTTTACATAACAAACACAACTAGGAATACTTATACACCACGTGGCACAAGGAAGAACATTGCAACAGTGTCTGGGGCTTGCGACCCATACAGCAGGTTTAGGGTGGCCACCTTACTATGCATAAACGATCACCTTCCACCGTCAACAATGCTCCCCATTGCCCAATTACACTTTTACGTTTCTATCTAGCGACGTGTAGTTTACGACTGAGAGCCACAAAATGGCGTTGTTGCTTTTTATTGACAATCCCCACCAGTTGAATTCTCAAACTACCTTCATTGCCATATTGCAAAAATTCAGGCAAAAATCACGAAACCTTACAGGACGAAGCTTGCGGTATTTCACAATTTCGATGATATAAATACACTTTAGTATCATAGAAATTGTGACCTGGAAGAATGATAGACTTTACATTAAGCTGAAGTTTAGTTGGTGACCTGGTGCAACGATAATTACATAGAGCAACGAGATCTGTATAAGAGGCGCGTTGCTCTGTGGATAATTGTAATTGCGCAGGCACCATAGACAAGCAATTACCATTTACTAACACATGTACGGAGCTACTGTAACTGCTTTCCTTTTACGTTGGCATGCCGGACTCAAACCGACTAACTACAAGATCCCTACATAGCTGCCTAGCACAGGGCGACCAGGGCAACTCCTTAGAAAGATGTCCCTGTGCGTGATGTAATATGATTTTGTTTCTCATTCATAGTGCTAAATACAATAATTTTCTTTCTTTTTTTCTTTCCCTGGGTTACTCGCGATAAATTACTATCTTCATAGCACTTTTCAGCATCAATGATATACATGGCCTAATATTATACGTCAATTATTATTTGTAGTGAACATCACAATTATTATTGACAATAATTATCATAATTAACAGTGCACATCATTATTATTCGTATGATGCTCTAATGTGTGCTTTAATAATAAAAAAAAATAATCTGCGACTAGGGACAAAAATATAATCTTGTATACACTCGTGTTATGTACCTCTTTCATATTATTATTTGCTTGCGACCTGTTTTGCCTTACGGCATTTTCAAAGGTTAACAGAGAGCATATGTTTACCTTTGTAAACGCTGTTAACCTTTAACAAAAATAAAATAATAGCATTCCTTTAATATTGAAAAGATACCGTTAGCACTAACCTCGTAAGCTAAACATGCCTTCGCTAATGTTTTTATTTATTTTGAGAACTAAATAATGTCATACGTAGTGCCTACTAGTACTTATTCTATGATAATGTCTACTTAACGACCTGAACTAAATTATATCCATAAATAGTTTAAGGTTTGAGCTACTTAAAGTTAGTTTGTACGGCATAAGATACAGAAACATCAGCGGTTAACCTGTTGAATAACAGATTAGTGGACTCACTGCATACACGTACAAGAGCATACATTGTTGTCAATTTTACTTCTAAGTTATAGACGCAAGAAAGGTCTGTGAAGATTGGAATGTTTGTTCATTTCAATCACGTTAAATTCTCTGAACGGATCTACCTGAATGTTAGTACAAGGTTAGATTAATTTGAGTGCAAGATGTAGTAAATACCATAATATAATGAACTTATTTTCTTAGAAGTATTCTTTTCTGTAGTATTTTCGTACGTAGGTATATAGCTACCTACATTTTTTTAATGAAATTTATAGCATATAAAAAAACCGGCCAAGTGTGAGTTAGAATCTCCCATGAAGGGTTCCGTAGCAGCTAGTACTGGCAATATAGCAATATTCAAGTTATTACTCGGTTATTAATAATTGCTATCCGGGTGCTTCATTAAGTGGTATTATGCAAAAGATATTAGAATATAAATTTGAAGCTAACAGTAAAATAATAATTTTCTGTGCAAACAGGGGGAAAATTAGCAATGATGATTTGTCCCTATACATGAATTACATCTTAAACTTAAATGTCATACAAGTTGTAATGTTCACACTTCCATTTATAAAAGGTGTGCCCGATTCGGAAAATTCATTTAGATATAAGATGAATTTACGTTTAAATTTAATAAGTCAGTATAATAATAAATTTAATATAATTGACTTTAATTCTGTATTTAACACAAATTTGTCACATAGCAAGTTTATAGTCTATAATAATCAGTCTATAATACATCAGTCTGTGCGAGTCGTCGCGCCGTGCGCACCTACTACCGCCCCGCGCGTAACCGTGTATATCTGCGAGTGTAACAAAAATATGGCGAACTTTTTGAAATATAACGTGTGCAATATTGTGATTAGTGAGCTACTGTCATATATACAAAATAAGGTGTCTGTTGTAGATGAGGAAACATTGGTTCGAATTTGTGTATCGGCTTTTACGGGGGAAGAAATAAAAACTGCAAAGTCGCTTCTTTTTCAATCTATTCCAACGGATAGACGAAAAATACTACGCAAAAACAAAGGAAAAGAAGAACGGGATTTAGCGGACATCATTAACGTTTTTAAGTCAGCGGAGCCTGACATAATACCCATATTTGTGGCAAGACAACTTGAAAAATTACCGCCTATCCTCTTTGACCACTTGGATTGTTCCAAGCTGTTGAAAGATATCTTGATTTTACAGAATGAGATGAAAGAAATCAAGTCTACGTATGCTACGATAAGCGAAATAAAAGAAGTAAAAAATGATTTATTGCGTATGAAGTATGATTCCTTGCCTCCATCCTCTGCGTTCAAAATAAATGGAAGACAAGGTGCGTGGGTGAATAGTGGCCCTATGGGTTTATCGCATGATTCTACAAAAAACGAATCCAATTTGTTTAAAAATTGTACCTCAATTACTAATGATGAACAACCGTTATCACAAAATAGACAAATGGAGGTAATTGAAGATAATCTGTCTAACGATTTAAGTGAGCGAGTACAGCTGACTGCACAGAGACAGGGCAGCATTAATCCCGACGGAGGTGTGGGGGTTGCATCACCTACGATCGCCACGGGGAGCCAGGACATAACCGTATCCACCGCCGTTGTTATTGAGAAAGAGGAGACAAGGGCGAGTTTGCCCGTTACGCCTTCGCGAGTGGCGGAACAACTGATTACCATAGCCCTGCCTGAACAAACCGTAACAAATAATACGGACCGCGCTGAAATATTGACAAAGAAAAATATTGACAAGTACGAATGGCAAACAGTAAGACGTAAGAAAATGACTAATTATAGGTTTATAGGAAGATCAGGCGTGGCTCGTGACTTGGAATGTAGCTTTCGGGCGGCTGAGCGAAAAATTCCAATGTTTATAACAAATGTTCATGTGTCGACTACGGAGAGTGATATTATAAAGCATATTTATAATAAAACCCAGGAGACAGTATCGCTGGAGAAAATAAATATGAAATTTGACAGAGGGCACAAGGCTTACAAATTTCTCATTTCCGAAGTTTAGATATTCAGAAATATATGGATGTAAATTTCTGGCCTTCGGGTGTCATATTTAGACGATTCGTGCATTTTAAAGAACGAAAGATGATAAATCATGATAACGGCTCGAAACAACAAACAAATGAATAGCAATGGCATATGCAATTTCGTAACATATAATTGTAAAAATATCAAGAGCTCCGTGGAGGATATAAGAAGACTGTGTGGTACGTGTGACGTGGTATGCCTCCAGGAGACCTGGCTACTGCCACACGATATACCTTATGTTGGCACGATTGTCAGTGGTTTCGGGTACACTGCTACCAGTGCCGTCGATACGGGTGCCGGCATTCGACGGGGCAGACCCTATGGTGGCGTAGCTTTGTTGTGGAGATGTAGTGCGTTCCAGAGAGTGTCGGTGATACAGTGTAATAATGATAGAATATGTGCTATTAGGATTGAGACGTGCGATGGACCTATTATTGTTATTAGTGTTTACATGCCGTGTAATTCGACCGATAACTTGTTAGAATTTATAGATTGTTTGAGTGTGGTGAGCACTATTATTGATGAACAAGAAGTCGAGTCTGTTTTCATCTTGGGCGACTTTAATGCGGATCCGGGTGAGTTATTTTACAGTGAGCTTATCAGTATGTGTCAAGATCAACGATGGTCATGCGTAGATGTAGATGTGATAGGGTCAACCTCCGGCACTTTCACTTTTGTTAGTCAAGTGTATGGAACGACTAGCTGGTTGGATCACTGTATCGTGACTCACTCGGCTCGGCAGATGGTCACAGATGCAAGGGTCATTTATGACGCATGTTGGTCTGACCACTGTCCCCTTTTAATAGAGTGCAATATAAAATTATTAACTTCGAAGGTAATGCCGAGAAATTTTAATATAAATAAAAACGTATTATGGGGTGAACGTAATGACATGCAAATTGCAATGTATACTAGACAGTGTAATGAAAGTTTAAAATCTATTGATTTTCCATCCGAATGTGTACAGTGTGCTAACTATTACTGTGATAGCGTTGACCACAGACGTATTATAGATAGGTTGTATTCTGACATTGTTGCTGCCCTTCGCGGGGCGGCAGTGGCGAGTCGAGGAGGCCCGCAGCCCGGACGTGCGAGTGCGCGTGGCCCGCGCGTAGTGGGATGGAACAAACACGTCAGTGGCGCGCACCGGAGGGCCAGGGATCGGTTTATAGAATGGGTAAGATGTGGCAGGCCAAAGTCAGGCGATATTTACCTGGAAATGTGTGAGACACGAAAAGTATTCAAATCACGATTAAAATGGTGTCAAGACCATCAGGAACAAATAAAAATGGACTCATTGGTGGAAAAACACGCTAAGGGTAACTTTCGTGCGTTTTGGAATGAAACCAAAAAAGTTAATGCACGACCTGGCCTTCCGGTGAGTGTCGATGGTGTGAGTGATCCAAATGATATTGCGAACCTCTTTAGAACACATTTTTCTGTGACGTCACCACTAGGTCCAGCAGGGGAGGTGTTGAATACTGAGTGCAGGGGCCGGACAGTGGAGATTTTTTTCAGTGCGAAAGATATTGCGAAAGCCGTTAAACAAATATCTAGTGGCAAGTCACCGGGTCACGATGGGCTTAGTATTGAGCACCTCCGTCAGGGAGGCCCGCATATCAATAGAGTTTTGGCTATGTTTTATTCGCTATGTGTTGGCCACTCGTACTTGCCCGATGACTTTATGAGAGCGGTGGTGGTACCTGTGGTGAAAAATAAAACTGGTAACCTAGGCGACATAAGTAACTATAGGCCTATTTCACTTGCCACCATATTCGCTAAGGTATTTGACAGTGTACTTAATACACAGCTCAATACGTACGTAACTTTACACGACAACCAGTTCGGTTTTCGCCCGCGACTGTCGACGGAGAGCGCGATACTGTGTCTTAAGAATACTGTTAAGTACTATACAAACCGCAAGACGCCCGTGTTTGCTTGCTTCCTTGATTTGTCCAGGGCATTTGACTTAGTGTCCTATGACATTTTGTGGGAAAAACTGAGAGGCATAAACATGCCTAATGAACTGATCAGAATTTTTCAATATTGGTATTACAATCAGTGTAACACTGTACGATGGGCAGGGACAATGTCGGAACCGTATAAACTTGAGTGTGGGGTCAGGCAGGGGGGTTTGACATCTCCTACCCTATTCAATTTGTATATGAACGATCTGATTGTCGGTCTTTGTAAACAGCATGTCGGTTGTCACGTTGACGGAGTCTGTGTCAACAATTTAAGTTACGCCGACGACATGGTGTTGCTGAGTGCGTCGGTCTGTGGCTTGAGACAGCTAGTAAGAACGTGTGAGGATTACGCGCGGAGTCACGGACTGACGTATAATGTAAAGAAAAGCCAATGTATTATTTTTCGGGCTGGTAGTAAGTGTCCTCAAGATGTACCACCTGTGTATCTATACGGTGAGCCCTTAGATGTAGTTAAACAATTTAAATACCTGGGGCACGTGGTCACTGCCGACCTGAGAGATGATGCTGATATTGAGAGGGAGCGAAGGTCGCTGTCAGTAAAAGCGAATATGTTAGCCCGCAGGTTTGGTCGTTGCTCAACAAATGTGAAGATTACTCTCTTCAAAGCGTATTGCACGTCCCTCTATACGTGTAATCTATGGGCTGACTACACAAAAAAGAGCTACAGCGACCTTCGCGTCCTTTACAATAATGCTTTTAGAATGGTGTTGGGGCTGCCTCGATTCTGCAGCGCTTCTGGCATGTTTGCGGAAGCGAGGGTCAACTGCTTCCACACTACGATGCGCAAACGCGGCGCTTCTTTGGTGCACAGAGTGCGGGCCAGCTCTAACGCTATTTTGGCTATGGTGGCCGCGCGGTTGGACTGTCCTTTTCTTCGACACTGCTGCGACAGACACGTAGCTGTCCCGGTGGCGAAGAGAAGGTACTGAGGTATCATATTGGAACAGATTTGACATAGGGCACAGTGAGTTAATTATAAGCATAATGTGTTAATTTAGATAGATTTTTGTGTTACGGTGATCTTGACATAACATTTGAGGTAACTTAAGTAGGATATGATTGAATTTTAAATAATAACGGACTTCTTTTTGTCTTTTAATTAATTAATTTATTTATTCACGATTGGTCTCAATTTAATGTTTTAATGGATCATTTCTTTGGGTATAATATTAATTTTATGAATGATTTATAATTGCTTAAGGCTTTTGTTCTTATTTCAAATTTTTATTTATGTAAAATAAGTTTTGTATTCAAATAATTTCAATTCAATAATATTAATTAAGTGAGTAAAGTAATGATTATGGTGTCATCTGTGTTATACTGTATTTAATATGTTGAATTAATTGTATGGGTAAAAATGACCTGAAATAAACTATTATTTATTTATTTATTTATTTATTAATAATCACAAGGGTAGGTATTGTCTACCCAAATATTATAAAAGACAAGTAGCAAGTTTGCTATTTAATTATTTTTATTCTGTAGCCAAAAACTTGGCTGACAAAACTGCTTTATTTGAGCAGAGTAGTTTTAGGACTTTGGAATCTGTTCCAAGTAATTTAAATTAACTGCTGGGACAACAGAGGAATTACCCTCTAGCCAAAATTGAAAATAATAGAGTTAAATTTAATTGCAAACCGAAATTTTATCGGAAACTGTCCTCCGAACAAAACTAAATTAAAAAATGTAAATTACATCAGCCTGGTGCATTATAATATTGCAACATTAACACAGGTCAAAGAGTTTGAATTGGAGCTGTTCATGAGCTCAGAAAATATTGAAATTGTTTGTCTTACAGAACATATGCGTAAGGAGTATGAGCTCATGTTCAGTTTCAGTAGTCACCGGGTTGGTAGTGCGTTCTGCAGGGTCAACACAACACGGGGGGGTTCGATGATTTTATTAAATAAGAAATTAAAATATAAGGAACGGAAAGATGTTGTGTCCCTCTCTGTAGAGTGTACAGTTGAAATATCGTGCGTAGAATTGGAGCAATTCATAGTAGTATGCGTATATAAACCTGGAGTCTCACCCTTTTGTGAGTTTGAGGAAGTAATGGATAAAGTGCTATTTAAACTTGGAAAAACTAATAAACACCTAATAGTGTGCGGTGATTTTAATGTTAATATACTTATAAATACGCGTCAGACCAATGATATCTTAAATTTATTTAAATCACACAATCTCACTAACTTATTTTTAGAGCCTACTAGATATTGTGATACAACAGCTACTTGTCTGGACAATATATACAGTGATATGTTGCCAGAAAGTAAGAGTATTATAAATAAGATAAAATCAGATCATACTGGGCAAATAGCATCTTTCAAGATCACAAGAGAAAAAGTTAAAAGACGTAAAATATTATGTAGACCAGTAACTAGTGACCGCTTGGAACGTATGCGAGTTGGACTTTGCAATAAACTTCCATTTTTAGACACTGGCTTAGATCCAAATGTAATGTATAAGTTATTTTTTGATTCCTTTTACAATGAGTTCAACTCCGTATTCAAGTCTAAGGAAGTCACAATCGGTGATAGGCCAGCCTTCAGTGAATGGGCCACTGAGGATATACATAAAAGTAGACAAAAACTGTATGAACTATACTCAGAAAGACAGCTTAATAGAACAGATGAATTTCTAAATTATGTTAAAACTTATTCAAAAAAGTTTAAAGCAGACTGCTTAGCAGCCAAAAGAAAGTATATAAGTAATAAAATTCTCAATAGTGTAGACAAAGTTAAATCTACTTGGAAAATAATTAACGCAGAAAGAGGCCAAGCAAAATCGAATGATAATAATTTTAAACTTAAAGTAAATGGTAACATAATTACAACAGATGCCGAAGTCGCTAACGAATTTGAACAATTTTTTTCTCGAATTCCAGTAGATTTGACCAGAGCCCTAGGTTCTTCTACCCCAATAGCAGAATCCTTGTTAAAAGCAAATGTTCCTTGCTGTAATGAAATATTTAAATTCAGTAAAATTAGTATACACACTGTCATAAAAACTTTTAAATCTTTAAATATTAAGAAAACTGCTGACCTCTGGGGAATTTCTGTACATTTAGTTAATTCGTTAATTGAAATGGTTGCCCCTGAATTATCAATAATATTTAATAATTGTGTTGATAGTGGTGTGTTTCCTGACTTAATGAAGTTTAGTAAAATAACTCCTCTGTTTAAATCGGGTAGCACCTAAGATCCGTCCAATTTTCGTCCTATTTCTGTACTACCCACGTTTAGTAAAATCTTTGAAAAGGTAATGCTTAATCAAATGCAAAATAATTTTAATACAAATAAACTATTCCATACTAAACAATTCGGTTTCACGCGAGGTCGGTCTACCACGGATGCTGGCATCAAATTGTTAGAGTGTATATATGAGGCCTGGGAGGAGTCGTATGATGCTTATGGTGTATTCTGCGACTTATCTAAGGCCTTCGATTGTGTCCAGCATCAGACTTTAATTCAAAAACTTGATCATTATGGAATCCGGGGGACGGCCTTGGATTTAATTAGTTCTTACCTTAGAGATAGAGTACAGAGAGTAGTTATAAATGGTAAACAGTCAAATGGTTCTGCTGCAACAATGGGGGTGCCTCAGGGTTCAATTCTGGGACCTTTTCTATTTTTAGTGTACATAAATGATCTCCCTCACCTTATAAGAGACGATCACGAGGTAGTTTTGTTTGCTGATGACACATCTTTAATATTTAAAGTTGAACGTGGACAACGCGATCTTGACGAAGTAAACAATGCCCTCTCTAGGGTAGTCCACTGGTTTAACGCTAATAATTTATTGTTAAACGAAACTAAAACAAAATGTATTAGATTCACCTTGCCAAATGTTAGGCTCGTTAACACCAGTATTAGGATTAGGGATGATCAAGTAGAATTGGTCGATGAAACTGTCTTTCTGGGCATAAAGTTAGACTCCAACTTGCAGTGGGGGCCTCATATCGGGAAAGTCTCGGGCAGACTGAGCTCTGCAGCCTATGCCGTTAAAAAGATCCGACAACTGACAGACATTAGAACAGCGCGTCTTGTCTACTTTAGCTACTTCCACAGTGTCATGACCTATGGCATACTATTATGGGGTAACGCTGCCGACATCGAATGTATCTTTGTGTTGCAGAAAAGGGCTGTCCGGGCTATCTATGGTATGGGGTTTCGGGAGTCATTAAGAGAAAAGTTTAAGGATATCAACATCCTTACTGTGTATTCACAGTACATATATGAAAACTTATTATATACTCATAAAAATAACAGTAAATTTATTAAAAATAGTGATATCCATAACCTAAACTTAAGAAATAAGAATAAATTGGCTGTACCTAGATTTAGGCTTAATAAAATAAGCAATTCTTTTGCGGGTAATTGTATTCGAATGTACAATACATTGCCGACAGCCATAACAGGTTTGTCAGTTAATAAATTTAAAAAACTAGTAAAGCTTAAATTGTGCCAGAAAGCTTATTATAGCATTAAAGACTTTCTAGAAGACAAGACTGCCTGGCAGTGACACGAATTGCTCCTTTCTACATTAAAAAAAAAAACTGTATTAGATACTAAGATGAATAAGAGGGACCGGACTGAGTTTCTTGGGGTGTTCTTCTCAGTCTGTAGCATTTCCGAACCCCCGGTAGAGTCACAAAAATTTTGACAAACCTAAATAATTTTTTAAAAATTTCAAAGGGAATAAATTTTATTTTATTTTATTTTTTATTTTATAAAAGTACCTGAAATTCGTTGTAACTTTGGTATTAAAAAAAATACTTGCTACATTTTTTAGACTTAACATTCTTTTATTTTAGAAGTGTTTCTCGTCGTCTCATTATTTGTTAGTTATTTTATTTTATTTTAATGAAAAAAAATGTTGATTTCAGTTCTAGGTATAGGGACCCCCAAAATTTATTGCTTTTTTCTAATATGTGTGAACTGTGTACTTACCAAGTTTCAACAGCATAGGCCTTATAGTTTCGGAGAAAAGGGGCTGTGACATATGGACGGACAGACAGACAGACATGACGAATCTATAAGGGTTCCGTGTTTTACCATTTGGCCCTACAAATTCTTGAAACATAAGCTTTGAGCAAAATAATGTTTCGTATTCTCATAGTGGTTACAGTCCCAAAGGAATCTAAACATTAAGTACATTATCGGTTCAACTGATACGCAAATATTTCACAAGCTTTAATATATTAAAGGAGATACTTCATAAACTAGCGTTACATTTAATCCCAGAGCTCTTAAGTAACGTAATGGATGTAGAACCTCAGGGACTCCATAACCTTTGACGCAGAGGTTTTGAGATGTGCCTCTACACCGCTACAAGTGGAAGTGCAGTTATTATGAGTCTGGCTAGTAGTTCAAATATCTAAACTCCGAAATGAAACATCTTTTTCTTTAACGTGAGGAAAATCCTACAGTGATGCTCTGCCGGACTCCTATCGACCAAAACCCACTCGTTTCCTAACTAATGCCTACGGTTGGGAGCCGGGGCTCCCCGGGGGTAAGCCCTCGGAAGGATGACCCCAGGACGAGGATAACCCTCCTGGGGTCACAAACACCTACACCGCTAGAAGTGGAAAGGCAGCTATTTCAACTTCAGCTAGTGGATATGTGACTGGTCTGTTTGGACAATAAAGTAGTAGGCAACAAGACAGTAATTCCCCTCGTGACTGACGCATATACTCTCCAACTGTATTGCCTTGATATGGACAGCCGCAGGTTGTGAGTTTTCACTGTTGAAATTTTTATATAGACTTTCAACTTGGCTCGGTAGTGATTATACCATGCCAAAAGCAATTAGGAGTTCTGGGGTATCCTTCCGAGGGCTTACGCGGGGCTCCCTACTGTAGCCTGTTAGGTAGGATACGTGTGATTTTTAATCGGTAGGAGTCCGGTATCCATGTAGGACTTTTTTTAAAGCCAATAACAAAAGGTACCAACGAGCTAATGTCAATATAACATAGTGGTCACCCATCTATTGACCAACCATAGAAAAAATCCTTAAAATAGTGAGAGTTTACAGAACACTGAGTCTGAGGGACTATGGGTGGCGCTTCCTGTTAAGGAAATTTCGTTACGTATTTTAGTCAGTTTCCCATATCAACAAAAAGTTTAATATAACTTCACCCTTGTACCGAAACGGTTCGAGACCATAAAGGTTTCGCGCTGAACGAACGCGGTCCCTACGAGACGGAAAACTTATAATAGGTGTAAAAACTCGTTCTGTGTCGTTACTTCGTTCAAGTATATAGATATCGGTATAGTGAACCCTGACAATATTGTGGAATATCACGTATTGTGCGTGAACTTTTCAGGACATTTGTGTTAGTAACACAGTTACAGTTATTACAGTTTTTAGGAGTTCTCCACCCCCGGGGGGGGGGGGGGTTAGGACGGAGAGGGGGTAATGGGGTGATGATACGCAAGATTATGGACAGCGGAGATTGTTTGTTTATTGTTGTGAACAATATTTTACGGAGATGTAGCGTGTTGTAATGAAACCATAGTACTGAGCCCCGACATATTTTTTTTGTGTTCAGACAAGACATAAAATAACGAAACTAAAATTTGATTACAGAAACGTATAAAAACAAACAAAGAAAACACATTATGGAGTGGTTCATAACACCTTTGTGGAGAGTCGTTGAATACCGCTCTCGCCATTTTATTTCATTATAAACAAAAAAGATTGTTTGCCAAGAGCTCTAAGATCGTTTAGTGATCTGTAAACATTCACTGTCTTAAGCATCTTATATGTGCTTTGACTAGTCTACAGATAGGTAACAACTTTGTGCCAGTATTGGCAGACAACGTTGGCCCGGCTTGTCTAATATTAGTAGCACGTAACAACAGGTGCCTGTTTATATCAACACGGTAATTGGCTCACCAACTTACGTGGGCTAGTAGTGAAAATTGGACCTCTGTCTACCCTTTCAGATAAAAACATGACTAATACTAGTGTATTTAGAAAAACCTGTAAAAATCGCATAATTTGAAATCATAAAATATTTCTAAACTTTTCTCCCTCAATAGTTTTCGCGTGTAAAGCCACTATCAGTTACAAGCATAAATCTGAGAATGAACTGCGATAGTATGAAGAATGGCCCGTGATTTACTGTTTCCTCCCACAGCCCCCCCCCCCCCCACTTACTGCCCCCTACTGCTGTAAGATAGGGGCGTACAGACTGCTGGCTAGGCCGGCTAGAACGTAAACTACTGGTGACCTTTAAAGATAGCACACGCGTGCTAATGTTGCAAGACTTGTTGGCTGGTTGAAATAGTATTTTTCTTGTATCTTGTTTGTTTTTATTTTACATCCCATTTCACCCCGTCAGGCCTGTGAATTCAAAAATCCTCTTTTAGTAGGGTTTGCGTCCATCCTACTAGTATTATAAATGTGAAAGTCTGTGAAGATGTTTAGATGTTTGTTACTCAATCACTATTCTAACGGCTGAACGGATTGGGCTGAAATTTGGTACAGAGATAGCTTATAGTCTGAAATAACACATAGTCGTACACAATAAAATTTTCCACAAAAAGTCACCACATTTTTAGACAACAGAAAAGTGAACAAAAAAAACTGTATCATAATCCGTCCGTTACGCAGCTATGGTGCCACAGACAGGTACATAGTTTAAACTACATATAAGTATAAACTATGCCCTCGTATCCGTCGATACGTAAGCCCGAACAACGATATTATGTACGCAGTTTTACCACTACTGTGGGATTTTATCAACATGTGGAAAATCCTACATGGATGCTATGCTGGACTCTTACCGACTAAAACCACACGTTCCCCATCTACTGCCTACGGTTGGAAGTCATGCTGTACGTAATATATGTCCGTATGTGTGTCACATCATGAGGCATGCCTAGACACGCGTTGCTGTTTGATAAGGGAACTTTATTAGCTGGAACTTACTTTATTTGCACTACGTGGGTACACAGCTCTGGCTTTAAACACACAACTTTCTACTTTATTCCTATTGCATTTAAGCCGTTATTTGAAGTTTAAGCTTTAGAGATACAGATAATTATAAGTGGGTTTTCAAGTTAAGGTTTTGAAATAATTTGTTGCTTATTTTAAAGTCGAAAAGTGCCTATTTAATACCATCGCTATTTTTTTGTATCAAAAGTACTGTCATACTTTGTAATACGAGTACACTATAATATTAAAATTGTTGATCGATGACTGTTAGAAATGACTTTAAGAGCGTCTCTACCAACTTGATGCATACAAATACATATCATTTATTCACTGAATTGGAGGAAGAATAAAATAATAAAGCGAGATTTTGCGAGCGGCCAAGTCACACAACATTAACTATAATAATAAAGTAATCGCAGTAAGGAACCTTAGACTTGGCACGACTTTGTCTAGATCTCATTACTTTTTAGAGATAAACAAGTACATAGCTCCAACGAGACTTGGCTAGTTTTTTACAGAATGTTTTTGGTGGGATTTCACTTCTTTTTGTAGAAACGTGGGCATATTGATTTATTTTATTAGATTTTCTTATTAGACGCAGTTTTTTCTTTTTAGGAGTAGTTTTTTATTATTACAGATCTTTCTTTTCTTTTTTTCCGGTTCTGATTCTTGTACAACAGTTTTTTGTATTGCCCAGTCGCGTTCATGCCGTTATATTTTGACCAAATTTTGAGCGAAATTGATATTTTAGTGTAATTTGTTTATTTAATTTGTGTAATTTTCGAGTAGAATAAAGATAATCATTCGACTATTTCTTCTTGTAAACTTGTAATTATAAGTATAAAAGCCAGTCTAGTCTTATCCAGAGTTTTCCTTTAATTTATTTATATTTGTACTAGCTGACCCGCGCTACTTCGTTTGCGTCTTATAAGAGAGAAAGAGAGAGAGAGAGAGAAAGAGCGCGGTGTGCTATTGTTATTTTGATATCATGTTTCATGTCATTTGTTCCCGTCGCGTCTCTACTATTCATTATTTTAGAAATAATTAACGTTACTGTGATCGAAAACCTCCCAAAGACGCGGGATAGCTCCCGCATCCCCATAGGTGAGGCCGCAGTGGTAGCCGTAGCTCCGCTTACCCGGGGCTCCCAACCGTAGGTTGTTAAGCAGGATGCGTGTGTTTTAGTCGGTATGAGTCCGGCATAGCATACATGTAGGATTTTCCTCATGTTAATAAAAAGGTAACTGTGATCGAACGAAATGAATAGATCGAAAATAGGTTTTTTGTTATAGAACTTTTTAACTTTTCAATTTTGTAATACATTATTTTTATGTAACTTCAACCATTTACGCAGAGGCGCAACGGATACTCATATCGATTCAATTTTCCCCGTTTTCAAAACATTTCACATTGCTGCTCCACTCTTTCAGTAGTTTCAGTAAGGCTTGCCTTGGTATTTGATCATGGTCCCTTTGCAGCGTGTATCTAATCCAGCTAAACTTCCGACGTTTGATCTGTTAGTGGATAGGGGTCTCACTGCAGCGTTCCAATAGGCTTACGTTCGTGATTTTAACGGGCCCGTATCCTAATACTGAGGATCCGTTAGAGGTCAACTTGGAACTTGTAGCTGGTGCAAAATGTCTTTATTGACCTTCCATGTCTTGCATCCGTATAGTAGTACAGTTTTAACGTTGACTTTGTTTTGGGTTTCACTTTTCGAGTCAATTTTCGCAACTGCCATACGGGGCGCAGCTGTGTGAAGTTTGCTCTTGTGTTATTGCCTTGGCGAGCCTCGAAATGATGTACTCTTCTAACCCATCAGTTTCCGACACGACACTCCCGAGTTACGTGAATTAGTGAACGCGCTCGACATCTGTGCCAATGCGCAGCGAAACAGACTCTTCTCCCCACACCTCATCTCCAGCGTCTGTCGATTTTATTTTCAGTCCCTCCATTCGCTGTCTCATTTTGCACGTTGTTCTGTAGACATGCATGACGGCGTGTGTCCAAATTGGAGATAGTACAGATGGAAAACTCATGTATGTACTTTTTGGTCACACCTACCCTCTGCTACACACACTCGCGCACAAATCAGTACCTATCGAAAATTCGGTTGAGACCGCCTGACCTCGTGTCTGTGAATGAGTTGTCTATGTGTGCGTAGCCTCAGCAAATTTTGTATGTAGGTTTCCATTTGTACTATCTCTAATTTGTGGCGTGTGAGTGCCTCAGCAAGCAAAGGTCATCGGCGTCATCTAAATCCTCCAGGATATCAGGATAGTCCCCATTCTATGCCACGCCGCTTGTTATGGATGGCCCGAACAAAGGTACCTCTCATAGTGGTTATCACAGAGAAACACAGCTACACGCTAGAGAAGCGTATTGCTTAGTAGTGGTTGTTTACTATCATGTTATTTTCATAACGATCCTCTAAGGTAGGTACAGTATGTATTTTCAAAAGAGTTTGTGAACTCTATGTTTAATTTCTTTTTCAGAATATTGATGACATTTGATTGATGTCATTTTATACACGTTACGTCTACTACATTGATACATGTAATAAAATTGTAACACGCCGATGTTTGTATGTAAATGGCTAATACTGAAGAAAATTCTAAAATAAAGGCTCTTTGTTTACTATTTTCTATGAAATTGCTTATTTTGAAATATTACACCTACCTAAAGTAATCTGCTGTAAGCGTTATTCACTTTTAACGAAAAAATATTTGCGATAAAAGTAGAAGAATAAGTTAGTATGTGACCCGTATAATGTATGACCCAGTTCAATCATGGCGACACAAAATTAATTTCGTTGCGCATTATTTTGATTTGCTATATCTCCTAAGGTATTCGTTTAATTTGCATGGTGTAAAGGGAACAAATAATTTTCATTATATTTTCATGCTCACTAATGTATTTAAATTGAGATGGCTTAACACTTTCTTGGTGTAAATAGCATTCCAATTACCACTTTATAATTGCTAAATTTTTAAAGAATGAACATGGTTATTGTATGTTATCCATAAGAGATAAACATATGCTGCCGCGGACTTTTCTGTAGGCCTATATAAGATACACAATTCCATGGTACATTATTTTGTAATACCTCGAAGGGTTTAGGCAGCGTTTTCGTTAAAAGCTCCCAGACGCCTTATTTTTTTCTGACCTCTCCAACTAATGTCGTAATATTTTAGTCAATGTCAACAAAAACTCAACAAATTATATACGAAAACCTTCCTCGAGAACCACTCTCTCGATTGGTGATCTCAGCCTGAAACTCCCTGCAGTGGTTTTTAAGTTTATCGTGAACAAACAGACAGACAGACGGACAGACGCGGCTGGGGACTTTGTTTTATAATATGTAGTGATTAAAAGCAGAAGGGGAGGCATTCGCCCAGCAGTGGGATGCTATAGGCTAGATTAAATTAAAAGATGTGGCAGATGTCGATTTTTTATGTCCCAATAGTAGAAGGGGGCATTACCATATCTCTAATACACCTGAGACCAGCTGAAGGTTCTTCATGAGATACTTCAGACCTTCGATTTTTGACTTCAAATAAAGCGTCCCACCAAGTTGAATATTATTTGTTAAGGCGGTATGTCGATTTCTAATAGTTTGTTTGGGCTCTTGTGTTTTCGAATCAGGGTCACCAGGTATCTTCGATTATCCTAGTTTTTATAGTTTTCCCTTTATGTGGTGATTAAACCCTAACTCTGTACCAAATTTCAGCTCTCTGAGTTTATGGGAAGTACTAGTTGTATTTTGATGATCATGAGTGAATGAGTGTCATAAATGCGAAACTTTGCTTTCGCTTAATTCCGAAAGTAAATGACCAACAGACTTGAAATTTTGGATTTTAAGTATGTGATTATAGCTTACTAGATGACGAAAATTTCGGCGTTCTGGTCTTATGCAGAGGTTCTCTACTAGGGGCCTGAAAATGCGGCGAAATGGTTCCTGTAAAGGATGGTTACGGCAGTGTTTGCTTCGCGCTCGACTTGGCTTGGGGGCACTGCCGTGCCCCCAAATATAATATACCAAAATCAAAATCAAAATCAAAATCAAAATCAAAAATATATTTATTTCACATAGGCATTATACAGATGCGTTTGCAAAACGTCCAGAATACAAAACAAAAACTCTACCACCAGTTCACAACGCGACCCACCTGAGAAGAACTGGCAAGAAACTCAGCGGGTTGTTCTTTTTTTTGCTCTATTTACAATTTTAAAGAATCTAAAAACTAGGCATTTTAACAATTTTTTTGAGAATCCAGCAGAGCAGGTCATTTCCAGGCTTCCTTATCCAACAAATAATCATTGATTGTATAGTAGCCCCTGCAGTTCAATTTACTTTTAACAGATCTTTTAAACTTATTAAGGGACATACTTTTAATTTCGTCTGGAAGCCTGTTGTAAAAGCGTATACAGTTACCCATGAAAGAATTGCTGGTTTTGTGCAATCTGCTATGAAAAACAGCAAGGTTATTTTTATTTCTAGTGTTGACATTGTGTCTATCACTTAACTTAGCGAAACTATGTAGATTTCTTTGTACATACATAAGGTTTTCAAAAATATATTGTGATGCTACAGTAAGAATATTAACCTCTTTGAATTTTTCGCGCAGAGAGACCCTTGGACCTAGTCTATATATAGCTCTTATGGCCCGCTTTTGTAAAATAAAAATTTTATTTATATCTGCAGCATTGCCCCACAGTAGAATACCATAAGACATTATACTGTGAAAGTAACTGAAATAAACTATTCTAGCCGTATCTACATCAGTCAAGTGCCTTATTTTTTGTACAGCAAATGCTGCTGAACTTAATCTACTAGCTAGTTTTACAATATGTGGACCCCATTGTAAACCAGCATCAACCGTTAACCCTAGGAATGTGGTTTGTTCGACAAGTTCCAACTCTCGACCATTAAGTTGAACATTGGTTTCTGACTGTGCAACATTAGGCAAGGTATATTTAATACATTTAGTTTTATTATCATTTAGTTTAAGATTGTTAGTGTTAAACCAATGAACCACTTTCAAGATTGCGTTGTTGACATCGTCATAGTTATCTATTTGTCTTTTAACTTTGAAAATCAAAGAAGTGTCATCTGCAAACAAAACAATCCTGTTGTTGTCCCCCACGTAAAAGGGTAGGTCATTAAAATATATAAGGAATAAAAATGGTCCGAGTATTGAACCCTGCGGGACGCCCATAGTAACTAAAGATCCCTCTGAGCGTGTACCATTAACATCGACCCGCTGAATCCTCGTGGACAGTCGTTATCTTTTCATGGGTTTAACGCATCCCTATGAGGGCATAGTACATTTGCTTTTTAAGTCATCCACTTTTTGAGATCAACAAAAAATATCTCACAAGGTTATAGAAAAGCACACATCCGCAGGGCAGCTTGTGGCGAGCTGAATGTGCGTGGCTACACCTCGGTCCCGATTCCTCAGAGTTTTGTTGCGCTCCTCGACCAGTTAGCATTTAATGGGCTAACGGGAGACGGTACTCCCGGGAGTGCAGCAAATCTCAACTCTGGCTTGCTTTAATTGGCTGGTCAGAGGGAGGAAGCTAGAGCTATATGCTCGGGGGTGGAAGTGTCATTTTCAAGGGCATAACTACGGGGAAACCCGCTCCGGGTCTAACCCGCGATGGCGAAACCGGCGCCGCACCGCTCGACACCCCTAGCCGCTCACACCGGTGTTGCCCTCTGTCGCCTTACAGGCCTACGGGCCTATGGCGATTGTATAGGGGGCCCATCTAGTGAAGTGGCGAGTCACCGTCTGCCAATGTTTTAATAGGTAATAAGATATTGAAATGGCAGACGCCGTCTTCATCCATAGATCAAATCACCCAGTCCATTTTAACCCCCAATTCAATAGCCCATTTTGTAGTTTAGCATATTTTACAATAGTTTAGCTCCCATTGTAGGCAGTCCATTGCCGTTCTTCTACATAAGGCGGACGTGAATTGTCTGCAGTGGGGGTCCCATTGCCCAATACATTAAAAATCTCAAAGGGCCTCTGCGTGTTGGACCAATATGTCCCCATGTAAGCCTACCAAAAGACCGGGTATCTTCAATAAAAAAAAAGAAGATACCCGAGAAAAGAAGAGACATAATATGAAAAAGTAAGAAGAAGTAAGAGATGAAAAAGTTGTGTGGGTAGGCGATTAATAAATACTACAATTAGTGAGCTCCCAGTAATTAATAATTTAATAATAGTATTCTTACTATTGCTTATATGATTTATGTGTTAATTTATTGCTGAACTCACCTCCACTCGCTACAAACTTAATTATCCTGTTACATTGATCACTGCAAGAGTTACACTGAAATCCCAATATGGACAGCAGATTTGAGGAGAGTCTTAAGAAATTGGAAAACCTCTTCACCAGCCGTCTTCGTATGCATGAGGAGAATTTGCGTAAGGCCCTGGACTCCACTGGCCCAATTCACACTGATATTACAGCTCTCTCTAAGGACTTCGTGGAGTTCAAATCATTTGTGATGGATTCTTTGGGGCATTTGAAGACTCAAGCCCAGCTGTACTCACAAGGTATGGACCGCATGGAGACAACAATGCGTAGGAAGGTTCTCCTGCTGCATGGTGTCCCTGAAAAGCCAAACGAAAAGGTACACAACACTGTTCTTGGCATATTAACCGACAAGATGCAGTTGCCCGACGTGAATACCAACATTGTTGAGGTGTGCCATCGCCTGGGGTCTATTCAAGGAAAAGCACGCCCCATTGTCATCAGATTGCGCGACATGGAGCACCGTCACTTTATTTGGGATCACAAATCCTCATTGAAAGGCACTGGATACACTTTGTCAGAGTTTCTCACAAGAGGTAGGCACCAGGTCTTCACAGCGGCTCGCGCACATTTTAACATGAAGAACGTCTGGACTACTGGAGGCATCATAAATATAATATGCCCAGATAAAAAGCGCCATAAGATCGAGTCAGCGTCGGAATTGTCAGCATTGATCACAAAATTTCCCAGTGACATCCATGGGGAGATTAGAGTGGGTCCTGTGATTGCGTCTTCGTCATTGAGTGCACCCACGGCGCCTTCTAATTCTAATCCAGATTCCAAGACCACGAGGAGCCGCCGGCGATAGTGAGTTTGACTGCTTTGTTGTTGTGTTTGTCTCGTTGCACGCGTTGTGGTCACAATATTTGGCCGCGTTATATTGTAATTGTACATCAGAGGGTGACAGCAGGGAGACGGTACGATATTAATTTATTTTATTTAGTTACCCAGCACTAGCTGATATTCATTTTATTTATAAATAATGTTCGTTTTATGCCGGTGAATTAATATAATTTTCTGTTTTGTTTTGTTAAACTTCACTCACTGTTCATTTCATCAGCTGACAGCTGTCACTGTCTTTTCTTTTTTTTTTCTTTTTTGCTCGCTTCACAAGGAACAGGCTACAGTCAGAGACCATGCGGCCTAGTCACCCGTTAAATTTCAATAAATATTGTTTCAGCTGAAGAAATGGAGAAAAAAAACCGGCAATTACTTTCATGCGAGTGTAAATATTATTAGGTATTTTATAGTGCTATTGCTTGTTTATGCATATTGTCATTATTTTCTATTCTGTAATTCTTATGAAATTTCTTCGTATGTTTGCGAGTGGGTGAGTTCGGTATTTTGTTATAAAAAGCTCTTCTTTTTGTTCTTAGTATATTTATTATTAGTATTTTATAGGTATTTACTGTGTATTTTTTTTTTTTATCTATTTTATCTATGATATATTATGAATGATTCTAGTAATGACTCTTTCTGCTCATGTTCTCTTTTAGGATCAAGTTTTAATAGTTCTGATGGCAATGGTTTTGCATCCCTTGCTTTGCGTGATCAGCTTTCTTCTATCTTTTCTAAATTTCCCAAAAACTTTAACATAGTTCACATCAATGCCCAGAGTATTCCATTCCATCATTCTGATCTTCTGGCATCCTTTAGCAGTGACCAAATTGATGCTGTACTGGTTTCTGAATCATTTCTCAAACCTTCTCATTCAACGAGACTTTTTGGGCTACCTGGATATGTGCTTATACGCAATGACAGGACTGGCAAAGGTCGTGGCGGAGTGGCTGTATATTTAAGAGAGGACATACCTTTTAAAATTGTCAGTGCTTCACCATCGGATTACAGTTATTCAGCGGAGTACCTCTTTTTGGAGATTATTGTTCGGCATAGCAAAATGCTACTAGGAGTTTTCTACAGTCCCGATTACCACGTAAATTACTTCGAGTCATTCGATGCCCTGCTTAATGAACTGTGTCTTATTTACAACCACGTAGTCATATGTGGGGATTTCAATACATGTTTGATCAAAAATAATAATCGTACTCACTCGTTGGAATCTATCGTATCCTCACTTAATCTTCATATTCTTCCCCTATCTACTACGCATCATTTTCCTAACTGCCGCCCTTCTCTACTTGATTTAATTATAGTTTCCTCTCCTGATCTAGTTGCCACACATGGTCAACTACCTGCATGTTTCTCTCACCATGACTTACTTTATTTATCTCTGTCTGTTCGTCCTTCTAAGTGTAAGTCACAGTTTTCTGTGCTTCGTAACTTCAAGGGCATCAAACTGGAGGTATTGAGGCGGGACGCAGAGGACATTGACTGGTCACCTGTAGTTGGTGTCGATGCCATTGACGACAAAGTGTTAAACTTTAACAAAATCATTACTGCGCTGTACGATCGACATGCTCCTAAACGACGAGTTAAAGTGAAACACATGCCTGCACCCTGGATCACACCTGATATTAGGGATGCTATGACTAGAAGAGATCGAGCTAATCGAAGGTACAAACGTAGTCCTAGTGATATTAATTTTGAAAGGTTTAAATCCTGGCGTAATAGGTGTAATCGTCTGTGTCGTGATGCCAAACGTCGCCACTTTCATCAATCTCTTGAGACCCGTAACTCCTCCGATATCTGGAAATTTCTTAAAGCTAACGGTATTGGCAAGTCTCCCCATATCGATTGTCACGATATTAACTTAAGTGCTCTTAACAAACATTTCTCGCTTCCACCTGTATCTCTTGACCCGATTGTTAAGGCCAGCACCATGCTAGATCTCTCTCTTATGCCTTTACCACAATGTCCTTTATTCAGGCTTAATGCAGTTGATGAGCTTGAAGTGAAAAAATCGATCATGTCGATTACTTCTTCTGCGGTAGGTAATGATGAGTTATGCTCAAAAATGTTCACTCCCATACTTTCCAGCGTGATTCCCATCCTCACTTACATATTCAATTACTCTATGAGCACATGCTGCTTTCCTAGTGCTTGGAAACAAGCACTGATTATTCCTTTACCTAAGACCACAAATCCTACACTGCTGTCCCAGTTCCGTCCCATATCCATTCTTCCTTTTCTCTCAAAAGTTCTTGAGCATTTAGTGCATCGACAGCTATCTTGTTACCTTACACAGAATAAACTTCTCAATCCTATGCAATCTGGCTTCCGTCCAGGTCACAGCACTGTGACGGCTCTGCTGAAGGTGACGGATGATATTCGTCTGGCCATGGAGAACAAATCCCTTACCGTACTTGTTCTGCTGGACTTTAGTAGCGCATTCAACTCAGTGGATCTAGATATTCTTCTAGGCATTCTTAATTCCCTTAATTTCTCCACTGAGACTGTGGCCTGGTTTGACTCTTATCTTCGGGGGCGCTCGCAGTGTGTTCGCCTTAACGAGTCTTTCTCGGATTGGCGTAACCTCATTGCTGGAGTGCCTCAAGGTGGCGTACTTTCTCCTCTACTCTTTTCCATTTTCATCAACTCTTCTGTTCGAGTTATTTCTTCCAACTTCCATCTGTATGCAGACGACTTGCAGCTGTATCGTCATTTTAAGTTGAATGAGTATAGAAGCGCCATAGCCGATATGAATCGTGACCTGAGTGCTATTGGCGAGTGGGCTAGGTCTTTTGGGCTTTTAATTAATCCAGGTAAGTCTCAGGCGATAGTGATCGGCAGTAGGCAAATGCGATCTGGACTAGACATGGCCTTTCTTCCGCCTCTCTTACTTGATGGAGTTCAAATACCATATACCGACACGGCGAAAGATCTTGGTATTACCTTAGATGGAAACTTGACCTGGAATGCTCATGTTCTGAATGTTAGCAAAAAGGTTCACTACACGTTCCACACCCTCAAATGCCTCCAGCCTTTTTTGCCTGTAGATATTAAAATCTCACTTGCTCAAACATTGATACAGCCCATTATTGATTATGCGGACTCCTGCTACTTGGATGCTACTGAGGAGCTTTTAAACAAACTTGAGAGACTGCAAAATTTATGCATTCGGTTTATTTTCAATCTTCGTAAGTATGATCATGTCTCGGAATTTCGTGCAAAACTCAAGTGGCTCCCAATCCGACTTCGGAGGAATACTCGAATATTGTGTGTCCTATTCAATATCTTGCACAATCCTTTATGTCCTAACTACTTACGTGAGCGGTTCTCTTTTATGCGTCCACCTGATGCTCTTTGTAGAACACATCTTGAAAATCGCCTTACATTCCCTTCTCACAAAACTGATTTTTACTCTTACTCCTTCACTGTTCACGCGGCAAGGCTATGGAATTCTCTCCCACCGGAGATAAGAACTTGTAAAACTGTTTCACTCTTCAAGAAGAAAGTGAAAGAACATTACCTGTCATCTTTAACATAACATTTTATCCTTAGAGATGTTTATGATATTTCTCTGTACTTAAGTATATTTAGATAGTATAATACTATATATTATGTATGTATTTATGTATGTATGCTATTTAAGGTTTATGTATGTTTATTATTCTGCACACACTTATTTACTTTGTCTATCATTCATATCTCCTCTCTCAGGCCTACTGGAAGAGATTTCATTAGAAATAAGTAGTGCCTTGTACAATATTCCATATGATTTCTTTTGTTTTTAATTGTGTGTACAAAACCAATAAATAAATAAATAAATAAATAAATAATAATAATTTTACATTTATGAACCATATTTACAACATTAGAAAGTTACAGTTGGTGCTAACTTATTGTTGCGGAGCAATAAAACGCATCCTAGCGGGCAGCGGCGCGGTGCGGTGCAGCGGCGCGCGGGGACGGCTCCGACGGGCACGGTTCGACGTTCGACATATTTACTACATTGGACACTACAAACATACTCGTATTGGGTCATCACCGCGGTCGATCCTCTTAAATTTATTTTATTTAAATTTTACTTCTTGATAAATGTACGACAAAGGTTCTGGCGAATAAACCAGCATATACAGTCCACTGCGTTTGATTATATCCACTGGACCCTCGACATGGTCCTTTAGGATTCTCGCCCTCCTAATTTCGTCATCTGGTCAAGAAGTGACCTGTGGAGCTCTTCAGTGTGGACTTCAGCACAGCAAGATTGTCTTGCCAACATTTGGAGCAACTTGCAACGCATCCACACACGCCCCTCAAGAGGTCATTTGGAGGTCGCCATCACGGACTTTGAAAACCCGCAAGTCATCGTGTCACTTGTTAAACATCTACATACATCAATTTGAAGATTATGAAATACCTAATGGAAGAAGAATAATTGCCAACGGATTGGAGTTCCAATCCGAGGGTCCAGTGGATATAATCAAACGCAGTGGACTTGTGAGTTCGTTCCAATTATTCCCTTAATTTACTTCCCTATTTTGCATCTTAATCGTTAAGTTTAAAATTGCCTTTATTTAGTAAGTGCAAATTTTCCATATCTAACTATTACTTCTAATAGCGATATCAGTGCTTAATATAATTATTTTAAGCTATAATTAGTGCTTTAGCAGTGCCCATAATTTATTTTATACATACCTACATAATAGGTACCTATATAATCTTTAAAAGCTAATAAAATTGCAAGCTTTCTTCTTTTATTAAGCGAGTAAATGCACTGCATTCATACGCATTCATTTCTATCGCAAATCACAGTAAATTTTGCATCTAGATAGTTTACCGTTAGCTTGCACTTGAACAGATGTTTGAAGGTCATCTGTCGGCCGGCCGTCTATTGTTCTCATTTGCGTTATCTCGGTGCACAGGTGCATAAAAAATCAGTCGACGCTTGTGAATCTTTCTGTTTACGTTGTGTTTACTAGAAGTGATTGAGTTTATTCAGTGCTATGGCAGAAACAAATATGAATAAGTTAGTTAAAAGACGCGCCGGGCTTAAGTCCAAGCTGACTATTTTTAACAACTACATAACGTTGCCTTAAAGTTCAAAACAAGTTAGTAGTGTGCAATTGTTAGATCTAGAAGACAGGTTAAATAGATTCGATGCCGTATATGCTACCTTTGACGCTTTACAGTGTGACATCGAAATGTTGTCGGAAGACCCAGACAACGAGTGCCAGGAACGCGAACAGTTCGAGAATCAGTTTCACGGTCTGGTAGCTGATGCCCGCAGTCTACTCGGCTTCCACACAGCAGAAGCTTCAGGTAGACGGTGACAGGACGAGTTTCGTGGATGCACAGGCAGGTGGTTCCAAATTTAATAATGTCCGTTTGCCGAAAATTTCATTGCCCACCTTTCATGGTAACTATCAGCACTGGCTGGAGTATAGAGATACCTTTATATCTTTAATCCACTCAAGGTCAGATATAGACAGTATTAATAAGTTGCATTATCTTCGTGCATCTCTTAAAGGTAGTGCCTTGTTGGTAATTGATAGCTTGGATTTTAAAGCCGATAATTATGCTAACGCTTGGAAATTATTATGCACTAGATATGACAACAAAAGATTGCTTGTCAACAATCACGTTCAGGCCTTATTTAATGGGGAACATATTTCAAAGGAGTCTTCCCGAGCTATACGTAGTCTTATAGATCTTACTAATAAAAATTTACGTGCCTTGTCTACACTAGATCAGCCTACCCAGCATTGGGATACATTAGTTATTCACATGATGGCTGAAAAACTTGATGTGACCACTCATAGGGAGTGGGAAACACATAGGAATACGCTCACAGATCCACCTTCACTTGAAACCTTCATTACATTTCTAAGTAACCGAGCGGACTTATTAGAAACTTTACAAGAAAGTAGGATCATAAAATTACAAAATAATAATAAATCTAACACTAACTTTCTTACAGATATTAAACAAAATAACAATTCAAGCTTTAATACAAAAAATAAGTCTTATAATATTTACAAAAATTCCTTATGTTGTCCAATGTGTAGTCAAAATCATTTCTTATTTAATTCTGACACGTTTAAATCACTTTCTATTGAAGAAAGAATGAATACGGCTAAAGATAGTAAGGTCTGCCTTAATTGTTTACGACCAGGTCATTTTGAAAATAAATGTAATCTTGTGGCCTGTAGATTTTGTAAGCAAAGAATTAACAAACTTTTACACACTCATACTACAGAGTCTTATGAATCAACTGTTCCTATTAACAGTCTTATTAATTCTTCTCTTACAAAGCGGTCTAGTACTCCTCCACACGTCTTGCTGTCCACAGCGCGAGTGAAGGTGCACGACTGCAGCGGCGTGGAGCACACTGCCAGGGTGCTGCTCGGCAACGGCAGCACTGCCAACGTCATAACGTCTTCTTTCTGCGGTAAGCTGGGTTTTTCGCGTCGGAGTACGTGCGCCACGGTGACAGGTATAAATAATAATACTTCTAAAAATAATGAATCTTGTAGTCTTACTATTAAGTCTCTTTATAACGACTATAGAACTACAATTGATTGTCATATTTTACCTCAACTCACAACAGCTTTGCCGTCTTGTTATATAAATCTTGAGGATATCCCTCTTCCTATGGGGATAGAACTAGCTGACTCTTCGTTTAATGAGCCTTCCACAATAGATATATTGGTCGGAGCCCATGTATTTTGGTCAGTCTTAGGTAAAAATTCCATAGATTTAGGTAAAAATTTACCAAAACTATATGAAACGAAACTGGGTTGGTTGGTGTCAGGGTATGTTGCCCGTCTTAGTTCACACTCTTCTACCTCACTTGTAATTTTTTACATGAGGAACCAAACCCAGACTTGTCTCGTTTCTGGGAGTTAGATACGGTATCAACTAAGCACTCTTTATCTGCCGAAGAGCGTGCATGTGAACAGCATTTCTTAGAAAATACTAAACGTAATCATGATGGCCGCTTTATAGTGTCAATGCCGCTGAAAAAAGATCCTTCAGTCTTAGGCGAATCTTATAATAAAGCCAAATATCGTTTCCTATCTTTAGAACGAAAATTTCAAAGAGATTCTGTCTTCAAAAATAGGTACATAGAATTCATGCAGGAATATGAACGTTTAGGTCACATGACTGAAAATAAGGAGTCTTTGCCTGGTTGTCTTCAAACCGTTAGTTATTTTTTACCTCACCACGGTGTCATCCGTGAGTCGAGTCTCACTACCAAGCTTCGTACAGTCTTTGACGCTTCTGCGACCACTTCTTCTGGTGTATCTCTTAACGAAATCCAGATGGTCGGTCCCACTGTACAGGAAGATCTTTATTCTATTTTATTACGTTTCCGGCAACATAAATATGTCGTCACCGGAGACATAGAAAAAATGTACAGAGCTATAGAAATTGATAAGTCTCAACGCTCTTTGCAACAAATAAATTATGGTATGACTTCTGCACCTTATTTAGCTACAAAATGTTTAGTTACTTTAGCTTCTGATGCCCCTAATAATGACGTAAAACAATCAATTCTTAGAGACTTTTATGTCGACGATTACATAGGGGGTTGTTCCACTATTGCTGATACTGTTTCTCTTTGTAAAGGAGTCATAAACACGTTACAAGCAGCACAATTAAATTTAAGAAAATTTAGATCTAATAGCAAATTAATTTTGAAACAAATTTCCTCTAGTTATAATGAAACAGATAATCTATTAGATTTTTCTGAAATAAATGAAAACATTGCATCTAAAACTTTAGGCTTATATTGGAACTGTGATTCAGATATTTTATCATTTTATATTAATACTAGCTGATGCCTGCAGCTTCGCCCGCGATGGCGCTGTATGTGAAATTTTGCTAAATTTTCTTTGCTATAAACCTCACGGAGCCCGAGACCTTTCCAACGAATGCAAAACCGTGGAAATCGGTTCGTGCGTTCTGGAGTTATAGCGTCAGGAAGGAAAACCCGACTTATTTTTATATAATAGATTGAACTTAAGAAAAAGGTAACCAAACGTCATATCCTTTCTGTAATAAGTCAGATTTACGACCACCTTGGCCTAGTAGGCCCGTGCGTAGTGGAGGCTAAACTTATAATGCAGAGGCTGTGGATTGACCAATATACATGGGATGACGAAGTATCTGTTGAAATTAAAAACTGTTGGTTAAATTTTGCTAATATTTTACCTTATCTTAACGAATTAAAAATACCCCGTTGGGTTCTTAATGATGACGCATGTAGTCATGAAATTCACATTTTTCTGACGCTTCAGAACGAGCATACGGCGCATGCCTGTATATTCGGTCTGTGCATACATCAGGTTCAGTTACTGTAAACCTCTTATCATCTAAAAATAGAATAGCGCCGATAGGGCCCACGACGATCCGTCGTCTTGAGCTTTGCGGAGCCTAGCTCGCTGCAAGGTTGTTTACTAAAGTATTGGCCTCTTTAACTTTGAGTAAATTAATTAAGTCTACATTTTGGTGTGATTCAACTATCGTCCTTGGATGGTTGACTACATCACCACTTCAGTTAAAAAGTTTTGTTAAAAATCGTGTTCATGAAATACAAGATATTACTGCAGGTCACCAGTGGCGCTACGTACCTTCGAAAGACAACCCGGCGGATCTTGCTTCTCGGGGGGTGAAGGTTGATTCCATCAGTAGTTCTTCCTTGTGGTTGTCTGGCCCCACATTCTTGTTAAATCATGAAAATGATTGGCCCAAAATGCCCAATGTTAACGATAAGCACGATTTACCAGAGTTAGTACAGTCTTGTTCTGTGTTGCATAACAATATTTCTAATAATGATTTAATCAACAATGTTGTTAATAAAAATTCGCGTTTTTCGCATTTGCAAAGATCAATAGCCTATTTACAAAGATTTGTTTACAATTGTCGTAACGTAACTAAACTTAATGGTCACTTATCAGTAACAGAGTTACAGAATTCTTTAAATTTAATACTCTACAAGGTTCAATTAGAAATGTTTCCTGATGAATATGTTATCTTAAAAACTGGAAAGACACTGCCTACCAAGAACAGACTTTCTTCTTTGTCACCGTTTTTAGATTCAAATGGTGTAATAAGAGTCGGAGGCAGACTTAGTAATTCCCCTTATAGTTTTGATACAAAATATCCTATTTTAATCTGTGGTAAACATCACTTTACCAAGATCTTATTTCATTATTTTCATTTGAAATATTTACACGCTGGACCACAATTACTCTTAGCAAATATAAGGCTAACATATTGGCCCTTAGGTGGTAGAAACCTCTCTAAGGCTATTTACCATAAATGTGTTCGGTGTTGTAGGTTCAGGGCTGAAACTGTTCAGCCTGTTATGGGACAGTTACCAGCATCAAGAACTGAATTAGAGTTCCCATTTTTACACAGTTCTGTGGATTATGCTGGGCCAGTGTTGATAGCAGACCGGAAAGGTAGGGGTTGCAAACTTATTAAATGTTATTTAGCTATTTTCGTTTGCCACTCTGTAAAGGCCTGTCATCTCGAACTCGTGTCGGCGCTATCGACTGAAGCTTACCTAGCCGCTTTAAATCGTTTTGTTTCACGGCGTGGTAAGCCTGCTAGTATCACGTCGGATAATGGTACGAACATCGTGGGTACCTTCAACGAACTGTCCAAATTCCTAGCACAATCGAACCTTGAGGGTCGTGTTGCACAAGAAGGAATTATTTTTAAATTCGTACCTGTTTCTAGCCCAAGCTTTAACGGATTAGCCGAGGCGACAGTACGCTTAACTAAGCATCATCTTCGTAGGTTACTGCAACTTACTCATTTTACATTTGAAGAGATGGCTACTTGCCTTACTCAAATAGAGGCAGTTTCAAACTCTCGTCCTTTAACCCCACTGTCCTCTGATCCTTGTGATCTTTCCGCCTTAACTCCAGCCCACTTTTTAATTGGACGACCACTCGTGGCTATTCCACATCCTGAGGTGTCATCCAGCAACATTAATGCTCTTGAGCGCTTTAAACGAATAGAGCTTATAAAGCAGCACTTTTGAAATCGTTTCAAGATGGAGTATGTGTCTCTACTGCAGTCAAAGACTAAATGGAGGTCTTCAAAGTCAGAGATCAAACCTGGGTCTCTGGTAATGATTGACAAGACTCTTCCTCCGCTTCTATGGTCGTTAGGGAGAGTGATCAAGCTCTACCCAGGAAGAGACCGTATCTCCAGAGTGGCGGAGATTAAAACGTCAGGCGGCACCATTCGTAGGGCATACAATAATATATGTCCACTTCCAGATTTCGAAGTCTCCAGCCTTCAACCCGGGGAGCATGTTGCGGAGCAACAAAACGCATCCTAGCGGGCAGCGGCGCGGTGCGGTGCAGCGGCGCGCGGGGACGGCTCCGACGGGCACGGTTCGACGTTCGACATATTTACTACATTGGACACTACGAACATACTCGTATTGGGTCATCACCGCGGTCGATCCTCTTAAAATTATATTTAATTTATTTTATTATTCTTGATAAATGTACGAGAAAGGTTCTGGCGAATAAACCAGCATATACAGTCCACTGCTTTTGATTATATCCACTGGATCCTCGACACTTATTCTACGCCCAAATACCTTAAAACTAAATAAAATACATGATTATAAATATCTTAACCTAATTGACACGTAATGACGTCGACGTGTCGCGTGACGTGGGGTTCCTGTCGGCAGACGTCCTCTGAAGCGCAGTAATAACTGCCTGTAATGACTATCAGTAATGACTGTCAGTTATGACTGTCAGATATGACTGTCAGTAATGACTATCAGTAATGACTGTCAGTTATGACTGTCAGATATGACTGTCAGTAATGACTGTCAGTAATGACTGTCAGTAATGACTGTCAGTAATGACTGTCAGTTATGACTGTCAGTTATGACTGTCAGTAAAGACTGTCAGTAATGACTGTCAGTAATGACTGTCAGTAATGACTGTTAGTAATAACAATATCACTTGGATTCGATAATAATCTTACTAAAGGCGAAAGTTTGTAAGTGTGGATGTGTGGATGTTTGTTACTCTTTCACGCTTGAACGGCTGAACGGATCTGGCTGAAACTTGGTGCAGGAGTAGATTTTGGTCTGGAATAACACATAGGACACTTTTTATCCCGGTAATAAGTTCCCACGGGAAGCGGAAACGGGAATAATTTTTACGCGGGCGAAGCTACGGGCATCAGCTAGTATTAATATAATTAAATTTACTGTTTAAAAAACCTGTTTACTAAAATAAATAAATAAAAACCGGTAAAAATCACGTTTGTTGATATTATTATTTTCCTAATTTTAGAATTTGTTGACATGGTGGCAATAAAAATACATCATCTGTGAAAATTTCAGCTCTCTAGCTGTCACGGTTCCTGAGATACAGCTTCGTGACGGACAGACAGACAGTCAGACAGACAGACAGACGGACAGCGAAGTCTCATTAATAGGGTCCCATTTTGACCCTTTGGGTACGGAACCTTAAACACAATAATTTACGAGTGCAGTCAGACCACTAGATAACTACGACGATGTTAACAAAGCAATCCTGAAAGTAGAACATTGGTTTAATACTAATAATCTTAGCCTGAACGATAACAAAACTAAATGTATTAAATTTATCTTGCCCAATGTAACACAGGCAGAAACCAATGTGCAACTTAATGGCCGAGAGTTGGAACTTGTGAAATCTACGGCGTTCCTAGGGTTGATAGTCGATGCTGGATTGCAGTGGGGCCCACATATTGAAAAGCTGGCTGTCAGGTTAAGTTCAGCAGCAATTGCGGTACCAAAGATTAGGCATTTGACTGATGTAGATACGGCTAGAATAGTATATTTCAGTTACTTCCACAGTGTAATGTCTTACGATATTCTACTGTGGGGCAATGCCGCAGATATAAATTCAATTTTTGTTTTACGAAAACGGACCATTAGAGCCATATATAGAATAGGTCCAAGGGTCTCTTTGTGCGAAAAAATCAAAGAAGTAAATATTCTGACTGTAGCATCTCAAAACCTATCTAGTTTCGTTAAGATAAGCGATTTACCAGACATGAAGATAACTTAGCTGGTCATCAGTGTAGACTGAAAAAAGTCAGTAATTCTGTCATGGGTAACTGTATACGTTTTTACAACAGGCGTACAAAAAGTAAATTGTACTGCGAGGTTAATATACAATTGACGATTATTTGCTTGACAAGGAAGCCTGAAAATGATCTGCTTGCTCTACTGCATTCTCAAGCAATAGCTTGTGATTGTTAGTTTAAATCATTGTAAATAGAGCACAAAAAGAAAAGCCTGCCGAGTTTCTTGCCGGTTCTTCTCAAGCGGCCGCGTTTCAAACTGGTGGTAATGACTTTGCTTTGTATTCATTGACGTGTCGCATCGTCTTAGGATTTTGCGAAATAAATGTTTATTGACTATTGCATTTTGGACGCAAATATTTCGCCATTTGTTTATGTCCCACGTAATAAAATATGGTACGTCTAGGTTGTAAACCCGCTGGTGAATTTTGGAGCCGTCTACAAGGTGAACCTGCCTTTTATTTTTAACAAGAGAAAAATTCGACTCCTACCGACTAAAAAACACACGTATCCCTCCTACGGTTGGGAGCCCCGTGTAAGCCCTCGGAAGGATACCCCAGGACTCCCAACAGACCTACAGCTACCACTATAGTCTCGCCTATTCATATTCATATTCATATTCATTTATTGCACACCACATGTCAAAATTAAAGATGTCACAAAATTTGGTTAGAGTACAATATGGACCCTGTCGGGCACGGCAACATAGGAGAGAGGAGGAACCAACCACCGCCATTTCTTCATGCAATGGCTTTTTGGCCAGTCCTACGACTTTACGTCTTGGAATCAGTCCTATTATGACACACCGGAGTCTGCATAATAGGACCACTGGCAACAAAGATTTAAAATATCAATTATTTTGCAAATGTCAGTGATATTGTCAAAAAAAAGTAAAAGCGTTTTAAGTCCTTTATTTATGTCATCGTTTTTATTTGTTTATTAAAGTTTTACTTTTTGCAGTATCTATAATCAGATTTGTGTCATTCATATAATCAGTTGTATCGTAATATGCCTTTTTGACAAGAAGTTGTTTTACCTTATTTTCAAAGCTCCTATCACTATTTACCGATTTGATGGATTCAGGCAGTTTGTTAAAGATTTTTATAGACATTACATATGGACTACTGGAGTGCAGGTTCATGTGGGACCTCGGTAACATTAACCGGTTTCTGTGTCTAACTGTTCTATCCATATGCAGGTCACCTCGCCTTATAAAAAAGGCATTGTTGTTACGCACAAATTTACAAATTTCAAGGATGTAGATGCATGGCAAGGTAAGTATTTCAAGCTCCTTAAAGTGTGGTTGGCAGCTGTAGTCCTGGTCTATGTTTGCTAGGATGCGGATTAGTTTTTTTTGTATGATAAAGAGTGGGGCTGCGTCGGTACTGTTTCCCCACATAATGATGCCATAGCTCAGCCAGGCATTGGCATAAGCATAGTAAGTGGTTAAAGCGGTCTGCAAGTCAGTGGATTTTTTAATTTCCCGTAGAGCATAGACATAAGGTCAAGAAGCTTATTAGCGTCTGAATTATTCTTCAACACATTCACATTTATGTCTCCGCCTACTATAATTTGCAATTTAGGGTATTTTTTGTTTATATAAGTTAATATCGTTTTGATTTGGCGATAGAAAGTTTCCTCCTCCCTACCATTCCAGTATATTAATGTTAGTAATATTTCTTCTTTTGGTAATTCAATTGCACAAGCTTCTATTATGTACTGTATTGACATTTTTGAAATTTCTTCTCTCTCTATATAGTCTAAGTTTTCTTCCAGGAGAATGCAGACGCCACCACCTGCTTGGTCTATTCTACAAAAGGATGCTGCTACTTTATATCCTGTAAAATGTATTAGGCTTAATTTCTCTAATGATAACCAAGATTCACTTACGCATATTGCCTGATACTTAGGTGTTCGGCTTACAAATTCCTCCATTAAGTGTTGCTTGTTATATAAGCTTTGCATGTTTTGAAAGAGAACATTAAAAGGTCTATCTGTTTGCACGAAAAGTATGCAGTTCATTTTGGTTGGTGGTGGACATAGAGTTCATATTATGGGGGTCACTTGGCCTCTTGTTAACAAAACTATTTTCTTCATTTATTTTTTTGGATTCTAGCTGAGATTTAATTTCTTTCCTGTTATGGATCTGTTCTCCCTCTATATATAATTTATTATGTTTTATAACTGCATGCAGACCCTGTTTCCGTGCTGCAAACATCTTCTCTCGCATAAAACTTCTCTGTTTTCTTTCTTCTTCATTTAGAAATTCTGATATGTATAGGCCGGTTCCATGGAGGTATTGATTATTGTCTAATATATATTTGGTCATTTTTTTGCTTATAAGTTCTATTACCAATGGCCGTGTTTTATTGTTGTTGAATCTTCCTATTCTATATGTATCTTCTATGTATCCAAGCAAGTCTACCTGCAGAGTATCTCGTATCATAGCCACAATTCTTTCATGTAGTTCCCATTCTGGCTCTCTTTGATTCTCTGCAAAACCATACAATACAATTTTTTTTGAAGTGTCTTCAGTTGGCGTCTCGTGCACTAACTTTTTTATTTCACATTGTAGGATATATGGTTTTTCGTTTAGATTTTCTATTTGTAACTTAAGTGCTTCAATATCAATTTTTCGTTGGTCATTTTGCAAGGACAGGTCAATTGTTTCTTTTTTTATGTCATCTCTCAATTTTGTGATTGCTGAATTTATTTCCATCTGAATTGTCAGTTTTATGTCTTCTATAATGGACTTATTATTTTCTTTTAATTTTAAGGTTATTATTTCACTTAAATTTTCCAGAGTGATTTGGTCTTCTGTAGGGAATTTCATGTGTTCCTCTTTATTTAATGTATCTCCTAATAAACTTGAGTTCTCAATTCTCAATTCTCAATGCTTTATTGCGTTCCACAATGTTGACAACTTAGGTGGTAGGTACAAATTATTAGATCATCGTGGACCCTGTCGGGCACAGCAAAATAAATATGAAAGAGAGGGAGAGTGTGCGCTTTTTTTTCCTCTTAAACTCGAACTAGCAAAGGTACTTTTCTCTCTTAGATCTAAGGTGATTCCTAACTTTTTTTGTCCAAATAATACTTTCCTTTTTTATTTTTTACTTTAAATCGAATTTATAAATTGTGTAATTCACTAAAGGTCAAGGTTAGGTAGTGTCGTGAATCCCTAGTAAGTATGTTAAATGTTTGTAAATATATACTTGTCATTAAATATTTTGTTGATTTCACTAAACGTTACATGCATCTCATTAGATATGAATATCATTATATTGTTCTTATGTCAGTACATACTATGTGTCGCATTCATTTCTTTCAATGTCCATTTATACCTATTTGCTAAATAATATCTAGACTATCTTAATTTAATATTGTATGCATGTCACTTAAAATTATGTCCGTGTCATTAAATATCTTGTGTGTGTCATTAATTATTATATCTATGTCATTAAATTGAATTACTTTACATTTTTGTATCATTAACTATTTATTTTCATTGAATATTTTAGTAAGCCATGTCAAGATTTATCGTTAAAATATTCATTTATGTCATCGATCATGTTCTCTGAGCTAATTGTGTCATTTCTGTGGGGATTTTGATCTATCTTTGTTCTAAAAGTAATGTTTGTTTCAGGTGTAGCGATACTACCAGTAGTATTTTGTCGAACAGGTGTGTTGGAGTTATTTTTCTTTGGTCTATTGCATTTACATTCGGGACACTCCCAAGCATGTTTCTCATCTTTAGTCAGAAATTTTATTTGCTTGTCCGTCATATTTGCGCATTCGTTATCGTAAATTTGTTTGAAAGTTTGGCAAGATAGATATTGTTTGTTCAGTATGACTTGCCTACATCCTGTGCAAGAGATATTTTTTTGTGCTACACTTTTATGTGCTGGTGGTGCCATCAGTAAGACCAGAACAAGTAGTCTGTACTGTGTTAGGTTGTGTTAAAATAAAGTCTTTCGTTCCTTACAAATTTATGTTTCTGCAAAGTCAATGACAGTTGTTGACTGCCGATTTTTCGTTTTAAGGCTATTTCAATTCCACTCAGGACACGATTGACACATATTCTTGTATAATTAATGAGATTATTTTACCTTTCTACTTATTTCCAATGATAAAGTTTTTTTTCATAATGTATTCGTAGGTAATATTACATAAAAATGTTCTTGTGTAATGTCATTCACCACTGTGCCAATTTTCAATTTGATTTTTAACAATATTTTTGCACTTTCACTGTTTTACTATTTCTATTTTACGGTCATTTGACTTATTTCTCATTATTTAGACTATTTGCTTTCTGAATTTCCACTTTTTCTTTACTAAAATCACAAATATTCGATCGGAGTACTATAAAAACTACCATTCGTGGCGGTGTTGCCAGCCCTCATCCAGCCTAAAGGTCAACTTGCCTAACAACCACCATGTTACCAGCAACTGGAACCAACCGTTTACCGTGCCTTCTAAACTGCTTCTAACAGAAACGGTCTATAGATAATCTGAGGTGAAAGATACTATCGTTTACGGTGAGCGTGTAGGTCAATTTGTAGGCAACCGAGTTACCACCAGCCAGCTGTAAACGCGGGAACTTGTCTCGACTCTATAGATTCACGTATGCGCTTCACCGTAGAACGCGCTAGCAACAACTCACTCTAACACTCAGATGAGTCAGCAGGACTACGAGCGTTTCATTTAAAATTACACTTACTTAAACAGAGTAGGGTAAGATAGAACCTATTTACTCAAGACTACAGACGTTCGTTATAACTTACTCCAAACACAGTCGCACTGAGGGTCCATTCCTCCGCCAGCGCGTTTTAAGTGGATTGGTTGAATACTTGTGCAGTTAAATCTCTATTCTAAATGTTTGCCGAGTGAGGCAGCAGGGTGCAGGCAGGCTTGTTAGATCACTTAGTTTGTGGATTATATAAGTATTATTACTTGACTGAATTCTACCAAAATGAAGTACACTTTTGCCAGTAGTACTTGGTATGTTTTTAAAGTTTTTCTCATAATTGAGTAAATGTCGTGCTGAGTCTCGGGTTACAATCCCAGGTTGAAGTAAAATATTTGAATATTAAGATGATTTTTGAAAAGCTAATAGTATGCTAACTCAATCATAAATTTTAAATATGAAAAAAAAGAATCGGTTTCGAGCAGGATTCGAACCTGCGTCTTCTCGCATACCGAGCGGTGCTATTCCAAGCCCTCGTGGTACTGTGCTCCACAGGTCTCAGGGTGTGGGTGGAGGAACTGAGTGGGGTGAATCTCTATCAAATGCAGGTCTGTTCCGAAGCTGTCATATCTCGCACTCGATATTTTATAGAGCGAAGTATCTGGCGTTGATGGGTGGAGTGTGTCCTCAGTAAAAGCGATTTAAAAGTAATTGATATTAAATATTTTAGTTATTGTAAACTAGTGGATTTAACAAAACATAATTATTACATTATTAAGGCTGGATTCGACCAAAATCGGAGTAAGGCTATACTAGGGAATAACTCTTACTTATACTAAAAGTAAAGTGAAAGTGAAATCATTATCAACAACTAACAAGCACAACGTAACTATGGTAACCCATGCCCCATACTGAAGTACTCTATCCTGTAGGGTTACCATAGTTATGTTATGCTATTAGTTGTTGGTAAAATAGAAGGTCACTTTAGTTTTAGAAGAGGCATAAGTTATTCTGCAGTATAGTTCCGACTTTGGTCGAATCCAGCCTAAGTCAACTTCGGAGTTCTAATGGTAATATTTTAATTTATAAAAATTTGTATTAACTCTTTGCACAAAATCTGTTTGCATAAAGGCGGACTTAATGCCAAAAGTAATACGGTTGTTCAATGTTTATGTACAATATTTATCAAATATATGAAAGAATCTTAGGTACCCTTTTAGATGTACTACAGTAGAAATGCCTCATTTGCTCGTTTACCTAATTAATGTGCCTATGTATTAGGATTATGCAATATTAATGTGTTTTGATTTATGAAGTATTTTTTTACATTTAGCTCGCCAAATTGACGTCGCCACCAGCCTGATGGAAAGCCGGGGCGCATCTAGTGATTGGGGGCCACTTCTGACAGTGGTCCTCAAGTTGGCGGCCTTGTGATGTGCCTCTTCACGCTCCTCTTGAAGAACCCGGGATTGTAAGATGAGGGAAACACGTGTGCTGGCAGGTCGTTCCAAGTTTGTACGAGTAACGTTTGCAACTTGCGGAAAAGCCCTACGATCTAAAAACCCTTTTTGCGGTCAAGTCCACAAGCATCATGGCGGCAAACTCGCGCCCACTAGCACCGCGCTCGCTAAAAGGGTGCACTCTTCCCTACAGAAGGTGACACATCAAGCACTCTCGGGCACGTCTGCGTCGATAAAACGTATTTATATATACAGAAAACATGCAGGATTAGCTGTATATCCGCTGATGTTGTGTTTATGGAGATAAGTGTTATTTTTGGCACAGTGACACATTGAGAGTCAAGCTGACGGTGATAAAAATTAGGTTAATACAGTCAGTATGACTCTACGATGAGCGTATTTACGAGTAACTTTTAGCGGCATTAAATATTATACTTGTACTTGGAGTATCAACTAAATCAACCTTTATCAGTCCACTGATGGACGAAGGCCTCTCCCAAGTTTCACCACAATTCACGGTCCTGCGCCATCCGCATCTAGTCACTCCCTGCGACCATTTTTTGGTCGTCGGTCCATCTGACGGGGGGTCATCCTACCGACCATCATTATTACTTGCCATCATAATGTGCTATAAAAAAGAAACCTTCGTTACGAGATAACCGACTTGCTAAAGATTATAACAATATATTTTTCATACAATGCCTTTATAAGCTTTAACTATATTTTAGACTAGGTCATTAGACACTTGTCCGACAGCACGTGTGAGGGCGGGTATAACCGGCGTATAAATTTGGCACAATAATAAAATGTTTGCTATTTTTTTAAAACAAAATCATAACCACGCATAAAACCTGGAACGACACTGAGATGTTGATTATTATAGTCCTTTCGATCCTGTAAAAAGAAGGCAAGGATACTTCACTCTTAATGCGTTTATTTACTTACGATAAATACCTTTAGATGAATATTTCTCTATTGAAGCGTTCGTGGCCCCGCGGACTCAGTGTTCTGTAAACGCTCACTGCAGCAAGCAACTCTCACTATGGCCGGTCCATGGATGGGTGACCATCCATGTGATCACTTTGTGACATTTATTTGAGCGTTTCCGTTCTTCGGAAGGCACGTTAAGCCGTTGGTCCCGGTTGCCAGTAAAATGGCAGTCGTTAAGCTAAGTTGAAGGCTTTATTTCAACAGCAGGCAGTCACTACCTGCGCCTGTCCATTAAACACGGCAATACGGCTCACCACCTATTACGTGGGACATATAATATGCCTCTGCCTACCCCTTCGGGGATGAAGGCGTGACCATATGAATGTATTTATGTAGACCCAAATTTCCATTATACTTGGCCAACACTAAAATTTGTCGCAAGTTTTGGCCAAATATAATGATTTGCACTGAAATAAACGCAATTACATCATATATCTTAAAGTAAGTGAGTCATAATCTTCTTTACAGTCACTAAGTTCCAAGGCGCAGAAACGCTCGTCAATGGCAATGTCTCAAAATAGTCACCCATCTGAGGACCAGCCATAGCAAACATAGCTTAACTCAGTGATTGTTTACAGAACACAGAGTTGATGGTGCCTTATTTATTTTGCGTAATGATGAATCTCTGAGACATTATCACATAAGTTGCTACTCGCTGCATGCAGTAAGATCAGCTAAGTTCATATACCTCGTAAATCGCTTCAAGAGCTCTAAAGCGGGTGAACGGCAGCGCTGCGTCTAACGACGGCCGAGCTGGGTCAACTGTACCCTCACAGCTTGAAGCGATTGACTTATGATCTATTTACGATCTTCGAGGCTATTTTGACTGAACGGCCGGTGATCAGTTTCATATGAGAGGGTTAAAGAGTAGAGAGAAGTAGTTATAGTAACAACTTTTGTGAGATAATAAAGTTGTATGTGTCCGTGTATATATGTGATACTTGAGCAGTTGTTAAGTGTATATCGACCCTCACTATCCACAGAATACTCAATAGAGATGCCTTGTGCCTATTCTCAGCACCCGTAACGTATACTCCTACATACAATTACGCGTATATCCCACAATAGGTCGACAGAGGTGAGTTAAACACCCACATTGCTAGTCTCACGTAATGGAGGGTAAGCCTATTGCCATCACCAGGCACTTATGAGAAAATAGAACATCTATAATCATTCTGTAATCCAAACCAAAATTTCAGCAGCAGGGACAGAGATTACGAATACGTACGTACCTACACATCTTCAAAAACAATCTCCGCAGTGTTATAGAAGCTGCACTGTTTATTAAGTTAATATTGTGAGAAAATCTGATGTCGGCAAATATTATTCTGTTCTTTTTACATAAAAACTCTTCACTCTACACAGAAAACGAATCAGCGTGACACGTACTGTCCTCTTGTGATTTAATTTAGTCTGAACAAGCTGGCGTTCTGCCATCAGACGTACATTAATCAACAATTAGTGCGACGAGACTGCCAGGCGGTTATGGCGACTCTAGCAAACATTACTGGCGTTTTTAGACCTAAGCTCTATCCCACGGACGAAAGGAAATACCGCTAGTAAAAAAATGGATAGAATATATGTCAAAACCAAGCGATTGTAAAGATCTTTTCTCTTTCGAGCCATTGTAAATTGGAAGGCTCTGCTAGCGCGGTGTGAGACTAGCTACCAACTGCTAGATATCGCCTTGGCATTTCATCAGGTGGGAGTCGTCATTAAAAAAAAAATAGTTCATGAAACAAAATATTACTTTAGTAACAATTATAAAGTTTTAGGCGAAATAGACCATAAGTTTACTCTTGTCCTTAACATGAGTGAGTTCGCAGCTAGATATTCAAAATAACTACCGAGAAAAGACAACTAAGTCTTGCAACAACTCGCAGCCATTGCATTACAAAAATAATGTCTGAACATTTGCTACACAACAAAAACTTTATTGTAAACTAGCTGATGCCCGCAGCTTCGCCCGCGTAAAATTTGTTCCCGCGGGAAGTTATTCCCGGGATAAAAGGTAGCCTATGTGTTATTCCAGACCATAATGTATCTCTGTACCAAATTTCGGCCCGATGCGTTCAGCGGTTTGAGCGTGAAAGAGTAACAAACATCCACACTCACAAACTTTCGCATTTATAATATTAGTAAGATTGCGATTGTAAAGTGAGCTACGAGCTACGGTCACGCTACGGTGGCGCTACGAGAGAGCTACGATTCCGCTACGAACTTGGCAATTATAATGAAGAAAGTCTTCAACAGTCGACTGACTGAAAGTTTTGACGTTAATGGAAGAAGCTACAAAACATAAACACTGTTAAATAAATAAAAAAATAAATAAAACAAGAACATTGCTAGTTTCACATTTTAGGGTCGGCAGCGCGAGTGTGTTTACTTGATCTTCCTTTCATTTAAGATACTATATTGTTTAAAAGAAATTGATCCTTATTAAAGACTGTTTCGGTTGGAAACATAAAAAAAAGAATGTTTTTTTTTCACATCTCCAAGGCTCGATGCCCGGCTCAAGCAGGTGATTTTTCAAAAATCTTTAAATGCAGTTTCACTTACTTTTGAAAATAAAGAAATGTTTCTTTTCGGCAAAACTTGCCATTATCAATATTAGGAGTACTTTCCCTCCAACTACCGTCTCTAAATTCCACCCTGTATATGCCCGTATTGACGATATACATAATTATAGTAAAATTATTCTGCACGTTACTTCAGAACTTGTAGTAATAACAAATTGCATGAATGACGAACAAGCGTTTTATTGTGCTCTTAATATTAGCATAGACTAGCTTTTTTAGAAGATAACACTCTGTAGTGAAAAATGATGTTCTAATATATGTATTGTAAAGCGCGCTAAAAGCTTTAATGGACATAACAAACTGAAAGTTTGTGTAAATTTCGTATCAGAAGCTCTTGATGTGCAGTTTAATCTACAAGCGGGTGCGAGTATATTTTTATTTTTTTTGCACATTTTTTCGTTAAGATTTTAATCCTGTCGCTAACATGATACTCATTATGGAAAATACTCGTAAAAGGGCCTAAAGATGGGTGACTTTAAATGTCTACAGCGACACAATCATCTAACCTAACCATTTGAACATGGCAAGAAGGTTCATCACAAATTGTGTGGGAAAAAACACAATCGTAAAATTGCGTCTACTCATATTTGACATAGCGCATCCACACTCTTGCGATGCGCCTCCTGGAGGCTCTCGTTATGTGTCTTGGCGAGTGGAGGCAAACAGAGTGTTGCCATCCACACTCTTGCGAGGCGCCTCCTGGAGGCTCCTGATACTCTGGGATTATATAGTTGCCCGCTCCGTTTATTACGAAATGGACGTGATTTAAGTGACTGTGTTGGCGGCTTTTATGCCTATTAATATTATAATGTCTTGCATTTATGTAATTTAACTATAAGAAGAAAGTATATTAAGAAGTCAACAACAAAATGAGCGAGCGTGAGAGTGTGGATGGGTGCCACGTCTCGTCGCCTCGCGTCTTTTGACTCTGTTCCAAAAACCGACACGGGCTGAGCGCACTGAAGGCGAGGCAAAGTACCCATCCACACTCGCGCGCTCGCTACACTAGGCGGTGTCGCATTCTAAAGATTTTGGATGGGCTATTTGAGTCGTTTTCATACTTATAATAGTCATTCACATTTAATTTTATTCATGTAAACCAATCGCTGTAGTCTAATTACTTGCAGCGCTCGCGGCACCGAGCGGCGTCACTTTGATCTGCCACCTGCGACATCTTTGATCAGCGTCAGCTAAAAACCGCTCATTTTATTCGTTTTATTTTCGGCCATTTGCACAGTGTGTTGAAAAAATTTATTACTTAGCTGCGTAAAGAATGATGATAAGTTTATTCAAAAACTTTACTTGAAATTTGAAGGTTAGTCGAGAAACAATGTTTTTACAAGCTTATATTTTAGCCCCTTTCTATAAGTGCGCCTTCACACTAGCGTAGGCGTTCGATGGACGTATGCGCGGCGTATACGTCGCGTATACGTCGCGCACGCCCGACGCTTGTTTAGCGTACTCATGTGTTCCAATGGAGACGCCGCGCCAACGCGGCGTATACGTCGCGTCGGCGCCGCGCATACGTTCATCGTACGCCTACGCTGGAAAAACGCTAGTGTGAAGGCGCACTAAAATAGTTTGCCGAGGGGCTTATGAAGAGACTTGTGTCTGTAGTCTGTGACTCTGTAGAATTAAATTACGTCACTAGGTCACGTGGATCATCTGTTCAAAGTTTGAAATAAAACAAAATGACAACGTCAATCGGATTGAACTTTCACTTTTACAATAAACGTTACAAAGCAGTTGGGGGAGACCATCTCACGGCTTCTTGTTATAATAAGCAGATAGTGTTGTGGTATTCTTTTTCCCCTGCTTACGTTAAATACAAACTAATTTGAAAAAAGTATTATTTTATTTTTTACAACTTACCAAAGACTTTAGTAGAATCCAAGCAATAACAATACGTAAAAATCAGTTATTGGAAGACCTTACCGCCTAAGACATAAGTTCGACAACCCTTTCGAGGGCTTCAAACCTGTCGATATAAAATAATGCGAGTCCCTCGCGATGTTGTAGAGCTCTCGTCAGCTCGAGTGCGCCTCTCGACACCGGGTCAGCAATCAGTGCGGAGGGGTCACCCTCAGTCACACAAAGCGATTTTGTTTATAGCCCGTTCGCTCTAAGTTTGCCGCTGGCGTAGACGGATAGTATAGTAAGCGACTGGCAAACTTAGAGCGAACGGGTAGTACGCTATCATTAGCCAAAGTTAACGTTCTTATAATTTTTCAAAAAATGATCCTTTACAATGAAGCGCTGGTGGCGCTGACTCAATGTTCTGTAAACAATCACTGCCGTAAGCAACTTTCACTAAGGCCGGTCCTTAGTTGAGTGACCATTACATGACCACTTTGTGACGCTTATGTCTCATGCTTCGGAAGGCACGTTTAGCCGTTGGTCCCGGTTGTTTATAAAATGGCGGCCTTTAAGTGAAGCTGAAGACCATATATATGGGCGGTTTGAAATATTTTAACAGCAGGCAGTCACAACCTGCGCCTGTCCATTGCAATAAGTCAATGAGGCTCATCACTTTTTACTTGGGTCAAATTCTAAGAAAGAGAAACGTGAACATATAACATGCCTCTGCGTTCCCCGTATCGGGGATAAAACGAGTGACCATTTTCGTATGTATCGATCATATATGTACGTGTGTGAGCACATACAATAGTTTCCAATCAATTTATAATACTTTATTCGTTACTGGAATTCTGAAGCCCACTAAACGCCGTATACCATTAATTCCATTGTCTAGTGGCCACTGCCATGGAACACATGCGACATGCAGGACACGTTGCATCTCACACCCTCGTCAAGGAATACGGGGCGCCATATAATTGATAGTAATGATATTGGAAAGGGGCATATTAAGTTTATTGAACTTTAATGACATCAACAAGTCAATATACCTATTTTGCTGTAAAACTTCTAACCTATGCTGTGTGATGTGGCCCAACTTGGGCTAATGGCGGCTTGTCATACATGGTGTATGGCCCAGGCTGGGCCACGGCAGCGACGTCAGCGTCTCGCCGTTCATTCATACGCTGTATCTTCAAAACTATGCCTATCTTGCTCTAACTTGCATAAATTGTTCAAAAGAAAGAGCAGGACAGATTTGTAGTACATAATGCACGACTAGCTTCGACGTTACGATTACGATGGTTACGATGTTATTGTTTGGTTAGAATTAGAGGATGGCAAAATAAAAATAATATCAATACACAAAGTAACACTTATGATTGTAAACATTATTTATTTACTCAATAGTTAGAATAGGAAAAGACTCCTTTCTGACATTCAGTACTTAAATCAATTTTTATTTAAGAAAAAAAATATGTCAATCAAATTGAAATGTATTCAGATTGGGACGAAGCATTTACATTTGAACAAAAAAGTTGACCGTCAAGGGACGCGGCAGCTGCTGGATGGAAAGTTGATGGTAGAATTTATGAGCGATGAATACAAGCATTTTAGCTGGTTCTTTTTTTAGTCCAAAAAATTCAAAATTTGCTAACAGTTTCACGAACACATGCGATTAAGCTAAAATGATGCATACTCGTGTAGATCGGGTGACAAAGGAATACTGTAAAGTCAACTGGTTCAGTCAGAATCTTCTCCGCGTCAGGAAACTATACAACGGATTATAGATTTTTATTTAAAGAACTTTCTCTTTAGATATCTAGTTAATAATGTATTATACTACATTACCTTAAAACTTTGTTTCGTTCTTTTATAATATTTTTATTAAACGCACCATCGTAATTTTACTCAGCGATCGAGTGTACGATCACTGCCCGTTACCGCTACTTTATTTAACTTCGTATAAGTTTATAAATTATCGAATCACAACCCAGTGCTGGATACACCGTCATGTCACAACAAGTATAATACAATCTCACTAACAGTCCTCAGAGACAACTGCACTGCGGTATAACACCGTATTTGTGTTGGCGTCATATCGAGTCACATTTAACTGTGCAGTTCTCATCTCATCCAACTTATTATGTGAACGTCTAACTCGTATAATATCTAGGCTGCATCTAAAACAGGATAATCATTTGAAACTAGCGACCGTAGTACGGTCTCTCACAGTCTCTCACAGTTTGGTTCACCCGTATTATAACTATTTTCATAAGTGACTAATGAAAAAGATAATTATTACACGATGCCTTCGTTTCGTTAGGCAATAAGGTTGGTCCCTTTCAACGCATATGGCCAGAAACGCAAGAGACCAGATACGCTAATGACCAGACACGCAACTGACCCGAAATGCAAGTGACCAGAATAAAATCGCATTTGACCAGAAACGCAAAAGGCCTGAAATTAATACGTAATCGACTAGTCCTTCCCTGGAAGTATACATATACTATCTTCACGCCAAATCCCTTGCGGGGTAGGCAGAAAGAAGTGATAAGTGATCCTTGGAAGTAGGTATACTTAAATCTTTAAGCCATGTTGAAGGAGTTATGGACTTATGGCGAAGCTATAATAATATTATAGCTTCGCCATAAGTTCTAAGTATTTTCTAAGTACCGTTACCGTTCTAAGTATTTTCATACAAATATATTTAATATATTATATTAAATATATTTGTATGGAAATACTTAGAACGGTAACATAGCATTATTCCCAATAATTTAAGTTAGAAAACTAATAGTAGTATCCGGATACGTCGCCCGGATGCGGAGTAGTCCTCGTGGTGTGAATAATTCGTGTGTCTATTGTCCGGGGATTATGTCCGGCCCGGTAGGGTGGACACAATCAGTGGACGAATTTAATTTCGGAGTTAAAACTACAATAGTATGTCCTTTTATAATACAATTTTATATAGAACTAGCGGATGTAACGCGGTTTCACTCGCGTAGTTTCCGTTCCCGTGAAGATACGGGAATAAAATATAGCCTATGTTCACCGCAAAGAGTTTAGCTTCCCAACAGTGAAAGCATTTTTCAAATCGCTCCAGTAGTTCCGGAACCTATTCGTTACAAACAAATAAATAAACAAAAAAAAAAAACAAATCTGTCCTCTTTATATTATTAGTATAGAACTAACTGTTCTCCGCGGCTTCGTCCACGTAGAAGTCGTTATCGTGTAAAATTATAACCCTCTTTTTGTGTAGTCGGTTTAAAAGTCGCCTATGTCCTTCCCAGGGACTCAAACTATTTCTATACGATTATGAGTGAAAACGTAACAGACAGACAGACAGATTTACCTACTTCCGCATTTATAATATTAGTAACTTTAATACTAAAATTTCGTATTCTTATTCGCCATATATATGGCGATAATATATGGCGAATAAGAATACCTTTATTTGTTAAACTTTGCTAGGATCCCCTATTGTCACGATTGGAACTACGGAACGGGAAAATTAAGCTTGAAACAATAGAAATACTTGACAGACAAAATAAAGAATATTTTTTTCGTAACCAAAATGTTACAAAAGCTTAATTAATACTACACTAATTTGCAAAAAAAAACGGGCGGTTTTGATTTTCATTCATCTTTAAAAAGATACAATACCAAAAAGGTTTCAATCGTTTGTACACGTTACTGGCCGGTTTTAAAAATGCCGTGGTATTTAAAAAAGTACGTTCTAAATTCAAATTGTCATTTGATGCTCATTTTTACAGAAAACCCCTTTTTATCCTACATTTTTGGCGCGAAGTTCCAGAAGTTAACATCGACTTTCACAACTTTTATTCAATTTTTATCGATTAATTTCATATCCTTGACTGTCAAAGCTTTATTTATTGCTGTTTGGCTGTATCAAAAATGGTAGATAAAGTGGTAAAAGCTACCAAAATTATCGCGCTGCTTGAAGAGGGTTGCAGCCAATGTTTCGTAGCTAGGAGGCTAAATGTTAGTCGCTCGACGGTCCAAAGGACCTGGCAGCGATATCAGGAGACTGGTTCCGTCGAGAGAAGGCCTGGTTCTGGAAGAAAACCATGTACCCAACCACGGGATGATCGTTTTCTTGTGAGTCGCGCATTAAGAAATCGCAAATCTTCGTATGTGGATCTTAAGAACAACCTCCAAGAAGTAAGAAATGTGCATATTAGTCTATGGACGGTCAGGAGGAGGCTTCTCGCTGCCAATATACGCAGTCACCGCCCGGCCCGCGGCCCCAAATTACTTCGTGAGCACAGAGTTCACAGGCTTAGGTTCGCTAGAAATTGTGAATCATGGACTCAAGAAGATTGGAATAGGGTTTTGTTCTCTGATGAAGCCAGGATATCTCTGTTCGGTGAAGATCGACGTCGGCGAGTGCTAAGAAGACAAGGAGAGCGCTTTGCAGATGCATGTTTCGAAGAAATCACACCTTATGGTGGGGGCTCTGTTATGTTTTGGGCAGGAAGAAATTCAATGGAACGTACAGAGTTAGTCTTCATTGAAAACGGCTCACTGACTGGGCGTCGATACATAACGGAAGTTCTAATTCCTCATGCACAACCCGCATTGGCCGCTGTAGGTCAAGACTCGATTTTTATGGACGACAATGCTCGCGCCCACCGATCCCGCGATGTTAATGCGTATGTGCAAGAGGTCGGCATTCGTCGTTTGGATTGGCCAGCTCGAAGTCCCGACCTCAATCCCATAGAACATATCTGGGACGTTCTAAAACGGCGTGTGAGATCAGTACACCCGGCTCCGCAGACCATCAGAGAGCTGAAGAATGTGATTACTGCGGAGTGGGAACGTATTCCGCAAGCAAGTATCTGGGATATACTCGCTAGCATGCCCAGACGAATTCAAGCTGTGATTTTAGCTAGAGGGGGTCACACTCGATACTAAACATTTATCTGCTTTTACTTTATTAAAGAAAAACAAACAAAAAAACTTTTTTATTTTTACTTCATGAGCATATGCACTACTAGCGAACATACACTACTAGCGAGGTTTAGCATTATTTCCCGTAAATTGTAACAAAATTTTATGAAATACTGATGAAAACGATTATTTTCTTATTAATTTAACAAAATTGTGAGGATAAAACTACATATAATTAACAAACAAAGCAATAATAACATTTGAAATGGTTCATTGCTTAGGTGCCCGTTTTTTTTGCAAATGAGTGTATCTGTAAACGAACATTTCATAATCACCTCCAAAATATAGGCAGCGCGAGTGTAGCGCCTGCGGTGTTACAAACGTCCATAGCCTTACATCTGGTGGGAAGTATGCTTGTTTACCACCTTAGTGATTTAAATATTGATATACCTACCGATATAAGGAAACTATTTCCAACATAACTTTCTTCCTTCACAATCAATTACGAGAAAACCCGGGTGCGCTCGTTAGCTCCCAAATCGTATTATTTGACCGTAGAATGGACGCAATTAAATGCCCGAGAGTTGTTGAGTTTGGAGTTTTTAGAAAGCTAAGAAGTGGGTAATGGCGGCCACTGAATGTGCTTCTCGTTGGGTTGGAATGAGGTCGGCAATTATCGTTAGGTTCGCGATTTGGGACTGTTGTACAATAAAAGTTTGAGTGTTGTTTTATTGGGTCTGTTTTCTTAAAATTTTGTCGATTTCTACTTAAAATAAAATTGATTCCAATACGAATACTATACATTTTAGTAGTTCTGTTGTTAGTTTTAATACTCTCTAGAACTAATATTGGTATGAACATAAACACGCTATATAAATCATAATAGAACTTGTGGCTAGTAAGGCTTGCCATTGCAATCTTGTATTCCGGACACAGAAGCAATACCTACCTGACAAGTTTTAACTTCATAAAACAAGATAGTTTATTATATGTTAGTCTAGTTCGACGAAATCGAATTACAATTTTTTTTTCGGTGCGACATGTGACAACGGGAATGAGTACAAAATGCCGCCACCCCAATTCATCACGAGGGTGTCGTAAGAGGCGACTAAGAGAACACCTTGGCGAAACGGTTCATTGCATAGAAAAGGAACTCGTAATGAAAATCGGTTATCAGTAAAATGACAATCATTACGCCAAGTTGAAGGCCTTGCCCATCAGACTTTTATACTCAAAAATTTCAATAGGCAATAGGCTCATCACCTATTACGTGGGACACAAAACTATAACGTGAATTGTGGACGTATAAAATGCCTCTGCCTATCCTTTGGGGATAAAGGCGTGACTATATGTATGTATGTTTTTAATTTGAAAGAGCAGTGCTGTAATCCAACCTCTAACAAGGCACTGCGGGCGATCGAAGGTTTAAAAAGAAGGTTACTAAGATAGTTCGACCCCGGACAAGCACTGCCCACCCTGCCGGCCCGGGGGACTCGTAAACTCCGTGATTTAACGAGCGAACAATCGCTTATGGTACTGCGGACTTTACTGAAGAATACTGATTTATACTGGCTTTGAGGAGGTATTGAATACGATTTCAATATTTTAAATATCTCATAAAATTTGTAGTCGCTCACAGCATAAGTATTTTCATAACTGCTGTTGCCCTCGTTTGTTCACTAATATAGATATTGTGGTCTTCTATTTAAAATTACTAATGTCGTAATTAACTAATGGTTTTTCCATTCGTAATCACAAGAGAACCTGAAAACTATACGATTTTTCAGATCAAGAAACTAGACTGCGCGTAAATAAGTTTAATAGCGGCGTTTTCCCTGAAAGAAAACGCATATTAAAATACTTACCTAATTCGAAGCTTATATAAAGAGATAGGCATATCCGTTACCCGTAGGCTTATCTTACTCATGTTTGATGACGTATTTCCGTCGACTCACCAGCAGATGGCGCCACCATGGTGAACTTATAAAAGAACATGGCGTCCACTTTGTCCTCATTGGCTTTTATTCACCAGGCAGATTTAAAAAGTAAGCTTCGAATTAGGTAAGTATTTTAATATGCGTTTTCTTTCAGGGAAAACGCCGCTATTAAAAGTACTTGACCGTAATTCGAAGCTTATATAATGAGAAATGTTTGTTTTCGCCTGGTGAGTGACGGAAACGCCAATGTGATTCTAATTTATTTTTAGGAAAATAATATTATACAATGTTGTATGTATGGTATCTAGATTTATAATTTTACCATCTTGAACAACTTCATATGTAATCTTAAACAGACTAAATAAGGAATCTTATTTAAGGAGTAGTAAGTATTCCTTCTATTGACAGGATTAAATAATTGCGAATTATTATTATATTTGATTGGTGGTAGTAGCTGACATTATTACTCGACGATAATTTTTTTTTGAAATTCATCGTCAATTACCTCGTGTTAAGGATTATTTTGATCTTACCACCACCACCAATTCTTAGAAGCTGCTGTTGACCGGGTAGTGCCGGGGCTAGAATAGTTGGAGAACCTCTAACAGTCATAAATAAACTATTAGACTGTGTAGTCTCATATCGGATACTCTGATATCCTAATTTCTATCTAGAATAAAGGATTCAATTGATTAGTCGTAGGTGTCATCTTTGTTTACAATAGTTTTCCAACGAGATTGTCTGAAATGAAAATGATCAGTTTCGGACTCTTGATTCGGGCCTAAAAGTAGTACCTATGACGTGACTTAATACAATCGAGCAAAGTTAGATCGTGGTTGCGGCGACCTAAGCATAAAATCACTATGACGAGAAACCTGAAAAATGTTCTCTTTGTATCAATACTTGGTAATATTGAACTAAGTCATCAATCCCAATATCAATGAATATGTGACTTAACTTTCTTTACATTTTTAAAGAAATCGACCAAGATAATATGTTTAACCAAAACATGCGAACTATGTAAAGTTGACTAACGGTTTCTATATTATCAAGAACAGCAACAACAGATTTATGTAACAGAATCGTATTATATAATAACCATGAATAAAATGCAAGTCAGTTAAAACTGTAAAATTTATAAGTATCTTAAAAGGTAGGTCTCAAGGAGCTCAATAGTAGAAGTTTTTGATTTAATATCTGTTATTTACCTCTTCGCCCCCCCCCTCCCACATTTCCACAGATTCTCTATGTGAGGTGGTGGGAGACCTGTCGAGGTGTTTAGTAGAAGGAAAGAAATAATGTTTATTAGGTTCTTTTGCAGGTTCTGCAGAACGAATGGAGCTTACAGAGCTCTCGCTTTGAGATCTGCCCTCTATTATTACCTTGTGCCATCGCGGCACCACAAACACTCCTGTTGACCGATTAAGGTGTGACAGCATCTTGGGTATTAAAAATGGTGGTGAAAGTAATATCCACACATTACAAACAGGCCTATCATGTGTAGTGTTCTCCATTTCATAATAGGAATATTGTTTGTAGGCAATCTTGCCTTAGTGGTGTTTGAAGCAGGATGCTCACAAAAAATACCCGGAGGAGCTGATACATATGGTATCGGCTCGGAATGCAGTGTATGGTGAAGTCAATTTGATGTCGGACCATTACACGCAAGCTGACGAGTTAAGTTCGTCAAGGCAATTGATTTGGTCTCGTCCCTCTGGGGGGATGGACTACAACTGCTTTGAATGAGTACAGACTGTAACACAGTACCGGTATATGATTTCGAATCATGTGTAAGATTATCAACATCTCTATTGATGCAGTGCAATCTTTGTTATTCTAGGCCCTCGAGCCTGTTAGAGAAATGTTTTCTAGCTGGGCTCCCAAGCGAAATCTGACGCGTCCGTGGTAAGAAAGCATCTCGGATGGAAAGCTTGTAAAATTGTCGAGAACCGGTAATTGCGGACCCACTATTGGAGTTCCACTTGCACCACTCCGTGCACTACTATTTTCTTCAGTGGGTTGTCGGTTAGGGGATTGACCGAATGTGACGCTGAGGTAAAGCTACCTCTAGGCACTGCGAAAGTGGTAAAATTCAAAAGACCCACCAAGTTTGAATTTTCTTTAAAAGAACTAAGTTTCTTTGATTTGGTGTTAAATAATCTTCCTTTTATGTCTAATATCTTTTCTTTTGGTCCTTTTATGTCTAATATCTTTTCTTTTGGTATTGGACTTTCAGGTAGTTCTATGTCTATCGCATAACGATATGAGAGGTTTCTTTGGGAACCTATTATTGTTTTCTCCCAATTGTCTAACCATCCCTGGGTTTGAAGAGTTTTCAAGGCTATTTGTACGTGTTTGTGAAGAGTAACAGGATTTTGATGCGCAAAATGAGATTTTGTGTAGGTAGACGAGTATTTGAATACTCTTATTCTATAGAAATCGAGGCACCCAGATGGTGAGAAACGAAAATGTTTTGGGTGCGGCTTACCCGAGCGGAAGACAAGAATGTGCTCGGAGAAAGAATAATGTACACTACGTCAGCTTTATCATGAAAATAAGCTTGACTGAGATGTATTTTGCACATCCAATCTCGTGGTTGGAGGAAATCTGGTAAACGGAACATGCTGAAAGATAGAATTATTCTGGCTTCACAAAGGCGTACAATGTCCTAAAACTGAATTCTGGGCGGATGACCCATCGCTATTTGAAGTTAGGAAAAGTGGAGAAACCAAACTTGGTGACAAAGGAACTAGTTTTAGAGTGCCTTGAGCATTCATCTTTTGAACCATTGCACAATGTGGTCATTTCAGTTAAAAAGGAAACCTGTATGGATTCTTAAGTATTTAAAGCAATTGGTATTTCACCATAGTCAAGTTTTCCATAGCATTTTAACATAAAGTGAAAATTTACAACTTTGTCAGGACGGGACTTGAACAGAGTTCGGTGTAAATTTAAATGTGGGAAGGTTATCAGTTTTGAGCAGGATTCGAACCTGCGTCCTCTCGAATACCGTGCAGGACGGATTGGAGTTTCTGGATAAAGGGAATGCGGTACCCTTTTATAAATTTAAAACTTTTTGGTACTCTCGTTCCTTACCAACGTATTTTGTACAGAGTTAACTGACCGACATAGAATGACAGGGTCATATCATTTAGTGTTTCCTTTGCTGGTGTGGGCAGAGGATGTTAGACCTCTCCTCGTCTCTTTGAGAGCCTCGAGCTCGGAAATTTCGTAATTGAAGGGACATCCTTGCATGGTTACTTAGTATGTTATCGTACGCCTGGTTACTATCGTATATTACAATTATTATAGATACACAATATTGTACATACCCCTCGAGGGTGGTTACTGGTTAGTGTTTCCTTTGCTGGTATGGGCAGGGGATGTTAAGCTTCTCAGTCTCTTTGAGAGCCTAAAGCTCAGAAATTTTTTAATTGAAGGGACATTTACTGTCGTATGCCCAATTATTATGGATATTGTACACACCCCTCGAGAGTGGTAACTGTATACAGGCCTAAAAAGGCTCTTCGTACAATGGAATCTGGACTCTATTCGATGGAGATCTGATCTTGACGCCTGATCCTCTCGAAGGCTGGCGTAATGATTTGGATGAACTTTTTTTTCGGGGTCATCCTTTTTGGAGATCGAAGACCAAAATGCATGCCTTCCCGAGTGCCGTTGAAAAGGCTTCAGCCTCGAAAATGTATGTGTTTGAAGACGATATTTTATCAAGGTTCATTTTTAAGAATTGGGTCTTTGTCAATTCTGAGAATAATATATGAAATCAGATCTATGGCCGCAAGCCATTTGTAATAAATTGATAGAAGATTTATGGAAATCCTATTATTAAAGTAGGTTTTAATTTTGTCATAAATATTTTCAAAGAAACTTAAGTTTTTCAAAAGATTCTCTTTGTTTTAAAATACAAAAGGTTTTGGCAGCAAAAGCCTTTTGGCAGAAAGAACCTTGTCAGCTTTTACAAAATGTAGCAGGGATTCGAATTTTCGGATCTCCCCGTTTTTGTTTAGGTTGACGAACCCAGGACTATGATTTTACAATAGTGGGTATCAGCATATTATCTTATCTAGGCAATTTGTCGCCAAAACGTGTCTATCAACCTCTTAGGTTATACTGTGTCTTAGGATCTTGGGTAACCGAAATCTCTTTTAATGCTGTCCCTATATAAAATACGAAGCAAGGATGATTGTTTCTATCATCCTCGTAATTTAACCTCTGATCTGTGAAGAAATTTACACTTGGTCAGGACCAGTGTTAGGTAATAAGAAATAACTCACCTATTTCCATCATCCTTATCTGGTTTAGTGGAAGTCGGCTTCTTTTACTCCACTTACGACAATGCACGTGGCGTCGCGATCGCCTTTATTTGAAGTTCGAGCTAAATGAGCTGGAACTGTAGCTATTTGACGTACCTAATACAGTAACTGGAGCTCAGAGCGCGCTTCTGAAATACTCCACTTGGAATTAGCTCACTTTCTAAGGATGGAGGATTCATTTCTATCAAGAAACCAAACTAAAAGAAATAGTATTATGTTAGGTACCTAAAATTTAAGTACTACTTTCATGGTGAACATTTAGTTATTACTTTGACACACTCGTACGTATTCAGAAACTTGGGATGATTACGATTTTACCCATAATAGGCCATATTTTTACATGTATAGGAACATCTAGTAATTAATGTGCCATTATGTGGGTAGGTATAAAAATATTTTGAAAATATTTTCTATATTCGGCGGTACTTACGCTGTACATACACGAAGCAAATAATATCTAAAAAAAAAGTATTAGTACCTATGAATACAATCTATAAAATCAGTTTGATATTAGCTGTAACTAAAGATATTAAATAAAAGATACTGCAACCTCGAAAGGTTTACGTGCTATTTTAAAATAATAGGTTATTTCACGTTATGACGTATCACACTCATATGTGATCGTAAAAATATGAAGTAAAAACATACCTGAGACTTAAACGAACGGTTAAACCGTTAAATATGTCTGTAGGTTCACTTACTTCAATCACAAGTCACTTGTTTTAAATTCACTGTATATTCAAACGAACGGCAAAGCCGTTAAACAATTATTTCTGTAAATTCACTAACTTCATCCCAAGTCACTTTTTATAACTTTACTAGGTATATAACTAGTAACTAGAAAAAATAAATGCACTAGCAGGTGTTCCTGCTATAACCTTTTGCTACGGGAATCAAAACGCCAATGAGGACAAAATGGACGCCATCTGCATTTATAAGTTCACAGGTGGCGCCATCTGCTGGTGAGTCGACGGAAATACGTCATCAAACATGAGTAAGATAAGCCTACGGGTAACGGATATGCCTATCTCTTTATATAAGCTTCGAATTACGGTCAAGTACTTTTAATGTTACTTAGATTTAAGGTTTGTCTGTCAACTGCACAAACTTTTGATATTAATTAACTTTCTCATTGATGTCGCTGTTCGCTCTTCGCGATTTTGTTTTTCTTAAATTGTTTCCAAATTAAAACGTAAACGTTTTTGACCCGATTCAAATCTTCCCGCCAATTTAGATTCGTGAAGGTTCCACGTATTAACCAATAGCAAGGCTCATTCAACCGAGCATACACTAGCCAATGGGGAAGACGCGAAACCGGACATGCAAGATGGCGTGAGACTCGCTTCTCTCGGTCGACACGCAGCGACAAGTTTCCTTCATAAAATTCCAATAATTCATCAAAGTAAATAATTATCTTCCAAATTAAGATTAACATACCGGGATCCCGCGGGAGTGACTTTTGGTAAATTAAATCAAACATTTATAAGTTAGTGTGAACGGCATCGGCGAGGCACCACGCCAGAGCAACTGGTGCAAGAGTAATCGACCAGAGTGAGGACAGGGATTCGTTGCGGTGGACCCTGAGGTAAGTGTACGTACTTGCTTTTGGTTTCTACCTTCTCGTGAACCACCCAACCTTTCTATTACGGCGGGAAGATTCTAGTACATAAATTCGTTTCCCGACCCAGAGTGACGTCAAGGGCTCCCACGGCAGGGCCGATTCGTCACAGTCGCTATTCGTTGATTGAAATGTGTTTTTTTTTTTCATTTATTGATCTATTAAGATCGGTTCTTAGAAAAATTTGTGATATTGACTTTAGATTTCAAAAATCGAATAAAAGAATAGCATCGCTTTACAGCATTTTCAAAGGTCTAGATGGGAGGACAAGGTAATACCTTGTCCTCCCATCTAGACATAAATAATTACATTGAAGTATGCATTATATTCTTGAAAAGGTTTTTGAAATTTCCTTCTCGTATATTCTGTTGCTGGTGAAGCTGTACATGGATTTAGTTTGTTTTAATCATGAAAATAAAGATGTCAACTAAATATAACATGTTTGAATCGTCCAAGCCGTTAGTACAGTCCTGGGGTATCCTTCCGAGGGCTTACCCGGGGCTGCCAACCGTAGGCTGTTTGGTAGAATACGTGCATAGCATTCATGTAGGATTTTCCTCACGTTAAAAAAGCCGTTAGCTCACGACGTGCGATGACGATATTTCATATTATTGTTGGGACTCAGGAAGGTTCTTAGCCACTTCCAGTGGACCCAAGTCAGCCAGAAGTGGATGTAGCGCTTTCAATAAATAGGAAAATACATTATTGTGATTGATGTCGCAGAAAATAAAAACGTTAATCTTCCTAAAAAGGGCAAACGTTAGGCTACAAATCATTATCCAACTTTAGTTCGCCCAAACAAAAACGCTGCTTCAAAACTTGAGTGGAGATATTGAGTGGAGCATTTTCCTTACATTAAGCGATGTCCTCGTGATGCGAGTTCCGCCCGATATCCGTATTTACTCGCAATTGTATGTGACAGCGACGCGAGATCATTCTGGAAGGGATTCCTTTTATTATCGCTGAATGGACACAATTTCGATATGTTTCTGTGCTTCGCGTGATTGAGGTGTTTCAATGTGATGGTAAAGTGGGTGATTTGTCGATAAGGCGGTATTATCTCTAAACAATCCTCGATGCGGAAATTATTTTTACGTTTTTTATAAAGCACCGTCTCTTTTTAAAAGTTCATGTTCTAATTAACATAATTACATAACATTCACATGGCAGTTTCGGATCTAGGCTAGATCCTAGAAGTTTAGTAGATAATAGAATAATTTGTGATGCCGGAGAGAGTGCAAATCTGTCGGTCTCTATAAGCCTCGATATTTTTTTTTTATTAACTACTAAAACACACACGTTTTCCACCACTGCTTATTATGGCTGGGAGCCACGAGTAAACCCTAGATAACCTTTTATGTTCATTAACCAGAATTTCTGAGTGAAACATTTACAAGTCTTATAAAATTAATTTTTAACAGTTAGATAAGTGATAAGCTATGTCCAGTCACAAATTCTAGCTATCATGTCAATAAGCCCCGGATTGTGATACCACTAAAACTTACCAATAAAAATGTTCTAATATAGCAAATATTTCTTGATCAATATGCATTGACACACCCGAAACTCAAGTGTATTGCGCGCGTCCCGTCCCCTTCGACGACTAATCAACTCTGCAGACCACGTCGGTGGCGGTTGTAATCCCTCTGGACTCTTAGCCAAGGGGTCCCTTCGCGGAAGAGGGAAATTGTTAGTCGATGTGATCTATTATAGTAATGTAATTGTGTGAGTGCTTCGCGTGGAACAGAGCAGGTGCGTGATCGAGGACGCTGGAGGAATTTTTGTCGATTAGTTTCCGTAACAAATGTTAATGGTTTAAACATAGCTGAGTGTTGATATTGTTCATTCTGATGGCAGTCAAAATGCGTCTACTGAGTTCGAAGATTTTTGTAAATAGACAAGAGCATAGTTAACGGTCAAGATATAAATATCTAATATGTATCTAATGGAGGCCTGTCAAGTGCTTACATACATACAGTCGCACCTTTATCCCCGTAGTGGTCAGTAACTCATAGTTATTTGGCCCACAGAAAAGCTGCAAGCCTATTGTCGTGTTGAAATAGACAGGAGCCGATTGTGCCTACCTGCTGTTGTAATTTTCAAGCCGCGCATAAACCTTAAACTTGGCTGAACGCCTGCCATCTTAGTGCTTTACGTAATGATGGCTTATAAATCTGGAATTTCAATAAATGTAAGTCTGTGTCGACCATTTGGCAAATATTATATCACTTTGTTATAACGTTTGTTTTCAGTTCAAATGGAAATCAATGTCCTATACTCGTACAACTCAAAGCTCCTGCAATCAGTAAACATGAAGCACAATGTCGAGTGCGTGCAGCCCCCGTAATGTTGGAAGCGTCGTCCCAGGGGACGGAGGCGGTAATAGGGGATGTAATTGTGACGTCATCGGACGTAATTGTGACGGAATTAGTGTTGAAGTAACTCAATTAACGTGACTCAAAGTAACGCCAGCCGTTTCGTTTGAAATACGAGCGTTGGTTTTAATTTATTGGCTAATGTATTTTATTACAGAGAGATTTTGTCTGTAGGTAAGAGAGGGAAGATTTGTTTATTACAATCGATCAACGTTTAAACTTCTAAAGACATTTCAAACATCCTTTTGCCATTAGCAAGTTTATTCTGATGTAACATAGACTATAATATATATCATCATGTTACTACACAAAGGAGCACAGCAGTTATAATAAATGGCAATAAGTCTGAGTCTCAATACGTTACTATAAATACGGGCATTTAAGGATTCAAAGAGTGCTACGAGGTTCGTAGTACGTCACAGGCAAAGCAATGGGGCACAGTACGTAAGTTATTAAAAACTTTTGAATTAAATTTTGAGATGACAGTTTGTTTTCTAAAAATATTTGAACTTCTAATCCAAACATTTTGAGTTATGACACTTGCAATCTGCGAGTTTCGTTTTAGAAATGAAAAACACAAACGTGTTTTCTTCGAATTTGTTCGCAAGAAAACGCGTTCGGAGTTTATTTGACAAATGGCGACATAAATTGGCATTAGTTCGTTCGTGACGCAGCGCTGTCACTGAATTATAAATAGGGTAGGCAGGATTGGGGCGGCTCAGGGTTACAGATAGTTATGATGTATCCTCTACAAGGAAGATACTGCATTTTTGCTGACGAAATCACAATTATAATATAATAAACATTCAGATGTTTATTACTTATTGAGATAAGAATACCTATATACGTGCTTATCCTGATGTTTGTCAGGTTTCTGGTGGAGGAAATAAATGCATTTTGTTGTTTGGTTTGGTTGCAGTAAGAGAGAAAAGCGGTAAAGAGTGTATCATTGTAACGGTTTAAATCATTTTAGTAAACTACAAACCCCCTTTTTATTTTTACGAGAGGGAAAAATCCTCAGAGGATGTTATGCCGGACTCTTACCGACTAAAAAACCTCATGTAACGCCCAACAGCCTGTGATTGGGAGCCCCCGGTAAGCCCTCGGAAGGATGTCCCGGGACGAGGATGTCCCGGGACAACTACTAAACCCCTTTATTTACGTGTGCAAAACCATCATGAATGCTATGTCGGACTATTACCGACTAAAACGATGCGGTGATTTACCAACAGACTACGGCCGGGGGCATCAGGTAAGCCCTCGGAAGGATGTCTCTGGAGACTACTAACCACCTGGGTCCGTTTAAGTCACACGTAAATACATACAATAACGTTAATATTAATATTCTATTAATATATTTGCAATAACGCACTGGAGTAGCAGCATGATGATAAGTGTGTACCTATTATAAGTGTGTACCTACCTATGCAGTTTTCTCGCTCAACGAATAGGCATTGCTATTCAAAGGGGGAATGTTGCTAGTCTTTTGGGCACAATGCCACGGGGGCCTTATTTAGGTTTAGTTTAGATAGTAATAATGTAAATATAGATATGTAATAATTATGTTTCTCTGTAATTATAAATTACTGTTCTGTAGTTTTATTAAATTATCAAATAAAAACATACACGTTTTTCCTCTTTGTAATATTGATATAGACAATAGGCCATTTTATTTTCATTCACAATATATATTGTGACAGACTTTTTATTAATAAAACCCATGTCCCTCCCTCGCCCCTCCCCCGCACAACCCTGCTCTGTACCATCGGCAGACGCACAGACGTAATTAATTCCGTATGTTACATCCTATATTGGGTTCGATGGTTGGAATGCTTTGTGGTGTTAAAAATTCGTCGGAAATTACAGAGTGGCGACAAATGAATAGGCTGGGAAGGGAATACGTGATTGGTTTTATGTACCTAAATCTGTTTTGTTCATGTGATGTGGAGTTATTTCGGCTATCAATTTCTTTTTACTCGCGGCAATCCCTCATGGATACTATGTCAGAATTTTACCTAGGACGACGAACAGATCTCTGCCCGTCTTCAGACCCGCAGACGGCGGAACTCGGGTGGAAGAGTCTCTCCCGCTCCCTTACCGCCCTAGCGCTCCCGCCGCGCCCTCGTTTGTCATCTAATGCCAGGCTAACTGACATGAGTCGACAGAAAAGTATCTCTGTCTCTACGTTCGAAGGCATTGACATAAAAGACATATTATGGACTGCCTAGTGGTTTGAAGCTAAGTGTCAGATAGCTCAGTGGTACTGTGAAGGAAGGGGTTAGAGGTTGTTCCTAATTCACACAAAGGGAGGATCCTATGACCAGGCTAGGTCATCGCGCCTGTGGGCCGAAGCCTAACAGTTGATGTTGTTCGTGACATTCATCGCCACGAGAACTTTGATATCGCGATGCGTCTATTCTGTGGCGTCCGCCAAAGTATGAATACAACTGCCGTACCTGTCTTTCGAACATGTTCCTGTCGTACGGGAAATCTCTCCACACGGCATTAGCTAGTTAGGTATAACTTATGACTAGTTATATAAGCAAGGTGTTTAAAATCTAAGCGAGGATCACATATTCCTACACATAGATCAACATTAGCATATCTAGCACGATGCGTCGCATACTGTCGGTGTCGCATCTCGACGCGATTGCAGCAGCGCGTGGCTTCATCTAAAACGTGACCTACATAACCACCTCGCCACACTGGCACTGTGCCTCTATTAGAATATCAACCTTCCCCCGCCTTCTCAGTGTTTAGTTCACAGAGACATATCATCATAATTATGACTCAGAAATATGAAAAAAGAAAGTTAGAAATATTATCTAAAGTGAAGCAATTGTTATGCGTACACTAATATTTTTGTATTTAGCTAGAGCTATTTGCTTTTTGAAGTATATTAACTATTTGGCCTGTGACATACATCGATCCACGCAACAAAATAACAATTTGTCAACATGTCTGAGGAAAGTAAACAGAACATTACTTATGTTGTCCTTCCTCTCTCCTATGTTGATACATAATATATACACACAAATACAGATATCACTCTCAAGTCCTCATACCTAGTCATCGTGCTGAGAACCTTAACGATACAAACGTGACACAAGTGACCGTGTTGCAAGTGGCGACAAACGGCTTTAGTAACTACAGTGTATAGTTGGCCCTTCTATGTAACTTGTATCGTGTGTTCAGTGAATACATTTAGGCCACGATGTGCCAAGAACAGTATCCACCTTCTAGGTAAGTCCTGTTGCGAATCTCTACCGAGTTACGCAGCAAACGACAGGGTCATCGTAGGCTGTTATACGCCCATGATTAAAAGCCTCCATGAAAAGGGGCCTGAGGACGGAGAGAAGGCTCATCGCCGTCCTAACAGAAGCATGCCCAAGACAACGGCGTGTGAAATGAACGAGCGTGCGATGTGAAAGATTCATTCACGCCCTAATAAGTGGGATAGACCCGAACCAACCCCCAAGACGTGGGTTAGTACCCGAACCCCTAGGTGAGGCCACGGTAGTCAAAGTCTGTCAAGAAACCTGGGACATCCTTTCGGGGGCTTGCCCGGTGCTCCTGGCCGAAGGTAGGGAAACGTGTGACTTTAGTCGGTAAGAGTCCGGCATAGCATCCATGTGGGATTCCCCGACGTAAAATAAGGCAATTATATAGTAACACAATATATCCGGCCCGGTTCAACGGACCCTTACTAGCGTGTATATCTATAGTATGTCTAATAAGATATTGATCCTTTTGCATTTCCCCGTCCAAAGCGTTCATCCAATAGGGTAAAAAACAAATTAGGGTTATATTCTAAAAGAAGTTTGGTAGTAGGCTTACTCCGATATAAGTATATGCTTTAAAACCTGCAATTTTCAAAAACTTTAGCCGATGAATTTTCACGCGTAAAATGATGCGATATAAGCCGAAAAATTATGTAGATATGCATTGAAAAGATAATGAAAAACCTTACTTACACATAATGTTTTAGTATTATAAATGTAAAGGTGTGCGTGATTATACGTTGTTTGTCCTTTTCTCACGTCGCTCGGAGGGCCAATCAAAATGTTTTAGTAACGGGAGAATGTTGTAGTTCTGGTGAACGGTAGTTTACTTTTGTTCCCATAAAATATCGTGATTGACCAATCACCTTTTTAAATGATTGAGAAAGGCCTACTTCCGGTGGTGGGCTGTGAAGTTTATGCTAGACATACATACACAAATAGATCGAAAAATACCACTTGTAATGTATCAAAATACCTATTTATGAACTCGGCCGGTTTCTCACTATGTGGCATTCTTGGTGACTACTATCATTCACTTTGCTACTATACTATATTACATTCTCGACAGATCGGAGATTTTGTACTTAGGTAGCTACATTTGACATTGAATGATACAGCACTATCTGAACATGACGGCTTTTCTTGAATTTGTCTTGTTCCGCTTCAAATAGGTACTACTCTCATCTCATAAAATACTACACGCATAATTTGAAAAGAAAAGAACGACGCTTGAGTGAGTTATTAAACGTGTCGCTTGAAGGTTTCGACATCCGGTAGACTGAAAGATACGGCGTATATCGGCCCTTAAGTAGCGCAATAGATCTTGTGTGTTCTACTAAAGAATACCTTAATAAAGCTGGTGTGACGTGTTGGCCCGTCACCGTTGATTGCGCCAATATCGCGCACATCTATCTTGGCACTTTACTGCTATATTTATAGGGCCAGGTTATATCCCGCGGTATAGACTATTTATGTACATGGATGTTTTCAAAACCCACACAAAATATAATCAAATTAAACATTTGCAATTGCTACGGGTAGATAACTGGGCTAGAAAGAATATTTTTAAAGAGCTGACAAATCTATTCAAAGTTGTCTGGAAGAAATCGCTGAAAACGATAAGACCGCCGGCGCCGATAGTACGTAGAATAATTGAAGTACTTATTTATATCTTGTAAAACTTAATTATGGTGTAGATTAAAGTATTTTTTATCTATCCATCTCATCTTTATAGCGGTGAAGATGGAAATTAACTTACGTAATATAAAAAATGGAAGGGAGAAAGTATTCATAAAAATGTGCTGTCCTGGGTATTATGCAAAGCCGAAAACAGCAGTTTATCTTCAGTAGCAGTCATTGTTAACATATTCGTTAGTCGCAGGGTACTCGACAGTAGGTAGCAGTAAATTTAATGTACTAGTATTTCCTTTAAACCTAATCTGCCAAAAATTTGCGAAGTGTATTATTTGCTCCTAGCTGACCCGCGCAACTTCGTTTGCGTCGCATAAGAGAGAGAGAGAGACAGAGAGAAAGAGCGCTATTATTTTGATATCATGTTTCCCGTCATTTACCCCGTTGCGTTTACTCCCGTCGCATCGCTACTATTCATAATTTTAGAAATAATTAACGTTACTGTGATCGAAAACCTTCCAAAAACGCGAGATAGCACCCAAACCCACTTAGGTGAGGCCATAGTGGTAGCCGTAGGTCTGTTGGAAGTTCTGGGTTGACTACCGAGGGCTTACTCGGGGCTCCCAACCGTAGGCTGTTAAGCAGGATACGTGTGGTTTTTAGTCTTTAAGAGTCCGGCATAGCATATGTGTAGGAATTTCCTCACTTTAAAAAAATGTAACTGTGAGCGAACCTTAAAAGATAAATAAATAAATAGGTATTGTGTTTTAGAACTTTTTAAAAGGAACAATTTTGTAATAAATTATTTTCCTGTAACTTCAACCATTTACGCAGAGGCGCAACGGATACTCTAACGACTAAATGTTTTCTGTTTTAGAAACATTTCTTATTGCTGCACCGCTCCTATTAATCTTAGCATTATGTTATGTAGTCTTAAGCCATTCTCAATAAATGTACCTACTTACTATCGAACAGTTAAATTTGAAACCCTACCAGTACTTACAGTAAGGCTTGCCTTGGTATGATGTGATCATGGTCCCTTTGCAGCGTGTGTCCAATCCAACTACACTTCCGACGTTTGATCTGTTGGTGGATAGGGGACTCACTGCAGCGTTCCAATAGGCTTACGTTGGTGATTTTCTCGGGCCCGTATATACCGAGGATCCGTTGGAGGCAGCGGTTGACGAAGACTTGTAGCTTGTAGCTGGTGCGAAATGTCTTTAGTGACGTTCCATGTCTCGCATCCGTATAGCAGTTAGCAGTACAGTTTTAACGTTTACTTTGTTTTGAGTTTCACTCTTCGAGTCCATTTTCGCGACTGCCTACGGGGCGCAGCTGTGTGAAGGTTGTTCTAGCCTTGGCGAGTCTCGAAATAATGTAGGGTACTCTTCTATCCCATCAGTTTCTGACACGACACTCCCGAGGTACGTGAATTAGTGCCTCCACCTCATCTCCAGCGTCTGTCGATTTTATTTTCAGTCCAGCCCCTCGCTGCCTCCTCCTGCACGTTGTCCTGCAGACATACATGACGGCGTGTGTGTGCTTTAGCAGGCACAGGTCATCGGCGTCATTTAAATCCTCCAGGATATCAGGTTGGTCCCCATTTTATGCCACGCCGCTTGTTATTTGCGGTATTCAGCATTATACCATCTATTTTCTATGGATGGTTGTTAACTATCCTGTTATCTTCATAACGATTCTCTATGGTAGGTACAGTATGTATTTTCAAAAGAGTTCGTGAACTCTATGTTTAAATTCTTTTTCAGAATATTGATGACATTTCATTGATGTCATTTGATACACGTAACGTCTACTACATTGATACATGTAATAAAATTCTAACACGCCGGTGTTTGTATGTAAATTGTTTATACTGAGGAAAATTCTATACTGAGGAATAGCTTTAATCATTAAACTCTATTTTGAGTAGTAAGCAAACGGAAGATTCTACGCTACTTGATGAGTATGATTAATAAATACCTCTAATTTCATAAATCTTATGTGACGTAAACAAAGTTGCGAGGGTCAGCTAGTTAAAAGATAAAACAATAGGTTTCTTCTTACCTAAAAACTATTGTTACAAATTTTATGGTAATAATAGACATTCTTTGAAATGTGCATTTTTGGTATTGTTGTGACTTTAATGACACGTTTAAAGTACATAGGTATGGGATAGATGGCGCTCGCGGCTACGTCAGCGTGAAATTTTACTTCCCGCTTCCCATGGGAACGTACTCCCTGAATAAAAAGTAGCCTATGTGTTATTCCAGATTATAATGTATCTCTGTACCAAATTTCAGCCCGATCCGTTTAGCCGTTTGGGCGTGAAAGAGTAACAAACATCCACACTCACAAACATTCGCATTTATAATATTAGTAAGATACTTCTCGCGTTTATAAAGCAAGCAGTGAGAAATTGGTGTATCTATCACGGTGAATGCTCCGAAGACCTATTCAGTTATCCGTTTCAACACGACTTATTGTTGTGTTGTAATGGATACGAACAAACTGTCACTGACACAGCTATTGGAAGTTTAAACAGATCTTCAACTTGGCTAAGCGATGAACATGTTGCTAGTTTTATAAGAGAATTAATTTTATTTTGGCTGTCATCGGCTTTCTCGTTGGCATAAACGTTGTACCTAAGGAGCTTTGCTGAAACATACAATACTCCTTTGTCATGTTAATCATAGGGTTTAGTACAACAGTTGAAGCAGCCTGGCTTGAACACAGGGTCGATTCGTCCGTAGTCACTGGAGCTACGAACCCGGAACGACTGTGTGTGGCCGCTGCTGACCTACATCTTGTGTGTAGTATCTCTGGGTCACGTGTTATTGTGAGTACGGGCGTGTCTATTCAATCTGTTACGATGAATGTGTCTAAATCATTCATTTCAGCGGTATCCTATCGATTTGTCCCAATGGGCTCAGGTATCGGTCACTACGTAGGCAAATAAAAAGGTATCTAGTTAATTTCCAAAAATAGCTGTAAGAAACAGTCGTTGGTCACTGACTCAATGTTCTGTAAATTATCACAGCGTTAAGCTTCTTTCGCTGTAGCTGGTTCTGAGAAGGGTGACCGCTTTATGGAATTCTCATTGAAGTTTTGACAATGAAATATAGGAAATCTATACAGAAGTCAAGCGAGGTCACGATTAAATACAATTTAATCCATCTGAACGGTCTACAATGACAGTAATTAAGTTACCGTTTCGCAGGTAACAAGTAGGTTGCACTATTTAACTTGGCCGCTCCCACTCATAGCAATTATAGCAAGTTATTAGGTAACCATTTTTGGGTCATAGTATTTAATTATTTAAACTAGTAATTCCTTTTACGACTGAACGGTAATTGGAGTTAGGGTTTTTCATGTGTGGTAAAAACTAGTTTACAATATAATAACGAATGGTGTCCGAACGCCACCCGCTTGGAATTCGATTCCCGTTCCTACATCCCGCGGGAACTTTGGCAGACTGTAGTCCATGCTTGTATCAAATTTCAGCCAGATCCATTCACCCAGTATAGTGTTAAAACGTAACAAGCGCCACCCATTCATTCATCCATACTTACAAATTTTAGCGTGTATCATAAATATATATTATGTATAAAGATACATGTTCAAAAAAACCTGATGTTGTCCAGTGATAATGAAAGTCACTAATAACTAAACCTACGACAACTCGTGCGATACAAACGTGTGCAAGCGGTGCAGCGTAGCGCGCTAACGAAGCCGTGTTCAATCTGCTACGTGGCCGCTTCGAGTGCTACGGCTATTGTAGACCCGCTACGAATATTGTACAGCTACAAACTGGTGACCGGAACGTTCATTTGATTGCGCTCTGCTGTTAGAAAAATGATTTTTTTTATTTGATGTTTTATTTTTGATATTTACTTAAAAAGTATAATCAAACGGCTTTTAAGAATAGCGTTAGTATTAAATTTTTTTTTGGACTGTATAATGATGCAAAGTGCTGAAGTCCAATAGCAAACCATTATATTATATTATCATTTATCACCTCACCTATTATAAAATTTGTTTTTATTCCACGTTATAGGTGGTGAGTCTTTTGACTGGTGCAGATATGACTACCCGCTGTTGAAATTTTTATTAAGTCACCTTTTCACAGAACACTGGGTCAGCGGCGCAATGCGGGCACCACTAAACGTTTGATGACATGATGTTAGATAGAAAGCACACAATTATGTTCCCAATTGTTTGATGACTACTCAAGTCATCAAACAAATGGGACCGAGTTTGCCAATCTTAACGTCGCTACGATACACAATGCTTTCATCAGTTTAAGACAACATAACCTTGCATCTCATGAACAATCATGTGCAATAGGTTTAAAACTACAAAATTAAATTCCTATGAGAAGCGGCTACAAGAACAAAGTTTCACGCGGACGGCCATCTAGTACTGTATATTTGAGAACATGGGTGTACTCTCTCTATGAACTCTGCTCAAACTCATTGCTCACGTTATTGCAAGGTTCGCTTGAGGTGCGACGACCTGACCTCGCACTAACGTTGTGTAAACCTCACTTTACGACAACTATGGAGCTGTTATTAAATACTTGGAAGTAATTGTGGGGCAAACTACCTACTTGCTAAACTAATTGAAAGTTGAAGTTTGTAATTAATGGCGGCCGTGAAACTGAACTGTGGTAGTTACACACGTTTTACTACATTGAAAGTGTCTTAAACTGAATTTCAATGAAGATAATTAAAATTCAGCATGAATTATTTGATTTAGAATAGACTCAAATCTTTAAAAATTAAGTTTGTTCTTAACTTTTGCGTAAGTGTTTAATTTTTAACGTAAGGAAAATCGTACATGGATGCTACGCGGCTCTTACTGACTAAAACCCACACGTTCCCTACCTACTGCCTCCGATTGGGAGCCCCGGATAAGCCCTCGGAACGATGACCCCAGGATACCTAACAGACCTTGGCCACCACTGCGGCCTCACTTGGATAGGGCTCAGGCGCTATCCCGCGTTTTTGGGGAGTTGTTCAGGTGCTATCCCGCTTCCTGGGGCGTGTGGCGCGCGTGAATCTTTCACGTCACGCTGTCGTCTAGGGCCTGCTTCCATAGGGACGGTGAGCACAAAGAATTCGACATACATACATTCTCTCGAAAAAAGATCACAAATAGCCAACTTCTGCAATATGCCAAGGAAATTAACTGACGTGATGTTATGTCTCATTTCCAAAATGCCTCTACTCGTAATACTGAAAAAAAAAACTTTTGTACATTTAGTCCGCCTACACCTAACCATATCTGTGAAGGCGATATCGAGTGTTTACACGTATTATAAGTTTTACACCTCGTAAGGCTCTCCCTCCACCCTCCACCCTCCAGGCGCGACCTTCCAACCGACTTGCCTCCACCGAAGGCTTGTGAAGAAAAAGGTACAGTTATATTAAACTTTTTTTGATCAGGGTACCCGACAGTCAATACCCTAGAGTTTAAGCTTTAACTTTTTTGCAGGCTAGTTGCTGCAAAGGGCGTTGCGTTTGTAATGATCGTTAAAAGTCAATATTTGTATAGATCGTGAAAATCTTGAGTGAGTTGGTCGGTTTCAATTTTGGGATGATAGAATTTCAACGCAACGCGATGTTATAACTTATAGAACTCGGAACTTCACGCGAAATAAATTTACTTACATTTTATACACTGACGTTTCGGGCACGTTGCAGCGCTCGTGGTCACGGTGTTTTAAGTCTATGTTACGAACATTCTCACGCAACGTCATCTTGCCCAAACTAATTCAATATTAACATGTACTATAGGATCTAGACAATTTAAATACTAAACGTAGATATTATAGAAACATAGTACTCATAGTATTTCTAAAAACATACATAAAATATTAGAAAGCACTCAAACTCCGTAACATTAAGATATCGCACGAATAGTTGACCCGACCCGGGATTCGAACTCAATACCCCAGCATGGCTGAGTCGAATACTAGTAAGTAATATGAACATTTTTAGATTACGTAGTCGATTACCTTTTTTTGTATACTACTTAGGTGGCAGACAAGCTTACAGCCCACCGGAAGGTTACCGCAGCCTGTGGACGTTTGCTACAGAGGCACTACACACGCGCTGCCGACCCCTATTTCCTTACCATTTATCAGTATGGTGAGTTCACATCCTCCTTGCGGCCACAAGTAACCAGCAAGATACTCAAATCTCGCCGGTATACATCCAGTAAGGTATTTATGTCCTAGGGAATTGTTGATAATGGTTGTTTGCTTACCACTTCTGGTAATAATATTTTGGTGAATTATTGAATATCCGTGATGCTGATAATACACGATCTTCTTTAGAGTCACAGTCAGTCACAGATGATGTATGTCTGTTGTCGCTTTGATAACAAGTACTAAAATCTGAAAAATAATAAAGGGGCTACCATATTTAAAAAAGCGATTTTTTGCCATTTTTGGCACAGAAGCCTTCGTGTGTGAGTCCGACTCGCACTTGGCCCGTTTTTTTTTAATTCAATTGAATGTCATTAACCGATTCGTCACGCCTTTATTGCCGAAGGGGTAGGCAGAAGCATATTGTATGCCCACATTTCCACTTTAAGATTTTCCGCCACGTAATAAATGGTGAGCCGTATTGCCGTGTTGAAATGGACCAACTGCTTAATGTATGACTGTATTCTTAAAACTAAGTAAGTAATAAGTAGTCCAGGACTTCACTACATTACGTTGAATGTAATAGTCTCCGTCATCAGATCGGTATGTGCTCATTAGTGGAAGCGCTGATAAAGTGTCCCCTGGCGGTGATTTACCGGGGATTGGGGACATAGCGCCACAGCTTAACATTACGCAGTAGGGCAACGAACATGTAACGTAATAATCCGAGGTGTCAGAGAGCTGTTTTGTTTATCAACTAAATTGTTACGGGTTGGATTGAGTAACATTCATCCAAACAAAAATAATAATTTGAAAGTTTTTTTACTATCCCAACATTGTCTAGACAATTGCGAACATAAATAAATATCTATCTGATTTGTTGTAGTTGTTCAGAATACATTTGGCAGATTTCATTTTTATTCGCAAATAACCCTGTAGAGTAAAATATTTCGAGAGCATAAAATATGGATCGTAGAAAAAAGTAGGAACAAAAATATAGGCCTACTGCAAATTTTAAGCGATGTTAATGCACCAATTAACTACCGGGTTAAAGAAAATGAGTGTCGAATACCACAACTTCTTCAATTATGAGAAGAGTTATTACGGTCTAATAAAATTGTAAGTCTAAGCTGCAAAATAAAGTTTATCGTATTGTACCAATCTGCCCTTTTGTATTTTAAACAAGTTGAACAATTTAAATGAACTTTCATTATAAAGTTTCTATACAACAACAGGCAAGCAAGAATTGTTTGAAGCTTGTTTGAAGCAGCAGCTCCATTATTCAAAAGTATTCAGGAAGTTATTCAATTATCGAACTCTTCAACAGATCGGGGGCCCTATTGCATTTTATCTCTCGGATAAATTGAAACAACCATTTGAAATGGTAATTGATACTTTAGAGATTTCTTTAATATACTGTAGGGTTATTAATTACGAATATTTAAAAAAAAGTAAGGAAATAATTTATGAAACTATTACAATTTAGTTTGTGGGCTATTATTATGTAAGTAAATTAACTTTTACTTAAATTTATAAAAAAAAAACAGCCAAATGCGATCTGATTCGTGCACAAAAACCTGGAAAAAATCACGTTTGTTGTATGGGAGCCCCTACACAGGGTGGAATTTAAAGACGGTAGTTCGAGGGAAAGTACCCTTAATATTGATAATGGCAAGTTTTGCTGAAAGGAAACATTCCTTTATTTTTAAAAATAAGTAAAACTGCATTCAAAGGTTTTTGAAAAATAACCTGCTTGAGCCGGGAATCGAACCTGGGAGATATGAAAAAAGAAACACCTGTAATTTATGATACCAACCGCAACAGTCTATAATAAGGATCAATTTCTTTTAAACAACATAGTAGGTATCTTAAATTATATAAAAAGAATTAACTTCTCTTTATTTTTATTTTTAAATTAAAGGAAGACCTAGTAAAATATGTTTTTATTGTTACCTTACTCACTATCTTAAGAAGAAGAAACAGTCTTATTGAGATTCTTCACCTTTTGTTGAAGTTGGTTAAAAAAAAATCTAGTAGTAAGTAGTTCTAGTGAATGGAAATATTCGTTCTGGTCACTGTCTTAACCAACCAACTTAAAAAAAAAGTAGGAGTTTCTCAATTAGACTGTTTTTTTTTTCTTCAGATAGTAAGCTTTACAATAAAAACATATTTTACTTGATCTTCCTTTAATTTAAGATACTATGTTGTTTAAAAGAAAATTGATCCTTATTAAAGACTGTTGCGGTTGGTATCATAAAATAAAGGATGTTTCTTTTTTCACATCTCCCAGGTTCGATTCCCGGCTCAAGCAGGTGATTTATGAAAAATCTTTGAATGCAGTTTTACTAACTTTTGAAAATAAAGGAATGTTTCCTTTCAGCAAAACTTGTCATTATCAAAATTAAGGGTATTTTCCCTGCAACTACCGTCTTTAAATTCCACCCTGTATATATTTTTTGATTGATATAATTTTTTGCGGTAACGGAAATAATATCAAGACAAACAGACAGACGGACGGCGAAGTTGAATAGGGTCCCGTTTTTACCGTTTGGGTACGGAACCCTAAAAATAGTTTTATTCCAAGAAGATATTTGTGAAAATTTCACTTTCACGTCACAATATTTTTAAATTAATATGATTTTCACCCTTCCTTTAATTACGTCATCTGCAACGTATAATATGAAAAATAATAAACAGAAAGTAACATTGGCCCTACTGCGTATTTACATTCTGTGACTTAATCCCCAACGACTGGTAATTACACGTACCGCTGACTGTACCCTGCCGCCCCCCGAGGAGGCAACTAATCACGAATTAGATGGTCCTTCGATACATTGGACCCGCGCCATCGATAGTCTATTGCGATACAATCGAGTTATACGACATGTATCGGAACGAGAGTCTTCATCAATTCGATGAGGGTAACATTTCGGGCAAAGTGTCCTCATTGAGAAAGTGATCTAAACCAGATAGAGTGAACTAATATTGTATTTTATCTCGTAGGATAAAATTACATTTTAATTAGATAAACACGACACAGATACCCCGAGTAGGCAAAAGTGATTTTATATTTAACTAGCTGATGCCCGCAGGTTTGCCCGCGAAAAATTTGTTCCCGTTCTGACTTCCCGTGGGGACTTATTCCCGGGATTAAAAGTAGCCTATGTGATATTCCAGACTATAATCTATCCCTTTACCAAATTTCAGGAAGTTCCTTTCAACCGTTCGAGCGTGAAAGAGTAACAAACATCCACACATCCACACTCACAAACTTTCGCAGCTAAAAGTAAGAAGTATATTTTGTATAACTTGGATTTAAATTCCATAAAATATTGTTGGGATTAGTTGTAACGTTGAATAAGGGCAGCTCAGGAAGGTGTTCACACACATCATCAGCTAATTGATTCCTGAAGAAACATCAGAATGTACCCTGGTGGCTCCGAAAGTGTATTTAATAAAGTTAAAAAGCTGTTCATCTCATTGTCTTCAGGTTCAATTTCCTTGCTAAGTGTATACGTTAATATCCATTTAAGTATATGAATTTTAAGTAGATTGATTGAATTAGGCAGTTAAATCTCTATTTGAAATGTTTGTTTGCGGAGGGTTGTACATACCAGAGTAGATTCATACATTTTCCATATATTGAGTACCTATTTGCTTGGTTTATAAGTGGATATTTGTTATAGCTATAACATTCGGTAAGGAAGTATTTTATTCTATTGCATATTAAACCACAGTTTTTAGAATTTATCTCGCATATTAGGTGGTGAGACATATTGCCGTAAATAGACAGGCGCAGGTCGTGGGATATTTTTCAAGCCACCCTTCCTTTAGCTTGGTTCTACATACTATTTTATGGCAACCGGGGCCAACGGTCATTTGTCTTCCCAAACACGGAAACGCTCGCAAATAAATGTCATAAAGTGGTCATGAGGTGGTCACCCATCCAAGGACCAGCCATAGCAAAAGTTGCTTACCTTACTGAAGTGATAGTTTACAGAACACAGAGTCAGCGGTCCCGAGTGCTTCTTATTTAATAATTTACCGACACCTTTTTGAAGTAAAACTTCTTTAGGCGCGACTAGGCAGTATATTGATTTTATTTCTGACGTAAGCAACGCCATTTGAATTTTGAAAATTCGAATGAATGATATTAATATAAGATTAGGTGCCGTCAATGGCAAAGAAGTTTTACTTCAATAGCGCGTAAAGGTTACACGCACACACTTTTTTTTTGCACGGATTGCCCACGATTATTATAATGTGTTTCCAGGATTTATCTCCCAAAGTTTATACCATGGGAGATGAATCCTGGAAAAACCTAGAATAATGATGTTTTTTACTTGTAGAGTTTCATAACTCTACAAGTAAAAGTCAAAGCCATAAAACATGATGCCATTTCATTAATGAAAGAAGGACAAACAAACAAATTTTTATATTTATTGCCATGGATCTCGTGAAAAATCTTTGTCAAGCAAAAGAAACTAATACAGCAATTAATTAAGGCTCATCAGAACTCGTATATATACGTAAGTTAATGTGAGATAGAAGTAAAATCACTCTAGATAGAAAAGGATAGATAGTGTCGAGGTATTTGCTCCCACGGAACCCTTTTGTGGGGTGACAATGAGTTGCGACAAGAAAATAATTAATTTCAGTTTAAAATACATTGTGTGGTTTATACTCGTATGGGGTTTCGTTTAAATTAGGGGTAGGCATGATATAGCACATTGTAATCTGAAAAGTTTGTGATAAATCGTAGTGCATGGCATGTATTGTGAAATGGCGTAAGGCTTTAAGAGAAAAGTTTGTAATTAGAGGACGAACAACACAACACTTTGTATAGTGCTGTACTCATCAGACTATGTTGTATTTATTCCTGGTTGCCGAAATGGAAATTTTGTTCCCAATCCCGCTTCTCGTGGGAACTTATTCCCAGATAAAAATTTGTTATTACAGACTATAATAAATCCCTGTTTCAGTCAGATCCGTTTTGCCGTTAGTAACAAACATCCAATAGACTTTTTCCATTTGAATTTTACGCGGGCTAAGCTGCGGGCATCTGCTAGTTTATAATAAAAATAACAAATATTTCTATGAAGAAGCATAAGTGTGTCAGAAGTGGCCCCCAATTGCTAGATACGCCACGGCTTTCCACCAGGCTGGTGGCGACGTCAATTTGGCGAGCTAAACATAAAAAAAAACAATAGACCTCATAAGCATACAGTAGACGGACACTGCAACCTGTGAGGAATCATATCCTTTATGGTTTAGCCTAAGATCATCAAGATCTGTTCATAAATAACGCGATAAAAACCTTTACAAGTTTTCTCCCCTATTTTCCAACCTATCAAAAAAAATCTCCCGACACAAGTGGCATTAAATCAAAGAACACGTGTCGTACACGTGTCCTTTGTTTGGTGACAATCGTACACACAGACATTTAGGGACGAAAGCAACAGTGTCCATACTGTCGCATTGGAAACTCTCGCTCGTTCGGTCAATTATACTTAACAAAAATTCTGTAGAAATGGTACATTTTTTCATCGTATTTTTCACGTTACATTAAATCAAATGAAAACAGAATAATTTTTGATACTTTTTTTTTTTATTTTTTTTTTTTTTTAACGTGAGGGAAAATCCTCGTAGGATGCTATGCCGGACTCTTACCGACTAAAAAACCTCACGTAACGCCCAACAGCCTATGGTTGAGAGCCCCGGGTAAGCCCTCAGGAAGGATGTCCCGTGACTCCCAACAGACCTACGGCCGCCAATGCGGCCTCGCCCAGGGGGTGGTTCGGGTGCAATTCCGCGTCTATGGGGGGTTTCGGGTGTGACCCCGCTTCTAAGGGGGGGCGTGCGTGAGTGCTCACGTCACGCTGCCGTCATGGGCCTGCTTCTGTAAGGACGGTGAGCGGCCCTCTCACCGTCCTCAGACCCCCGGTCATGGAGGCCGATAGTCCTCAGCGAAGACACGTCGGCGGCGCCCAGGGCGCCGTCTGCGGAACTCGGGTGGGAGAGTTCTCTCCCGCACCCGGCCCGCCGCCTCCTTCGCGAGCATGACCTGCTCGCAGAAAGAGGCGGCGCAGTCCCACTTACTCCCGCTGGAGAGCATGGCTCGCACCATGGCCTCAAGCGAGAGAGTTATTTTTTTTTTTTTTTTTTTTTTTTTTTTTTTTGATACTTAATGCCTAATTACCCGATAATGTCTCGATGATTTACGATTGCCTTTGGTAAGAAAATGTTGTCAATTTATGGACTTGATGGTGAATTTATAGAAGGTGAGAAAAGAATAATTAAATTTCACGTTTTTTCTTGCATTCGGTAAATCGCTTATTTCTATAACCTTCATAAAACTTAAAGCACTCGTGGCCTGCTGACTCGTGGTTTTTTATTTGTATATATCACTTAGGTGGCAGACAAGCATACGGCCCAGCAGATATACTATAATAAACGATGACTGCATCAGGTTAATCCTGAGATGGGGAACCAATTTGTATCATTTCCATTCAAACTAAAAATGCTCCGTGTGGCGACGGGGTCCCGTGTTGCGACGGGTAGGAGTACAAAATGTCGCCACCTCAATACATCCCAAGGGTGTCGTAAGAAGCGACTAAGGGGACACTTTCGCAAAAAGATCCATTGCGTAAAGAAGGAAAACTCGAAATGAAACCCGGTTTTCAGTAAATTGACAATCGTTAAGCCAAGTTAAAGGCCTCATGGGCGGCTTGAAAAATTTCAACTGCGGATCGCGGCGACCTGCGCCTGTAAATTTTCAAAACGGCAATAGGCTCACCACCTATTACGTGAGACATAATAATATTATAAGGTGAAATGTGGGCGTATACTATGCCTCTGCCTACCCCTTTGAGGATAAAGGCGTGACTATATGTATGTATGTATGTATTCCAAAAAAGTGTCCAAGCTTCGGAAGGCATGTTAAGCCATTACCAGATCTCGGTGTATCCGATACTTGGTAAAATATTTGAAGTAATAATAGTATGCTGACTTTTTCATATTATCTATAGTTCTATACTAATATTATAAAGAAGTAAAGTTTGTGTGTTTGTTAAATTGTAAGGGGTAATCTCGGGATCTACAGAACCGATTTTAAAATTTTTTTCAGCAATAGAAAGCTACGTTATTGTGGAGTGTCATAGGCTATACAGCATCACGCTACAACGAATAGGAGCGGAGCAGTAATAGTAAATGTTTCAAAAACGGGGGAAAAGTTATTCCTTTTTAGAGCTTCGTTGCGTGTGCTGCGTAAATATGTGTAATTATGTATTGAATATTAACGAGGAGACGCTACGGGAGTAAACGCAACGCGACGGGAGTAAATGCGACGGGAACAGGTAATACTCTCTCTTATGTGGCGCAAACGAAGTTGCGCGGGTCCGCTAGTTTTAAAATAAAGTGAAAAAAGACAACTTGACCCATACTGGATTTGAACTCACAACCTTTGCCTAAACCAGGGCAATGCTCTAACCAATTGAGCTAATGAGACCGTTTTTTTTTTTCACTTTTTATTATAATAGTAGCTTAGTAGTCGTTAGTAGACTTTGAAAAGGTTCCTATAAACCTGCGCCTCTCCACTTATTATGGGGCACAAAAACATACTACGAGGTGAAATGTGGCCATATAATTTGCCTTTGACTACCCATTTGAGGATAAAGAGTACATGTATGTAGGGATGTTCCTTACTTAAAGAGCTCTTTGGTGACAACCAGGAATAACGCTTGGATGATTCTTCGAAATTTGAACAGTAAGCTGAATGAGTAAATTCAGTTCCATTAATTCATAAGCATGAACATTCATTAATCAATATTGATTTATTGAAACAACAAACGATAGAGCTGTTTATAAGAGGATCTCGTGAATTATTCACTGACGCTGTACAAAACTGAATAATTTTAAATCCCTTGAAAGTACAACAGTAAATTCATGATAAGCAGTAAATATGCGGCAGACAATTTGCCTACGTCTTACTCGGAATTGATTTTGTTTATATTTTTTGAAATAAAATACTGGCATCAGAATAGTGTTTCCGTCAGCTAAGCTTAATTGCTGAACCACCATTATGACAGGCGTAAGTATAACTCCCTTGTAACCGAGTTTTTTACTTATAGCTATATTTTTTTGGCTATAGACAAGCACACATTTATATCTAAGCACAATAGGTAAATTAAAACTGTTTGAAAGCCTGCTGTATCAATATGTACTGAAAAGTGTACAAATTGTTTTGCTCACGAGAAAGACTACACCAGAAAATATATTTTAAATTATAGGATACACTTGTTTGTATATTGAGCGCCTAAACCTAATAAATGGCCTAAAAAAATAGCCCAAGGCAAACTCTTACAGGCATCCTTAAATACGGTGAATTGTGAAAAAGATCCTAGTGAACACTGACCCTATAATTCCGAAAAATTTGCGTAATACCCTCCTTATTGAACTTAGACCATATAACACGGGACTAGCCTTTGCGAACCACCGCATACAAAAATATTCTGCCAGTTTTCATACAAGTGAAGGGGGAAACACAAAGACATATAAAATTTCATTGCATTTAAAAATGTATTAATCGACAAACGCGTAATGGCTGTTGTGTGTTAATTGTTATTGTACAGTCAACTACAATGTAATGTACTAGTTTAATCATATAAAATGATGTACTGATGTACAGGCTTTTCATAAAGCCAAAAGACCAAATGGTCATGTGCAATGGCAGAAAACGATGCTTAAGTAAGGCGCATCCTGTGGTTAGATGATCTAAGTTATTGAAGAATTACGCAAGTCAGCACTTTGTAAGTGTACTGCCTGCTGTGGGCTTTTCTTGGCGAATTTCACGTCGTCTAGTAAATAGACAAAAGAGAAACAAAATTCATTTCTTTAGAATGACACTTAATAATCTTCTACAATACATATAGCGACTCTCTAACTTAAAAATTGTGGGTTTAAGAATAAAATCGCATCTCCAGATACGACTGTCTAATAACGCTGGAAGTTAGTGGTATACTTGAGCAAAGATTGCACTGTCAGTTTTAATATAGACGCATCTACCTATTGAGGTAAAATTTCTACTGTAGGTATTATAACTCAGTTAAACTTGAACGTCTGTAGTCTGTCTTGTTATGAAATTAAAAGAAAAGATTTCTACCAGCTACGCCGTAGCTCGCGTAGCTTTAAAGGCGTGTTGCAAGCTGGGGACTATTTTGCTGTCAATATTCAACTTTTTAAACCATGACAAAAATAAGGACTGCTGTAAATTTCACGTGTATCTGTTTGTGGTACCTTGGCTAGCTAACATATGGACAAATTCAAGCATTTTTTTGTAAATAACTCGTAAACAGTAAAATCTAAACACTAATGCATAAAGTAATGAGAATTTAGTAAGGAACTAACTTATGTAAAATTGTACGCTCGAAATACGCGTTGCCAGAGACGTTTATAAACCCACTCTGTCAGTAATTTTGTTGGCCCACGCCATAGGAAGAAAATCTAACCCTTTTGTACTTCAAATCAAAATTCCAATAGCTAAGACAGATGTTGCACGTCCACTAGTACAACTTCTATAGTCCGAACATAGGATTTTATCAAAAAATAAATTAGAAGTATATCCCAAAAGTTCAAAAAACTTATAAAAAGTAAATTGTACTACAAGGACTACACTATACAGTTCATGATTATTTTCTGGATAAAGAATCCTGGAAATGACCTGCTCCGCTGGACTCATAAAAAAAGTTAAAATACATAAATTATACATTCTTTAATATTGTAAATAGAGCACTAAAAATAACGGTTAACCCGCTGAGTTTCTTGCTAGTTCTTCTCAGGTGGGTCGCGTTGTGAAATGGTGGTATTTATTTGGTTTAAATTCGGGACCATTTGTATATGCCTAAGTGAAATAAATCGTACATTTATTGTTAAAAATTACAGAGACACATAATTATTACATATCTATATTTACATTATTACTATCTAAACTAAACCTAAAAATAAAATATAAATATAAATAAATTTATTTTTGTTTGTTACGAGCTAAATTAATATGAATATCTTCCGAATTAAAGACAGTTATCAATATACTATACTACCACAAATAATCGCCCGTCTGTACATTGCCTTACAAAAATATACATCAAGTTTTGTAGCTCGTCTGTCGGCTAGTTCTGTATATTGCCAAGTTGGTGGCGGAACTGGAGCTTTCTCGTAGACACATTGTAGCTTGTCCCTTAGCTTGAAGCTTGCTCTGCTATACAGTTGCAATGTAGTGGAAGGAATTTAAAAGTTTGCAATTTTTGAATCACTTTATGTTATTCAGTTGCTTTAAGTTTGAGTTAGTGAGGCATTTTTTGAAACGTTATTTTGCTCAAATCTATATTAATCAAGTTGCCGAGTGATTCAGTGACCTATCAACGTTCAGCCGAATGTAAATGTTTTGTGAAATGTAATGCAAAGCGAATTCCTAATACCCTTCGGACCATCTGACTACCAAATGTCACCACGAATGTGAATGACAACGATGTTTTTCTGTGACCATTTTATCTCACTTCGCACAAAATCATAATGACTATTAATAATTAAATAAATAAATATTCATGCACATTTCACACAACGCTATCTGATCCTAAAGTAAGCTAGGAATAAGCTGCTTGTGTTATGGGTATCAGATCACGGATATTAATACTTATATACTTTTTAAATACATACCTTCATATTATACATAGAAACACCCAGAATCTTGAGACAAACATTTATGGGTCACACAAATATTTGTCTCTGTTGGGAGTTGAACCCACGACCTCCAGCGCCGCAGGCGGTATTACTACCGACTGCGTCACAGAGGGAGTAGGTAGTGATCCCGTCTGTAATTATTCCTAATATTATTTTTAAACAACTTAACTTTAAAAACTAAGATCGACTGCGACACAAAGTTGTATCGACAAAGTCAACTTTGCTTTCTTCAAGTGTACAGCAAATACTACGAGTTTGCATAAACAACAACAGGCCGAATTGTGCCAAAATACTGCGTCAATATTTTGCACTCGATACGATATACGTGCGTACTTTTATTATTTTACACTAGCGGACGTCACGCGTAGTTGCCGTTCCCGTGGGAATACGGGAATTAAATATAGTCTATGTTGACCGAGAATAGTGTAGCTAGCCAACAGTGAAAGAATTTTGCAAATCGTTTGTGTAGCTTCGTAGCTTATTCGATACAAACTATATAATAATCAAATTTTTCCTCTTTACAATAAAGACGTAAGTGCTCGTGTGAAATTGGATTTCCACGTGTTAAAAACCCTTCGCTTTTACGTGAGCTTAAGGCTTGGGATATTGCTAACGACCTTGAAAATATACGACACATGTCCTTCAAACAAAGATTATTAGTATTTAATAGGTTAGTATAATATGTAGTATTAATTTAATTACTAAACTCTCATGGTTATTTGAAGAATACCAAATTAAATGTGCATGTTTTCTTTACACATGGATAAAAGTATTTCATTCGTAAAAAAATTAAGCCTTAAAATTCTAAACAACTTGAGACTGATTCTATCATCTTTTAACACATTATGTAAAATAAATATACAATTTATTATAACAAAACCATATTTTGGTACAATGTATTTTTTGGCTCACTTTTGGCTACTAATGACAACAAAAATACCCGGAGTTTCTAATCGTAGGCTGTTCGGCAGGATACGTGAGGCTTTTTAGTCGGTAGAAGTCTAGCATCCATGAGAATTTTCCCTGACGTAAAAAAATGCCAACAATAATGATTGCATCTGCAACTCTTTTTTGGTTCTTTTTTGAGACAGGGCCCTTAAAACAATAACGAATGCGCGATTTAATTTGTTCTGAAGTGTACTCGTGACGCTAAGGACATGTCACTCACTTTTTGAGAGGTTGAGAGGTTTTTGAACACGAATTCGTTTAGTTGTGTGCTAGAAGTTAAACGCGAGGGAATTTGGAATTAATACTTGGATTTGGTGTTTAATATTTTTTAGGATTCTTTGTTTTACGTCGGAGTTACTCTCATAAAAACCAACTCTGCATAGATGTTTGTTTTTATTGGAGTAATTCTCACGGAGGATAATATTTTAGGTATTTAATTAGCTAATATTGACTGCCTTGGTGGCGCATTCGTTAGTGTAACCGACTGGCGCGCTGACCAGGGTTCGATTCCGGGTCGGTACATATATTTGTGTGGTCCACAAATGTTTGTTTCGGAGTTTGGTTTTTTTTATGTATAATTATGTATTTAGAAAAAATAAGTATGTCTATCAGTCGTCTAGATCCCATAGCACAAGCTTATATTAGCTTAATTTGGAGTAAGATGACGTTGTGTGAAACTTTATACAAATATTATTTTATTTACATTTAGGTATATCACCTTAACAGTTGACTGATTTTGAGTTATGAGCTCCATAATGTGATATTTATATTATTATTCACTTAAATTGACTTGCAAAAAACCGGCAAAGGGATACCTACCAAAAACGGTCGAAGTTCATGTTTGTCGCATGGGAGCCGGCTTAGTTTTTTCTGATTTTAGGATTTGTTGTTGGTTACAACGACATCAGAAATCCATCGTATGCAAAAAATTCAGGTGTCTAGCCTTCTCAGTTCCTGATATACAAACTCATATCAGATAGACAGACGAAAAGCGAAGTCTCATTAACAGGGTTTCGTGAGTATAGAACCCTAAAAGCTCTATCATTAACAATCCTTTCATTGTTCATTCACAACCATCCAACAGCATTTGTCGCCATATCCAAACCGATTTATCTACGAGTCGGACTGTAAATAATTGACTCACTCCTCCCACCGATATAGTGGGGAGTGGGGTGGTAGTTCGGATAGATAGAGTATTAACTGCAGAACTAATTGGGTAGCAAAGCTTTAGTGCTTTGTATCGTGTAGTGTACTGGTCGTAGTTGTTACTGTTATGGTACGGTCATTTACTGTATTGGGTAGCTAAATTGTCTGTATTTATACTATTGTCTATATCTACACTAATGTTATAAAAAGTAAAAATTTATATTTTTGTGTGTGTGTACGTTTGTAATGCATAAACTCAAAAACTACCGATGCCGATTTCAAAAATTCATTCACTATTGGAAAGCTACACTATTCGCGGCTAACATGGGCTATATTTTATTCCAGTTTTCCCACGGGAACAGGAACAACGCAGGTGAAACCACGTGAAGTCCGCTAGTTATTTATATTCACTTTAAAGCCGTCCCTCAGGCCTACCCTCAGAAAGAGTCAATGAATCGAATAGCTAATAAGGGCCCCATACACTCCCGCCATCTGGCATCACATCCCTCAGGACGTTTCCATCCAAACTCATCCAGTGTGTAAGACGGTATTCGTCCTCGTTGTGCTGATAGTTCGCGGTAAACTGTAAGCTACTTGATACTGCATTTTAAATGTTACAATTACAAAAAAAAACAACAGTTGGTAATTACTGTGTGATGTTTTCTAATTTCCTAGGTTTTCATTATTTGCATGTAAATACATAACAAATTTTAGCTCAATCTGAAATTCACACAAAGCAAGTTAAATTAAAACTTGTAAACATACCTTAAATATATATCTGTTAACGATAGTAATAAATAAATGGCTCGGCCGACCGTACGTTGCTGTAAAAATTTATAATTATGTTAAGATTAGTACCTAACTAGATATAAGATTATATTTACATACTTAAATTTTCTTCGATGCCGCATCGCCTACAATATCCTTAAAAGTTTTCAAAACTTCTTGCTGAATTTCTAAGTTCATTCATTATTCGCTGTAATAATAAATGGTTATTATTTGAGAAGAAACAGCAACAAATCCTTTATTTTTTATCCCTTTTTTCCTATGTACTCTTGGCTGAACACTTGCTGGTAAAGTGGTAATTAAAACGTATCCAATGTAATGTTTTAAGTTTAAACGTCAAGAATAAAAATAGACAAATAACCGTCTAGTTAACGATTAAGGACAGAAACTAAGAGTCCTGGCATACGATCAGTTGCAAATTGTTAGCCAAGTGTATTACAGACATTATGCACTCAACGTAACGTCATTTTCCCTTAGGCCTGGTGGAAATGAAGTGACGTGATGGCGTGACACGTGTCACAAAAATTCGCTCGCATTCAACCAAGGCTCGTACAAATTGACGAAGATTTAGATTTGTAAGACGAAAGAAAAATCATCTTTTTTTTGGGAAATGTGATCGTATTATCATTAAGTTTATCAAAAAGACGTTTTTTGATAATGATTACCAAAGGATTTATGAATTTTTGATGTTATATGGGTGAATTTCAACATCTTTGAATTTTTACCTAATTTTGGTGTTTTTTTTTGTTACTCTATATGTAGATAATATTATTCTATAATTAGAAAGAAATACGTATAATAGTTGCATGAATGCTAGAAAAGTCTAATTAAACCCGAAAATGACATTAATATTACCGACACCTAAATTGTCAATACACCAAAATTGGTATTTTAACACCAAAATTAGATATAGTAACAAAAAAATTAGTAGACAATAAAAATACCTTTTAACGTAAGATTTTTTTATTTAATGACACATTATATGTAATATAGATTTTTTTTTATATATTTAGCTTGACAAAATGATGCAGCCGCCGCCTGATGAAAAGCCACAGCGACATCTAGCGATTGGGGGCCACCGTCCCAGTCTGTAGGACAATAGAAAGCGGCCCTCAACTTGGCGGCCCTATGATGTGCCTCTTCACGCTCCGCTTGAAGAACCCAGGATTGTAACAGGAGGGGAACACGTGCGCTGGCAGGTCGTTCCAGATTTTTATGGTTCGAAGTAGAAGGAGTAGGTTGAAGAGTTCTTCAGAACACTCACCGTGATAGATACGGTAGAAAGCAGCCAATGATGTAATAGTTCTTTGCTGCGCCAATGACCCCAGACTTTCCGTTACCTCAGGGCAGTTTATAATGCGAATAGCTCGCCGCTGCATAGAGTCCAGCGCGTCAAGCAAGTACTTCCCGGAGTCGTCCCAAAGGTGAGAGCAGTATTCGACGCAAGGACGTATTCTGCGTTTTGTACAGCAGACACCTCTGGTTTGGCGTAAAGAACCGTTTCACCTTGTTTAGGACTCCTAGTTTTCTCGAGGCTAGCCCAATACATCGCTCAATATGGTATTTGTGATTGAGCTCGGGCCGGACGTCTATGCCAAGGATGTCCAGATTATCTCCAAGTGGAATCGTCGTATTCTGAAGAGAGGGTAAGGGTAGGAAAGGGGTTTTTAGCTGTAAACGCACACGCCTGTGTTTTACGGGCATTGAACTCGAACAGGTTCGAGGATCCCCATTGTGAAATGCGATCCAGGGCGCATGCCATACTCTATCGAAGGCTTTAGCTATATTGAGGTTTTTAGCCAACGACTCACCGTGCCTCTCCATAGCCACACCCCAAACATGCGTCACGTATGCCAGGAAGTCACCCGTAGATCGTTTTGGCCTAAAGCCATATTGTCGATCATTGAGTAGCGAGTAATTCTCGAGTTAGCGCATGAGTCGTTTGTTGATGATCAGCTCAAATATTTTACAAATGATCGAGGTGACGGCTATAGGGCGATAGTTGGCAGGGTCCGACCGATCCCCTTTCTTGGGGATCGGTTGTACGTTCGCCACCCTCCAAGCCTCAGGCACTTCCCCTGAAGAGTAGGAGAGGCGATACAGGCGCGGCACATTTTTTCAGCACCACCGCCGGAATGCCGTCAGGACCACTGGCTTTCCGCGTGTTGAGTGACCGCAGCACCGCCCGCACATCACACTGCCGGATGACAATTTCTGGCATTGTTTAACCACAATCGGCGATGGTGGGGGGCTGCATGCCACAGTCGTCGACCCGGGAATTGGCCGCAAAGAGGTTAACTAGCAGGTCGCCTTTCTCTTGGGCCTTGTGAGCCAGTGATCCATCGGGGTAACGGAGCGGTGACAGCGAGGGTTGGCAGTCACTCAATAGCCACGGCTACCCGTGGGGTGTGAGGCTAGTTCCAGACCCAGCCGTGCGACGCGCTGGGCATCCGCTTTCTTGAAGGCGCTCTCGCTGGCTCTAGTGGCTCTGTTATACGCTGCCATGAGGTGTGCCACGTTCGGGTCCCGTATTGCCCGAGCCCTGACCCAAGCGCGAAACGCCATCTGATTTTTCTGAACAGCCTCGGCGCATTCACGCCCGAACCAGGGACGAGCTTTGCGGATGCTGGCGACATCAGTGTATGGAATGTAGTACTCCATACCTAAACTGATGTCACCAGCTACCGCAGATGCGCTCTCCGATGAAGTCTCACCTGCAAAGCAGCGCTGACTCCACGGGATAGACGCAGAGACCGTCCCAGTCTGCTGACGAGTAGAGCCATAACCGCCGCTTCATCTCAACTGCACGCGCAGGAGATGATACTTGCCTGCAGGCATGCAAGTATCAGGGCTTTGCGGCTGAATGCTTGTTAGTTGTGTCCTTTCGTAGTATGTTTTAAAATTAATCCGATTCCGTTTTTGATGAGCTCTGCGAGCACGATTCTTCCATGTGCTTTTTTTCGGTGATATCTTCCTCTTTCTTTTCTTCGTAATTCCTCTAGTTTCTCTGGATCTTTCTTATTTTTTTCTTTTCTCTTCCTCTCGGCATTTCTTTTATTCTCTAAACGCTCGGCTTGAGATAATTTTGATGTTTTCTTTGGCATGCTGGAATGGAAGGAATACTACTAATGTACTTAAAAGCTCACATCTAGTATAATTTTCATTCAATTAATGTGGAAAAAAATATTCTCAGAGCACGAAGTAAGAGTATCTCACATTGTTGATAATATTTTTTATTAGTTCATAATGAAATGAAGGTGCTATCTGAGGATGGTGTCACTCTTAATACGTACTGTGGAGTCAAAACTTAACGTTCGGCAGCGGTAGATGCACCGGAACAGTATTCCGGTAGACATAGGTTCGAATCCTGTTTCGAGCATAAATTCTTTTTCCATATTAATTTAATGAAAATAAACATAGAATTTCTAAAATTACCCCAGAAACTATAAATCTAATTTTGGTGTAACTAAGCAATTTTGGTGATTAGTCAAACACCACCAAAATCACCAAAATTAGACCACCAAAATTAGAAATGTGTCAAATAAGTTGATTTGACAAAATACTATTCAGAATTTTATAATGACATTACTATTATTTTAAACAAATACCGAACCTTTACGCTATACATTAAGTATTTAAACAAATAACGAGCTTAAAACGTTTTAAATTATCTACACAAAAATTACTGAAATCGTGTCCGAGGGCTTACGAGAGTATTACTTACGTTTTTAGCGGGAAGTCGGAGCAAGCTGGCACGAGACTGGCACTGGTGCGTGACAGCACAGGACTCAATGATTCGAAAGATGGTAGTAACGTCCCGGTACCTATTTTCAGTACGATTCACGGAATGATTTTATTATTGACACCGAAATTTGAAACTTATCGCGGACGGACCTTATACATTTTTTATAAGATCAAATATAGCACTAAATACTCGAATTAAATAGTCAAGAGGTGGAAAAGCTAATACAGAATTAAAATAAAATTAGGTATATCTAGTAAACTGACGGTGTGTTGATTGGGATGTGATTTTTCTTTATAAAACAGGTTGTGGACGAGCCACCAAAATTATATTTTATATAGAAAATCCTATTTTTAATAATAATTAAAATAATATCTTATAACTTACTGTGTATGACTTTATTAAGGTAATTAATTGCATTCTCACACAAAAAAAAGATTAATCGTATCTGATCTTTAAGGTATGATTTTCAGTGGCGCCGCCTCATTTTTACGTTTGAGAAATTCACCCATATAATCATCTGATGACTGCCTCTGTGGCGCGGTCGGTAGTGATACCGCCTGCGGCGCTGGAGGTCGTGGGTTCGATTCCCACAAATATTTGTGTGACCCATAAATGTTTGTTTCAAGAGTCTGTGTGTTTCTATGTATAATATGTATGTATTTAAAAAGTATATAAGCATTTATATCCGTGGTCTGATACCCATAACACAAGCAGGTTATTCCTAGCTTACTTTGGGATCAGATAGCGTTGTGTGAAATGTCCGTGAATATTTATTTATTTATCTGAAACCTGGTTTTTAGGGTTCTGCACCCAAAGCGTAAAGACGGGACCCAATTACTGAGACTCTTAGTTGTTCTAAATACTTCATAACGCAATTACAGGCTCTACCGAATCATATCATTTGTATCAAAGAATAAATAGCTCCCGTCAACAGAGGGGCAATGTGACAAACTCAGATTAGATGCCTACGAACATTAAAGGATATTACTATCAAGCTATCAAGATTTACATTTAAATTGAAGTTTACATCTCAAGGGTACAGTGATACGCCTCTCAGATATCAAATCGAAATGCTTTCACAAAATTGCTTGGATACGGCTCGAGTAATCTACGGCTCTGAATACCGACGATTTGACCTTCAAAATGAATGAAATTTCAAGATTACTGAGATCTGATTTCTGATGAGGTTTATGAGGAATTTTAGCTTAGCTTACACGGTAGAACTTGCCGAAATTGATTGACTAACTATTATATTTAAAGTTATTTTATTATATTTATTTATTGACTACACTTTATTGTACGCCAAGATAGTATTACAGGATAGAAATTTGAAACAGAATAGCAATACAATGGGCGACCTTATCGTGGCAATTTGTGCCAGGCCACCTTTAGTATAGGTTCATTTCTTTAAGTAGGTTTGTCAGCTAGAAAATTTTGTATACTTCGATGCTGCGGAGAAGTCCAATAGCCAGATGTCAAATCTAAAGGTCTAAAGCGGCTTGTAGGTATCAGTGGGTAAAGTAATTTGGCAACGAGTGGTAGCTGTGGCATTTTGTTGGTACCGCTTCTTTATTATATTGTTTTAGCTAAGTTACCTACTTCAGAATACATTGAGTTTTCATTGGTGAAAGAAATTTTCAAATTGGTTTTGAAGTTTTCAAGCTAGATTACCAACAAACAAATCTTCCTCGTTATAATATTTTATTACTTTAGATTCAACTACAAAAATATTAAAGTCCTCAGCTATAATACTGATTGGATCATGGTCTCCACTTTTCATAAACCCTAGATAAGGTCCCATTCAAAACGTGCCCCAATCCGCCAGCGATAACACTTAAGATACGAAAAACGTATCCCGCAAGGCATTGTGGAGTCGAGGCTTGAATTGCGACCTTAACCGTTTATCGGGTCACCCTCCGATCGCCAAATATTCCGTGAATGTACTTGACGTAGTTTGAAAATAGCCGCTTATCGGAACTGCTCTCTCAGAAAACTGCTTCAGATTCTACTTTAGGGGAATGTGTCACACAGGTTTATTTTCTGACAAGAGTAACGGACTGTCAAAGACGCGGGATAGCACCCGAACCACCCCCTGGGCGAGGCCGCAGTGGCGGCCGTAGGTCTGTTGGGAGTCCTGGGACATCCTTCCGAGGGCTGGCCCGGGGCTCCCAACCATAGGCTGTTGGGCGTTAAGTGAGGTTTTTAGTCGGTAGGAGTCCGGCATTACAACCATGAGGATTTTCGCTCACGTTAAACAAAGAAAAAGAGTAACGGACTGTTCTGCTCAAAATAAAACCTTCAATATTGCATGCCTGCCTAATTGGATAGACGTCAATTTTGGTGAGAAAAAAGTCCGTAGACTTACAAAAACCTACCAAAATTGATTAAATTTAAAGCTAAATATTTTAACAAAATATTTTATGAAACTGATTTCTTTCAATCATCTCACTTAATTGAGACTACGATCATCTGGCAATAAAAAGTCCTCGATATTTAATATTTTATTACCTCGAGACATAAAAACGCTCTGGGAGTAGGCTGTTTGTTAGAGCAATATTGTTGGTAATGTGCTTACTGAAATTGAGGCTACCCACACCTATTTCAGATCTTTTTTGTTCAAAATGAGATATTATGAATCATTTTAGTTTCATAGTGCCTATGTATCAGGTTATCTCTAATAAAGTTTTTTTAACTTTTACCTTGAATGTGTGAGCTGAGGGCGACCTATTTTTAGATAACTGTTAACCCAAACCCCCCCAAGGCAAGGCCTGTGGGGAGTCCTGGGACATCCTTCCGAGAGCTTCCAACCGTAGGCTGTTGGGCGTTACGTGAGCTTTTTTAGACCGTAGGAGTCAGGCATAGCATCTATGAAGGATTATCCCTCACGTTAAAAATAAAAATCTACCGCTGTACGAAATTTTAGCGAGATCCGTACAACCGCTAGAGCATGAAAGAGAAACAAACATGCTTACAAACTTTCGCGTTTATAATATTACCGAGTAAGGATGTGACAAGAAACTAGATAGTTTGCGTAACGTATCGTGTACACCAATAGACAGTTAGGAAGACGTTTCCCTATAACAATATGTCATGTGGAAAGATAAGCGCGCTTCGTTGTTATTACGACCTACAACCAACGTTATTTATGTAACCCGTAACTTTATTAGCGCGATAAGTTTTTTATTTGTTTACCTACAGAAAAATAACATGTCTCTGGGAAAAATGAAATGTTTGCAAAATTATATCAGATCGTTGGAATTTACAACTAAAACATAATTTTGCAAATTCCTTGTCCAAACTGGAATTGGTTGGCAGTCTCTTGGGGTACTGGCCCGGGGCACTTAATATCAAAGTGAAGAGACAAATATTATGGAAATGTACAAATACAAATGAAATTCTTAATTTGCTGTAAATGAGGTTACAGTGATTTTAAGTTACAATTCATAATACTACAGCCCACTAAGCCAATCACAAGAATAGCGTGCAAACTTTACTTATAACTAAAATATCTAATTAGTAATATTGTAAGTGAAGTTTCACGTGTTACAAACATATCATCCAATTTTCACTAGGTGGACAGTAAGCCACAGATGATATATAATTATACTTACTTGCACCGACGTTTTGAAAGCGTTGCAGCGTGCGTGGTCATAGCTTAAAAATGAGTACAGTAACTCACTTTACCACCAAATTAGATTTAAACTATATGAAACTCATAGCAGTTCTGGTATCTGTGGACCGGATTGGAAGCCGCCGCCCCGTGGTGGCGTGAATAATCCGTTTGTCTATTGTCCGGGGATTATGTCTGGCCCGGTAGGGTGGCCATCATATGGAATTGGACAATTTAATTTCGTAGTTAATCTCTTAATCTCTCTTTTGTTCTACTTATCTCTAATACTCCAACAATTCGTGCGTTAAGCACTTAAAATGTTATAGTGCTACAGTTACATAGAAAAAAAGAATACTTTCTTTTCTCTCCATTCCACTCTTTGAAAAACTTTCAATCAGGTGGGCTGTAAGGCTGTTACAATTACCTAGGGACTTGTCAACTGATAACGACTTTGAATGCTGCGGTATTATCATCACCGATCAAAATATGGTAGTTATATGTTTGTATAGGATTCCTAGTGGTGATCTAAATATTTACTTTAATAAATTAAATACATTATTACGACATTTTGTATATAAAAGTGACAAAAAATTCATTCTAGCTTGGGACTTAAATATCAATACATTAAAATCAGATAAGAAAGCATCTGAGTTCTTAGATCTCTTAAAAAACTATAACCTGACACAACACATTCGGGATCCAACCCGTAAAAAAAACTGCATTGACCATATTGTGAGCAACTATGACACAGCAACTGGTGAACTTTTGCACTAGGGTTTGTCAGATCACAATACCGCCCAAATACTTAATATACCTGCAATTAATAAGAAAATACCAGTCTTGCTTCAATATATAACAGTTAGGGACTATAACAAGACTAATATGCGAAAGTTTCGGGAATGTTTAGCAAACCTTTCCTTTGATGATGCATATAACAGCCCAGATATGAATGCAGCTTATCAGGATTTTCACAACACGTTCTGTTTGTTTTACAACCTTTGTTTTCCTAAAATAAAAATAAAGCAACCTAATAATAGGCGTAATGTAGGCTGGATAACAAAGGGGCTACGGAAATGTTGTAATACGAAGAGGATAATGCGTTTTAAATACTATAAGGAGAAGTCAATAGCAAGTAAAATTAAATATATACAATATTCTAAACTTTTAAGACAGTGTATCAATAAATCAATTCAAATCTATAATGAAAAAAAGATTAATAACAGTAAAAACATATGCAAATCGTCATGGCAATTAATAAAGGTCGAATCTGGTAACAATTATAAGAGGGACTTAATAGAACACATAATAAGTGAAGAAAATGTCATATCTAAACCAAAAGACATAGCTGATCATTTTAATGATTTCTTTATTCACTGTAATCCTGAAACAAAAAAGGAGGAACCACTGTTGAAAATAATGTTAACAGTATTTTTCTAAAGCCCTTTGATTTCTATGATGTTCACAAAATAGTGATGTCTTTAAAAATACTAAATCGACAGGTTATGATGAAATTACTACAGAAGTCGTTAAGAATTGTACCAACGAACTAGTACCGATATTGACACACATGGTTAACTTATCTTTTGCTTTTGGTCGGTTTCCAGACTTACTGAAATCCTCTATTGTTAAACCACTTTACAAAAAAGGAGACAAGGCGTTGGTACCGAACTATAGACCAATAGCCCTGATCTCAGTAATATCCAAAGTATTTGAGACCGCAATGTATAAGCGAATGACTGAATTCCTTTCAAAGAATAACATTCTCAGAAAAGAGCAATACGGGTTTCAGAAAGGAAAATCTACAACGTCAGCTTGCTTCAATCTAATGACTCATGTCATCAACAGTGTGGACGAGGGTAATGATACAGCTGTTATATTTTTTGACATGACAAAAGCGTATGATTTTGTGTCACATAAAATATTAGTTAATAAGTTGGAACGCTATGGGATTCGTGGTAATGCGCTGACATGGTTAAAATCATACCTAGAGGGAAGAAAGCAGTGTGTTGAAATTAGTGCGATTAATAAAAAAGGGGAATTGGAACGTTATCATTCAAATGAAAAAATAAATTTGTCTGGAATCCCACAGGGCAGTGTGCTCGGCCCTCTCCTATTCCTACTCTACATAAATGACCTTCCAGATTGTACGGAACATCCATGTACTTTGTTTGCAGATGACATTTCATTAATTTTAAAATCGAAACCAATTGACATTAATATAGATAAAAATGACATCGACAAACATGAAAATGACATTAAGCAATATAATACGGACATTAATAGATCAGTAGAAGAAATAATTAAATGGTTGGATGACAATAATCTGGTCGTAAATCTCACGAAAACCAAATTAATTCAATTTCATACTTATGGACATAAAAGCAAAAATCTTAAAATTATTTACAAAGATCAAAAAATTGAGGAAGTTGAAAATACAAAATTCTTAGGTTTAATTTTGGATAAATATATCAATTGGAAGGCTCACGTGAACAATGTGTGTAGTAGATTAAATAGGTTTGTGTATGTATTGGCGAAACTAAGAAGAATAGCAACAAATAAAACTGTTCTTAGAGCATATCACGGATATGTAGCATCAGTCCTTGGCTACGGACTCATCCTATGGGGCAATTCGACCGATGTAAACAAAGCATTTATTGTACAAAAAAAATGTATAAGAGCTATTTGCGGAGTTGCACCCTGGATATCCTGCAAACCTCTTTTCAAAAACATGAATCTTCTGACATTGCCTTGTATGTATATTTTTGAGTGTGCTAAATTTGTTAGGCTAAATTATGACTTATTTAAAAAAGCAAAAGATATTTACCCAAGAAATACACGAAATCCAGACAGGATCGTTTTGTCGAGGATACCAAGAACGAAATTATATAAAAAAAACTGCTTAGCTATGTGTGTATATGTGTATAATGGTATCCCTAAGAAGATTAAGTCCTTGGTATATAGGCGATTCGTTAGAGCATTAAAGGCATGGCTTCTGGAAAACAGTTTTTATTCCATAGGGGACTTCTTTGAACACACTAAAAAGTATAATGCTTTTCCACAATGACGATTTTTTAGTAATTTGATAATATTAATGTATGAGAAACCAATGTAATTAAGGATGATAATTGTTAAATAAATGTTTGCATGCCCAGTTTAGGCAGAACATGCTGTACTTAATCATAAGATATTCTGTAACATCTTTATAACCATGTTGAAAGCAAATAAAGATATTATTTATTTATTTAAAGCTTGTCAACCACCTTAGTGGTAAAACAAACATTCTTTCAAACTTTCTTGCAAAAATATTTTCTTATTAAAAACGTATACTTACAATTTTGAAGCATATAATTAGTTTTGGTTGGCCCGTACGAACAGTGACAGTTGGTTGCAAGTGTTGCAACAAGTAACAGAAACTAATAAAATCGTACACGCCCGTAACGCGCGACTGTGGTCGACGAAGCCTATGAACGTTTGCAACATCAAAGGCGCTACACTCGACCTGCCAACCCTGCAAGAACCTTCTAAGACTCCTTTTGACTGATAACACTGGTCACCCTTTGTATGAGTCTATAAATAATGTATCCCACCAAAACTATAGTCACCATTATCCGCCCACTATTATTGAACAGTGCGCAGTTATACAGAAACTTCCTTCATATAACTCCGCCATTTTTACTCAATTACAAACAAATCCAGGGGTGCCTCGTTAGTGCCCAAATCGCATTATTTGACCGGTGGAATGGACGCAATTTGATTATAATGAAAGTGGTTGACATCCGGTTCTTTTATTAACAAGGGGTTTTTGAAGTAGGTAAAGGTCTGTAATGATTGTGTTTTTGAAATGACGTCAGCAATTGATGATCTACTGTGTTATTGTACTAGAAGCTTCAATACTTACCTATATCTATCTAGTATTGAAAGGAGGAAATAATCGTATTTTTATAAATTCCGAGTAAGATCAAAAGCTACTCTTAGACCGATTTAAAAAAATCCTCTGCTAAGTAACATAGGCTATATTTTATCCCAGTAATCCCTCGGGAATGGGGACTTTGCAAGTGAAACCGCGTGACATCCACTAGTTAATAGTATTACGGGTTGGATCACTCCCACCGAAGCCTTGATAATTTCCTCGTAAGCTACCGTTGTCAGGCATCCAAATGAAATGAGTCGAAGTTGAAGCTCACGATGAAGGCCATTTTAGGCCGCTTCAAAAATTTCAACAGCAGACAGTCACAACCTGCGCCTGTCCATCTCAACACGGCAATAAGGCTCACCACCTGGAAAAACATGAAAAACGGTAAAATGTGGGCATATAATTATGTGTCTGCCTACCCCTTCGGAGATAAAGCGTGACTATTATGCATGTATTACTGTATAAAGTTGGTCAAAGTTTATCGCTGGTGAAGCCTGCTATTTTACATCATATTTTACCATAGGGTATTACAGTTAGTGAAATTCAGATTCAATTTAGGGTGAAACTTAGCACATTGATGCAACCGGACGTTACGCTCAGAAAAGAAGACTTTCTCTATCTTTCTTTAATAGTTACACCATTAGACTTATCACAAAGTAGGTTTGTTCATAGTAGGCATTTCGGCCATATCTAATTATAATCAGACTATATCACTCCAACCCTTTACGAATTCCTCTGGGTACACAGAGTTGAGAGGTTTCAAAAGGAAAGGTTGATAAGTTCGCAGATTGTGCGGACCCCGGTCAAGGACCAACTAAGGCCCGTATTGCCCTAGGGGCCCATAACTCCGTGATTTAACAAGCCAGCAAACGTTCCGGTCACTGCGGAATAGTTTATGAAAAGTACTGATTTTATTATATTATGAAGATTGTGAATTCGTATTTAGGTACCAACATGATGTTTGTGATTACAGTTTTATAGATTCAGCACAGCGTTCAGTCTCGGTCGACTTTACTTGAGTGGTTAGAGGGACCGACAATCGGACCGGACAAAAATCGGATTGCGTAGCCCTATTGCATTCGGTATTATTTTTGTTGTATTAAAAAAAATCGGTGTCGTATTCGGCTAACAAAACATGCTTGAAGGTGAGGTTAACTTACTAAATAGGTACCTACTCTAAATATAAAAAGTACTGAATTCAAAATCATCCCAAAAATGTCAAATCTATTGATCCCTGGGATTTGTGTTAGAGAATTTCGTTTGGCTACTACGAAAGAACTGACGATCATAGTTTTTGACGTCCAGGATCAAAGAACCAAAAATATTTTGTAATGAAACGCGACTAAGTACTTTTACATTTTATTCTTGTAATTATTGAGATTGAGCAAAAATACCTACTTTGAGGTCAAATTTGTGAAATAGGTATTATCAGTTCTAGAGTGAACTTATTAAGACTCGTCTCTGGAATTGACAGAACTTTTTAAAGTGGAATCAATCTAGTGAAGTGTCGATTTGAAAGGTTACATCTGCAAAGAAAATGTAATCTTATTTTAAGTTCAAATAAAGTTCAAAATACATTTTATGCCGCGTATATTTTGGGAAAAAATATTGCATAGTAGATAAAGAAATGTCAATCTAAATGAATGGCACTAAAGTGTTGGAATACGTCTGAGGAAGAGAGGAAAAATGTAAACAATCAAAAATGTACATTATTGTTGTGAAAATAAGGTATAATTAGAGATTTACTAGAACAAGGAAAAACTTTATTGATTGATTTACAACAGCAATAAGAGTAATTTGAAATTGCCAATGAAACTCCTCAGCTCTCGACTTGAACTTTATTTTTCCTAAGAAGTTTCATTATTTCGAGTTAAAAATTCCTTAGGGCCGCGAGGGGCACCTAAAACGTAATGAATGCAAGGGGGATTGAAGTAACGTATCTTGTTTAGTGTTTTAATATAGCTTTTATTGAATCGTAAATAGTAACATTGCATTACAAACAGCTTAATAAAACCACCGAGGTTTGTTCTTCCTTATACTAGGAAAAAAAGTTTAATAAAAAATGCTTGCATTGAAATCTCCCATAGGTACTTGTAAATATTACATTACCGTGCTGGTAGGTACAATCGCAGTCCTGCCGTGCAAACGAATATGACATTTCGAAGTGGCTTGGAACCTGTTACCATGCAATATAGTCAGATATTCTGTACATATGATTATCACAATTTATCTTAGCTTTGCGAAAAGCGTATGCGTTAAAACGTTAACAGGTTTTCGAAATCTGCAGAAGAAACGATGGCCGAGATGGAGCAAATTAGTTCTGTAGAGAAGACCACGATGTGATAAACGTAAGTTAGAATTATGTTGGCCTGGAAAAGGTAGCACTGGACTGGTGCTACCAGTCCAGTCCCTTACGTTTATGTGCGTTTTACGCAGGACCGTGAGTTGTGGCGTGATTTGGGAGAAACCTACGTCCAGCAGTGACAAAGGTTCTTTTCATTGTTTCTACTTACATTCAAATAGGTACAGAATCTTGCTTCAAAATCAGGAAAATATCACAGATGTATTTGTTAAGGCCGGGAAATTTGCTCCATGGCCGGAATTCGGGAATGATAATAAAGTCTTGTGGTGTGAAGATAATTGCAACAACACAATCACTACCGCCTGATACTTGTTAATGTTCATTGTTTCATACAGTGGGGAGGAAACAAGGACTAGCTGTCGGTAGTTTGCGTGTCAATAAGATACATATGGTCAATAAGATGGGTGGTAAATTAAACATTAATCGGGAATAATATACCTAATTAGAACTTCTCTGCAGAGTTTCAGTTCATTTTACGAGGACATTAATTGTTTAAATCTATTTCAAATGTTCTTATCTGGGGATCTTGAGCAATCTTCTACAAAACGGTCTCAGATATATTACAGTCGGCTCTCAGAAGAAACGCAATTATACGAGGTAACTAAATTATAATATCAAAAGAAATTATGTATTAATCTAAATGGACAGAGGAGCCTTATGAAGTACTTGTGCTTTGAATTGCTTTGAGAGCACTGCCCCGAGCCAGGGGTTGGCTATATTTAATGACCAATATAATTTGAGTACATTTTTATTTATTACTTGAATGAACTAAATGAAGATAAAATGATAAGACTGGCGATTTACAATCAGATTTATAGGCGGCGAAATATATCGTTGCAGACCTTTTCGAAAGTCGGTATTTTTATGAATTCCAGAGTTCAATTATAATAAGCTGGCAATCCCATATACCTAATGCAAATTAATCACAAGATTGGCAGATTTAAAAGGCGGCGGGATATATCGCTGAAGACCTTTTCGAAGTCCGTATTGTTGTGAATACCAGAGTTCCATTTTATAAGCTGGCAAGCCGTGCGATGAGCCGTATTGTCGTGTTGAGATGGACAGGCGCAGGTTGTGACTACCTGCTGTTGAAATTTTTCAAGCCACCTCAATAGAATTTTACTGGCAACCGGGACCAACAACTTAACGTGCCTTCCCGCTGAAATAAATATCACAAAGTCAGATGGATTGTCACCCATCCATGGACTGGCCATAGTGAAAGTTGCTTACTGCAGTGATCGTTTACAGAACACTGAGTTCGCGGAAGTTGAAACATGAGTTTCGCCTAAAGATCCAAAAAACTACAACAAACATAAACGTCAACGACAGTTACAACGTTAAACATTAAAAAGTTGAACGAGGACTCTGACAGTACAACCATTATGCCTGTGAAGTGCTAAGAACCCCGTAGCACCCATTGTACCCAATAACATTGTATGAGATACCCAACATGCCAATATTTACAGTAATTTAGGAAAATATAATAAACTAGCGGACGTCACGCAGTTTCTCCCGCGTAGCTCCCGGTTTCGTGGGAATATGGGAATCAAATATAGCCCATGCTACTCAGAGAGTAGGTAGCTTTCCAATGGTGAAGAAGAATTTTTGAAATCGACAACGTAGTTTTTAAATTATTTCATTACATACGTACAGACCAACGTAGAAATTTTTCCTCTTTAAGTGAAGATTTTTTTTTATACCACTAAGGTGGCAGACAAGCATACGGCCCACCAGATGTACCGGTGGTCACCGCAGCCTATGGACGTTTGCAACAGCAGAGGCGCCACACTCGCGCTGTCGACCCTGTAAAACCTTCTAAGACCCCTCTTGAAGAACCCCATACTGTAGGCGTTTGGGAAAACCGAGTCAGGGAGATCATTCCACAACCTAAGCGTGCGCGGTAGAAAGCCCCTATCGGATCTAACCGTGCTCGAGCGCTCCGGATGCAACATGTGAGGATGAACACACTGTCTGTGGCGAGCGGTGCGATAATAGAATGTAGCCGTAGGCATCAAGTCAAACAATTCCTCAGAGCACAAACCGTTATACAGCCGTAGAATACACACAGAGAAGCAAAGTCTCTCCTGTCACTAAGAGGTTCCACATCACCTGCAAGTATGGGATCGCCGACAACTCTTATGGCACGCCTTTGTACCGAGTCAAAAGGACAAAGCTGATATTCAGGTGCCCCCGCCCAGAGGTGACAGCAGTACTCCATGTGCGGCCGCACTTGCGACTTATAGAGGAGCAGTGTTTGAGCCGCAGTAAAGTACCGCCGCGCCCTACTGAGCACTCCGAGCTTCTTGGACGCCAGCCTGGCCTTGTCCTCCAAATGACTTCGGAACTGAACGACATTGGAGATCTCAACACCAAGGATCCCTATACTTTCGGAGATGGTGAGTGACGTGCCCTGAAATTGTGGCGCCACAGTAAATGGGGTTTTCTTTGCGGTGAATACACATACTTGAGTCTTGGTGGGGTTGAATTAGACAAGATTTTGTCTTCCCCAATCGGACACTCTAGAGAGAGTAGCCTCGATTTGGGACACAAGTTTTTCACGACTTTGCTCCACTACAGCCCGAGAGATACGGGACGGCCCGTGTAACAAGTGTCACCCGTACTGTTGTCTGCATAACAATGGATGCCGTCAATAGACAACATGTCATTGATATGCAGCAAAAACAAAGTGGGGGACAACACTGAGCCTTGTGGTACTCCAGCGTTTATGGCCATGCATTCAGAACAGCTGCCGTCAACGACGGCCCTAATGCTTCTACCGGCCAGAAAGCTGGTCACCCATCCGCATAAATTCTCAGGCAATCCATAGGATTAGAATTTCGTTTGAAGACGCGGTCAAAAGCTTTAGAGATGTCAAGGCTCACTGCTAGAGCCTCGCCTTTACTCTCAATAGCCGCCGTCCATCGGTGTGTGAGGTACACGAGAAGATCGCCTGTCGAGCGACCGTGACGGAAACCATACTGTCGATCACTGAGCAGATCGTGTTCCTCAAGGTACATCAGGAGCTGTGCATTATTATTTTGAGCGTTTCAAAAGATCGTTCCTCTGTCGAACTATAAAAACTTGGAACGACCTGCCCGCACACGTGTTTCCCTCATCTTACAACCCCCGGTTCTTTAAGAGGAGCGTGAAGAGGCACATCACAGGGCTGCCAACTTTAGGACCGCTGTAAGAAGTGGCCCCCAATCGCAAGATGCGTCACGGCTATCCATCGTGGCGACGTCAATTTGGCGAGCTGAATATAAAAAAAAAAAAAAAAAAAATTAATTACACGCCTTTAGATGTAGATTTGTTGTCATTTCTTATTACAGCTCGGCTCATTTGGTCTTGATTATTTCGAAATAACTTTACTAGTACTTAAGGTCCTATGGCCCCTAGATGGGGCAGAGGGCGTCCACAGTGCATCGCCATCCCTGTCGGTCTTGAGCTTCGCGTTTTGTTTCGCTCCATGTCTTTCCAATGCCTTCCGCCTCTGCAATGACACTCCGTCGCCATGTCTGTTTTGGACGGCCACGTTTGCGCTTTCCTTGGGGGTTCCAGTCTAGGGCTTGCCTTGGTATGTGGTCCCGGTCCCTTCAATCCAGTTCCATTTCCGGCGTTTGATCTGATGTTCTATAGGTGTCTCATTGCAGCGTTCCCATAGGCTAAGGTTGGAAATTTTCTCGGGCCAGTATATTATTTTTTTTTTTTTTTTTTTTTATACCACTAAGGTGGCAGACAAGCATATGCCGAGAATACGTCGGAGGCAGCGGTTAACGAAGACTTGTAACTGATGCGAGATGACTTTTGTGACCTTCCAAGTCTCGCATCCGTATAGCAGCACGGTCTTGACGTTAGCTCGGAATATTTTGAGCTTTACCCTCCTAGTCAACTTTCGGGACTGCCATACGGAGCGCAGCTGTGCGAAGGTTGCTCTAGCCTTGGCGACTCTAGAAGTGATGTCCTCTTCTGTCCCACCAGTTTCCGACACGACAAATGTGGAACGAGTAGAGAAATTTACGTACCTCGGGAGGTACGTAAATTTCTCTACTCGTTCCACATTTTCCGCGCCAATGCGCAGTGGTACAGAGTTCGCCTTTCCGCACCTCATCTCGTGCGTCTTCCGGGTGTTTATTTTAAGTCCTGCCTTCGCTGCCTCATCCTGTAGGGGGGGGGGGAAGTCAGGGTATGGTCTTGGTGGGTTTCGCTAGTGGTGAGAACAGCGTCACCTATTAAATACCAAGAAACCATCTGCAGCGTTCGTGGTGGAACACCAAAATATAGCAGAGCCCTGACGAGTCCGAGTCATCCACGTCCCCGCCGTCCCCTCTGGGAACTGCTGCACCTTTCCTGTTTTTAACATTAGTGTTGTAGGTAGACATTAAATGCCCAAGATGCCAGCATGACGTGATAGTTTTTAACAACCCCCCAAAGACACGGTATAACACCCGAATCCCGGTAAAAACCCGTTACCCATCATAATTTTTGAAGACAAAGTTCAACAAGTTTTTTAGGACACCATTACAGGTAGGTTCTTAAAGAGAAAGATCTTAAATTTGCTCACTCAAACCAAAAGATCTCTTGAAACTTGAGTTTTATTACTTTTCCATTCTGCTTACATTTGCCCCTTTGAGAGGATTTTCAATACCCTTATTTAACTTGAAATTATATGAGACAGACAGACAAGATTTTTCAAAAGATTTTTTAGCTAATATACCTGAATATATACCAATTCTTTTATACTTTAAGGAATGCGGGTTACCACGAGAGAGTCAGCGTTTCTTTTACTTTGTTTGTAGGAAACGCAACGGTTTATGTGACAAATGGTGCTATAAATTGGGATAAGCAGCGCCATGCTGTACTCTTTCCGAATTCTAAGTAGAATAGGAGAGGCTTGTAACCGTTAGAGATATGGAGGTACAATATAGAAAGGATTACGTCTACGAAAATTGCGTTGATTTGCAGCCTGCTTGTCGCTGGACCAAGGACATAAAATCATTGAGTACAATGTACCCATACCACCATCTGACAGGACTCTAGCCTTTTTTTTTTCTTTTTCGTGAGGGAAAATCCTCATGGATGTTATGCCGGACTAAAAAACCTCACGTAACGCCCAACAGCCTATGGTTGTGAGCCCCGGGTAAGCCCTCGGAAGGATATCCCAGGACTCCCAACAGACCTAGGGCCGCCACCGCGGCCTCGCCTAGGGGGGTGGTTCGGGTGCTATCCCGCGTCTTTGGGGGGTTTCGAGTGTGCTCCCGCTTCTAAGGGGGGGCGTACGTGAGTTCCTCACGTCACGCTGCCGTCATGGGCCTGCCTCTGTAAGGACGGTGAGCGGCCCTCTCATCGTCCTCAGACCCCCGGTCATGGAGGCCGATAGTCCTCGGCGAAGACACGTCGGCGGCGCCCAGGCCGCCGACTGCGGAACTCGGGTGGGAGAGTTCTCTCCCGTACCCGCCCCGCCGCCTCCTTCACGAGCATGAGCTGCTCGCAGAAAGAGGCGGCGCAATCCCATTTACTCCCGCTGGAGATCTTGGGTCGCACCATGGTCTCGAGCGAGAGAGTGTCCACGTCCAGACCCACTACGAGGACCTGTCGCTGTTGCGCCCATGCTGTGCACTCCACCAGCGTGTGGAACGCCGTGTCATCGCTGCGGTCCTCGCAGTGCTGACACTCGGCCGTGGTTTCCCGGTGTCTTCGCCACAGATACCTACCGAAGCTACCGTGCCCGGTTAGTATCTGTGATAGCCGGTAGGAGAGAGCACCGTGTCTCCTCTCCAACCACTCGTCCATGACCGGTCTGACGGCCGCGATTGTGGCGAATCCCCCCTTTGGTTGCTCAAGTCGCACCTTCCATGTCTCCACGGTTTCCTGGTGGAGCAGGGACCGCTGGGCCTCGATTTTTCGAGACGCAGGCCTTTGGCCCCGCTCCAGCGCCTCCTTGCGCCATCTAAATAGTGACGCAAGGGCTCTCGCTTCCAGGTCCCATGGAGGGATCCCGGCTAGGAGACATGCCGCCTCACCGGAGATCGTGCGGTATCCCCTTATCACCCTGACGGCCATTGTCCTCTGCGGGCTCAGCAGTCTGGCCACATTGCTGACCGACAGGGTCTCCGCCCAAACAGGGGCCCCGTATAGGGCCATACTTCGCACGATCCCTAGGTATAGTCTCCTGTAGGGAGCGTTGGGTCCCCTGATGTTGGGCATCAGCCGCGCTAGTGCGGCTGATGCTCCCCTCAGTTTTGGGACCAAACTTCGGAAGTGATGTCCGAAGTTCCACCGGCCATCGAGTACGAGTCTCAGATACTTCATCGAGGACTCGATGCCGATGCTGACGCCCCCTACCTGTAGGCTGGATCCCGCAGGTGGCCCCTTCCGAGGTCCGTGGAAACACAGAGCCTCGGATTTGTAAAGGGCGACCTCGAGACCCAGCCGCCGAATGCGACGCACGACTTGAGCAACCCCTGCTGTGGCCTTTAGTGCTGCGTCGCGGTGCGTTGCTCCCCGCGCCGTAACGAGGGTGTCGTCAGTGTAGCAAGTTACGCCGACCCCTCGGAGCAACGGACCACGCAGCACCCAGTCGTAACCGATGTTCCACAGGAGCGGCCCTAATACCGATCCCTGTAGAACACCGCACGACACATCTCGCCGACCCGGCCCTAGCCAGCTCGGGTAAGTTATGGCCCTCTCGGAGAGATAGGCCCCGACAATCCGACGGAGGTAGGGAGGCACTCCATGGTAGATAAGCGCCTCCCTAACGCAGCTCCAGGGCAAGGTGTTGAAGGCGTTGGCGATGTCAAGAGACACCGCCACCACCACCTCACCCCGTGAGACTGCTTCCTCCGTCAGGCCTCTAATGCGCATGATCGCGTCCACGGTGGAGCGCCCCTGACGGAAGCCAAACTGGCTATCCGCCAGATCAGGCCCGACGCGTGTGAGGTGCCCGGCGAGGCGTTGTGCAATAATGCGCTCAAAGAGCTTGCACACCTCGTCGAGCAACACGATCGGCCGCTACCCTGATGGGGAGCTTGCCGGCCGCCCCGCCTTTCGGATCAAGACCAGTTTCCCCGTCTTCCAGACCTTGGGAAACTGGCCTTTTTCGAGGCATGCGCTAAAAAGACCTATAAGTCGAGGCCCAAGCTCTTCGAGAGCCAGGACCCACGCTCGGCCTGGAATACCGTCGGGACCAGGGGCCGTGTTTTTGCGGGATTTGAGCCGCTGCGGGATTTGAGCCGCAAACAGGACTCTAGCCTTGCATCTAAAATCATATACCTAGTAAGTACAACCTTATGTTGGAGAACTTGATATTTATTTTGTTGATTGATGTAACTTTAGGTATATGATGAGTACAATGTGATATGAGTAAGTACATAATCGCCAACAAACTGCCATGCAGTTTGGCGAATATATGTATTTAGATTATGTATCCTACTTAGTACTGTTCTTTGGTAAACAAATAAAATAAAAAAATAAAAAATAATACTTAACTGAGAAATCCCTGGTAGGCATTTGGTCTTGGTTCAGGGCTATTCGATTTTTGAAAAGCACAACGTATGCTTATCAGTCTAGCACCCAACGCCGTGGCTAACTTCACGGAACGATGTCGCAGGATACCTGGCAGTAACAATGTGTGTACCGAGGACTTACTTTATCTTTGGGTCCTGAATGATTCTCTCTGTATGGTGGTACAATTACTAATTAAAAATCAGACTTTTAGCTCGACAAATTGACATCGCCAGCCTGATGGAAAGCCGTGTCGCATCAAGCGATTGGGGGCCACTCTCACAGTCCGTAAAACTTCTGACATTCTGAGTGGTCCTCAAGTTGGCGGCCCTGTGATGTGCCTCTTCACGCTCCTCTTGAAAAACCCGGGATTGTAAGATGAGAGAAACACGTGTGCAGGTCGTTCCATGTTTTTATAGTTCGACAGAGGAATGATCTTATGAAACGCTCAGTTCTAGCGAAGATTCTCTCCACTGTGTCTGAGTGGCATCTCTGCCCGGCACGCGTTGTTCGGGATCCGGAAAAGGAGAGAATGGGATCAGGTTGAAGAACTCTTCAGAATATTCACCGTGATACATTCGCTAGAAGGCGGCCAAGGACGTTATGGTTATGGTCGCTGCGCCAACGGTTCGAGGCCTCCCGTCACCTCAGGACAACTAATTATTCGGATAGCACGTCTCTGCATAGCGTCAAGCGCGTCTGGTAAGTGCCTCGCGGAGTCATCCCAAAGGTGAGAACAGTAGGTATTCGACGCAGGGCCAATCTGCGTCTTGTACAGTAAACATCTCTGATGTGGCGTGAAGTGCCGTCTCACCTTATTTAGGACTCCTAGTTTCCGCGAGGCCAGCCCATTACAACGCTCTATGTAGTTTCACTATTTTAGTTTATGTAGGTTAGATGACAAATTATTTAATCATAATATTCTAGTACTAGCACCCAATAAAAGAAAATCCCCAGGCTCCTCACATCTGTAATACAAAATGTTCTCAACTCCAATTTATTTTCTACCTGAATTTTTTTGCGAATAAAATACACGTGTGCCTACACGCCTCCCCTGTACAATTACAGACGCTTTGTGCAACAGACAGACGCTCAAACGTAATTGCTTCTGTACATCGTGTAGAGGATTCCCAATACGATCATTGGAATCCTGTTGAGTGATTTTGGGTTTAAAAATTTCGATGTGAATTACAGACTAGCGACAAAATTGAAAGGTTGTTGAGGGTAACTGTAATTGGTTTCACGTCAATGGCAAAGGTTTTTTGTAAAAAAGGAATATTGATTTAGTTAAGCAATTTCGAATACGTAGGCAGAACATACAAATGTCTATATTTCACTATTAGCTGTTGTTTCACGTATGGTGAGCTGATTGTCGTGGCCAGGTTGTGACAATTCGCTGTAGAAAATATTTCTTGCAGAAATAAGCAGTACCATTGTACTTAAGTTTCTTGATACATTGATATTATTACATTCCTGTGTAGTAACTGTAGTAAGATTCAAGCCATCCATAAGACCTTCAAGTTAGTTCAACAACTGCCATATTACTGACAGCTTGGGCGGAAACGCTTGCAATGATAATGTCACAAAGTAGGCACACATCCGAGGACAAGCCATTGCGAAAGATGCTTACCCCTTTTCAGTTTTTAAGCGTGGAAATCCCTCATGGATCCTACGCCGGACTCTTACTAAAAGCACACATGCCCTACCGCTGTCTACGGTCGGGAGCACTGGGTCTCTCCTAGGATGTCACGTTTACAAAACTTCCTTCCGATAGACCCAGTGCTCCCGACCGTAGACAGCGGTAGGGCATGTGTGCTTTTAGTAAGAGTCCGGCGTAGGATCCATGAGGGATTTCCACGCTTAAAAACTGAAAAGGGGTAAGCATCTTTCGCAATGGCTTGTCCTCGGATGTGTGCCTACTTTGTGACATTATCATTGCAAGCGTTTCCGCCCAAGCTGTCAGTAATATGGCAGTTGTTGAACTAACTTGAAGGTCTTATGGATGGCTTGAATCTTACTACAGTTACTACACAGGAATGTAATAATATCAATGTATCAAGAAACTTAAGTACAATGGTACTGCTTATTTCTGCAAGAAATATTTTCTACAGCGAATTGTCACAACCTGGCCACGACAATCAGCTCACCATACGTGAAACAACAGCTAATAGTGAAATATAGACATTTGTATGTTCTGCCTACGTATTCGAAATTGCTTAACTAAATCAATATTCCTTTTTTACAAAAAACCTTTGCCATTGACGTGAAACCAATTACAGTTACCCTCAACAACCTTTCAATTTTGTCGCTAGTCTGTAATTCACATCGAAATTTTTAAACCCAAAATCACTCAACAGGATTCCAATGATCGTATTGGGAATCCTCTACACGATGTACAGAAGCAATTACGTTTGAGCGTCTGTCTGTTGCACAAAGCGTCTGTAATTGTACAGGGGAGGCGTGTAGGCACACGTGTATTTTATTCGCAAAAAAATTCAGGTAGAAAATAAATTGGAGTTGAGAACATTTTGTATTACAGATGTGAGGAGCCTGGGGATTTTCTTTTATTGGGTGCTAGTACTAGAATATTATGATTAAATAATTTGTCATCTAACCTACATAAACTAAAATAGTGAAACTACATAGAGCGTTGTAATGGGCTGGCCTCGCGGAAACTAGGAGTCCTAAATAAGGTGAGACGGCACTTCACGCCACATCAGAGATGTTTACTGTACAAAACGCAGATTGGCCCTGCGTCGAATACCTACTGTTCTCACCTTTGGGGTGACTCCGCGAGGCACTTACCAGACGCGCTTGACGCTATGCAGAGACGTGCTATCCGAATAATTAGTTGTCCTGAGGTGACGGGAGGCCTCGAACCGTTGGCGCAGCGACCATAACCATAACGTCCTTGGCCGCCTTCTAGCGAATGTATCACGGTGAATATTCTGAAGAGTTCTTCAACCTGATCCCATTCTCTCCTTTTCCGGATCCCGAACAACGCGTGCCGGGCAGAGATGCCACTCAGACACAGTGGAGAGAATCTTCGCTAGAACTGAGCGTTTCATAAGATCATTCCTCTGTCGAACTATAAAAACATGGAACGACCTGCACACGTGTTTCTCTCATCTTACAATCCCGGGTTTTTCAAGAGGAGCGTGAAGAGGCACATCACAGGGCCGCCAACTTGAGGACCACTCAGAATGTCAGAAGTTTTACGGACTGTGAGAGTGGCCCCCAATCGCTTGATGCGACACGGCTTTCCATCAGGCTGGCGATGTCAATTTGTCGAGCTAAAAGTCTGATTTTTAATTAGTAATTGTACCACCATACAGAGAGAATCATTCAGGACCCAAAGATAAAGTAAGTCCTCGGTACACACATTGTTACTGCCAGGTATCCTGCGACATCGTTCCGTGAAGTTAGCCACGGCGTTGGGTGCTAGACTGATAAGCATACGTTGTGCTTTTCAAAAATCGAATAGCCCTGAACCAAGACCAAATGCCTACCAGGGATTTCTCAGTTAAGTATTATTTTTTATTTTTTTATTTTATTTGTTTACCAAAGAACAGTACTAAGTAGGATACATAATCTAAATACATATATTCGCCAAACTGCATGGCAGTTTGTTGGCGATTATGTACTTACTCATATCACATTGTACTCATCATATACCTAAAGTTACATCAATCAACAAAATAAATATCAAGTTCTCCAACATAAGGTTGTACTTACTAGGTATATGATTTTAGATGCAAGGCTAGAGTCCTGTTTGCGGCTCAAATCCCGCAGCGGCTCAAATCCCGCAAAAACACGGCCCCTGGTCCCGACGGTATTCCAGGCCGAGCGTGGGTCCTGGCTCTCGAAGAGCTTGGGCCTCGACTTATAGGTCTTTTTAGCGCATGCCTCGAAAAAGGCCAGTTTCCCAAGGTCTGGAAGACGGGGAAACTGGTCTTGATCCGAAAGGCGGGGCGGCCGGCAAGCTCCCCATCAGGGTAGCGGCCGATCGTGTTGCTCGACGAGGTGTGCAAGCTCTTTGAGCGCATTATTGCACAACGCCTCGCCGGGCACCTCACACGCGTCGGGCCTGATCTGGCGGATAGCCAGTTTGGCTTCCGTCAGGGGCGCTCCACCGTGGACGCGATCATGCGCATTAGAGGCCTGACGGAGGAAGCAGTCTCACGGGGTGAGGTGGTGGTGGCGGTGTCTCTTGACATCGCCAACGCCTTCAACACCTTGCCCTGGAGCTGCGTTAGGGAGGCGCTTATCTACCATGGAGTGCCTCCCTACCTCCGTCGGATTGTCGGGGCCTATCTCTCCGAGAGGGCCATAACTTACCCGAGCTGGCTAGGGCCGGGTCGGCGAGATGTGTCGTGCGGTGTTCTACAGGGATCGGTATTAGGGCCGCTCCTGTGGAACATCGGTTACGACTGGGTGCTGCGTGGTCCGTTGCTCCGAGGGGTCGGCGTAACTTGCTACACTGACGACACCCTCGTTACGGCGCGGGGAGCAACGCACCGCGACGCAGCACTAAAGGCCACAGCAGGGGTTGCTCAAGTCGTGCGTCGCATTCGGCGGCTGGGTCTCGAGGTCGCCCTTTACAAATCCGAGGCTCTGTGTTTCCACGGACCTCGGAAGGGGCCACCTGCGGGATCCAGCCTACAGGTAGGGGGCGTCAGCATCGGCATCGAGTCCTCGATGAAGTATCTGAGACTCGTACTCGATGGCCGGTGGAACTTCGGACATCACTTCCGAAGTTTGGTCCCAAAACTGAGGGGAGCATCAGCCGCACTAGCGCGGCTGATGCCCAACATCAGGGGACCCAACGCTCCCTACAGGAGACTATACCTAGGGATCGTGCGAAGTATGGCCCTATACGGGGCCCCTGTTTGGGCGGAGACCCTGTCGGTCAGCAATGTGGCCAGACTGCTGAGCCCGCAGAGGACAATGGCCGTCAGGGTGATAAGGGGATACCGCACGATCTCCGGTGAGGCGGCATGTCTCCTAGCCGGGATCCCTCCATGGGACCTGGAAGCGAGAGCCCTTGCGTCACTATTTAGATGGCGCAAGGAGGCGCTGGAGCGGGGCCAAAGGCCTGCGTCTCGAAAAATCGAGGCCCAGCGGTCCCTGCTCCACCAGGAAACCGTGGAGACATGGAAGGTGCGACTTGAGCAACCAAAGGGGGGATTCGCCACAATCGCGGCCGTCAGACCGGTCATGGACGAGTGGTTGGAGAGGAGACACGGTGCTCTCTCCTACCGGCTATCACAGATACTAACCGGGCACGGCAGCTTCGGTAGGTATCTGTGGCGAAGACACCGGGAAACCACGGCCGAGTGTCAGCACTGCGAGGACCGCAGCGATGACACGGCGTTCCACACGCTGGTGGAGTGCACAGCATGGGCGCAACAGCGACAGGTCCTCGTAGTGGGTCTGGACGTGGACACTCTCTCGCTCGAGACCATGGTGCGACCCAAGATCTCCAGCGGGAGTAAATGGGATTGCGCCGCCTCTTTCTGCGAGCAGCTCATGCTCGTGAAGGAGGCGGCGGGGCGGGTACGGGAGAGAACTCTCCCACCCGAGTTCCGCAGTCGGCGGCCTGGGCGCCGCCGACGTGTCTTCGCCGAGGACTATCGGGAGCACTGGGTCTCTCGGAAGGAAGTTTTGTAAACGTGACATCCTAGGATGTCACGTTTACAAAACTAAAGCAAAAAAAAACACAAGTTAAATTTTATTCTATACGCACCTTTAGATATCTAAATATAAGTACCTATTGTTGAACAAATAAACACATGAATTTCTCTCGTGAACAAAAGGCGCGCTGTAACAAAGTTATCTCGCTAGATGTTATCTACGTCTCTACAAGTACTGTTTTGTTAAGTTGTTGTAAAATGTTTGTTGTGTAGACAAAGAGAATATTTTCTCTCAACTTTGCGACTTGTGCACTAAACTGCGGTAAAGTTACTCAATAGTCTCTGACAATTAAATCCGCCATTTTTAGGATTCCGTACCTGAAGGATAAAAACCAGGACCCTATTACTGAGTCTTTGCTGTCCGTCTGTCTGTCTGTTTGTCTGTCTGTCTGACTGTCTGTCTGTCCGTCACGAGGCTGTTTCTCAGGAACGGTGATACCTACAGAGCTGTAATTATCACAGATTATGTATTACTGTTGCCGCTAAACCTAGAAGTACTAAAATTATAAAAAGGGGGATTTAGGGGGTCCCCATGCAACAAACGTAATTTTTTGACGTTTTTTGGTACGGAAGAGGGTTCCGTGTGCGAGCCCGACTCGTAATTGGCCGGTTTTTTCATTGATATCCGTGGGGAAATTCCTCATAGACTACAACCACACGTGCCCTACCGCTGCTTACGGCCGGGAGCCCCGGGTAAGCCCTCGGAACCATGTCTCTGTTCATCACACACTGCTGGCCCACTACTGTTTCATCAGTTGTAGGTGAAGGTGACTAAAGTATCGAGGAATTTTATAGGGCTCTATAACACCCAAAATAAAATTAATATATTTATATCTTTATGTTCAAGAATTATAGTTCAACAAGACTATTCTTCCCAAGGAGTTTATCATCAATATCAATCATCAATACATATAATAAAATCGTAACAGGTCGCTGTCTGTACATGGAAGATAAATAAGAAAAAATATTATAGGGGGGCTTTATGGACGCAATAGAACCCAAAACAATGATTTTTAGAATTTTTGTCTGTATTTCTGTATTTCTGTATGTCTGTATGTCTGTATCTGTTTGTCTGTACGTTTGTGCACGCTAATCTTAGTAACCGCTTAACCGATTGCGATGCGGTTTTTTTATTGTGTTGAGGTTTGTTCCACTTAACACTTAGCGTTTATTTCATGTCAATCGGTTTGTAAATAAAATAGTTATAAGACTTTTAAATATCACATATTTTGAAAATTCAAATTGTAGGGGTTTCTTTGAATGTGAGTGTAAAACTAAACTGGCGTGTTGGCTTAATCATAAAAGAGCTTAATGATTAAGACTATTTTGAAACAATTCGAATAGCGAATTGTTTTTAAATATATTAAATCTTTAAGCTCTTTTATGATTAAGCAAACAGGACAGTTCCACACGTTGCTTGATGAGTCTGATAAAGAAATACCTCTCCTCTCATACACCTTATGTGACATAAATGAAGTTGCGGGGTCAGCTAGTAAGCAATATAAATCAAATTGATTAACACAATTGTTTAAGGTGCGCGTTGGTATGTTGTATTTTTTTATAATCCTAATTTAAAATAGATTACAAATGTAATCCACGCGACCACTCACGTAACTTTTCCATGCGTGACGACTGAAAGGGTTTAATTTGATAGTTTTAAACTACGAAAGATATACACAAAATCGAATCAAATCAAATCTAGTCCACCACAGGTAATCGAAACGAGCCCCGAGACTAGTCATGCAAATGGGAGATATTGCTAGGATAGTACCCACACTTCGTCCCCTTTTTACAGCGCCAATTTAATCAAATCTACCCCATTCAATATCTCAAACCCTGCAGTCACCCGTAAATGGTACACATGAATTTAATTTTGATTGTTATTGCAGCTTATCTGGTGCGATCGTGTATAAATTGATACCAAATCGTGGTGGCGTAATGGTTATCATGTTAGAGTTGTAAGTAGGAGGTGGTGGTTTCGAATCAAGACCTGAAATTACTGATAGGAACTGTGTTATGTTAACATAAATAATAAAATATTTGCTGGAAGAGGATTGCTGAAAACGCTCTGCTTACTTGATTAGGCTACTCAAACAACATTGTATCATTAGTCCTATTTTAAAAATGTTTGTAAATTGGCCCGTAATGTTTTTAAACTTTGACGAGCACGTACACTAGAAATACCCACAGTGAGTCCTTAAGACGGAATAATATTATACCATGATCATAATAATAAAGCTTCCCAAACACTGAGAGATACAACAGAGAGGCTATAACACTCGTAGTGACTCTTAACAAGGGATCATCCACAGTTAGGGTGCATAATCCTCATGTGGTTATTATTGTCATAGCCTGTCAAATACAGATGATGTAGTGACTTTCTTAAAGGGTAGCTGAGTGCTGTATTTGTACTAATACCATAGAGAAAGAAAGATTTTGTTTGTTTGTAATCGAAAATATCGGAAACTACTGAATCGATTTTAAAAAATCTTTCCATAATAGAAAGTCAAAATTATTCTTAAGTAATATTGATGACTAGCGGACGTCACGAGGTTTCATCTTCGTGGCTCCCGTTCCCGTGGGAATACGGGGATAAAATATAGCCTATATTCACCGCGAAGAGTGTAGCTTTCCAATAATGGAAGAAATTTTCAAATCCGTCCAGTTGTTTTGAAGCCTTTTCGATGCAAACAAACAAGCATTCAAATATTTCCTCTTTATTATATTAGTATAGATGTATTTTAATACTATACTATCCTGGGACTTCCCTCCGGGGGCTTACTCGGGGCTCCCGGCCGTAGGCAGTGGTAGATCTCTTGTAGTTTTAGTTGGTAAGAGTCCGGCATAGCATCCATGAAGGACTTCCATACTGGAACAATTAACAATACCATAGTACCCAATAAACCGGATCAGTAATCAATGTTAACCATATTTACTTACATTGTTGGAATAGACTGTCGTCTGACTTTTCCTATAAGGCCGGTTACAAATGACCCGACCCACCTCATGTGTACCGGTGTACTGGGTATCGTGGCAATATCCTGAACGTAAACTTTCCCACTGATTTATTATGATTGGGTGCATTGTGTAGACTTAGCTATAGTTGATATCAATTCTGTAGTTTTCATTTCCATAGGTAGGTACTGAAGAAAATTCTACCTAAATAAATGAACTCAGATGGAATATTCATTTCATCATATTAATATTTGAAATACTGAAATATTGTTATGTTAACATTTATCTCCAAAGGGGTAGACAGAGGCATAGTATACGCCCACTTTCCACCCTATAGTTTTATGTCCCACGTAACAGATGGTGAGCACATTGCCGTGTTGTAATGGACAGGATCAGGTCGTAACGATCCACAGTTGAAAATTTTCAAGCCGCCCATGACGCCTTCAACTTGGATTAACGAATGTTTTTACTGACAACCGGGTTTCATTTCGAGTTTTCCATCTCTACGCAATGGATGTTTTTGGGTAAGTGTTCCTTTAGTCGCCTCTTACGACACCCTCGGGATGAATTGGGGTAGCGATATTCTATACTCCTTCCCGTTGGCCCCACGCGGGGCCTCGTCGCGACACTGGGAATATAATTCATGTAATTTGAAATGTTTCTTTTCGAATTTGGATGTTTTCTATGTATGTTGGCTTTTATTTTATTTATCAAAATAACTATGTTTATCAATTAGATCTCATAACGAAAGTTAATAATGTAAGCTTAATATGGGCTACATGCACAGAGCAACGAGCTCCTCTGCAAGGCTAGATGACACTGACAAAATAATATTCCAAATAATTATTTACTTGACATTTAAATACAAACCTAGTAGTTTCACTTTTTAATATACTTAACAAATAAAAAGCCAGAATTTTCCTCTTCACTGGGTTTCGGACGTAACTTTAAATAATAAAGAAATATCGGGCAGAAGCTTTTTCTATTGGCCAGCTTAACAAGAGCTTTCTTCGCAAGCCGCCAGTATAATCCGCTTTGTTGTGTTGTACATTTGTTTGAGGAGAAGAGGTCTAGATAAAATAGCTGTATAGGATGACTGACCTACAGCCGGGTTGTCTGGATTCGGATGGTGGCATAGAGCAATACGACCTTTAAGGAGGCGCCATACTGAGACTTTCCCCTCTGTCAAATCGTACTCCAAAATGGTAGCATCAATCAATCAATATCAATCAATACATATAATAAAATCGTAACAGGTCGCTGTCTGTACATGAAAGATAAATAAGAAAAAATACTATAGGGGGGCTTTATGAACGCAATAGAACCCAAAACAATGATTTTTAGAATTTTTGTATGTTTGTCTGTATTTCTGTATATCTGTTTGTCTGTACGTTTGTGCACGCTAATCTCAGTAACCCCTTAACCGATTGCAATGGGTTTTTTTTACTGTGTTGAGGTTTGTTCCACTTAACACTTAGCGCTCATTTCATGTCAATCGGTGTATAAATAAAAAAGTTATAACACTTTTAAGAATCAGATATTTTAATTATTTTTTTCTTTGAATGTGAGTGTAAATCTAAACTGGCGTGGTGGCTTAATTATATAAGAGCTTAATGATTAGGACAATTTAAAACAATTCAGGACTAAATTGTTTTAAAATAGACTTATTCTTTAAGCTCTTTTATGATTAAGCAAACAGGGTAGTTTCACACGCTGCTTGATGAGTCTGATGAAGAAATACCTTTCCTTTCATACACCTTATGTGACGTAAACGAAGTTGCGGGGTCAGCTAGTAAGAAATATATGTGTGTCTTAAATTTTGTTATAAGTGTTTGTTTTAATTTTTTGTTTAAGTTCCATAGTGATAGGCAATGGCTTTTGTATTGGTGTATATGAATGCGATTTTCCCGCGGCATATGACAGACAGATATGTATAGGGCAAACATGCTATGTCTACTCCCCTTGTACTGATCGCGTTGCTCTATGTTACAGACAGTTATGAAATGGTAATGAGCAAACATGCTAAGTCCACTTCTCTTGTACTCTCCGTGTTGTGTCAGATATGATTGTTTAAAGCAAACATGTTATGTCTCCTCCCCTTGTACTGGTCGAGTTGCTCTATGCAACAAACAGATGTGTATGGAGAAAACATGCTATGTCTACGCCCCTTGTACTGGTCGCGTTGCTCTTTAGACACATAATTATTTGTCTATGCTACGTCTACCCCTACTCGTACTGGTCGCGTTGCTCTATGGGTGATGGCCAATCATACAATCACTCAATCTAGTCAAGTGGCGCCCTCTGGCAGGTATTGACAAGAACTATACACGTCGTTCGTGATTGAATTTCATTTACCTACGCCCACGTTTATACAACAATCTGTTCTACGTTATGTAGTTGTTTATTTAAGGAATATGATGGGAGTATTTTACTAACGAGATTATAGATAATAACTAAAAGCTTCAATGTACATATACCTACGTAATTATAAAATTGTGAAACGAAAGTATACAAACTAACTGTACCTATTCGATAATTTGGAATTCAATTCTATTTTGTTCAAATATGTTAGTTTTTCCGGGTTTGATGTCAACTCATATAGCAGTGCCACTGACCGAATCCAATTGTGTTTTCAAACCATCTAAAGGACCGGTTGAAATATTACAATGAACATGCAAAGCGGTCCCGTCGTTCGTTCATAGAAGCTAGTCGTATAGTATCATATCACTACATAACCGTTATCTAGAAATAGCACGAAGCTGCGGGTAGTGCTTCAGCTAATGAATATAATAGAGCGCTCTGAATTAATTTAGTTAGAGTTTCACTAACTGAAATAATATCTAGAATGTTTTGATACTAGGCTCACGAACCTAATCAAGAGATGAATAAGTATTGAGTTTATTTAGTCTCTCTTTAACACGGGTATCTTCTTTTTTTTATACGAAGACACCCGGACTTTTGGTAGGCTTACACGGAGACACAGGACCAACATGCAGAGGCCCTTTGAGACTTAATCTAATAGGAAATGGGACCCCCACTGGAAACAATCCACGTCCGCCTTATGTAGAAGAACGTTTATTTATTCTATTATTAACTTTCTTAACATCACAGAAGCAGAATGGTCGACATAGGTCGCAGAGTTGCGAAGTGGCAGTGGGCTGTCTACATCTGTAGAAGAACCGATGATCGATGGAGAGAACGAGTTTTGGAGTGGAGACCGCGACTTGATATAAGTGGGGTAGAACAGCTTCGAAGGCCTGCTTGAAGAACAGGTGAAGGTTGCTGAGAGTGCCTACGTCTAGCAGTAAAGTGAAGGGTGATTTGATTGATTGATTAACATCTGTTAGTTATAACATTTATGGACATTCTTACACAACGTCGTCTTCCTTATAATAATAACTAGCGGACGTCACGCGGTTTCACCCGCGTAGCTCCCGTTCCCGTGGGAATACGGGAGTAAAAAATAGCGTATGTTCACCGCTAAGAGTATAGCTTCCCAACAGTAAAAGAATTTTATAAATCGGTCTAGTAGTTTCGGAGCCTATTCGTTACAAACAAACAAACAAAAAAACAAATCTTTCCTCTTTATAATATTAGTATAGATAGGTATGTACTCAATCAAACACTGACAATTTTATTGTCTTCATCACACAATTTTTTTATGGTGAGAATAGAATCAATTATCTGCGGATTGGCAGTCAGTTACTTTTAAATCTGCTAAACAGTTTTAGCCCCTCTCTATAAAATAGAGTGCAAAGGGGCTTATTTCGAGACTTTGTCTGTAGTCTGTGACTCTGTTGCATTAAACTACGCCACTAGGTCACGTGCGTCATCTGTTCAAAGTTTGAAATAAAACAAAAACAAAAATGACAACGTCAATCGGATTGAACTTTCACATTAAACGTGTGGCGGAGCTACTAGATTGATGTTATTATAAATTGTTATTGTCTTGTTAGCGTTACACTTTTACTCAGTATTCAAATATAATATAATATTATATAACGTACATATCAATAAGAATATAGTTATTACATAGATTATAAATATTGTTTACTACCAAAGTAAATATACTACATGTATTAAATACATAAATTGTTCAACGTACAAAATATCGTCCGCTTGCTTTTAATATTAGATAATAGCGTGCGGAATGCATCACTAGTTCGCACGGCGGCTAGGGGGCTGCGCCCGCGCCGCCTGCAGTCGGAAATGCATCTCGACGCCAAGTGCATGTCTGTCGCGCTCAGGTTGTATGAGTGCCGCGAAGTATCGAGTGCTAAGTTCTAACGCTTATAAACTGTTCTATCAATATTCTAGTGCTATCTTCATTCTCTCAATTCTCCTTCTGTCTACTCTTGACGAACTGTGTCCTTATATCTGTACTGTGTTCTTCACTTCAATAAACTCTGATTTCTACTTCAAGTTGTGAGTTGCTCATTGATTAGGACACCCGCTTCAAACGTGTTAGAGAGGGGCAGTCTGGTGAGAACGATCTCACGGCTTTTTTGTTTTGTACAGTAAAATAATCGATCCCCGCGAGGCCTACTCCCCAGACCACAGGTAGTCCGTAAATCGTAGTATTTTGAAGGTAACATTTTATTTTCGGACTTTGAAAGGAGATTGTAGTATTGTGTACTGTGTACGGGTGAGACCAGTTCAATGCAGGTGAATATCTCTTGGTACATTCGAGAGGATTGCACGAAAAGGCGTAGGTGTGTGATTCGTTCTAGTGATGTCTTTGTACAATCAAACTGTCAATACCGCGTCTTTATATGTAAATACATATGAACGAGCGAGTATGAGCAGAACTGTGTCAAAAGTGTGTGGAAACGAATGCTTTTTTTCATAGCTTTTGTTTGTGACGTTGTGTGTGTGCCAATCAACCGTTTTGTTCGTTGTAGTCAATCATTAGTAGTGTTAAAGAATAATAGCATATCTGCTAACCTATTGTTTTTACGTGTCAATCGGTTTCAAATGCAGTCGTGGTTTAACACTACTTCGATATTGGGGAACCTTTTATCCCTCAGTCGGCGCGCGTCAATTTCTACATGAGTCTTTAAAAAAACCATTTTAATACAGAAACGAATAGTACTTGTAGCTAAGGAAATAAACATTTACTCTATAGGTACGCTTCTGAAGTTATAACACATATTATACATCATCACAAACAGCCATCTGTCAGAATTTACTTTTGAAGGTAAAAGCACAAGAATAGTAAATGTTTGCCGTAGTTATACAAACTAAAGTAGCAACTTCGCTGCGTATAAAGATAATCAAATTATAATCCTTCGCCGTACGAGTTACACTCACAATTAAGTTACAACTTAAAGTTGTGTGTATGTTAAACCATTTAACTTGGCCGGCACTCTTCGACCAAGTAAAAGTATAGACCGGCCCATCCATACATTAGTTTTGAAGACATTAAAGTGAGCGCATACGCTTACTTTAATGTCATAGTCATATTCGGTGTTATTGTTCCGAAGGTGAAACACGTGTCAAGATAAGGCATTTAACGCAATATGCCTTCCTGTGCGTTCCCGAAGTGTAAAAACACTACCCTAAATTCGAAAAAAGATTGTATGTGTGCATGTCGTCTCGTTGCTACAATATATTTGTGTATGGACTAGTCTCACTTTTTGAGTTCGTAATACACTCATTTGCAAAAAAAACGGGCGGTTTTGATTTTCATTCATCTTTAAAAAGATACAATACCAAAAAGGTTTCAATCGTTTGTACACGTTACAGGCCGGTTTTAAAAATGCCGTGGTATTTAAAAAAGTACGTTCTAAATTCAAATTTTCATTTGATGCTCATTTTTACAGAAAACCCCTTTTTATCCTACATTTTTGGCGCGAAGTTCCAGAAGTTAACATCGACTTTCACAACTTTTATTCAATTTTTATCGATTAATTTCATATCCTTGACTGTCAAAGCTTTATTTATTGCTGTTTGGCTGTATCAAAAGTGGTAGATAAAGTGGTAAAAGCTACCAAAATTATCGTGCTGCTTGAAGAGGGTTGCAGCCAATGTGTCGTGGCTAGGAGGCTAAATGTTAGTCGCTCGACGGTCCAAAGGACCTGGCAGCGATATCAGGAGACTGGTTCCGTCGAGAGAAGGCCTGGTTCTGGAAGAAAACCATGTACCCAACCACGGGATGATCGTTTTCGTGTGAGTCGCGCATTGAGAAATCGCAAATCTTCGTATGTGGATCATAAGAACAACCTCCAAGAAGTAAGAAATGTGCATATTAGTCTATGGACGGTCAGGAGGAGGCTTCTCGCGGCCAATATACGCAGTCACCGCCCGGCCCGCGGCCCCAAATTACTCCGTGAACACAGAGTTCACAGGCTTAGGTTCGCTAGAAATTTTGAATCATGGACTCAAGAAGATTGGAATAGGGTTTTGTTCTCTGATGAAGCCAGGATATCTCTGTTCGGTGAAGATCGACGTCGGCGAGTGCTAAGAAGACAAGGAGAGCGCTTTGCAGATGCATGTTTCGAAGAAATCACACCTTATGGTGAGGGCTCTGTTATGTTTTGGACAGGAATAAATTCAATGGAACGTACAGAGTTAGTCTTCATTGAAAACGGCTCACTGACTGGGCATCGATACATAACGGAAGTTCTAATTCCTCATGCACAACCCGCATTGGCCGCTCTAGGTCAAGACTCGATTTTTAAGGACGACAATCCTCGCGCCCACCGATCCCGCGATGTTAATGCGTATGTGCAAGAGGTCGGCATTCGTCGTTTGGATTGGCCAGCTCGAAGTCCCGACCTCAATGCCATAGAACATATCTGGGACGTTCTAAAACTGCATGTGAGATCAGTACACCCGGCTCCGCAGACCATCAGAGAGCTGAAGAATGTGATTACTGCTGAGTGGGAACGTATTCCGCAAGCAAGTATCCGGGATATACTCGCTAGCATGCCCAGGCGAATTCAAGCTGTGATTTTAGCTAGAGGGGGTCACACTCGATACTAAACATTTATCTGCTTTTACTTTATTAAAGAAAAACAAACAAAATACTTTTTTATTTTTACTTTATGAGCATATGCACTACTAGCGAACATACACTACTAGCGAGGTTTAGCATTATTTCCCATAAATTGTAACAAAATTTTATGAAATACTGATGAAAACGATTATTTTCTTATTAATTTACCAAATTGTGAGGATAAAACTACCTATAATTATCAAACAAAGCAATATTAACACTTGAAATGGTTCATTGCTTAGGTGCCCGTTTTTTTGCAAATGAGTGTATATGTGACGGGCCCTTCTATACTATTTTTGACATGACATTTTTTTATTTTTATTTATTGTTTCAACACAAACATTAGTCTTAAGTACAATATTATTAAGCAGCTGAAAAGAAATGGCCAAAGGAATAATATTTGTTGTATTACTTGGTCGAAGCCGTCACTTAACGTAATTATAACAAGAAACTACCAGTTACTTTGTCATAAAGTTCAAAATGGTGGCAACACTTAGAGGAAGGACAGAGGCTAAGTAGAGATGGTTTAAACACGGTTAATATACGGTAATGGCTTTGGGAAAAGGGTCAACAATTTAATATCTGTAGACGCAAAGTTTAAAGTTCCATAGTTCAGATATCTATGTTGTTATAAATAAGTGCTACCAACTTTGAAATAGGTGATAAGGTCAAAAGATTATCCCAAAGCAGCTGAAAAGAAATGGCCAAAGGAATAATATTTGTTGTATTTTTTTAAATTTTACTTACGTTCAAAATTTATTAGATTATTTTATCTATACTTATACTGATATTATAAAGGGGAAAGATTTGATTGTTTGTTTGTTTTTGACTGCCTCTGTAGTGATACCGCCTGCGACGCTTGAGGTCCTGGGTTCGATTCCTAGGTCGGTCAAAACATTTGTGTGATCCACAAATGTTTGTTTTGGAGTTTGGGTGTTTTCTATGTATATTAAGTACTAGCTGAGCCCGCAACTTCGTTTACGTCACATAAGGTGTATGAAAGGAAAGGTATTTCTTCATCAGAGTCATGAAGCAGCGTCTGAAACTGCCCTGTTTGCTTAATCATATAAGAGCTTAATGATTAAGTATGATTAAGCCAACACGCCAGTTTAGGTTCACTCATATTCAAAGAAACCCCTACAATTAAAATTTTCAAAATATCTGATTCTTAAAAGTGTTATAACTCTTTTATTTCTAAACCGATTTACATAAAACAAACGCTAAATGTTAACTGGAGCAAACCTCAACACAATAAAAAAAACCGCATTGCAATCGGTTGAGCGGTTACTGAGATTAGCGTGCACAACCGTACAGACAAACAGATATACAGACATACAGACAAACAGACAAAAATTCTAAAAATCATTGTTTTGGGTTCTATTGCGTTCATAAAGCCCCCCTATAATATTTTTTCTTATTTATCTTCCATGTACAGACAGCGACCTGTTACGATTTTATTATATGTATTGATATTGATGTGTTTAGAAATATATAAGTATGTATATCAGTCGTCTAGATCCCATAGCACAAGCTTATATTAGCTTGATTTGGGCTAGATTATGTTGTGTGTGAATGTCCACAAATATTTATTTATTAACCCTTAGAGCCCCTTCAACCCACACAAAATTTATATCGAAAATCAATAATCGCAAGCACCTATTTCCATCACCCTAAAAATGAAAAAAGATTTCTCATTTTCCAAATAAAAAAAATATTTCTCACTTACCAGAGCAAATTTTGCGATTCTGCAAACAGCAACCGGATTATTGATAAATTGTTTATTTTACTGTGTATAATAATAAATAATAATGAAAACACATTATTTATAATAAAAAAACAAAACACACACGCACACACGCACTTGGTACACATGCACTCAACACAAAAAAAACCTTTATTACTCTACCACCACACCATATTTTACGATTCTGTAAACACCAACCGGATTATTGATATATTGTTTATTTTACTGTGTATAATAATAAATAATAATGCAAACACATTATTTATAATAAAAACACGAAACACACACGTACTACACAAACGCACGCCATCCATGCGCAATCCACTCTCAACTTCAACTGTTCGATTTTTGTAAAAAATTCTGGCCCATTGACGTCATTTTATAAGATTCCAAAAACAAGAAAATGTTATAAACTACACATGCAATCAAACTGTTCATAGAAAAGTAGGACGTAAGGAGGCTAAATTTAAGTTTAAAGTCGTCTGGGTAGGTGCGGCGACCGGTCGCCGCGCGGGGCTCAACGGAAAAGCTTTATTATTATGCGCGGCGACCGGTCGCCGCGAGGAGCTCTAAGGGTATATTTGTTAGCATCGAATGGGCTCCAAAACTACTGAACCGATTTAAAAAATTCTTTCACTAATGGAAAGCTACACTATTCGCGATGAACATAGGCTATGCTTTATTCCCGTATTCCCACGAGAATGGAAGCTACGCGGGTGAAACCGCGTGACGTCCGCTAGTCTATACCAATATTATAAAGAGGAAACATTTGTTTTTTTGTTTGTTTGTAACGAATAGGCTCCGGAACTACTGGACCGATTTGAAAAATTCTTTCACTGTTGGAAAGCCACACTCTTTGCGGTGAACAAAGGCTATATTTTATTACCGTATTCCCACGGGAACGGGAGCTACGCGGGTGAAACCGCGTGACGTCCGCTAGTGATTCATTAAGCAATATAATAATGAATGAACATTGAATCTTAAAATCCAACAGGTCTCTAAAATAATCTTTAACTGTGTCAAATTTCAAGTTCATCAGATCGCGCAAGTTTCTATCTAGGAACTACTAGTTAATTGTGGCATGAAGTTCAAAATGGTAGCAACACTTAAAGGAAATATAGAGGCTAAGTAGGGAAGGTTTAAATTTACATGATTTTTATTTACATAATATGATCAAAAATCACTAATCGACCCCTCCGTACAATAACTCGGTAATCGTAAAATCAAAATTGTTCAGGAGAAAAGATTTACTGATTTTATCAAATAACTTTTTAGTGAGAGGGACTATTCAAGTCATTGAGGTATCTAATGAAAGCTATTTTTTTGTTTATTGTAGCTGTACCATTAATGGGTACTTTCTTGTGTTCAAAAGTTCTAAACCTAGTAATTTACTAAAACAAATGTTGCCAAAAATTTTCAAAATCAAATATTACACTACATTACTTACGGGGTTATTGCAGTAAATTTATCAAATATAATTTTTCGTAACATATTATAATGGACTTTTATAGCATAATTTTCTATCGCAGGAATGATACGTAACATATCTTTACGGACTTATTGAGGTACTATCAATACATTTTTATAAATGGTATTGAGAAGTAACATTGTTATTGCACTTAAAAGTTTTAAAAACAATATGTTGTTACCGCTTAATGCCGTTTTTTTTATTTAGCATTTAAGTTGCGTATTCGAAGGTAGAAACACAGAAAAGTTGTAATATCTTTATTGTTTTAAAGGATTTTATGAGGCATAGATTGAAATTTGATGCTCAAATATATTGAGAATATGTATTAATAACAATAAAGTAATAAATCAAATGCTGAAATCAACTTTGAGCTTTATAAACTTAAATTTGACAATTTTTCTTCAGAAATAGCTACCGAGCCTTGGCATATGGTCTACCGCCTCAATTGTATAGCTGGATATTCAATTTCCTGCACAGACGATGTATACGGGTTCTCTGTGATGGGCGGACACCCAGTATATTGCAGAATATTGCCGGGGGGCTCTAGTGCCCAACTCTTTTCTTTCCGCTTAAAAATTAAATGCTATCCCATGAAAGAATTCAGTTTTATTCAAACAAAAGCACTCTGCACGTCAGTTACTCTGCCCGTACTACAGCCGAGAGGATCGATGTGGAGGAAAAGAAGCTAACCCGCCGGAAAATACGACTCAAGTCCTCTTGAAAAGGGCCTGAGTGGTATTTACATCCGTCGAGCAGAAATCTTGGTCAATTTTAGTGCCAGAGAGACACAGGCGTGTGCATTTACAACAAGGAAGTTTTGAATAACACTAACTGTAACTGTAACAGAAGGAATGCAGAAAAAAGAGAAACAATACTATTATTTTATGGGCGGCGGCTATCGAGAGTAAGGGCGAGGCTCTAGCAGTAAGCCTCGACATCTCTAAAGCCTTAGACCGGATCTGGCACCGTGGTCTTCTTACGAAATTGCCATCCTATGGACTACCCGAGAGGTAATGCGGATGGGTGTCCAGCTTTCTGGCCGGTAGAAGCATCAGGGCCGTCATCGACGGCAGCTGTTCTGACTGCATAGCCATCAACGCTGGAGTACCGCAAGGCTCAGTGTTGTCCCCGTGTACTCTGTTTCTGCTGCATATCAATGACATGTTGTCTACTGACGGCATTCATTGTTATGCAGACGATGGTACGGGGGACACTTGTTACACGGGCCGCCCCGGTATCTCTCGGGCCACAGTGGAAGAAAGTCGTGAATAGCTTGTGTCCCAAATCGAGGCTACTCTTACTAGAGTGCCCGATTGGGGTGGACAAAATCTTGTCCAGTTTAACCCTTCACAAGCGTGTATATTCACTGCTAAGAAAACCCCATTTCCTGTAGCGCCACAATTCCAGGGCACATCTCTCACTATCTCTGAAAGCATTGGGATCCTTGGCGTTGACATCTCCAGAGAGTTCAATTCCGGAGTCATTTGGAGGACAAGGCTAAGCTGGCGTCCAAGAAGCTCGGTGTGCTCAGGCGGTACTTTACTGCAGCGCAAACACTGCTTCTGTACAAGTTGCAAGTGCAGCCGCACATGGAGTACTGCTGTCACCTCTGGGCGCAGACAACAGAATATCAGCTTCGTAAATTTGACTCGGTGAGCTGTGAGGGTTGTCAACGATCCTATGCTTGCAGGCGGTGGGCAACCTCTTCGCGACAGGAGAGACTTTGACTCCTTATGTGTAACCTACCGCCTGTACAATGGTATGCTCTGAGGAATTGTTTGATATGATGCCCACGGCTCATCAGTTCATCCTCACACTCTACGTCCGGAGCGTTCCAGCACGGTTAGACCGATAGGGGTTTTCTTCCGCGCACGCTTAGGTTGAGGAATGATCTCCATGTCTCGGTTTTCCCAAACGCCTACAGTGTGGAGTTCTTCAAAAGGGGTCTTAGAAGGTTTTTACAGGGTCGGCGGCGGGAGAGTGGCGCCTCTGATGTTGCAAACGTTCATAGGCTGCGGTGACCACCGATCCTTCTGGTGGGCCGTATGCTTGTTTGCCACCTTAGTGGTATATAAAAAAAAAATTTATGTAATATTTTATTGAAAACAGAATCAAATTTGACGTTTCATTTTAAAACTTACATGACATTGTGTTGTTTTCCAAATAATCTAATAGAATCAAATCTCGAGTTATTATTTAGTTCAGTTTAATTTTATTTATTAATCTTCAGAAATACTTTCATTCATGGTTTCAGAATGGGTCATGGTTTCAGAAAGGGTGGTATTTGCCATATATGAATCTTCGCCAGAACTGAGCGTTTTAAAAGATCGTTCCTCTGTCGAACTATAAAAATCTGGAAGCCCGCAGACGTGTTGCCCTCATCTTACAATCCCGGGTTCTTTAAGAGGATCGTGAAGAGGCACATCACAGTGCCGCCATCTTGAGGACCACTGTCATAAGTGTTACGGTCTGCGAGAGTGGCCCCCAATCGCTAAATGCGCCACGGCTTTCCATCAGGCTGGTGGCGATTCCAATTTGGCGAGCTAAATATTTGAATAAAATGTAAACTGGGCTGATAGACTAATACATGTGCATTGTGCGGCATATAATTATGTTTATTACTGTCTAACAATAAGGAAAAGAAAGAGACAAGTGCACACTGCAATCTTTGCGCGGCAAGACAAAGATCGGTAATATCCAGTACAGAGCTAGGTGTATTGTTATTTAGAACATTTTGATCGATTATACTGTTGCGTACATTTATGAAAAAAATCTATACTTCAACAACCTTGTTAGATTATATTAAGGAATAAGAATATTTAAACTGGCAAAGCAAAAACTCAGCACTTACTTATACAAAATACTCAATGAAATTTATTTTCGCCAATAACTCGGTAAGTGCGACTTACTGAAAAACGTTTATTTTATATTTTTTGTATACAACTATTGCAAGTATATTGCCTACATATTTCTTGATTTTGAATTTACACTAATAAAATTGTTTTTAGTTATATCTTTTTAAATATCAATAGGAAAAATCTGCAAAAAATTGACAAGGTGTATTCCAGTGTGTAGGTAGATTCCGAATCTGACATAACAGCATAAACCACATAACAGCATTTTACCGAGTTATTGCACGGAGGGGTTGACTTACTTACTAGATAATTTTTTTAAAATTGTGGTTAATGATTTTTTTTTAATCAATAATGAATTCCAACAGTTTCATACAGTTACAGGTTATATGAGGGACTTGTTGTCTCTAATAATCTTTACTGTCTCGAATTTTAACTTCAAGAGGTCGCGCCAGTTTCTTTCTTAAAAATTGGAACAGACTACAGATTTTGTTTAATGTATAGTTTTTGGATAGATTTGAACCTGTGAATACATTATATTATGTACATTCAGAATAGTTGAAATAAAACATACAAATTATACTACCCACCTAACGAAGCCGAGTTCAATCTGCTACGTGACCGCTACGAACTACGAGTGCTACGGTTAACTGTAGACCCGATATGAATGTGGTAATATGTGGGGGCAAATGGCGGTGAACTGTAGACAGGTAAGGCAAGTGTGGTTTTAGTCGGTAGGAGTGCGGCGTAGCATCCATGAGGGATTTCCACCCTAAAAAAATGCAAACGGATCAACAAATTGTTAAACATTGTTTTTAACAACAGTGTTTTTTTTTATTTTTTTTTATTTAACAGTTTATGTACACACATTAAAAATACATACAGTAATATAGTTAGGAGAAAAGGAGTACAATGGCGCTGCTTATTTCTATTAGAAATCTCTTCCAGCAGGCCGGCGAGAGGAGAATGACATGAAACAATAGAGAAAGGCAGAAGTGTGAGAGAGAACTAGACAGAAAATGCTTACCTACACATACCTTTACAAATACCTACATAAATATACTTGCTCATAACATACATACATATATATAAAACTAATAAAACAAAAAACAAATACATATATACAAATAAATACCTAAATACTTGTAGATGTATTGGAGTGGCTAAAATAGATACAACCATTTATATGACACTGAATACAATAGAGAATAGATGACCTCAGAAGTTAATTGTTGGAATTAAGATAGTGTTCGCGGACTTTCTTTTTAAACATCGCAGCCGTTTTAATGTTTCTGATGTGTGGGGGCAGTGAGTTCCACAGCCTAACCGCATGTACAGTGAAGGAATAGGAATAGAAGTCAGATTTGTGGCGTGGGATTTCAAGGAGGGAACGAAGGTGTGTCCTGCAAGGAGCATCAGGAGAACGTGCGAATGAGAATCGCTCCTTCAGGTAGGACGGGGATTTTGGGTTGTGCAGTATGTTGAATAGGAGACAGAGTACCCGAGTGTTCCTGTGAAGACGGATTGGGAGCCACTTGAGTTCTTGGCGGAAATAAGAAACATGGTCATACTTTCTGAGATTGAAAACAAAACGAATGCATAAATTTTGCAGCCTCTCAAGTTTGTCTAACAGCTCCTCTGTGGCATCTATGTAGCAGGCATCAGCGTAGTCTATAATGGGCTGAATGAGAGACCGGGCAAGAGATATCTTAATCTTTAAGGGAAGGAAAGTCTGAAGGCATTTAAAGGAGTGAAAGGTATAGTGTACCTTTTTACTGACCTCATTGACCTGAGTACGCCAGGACAAACTATCGTCCATTACTACTCCTAGATTTTTCACTTTCTCGGAATAGGGGATAACAGTCCCATCCAAGAGCACATGCGGCAGCGATGCTACGTCTAGTCTACTCCGCATTTGTCTACTACCTATAATTATGGCTTGCGATTTTTTTGGATTAATACGTAAGCCAACCGACTCGGCCCAGGCGGATATGCAAGTCAGGTCTCGGTTCATGATCGCTACACCAGATGGGGCATCACACGCTCTAAAGTGATGATATAGCTGTAAGTCGTCAGCATAGAGATGGAAGTTGGTAGAGATTAAACTTGAGACAGAGTTAATGAAGAGAGAGAATAAAAGAGGAGAAAGGACACCACCCTGAGGTACGCCCGCAACGAGTTGGCACCAGTCCGAAGACTTGTGATCCAAATGGACGCATTGCGAGCGCCCCCGAAGATAGGAATCAAACCAAGATAAAGATGAAGGAGAAATGTTGATAGACTTCAGCGTACCTAGCAACATGTCGAAATCGACTGAATTGAAAGCACTACTGAAGTCCAACAACGTTAACAAAGTGAGCTCTTTCCTCTCCATAGCTAAACGGACATCATCGGTTACTTTAATGAGGGCTGTAACGGTACTATGTCCCTCACGAAAACCCGATTGAGATGAGCTAAGGAGATTGTTGGTGGAAAGGAAAGAGAAAAGCTGCTTATGAACAATATGCTCAAGAACTTTAGATAGGTATGGAAGAATGGAAATTGGACGAAAGTCATTAAACACAGAAGGTTTAGAGTTTTTTGGCAAAGGGATGACATATGCCCACTTCCAGGAATCGGGGAAGGACCCAGAGGAAAGGGAGTAATTGAATATGTGCGTTAAAACAGGGATAATAGCAGGGAGTATAGGTAGGATCATCCTTGAGCATATATTATCATTACCAGTAGCAGTAGAAGAAATGGATAGAAGAGATTTCCTAACATCAGTTATAGATACAGGAATAAAGTCAAATGGAGAGATCTGTGGAATAGGCCTAGACGAGAGGGTTAACAGTGTCAAGTTTTTAGCAACTGTATCCAAGGAAACTGGCGTTAATGCAAAGTGTCTATTCAACCCATCTATATCTATGTCACTGACATCAAACACAGATGCTTTACCTATTCCGACAGACTTAAGAAATCTCCAGGTATCAGAGGAGCTACGTCCAGAGAGTGATATATGGAAATGGTGCCTCTTAGCATCTCTACACATACGACTACAGCGGTTTCGTAGAGACTTAAATATCAGTAGGTTTTGCTCTGTTGGGTAATGCTTGTAGCGCCTTTTTGCCTTGTCCCTACGTGCCATATGATATTTAATAGTGTCATTTAGCCAAGGCGCAGGGTTATGTTTAATCTTGACCTTTCTGATTGGAGCATGTCGATCAAATAAGTGAATAATTTTGCTGTTAAAAATAGTGACCATTTCATTGATGTCATTCGTATCATACACCGGCGTCCAATCAATGTGATCAACATCTCCCTGCAATGCCCTCAAATCCATGCCCTTAAAATTGCGAAGAAGGCGGGTAGGCACCACGCGTTTTGGAGGACGGATACGATAGGATAAGTATATAAGGTCATGATAAGAAAAAGGTGCAGTGAACTGACCATGAATGTCAACATCATCAGGGGATGACACAATGATGAGGTCGATTAGGGAAGGAGCGCAGTTGGGAAAGTGATGAGTGGTTGAAAGAGGTAAAGTAGTAAGATTAAAAGAAGATAGAATAGACAAAAGCTTACGAGCTGGGGACTCATTTTTTAGCAAACAGTTGTTAAAATCGCCCATCAAGACTACGTGATTATAGGAAGGAGAAATATTATCTAAGAGATTTTCCAGAGAATTGTGGTAGGCAATGTTTTCATTGGGATTATAAAATACTCCAAGAAGAATTTTGGTATGTAATAGAGAAATCTCGAGAAATAAATGTTCAGCAGATTCAGAGTAAGGAGAAGGGGATGCACTGATAATTTTAAAAGGAATGTTAGCGCGAAGATAAATAGCTACACCTCCGCATTTCCTATCCGTTCTGTCATTGCGGATCAAAACAAAACCAGGAAGAGGAAATTGTGTTGATAATAGTGAAGGCTTTAAAAAAGATTCAGATATAAGAACAGCATCAAGAGGTAAGTTGCTAAAAGATGCCAGAACATCGGAATAATGACCAGAAACACTCTGAGCATTAATATGGACTAGGTTAAGGTTCTTGGGATAATGGGTAAAAGTAGAGGATAACTGGTCATGCAAGGTTAAAGCTGCTGAAGAATTATTATTGTCATCCGCACTGAGAAAACTATCTTCAGATGAGGAACAAGAGAAATAACTTTCATTAATAAGATCAGTGTCCATTAATATTATATATGTATATATATAAAATATAAATAGATTTTACTAAATATACTACACAGATACTAATAACTAATAATAATAATCAATTCACTTAAAAGTCACCTGCTCGCTGACTTAGTGGTTGAAATTTTTACAAACTAAGGAGAAATAGTTGTCGAGTCGTGTACATGAAACACCATAAAAAAAAAAAAAAAAAAATTATAAACAATAGATAAGTATCGTAAATCAAAACACTCATAAAAAAAAAAAAAAAAAATTAAATGTTCTAACTTTGAGAACCGCTCTGGCTACAAATAATAATAACACTAAGAAGCGAAAATTATAATAAAAATACTACAGAGAAAAAAAAAAATACAGAATATCAGAGAACAAAAAGTGAATCTGTAATATTACACACAGCGAGCTGTAGCTCGGCATAAAAGAATATCATTTTTGAGTATTGTTATCATAATTTCTGTGAGGGTGGCCGAGTTCCGAGTGCTAGTGGCAAAAAGCCGGTTCGGAAAATTCAAACGTCATTTTGCAATGACACTCGACATTGACGGCTGTGCTCATAATTGACAGACAAAACAAACTGTAAACATGCCATCCATCACGAACAAAAATATAATAACTTTCAGTTTCCATTGCTATTCTATTAGTTAAACCGGTTAAACAAAAGTTAAAGTGACGTAAGTTTAAGTGACGTATTAAACAGGTACAAAAGGAATGTGTCTAGCTAGGAATAACATATGTACTAAACGAGCGGTTCCGAAGATCACACGACAATAGCCAAATATGGAATAGTGAATGTTTGTTACACCCGGCGTCTCGTTGATTTATTTGGTCTTATATTAGGCTTTGAAACTGTGTTGTTCGACGGCAATGCAGCATCAGGCATCAGAGATTCGGCAGGCTCGGTAACGCTACGTGGAAATTGCTTGATGATGGCGTCAAGCTCAGCTTTGCACTCAATCTTATGGCGAGCTTTGTCAGGCGTCAAGATAACAATCCTGCCCTCGGACGACCAGCAACTCCTAACTCCGAAGTGCTGCCTGGCGGTTGTGAACAAATGGTGGCGCATTTTGGTCAGGAATTCGGATATGGTGAAAGCAGTTCCCTTGAGCAAAGTTTTACTATCCCAGACTGTGAGGCGGTGTTCTACATCATGAAACCTAACTAGTACTGGCCGGGTCTTACCTCGTGCACCTCCCAATCGGTGGCAAACCTTAATATGTTGAGGACCGACTTCGGTCAGTTTCATATTCACCGATATTATTTTGTGTACCACCTCATGAAGGTTTTCATTAGGATTCTCACTGAGGCCATGAAATAATAACACCTTCCTTCTCATGGCAGTCTCATGACGGTCGAACCCCTGTGTAAGGAGCTCCAACTGAGACTTTATTTTAGTTAAAGTCTGATACACAAAATTTTGAAAGTTTTGAAACTCACTTGTTAATGAAGCTAAGTCACTTGGCACAGCAACAGATTCAGGTGCAATCTTCAGCAGCTTATCATTAAATTGCTTCATCTGGGCCTCGTAAAGAGTCTGCAAGTCTTCCAAGTTTACAGCCAATTTAGTGTCCATGGTGATGTGAAGACAATCCAGTCAGTGATGTTTTTAGGATGTTGAAATTATATGACAGCAAGCACAGGTGGGTTTTATACTAAATTGAATTGATTACACATAAAATTGACTAATGTAACTAATTAAAATTAATTAAAATATGCAGAGCAAAATAAGCTTGTATGTATAGTTCAACTACCCTCCAGTGTGTGAGTGCCGAGATAAATATCGCGGACTTTTCGTATACCCTCCAGTTAGTATATATAGAAATGTCGCTCTAGGAGGTTCTGATGATTTAAAATGATGAAATGGTGTTGTGTACAAACACGTTGCGCACACGTCTACATTCAACGACAAACGGCGTGACAATGACATGCACCCGTACTTGGAGCGAGCTGGAAACTCCACGTCATGGAAACACTTGCGGGACACTGCAAGGAAATTTTGTTTCCTCGCGATAGTGTATTTAAAGCTTTTGGGCTAGAATAAATAATTTGATTGATTTGGTATATTTATTAAAATCGTACTAATATTATAAATGTAAAAATTCGTGAAGATATATCTGTGTTTGTTTCTCAACCACGTTCTAATGACGGGACAAATCTGGCCGAAATATAGTATAGGGCTGTCACACGGGAAGTGGGAACGGAATAGTAGATTGTTAACCGAGGGTGGAAAGAATCAATTCCCGAGGTATTTAGACGCCCGAGTGCAGCGAGGGCGGCTATAGTCCGAGTTGGAATTGATTCTTTTACCCGAGTTAAACACTCTACTTTTTATTTCGAATATATGAGGAAAATAAAACTAATAATAATATTCAAACCTTACCATAAAAGATTATTACCAATTATTTTGAATTCTGTCACAGATAAATAACAGATAGATAATAATATCCCGCTAGTGTATGTCGACTTTGTAAATTTTAAAAATGGAACTCACCGCGTAATTGTTGCAGAGATTCCGCTCGCGCTCTAAGAAATTTTCGCCAAGTTCACACTGGCTGTTTGGAAAGTCGCATGGCCGCAGCATTTTTTTAAATTATTATTTTTTTTTACATAAATCTCTTCACTATCACCAGCTGACCTGACAGCAGTTCTATTTTTAAAGTTCATTCCGGCCCTTAGGCGGGAAGTAATTTGTATAAGTTTTTCCCTCCCTAGGGAGGGAAACAGCATTTTCCACCCAATAATTAGAACAAGAAAACACTACTTTCCGAGTATGAGAAATGAAAACTAAATTCCACGCAAGAGTACCCGCGGTCATTAACTAAATAGAGAAAAAATCTCGGGACTACACAGCTTTTTAAGTATTTAAATTAGTTTCTTATTTATGTATGTAGTGGAAAGTTAATAATTTAGAAGTACAAACAGAAAATTCTCTTAAATTTATATGCAGCAGGTAGACAGACACATTTTGATAAGACAAAGAGAACTGTCTCCTGAAAGCTCTGAGTTGTAAAGTTGAAGTGAGGATCCAAGACTAACAGTTTATCCGTCAATATAAAAGTTGTGTCACTAGTTAGTCTAAATCTTCTTTGTTAGACTTCCTCATTTCTCCAACCTAATATTTACTAACGAGATCTCGCCTCCACTTTATGGACTAACTCGATAGAAAACTTACTGTAACTACTGTAAGAGGTACTTGATTCATGTTGTAATAACGGTAAGGTGAAGTGCCTCTAATATTCTACGTTTCATTTCGACAAAGCTACCTGTTGTCGTGGTCCCTGAATTGATTGAAGTATGTAGTATTCTGTATTTGATTTCCATAACCCGCAATTTGTTCTTTTTAGGGTTCTGTACCCATATAGGGTAAAAATGAGACCCTATTCATGAGACTTCGCTATCCTCTGTCTGTCTGTCTGTCACGACGATGTATCTCAAGGACCGTGATAGCAAGACAGCTGATTTTTTTACAGAATATGTATTTCTATTTCCGCTATTACAACCAATACTAAAATCAGAATAAAGGGGGGGGGGATAAAGGGCCCCCCTTTATCCCCCCCCCCCCTTTATTCTGATTTTTTTAGTATTCGTTTAGTTCTATACAACCAACGTTAGTTTTTGGAGTTTTTTGGTACGAAACCCCCTATGCCCGAGTCCGACTCGCACTTGGCCGGTTCTTTTTACAATATGTTCGTCAATTTTACCCCACCTGTATCGACGTTGGCAAACAAAGCATGGCGATATGGGGCGATTGGGAGGCACTCTCACGGTCCGTATGACTTCTGACAGTTATCTGCCCTAGAAGAACTCGGGACGAGCGAAACACATGCGGAGGCAAGTCGTTCCAAGATTTTACAGTTCGACAGAGAAACGATAATGATGACGTTTATACCACAGTATGAAGAAACATAGAACTCAATACACTGTCTGTGTCCAAAAACATGCTGAACGTCTTATCGCCATACTCAATAATGTCAATCCGTCTTCCCAATTCAGTGGGTTCGATTCTCACCCAGGACAAATCTCTTTGTGTATGTATGTTTAACAGTCCTCTAGATACCATAGCTCAAGCTTATATTAGCTTAAATTGGACTAGATAATGTTGTATAAGAAAGTCCACAAAAATTTATTAAAAAAAAAGAATTCGAATGTGAATAGGTCAAAACTAGCGTATAAATATGAAATTATACATATAAATAAATATGAAACTTATATGTATTAATGTATGAAGCTATGAAGCTATTTAAAATGAATCACTGACTAAATTTAACAGTAGGTTAACCAGTTATTACATGAACCAAAACAATCTTTATTGTTATTATTATACATAAAAAATTTGAATAAAAAATAGAACCGACTTCATACAAATCCTTAAAAATTAAATTTATCTGGCACAAAGTAATATGTATTTTGATTTATCAGATTTTATTCAATATCATATTGAAGTCGGCGCCAAGTAAACCCATAGGTTTAGGTAGGTATTATTAATGGCACCAACTTCAATATTACATTGAATAAAATCTGATAAATCAAAATACATATTACTTTGTGCCAAATAAATTTAATTTTTAAGGATTTGTATGAAGTCGGTTCTATTTTTTATTTAAATTTTTTATTTTATTATTTTAAGTGACGGGTGAACCGAAAAGTATATCTATCTAGGTGTAAAGTTCTCATCAACACAAATAAATCAAGCCGTAACACAAGGTAACGGCCGTAAATCGTTAAGGAATTCCCTCGGCTGTCTTTCGGTTCCATCATCAGATCGACTCCAGACCTTCATTAAATTGTAGTACATTAAAGCACTTAATCAAAAAGTTAACAAACGCACTAGTGGTCCCTACAATTTTCGGTGGTTGCCCTCGATTTCTCCTGGATCCCAGCATCAGATCCTGATACCCTGGATATGGGACCACCTCAAAAGTAGCCTCTTTCAAACAAAAAAATAATTTTCAAAATCCATCCATAATTGGCGCCGCTATCGCGTAACATACATACAAAAAAAAAAAAACATAGCGTACGAATTGAGAACCTCCTCTTTTTTTGAAGTCGGTTAAAAAGAAATAACTAACTAAGACTTCAAATGCACCTCGGAGCATTGATGTAGCGAGCAACTCCTTGCGATGGCTTCCTTAGAATTATTTCCTTCCTGAGCTCATTAAGTTGATGCCGCGTTTTTATTGTTTTGGAATTGAACCGCTCCCTGCTCCCTCGGGGCTCGCGACACAAAGTGGGCTTAACGTCAGGCGTAATTTCTACATTTTAGAAATTATATATTACAAAATATATTACTTACAGTAATATATGTTGTTTTTTTGAAATACAATGGCAGATTATTTTTCTGGACTCCTGGAAAGTGAAATGTGTAAACGCAACAATAGAAACATCAAGCCCTAACCACCTAAAAGCCGGCTAGGTATTCTATTTAATTAAAATGTTTCCTATACAACATCATCTAGCCCAAATTGAGCTGATCATACTAATATATTTTTAAATAAATACATAGAAAACACCCAAACTCCGAAGTCATCATTGTGGATCACACAAATATTTAAACCAACCCAGAAATCGAACCCAAGAGCAGTCGGTTACACTACCGAAATCGCCACCGAGGCCGTCAATTCCGATATTCCGATCACAACACCCGTTAATTATGCCGTATCGCTGCTACTACCGGCGGTAAATCCAGTAGCGGCCGGTAAGGCTTGGTAAAATTAACTCCGCGAGTCTCTCGGTGCAAATTAAAACGCCGGTAAAAGTCGCATAAATTTGCGAAGCTGTGGTTATGTCGGCTTGTGGGGAGAGTAATAGATGTTTGATGAGTTAACGTCGCTTTACTTGGAATTTAGTTGTCTCCTTGTGGGAATATTTTTTATACGTAAATGAATGGAAGCAGCCAAGTGCGAGTCGGACTCACGCACAGAGGGTTCAGTACCAAAAAATGGCAAAAAAGACCCCCGTCAATCCTCCCTTTTTTCTAATTTTAGTATTTGTTGTCATAGTGGCAACAGAAATACATCATCTCTCTAGCTACCACGGTTCCTGAGATACAGCCTTATGACCGACAGACTTACAGACCGACGGACAGCGAAGTCTCATGAATAGAGTTCTTACCCTTTGAGTACGAACTCTAAAAATTAGCTAGAGTAGGTAGTTCTTCCGAAAGTAAACTTCGGAAAAAAGTGTAACAAATCAAGTTTGCTAAATGAACCAATAAACAAAGAGTTTCAATATCTGCCTTTTAATTTAAGACTGGAGAAGGAAATTCGTCGTGTTTTAACTGTGTAATTCTTTAAGTTCATCCATTCGAACAATGCTCTAATATCAACCATTGGTGCCGGTGCCCTTTCATCTGACTGTGGCCAGGGGTTCCGGGTACGCCCTCGGAAGCATAACCTCAGGACACTGATTCTCGACCTCAACTTGAATACGTGGATGGAATTTTTTCGAGAAACGTCGTCTGTCTCATTGTATTGCCGTTCCTAAATATGAGTCGTATCACCCGTAAATTTTCGGATCCGCATTCATGTCGTATGAACGGAGAATCAGCCCCCAGCGCTCCCGAACACAGAGGCCTGTTTATTAAAATGACGAAAGGTGCAAAGAAATCATTTTTATAAGTAGACCTGTAAAATGATTATAGAACCAGCCCCAAATATTTGATGAATGCATTTTATGATTAAAATTTTTATCGATACTTACTAAAATAATATATAATAAAAATATAAAATAATCGCGTACGCTTAGGTTGTGGAATGATCTTCCTGCCTCGGTTTTCCCAAACGCCTACAGTATGGGGTTCTTCAAAAGGGGTCTAAGAAGGTTTTTACAGGGTCGGCAGCGCGAGTGTGGCGCCTCTGGTGTTGCAAACGTTCATAGGCTGCGGTGACCACCAGTCCTTCTGGTGGGCTGTATGCTTGTCTGCCACCTTAGTGGTATAAAAAAAAATGCCGATATAATAAATAAAACGTATACACCTACAACTTGATTTTTTTTATTCAATTTTAAAAGTATGAGTTTTACTTAATATAACTAAAATAAGCTATAAAGCACTAAATGTCCTTAAATTGCTTGCAGCACACGTGTTTTCTATGGTCAAGGTTGTCAACGGCCTTAAAAAAGAAAAGTGCATCTGTGCAAATAGTATTTTAATGGAACATTTTTCCAGATGTTATTATTTTCATAGTATCTAATTAAAACTGCATTTCATCCGCAGTAGCTTGCAAAAAAAGTAAGTGACACGAAATCCTAAAAAGTAGGTACCAAAATTTTTTAGTACGTTCCTAAAATCAAACAACCTTAACGTAACCATTACAATACTGTTATTTTTATTTTTATGGAAGCATAACATTTTAGTTATAGATATATTTGCAACTTTAAATATACAGTGTAAGACGGGAAGGGTATGTTTCATTTAATGTAGACGTTATGATATCTTTAATTATCATTTTAAAGTAAACATTTATATCGTTTTATTTCACATTTGCATCAAGAAAGTCCTTGCTTAAAGTTCATTGCCGGATTCCGTACGCTATAATTTAATAGAGTGGCGGCCCTAGAAAGTAAGGATATAAATCCAAGACTAGGATTCACATCCAGATGGCCGGGCAATGAAATTAGCATAACAGTGCGGGCGACGACGGCGGGCGCAATTAGTGTCGGCTACTAGACGTGTCGTTATCATTCTTTGCTTTATAAAATCTTTAGTAAATAAGTATAAGATTTTTATATTTTAATACCACTAAAGTGGCAGACAAGCATACGGCCCACCAGTAGGACTGGTGGTCCCCACAGCCTATGAACGTTTGCAACACCAGAAGCGCCACACTCGCGCTGCCGACCCTGTAAAAACCTTTTAAGGCCCCTTTTGAAGAAACCTATACTGAAGGAGTTTCGGAAAACCGAGGCAGGGAGATCATTCCGCAATCTAAACGCGCGTGGAAGAAAGCCCCTATCGGATCTAACCGTGCTCGAACGTTCCGGGCGTAAAGTGTGAGGATGAACAGCCTGTGGCGAGCGGTTTATGTTTCCAAATTACGCCGCCCGCCTTAAAGACGTTCAAAGCGTCATCTAGATTTTGGTTGACAAACTCATCAACACCCGCCCATAAGTACTGACGATAAAAGATTTAGTAAGTATATTTTAATGAAAGACTCGATGCTGAATTAGAATACACAAAATTTTTGTCTAATTTCACATAAACTGACATCTCGTTTCACCCATTAGTAAATGAATGACGTAAAATGACTTCAATTTAAATACTTTCGCAATTATCAAGTAACAGTTAGCTAAAGAAAACTCCGTCAGACAAATACTTTCAAAAGATATTTTAAAGCAAACGCTTAATTGGCAATTAGGATCACTTTTCACCGAAATGCTGATATTTTAAATATGAAAGGCAGACGCTGTAGCGATTATACGAGCTGTCTCAAGTGTGTCTTGAATTTAATTCAGTCTTAAAAAGATAAAATTTCAATAAGCAAGCCATTGCGGGATTAATACTTTTTATTAATTCTCAAAAATCTCACAGGGGTGTAGTGGGGCCCTACCAACACCATCGGGCCCAAGTCAACCTCACGTGCAAGCTCGTGCACCTGCTAAACAACGGATGAGGCTCTGACGGCGGCGGTCCATTTCAACACGGCGATGGGCTCACCACCTGTTACGTGGGACCGAATTGAACACGGTGAAATGTGGGCCGGTATAGGCCTCTGCCTACCCCTTCGGGGATAAAGGCGTGAGTATATGTATGTATGTATGTATGTATGTAATTCTCAAATTCCAACATTACCGTACCTACATTTTTTTTTAAATATTCACGGACATTCCACACAACGCTATCTGATCCCAAAGTAAGCTAGGAATAAACTGCTTGTGTTATGGGTATCAGACCTCGGATATTAATCTTTGTCTATACTAATATTATAAAGAGGAAAGATTTGTTATTTTGCTTTTTTGTTTTTTTGTTTTTTTGGTTGTTTCTTTGTAACGAATAGGCTCCGGAACTACTGGACCGATTTGAAAAATTCTATCACTGTTGGGAAGCTACACTCTTTGCGGTGAACATAAGCTATATTTTATTTCCGTATTCTTACGGGAACGGGAACTACGCGGGTGAAACCGCGTGACGTCCGCTAGTACTTATATACTTTTAAATACATACATATTATACATAGAAACACCTAGTCTCACGAGACAAACATTTATGGGTCACACAAATATTTGTCTCCGGTGGGAATCGAACCCACGACCTCCAGCACCGCAGGCGATATCACTACCGACTGCGCCACAGAGGCATTTGATGAAATTATTTATCAATACAGTAGGTACGTTTGCTATAAAAAGTATACTATTAGCTATGCGTTTTGAACCCCGTAACGCCCATTTACAATAATGTATAGAAATATGCTAAATTTCTTCACATTTATTAATACTGCTTATTGCTCTTGGGTAGTAACATGATATAACATAGTTCAGGTTAGGTCAAGATAATGTCACTTACGAGTGGCTAAAAAATTTTTACAATCAAAGTTAGTTAATTTAATATTTCTTCTTTCAAAACAAGTAACTCTACATCAAGTCAAAGAATGAGCATATTTGTCTGAGTTAAATATTTGAATGAAAGTTAGATGTTGGTGTACCTTAAACGTTTAGTGAAGGGCTGCTAACCGCACTAAATTTGTGTCGAACTTCAACAAAGCGGTTTGATACATGACGACCTTTCTAGTCAAAAGAGTCGCTGACAGTGTTAAAAGGTTCATTCGACTGTATAATCATTCATGCAACACCATTTTCGTTTTTTTTACGTACGTTTATCCCAGAGCATATTTATGCCCACATTTCACCTTTTTCGAGTGAGCTGTATTGCTTTCTTGAGATGGGCAGGCGCAGGTTGTGATTGCCTGCTGTTGAAATTTTTCATGCCGCCTAAAAGGCTTTCAAGTTGACCTAACGACTACCATTTTAGTGGCAACCGGGACCAACGGCTTAACGTGCCTTCCCGCAAGCACAGAAACGTTCGCAAAATAAATGTTACGAAATGGTCACATGAATGGTGACCCATCCAATGGTCACATGAATGGTGGCCATAGTGAAAATTGAAAGAAAAGAAAGAAAGAAAAATCAATTTATTTCTGCCAGCTGCAGTAACAAAAGTGTACATCAAAAAAAAAAGTATGACTGACTGTGACTGTCAACAGTGTTACATAACTTGTCATTGTCACATCCAAAGTTGTCAATATTGTCAACATACATCACTGAAATGTAGAGAAATTTGTAGAGTTTTATTCATAAGTTTTAAATCTTACCGCCTATATTAAATACTCTTACAAGAACTATAATAGGCGTAAATACAGTATCATACTTTACAACAAACCAAGTCGATAGCCACTGCAACTGGTAAAAGCAGGTCGTTTCTCAGCATAATGCTGTGATGCAGAGATTTTTCACACCAAGCGCTGATTTTCATCAACATCCTTAGATATCATGTAAACGGCGTCATCCATCACAAACCCGAGATAAAAAAAGGCTTCCTAACATGAAATGTTTCAAGAGCGCCGACATAAAATACAAAATAATAACCCGTGAGAGAATACAATAAAGTGCATTGCAGCAGTGATTATTACCTAACTACTTTTGAAAGTTTTATTTTTTGCAAGAAAGAAAAAACAGAGGTAGAGACCCATAATTAACAAAAAAATATTCTCCACTTATGCACAATATTTAAGTTTTCCAACGCAAACATACCAAGAAAACAATTGCAACCCCATTTCTACTAAGCTATTTAGTACATAATTTAAAATTTAAAATGAAGAGTGCATAGAATCCAAAATACCACAGCAAACCTTACACTATTTTAAACTGCTACCCACCCAAACCTAGATATCAAGAAACCAGAAGAAGTCATTCGCCGATGCAGTTCAGCCACTGCGCTGTCTCGCTGTGGAACATACCTCCAAATGTAAGTATGTAAAGTGTAATATAAATATTTTTACATTGTTATTAAAGACTATGTTATTTTTTTTATTGCTTACTACAGTGATCGTTAACATTAACAGAACACTGATTTCGCGGGGCCACGAGCGCTTTTTTACATGTTGTAATCCTCATGGATATTTTGCCGGAGTCCCGGTGAACCCACACGGTGCTGCCTGCAGCCGGGAGCCCCGGGTAGGTAAGCCCTTGGATAGATAATACCAGGGCTCCCGAAACCGACATCTCTTCCTCCTCTCCTCGTGGGTTTTAAGTTATATCTCTCTTCATTTTCTCATGTTATTTCACTTCCTTGGGTTTTGTGCGTAAACTAAACAAAACTGAAAAAGTACATACTTACAGAGTCTCAGAGAGAGAGATTTTTTTTTAACTTGAGGATTATCCTACAGTGATGCTATGCCGGACTCCTACCAACTAAACACCACACGTTATTATTATTTAAGGCTTACCCGGGGCTCCCAAGCGGAGGCTGTTAGGTAGGATTACCTAACAGCCTCCGCTTGGGAGCCCCGGGTAAGCCTGAGGAAGGATACCCCAGGAGTCAGAGAGAGCGATAGATAAATGTAGACTGCAGAGCAGTAGCAAAGATAATAATATAATAGTAAGTAGTAGTGCGTAGTAGAGAGAAAATTAGTAATGCCAATTTATCAACTTTTGAAAACATATTTTGTCTTCAAAGTGATTGTGAAAGATTTCTAGGTACCTATTATGACAAGTGCGAACTGTCGCTACCGCTGTCGCGTTTGTCCGAGAGTCGCTCAATGAAAGCGTTCGAGCAAGATTGATGACGTTTCATCTAGAGGGTCTATCTGAGACTAATTTGTTCCGATGAGGTAATGAGCAAACGATCGACTAAAATGGACGGGCGTTTCTTTGCGATTCTCTGAGATATTACTTGGCCATCATTTATTTCTTTTATTAAAATAACTTAAGCTCTATTTTTGGTGTGACGATGACTATTCACAGTGTGAGTAGATAAGCTGGGATAAAAGTACTCTAGAAGTTGTTCGAAGCAGTGAGAAATTTCGATTTAGATGTTTTATTGGGATGCAAAGAAAAATAAAATGCACTTTGTGTACTTGATATTCAACATCTACAAGATCAATAATAACAAAATACGATGAAAAAACGATTCACTAAGACAAGGCTTATAAAAACTTTCAACTGAAAAAGTTATGTCGGTGTAATTATCATGAGGACCGCAACGTAGTTATTTAAGGCGCAATAATTTTTCATTAATTATAATTTAAACGTGTGGAAATTTCATACGGATGATATGCCAGACTCGACTCGACTAAAGCCACACGGCCTATCAGTCAATCTCCAGAAGCCCACTATTCAGAAGGATGTCCAGAGACCCGCTGACCTTCAAAATTTGACAGTATTTCGTCAAAAATGGCTTCAAAAGTTTACATGGACAAGAATGCGTAACATTCTTGTCCATATAAACTTTAATTATGTCAAATTTCAATCATTCCTTTAGGCTTCTTAAAGCTAAACAGAATATAATGCGATGATTTTTAACAAATGCTTGAAAATGACAAAACAACTAAAACTTACCAGACACGCCTCGTACGCTCGCGCTTAAGTTCCTAAACACAAAACTCCACCCCTCTTTGATAAAACACTCTGGTCACAAAATATATTCGTGGCATATTTAGGAAGATGTGAAAAAAATCAAGGATTTGCGGCGTATCCCGGGTAGTCTACAGTCCGGTCACGTCGCCGCAAACAATTCGTTGTTTGATCCCGGCATTAGGTCTCAACTGGATGTGAGCGGCGAGCGGGGCGACGGCGATTGCTGCGAGAGCGCGGGCGCGGGCCACGAGTACAAGAGAGTGCTGCGTTCACATTTGTAACATATCAACGAACCGTGCATGGTTTTTTGGTTTAACGTGAGGAAAAACCTACATGGATGCTATTTATGCCTCCTATCGACTAAAAACCATACGTTTCCTGCCTAAAAGCCTACGTTTGGGAGCCCCGGGTAAGCCCTTGGAAGGATACCGCAGGACTCTAAAAAAAACTGTCTGGGCCCAGATTTGTACATGGGTCTTCTCGTATCCGTGACTAAATTTATACCTCCGGACCAACCGCGCTTGAACCGTACCAGGGTCATAGTGTCGAAGAAGTAACTTACTCGAGCCTGCAGTTTTCAACGGTACCGACACAAGAGTATGATACGGTAATAGAGAAATGTGCCGTAAAAAAATTACAATTGTGGACGCAGCATAAGGTGGCAGTGTGAAACGCGCTCGTTGCATTTGTTGCCGTTTGTTTTAAGTAGCCCACTCTGTTGTTCTCGAGGGCCACGCTCTAGCCGCACTCGCCGTCGCGCCGCTCGCCGCTCACATTCAGTCTGAGGCCTTCGTTGTTTGATCCCGGCATTACAGGCGTCGCGACTCGGGTAAGTTTTATAAAGTCTGTTATTGTTGTGGCAGGTTTATGGCATATTACAAGTATTTTGTGAACGTATATAGGGTAATTGTGAAAATATAACAACTTTGTGACATTATTTATTTTTAAAAAACCAACTTATCAGAGCCAGTATATTGTATCAGACACCTTAAATCATGTATACATGTGTTTATACGTCGACGCTAAACATGTTTAGCCAATGAATGTTAAATCACTTTTAAGTCCTAAAGTTGGCTGTGATAATTAACGTTTTTACACTACACTTCAATAAATAAATTGACAGCGAGGGCAATAGAACACAGTGAAGGAGGATGCTAACGCATAATCTTGAACAGATCGGGGGAATGAAAGATGTTGCTCAAGGATACACGCCCCTTTTTATCAAACTCTCTGAGAAAATCCAATGAGAAGCACTTTGTTAAATTACCAAATAACAGTTTAATATTGTTTGCATCTGTCTTCCCACTTTCAGGAGTGAAAGTAATTTACTTACAGTATGGGGTTCTTCAAAAGGGGTCTTAGAAGGATCTTGTAGGGTCGGCAGCGCGAGTGTAGCGCCTCTGGTGTAGCAAGTACTCGTAGGCTACGGTGACCACAGTTCATCAGGTGGGGCCGTAAGCTTGTCTGCCGCTTTAGTAGTAGGTATAAAAATAAATTCGATTACACTTTTTTTTTTTTTTTTGTTTAACGTGAGGGAAAATCCTCATAGGATGTTATGCCGGACTCTTACCGACTAAAAAACCTCACGCCACGCCTAACAGCCTATGGTTGAGAGCCCCGGGTAAGCCCTCAGGAAGGATGTCCCGTGACTCCCAACAGACCTACGGCCGCCGCTGCGGCCTCGCCCAGGGGGTGGTTCGGGTGCAATCCCGCGTCTATGGGGGGTTTCGGGTGTGACCCCGCTTCTAAGGGGGGGCGTGCGTGAGTTGCTCACGTCACGCTGCCGTCATGGGCCTGCTTCTGTAAGGACGGTGAGCGGCCCTCTCACCGTCCTCAGACCCCCGGTCATGGAGGCCGATAGTCTTCAGCGAAGACACGTCGGCGGCGCCCAGGGCGCCGACTGCGGAACTCGGGTGGGAGAGTTCTCTCCCGTACCCGGCCCGCCGCCTCCTTCGCGAGCATAACCTGCTCGCAGAAAGAGGCGGCGCAGTCCCACTTACTCCCGCTGGAGAGCATGGCTCGCACCATGGACTCGAGCGAGAGAGTGTCCACGCCCAGACCCACTACGAGGACCTGTCGCTGTTGTGCCCACGCCGTGCACTCCACCAGCGTGTGGAGCGCTGTGTCATCGCTGCGGTCCTCGCAGTGCTGACACTCGGCCGTGGTTTCCCGGTGTTTTCGCCACAGAATTCGATTACACTTGTAGTACCTTCTTATTTTTATTTTTATTTCAATAATATACTTATTTGTTTCTAACTAGCTGTTCCCCGCAAGTTCGCCCGCGTAGTAGTCGTTATAGCGTAAAATTACCCTCCTGCGAAGTCAGTTAAAAAGTAGCATATGTCCTTCCGTTGGACTCAAACTGTCTTAATTCCAAATTTCATTAAAATTGGTTAAGCGCTTTAAGCGTGAAAACGTTACAGACAGGCAGACATAGTTACTGCCGCATTTATAATATTAGTAGGGATAGGGATGTACGTGTGTTTGTAAGCCTAAAAGGCTAGACCGCAACGCAACGAGATATCGGTTACGAAATGCAAACAATTCATGTTGATACACATCTATTACAACAAACTATGTTTACCATGCGTTACGAGCGATGATGGGTTGAAACGGCGGTACTACGAGCTCACACACATGAAGGGGATGATCTGAGACGAAGTGTAAACAGTTGATAATAACGGGCACTGATAGAGGGGCCCGCGCCCGTCTCCAGGAAATGATGTACCGCTTGTAGACAATGGGGATATAATCTGAACTCAGTTACCACTACTTCAATGTTTAGGTTACTTTCGGAAAACTTTTGTTCAGTCTACATAGAAAGATTGAGGATTTGAGAGTTAGGCACTTGTAAAGAAATAGTTGTTTTTGATTGTGGAATGAAGTATCTGCTTGCCTCCTATTACGTAATGCCAACAAAACTAGTAACTAAGTGTGGGTGTATAAATCAACTCTGTATACTGCTTCGGGGATGTAGCGTGATCATTACGAGTGTGTATGTACACAGTTTAAGAAAGGATAAGCCAATGTAGGCTGCCATCGATAACTTGACACAAGAATAAAATAAAAAACTGGTCAAATGCGAGTCAAACTCGCGCACGGAGGGTTTCGCACCAAAAATTTTGCAAAACTTTAATACGTTTCTTGTATTATAATAATACCCTTTTTTTCCGTTTTTAGGGTTCCGTACCCAAAGGGTAAAGAACGGGATCCTATTCATGAGACTTCGCTGTCCGTCTGTCTGTCTGTCTGTCTGTCTGTCTGTCTGTCCGTCAGGAGGCTGTATCTCATGAACGGTGATAGCTAGAGAGTTTAAATTTTCACAGATTATGTGTTTTTGTTGCCGCTATAACAACAAATACTAAAAACAAAAACATAATAATGTTTAAGGTGGGCTCCCATACAACAAACGTGTTTTTCGCCATTTTATCCTATATATTGGGTAATAAGGTATCCTTCTCAATTTTAATACGTTAGTTGACTTAAACATATAATCAAGATTATATCTTGCCTTTACACCATGCAAATTAAATAAATACTTTAGGAGGTATAGCAAAGTCAAATATTGCTCAATGAAATTAATTTCCTGTCGCCATGATTGAACATTATACGGATCACATACTAACTTATTTTTCGACTTTCATCGTAAATATTTTTTCTTTAAAGAGTTAACAACGCTTTCAGCAGATTACTTTAGGTAGGTGTAATATTTCAAAGACAGCAATTTCATAGGAAATAGTCAACAATGAGCCCATATTTTAGATTTTTATCCAGTATAAACAATTTACGTACAAACACACAATTCAATTACACGCTCGGTGCATGAGACTGTTGAGACGCATCGTATTAATAATGTCATCATTAAAATGTCATCAATATTCTGAAAAAGAAATTAAACATAGAGTTTACAAACTCTTTTGGAAATATATACTGTACCTACCGTAGAGTCGAGTAGAGAAAAATGTCGATTGCGTTGTTTATCCTAAGGACGGCAGTATAGATCATAACAGAATAGTTAACACTAAAATATAGTGCTTTAAAGCAACGCGAACTGTCTAAGGCGCGCGTTGCTCTGTGGTTAAAAACCACCACAGTGCAATACTTGTTTTATAATATGTAGTGTTAATAGGTAATAAGGACAACCAGTAGACGCTTGAAATACTCTCAGAATATCGAGCAGTGTATTTTCATAAAAAAAAACTAATTAAAACAGAATGGACATTTACTGGGACATCCTTTCGAGGGCTTACCCGGGGCTCCCAACCGTAGTCTGTTGGGGGTTACGTAGGGTTTTTAGTCGGTAGGAGTCTGGAATAGCATCCATAAAGGATTTTCCTCAACGTTAAATAAAAAGAAAAAGGGGGGGGGGGGGGTGTTCCAATGTAACAAATAAGACATTTTGTTGTTTTTGGTACGGAACCCTCCGTGTGGGAGTCCGACTCGCACTTTACCGGTTATTGTATTTCTTGATAATTATAAAGCGGCAACAGAAATAAATAATCTGTAAAAATATCCACCTGTCTAGCCATCATGGTTCTAGAGATAACAGCCGGACAGCGAAATCTCCGTTAAAAGTTCTGATTTTACCCTTTTAGGTACGGAACCCTGGAGTACAATCGACATGTTCCTTTGACAAATGGTTCGTCGCAACTCAAATGTGTCAATGTGTTCGCGGTATCCTCCCCCCCCCCCCCCCCGGGACATCTCCGTGAGGAGTGTCACATGTCACTTAATGCCCACAGGAACGTTATAAATTACAGGTTGCCTACACCCTGTACTGTCATGTTTGTAACAAAACTGAAGGATACATTTTTTTGAAATTACGATTGATGTGGGACTGAAGAAGTTATCTATTATATAAAAATAAGTCGGGTTTTCCTTCCTGACGCTATAACTTTAGAACGCACGAACCGATTTCCACGGTTTTGCATTCGTTGGAAAGGTCTCGGGCTCCGTGAGGTTTATAGCAAAGAAAATTCAGCAAAATTTCACATACAGCGCCATCGCGGGCGAAGCTGCGGGCATCAGCTAGTCACATATAAAAGAAAGTCGTGTTAGTTACACTATTTATAACTTAAAAACGGCTGTACCGATTTGGCTAAAACTTAGTGGGGAGGTAGCGTAGAACCAGGAGACGGACATAGGATACTTTTTATCCCGTTTCAGAGAGCTTTTTTTATGCGCTTTTTTTGGTCACTCAGAGTAAATGCGACGGGCACGGGTGATTTGCTCTCTTTTATGTGACGCAAACGAAGTTGCGCGGGTCAGCTAGTAAATGAGAAAAAAATTTTGAGTGTTAAAAAGAAAACGGCAAACTGGAAACAGGAAACGAGAAACGAGAAACAGGATAACAAAAATTAAAAACTGAAAACAGAAAATTAATTTTCTGCTTTCAATTCCTCCTTAATTTTTAGCCTAGACTATGTCAGAACTGGATACATATACGATGCTATACAGCACATGGACCTCTTGGACGATGGTAGAAACTTTAGTTATATAAAGTCTATAAGATTATATAAAGACTTTATATAATCAAAGGGTAGATATAAAATGAGTTCATTTAACTAGAGTAAGCTACATTGTGAAGGACTTTATTATACGATACAGAAATACTTTCTGGACATTTTTCAGTTCTAAAGAATGTCACTTTATAGAAACAGCAACAATTTCTAACAAATACCTACTAGAAAACAATGCTGAGAGCACGATTTCCCGGCGACTGCAATGCGTAAACTAGGTCAATCTTTACAAATATTAGAAAAGTTCTCTTATACTCGTATGTAGTGCACCAAGTTAAATGTACACTCTGCAGAGGAATTGATGGTAAGCTATTAACAACGACGTAGAGTATTATAAATAACAATAGTGAGGCTAAGATATATTATACTTCTAAGATCAGTTAGATCTTAGAACCGACCCTAGACCGATCGAAACAAATCCTAATCAACACATCTTCTAAGATCGGTACAGTTTAAGAACTTCAACTCTTTCCACTTCCCATGGGAACGTATTCATACATTCATATATTCACGCCTTTGTCGCTGAAGGGGTAGGCAGTGGCATAGGCTTATATTTCACCTTATAGTTTTATGTCCCACATAATAGGTGGTGTTGAAAGGTCTGAACCGGCGCAGATCGGGACGACCCGCGGTTGAAATTTTCCAAGGCACCCATAAGTATTTCAACTTGTCTTAACGATTGTCAATTTACTGCAAAACCGGGTTTCATTTCGAGCTTTCCTTCTCTACGTAATAGATCGTTATGCAAATGTGTTCCCTTAGGACTACGACACCCTTGGGATAAATTGGGATGGCGACAGTTTGTACTCTTTCCCGTTACCACACGGGCCCGTCGCCACACGGGGATTAAAATTAATTAAGTCTTTAAATTATTTTTACAATTTCATTCTCTCAAACAAGTAATTAATTTAAAAGCCTAAAATTCTCTCGCTCGGTGTTGCTTTACATTCCCATAATTTAGTTATACTACCACATCAAATATTTCACTTTTAAGACGCTTACAAACTATAATCCGTCTAAATGAAAGATACCATTGTCTTCAGCTCAAACTTCACTATCAAAGATCTATTCCTCTTGGTAGGGTTGGCCATTAAAGTTCTCTTGAGAGGCGCTATCTCGGCACATTGCGATAAGCTCTGCAAATATTTTAAGTGAATGAATGTCTCCGAGGTTTTTGCAATTCTGTTATTACTTAGATAAGTTTAGATAACACAGTTATGGATGACACTGTTCTTTGTCTACATTTTCATAATTATCTTTGTTCGAAACAAAAAGAAAATTATATCTCGACCGAGATTCATACGTACTTTTTAGGGTTCAGTTCCTAAGGGTAAAAATGGGAATGTATGAGTATTACTGAGACGTCACTGTTTGTCTGTCTCTTTGTCTTTTTTTTATGCAACCAAGGTTGCAAACAAGCATACGGTTTCACCAGAAGTACTATTGGTCACCGCGCTCATTCGCGCTGCCGATGATAGTGATGAGTTTAAAATCTTTATAGACTGAACAGAATTCTCGAAGTTCTGAAGTGTGATTCACGATCGAATAACAAGGTTTCAATGATATAGAGGACGGTTCACATTCTCTCAGTAGTGAACACGTTATCCGTGTTGTTACACTTTAATTTCCGATACAAATCTATCTATTCTATAAATTGTAAAGTTATCGTGTCTGTACGTCCTGTGACGTTAATTTTGTGCAATAAATTACTTTTTATTGAAACCGAATTGCCGAATAAGCGCTTTATGTGTTTTCATCTGTGAATACAACTGTTTTGTAGAACAGCCAATCGTTCGTTGTAAAGCAGGATTAATACTGTGTAGTGCGGCCGTGGGTGGGAATAATATGTTTATTCTATCTGTAGTATACTTTTGAATTTTAATTTTCGCATTATTTTACGAAGCGCTCGTGGCCCCGCGGACTCAGTGTTCTGTAAACGATCACTGTTATAGTAAGCAATATTTACTGTGGCCGGTCCTTGGACCCATGTGACCACTTTGTGACATTTATTTGAGCGTTTGCGTGCTTCGGAAGGCACGGTAAGCCGTTGCTCCCGGTTGCAAGTAAAATGGCAGTCGTTAAGCCAAGTTGAAGGCCTTTAGAAAAATTTCAACAGCAGGCAGTTACAACCTGCGCCTGTCCATATCAACATAGCAATATAGCTCACCACCTATACCGGCTACAAAATCTTAAAAGGTTAAATGTGGGCATATAATAACATGCCTCTGCCTAACCTTTCGGGGATAAAGGCTTGGCTATATGTATGTACCTATCATTTTACTAAACTTTCAGTCTTATGAGTCACAGAACTAATGGGAACAAAAATTATCAATATTTTTGCCAACAGAACTACTCAACAGAACAGTTGATGGGAATTGTTTACGTAAGTCAGGTGTAGAGCATAGTCTCATAAGTCACAGAACTAATGGGAAAAAAAATCCCAGTAGTTCTGCCAACAGAACTAGTCAACAGAACAGGTGGGAGTAGACGGGAAATAGTACCAACAGACAGACACAGACAAAAAGGCAATCCAGCAACAGCCATTTTGTGACATGTGGCACATAAATTATATTGACAATTTCTAATTTTGGTACAATAATAATAAGCAGGCCAAGATGGTGGCGTGGCGTGGTATAACACCCCAATCAATCCCAAAAGACAGTACCCGAACCTGCGGTTGAGCCAAAGTCTGTCGGAAATCCTGGGACATCCTTCCGAGGGCTTACCCGAGGCTCCTGACCATAAGCAGTAGTAGGGGAACGTGTGTTTTTAAATACAAATACAAATTCTTTTATTTGCTATAAATAGGGCACAAAGGTGTTACATAATACATATAAATTATTCCATGCCTATTTAGCTTGTACCATATAACACGGGACTAGCCTTTGCGAACCACCGCATACAAAAATATTCTGCCAGTTTTCATACAAATGAAGGGGGAAACACAAAGACATATAAAATTTCATTGCATTTACAAATGTATTTATCGACAAACGCGTAATGGCTGTTGTGTCTTAATTGTTATTGTACAGTTAACTACAATGTAATGTACTAGTTTAATCATATAAAATGATGTACTGATGTACAGGCTTTTCATAAAGCCAAAAGACCAAATGGTCATGTGCAATGGCAGAAAACAATGCTTAAGTAAGGCGCATCCTGTGGTTAGATGATCTAAGCTATTTAGCCATCAAGACAGCATGCAAATTTCTTGTATACCAAATATTCAAAATTAGGTACATAATAATCACAAGGAGTCCATAAATACAATCGATAGTCAATTTAGATGTCACAATACACAATTTTTTTTTATATTCAGCTCGCCAAATTAACGTCGCCACCAGCCTGATGGAAAGCCGTGGCGCAACTAGCGATTGGGGGCCACTTCTGACAGTGGTCCTCAAGTTGGCGTCCTTGTGATGTGCCTCTTCACGCTCCTCTTGAAGAACCCGGGATTGTAAAATGAGGGAAAAACGTGTGCGGGCAGGTCGTTCCAAGTTTTTATAGTTCGACAGAGGAACGATCTTTTCAAACGCTCAGTTAACATTTATGAAACTAAAACATAATAAACTAATAATAGTTGATACTCAAATTGGGTCACATAGAAAAACAATACATTAAATAATAATTAGTCGGTAAGAGTCCGTTTTAGCATCCATGAGGGATTTCCACACGAAAAAAGGTATAATAATAAGTATAAGTACTTGGGTCTAAGGACTCTAAGGTGACAGTTGTTGAAATTAACCAATAAAACCATTATACTTATATCATTATGTTACCTCCCAAAGCAGCGGCACAGTAATAATACATCTCGAGATAATGCCGCGAATAATGAGCATGGGTTAAATTTCTGAGAACGAAGCAGTTTATTATACAATTCGCTTCCTACCAGAATCATCTCGCCTTCAATTCTTAGCCTTATTCCCAAAAAGCCTAGCACTGCAGTTGATACTGATAAAGAGCGGTCAGCATTGAATGCCTTCTCTGTGTAACACGCCACTGAGAGATATTTCCACGCCGTCGGCCACTCAGATTGAGTTGAGGCGGCGCCAATACAAACAGACAGTGCTGTGTGCGCACTTTGTGAGACTGCGGATTGAATTGATTTCACGTAGGTATGTATTGTATTGTATTGTATACAGTCGGAGAGAGTTTTCTCAAATACGATCTTTTGAAGTGAATTGTTTCTTGGAGGTTTTCTTTGCGAATTTGTATCGAAGTTTGCGATTTCATGTGAATTATGAATTTTATATCTGACTATAGGGGATTTGCAGGTACGGCAGAGTAAGTGTAACACCTCTATGTGTGTACCACAACACACAAACGTCAACGGGTTACGGTGACTACTTTTGATCGTTTGGGCCGTATGATGTTTACGTAACCTCAGTTCAGTGACATACAAAAAATATTTTAGCGGACTTGACAGTGGAGACAGAAAATCACTTGTATATTATCACTGTGGCTTATTTATAAATAGCAAATTACCTACGACACGATAGAAATTTGGAATGTTAATTTTTATAATTTTTTCAAGTCGTCTGGTTGAGGGAACTTATGAGCATCGAACCACATGGCTACTGAAAAGCTTTGGAGGTTTACAAGACACACACACACTAAAAAATATTTATTAAAATTTCAGCTTATCTTCCAAGGCCTTTTCTCAAGGGAACCCAGCCCAATCACACACATACATATACATAAGAAAATTGGACCATCTAGAAAAACAGTTTACTGCGGTCGCTTATTCATGTATAGTAAAAATTCAAATGCGAGTATTTACATTCATGAAGTACACATAAACCTTTTGATGATATAATGTAGACCCCCCCCTTGCGGCTCAGCACGCCAGCTAGCCGTGCCACTGTCTGGGACAGTAACATGTCAAGCTGACTGTCAAGTCCATACCTCACTGACGCACCCCCCTGTCTCTACTGTACATCACTAGCACTCGTGGTCCATACTACGAGTGAAACGTTAGGCGGTGTAGTTAGTTGAAAACTGTAGCCATGTTAAATATATTATTTATTTTTATATTTAGCTCGCCAAAATGATGCCGCCGTCTGATGGAAAGCAACGACATGTAGCGATTGGGGGCCACTGTCACATGCTGTAAGACTGTAGACAGCAGTCAGTATTTACGACAACTCACGGACATGTTTTATAAAGAAAGGTAGGTTTAACCAAGTGTGTGTGTGTTAGTGGTACCGGGCAACGAATACATTTTTTTTTGTGTCAAGACATAGTTATAAAAGACTAGCGAACGTCACGCGGTTTCACCCGCGTAGTTCCCGTTCCCGTGGGAATACGGGAATACAATATAGCCTATGTTCACCGCAAAGAGTGTAACTTGTAGATTTTTTCAAATCGGTCCAGTAGTTCCGGAGCCTATTCGTTACAAACAAACAAACAAAAAAAACAAATCTTTCCTCTTTATAATATTAGTATAGATAGAAACAAGCAGACTCTCGAGACAAATATGGATCACACAAATCTAGTCCCGTATTTGATTAGGAATTGAACCTACGACCACATTACACTATGAACCACTTCCAATATGACACGCTTGGAGATACTTACCTCATTTTATAAATCGTTGCAACTAGATTTTTTTATTATTATTATTATAAAAGAAGAGAAGAGTGGTTTACTCTTTCTTTCAATATACGACAACACGAGACCAGGTTTATATTCAAACTCATAGGTACTAGGTATCCACAAATTGGACATGTCTAAAGTTATTAATAACTAGCGGACGTCACGCGGTTTCACCCGCGTAGTTCCCGTTCCCGTGGGAATACGGGAATAAAATATAGCCTAAGTTCACCGCAAATAGTGTATCTACCCAACAGTGAAAGAATTTTTCAAATCGGTCCAGTAGTTCCGGAGCCTATTCGTTACAGACAAACAAACAAACAAACAAAAAAACAAATCTTTCCTCTTTATAATATTAGTATAGATAGACAAAAAAACTGGCATAAGCGTCAAAAAGCATTATTTTTAACGTTGTGTAGAGCTTTGCCAACTGTTTCACGGCGTAGTTGGCACGAATGTTGTCTACTTTTTATGCGAACGCTTCAGTTTTTATGTATGTACTAGCTGACCCGCGCAACTTCGTTTGCATCACATGAGAGTGAGAAAGAGAGAGGTATGGTATTAATATTTCGCATTTACCCCCGTCACATCGCGTCGCTTGAATTGATTAGAGCTGAACCGCATATCTTCGTTTGCGTCACATGAGAGTGAGAAGAAAAGAGGTGTTAAAGTGATATAATGTTTCCAGTCGCTTTTACTTCCAGCCATCCGTTTTTCGGTATGAAACTCATCGTGTGCGAGTATGACTCGCACTTGGCCGGTTTTTATCGTTCAGTTGACTGGCTGCCACTGCAGACCAAGTTTACTCCCGTCGCGTCGCTCATACCTACTTTAAAACATAATAAGAAGGTCATTGTAAGTGAATCTTAAAAGATAGGCATATGCTGTTAAGGACTTATTTTTATAACTTTTTAAGAGGAAAAATTTTGTAATACACAATTTTTACGTAACTTTAACTATTTATGCAGCGTCCGCAATGGGAGCTCTTAAAAGAAAGAAATAATGCCCGTTCTCGAAACATTATTCATGGCTGCTTCGCTCCTGTTCGTCTTAGCTTGATGTTATATCGCCATTAGCCAGCCTCAACAAATGGACTATTAAACTGTAAAATATTTTTTTAAATGCAACCAGTAGTTTCTGAGATCCTAGCACAAATAGACTCTTTAGGTTCATTATATCGTAAGCGAACCTTCAGAGATAGACAAATTAGGTTATTGTGAGCGAACCTTAAAAGATAGACATATGCTGTCGCGGACTTTTTTGTAGAACTTTTTAAGAGAAACAATTTTGTAACACTTAATTTTTACCTAACTGTAACCATTTACGCAGCGTACGCCTCGGAAGCTCTCAGACGGTAAAAAATATTCCCGTTTTCAAAACATTCTTGATTGCTACTCCGCTCCTATTAGTCTTAGCGTGATGTTATATAGCCTATAGCCATTCTCAATAAATGGACTATCAAACTGTAAAATAATTTTTGAAATCCAACCAGTAGTTCCTGAGATCCTAGCGTTCAAACAAACAAACAAACAAACAAACAAACTCTTCATTTTTATCATATTAGTATGGATTTAGTTTTTAGTCGTTTTTTAGGGTTTCGTTCTCAAAATGTTAAAACGGGACCCCATAGCAGAGACTGTTCTGTCCGTCTGAGTATGTGTCGGTAATAGTTAGAGATCTGAAGTCGTCACTAATTATATATTTCTGTTGCCGCTACAACAAAAAATACTAATAACAGAAAACAATAATATTGAAAAGGGGTTCCCATACAACCAAAGTAATTCAATTGCCGTTTCTCGAGTAAGGAACCCTCCATGCGTAAATGCGATTCGCACTAGGCCGGGTTTATCGTGTTGTCCGGTAGTCGGTATGGAAGTGAGCTCATCGTGTTTGCTGCGGGACTACTTGGTGCATTGTGAAATTAAATCTGGATTGTAACTTTATTATACTGAAGTTATTATTTCCCAATAGTTTTTTATTTTTGCAATAATTTAATGTAAAGCGGTTACATAAGGTAATGAAACGAAGATACCTACTTGATTCTACTTTTTAAAACTAAATAGGTACTCTCAGATTCCCAAAGTAATAAGTACATATGAATGTTAAAGACCCATTTTTTATAACTATCAATACGATCACATACGTTTTTGAGTGACAATGGAATGCGACGTTAAGCTGTACATTTGTTATTTATTAGATTCTCACAAAGCTGTGCGAGTGCATCGCGTCAGCCCCAAGGAGTGTCTAGCTGTCATACACTTAACACCTGTACTGGGGTCGCAAATCATTTGGATTGTGAAATTAATTCCCTACCTCGGTTATCTCGAACGGTTACAGCATAGGGGTCATTAGGGGTCTTAGAAAGTTTTTTCAGAATCGGCAGCGCTTACAAAACTCACTAAGACCCTCATGTTGTAAGTTAGCTTCGTCTTTAATAAGATACAGCCTCGTTACAGACAAACAGTTGGACAGCGAAGAGTCAGTAGTAGGGTCCTGTTTATAACCTTTGCGTACGGAACCCTAAAAACATTTTATTCGAAATTCACTCGTCCTATAAACGAATGCTGCTTACCCATTATCATTTCACATTTACACATAATCACAGTAAATAACAATATGTAATAGTAATTCGAAACAAACTTAAATAGAGCAACACTTTGAACCAATAAATAAATTAATAACCCTGCGTAACGTACTTGAAAAAACTTTTTGCAAATTTCGTATCTATCAATCATTTCGCATTTCTAATTTAGAAAAGAAATATTAAATCTCAGCGGGTGATTCGACGAGAAAGTTTGAAGCAATTCTAGCGAGTAATTTGTGCGTGGAGAGAGTAGGTATTTATACAACTGGGTACAGACGAACCGATAGATACTACTCCTTATAGAGGGGACAGATAGGGGAAGATGGGAGAAATAGTTTTTTTTTTGAGAACGTCCACCGTAGTTTCTTTTCAACATTTATAAAAAAAGACACTTCATAATGGTAAAGAGATCTTTATCCTCCTTTTTGTACTATTTCCTGTATGCAGTTAAGGAACCTGGCGAATCCTCGAAGACCACGTATTCTGCATCGAGTAGTCGCGTGTTAGATCATGACGCGCCACCACCTAGAGCCTGCCTCTGCTAGGGCGACAGCTAACCCGCAGTATCGCCCGCAGGCTCATCACTAAAGATTCCTTCTCTTATGTGTTTCCGATTATTAAGAAAGTATTAAAAAAACCGTAAGACTTTTCATTCTAAAGTATGCTACTGCGAAATATTCCTTTCTTTACTTATGCACGTTTGCTACCATTCTATAGAAGTGCAGAAAGATAGGTATACTTCTGTATAGACAACGCAAAATACTTGTTACAAAGCTAAAAATGGAATATGAAGTCATAGAAAAGAGAAAGGTAAGAAAATTGTAAAACATATAAGTAATAAACACCGAGCTTAAATTACTTTCGAAGTAATTCTACACCAGGAGGGAAACATGTGCGATGGTAATAATTTTTTATCTTTATGTTACGGCAACGAGGGAAGACGGAAACATAGAATAGACCTTCACTATATAGAACATTACATAACACAATATCAAAATCTGTAGATATCTTTAAGTTTTCAACAACAGGCTACTGAACCTGAGATTACAAATCATCTTTATGTCATGGGTCGTTTATATTTTTTCACGGTGCGCGCATTGACTAACAATAGTCATTAAATACTGAGATAAAGACACGATTATATAGGTATACTTACATATTTTATTAATTGATTGTCCTTAGGGGTTGAGAAGCAAAAAAAAACATAATAACTATAAAACATAAAACCTCCGTAACATACATCTGTAGCGGCTATTATTAGGTTTACTTGAAGTTACAAGTTTCAAAAAATATTCGCTATTTTAAAATAAAGACTTTGTAAGTTCGGTCTGCAGATATAGAAATCACGATATTATAACGTTATACATACATACAATCTGACGCGAATGAGAACTACACACAAACACATTTGGTGTGTAAATGCGATGACATTTCTATCTCGTTTACATAATTACGTCATTTGCTGCCAACGTCGCCGTCGCACTAACAAATGGTTGCTACATTTTGGTTGAGCCGGGATACAGCAGTAATATACAATATTAAATTAGGCTCGTAGTTTGAGGCAATATGAATCTCATTATCGTACTTGTGTGTATGTTTTTGTGAGAGAACTCCTCGCTTTAAGTACAATACCAAGCTACTGTATCATTCTTCTGAAAAACAAGCTCTAGATGTTTTATATAGGATATAATATCACTTCAAAACTGCGGAAGGAAGACACCGTCGTCGTATTGATCCTGATACTACTAAGCTAGACCTTACCAATGTATAGCTCACAACAAATAACACAAAATCAGTAAAATATTTCATTAATATCGGATGCTGCCTTTCTAAATTGGTAGATATTCTTTTGGTAAATTAATAGTATTGTGTTTTACTCCCCTACTACTACGAGTAGATGCACTGGAACGGATTTTCCGATAACATAATTTGTTGATCGAAGAATGGATCCCATCAAAAGCAGAAACCAATGTCAATTAATAATTATTATACCTACACCTGTTCAGTGAAATCCATGAGTCATAGAATCTGAAGATTTAGATTGTGAGGTTGTAATGGTGGCATCACTTGCAAAAAAACCATAAAAAACCCTTTATGTGGTTTTTTATGGTTTTCCTGCAAATGACAATTTGCAGGAAAACCATAACAAAAGCGTGGTTAAACAGTAACCTGTGATTAAGGCCAGGCAAGGTAAGGCAAGAGTGGCTGTGCATAGGGGTGTGCTTATCCCCACACTTATGTATGGTAGTGAAAGTTGGGTGTGGCAGAAGAAGCATGAAAGTAAAATTAATGCAGTGGAAATGAAAAGTCTGCGAAGTATAGCTGGAGTGAAATTGATGGACAAAGAAAGGAATAGCGTGATTAGAAAACAATGTGGTATAACTGAAGATGTAGTGACAAAGATAGAAAAAGGGATGCTTAGATGGTTTGGACATGTTGAGAGGATGGATGAAAATAGACTGACTAAACAGATCTAACAGGCGAGAATGAATGGGCAAGCTGGTAGGGGTCATCCTCGGCGTACGCATGGTAACCAAATTGATGATCTGCTGGAAAAAGGCCATCTCAAGAGTACCCTTAACCGGCGAGCGTGTATGAAAGCACTTATGAAAGTAGAAGAAGCGAAAGTGGTATGCCAGGATCGTAGCAAGTGGAAAGCCATAGTCTGTGCCTACCCCGATGGGAAACAGGCGTGATGATATGTATGTATGTAAGGCCAGGCTCTCAACAAATTTACAGCATAAAAATTATGAAGTCATTGATGACCTCGATCAAGACTTTAAATTTCTTTTATTATAATATTGTTACTTATACATAAACAAGATCAAAACTTTCGTCTTAAACAACTTTTATTACCGTTTAACATTCATTAAAAAGTTTGTGTACAGCAACAGGCAATCGGAAACTCTCTCGAAGTGCTGATAGTAATCGATGATCAAAAGTGGGTATTGAACAAGTTGGCCAACTCTTGAACTCTTCTTGGTTGCTTCTATTGATTGCTGTTGCGGCATATCGCTCGTGTCGAATAGAAATTCTAATAGGTTATTAATTTTGGTACTGGTACCTAAGTCGAATTGGCCTGGAATTTACTTGAGTTTTAACCATAATTTAGTACTAGTACATAACATTGTAAATAATGATATCCCATGCCAAGCCGAGTAGCATGGTTTAATGTACAAACCAACATAAGTACAAAGTTATAAATATCTACTTACCAAGATAACACTACAACTGGTATTATGCCATTAAATTTAAAATGCGATGTGCGAGCGGTGCTACAGTCACTCGACACGCGGAAAGCCAGTGGTCCTGATGGCATTCCGGCATTGGTGCTGAAGAATTGTGCAGCTGAATTATCTCCAACGCTAACACGCCTGTATCGCCTTTCCTATTCCTCGGGAGAAGTGCCGGAGGCTTGGAAGGAGGCGAACGTCCAGCCGATCCCCAAGAAAGGGGATCGGTCGGATCCGGCCAACTATCGACCCATAGCCGTAGCCACCGTTATCTGCAAGGTGTTCGAGCTAATCATCAACAAACAGCTCATGCGCTATCTGGAGGATCACTCGTTAATTAACGATCGCCAATATGGATTTAGGCCGAAACGATCAACGGGTGACCTCCTAGCGTACGTAACGCACACCTGGGGTGAGGCTATGGAGAGGCACGGCGAATCTCTGGCTATTGGCCTAGACATCGCTAAAGCCTTTGATAGGGTATGGCATGCGTCGCTTCTTTCCAAGCTGCCGGCATATGGTTTATCGCCTCAGTTATGCAGCTGGTTGGCCAGCTTCCTGCACGGGCGACGTATACGGGTCCTCTGTGATGGTCAGGCTTCCTGCTTTTTGCAGGTAAATGCCGGGGTACCACAGGGATCGGTATTGTCCCCAACTCTCTTTCTTCTGCATATCAATGACATGCCGTCCCTTGGGTGCATTCATTGTTATGCGGATGACAGTACTCTGCATGGGAGCTATTCTGGCCGCCCAGCGGAGGGTCGTTGTGACGTGGACGAAAAGAGACGGCAACTCGTGGCGGATCTCGACCGGGACCTGGGTCGCATTGCCCAATGGGGTTCAGACAACCTGGTCGAGTTCAATGCCAGAAAAACGCAGGCGTGTGCGTTTACAGCCAAGAAGTCCCCATTCCTACCCCTACCCTCTCTTCAGAACATTACGGTTCCACTAAAGGACAACCTGGAGATTCTCGGTATAGACGTCCGGCGTGAGCTCAATCACAAAAACTACATAGAGAGTTGTATTGGGCTGGCCTCGCGGAAACTCGGAGTCCTAAATAAGGTGAGACGGTACTTCACGCCACATCAGAGATGTTTGCTGTACAAGACGCAGATTCGTCCCTGCGTCGAGTACTGTTCTCACCTCTGGGATGACTCCGCGAGGTACTTGTTGGACGCACTTGACGCTATGCAGAGACGTGCTGTCCGAATAATTGGTTGTCCTGAGGTGACGGGAGGCCTCGAACCGTTGGCGCAGCGAAGAACCGTAGCGTCCTTGGCTGCCTTCTACCGAATGTATCACGGCGAATGTTCTGAAGAGCTCTCATCACCTTTACGATCCCACCATCACCTTTCCGATCCCGAACAACGCGTGCCGGGCAGAGATGCCACTCATACACAGTGGAGAGAATCTTCGCCAGAACCGAGCGTTTCAAAAGATCGTTCCTCTGTCGAACTATAAAATCTTGGAACGACCTGCCCGCACACGTGTTTCCCTCATCTTACAACCCCGGGTTCTTTAAGAGGAGCGTGAAGAGGCACATCACAGGGCCGCCAACTTGAGAACCGCTGTTAGAAGTGGCCCCCAATCGCAAGATGCGCCACGGCTTTCCACCGTGGCGACCTCAATTTGGCGAGCTGAATATATAAAAAAAAAAAAAAAAAAATACCTTACCGTACCATTATTTTATTTTACTTTTTATTCAAATCGACCAAACACAACTAATGGTCTATCCATTCTAGAAGATAGGGTTGATAAAATGTATGAGCGTAATAAAATACTCTATTTTATGACCATAAGACAGTAATATTGGAAGTTCAATTTATAAGATAGCATCAGCATCTAAGAGCAAATACAGCCGGTGTGAAATATCGAGGACGGCACTCCGGTCATCCCACCTGTTCGGGAAATGCCCCTAAGGCACACCTTTATATGAAAAATAGTCGTTTTCCCTTCCCGCGCTACAATTTAGCTCTGCTTGATAGTTCTCTTAAATTGTGGAAATATAAACTTCAACGTTTTATCGTTTAGGAGTACCCTATTATTGACATTTATTTTAGTACATTTGGGACGTAGGACAGGGTTAAGGCAAGATTTTATGTTACTTTATTGTTTAGTTAAAAGCGCGCATTCTTTATTTAAAAGATACCGTTAGCACTAACCTCGTAAGCTAAACATGCCTTCGCTAATGTTTTTATTTATTTTGAGAACTAAATAATGTCATACGTAGTGCCTACTAGTACTTATTCTATGATAATGTCTACTTAACGACCTGAACTAAATTATATCCATAAATAGTTTAAGGTTTGAGCTACTTAAAGTTAGTTTGTACGGCATAAGATACAGAAACATCAGCGGTTAACCTGTTGAATAACAGATTAGTGGACTCACTGCATACACGTACAAGAGCATACATTGTTGTCAATTTTACTTATGTTATAGACGCAAGAAAGGTCTGTGAAGATTGGAATGTTTGTTCATTTCAATCACGTTAAATTCTCTGAACGGATCTACCTGAATGTTAGTACAAGGTTAGATTAATTTGAGTGCAAGATGTAGTAAATACCATAATATAATGAACTTATTTTCTTAGAAGTATTCTTTTCTGTAGTATTTTCGTACGTAGGTATATAGCTACCTACATTTTTTTAATGAAATTTATAGCATATAAAAAAACCGGCCAAGTGTGAGTTAGAATCTCCCATGAAGGGTTCCGTAGCAGCTAGTACTGGCAATATAGCAATATTCAAGTTATTACTCGGTTATTAATAATTGCTATCCGGGTGCTTCATTAAGTGGTATTATGCAAAAGATATTAGAATATAAATTTGAAGCTAACAGTAAAATAATAATTTTCTGTGCAAACAGGGGGAAAATTAGCAATGATGATTTGTCCCTATACATGAATTACATCTTAAACTTAAATGTCATACAAGTTGTAATGTTCACACTTCCATTTATAAAAGGTGTGCCCGATTCGGAAAATTCATTTAGATATAAGATGAATTTACGTTTAAATTTAATAAGTCAGTATAATAATAAATTTAATATAATTGACTTTAATTCTGTATTTAACACAAATTTGTCACATAGCAAGTTTATAGTCTATAATAATCAGTCTATAATACATCAGTCTGTGCGAGTCGTCGCGCCGTGCGCACCTACTACCGCCCCGCGCGTAACCGTGTATATCTGCGAGTGTAACAAAAATATGGCGAACTTTTTGAAATGTAACGTGTGCAATATTGTGATTAGTGAGCTACTGTCATATATACAAAATAAGGTGTCTGTTGTAGATGAGGAAACATTGGTTCGAATTTGTGTATCGGCTTTTACGGGGGAAGAAATAAAAACTGCAAAGTCGCTTCTTTTTCAATCTATTCCAACGGATAGACGAAAAATACTACGCAAAAACAAAGGAAAAGAAGAACGGGATTTAGCGGACATCATTAACGTTTTTAAGTCAGCGGAGCCTGACATAATACCCATATTTGTGGCAAGACAACTTGAAAAATTACCGCCTATCCTCTTTGACCACTTGGATTGTTCCAAGCTGTTGAAAGATATCTTGATTTTACAGAATGAGATGAAAGAAATCAAGTCTACGTATGCTACGATAAGCGAAATAAAAGAAGTAAAAAATGATTTATTGCGTATGAAGTATGATTCCTTGCCTCCATCCTCTGCGTTCAAAATAAATGAAAGACAAGGTGCGTGGGTGAATAGTGGCCCTATGGGTTTATCGCATGATTCTACAAAAAACGAATCCAATTTGTTTAAAAATTGTACCTCAATTACTAATGATGAACAACCGTTATCACAAAATAGACAAATGGAGGTAATTGAAGATAATCTGTCTAACGATTTAAGTGAGCGAGTACAGCTTGTAATGGCATTACGATATTCTAAAATTTAGTTTCTTTTAATAACAGTAAAATATAGATTTAATTCTCAAATCAATAGCTATGGCCTCGTAAACTGTTTTGCTTTTTTCAAAAAACTAATAAAGTTCTTTCTTAGAACAGCAGGAAATAAATGTATTGTTTAAATTTAGTTTCTAATTTCAAAAGGGACATTGCTTTATTTATTGCTGTTCTTAGGGAAGGGTCGGTGTATTCACCAGAAATGTTATTGTTTTAACACATGTGTCGGCCTTTGAAAGCGCCGCGCATCTTGTAAGTTTTTTTCAAGAAACTGAATGCCCTTAAGAATGGTTTATTAGCGACTTTCTAGTTTGGGTTCGTGGGAAAGAATGTTCGAGATGCAATGACTGTTTTTTTTGAAGTTTGAAGTTAGGAAGATAGGGACGTCAGAAAAGCATTCAGGGTTACGGCGTGGTCAGAGATAGATGTGGTGTGAAACACTTAGTTCAAGTTTTGTAATATTGTATAAATTATTAGAGTTATTGACATGTGTGCATCCAGAGAACTCTTCGAGGTATTTTGGTAATGTAGATTTTATTATACTTATTATATTGTGTGATCTCTGTTGCATATTATTGTGTAAAAATGTGTCTAGTAATTAATCAAGGCTGCCTAGGTGATTAAATTCTCTAATAGTTAATCTTATGTGAGATAGAATAATTTCAGAATTATAGGTTCACTCATTTAACTAGAAATTGAATATTATGTCCAAATTTCATTGTTAAAGATTTTATTCATTTATCAAAAATTTGAGATAAACAACAACTGTAATGTGTAGTTTAGATTGAATTTTTATTTTGGTGTAATAACTAGTTATAAATTTCTTAATAAATAAAATCCCTCATGTCGCGAATGAGACCCAAAATCTTTAATAAGTATTTGAGATTCTTGCAAGTATTAAATGAGCTATTTAATTAATATCAAACTAGGTAATGATCTTTACCAATGTATGACCAGTATTATATAGTAATATTTTATTAAACATAGATATAATTGTATATTTGCAAATATTAAATGAGCTATTTAATTAATATCCAACTAGGTAATGATCTTTATCAATGTACGACCAGTATTACATAGTAATACTTTATTATACATAGATATAATTGTATATAGGCTGTTCTATGGTATTGAGTTTTTTGCTACCAAATTCCTTTTTCTTAATACCACGAACATAGTAATGGAATTTGGGTATAACTTATCTCTATGTGGAGATAATTATATAAATCGAAGTTCTGAATAGATTTATTGTTTTCTCTAAATAAAATGGTCTCCAAATAACCCATATTTGCGAACGTTTAATTCACCAAATTAAATAAATACCTGATTAATTCAAATATAAAATTCAGTTAAAATTTTAATATTCTTGAATACACGATATATTATTTATTGCCCTAATATTTTGTTTTAATGGTAACCTTATCTCCCTGAACCTATTGTTGAAGTTTATACTTGACTAGCTGATGCGCGCAGCTTCGCCCGCGTAAAATATGTTTCCCGTGGGAACTTATTCCCGGGATAAAAGGTAATCTATGTGTTATTCCAGACTATAATGTATCCCTGTACCAAATTTCAGTCAGATCCGTTCGGCCGTTTGAGTGTGAAAGAGTAACAAACATCCACACTCACAAACATTCGCATTTATAATATTAGTAGGATTTATAGAGTGTGTTGACATTGCTTAGTAAGGAAAATCAGTAAGTATGGATGCGATTTAAATTAGTGACTGCTATATTCTCGATTTACTTGTAGGTTCAATAGTAGAAGTTTAGGGAAGTCTTAGGGAAATAACTCAGATCAATGAATTTAGTATTTTTTTTTAGTCTTTCTTTGAATTCACTTATGGTTACTGAAGGGCTATATTGGAAATTTATATACTGAATCTTTTCACTAGTCGAGGTAAATATTCTCTGTGACGTATTTCTTTTCTTCCAAATGTTCCTAAGACAAATGACATGGGCCCAAAAGACAGAGACTTATTCGACATACTTCTGGAAATGGAAATGTCACAGAGGAGGTTTTATTTCAACTATTATATTCTGAGAGGAAATATAATAACAAGACAAATGTGAATATTCTGTGTATGTTTCCTTTATTTCTCTTACTATGGATTTGATCATACTCAGATACGTTTCCTTATCAGAGATATGGAAGCTGATCTGTCGAATCAAATCCTCATACCATTTTTGAGTAATTTCATTTCTAATCAGACCTGGCCTATATGCGATTACGCATAATAAGAGTCCCACAAACTCTTATAGAAACCCAAGCCCGAATGTTTGCAGTACAACTGCCATATACAAATATAACAAATGAGGTACCTCAATAAAGAACAAAAAACATGCATAACACAATTGAAATAAATGCTCAGGCATTTACATGAGGCAAGGTTATCTATTATATATTTGATGCCAGATACCTTTTTGTGTAAACATTATACTCACTGAAACCACTTGTTATTCTATATACAATATATTTGAAAGTGAATTACGTGTTTTACTAATACACAGGAGTGTTTATCGAGAGGTTTTACATATCTCAAAAGACAAGCTTTCAGAAACTTGTTTACACAAATTTAGGTATTAGTCTATAGAAATTCAAATTACTAAGCATTTGAATTTTAATCCTTCATTTATTACAGTTGAATAGAATCACACAAAGTTTATCATTGATCTGAGTTGAATATTAACAGAGTTCATTCTTTAATGAGACAATAATGAGTTGTAGGACAAAGGTTTCTTACGAGTGTTCTAATAAGAGTGTTAAGTATTCGTGTATTGTTTTATATCTTAATAATTCAATCCCTTTAACATGCAATACGTCTGTGAGGCTAAATTCAAAGGGGACCTAGAATGTAGTTTCACAAAGGTATATTATAAATTTATAGGTTAACTAGACGATCGCAACAATATTAAATGGGTGGCGGGCTCAGCTACGGGCTTCCCATCACAAGCTGACTGCACAGAGACAGGGCAGCATTAATCCCGACGGAGGTGTGGGGGTTGCATCACCTACGATCGCCACGGGGAGCCAGGACATAACCGTATCCACCGCCGTTGTTATTGAGAAAGAGGAGACAAGGGCGAGTTTGCCCGTTACGCCTTCGCGAGTGGCGGAACAACTGATTACCATAGCCCTGCCTGAACAAACCGTAACAAATAATACGGACCGCGCTGAAATATTGACAAAGAAAAATATTGACAAGTACGAATGGCAAACAGTAAGACGTAAGAAAATGACTAATTATAGGTTTATAGGAAGATCAGGCGTGGCTCGTGACTTGGAATGTAGCTTTCGGGCGGCTGAGCGAAAAATTCCAATGTTTATAACAAATGTTCATGTGTCGACTACGGAGAGTGATATTATAAAGCATATTTATAATAAAACCCAGGAGACAGTATCACTGGAGAAAATAAATATGAAATTTGACAGAGGGCACAAGGCTTACAAATTTCTCATTTCCGAAGTTAATATTCAGAAATATATGGATGTAAATTTCTGGCCTTCGGGTGTCATATTTAGACGATTCGTGCATTTTAAAGAACGAAAGATGATAAATCATGATAACGGCTCGAAACAACAAACAAATGAATAGCAATGGCATATGCAATTTTGTAACATATAATTGTAAAAATATCAAGAGCTCCGTGGAGGATATAAGAAGACTGTGTGGTACGTGTGACGTGGTATTCCTCCAGGAGACCTGGCTACTGCCACACGATATACCTTATGTTGGCACGATTGTCAGTGGTTTCGGGTACACTGCTACCAGTGCCGTCGATACGGGTGCCGGCATTCGACGGGGCAGACCCTATGGTGGCGTAGCTTTGTTGTGGAGATGTAGTGCGTTCCAGAGAGTGTCGGTGATACAGTGTAATAATGATAGAATATGTGCTATTAGGATTGAGACGTGCGATGGACCTATTATTGTTATTAGTGTTTACATGCCGTGTAATTCGACCGATAACTTGTTAGAATTTATAGATTGTTTGAGTGTGGTGAGCACTATTATTGATGAACAAGAAGTCGAGTCTGTTTTCATCTTGGGCGACTTTAATGCGGATCCGGGTGAGTTATTTTACAGTGAGCTTATCAGTATGTGTCAAGATCAACGATGGTCATGCGTAGATGTAGATGTGATAGGGTCAACCTCCGGCACTTTCACTTTTGTTAGTCAAGTGTATGGAACGACTAGCTGGTTGGATCACTGTATCGTGACTCACTCGGCTCGGCAGATGGTCACAGATGCAAGGGTCATTTATGACGCATGTTGGTCTGACCACTGTCCCCTTTTAATAGAGTGCAATATAAAATTATTAACTTCGAAGGTAATGCCGAGAAATTTTAATATAAATAAAAACGTATTATGGGGTGAACGTAATGACATGCAAATTGCAATGTATACTAGACAGTGTAATGAAAGTTTAAAATCTATTGATTTTCCATCCGAATGTGTACAGTGTGCTAACTATTACTGTGATAGCGTTGACCACAGACGTATTATAGATAGGTTGTATTCTGACATTATTGCTGCCCTTCGCGGGGCGGCAGTGGCGAGTCGAGGAGGCCCGCAGCCCGGACGTGCGAGTGCGCGTGGCCCGCGCGTAGTGGGATGGAACAAACACGTCAGTGGCGCGCACCGGAGGGCCAGGGATCGGTTTATAGAATGGGTAAGATGTGGCAGGCCAAAGTCAGGCGATATTTACCTGGAAATGTGTGAGACACGAAAGGTATTCAAATCACGATTAAAATGGTGTCAAGACCATCAGGAACAAATAAAAATGGACTCATTGGTGGAAAAACACGCTAAGGGTAACTTTCGTGCGTTTTGGAATGAAACCAAAAAAGTTAATGCACGCCCTGGCCTTCCGGTGAGTGTCGATGGTGTGAGTGATCCAAATGATATTGCGAACCTCTTTAGAACACATTTTTCTGTGACGTCACCACTAGGTCCAGCAGGGGAGGTATTGAATACTGAGTGCAGGGGCCGGACAGTGGAGATTTTTTTCAGTGCGAAAGATATTGCGAAAGCCGTTAAACAAATATCTAGTGGCAAGTCACCGGGTCACGATGGGCTTAGTATTGAGCACCTCCGTCAGGGAGGCCCGCATATCAATAGAGTTTTGACTATGTTTTATTCGCTATGTGTTGGCCACTCGTACTTGCCCGATGACTTTATGAGAGCGGTGGTGGTACCTGTGGTGAAAAATAAAACTGGTAACCTAGGCGACATAAGTAACTATAGGCCCATTTCACTTGCCACCATATTCGCTAAGGTATTTGACAGTGTACTTAATACACAGCTCAATACGTACGTAACTTTACACGACAACCAGTTCGGTTTTCGCCCGCGACTGTCGACGGAGAGCGCGATACTGTGTCTTAAGAATACTGTTAAGTACTATACAAACCGCAAGACGCCCGTGTTTGCTTGCTTCCTTGATTTGTCCAGGGCATTTGACTTAGTGTCCTATGACATTTTGTGGGAAAAACTGAGAGGCATAAACATGCCTAATGAACTGATCAGAATTTTTCAATATTGGTATTACAATCAGTGTAACACTGTACGATGGGCAGGGACAATGTCGGAACCGTATAAACTTGAGTGTGGGGTCAGGCAGGGGGGTTTGACATCTCCTACCCTATTCAATTTGTATATGAACGATCTGATTGTCGGTCTTTGTAAACAGCATGTCGGTTGTCACGTTGACGGAGTCTGTGTCAACAATTTAAGTTACGCCGACGACATGGTGTTGCTGAGTGCGTCGGTCTGTGGCTTGAGACAGCTAGTAAGAACGTGTGAGGATTACGCGCGGAGTCACGGACTGACGTATAATGTAAAGAAAAGCCAATGTATTATTTTTCGGGCTGGTAGTAAGTGTCCTCAAGATGTACCACCTGTGTATCTATACGGTGAGCCCTTAGATGTAGTTAAACAATTTAAATACCTGGGGCACGTGGTCACTGCCGACCTGAGAGATGATGCTGATATTGAGAGGGAGCGAAGGTCGCTGTCAGTAAAAGCGAATATGTTAGCCCGCAGGTTTGGTCGTTGCTCAACAAATGTGAAGATTACTCTCTTCAAAGCGTATTGCACGTCCCTCTATACGTGTAATCTATGGGCTGACTACACAAAAAAGAGCTACAGCGACCTTCGCGTCCTTTACAATAATGCTTTTAGAATGGTGTTGGGGCTGCCTCGATTCTGCAGCGCTTCTGGCATGTTTGCGGAAGCGAGGGTCAACTGCTTCCACACTACGATGCGCAAACGCGGCGCTTCTTTGGTGCACAGAGTGCGGGCCAGCTCTAACGCTATTTTGGCTATGGTGGCCGCGCGGTTGGACTGTCCTTTTCTTCGACGCTGCTGCGACAGACACGTAGCTGTCCCGGTGGCGAAGAGAAGGTACTGAGGTATCATATTGGAACAGATTTGACATAGGGCACAGTGAGTTAATTATAAGCATAATGTGTTAATTTAGATAGATTTTTGTGTTACGGTGATCTTGACATAACATTTGAGGTAACTTAAGTAGGATATGATTGAATTTTAAATAATAACGGACTTCTTTTTGTCTTTTAATTAATTAATTAATTTATTCACGATTGGTCTCAATTTAATGTTTTAATGGATCATTTCTTTGGGTATAATATTAATTTTATGAATGATTTATAATTGCTTAAGGCTTTTGTTCTTATTTCAAATTTTTATTTATGTAAAATAAGTTTTATATTCAAATAATTTCAATTCAATAATATTAATTAAGTGAGTAAAGTAATGATTATGGTGTCATCTGTGTTATACTGTATTTAATATGTTGAATTAATTGTATGGGTAAAAATGACCTGAAATAAACTATTATTTATTTATTTATTTATTTATTAATAATCACAAGGGTAGGTATTGTCTACCCAAATATTATAAAAGACAAGTAGCAAGTTTGCTATTTAATTATTTTTATTCTGTAGCCAAAAACTTGGCTGACAAAACTGCTTTATTTGAGCAGAGTAGTTTTAGGACTTTGGAATCTGTTCCAAGTAATTTAAATTAACTGCTGGGACAACAGAGGAATTACCCTCTAGCCAAAATTGAAAATAATAGAGTTAAATTTAATTGCAAACCGAAATTTTATCGGAAACTGTCCTCCGAACAAAACTAAATTAAAAAATGTAAATTACATCAGCCTGGTGCATTATAATATTGCAACATTAACACAGGTCAAAGAGTTTGAATTGGAGCTGTTCATGAGCTCAGAAAATATTGAAATTGTTTGTCTTACAGAACATATGCGTAAGGAGTATGAGCTCATGTTCAGTTTCAGTAGTCACCAGGTTGGTAGTGCGTTCTGCAGGGTCAACACAACACGGGGGGGTTCGATGATTTTATTAAATAAGAAATTAAAATATAAGGAACGGAAAGATGTTGTGTCCCTCTCTGTAGAGTGTACAGTTGAAATATCGTGCGTAGAATTGGAGCAATTCATAGTAGTATGCGTATATAAACCTGGAGTCTCACCCTTTTGTGAGTTTGAGGAAGTAATGGATAAAGTGCTATTTAAACTTGGAAAAACTAATAAACACCTAATAGTGTGCGGTGATTTTAATGTTAATATACTTATAAATACGCGTCAGACCAATGATATCTTAAATTTATTTAAATCACACAATCTCACTAACTTATTTTTAGAGCCTACTAGATATTGTGATACAACAGCTACTTGTCTGGACAATATATACAGTGATATGTTTCCAGAAAGTAAGAGTATTATAAATAAGATAAAATCAGATCATACTGGGCAAATAGCATCTTTCAAGATCACAAGAGAAAAAGTTAAAAGACGTAAAATATTATGTAGACCAGTAACTAGTGACCGCTTGGAACGTATGCGAGTTGGACTTTGCAATAAACTTCCATTTTTAGACACTGGCTTAGATCCAAATGTAATGTATAAGTTATTTTTTGATTCCTTTTACAATGAGTTCAACTCCGTATTCAAGTCTAAGGAAGTCACAATCGGTGATAGGCCAGCCTTCAGTGAATGGGCCACTGAGGATATACATAAAAGTAGACAAAAACTGTATGAACTATACTCAGAAAGACAGCTTAATAGAACAGATGAATTTCTAAATTATGTTAAAACTTATTCAAAAAAGTTTAAAGCAGACTGCTTAGCAGCCAAAAGAAAGTATATAAGTAATAAAATTCTCAATAGTGTAGACAAAGTTAAATCTACTTGGAAAATAATTAACGCAGAAAGAGGCCAAGCAAAATCGAATGATAATAATTTTAAACTTAAAGTAAATGGTAACATAATTACAACAGATGCCGAAGTCGCTAACGAATTTGAACAATTTTTTTCTCAAATTCCAGTAGATTTGACCAGAGCCCTAGGTTCTTCTACCCCAATAGCAGAATCCTTGTTAAAAGCAAATGTTCCTTGCTGTAATGAAATATTTAAATTCAGTAAAATTAGTATACACACTGTCATAAAAACTTTTAAATCTTTAAATATTAAGAAAACTGCTGACCTCTGGGGAATTTCTGTACATTTAGTTAATTCGTTAATTGAAATGGTTGCCCCTGAATTATCAATAATATTTAATAATTGTGTTGATAGTGGTGTGTTTCCTGACTTAATGAAGTTTAGTAAAATAACTCCTCTGTTTAAATCGGGTAGCACCTCAGATCCGTCCAATTTTCGTCCTATTTCTGTACTACCCACGTTTAGTAAAATCTTTGAAAAGGTAATGCTTAATCAAATGCAAAATAATTTTAATACAAATAAACTATTCCATACTAAACAATTCGGTTTCACGCGAGGTCGGTCTACCACGGATGCTGGCATCAAATTGTTAGAGTGTATATATGAGGCCTGGGAGGAGTCGTATGATGCTTATGGTGTATTCTGCGACTTATCTAAGGCCTTCGATTGTGTCCAGCATCAGACTTTAATTCAAAAACTTGATCATTATGGAATCCGGGGGACGGCCTTGGATTTAATTAGTTCTTACCTTAGAGATAGAGTACAGAGAGTAGTTATAAATGGTAAACAGTCAAATGGTTCTGCTGCAACAATGGGGGTGCCTCAGGGTTCAATTCTGGGACCTTTTCTATTTTTAGTGTACATAAATGATCTCCCTCACCTTATAAGAGACGATCACGAGGTAGTTTTGTTTGCTGATGACACATCTTTAATATTTAAAGTTGAACGTGGACAACGCGATCTTGACGAAGTAAACAATGCCCTCTCTAGGGTAGTCCACTGGTTTAACGCAAATAATTTATTGTTAAACGAAACTAAAACAAAATGTATTAGATTCACCTTGCCAAATGTTAGGCTCGTTAACACCAGTATTAGGATTAGGGATGATCAAGTAGAATTGGTCGATGAAACTGTCTTTCTGGGCATAAAGTTAGACTCCAACTTGCAGTGGGGGCCTCATATCGGGAAAGTCTCGGGCAGACTGAGCTCTGCAGCCTATGCCGTTAAAAAGATCCGACAACTGACAGACATTAGAACAGCGCGTCTTGTCTACTTTAGCTACTTCCACAGTGTCATGACCTATGGCATACTATTATGGGGTAACGCTGCCGACATCGAATGTATCTTTGTGTTGCAGAAAAGGGCTGTCCGGGCTATCTATGGTATGGGGTTTCGGGAGTCATTAAGAGAAAAGTTTAAGGATATCAACATCCTTACTGTGTATTCACAGTACATATATGAAAACTTATTATATACTCATAAAAATAACAGTAAATTTATTAAAAATAGTGATATCCATAACCTAAACTTAAGAAATAAGAATAAATTGGCTGTACCTAGATTTAGGCTTAATAAAATAAGCAATTCTTTTGCGGGTAATTGTATTCGAATGTACAATACATTGCCGACAGCCATAACAGGTTTGTCAGTTAATAAATTTAAAAAACTAGTAAAGCTTAAATTGTGCCAGAAAGCTTATTATAGCATTAAAGACTTTCTAGAAGACAAGACTGCCTGGCAGTGACACGAATTGCTCCTTTCTACATTAAAAAAAAAACTGTATTAGATACTAAGATGAATAAGAGGGAACGGACTGAGTTTCTTGGGGTGTTCTTCTCAGTCTGTAGCATTTCCGAACCCCCGGTAGAGTCACAAAAATTTTGACAAACCTAAATAATTTTTTAAAAATTTCAAAGGGAATAAATTTTATTTTATTTTATTTTATTTTTTATTTTATAAAAGTACCTGAAATTCGTTGTAACTTTGGTATTAAAAAAAAATACTTGCTACATTTTTTAGACTTAACATTCTTTTATTTTAGAAGTGTTTCTCGTCGTCTCATTATTTGTTAGTTATTTTATTTTATTTTAATGAAAAAAAATGTTGATTTCTGTTCTAGGTATAGGGACCCCCAAAATTTATTGCTTTTTTCTAATATGTGTGAACTGTGTACTTACCAAGTTTCAACAGCATAGGCCTTATAGTTTCGGAGAAAAGGGGCTGTGACATATGGACGGACAGACAGACAGACATGACGAATCTATAAGGGTTCCGTGTTTTGCCATTTGGCCCTACAAATTCTTGAAACATAAGCTTTGAGCAAAATAATGTTTCGTATTCTCATAGTGGTTACAGTCCCAAAGGAATCTAAACATTAAGTACATTATCGGTTCAACTGATACGCAAATATTTCACAAGCTTTAATATATTAAAGGAGATACTTCATAAACTAGCGTTACATTTAATCCCAGAGCTCTTAAGTAACGTAATGGATGTAGAACCTCAGGGACTCCATAACCTTTGACGCAGAGGTTTTGAGATGTGCCTCTACACCGCTACAAGTGGAAGTGCAGTTATTATGAGTCTGGCTAGTAGTTCAAATATCTAAACTCCGAAATGAAACATCTTTTTCTTTAACGTGAGGAAAATCCTACAGTGATGCTCTGCCGGACTCCTATCGACCAAAACCCACTCGTTTCCTAACTAATGCCTACGGTTGGGAGCCGGGGCTCCCCGGGGGTAAGCCCTCGGAAGGATGACCCCAGGACGAGGATAACCCTCCTGGGGTCACAAACACCTACACCGCTAGAAGTGGAAAGGCAGCTATTTCAACTTCAGCTAGTGGATATGTGACTGGTCTATTTGGACAATAAAGTAGTAGGCAACAAGACAGTAATTCCCCTCGTGACTGACGCATATACTCTCCAACTGTATTGCCTTGATATGGACAGCCGCAGGTTGTGAGTTTTCACTGTTGAAATTTTTATATAGACTTTCAACTTGGCTCGGTAGTGATTATACCATGCCAAAAGCAATTAGGAGTTCTGGGGTATCCTTCCGAGGGCTTACGCGGGGCTCCCTACTGTAGCCTGTTAGGTAGGATACGTGTGATTTTTAATCGGTAGGAGTCCGGTATAGCAGCCATGTAGGACTTTTTTTAAAGCCAATAACAAAAGGTACCAACGAGTTAATGTCAATATAACATAGTGGTCACCCATCTATTGACCAACCATAGAAAAAATCCTTAAAATAGTGAGAGTTTACAGAACACTGAGTCTGAGGGACTATGGGTGGCGCTTCCTGTTAAGGAAATTTCGTTACGTATTTTAGTCAGTTTCCCATATCAACAAAAAGTTTAATATAACTTCACCCTTGTACCGAAACGGTTCGAGACCATAAAGGTTTCGCGCTAAACGAACGCGGTCCCTACGAGACGGAAAACTTATAATAGGTGTAAAAACTCGTTCTGTGTCGTTACTTCGTTCAAGTATATATAGATATCGGTATAGTGAACCCTGACAATATTGTGGAATATCACGTATTGTGAATATTTGGAACTTTTCAGGACATTTGTGTTAGTAACGGGATAGATAGTGTTTCCGATATTTGGGCACTATTGCAAACATCATGATCACTCAGGAACTGTAGAACGGTCAGCTCAAAGAGAAAATCTTTAGAGCACATTATTGTATTGATTTATTCTTCTTGGGATTTCTAATCTTTATCCTTCAATTCCTCAAGTTTTTCAGACCACGACTCGGCTCCGAAAACTTCCACTGGGATTCACAACATTATAAAAAGTACTTCTTATTCCTTAGTAAACAACTTTTTGCCAAAAATAAAGCTGTTAACTCCTTAATTTAATACATTTTGCATACAATGAGACATTATAATATAATTAATTACAGTGTTTGCGTCGACAACTGCTAGGAAATGAAAGTTGCGCCAGGATATTACAGTTTTTAGGAGTTCTCCACCCCCGGGGGGGGGGAGGGGGGGTTGGACGGGGAGGGGGTAATGGGGTGATGATACGCAAGATTATGGACAGCGGAGATTGTTTGTTTATTGTTGTGAACAATATTTTACGGAGATGTAGCGTGTTGTAATGAAACCATAGTACTGAGCCCCGACATAACTTTTTTGTGTTCAGACAAGACATAAAATAACGAAACTAAAATTTGATTACAGAAACGTATAAAAACAAACAAAGAAAACACATTATGGAGTGGTTCATAACACCTTTGTGGAGAGTCGTTGAATACCGCTCTCGCCATTTTATTTCATTATAAACAAAAAAGATTGTTTGCCAAGAGCTCTAAGATCGTTTAGTGATCTGTAAACATTCACTGTCTTAAGCATCTTATATGTGCTTTGACTAGTCTACAGATAGGTAACAACGTTGTGTCATCTCTCTCTGCCAGTAGAATGGCAGACAGCGGTGGCCCGGCTTGTCAAATTGTAGTAGCACGTAACAACAGGTGCCTGTTTATATCAACACGGTAGTTGGCTCACCAACTTACGTGGGCTAGTGGTGAAATTCGGACCTCTGTCTACCCTTTCAGATAAAAACATGACTAATACTAGTGTATTTAGAAAAACCTGTAAAAATCGCATAATTTGAAATCATAAAATATTTCTAAACTTTTCTCCCTCAATAGTTTTCGCGTGTAAAGCCACTATCAGTTACAAGCATAAATCTGAGAATGAACTGCGATAGTATGAAGAATGGCCCGTGATTTACCGTTTCCTCCCACAGCCCCCCCCCCCCTTACTGCCCCCTACTGCTGTAAGATAGGGGCGTACAGACTGCTGGCTAGGCCGGCTAGAACGTAAACTACTGGTGACCTTTAAAGATAGCACACGGGTGCTAATGTTGCAAGACTTGTTGGCTGGTTGGAATAGTATTTTTCTTGTATCTTGTTTGTTTTTATTTAATATCCCATTTCACCGCGTCAGGCCTGTGAATTCAAAAATCCTCTTTTAGTAGGGTTTGCGTCCATCCTACTAGTATTATAAATGTGAAAGTCTGTGAAGATGTTTAGATGTTTGTTACTCAATCACTATTCTAACGGCTGAACCGATTGGGCTGAAATTTGGTACAGAGATAGCTTATAGTCTAGTAACACATAGTCGTACACAATAAAATTTTCGAAGCGGGAACGGGTACCGAATTTCACGCGGGCAAAGGCGCGAGCATCATCTATGTTTCTAGGAACAAGGTGAGTCACCACATTTTTAGACAACAGAAAAGTGAACAAAAAAAACTGTATCATAATCCGTCCGTTACGCAACTATGGTGCCACAGACAGGTACATAGTTTAAACTACATATAAGTATAAACTATGCCCTCGTATCCGTCGATACGTAAGCCCGAACAACGATATTATGTACGCAGTTTTACCACTACTGTGGGATTTTATCAACATGTGGAAAATCCTACATGGATGCTATGCTGGACTCTTACCGACTAAAACCACACGTTCCCTATCTACTGCCTACGGTTGGAAGTCATGCTGTACGTAATATATGTCCGTATGTGTGTCACATCATGAGGCATGCCTAGACACGCGTTGTTGTTTGATAAGGGAACTTTATTAGCTACAACTTACTTTATTACTTACGCTCGTGGCCCCGCGGACTCTGTGTTCTGTAAACGATTACTGCAGTAAGCAACTTTCACTATGGCCGGTCCATGGATGGGTGACCATCCATGTGATCACTTTGTGCCGGTTGCCAGTAAAATGGCAGTCGTTAAGCCAAGTTGAAGGCTTTATTTCAACAGCAGGCAGTCACAACCTGCGCCTGTCCATTTAAACACGGCAATACGGCTCACAACGTATTACGTGGGACAAATTATAAAAAGGTGAAATGTGGGTATATAACATATAGAGGCATACCTCTGCCTACCCCTTCGGGGATAAAGGCGTGATGATGAACCAAACATACTTTATTTGCACTACGTGGGTACACAGCTCTGGCTTTAAACACACAACTTACTACTTTATTTCTATAGTAGGTACTTAAGCCGTTATTTAAAGTTTAAGCTTTAGAGATACAGATATAAGTGGGGTTTCAAGTTATGTTTTTGAAATAATTTGTTGCTCACTTTAAAAGTCGAAAAGTGCCTATTTAATACCATCGCTATTTTTTGTATCAAAAGTATTTTACTGTCATACTTTGTTATACGAGTACACTATAATATTAAAATTGTTGATCGATGACTGTTGGAAATGACTTTAAGAGCGTCCCTGCCAACTTGATGCATACAAATACAAATCATTTATTCACTCAATTGGAACAAGAATAAAATAATAAAGCGAGATTTTAATATAATCCGATAAATGAACTTTAATATCAAATCACCAAACACCGATATATTGAAGTGAAATATTGGCTAACGTATAATATTCGAGATCAAAGCACACAGACATATTATTTCTTCCATTTCGATATTATATCTGAAAATATGTTTAATACGAAAATTCCAATAAAGTTGCAGGAACACAATCGGGTTTCGAAGAAATCGACTTCTGAGAAAAGGAATTTCAATTCCAGTCAGCAGTCTCCTACCAGCAAACAATTCTTATTTGTATAGATCACTGATGAATTTCAAATGCGGACCCGATATTGCTGTAATAAACTGTAATATTACTGACAATTTCTCCTTTATGACAGTAATGACTGTCAGTAATAATAATATAATAATCATTTTACATTTATTATATTTACAACATTAGAAAGTTACAGTTGGTGTTAACTTACACTACGCCCAAATACCTTAAAACTAAATAAAATACATGATTATAAATATCTTATCTTCTCGTAATGACATCGACGTGTCGCGTGACGTGGGGTTCCTTGTCGGCAGACGTCCTCTGAAGCGCAGTAATAACTGTCAGTAATAACTATCAGTAATGACTGTCAGTAATGACTGTCAGTAATGATTGTCAGTAATGACTGTCAGTAATGATTGTCAGTAATGACTGTCAGTAATGACTGTCAGTAATGACTGTCAGTAATGACTGTCAGTAATGACTGTCAGTAATGACTGTCAGTAATGACTGTCAGTAATGACTGTCAGTAATGACTGTCAGTAATGACTGTCAGTAATGACTGTTAGTAATGACAATATCACTTGGATTCGATAATAATCTTACTAAACCTTCTCATGTTCCTGGCACCGCTAGCTGCGCGGGAGCTGCTGCAGCATCTGCTGAGGCCCTAAAACGGCGCAAATGTATAAATCTTGCTGGGGCTTATTTATTTGAGCCGTTTGGGGTTGAAACTCTTGGACCGTGGGATCCTAGTGCAAAGCTTGTATACAGAACTATATGCAAGCTTTTGGTCGACAATTCCGGCTGGCGTGTACTTGGGCCAGCGACTCAGTATTGCCATTCAACGTGGCAATGCCGCGAGCGTTTTGGGCACGGTTGTGGTTGACAGCGATGTGGAAAAATTTTTCGATGCCTAAATCGGGTATTTCTTTTTTTTCTTGGTTTTTTTTCTTTTGTTTGAAATTTAGGTACCTACCTATTTTTAGTTTTTCTTGTGTAAAAAGTGTATAGTAAAATAATATAAATTGTATATATGTATATCAACAAATACAAATCTTACTAAAGGCGAAAGTTTGTGAGTGTGGATGTGTGGATGTTTGTTACTCTTTCACGCTTGGACGGCTGAACGGATCTGGCTGAAACTTGGTGCAGGAGTAGATTATGGTCTGGAATAACACATAGGTCCTTTTTATCACGGCAATAAGTTCCCACGGGAAGCGGGAACGGGAACAAATTTTACTCGGGCGAAGCTACGGGCATCAGCTAGTATTAATATAATTAAATTTGTTCGATTAAAAAGTTACTGTTTTAAAAACCTATTTACTAAAAAAATAAATAAAAAAACGGTAAATATCACGTTTGTTGATATTATTATTTTTCCTAATTTAAAAATTTGTTGACATAGAGGCAATAAAAATACATCATCTGTGAAAATTTCAGCTCTCTAGCTATCACGGTTCCTGAGATACAGCCTCGTGACGGACAGACAGACAGACGGACAGCGAAGTCTCATGAATAGGGTTCCATTTTTACCCATTGGGTACGGAACCCTAATCACAATAATTTACGAGTGCAGTCAGACCACTAGATAACTACGACTATTGATAATGCAATTCTGAAAGTAGTACATTGGTTTAATACTAATAATCTTAGCCTGAACGATAACAAAACTAAATGTATTAAATTTACCTTGCCCAATGTAACACAGGCAGAAACCAATGTGCAACTTAATAGCCGGGAGTTGGAACTTGTGAAATCTACGGCGATCCTAGGGTTGACGGTCGATGCTGGATTGCAGTGGGGTCCACATATTGAAAAGCTGGCTTGCAGGTTAAGTTCAGCAGCATTTGCGGTACCAAAGATTAGGCATTTGACTGATGTTAGATACGGCTAGAATAGTTTATTTCAGTTTTTTCCACAGTGTTAATATATTACGGTATTCTACTGTGGGGCAATGCCGCAGATATAAATACAATTTTTGTTTTACAAAAACGGGCCATATATAGAACTAGCTGATGCCCGCAGCTTCGCCCGCGTAAAGTTTGTTCCCGTTCTCGCTTCCCGTATTTTATCCCGTTGGGGATAGAATTTACTGAAATCCTTTCTTAGCGGATGCCTACGTCATAACATCTACCTGCATGCAAAATTTCAGCCCGATCCGTCCATTGGTTTGGGCTGTGCGTTGATAGATAACTATGTCAGTCAGTCAGTCACCTTTGAGTTATATAATATATATTTAGATAGAAGATAGGTCCAAGGGTCTCTCTGCTTGAAAAAATCAAAGAAGTAAATTTTCTGACTGTAGCATCACAATATATTTTTGAAAATCTTATTTATGTGCAAAAAAAACGATCTAGTTTCGTTAAGTTAAGCGATTTACACAGTGTAAATACGAGACATAAAGATAACCTAGCTGGTCATTAGTGTAGACTGAAAAAAGTCAGTAATTCTGTCCTGGGTAACTGTATAATATACGTTTTTACAACAGGCGTATATAAAGTAAATTGTACTGCAAGGGCTACTATACAATTCACAATTATTTGCTTGACAAGAAAGCCTGGAAGCCTGAAATCGTGACTACTTTCACTAGAGCGTCCGATTGGGAAAAACAAAATCTTGTTCAATTCAACCCTACTAAGACACAAGTTTGTGTATTCACCGCTAAGAAAGCCCCATTTACTGTAGCGCCACAATTCTAGGGCACATCTCTTTCCATCTCTGACAGTATAGGTATCCTTGGTGTTGACATCTCCAGTGACGTTCAGTTCCGAAGTCATTTGGAGAATAAGGCCAAGCCGGCGTCCAAGAAGCTCGGTGTGCTCAACAGGACGCGGCGGTGCTTCACTGCGGTGCAAACACTGCTACCGTATAAGTCGCAAGTGCGGCCGCACATGGAGTACTGCTGTCACCTCTAGGCGGGGGCACCTGAATATCAGCTTCTTCCGTTCGACTCGGTACAAAGGCGAGCCATGAGAGTGGTCAACGATCCTATGCTTGCAGGTGGTGTGGAACCTCTTCGCGACAGGAGAGACTTTGCCTCCTTGTCCGTGTTCTACCGCCTGTACAATGGTTTGTGCTCTGAAAAATTGTTTGATATGATGCCCACGGCTACGTTCTATCACCGCACCGCTCGCCACAGACAGGGTGTTCATCCTCACACTTTCCGTCCGGAGCGTTTGAGAACGGCTAGATCCGGTAGGGGCTTTCTCCCGCGTACGCTTAGATTGTGGAATGATCTCCCTGCTTCGGTTTTCCCAAACGCCTACATACTGTAGGCGGTTGAAGTAGACTCTAGGCCTTTTGAGGTTCTTCAAAAGGGGTCTAAAAATGTTTTTACAGGGTCGGCAGCGCGAGTGTGGTGCCTCTGGTGTTGCAAACGTCCAGGTGGTGGCAGCGGGGACCACCGGTACATCTGGTGGGCCGTATGCTTGTCTGCCACCTTGGTGGTATAAAAAAAAGGTGAACTTGTCTTTTATTTTTAACGAGAGGAAAATCCTACTCCTACCGACTAAAAACCACACGTATCCCTCCTAACGGCCTACGGTTGGGAGCCCCGGGTAGGCCTTCGGAATGATACCCCAGGACTCCAAACAGACCTACGGCTACCACTACGGTCTCGCATAAAGGTCAACTTGCCTTACAACCGCCATGTTACCAGCAACTGGAACCAACCGTTTACCGTGCCTTCCAAACTGCTTCTAACAGAAACGCTCTATAGATAATCTGAGGTGAAAGGTACTATCGTTTACTGAGTGTGAGTTTTTGCGAGCGCCTATCGTGAGTGACGGTGAGCGTGTAGGTCAATTTGTAGGCAACCGAGTCACCACCACCTAGCTGTAAACGCGGGAACTTGTCTCGACTCTATAGATTCACGTATGCGCTTCGCCGTAGAACGCGCTCGCAACAACTAACACTCAGATGAATCAGCAGAGCTACGAGCGTTTCATCTAAAATTACACTTACTTAAATAGAGTAGGGTAAGATAGAACCTATTTACTCAAGACTACAGACGTTCGTTATAACTTACTCCAAACACAGTCGCACTGAGGGTCCATTCCTCCGCCAGCGCGTTTTAAGTGGATTGGTTGAATACTGTTGCAGTTAAATCTCTATTCGAAATGTTTGCCGAGTGAGGCAGCAGGCTGCAGGCAGGCTTTTTAGATCACTTAGTTTGTGGATTATATAGGTATTATTACTTGACTGAATTCTACCAAAATGAAGTACACTTTTGCCAGTAGTACTTGGTATGTTTTTAAAGTTTTTTCCATAATTGAGTAAATGTCGTGCTGAGTCTCGGGTTACAATCCCAGGTTGAACTAAAATATTTGATTATTAAGATGATTTTTGAAAAGCTAATAGTATGCTAACTCAATCATAAATTTTAAATATGGAAAAAAAGAATCGGTTTCGAGCAGGATTCGAACCTGCGTCTTCTCGCATACCGAGCGGTGCTATTCCAAGCCCTCGTGGTACTGTGCTCCACAGGTCTCAGGGTGTGGGTGGAGGAACTGAGTGGGGTGTAGCTCTATCAAATGCAGGTCTGTTCCGAAGCTGTCATACCTCGCACTCGATATTTTATAGAGCGAAGTATCTGGCGTTGATGGGTGGAGTGTGTCCTCAGTAAAAGCGATTTAAAAGTAATTGATATTCAATATTTTAGTTATTCTAAACTAGTGGATTTAACAAAACATAATTATTACATTATTAAGGCTGGATTCGACCAAAATCGGAGTAAGGCTATACTAGGGAATAACTCTTACTTATACTAAAAGTAAAGTGAAAGTGAAATCATTATCAACAACTAACAAGCACAACGTAACTATGGTAACCCATGCCCCGTACTGAAGTACTCTATCCTGTAGGGTTACGTTTTGTTTTGGTTAGTTATGTTATGCTATTAGTTGTTGGTAAAATAGAAGGTCACTTTACTTTTAGAAGAGGCATAAGTTATTCTGCAGTATAGTCTTACACCGACTTTGGTCGAATCCAGCCTAAGTCAACTTCGGAGATCTAATGGTAATATTTTAATTTTTTAAAAAAATATATTAACTCTTTGCACAAAATCTGTTTGCATAAAGGCGGACTTAATGCCAAAAGTAATACGGTTGTTCAATGTTTATGTACAATATTTATCAAATATATGAAAGAATCTTAGGAACCCTTTTAGATGTACTACAGTAGAAATGCCTCATTTGCTCGTTTACCTAATAAATTAATGTGCCTATGTATTAGGATTATGCAAAATTAATGTGTTTTGATTTATGAAGTATGTTTTTTTTTATATTTAGCTCGCCAAATTGACGTCGCCACCAGCCTGATGGAAAGCCGGGGCGCATCTAGTGATTGGGGGCCACTTCTGACAGTGGTCCTCAAGTTGGTGGCCCTGTGATGTGCCTCTTCACGCTCCTCTTGAAGAACCCGGGATTGTAAGATGAGGGAAACACGTGTGCAGGCAGGTCGTTCCAAGTATGTACGAGTAACGTTTGCAACTTGCGGAAAAGCCCTACGATCTAAAAACCCTTTTTGCGGTCAAGTCCACAAGCATCATGGCGCCAAACTCGCGTCCACTGGCACCCCGCTCGCTAAAATGGTGCACTCTTTCCTACAGAAGGTGACACATCAAGCACTCTCGGGCAAGTCTGCGCCGATAAAACGTATTTATATATACAGAAAACATGCAGGATAAGCTGTATATCTGCTGATGTTGTGTTTATGGAGATAAGTGTAATATTTTTGGCACAGTGACACACTGAGAGTCAAGCTGACGGTGATAAAATTTAAGTTAATACAGTCTGTAGACTGTACAAGGTGCGTATATACGAGTTATTTTTAGCGGCATTAAATGTTGTCCTTGTACTTGGAGTATCAACCAAATCAGCCTACGGCAGTCCGCTGCTGGACGTAGCCTCTCCCAAGTGTCGCCACAACACACGATCCTGCGCCTTCCGCATACAGTCAGTCCCTGCGACCTTTGTTTGGTCGTCGGTCCATCTGGCGGGGGGTCATCCAACCGACTATCATTATTACTTGCCATCATAATGTGCTATAAAAAAGAAACATTCGTTACGAGATAACCGACTTGGTAAGAGACGAGATTATAACAATATTTTTCATACAATGCCTTTATAAGCTTTAACTATATTTTAGACTAGGTCACTTTCCAACAGCAAGTGTGAGGGCGGGTATAACCGGCGTATAAATTTGGCACAATAATGAATGAATGAATGAATGAATGAATGCATTTATTTCAGGAAATTAACATCCCATATACATTAGGATACAATGATATAATTAACCACAAATAGAAATTAAATAAATATTTAAAATAAAAACCATGAAAGCATAATCCCAGTTAAAACTCAATAGATAAAGAATATTAAAAATTAAAATCATATAAAAATAATAAATGTCAAAAAATTTAATTTAAATTTCAAATCAAAGTTAAATAAAATGAAATTAGAAATTCATTAATGTCAATTAGAAATTAATTAATGTCAATAATAAAATGTCCACTATTTCTAATACAAAATCATAACCACGCATAAAAACTGGGACGACGCTGAGATGTTGATTATTATAGTCCTTTCGATCCGATAAAAAGAAGGCAAGTATACTTCACTCTTAATGTGTTTATTTTACTTACGACAAATACCTTTAGATGAATAATTCTCTATTGTAGACCCAAATTCCCATTATACTTGGCCAACATTGTTTACAGAACACTGAGTTGATGGTGCCTTATTTATTTGCGTAATGATGAATCCCACCAAAAACATTCTGTAAAAAACTAGCCAAGTCTCGTTGGAGCTATGTACTTGTTTATCTCTAAAAAGTAATGAGATCTAGACAAAGTCGTGCCAAGTCTAAGGTTCCTTACTGCGATTACTTTATTATTATAGTAAATGTTGTGTGACTTGGCCGTTGAAAATTCTTTATACGTGAGTGAGTACAAGTCAATTATGTTTACACGTAATGTTATATCTGTTGTAACTACCTATGTTTGTTAAGCGAGATAATAGCCCATACTGGTATTGGTGATTGGACGCTAGTGTCTCATTTTAGGCTGTTATTGATTGGGCAACACATGCATTCAGCATTGACAATGCTGACTTCTGCTCTCTTCTTTTTGAAGCGGCAAATCGACCACCGATCTAACATAAAATAGACGTTCAGAAGGACTTCTATCAATGATTATAATATCAATATAATAATTGACTAGTTATTGAATTTACGTTGTCCAAGTGGCAATTTTCGATCGTCAATGGGTAGCGGTTCTGGCGATAGATTGGTGCAATGGTGTCATGAAGCATCTTGTTTTATATCCTTGTGTTCCCTTCAACGGCCAAGTCACACAACATTAACTATAATAATAAAGTAATCGCAGTAAGGAACCTTAGACTTGGCACGACTTTGTCTAGATCTCATTACTTTTTAGAGATAAACAAGTACATAGCTCCAACGAGACTTGGCTAGTTTTTTACAGAATGTTTTTGGTGGGATTTCACTTCTTTTTGTAGAAACGTGGGCATATTGATTTATTTTATTAGATTTTCTTATTAGACGCAGTTTTTTCTTTTTAGGAGTAGTTTTTTATTATTACAGATCTTTCTTTTCTTTTTTTCCGGTTCTGATTCTTGTACAACAGTTTTTTGTATTGCCCAGTCGCGTTCATGCCGTTATATTTTGACCAAATTTTGAGCGAAATTGATATTTTAGTGTAATTTGTTTATTTAATTTGTGTAATTTTCGAGTAGAATAAAGATAATCATTCGACTATTTCTTCTTGTAAACTTGTAATTATAAGTATAAAAGCCAGTCTAGTCTTATCCAGAGTTTTCCTTTAATTTATTTATATTTGTACTAGCTGACCCGCGCTACTTCGTTTGCGTCTTATAAGAGAGAAAGAGAGAGAGAGAGAGAAAGAGCGCGGTGTGCTATTGTTATTTTGATATCATGTTTCATGTCATTTGTTCCCGTCGCGTCTCTACTATTCATTATTTTAGAAATAATTAACGTTACTGTGATCGAAAACCTCCCAAAGACGCGGGATAGCTCCCGCATCCCCATAGGTGAGGCCGCAGTGGTAGCCGTAGCTCCGCTTACCCGGGGCTCCCAACCGTAGGTTGTTAAGCAGGATGCGTGTGTTTTAGTCGGTATGAGTCCGGCATAGCATACATGTAGGATTTTCCTCATGTTAATAAAAAGGTAACTGTGATCGAACGAAATGAATAGATCGAAAATAGGTTTTTTGTTATAGAACTTTTTAACTTTTCAATTTTGTAATACATTATTTTTATGTAACTTCAACCATTTACGCAGAGGCGCAACGGATACTCATATCGATTCAATTTTCCCCGTTTTCAAAACATTTCACATTGCTGCTCCACTCTTTCAGTAGTTTCAGTAAGGCTTGCCTTGGTATTTGATCATGGTCCCTTTGCAGCGTGTATCTAATCCAGCTAAACTTCCGACGTTTGATCTGTTAGTGGATAGGGGTCTCACTGCAGCGTTCCAATAGGCTTACGTTCGTGATTTTAACGGGCCCGTATCCTAATACTGAGGATCCCTTAGAGGTCAACTTGGAACTTGTAGCTGGTGCGAAATGTCTTTATTGACCTTCCATGTCTTGCATCCGTATAGTAGTACAATTTTAACGTTGACTTTGTTTTGGGTTTCACTTTTCGAGTCAATTTTCGCAACTGCCATACGGGGCGCAGCTGTGTGAAGTTTGCTCTTGTGCTATTGCCTTGGCGAGCCTCGAAATGATGTACTCTTCTAACCCATCAGTTTCCGACACGACACTCCCGAGTTACGTGAATTAGTGAACGCGCTCGACATCTGTGCCAATGCGCAGCGAAACAGACTCTTCTCCCCACACCTCATCTCCAGCGTCTGTCGATTTTATTTTCAGTCCCTCCATTCGCTGTCTCATTTTGCACGTTGTTCTGTAGACATGCATGACGGCGTGTGTCCAAATTGGAGATAGTACAGATGGAAAACTCATGTATGTACTTTTTGGTCACACCTACCCTCTGCTACACACACTCGCGCACAAATCAGTACCTATCGAAAATTCGGTTGAGACCGCCTGACCTCGTGTCTGTGAATGAGTTGTCTATGTGTGCGTAGCCTCAGCAAATTTTGTATGTAGGTTTCCATTTGTACTATCTCTAATTTGTGGCGTGTGAGTGCCTCAGCAAGCAAAGGTCATCGGCGTCATCTAAATCCTCCAGGATATCAGGATAGTCCCCATTCTATGCCACGCCGCTTGTTATGGATGGCCCGAACAAAGGTACCTCTCATAGTGGTTATCACAGAGAAACACAGCTACACGCTAGAGAAGCGTATTGCTTAGTGGTGGTTGTTTACTATCATGTTATTTTCATAACGATCCTCTAAGGTAGGTACAGTATGTATTTTCAAAAGAGTTTGTGAACTCTATGTTTAATTTCTTTTTCAGAATATTGATGACATTTGATTGATGTCATTTTATACACGTTATGTCTACTACATTGATACATGTAATAAAATTGTAACACGCCGATGTTTGTATGTAAATGGCTAATACTGAAGAAAATTCTAAAATAAAGGCTCTTTGTTTACTATTTTCTATGAAATTGCTTATTTTGAAATATTACACCTACCTAAAGTAATCTGCTGTAAGCGTTATTCACTTTTAACGAAAAAATATTTGCGATAAAAGTAGAAGAATAAGTTAGTATGTGACCCGTATAATGTATGACCCAGTTCAATCATGGCGACACAAAATTAATTTCGTTGCGCATTATTTTGATTTGCTATATCTCCTAAGGTATTCGTTTAATTTGCATGGTATAAAGGGAACAAATAATTTTCATTATATTTTCATGCTCACTAATGTATTTAAATTGAGATGGCTTAACACTTTCTTGGTGTAAATAGCATTCCAATTACCACTTTATTATTGCAAAATTTTTAAAGAATGAACATGGTTATTGTATGTTATCCATAAGAGATAAACATATGCTGCCGCGGACTTTTCTGTAGGCCTATATAAGATACACAATTCCATGGTACATTATTTTGTAATACCTCGAAGGGTTTAGGCAGCGTTTTCGTTAAAAGCTCCCAGACGCCTTATTTTTTTCTGACCTCTCCAACTAATGTCGTAATATTTTAGTCAATGTCAACAAAAACTCAACAAATTATATACGAAAACCTTCCTCGAGAACCACTCTCTCGATTGGTGATCTCAGCCTGAAACTCCATGCAGTGGTTTTTAAGTTTATCGTGAACAAACAGACAGACAGACGGACAGACGCGGCTGGGGACTTTGTTTTATAATATGTAGTGATTAAAAGCAGAAGGGGAGGCATTCGCCCAGCAGTGGGATGCTATAGGCTAGATTAAATTAAAAGATGTGCCAGATGTCGATTTTTTATGTCCCAATAGTAGAAGGGGGCATTACCATATCTCTAATACACCTGAGACCAGCTGAAGGTTCTTCATCAGATACTTCAGACCTTCGATTTTTTACTTCAAATAAAGCGTCCCACCAAGTTGAATATTATTTGTTAAGGCGGTATGTCGATTTCTAATAGTTTGTTTGGGCTCTTGTGTTTTCTAATCAGGGTCACCAGGTATCTTCGATTATCCTAGTTTTTATAGTTTTCCCTTTATGTGGTGATTAAACCCTAACTCTGTACCAAATTTCAGCTCTCTGAGTTTATGGGAAGTACTAGTTGTATTTTGATGATCATGAGTGAATGAGTGTCATAAATGCGAAACTTTGCTTTCGCTTAATTCCGAAAGTAAATGACCAACAGACTTGAAATTTTGGATTTTAAGTATGTGATTATAGCTTACTAGATGACGAAAATTTCGGCGTTCTGGTCTTATCCAGAGGTTCTCTACTAGGGGCCTGAAAATGCGGCGAAATGGTTCCTGTAAAGGATGGTACGGCAGTGTTTGCTTCGCGCTCGACTTGGCTTGGGGGCACTGCCGTGCCCCCAAATACGTAAAAATCAGATAGTGGAAGCCCTTACCGCCTGAGACATAAGTTCGACAACCCTTTCGAGGGCTTCAAACCTGTCGATATAAAATAATGTGAGTCCCTCGCGATGTTGTAGAGCTCTCGACAGCTCGAGTGCGCCTCTCGACACCGGGCCAGCTACAACAATCAGTGCGGAGGGGTCACCCTTAGTCACACAAAGCGATTTTGTTTATAGCCCGTTCACTCTAAGTTTGCCGCTGGCGTAGAGGCCTAGTAAAGTAAGCGACTGGCAAACTTAAGAGCGAACCGGTAGTACGCTATCATTAGCCAAAGTTTACGTACTTATCATTTTGCAAAAAAAACATCGTTTATAATGAAGCGCTCGTGGCGCGCGCTGACTCAATGTTCTGTAAACAATCACTGCAGTAAGCAACTTTCACTAAGGCCGGTCCTTAGATGAGTGACCATTACATGACCACTTTGTAACGCTTATGTCTCATGCTTCGGAAGGCACGTTAAACCGTTGGTCCCGGTTGTCAGTAAAATGGCGGCCTTTAAGTCAAGTTGAAGGCCATATCGGCGGTTTGAAATATTTCAACAGCAGGCAGTCACAACCTGCGCCTGTCCATTCTTAATACGTCAATGAGGCTCATCACCTATTACTTGGGACAAATTCTAAGAAAGAGAAACGTGAACACGTAATATGCCTCTGCCTTTCCCGTGTCGGGGATAAAACGAGTGACCATGTCCGTATGTGTCGATCATTTATGTACACACAATAGTTTCCAATCAATTAATTTATAATACTTTATTTGTTACTGGAATACTGGAGCCCACTAAACGCCGTATACCAGTTATTCCATTGTCTAGTGGCCACTGCCATGGAACACATGCGATATGCAGGGCACGTTGCATCTCACACCCTCGTCAAGGAATACGGGGCGCCATATAAATTGATAGTAATGATATTGGAAACGGGCATATTAAGTTTATTGAACTTTAATGACATCAACAAGTCATTATACCTATTTTCCTGTAAAACTTCTAATGTTATTGTTTGGTTAGAATTAGAGGATGGCAAAATAAAAAATAATATCAATATACAAAGTAACACGTATGATTGTTAACATTATTACTTTTACTCAATAGTTAGAATAGGAAATGACTCCTTTCTGACATTCAGTACTTAAATCAATTTTTACATAAGAAAAAAATGTTAATAAAATTGATGTGTATTCAGATTTTGACGAAGCATTTACATTTGAACAAAAAAAGTTGACCGTCCAGGGACGCGGCAGCTGCTGGATGGAAAGTTGATGGTAGAATTTATAATTAAACATTGCTAAATTATACAAGCATTTTTTAGCTTTTTCTGTTCTTGGTCCAAAACTTCAAAATTTGCAAACGGTTTTACGAACACATGCGATAGAGCTAAAATGATGCATACTCGTGTAGATCCAGTGACAAAGGAATTTAGTAAAGTCAACTGGTTCAGTCAAAATCTTCTCATTTCATTTAATTTATTTCTCCGCATCAGGAAACTTTATACGAATAATAAATTTTATTGTAAGGACTTTCTCTCTAAATATTTAGTTAATAATGTATCATACTACATTAACTTTAAACTTTGTTTTGTTCTTTTATTATTCAGCGATCGAGAGTACGATCACTTTCCGTTACCGCTGCTTTATTAACCTTCGTACAAGCTTATAAAGTATCGAATCACAACCCAGTGCTCGATACACCGTCATGTCACAACAAGTACACTCGTAATACAATCTAACTACAGACCCCGGAGACAAGAGACAACTGCACTGCGGTATAACACCGTATTTGTTTTGGCGACATAGCGAGTCACATTTAATTGTGCAGTTCTCATCTCATTCCAACTTATGTGAACGTCTAACTTGTATAATATCTAGGCTGCATCTAAAACAGAATAATCATTTGAAACTAGCGACCGTACTACGGTCTCTCACAGTCTCTCACAGTTTGGTTTACCCTTAGTATAACTATTTTCATAAGTGAATAATGAAAAAGACAATTATTACACGAAGGCACGTTAGGCAATAAGGTTGGTCCCTTTCGACGCATATGGCCAGAAACGCAAGAGACCAGATACGCTAATGACCAGACACGCAACTGACCCGAAACGCAAGTGACCAGAATAAAATCGCATTTGACCAGAAACGCAAAAGGCCTGAAATTAATACGTAATCGACTAGTCCTTCCTTGGTAGTAGGTATACCTAAATCTTTAAACCATGTTGAAAGACTTATGGACTTATGGCGAAGCTATAATTATATTAAGTATATTTGTATGAAAATACTTAGAACGGTAACATAGCATTATTTCCAATGATTTAAGTTAGAAAACTAATAGTAGTGTCCGGATACGTAGCCCGGATGCGGAGTAGTCCTCGTGGTGTGAATAATTCGCGTGTCTATTGTCCGGGGATTATGTCCGGCCCGGTAGGGTGGCCACAATCATTGGATGAATTTAATTTCGGAGCTGAAACTAAAATAGTATGTCCTATTATAATACAATTTATATAGAACTAGCTGTTCTCCGCGGCTTCGTCCACGTAGAAGTCGTTATCACGTATAATCATAACCCTCTTTTTGCGTAGTCGGTTAAAAAGTCACCTATGTCTTTCTCAGGGACTCAAACTATTTCTATACGATTAGGAGTGAAAGCGTAACAGACAGACAGACTAAGTTACTTCCGCCCTCCCCATTTCAATTTAAGGAGTATTCCCGTTCGTCCCCTTGACTTCGTCCCCCCGAGGGGGGCGAACGGGAATTCCCAAAAATAATATTTAATCAGTTCCCGATCGTCCCCCTCCTAATTCAAGAGGGGACGAATGGGAATATGTTCTTCGATTAAGTGCCATTCGTCCCCCTTTCGTCCCCCTCGACCAAAATCAAATGAAAAAAAAAAACAAATGACGATAAACGATGAAAAAAAAAGCAAATGAAGATCGACAAAACAAATGATGATCGGATAAAGAAATGATGATCGAAAAAACAATTGAAGATCTGTAAAACAAATGACGATCGGATAAACAAATGACGATCGAAAAAACAAATGAAGATCTATAAAATAAATGACGATCGGCATAACAAATGACTGTCGAATAAACAAATGACGATCGATAAAATATGCAGATAAGTAAATCAAAAGACTATAAGCAAGTTGATAAGGTCAAAACTTACTTGAAGCTATATTTTGTAATCTAGATGCGATTGCCATTCGAAAAGATAGGTGCAAGCAAATCTCGACCTTAATAACACTTCTCCAAAAATGTGCTTTTTGGCGTTTATAGACATCACTGATCATAAATATGTAAAAAATAAATAAATATTATGCATGTCCATAAGGTAAAGAATTGCTTGCACCTATTTTTTTTGAATGTTTATCGCATAAATAAATACAAAAAGGGTCCAAGCAAATTTCGACCTTATGAGCATGCATAATATCTATTTATTTTTTAATTATATTCGTGATCAGTGATGTCCATAAACGCCTAAAAGCACATTTTTAGATAAATGTCATTAAGGCCGAGCTCGCACCTATTTTTTTGAATGGCTCTCGCATCTAATTCAGTGGCGGCCGTACCTTAAGTGCGCTCGTGCGGTGAACCACCAGCTCAAAAGATTTAAAAATAACGCGTTCTTTATTATTTATTATTTACCAATCCTACCATTAGGTATGTAACACTTATTATTATTTTAAACATACAAAAACTCAAAACTAATAACATACCTAATTATGACGAAACAATTTAAGCCCTTTGCCACACTACCAAATAGTACTAAAGCCTAGTTTCGCTGTAAAAAAATCAGCGTGCGCTTTCCCGAGTGCACGAGGGCTGCCCATACATCTTGTACTAGATACGAGCTAACACGCTTGGCGCATGAGACATAACATCGTTCATAGAAAATGTACCGGGCAATGAGTCGCTTTTCGAGCGTCGCACGCGTTCGGGCAATCCGAAGGTTACCGAGAGTACTCGATATTTTGTTATGACAAAATTCAAATTCTCCCGGTATTGTTTCGCTGTATCTGTGACGCGTTAAATATTTATTGATTGGTTTGATTTTGAAATTGTTATTTCTTTTTATTTTGTTCTTAGTTCTATTCTATATTGCGTGTAAAGTTTGTGGAGTGTGTGAAAATGAGCATAAACATTAACTAAGTACTTACACTTACCCATACAAAACTTTTCAAAATAAAAATGATATAAAATTAACACTTATTAAATTTAAAAAAAGAAAGCAAGTAAAGTGCACCACCAGATTGAGGATCCACCAGCCGCCACTGATCTAGATTACAAAATATGGCTGCAAGTAGTTTTTGACCTTATCAACTTTGCTTAGTCTTTTGTTTTATTGATCTGATTATGTTTTTTCGATCGTCATTTGTTAATCCGACCGTCATTTGTTTTGCCGATCCTCATTTGTTTTGTCGATCTTCATTTGTTTCGCCGATCTTCATTTGTTTCGTCGACCTTCATTTGTTTTGTCGATCTTCATTAGTTTCGTCGATCTTCATTCGTTTTTTCGATCTTCATTTGTTTTTTCGATCTTCATTTGTTTTGTCGATCTTCATTTGTAAATAAAAATAGAATTTAAAATTTGATTTTTTACCAACGCACCTGTCTTATATTATTTGTTGGGAGCAATAGAACAAAAAAAGAATGAAAAAATTATTCCCGTTCGTCCCCCCAAAAAAATTAAGGGGACCATCGGGAAAATAAAATATTAAATTCCCGTTCGTCCCCCTAGGGGGACGAAGTCAAGGGGACGAACGGGAATAAAATTTCAGTATTCTTATTCGCCTTAAACCTAACGTTTCGTAAGCTAGAATCCCCTATTGTCACGATTGAAACTACGGAACAGGAAAATTAAGCTTGGAATAATGGAAATACTTGACAGACAAAATAAAGAATATTTTTTTGCGAAACCAAAATGTCAGTCTAGCCGTGACATCGGCCGCGAGTGGTACGGTTTGTGTAGGTGCGTGCCGCGGTTAGCGAAAATGACGTCGTGCACAGTAAAGTGTGTAAACTGCAATGTTGTTATAGATGAACTATTGGCATTCATTATGAATAAAGTTGATGTAATGGACCAAGAAAGTTTAGTGCGTATTTGTGTGTCTACTTTTAGTGGAGATGATGTGGAGAAGTCGAAGAAACTACTGTTTGATTCCATTTCTACGGAGATAAGAAACATCAGGAGGAAGAAGAAAAATGATGGTAAAATACAGAGAGATTTGGAGGATATTATCACTGTAATAAAAGGAACGGATCCTGAGAAAGTTCCTATTTTTGTGGCAAAGGAATTGCATAGATTGCCCCCAATTACATTTGATCATGTCGATGTGAGCAGTTTATTGAAGGATATTTTGGTAATTAAAACACAATTGGAACAAGTCAAAAGCAATTATGTGACGAGTGAGCAACTAAATGAATTTAGTAAGAATTTAGAAAAGCAAAAGTGTGACTCATTATTGTTTTGTACTCCTAATCAGACACCCTCATTTGTAAATAAAAAAGTGCGCCGCACGCGACATGCAAAAGTTGCCAACGTTGAGAATGTTGAGAGTGTTATTACGCCGACAACGTTAGCGATCCCGCAACCTATTGCTTCATCGGCGACTGTAAGACAGAGTGAGGACGACCTTCTATCTCGTTTATCCCCGCACTCGAAGAATGCGATTGATTTTGAAAAGGGGTTTGAGAGTGATCTGGAACGCAATAACTGTCAGAATGACAATGACATTAATGACATGCAGAAGGCGGTATCAAATGTATCAAGTAAATCAAGTAATGTTGTTTTAGATTCTAGTTTTAAAAGTGTAAATGGAAGTAAAATGATTTTAAAAGAAGGAAAGCCGACATTTGCGGGAGCATTGAGTAGGGTATCTCAAAACCAGCAACGATCTGGTGATGGAAATTGGACGTTGGTGCAAAATGTAAGGAAAAATAAGAACAAATTTATTGTTTCAAAGGGGAAGGCGCAAATCGACGTTATGAGCAAGTTTAAACCTGCCGATACGAAAATACCCCTATTCATAACAAATGTGCACCAGGATGTAACGGAATCTGATGTAGCGGAGTATATTCTGTCAAAAACACAGGAGGCAGTGGTACCTATTAAAATTAAAATGGCAATAGATAGGAAATACAGTGCTTTTAAAATATTTGTGAACAAAGCTAACATTGCGACATATCTTGATGACAGTCTCTGGCCTAAGGGGATCTCTTTCAGGAAATTTGTTCATATGACAGGCAGAGATGGAAGACAGGCACAACATGCATATGAGAGGCAATTTAATAGATCTTAATGGATAAAACAGGAAATATAAGAATGATTTCATTTAACTGCAAGGGTCTGAAAAGATCAATGGAAGGAATTAGAAGTCTATGTAAGAAGGCTGATATTATTGCTTTGCAAGAAACATGGTTGTGGCCCCATGACTTGCCAGAGCTGGTGGAAATAAGTAGAGATTTTGGCAGCACGGGCACATCAGCTGTAGATGCATCGGTTGGCATATTGAGAGGTAGGCCTTATGGTGGTGTTGCCCTATTATGGAGGAAAAGTACTTTTCAATCAGTGGAAATTATTAACTGTGATGATGCTCGCCTCGCAGCAATAAAGATAGCAGTAAGTGGCTCCTCTATAATAATATTTAGTATTTATATGCCAACTGATTGTGTTGAGAATCTTCCGGCTTTTACACAGTGCTTAAGTGCAGTTAGTGCCATTGTAGAGGAGCATAGTGACAGTAGTGTTGTGTACATGCTGGGGGACTTTAATGCACAGCTAGGTGAGCTGTTTGGTAATAATTTGTTGGACTTTTGTAATGATCAGAGCTGGACATGTGTAGACCTTAATTATTTGAATCCATCTGATACATACACCTTCCTTAGTGAGGTCTATGGTACAGTGAGTTGGTTGGACCATTGTGTTGTCACAAATGCAGCATTAGGTACAGTGAAGAATGTTCATGTTGAGTATGACGTGCATTGGTCTGATCACTTTCCATTGGTCGTTGAGTGTAACTTGAGTCTTGTAACATGTGAACAAGTCATGTATGCCCCTCAACAAAACAGCATAGTATGGGGGAAGCGAACAGGGGAACAGATTCAACATTATCATGAGCTGTGTCATAGTCAGCTAAGGGAACTTGATTTTCCAGACTTAATGTCAGATTGTTGTGATGAAAGATGTAATAGTCATGAGCATAGGTCATTTTTAAGTATAATGTATTTAAAACTGGTTAATATATTGACTGAGGCGGCAATATCCACACACAGAAAAGAAAAGACAAGGAGGAGAGGTGGTTATGTTGTGGGATGGACCAGGTATGTTTCAGGTTACCACAGGGAGGCCAGACAGAAGTTTATAACCTGGGTTGAAAATGGTAAACCTAACCAGGGTCAAATTTATATTGATATGGTGGAAAGTAGGAAATTGTTTAAACAAAAGCTTAAATGGTGTCAGAATAGGCAGGAACAAATTAAAATGGATGCCCTTGCATCCTATCACACTTCAAACAATTTCTCACAGTTTTGGAAAGAAACAGGAAATATGACTCGAAAGCCTGGCCTGCCTGTGAGTATAGAGGGAGTTAGTAATCGTCGTGGGATTGCTAACATATTTGGGGAGCATTTTACAATGAAACCTCAAGGTGATACTTGTGTGTCTCATTTGTCCGTTGCTGGGGCTGTTTCTCAGGAAAGAACTGTTAAATTTACTGTGAAGGATGTAACAAAAGCTATTAATAACATGCAGAGAGGTAAGTCACCTGGGTATGATGGTCTCAGCATTGAGCATTTGAGGCATGCAGGGGTTCACTTGCCGCGAGTCTTAACCCTGTTTTATAACCTATGCCTTTGTCATGGGTTCCTACCAGATGAGCTCACTAAAACAATAGTGGTTCCGGTTGTTAAAAACAAAATGGGAGACATCTCGGATAAGGGCAACTATCGTCCTATCTCACTTGCGACCATAATAGCCAAGGTTCTTGACAGCTTGCTTAATAGCATACTTAGCCAACATATAAAATTACATGATGCTCAGTTTGGTTTCAGGAGTGGGCTCTCTACTGAAAGTGCGATATTATGTCTTAAGCAGGCTGTCAGGTACTATACTGATAGGAAAACACCGGTATATGCGTGTTTCCTAGACTTGTCAAAAGCATTTGATTGTGTTCTATATGACAAGCTGTGGGGCAAGATGGGCAATGCGGGTGTGCCGGTGGAAGTCATATCACTTTTAAAACAGTGGTATTCCAGTCAGAAAAACCAAGTGAGGTGGGGGGAAGAGTTGTCTGACCCATATGGCATGGCATGCGGGGTGAGACAGGGTGGATTGACCTCTCCTCTGCTATTTAATTTATATGTAAATGACCTCATCGGTGAGCTTAGCAGCACTCATACCGGTTGTCACATTGATAATATATGCGTCAATAATATTAGCTACGCGGACGATATGGTGCTGCTGGGACCATCGGTGGGTGCAATACGTAAACTGTTGACGATATGCGAGACATATGCGGTTGAGCATGGATTGACATACAACGCAAAGAAGAGTAAAGTTCTTCTTTTCAGAGGAAAATTGGCTGTGCCGGTTCAGGCGCCATCCATTATGTTATATGAAATGGAGCTGCAGAGGGTAACCAGTTTTAAATACTTGGGGCATGTAGTGAATGAGGCCATGACTGATGATGATGATCTGGAAAGGGAACGTAGGGCATTGGCGGTCCGAGGGAATATGGTTGCCCGCAGGTTTGCTAGATGTTCAGGAGAAGTGAAGATCACGCTGTTTAAGGCATACTGCCAATCGTTCTACTCGAGCAGCCTGTGGGTTAATCATACCCGTCGGGCCGCCAATTTCTTGCGGGTTCAGTACAACAACATCTTTAGGATGCTGATGCGACTGCCTCCGTACTGCAGTGCATCATTAATGTTTGCGGAAGCACATACGGATGGCTATCATGCCATAATCCGTAAAAGAGCAGCCTCTTTAATGAACAGAGTTAGAAGCAGTGGCAATAGTATCCTACAGATGATTGCTTCAAGATCAGACTGTCCCATTCAGTACAGGTGGATGTGCATTATCACTGGACAGGACCATTCTTGACTGCATTTTTTGGTTCTCAATTATAATAAGTATTTTTGACATTTTTGAATTATGAAAGATTGGTTAATTTCTTTTGACGAAATAAGTTATGGATTATGAATGTATGTACTTAATGTTTATAATAATGACAGTTGTTGACATTGAATGGTATTATTTAAATTTATAATTCTATTTTTTTTTGTATTGTTCTGAGTGTTTATTGTATTATTTATATAAATTTATCTGACCTATCTGACATTGCCTGTTGTTGACATTGAATTTTAGTATTTATTTTTATCTAATTCTATTGTATGATACTATCTGCATATTCTGTTGTATTATGATTTTAATGTATGTAGGTACATGTAATGTTGTTATTATAACTATTGTAAATATGGATTTATTCTGAATTAAACGTATTATTATTATATAAAATGTTACAACAGCTTATTAATACTATCTGTAAACGAAAATTTCATAATCACCTCCAAAAAATATTGGCAGCGTGAGTGTAGCGCTTGCGGTGTTACAAACGTCCATAGCCTTACATCTGGTGGGATGTATGCTTGTTTACCACCTTAGTGATTTAAATATTGATATACCTACCGTTATAAGGAAACTATTTCCAACATAACTTTCTTCCTTCACAATCAATTACGAGAAAACCCGGGTGCGCTCGTTAGCTCCCAAATCGTATTATTTGACCGCAGAATGGACGCAATTAAATGCCCGAGAGTTGTTGAGAAGAAGAAGTGGGTAATGGCGGCCACTGAATGTGCTTCTCGAGTTGTTTAAGTATTGGGTTGGAATCCCTTCTTACCCACCACACTACCAAGCCACACTACCGGTATGAGGTCGGCAATTATCGTTGGGTCCGCGATTTGGGACTGTTGTACAATACAAGTTTGAGTGTTGTTTTATTTGGCTGGTTTTCTTAAAATTTTGTCGAATGTCTACGTGAACTAAAATTGTTTTAACTACGAATAGTTATAAATTTCAGTAGTTCTGTTGTTAGTTTTAATATTCTCTAGAACTGATATTTCTATAGAACATCATAATAAACACGCTATATAAATCATAAAAGAACTTCTGGCTAGTAAGGATTGTCATTGCATTCTTGTATTCCGTACACACAAGCAATACATACCTAACAAGTTTAAACTTCATAAAACAAGAAAGTTTAGGGGAGACCGGGGCTAGTTGACTATAGGGGTAGGTAGACTAACTATCAATAACTCGGCCAAAGCAATGGCTAGGAGCCAACCGATGACACCCGAGAGTCCGCTACCTCTCCCCGCTCAGTCATCGGGAGCGCGGTGTCACGCACGCACACCGTTTGAGTGAAGGAGATTAAAGTTCAAAAATAACGTACGTAAGTAATTATTTTCATCGTAAGGTTTTTTGTAATAATGCCTATTTATTTATTGTCACTGATTGTCAAAGAATTTATAATGGATGTTTGATTCATGTTCTTTCTTTTATGTATGATGTTATTTGATTTCTTAGCAGTTTTGTGGTTATGACATATGATTGAAAATAAAAATGAGGTTTGGGGCTAGTAGACTAATGTATAACGGGGCTGGATGACCAATAATCGTACATAACAAAAAGAACATGAATCAAACATCCATTATAATTTTTTTGCCAATCAGTAACTATAAATATATAGGCATTATTACAAAAACATTACGATGAAAATAATTACTTACATACGTTATTTTTCATCTTTAAATTCCTTCACTTAAACGATGTGCGTGCGTGACGCCGCGCTCTCGGTGATTTATTGTATGTGTGTTTTATTTTCAATAAAAAGTAATGAAAATAATATTTTTTTATGTATGTTGCCCTTTATCCTATTTCCTCGTAGATTTTGCCTTTACAAGTCCATAGGTCAACTTACCCCAGGCAAATAGTCAACCTACCCCAAGCATGGGGCAGGTTGACCAGTTTTTCTTATTGTATAAGATCTAGCCTGTACCCTATATTATAATGAATTAAGTGCTTTTTGCTATATTTTTCCAAAGCTTAATAAACCTATGAAATAAAATTTACCCTTTACAAGTCCATAGGTCAACTTACCCCAGGCAAATAGTCAACCTACCCCAAGCATGGGGCAGGTTGACCAGTTTTTCTTATTGTATAAGATCTAGCCTGTACCCTATATTATAATGAATTAAGTGCTTTTTGCTATATTTTTCCAAAGCTTAATAAACCTATGAAATAAACCTATTTTTGAATTAATATTCTATAAAGAAATAAAAATATAAGCCTTTAAGCTGAAACCTAGTCAACCAGCCCCGGTCTCCCCTATATTGTTCTAGTTCGACAAAATCGAATTACAAGTTTTTATTTTATTTTCGGTGTGCCATTCTTCTTCTTCTTCTTCGAGTCTCCATTGGCTTTATTATAGATTTTGTCGGCTCAATACTTGGCCACAGCCACAGCGCTGTCCGTTGCCCTACACAGGTCCTCGGTAGTGCAGGTGGAAGGGCACAGTGGGCAAGAGAGCAAATGCGACATGGACTGGGATGGGGCCCCGCAATTGCAGGGCACCCATGTGACAACGTGAATGAGTAAAAAATGTCGCCACCGCAATTCATCACGAGGGTGTCGTAAGAAGCGACTAAAAGGAACTCGAAATGAAACTCTGTTATCAGTAAAATGACAATCATTGCGCCAAGTTGAAGAGCTTGCCCTTCAGCCTTTCTACTGAAAATTTTCAAGTGAGCTTTGTTACGAACTGCGCCTGTCCATTTCCACACTGCAATAGGCTCATCACCCATTACGTGGGACACAAAACTATAAGGTGAATTGTGGACGTATAAAATGCCTCTGCCTTCTCCTTTGGGGATAAAGGCGTGACTATATGTATGTATGTATTTAATTTGAAAGAGCAGTGCTGTAATCCAACCTCTAACAATGCACTAAGGGCGATCGAAGGTTCAAAAAAGGTTACTAAGATAGTTCGACCCCGGACAAGCACTGTCCACCCTGCCGGCCCAGGGGACTCATAAACTCAGTGATTTAACGAGCGAACAATCGCTTATGGTACTGCGGACTTTACTAAAGAATACTGATTTTTACTGGCTTTGAGGAGGTATTGAATACGATTTCAATATTATAAATATCTCATAGAATTTTTAGTCGCTGACAGCATAAGTATTTAGTAGTATTTTCATAACTGCTGTTGCCCGCGTTTGTTTACTAATAAAGAGATTGCGGTTTTCTATATAACATTACTGATGTCGTAATTAACTAATGGTTTTTCTATTCGTAATCACAAGAGAACCTGAAAAGTATATGATTTTTAAGATCAAGAAACTAGACTGCGCGTAAATAAGTTTAATGTTACTTTAAGGTTGGTCTGTCAACTGCACAAACTTTTGATATTAATTAACTTTCTCATTGATGTCGCTGTTCGTTGATTGAAATGTGTTTTTCTATTTATTGACCTAATAAGATCGGTTCTTACAGAAATTTGTAATGTTGACTGAGATTTTATTCCTTTTATAAAATTTGGATTTTATAAAAGGAATTTCTCGAAACAAGCCCATTTTCCAACAAATTGTGACTCCCAAATAATTGCAAAGAGGTCTACGCCCAGCACTATAGCTCATAATAACTAGTACTCAATAGGTTGATTTCATTGAATTATTGACTAATCTTCCAACACACAGCTCAAATCACTAAACTTTACTCATATTTGGCACATAAATAGTTACATTGATGTAAGCATTATAATCTTGAAAAGGATTGGAAGTGGATGTAGCACTTTCAATAAATAGGAAAGTACATTATTGTGATTGATGTCGCAGAAAATAAAAACGTTAATCTTCCTAAAAAGGGCAAACGTTAGGCTACAAATCATTATCCAACTTTACTTCGCCCAAACAAAAACGCTGTTTCAAAACTTGAGTGGAGATATTTTCGCATTTTCCTTACATTAAGCGATGTCCTCGTGTTGCGAGTTCCGCCCGATATCCGTATTTACTCGCAACTGTATGTGACAGCGAGGCGAGATCATTCTGGAAGGGTTTCCTTTTATTATAGCTGAATGGACACAATGTCGATATGTTTCTGTGCTTCGTGCGATTGAGTTGTTTCAATGTGATGGCAAAGTGGGTGGTTTGTCGATAAGGCGGTATTTTCTCCAAACAATCACTGATGCGGACATTATTTTTAATTTTATTTACAACTTCATACACCGTTCCTTGTAAAAGTGCATACTAATCTTTTGGAGAACGGACACACAAAAGATTGCTTTCAAAATAATTACGATAAAATTCATGTGGCATTTTCGGGTCTATTAAAATTGCTAGTCTAGTCCTATAGATTAAATAGATAGTTGAATAAATTGTAATGCCGGAAAGAATGAAATATGTCGGCCTCTATAAGCCTCTATAACCTCTCTTTTCACATGCTATAATGGATGCTATGTCTAGCTCTAACCGACTAAAACCACACGTTTCCCACCGCTGTCTATGGCCGGGAGCCTGGGTAACCCTTGATAACCTTTCATGCTCATTAATCAAAATTTATTAGTGAAACATTAAACAGGTCTTAGAAATATATTTTTTTAACAGTTCGATAATAATATGTCACAAACTATGTCCGTTCACGATCATCCTATCATGTCAATAAGCCCCATCTTATGATATCACTAAAACTGACCAATAAAAATGTTCTAATATAGCAAATATTTCGTGATCAATATGCATTGAAGCACCCGAAACTCAAGTGTATGGCGCTCGTCCTGTCCCCTTCGACGGCTAATCAAATCTGCTGACCAAGGCGGTTGTAATCCCTCTGGAAGCTCCCTTAGCCAAGGGGTCCCTTCGCGGAAGAGGAAAATTGTCAGTCGATGTGATCTATTATAGTAATGTAATTATGTGAGTGCTATGCGTGGAACGAAGCAGGTGCGTGATCGAGGACGCTGGTAATTTTTGTCGATTAGTTTCCGTAATAAATGATAATGCTAAATGGTTTGAATATAGCTGATTGTTAATTTTGTTTATTCAACTAAGAAATGTTCTGACTGCAGTAAATATGAGTCTCAGAGTATTAGCATACTCGTAGATAACGGCCAAGATATTAATATCAAGTCAAGTACTTAAGATATTAATACAGTCGCACTTTTATCCCCGTAGTAACCTCTTTACTTCATCTCATAGTTCTTGGCTTGCGTGCCTATTGTCGTGTTAAAATAGACAGGAGCCGATTTTGCCTACCTGCTGTTGAAATTTTCAAGCCGTGCAAAAGCCTTCAATTTGGCTTGACGCCTGCCATGTTAATGCTTAACGCTGACCATAAATCTGGAATTGCAATAAATGTGAGTCTATGTCGATTATCTGTCATTTTTTTAATTTTTTTATTAATTTTATCATAAACAATTGTTACAAGGTGTCTAATCAACTTAGAATTAAAACTAAGAATAAAATAAAACACACAATCAAAATTTTTTGTATCATTTTCTTATATCGTTCGTTTTCAGTTCAAATGGAAATCACCGTCCTACACTCGTACAACTCAAAGCTCCTGCAATCAGTAAACATGAAGCACAATGTCGAGTGCGTGCAGTCCCGCATAATGTTGGAAGCGTCGTCCCAGGGGACGGAGGCGGTAATAGGGGATGTAATTGTGACGTCATCGGACGTAATTGTGACGAAATTAGTGTTGGAGTAACTCAATTAACGAGTCTCAGAGTAACTCCTGTCGCTTCGTTTGAAATACGAGCGTAGATTTTAATTTATTGGCTAATGTATTTAATTACAGAGAGATTTTGTCTGTAGGTACTATAATTATTGTATTGTATGTAGAGAGGGAAGATTTGTTTATAAATACTAAGGCGCTTAGCAGACGTCGGGGCTGGCCGGTCTTTTTGTCCGCGACGTAATAAAGACTGCGTCTGCCCTCACTCCTAAAATGCGTATCCAGCGGGCACCAGGCCACGGCGCGATCTTTGTGCCCTTCATGTGCGTTGGTGGTATAGGATTCCTTCAACGCTTTCGTTAGCAATGAAATTGAGCGGCCCGGCTCGCCTCGTGGTTGGCATAGCGCCTAAAACTTCTAAAGACATTTCAAACATCCTTTTGCCATTAATAAGTTAAGTTATTCTGGTGTAACATTAACTACGTACCTATCCTCATGTTATTACCCAAAGGAGCACAGCAGTAATAATAAAGGCCTATAAGTCTGAGTTTCAAGGATTCAAAGAGTGCTACGAGGTTCGTAGTACGTCACAGGCAAAGCCGTGGGGCACAGTATGTAAGTTATTAAAAACTTTTGAATTAAATTTTGAGATGACAGTTTGTTTTCTAAAAATATTTGATAGAAGTTCAAAGTTTTGAGTTATGATACTTGCACTCCGCGAGTTTTGTTTTAGAAATAAAAAACACAAACGCGTTTTCTTCGAATTTGTTTGCAAGAAAACGCGTTTGGAGTTTATTTGACAAATGGCGACATAAATTGGCATTAGTTCGTTCGCGACGCGGCGCTGTCACTGAATTATAAATAGGGTAGGAAGGATTGGGGCGGCTCAGGGTTACAGATAATTATGATGTATCCTCTACAAGGAGGATACTGCATTTTGCTGACAAAATCACGATTATCTATACAAATAAATAAAATGGGAATGTCTGTTTGTAATATTAAAATAACCGCTTTCTACTACATGCATAATATGAACGTATATACAGTACACACATACCAATTTTTTTTTTAAATTTTGTCTGTCTGTTTGTTCTGGCTAATCTCTGGAACGGCCCAGCCGGCCGGGAAATTCACTGGCAGATAGCTTATGTAATAAGGAGTAACTTAGGCTACTTTTTTTTTACGTTCCACGCGGACGAAGTCGCGGGTACTGCTAGTAATATAATAAACATTCAGATGTTTATTACTTATTCAGATAAGAATACCTATATACGTGCTTATCCCGGTGTTTGAGTCAGGTTTCTGGTGGAGGAATTAAATCCATTTCGTTGTTTGGTGCAGTAAGAGAGAAAAGCGGTAAAGAGTGTATCATTGTAATGGTTTACACGGCTAGAATAGTTTATTTCAGTTACTTTCACAGTATAATGTCTTATGGTATTCTACTGTGGGGCAATGCTGCAGATATAAATAAAATTTTTATTTTACAAAAGCGGGCCATAAGAGCTATATATAGACTAGGTCCAAGGGTCTCTCTGCGCGAAAAATTCAAAGAGGTTAATATTCTTACTGTAGTAGCATCACAATAATTATATTTTTGAAAACCTTATGTATGTACAAAGAAATCTACATAGTTTCGCTAAGTTAAGTGATAGACACAATGTCAACACTAGAAATAAAAATAACCTTGCTGTTTTTCATAGCAGATTGCACAAAACCAGCAATTCTTTCGTGGGTAACTGTATACGCTTTTACAACAGGCTTCCAGACGAAAGTATGTCCCTTAATAAGTTTAAAAGATCTGTTAAAAGTAAATTGTACCGCAGGGGCTACTATACAATCAATGATTATTTGTTGGATATGGAAGCCTGGAAATGACCTGCTCTGCTGGATTCTCAAAAAAATTGTTAAAATGCCTAGTTTTTAGATTCTTTAAAATTGTAAATAGAGCAAAAAAAAAGAACAACCCGCTGAGTTTCTTGCCAGTTCTTCTCAGGTGGGTCGCGTTGTGAACTGGTGGTAGAGTTTTTGTTTTATATTCTGGACGTTTTACAAGCGCATCTGTATAATGCCTATGTGAAATAAATATATTTTTGATTTTGATTTTGTTTAAATCATTTTAGTAAACTACAAACCCCCTTTATTTACGTGTGGAAATCCATCATGGATGCTATGTCGGACTATTACCGACTAAAACGATGCGTGATTTACCAACAGACTACGTCAGGGGGCATCAGGTAAGCCCTCGGAAGGATGTCCCAGGAGACTACTAACCACTTGGGCCCGTTTAAGTCACACGTAAATACATACTCATTTTGCAATAATGCACTGGAGTAGCTGCATGATGATAAGTGTGTACCTACCTATTATAAATTACTATATACTTCACAACTTTTTTAAAATTCTGTTCTTTAGTTTAATTAAATTATCGAATAAAAACAAACACGTTTTTCCTCTTTGTAATTTTGATATAGACAATAGGCCATTTTGTTTTCATCCAGAATATATATTGAGTCAGACTTTTTATTACTGAAACCCATGTCCCTCCCACGCCCCTCCCCTGCACAACCTTGCTCTGTACCGTCGGCAGACGCACAGTCGTAATTAATTCCGTATGTTACATCTTATATTGGGTTCGATGATTGGAATGCTTTGTGGTGTTAAAAATTCGTCGGAAATTACAGAGTGGCGACAAATAAATAGGCTGGGGAGGGAATACGTGATTGGTTTTATGTAAATCTGTTCTGTTCATGTGATGTGGAGTTATTTCGTTAATCCCTCATGAATACTTTGCCAGTCTTTTACTTAGGACGGCCGACAAATCTATGGCCGTCTTTAAACCCGCAGTCAGCAGAACTCGGGTGGAAGAGTTTCTCCCGCTCTCTTCCCCGCCCTAGCGCTCCCTCCTCGCATTCGTTTGTCATCTAATGCCAAATTAACTGAAATGAGTCAACAGAAAAGTATCTCAGCCTCTACGTTCGAAGGTCGTGACATAAAAGACATTATGGACTGCCTAGTGGTTTGAAGCTAAGTGTCAGATAGCTCAATGGTACTGTGGAAGGGGTGAGATGTTGTTCCTAATTCACTCAAAGGGAGGATCCTATGACCAGGCTAGGTGATCGCGCCTTGCGGGTCGAAGCCCAACGGTTGGGGTTGTTCATGTCATTCATCGCCACGAGAACTTAGATATTGCGATGCGTCTATTCTGTGGCATCCGCCAAAGTATGAATGCAACTGCCGTACCTGTTTTTCGAACATGTTCCTGTCGTTCAGAAAACCTCTCCACACGGCATTAGCTAGTTAGGTTTAACTTATGACGTAGTTATATAAGCGAGGTGCAAGGTGTTTAAAATCCATGCGACGATCATGTATTCCTACACATAGATCAACATTAACATATCTAGCACGATGCGTCGCATACTGTCGGTGTCGCATCTCGACGCGATTGCAGCAGCGCGTGGCTTCATCTAAAACGTGACCTACATAACCACCTCGCCACACTGTGCCTCCGTTAGAATATCAAACTTCCCCCGCCTTCTCAGTGTTCAGTACCTATCATCATATGAATCTGAAATATTAAAAAAAAAGTTAGAAATGTTATCTAAAGTGAAGCGATTCATATGCGTACACGTATTTTTGTATTTAGCTAGAGCTATTTGCTGTTTGAAGTATATTAACTATTTGGCCTGTGACATACATCGATCCCCGCAACGAAATGACAATTTGTCAACATGTCTGAGGAAAGTAAACAGAACATTACTTATGTTTTCCTTGCTCAGGCATGTTGATACATATACACACAAATACAGATATCACTCTCAAGTCCTCATGTCCCACCTAGTCATCGTGCTGAAACATTTAACAATACAAACGTGACACAAGTGACCGTGTTGCAAGTGGCGACAAACGGTTTTAGTAACTACAGTGTATAGTTGGTCCTTCTATGTAACTTGTATCGTGTGTTAAGTGAATACATTTAGGCCACGTATGTGCCAATAACAGTATCCGCCTTTTAGGGAAGTCCTGTTGCGAATCTCTCCCGAGTTACGCAGCAAACGACAGTCTCGTCGTAGGCTGTTATACGCCCATGATTAAAAGCCCCCGTGGAATGGGGCCTGAGGACGGCAGGAGGGCTCATCGCCGTCCTTACAGAAGCATGCCCAAGACGACGGCGTGACGTGAGAGTTTCTTTCATGCCCTAAAAAGTGGGATAGACCCCAACCAACCCCCAAGACGCAGGTTAGTACCCGAACCCCTAGGTGAGGCCACGGTAGTCAAAGTCTGTCAAGAAATAGTCTTAATCTTGCCCGGTGCTCCTGGCCGAAGGTAGGGAAACGTGTGACTTTTGTCGGTAAGAGTCCGGCATAGCATCCATGTGGGATTCCCCGACGTAAAATAAGGCAATTATATAGTAACACAATAATATATCCGGCCCGGTTCAACGGACCCGTACTAGCGTGTATCTATAGTATGTCTGATAAGATATTGATCCTTTTGCGTTTCCCCTTCCAAAGCGTTCGTCCAATAGGGTAAAAAACAAATTAGGTTTATATCTAAAAGAAGTTTGGTATTAGGCTTACTCGGATATAAGTATATGCTTTAAAACCTGTAATTTTCAAAAACTTTAGCCGATGAATTTTCACGCGTAAAATATTTTAGTGCCTCGAAATAAGACGAAAAATTATGTATGCATTGAAAAAAATAATGAAAACCCTTACACATAATGTTTTAGTATTATAAACGTGAAGGTGTGCGTCTTATTCGTTGTTTGTCCTTTTTTCACGACGCTCGGAGGGCCAATCAAAATGTTTTAGTGACTGAAGAATGTTGTAGATCTGGAGAACGGCAGTCTATTTTTGTTCCCTTCCAGCGGCAGACAGTGAAGTTCATGCTAGACATACATACACAACTACATCGAAAAACACAACTTGTAATGTACCAAAATACCTACATACATACCCGGCCGGTTTCTCACTATGTGGCTTTCTCGATGACCACTATCATTCACTTTACTACTATCAAGGTAATATTACATTCTCGACAGATTAAACTTGAACGGCGGGACTGCAGATGTGGAGATTTTTTACTTAGGTTTGACATTGAACGATACAGCACTATCTTCACATAATGGTTTTTCTCGAATATGTCTTTGTTCCGCTTCAAATACACTCTCGTCTCATAAAATAGTACTCGCATAATTTGAAAAGAAAAGAACGACCCTTGAGTGAGTTATTAAACGTGTCGCTTGAAGGTTTCGACATCCGGTAGACTGAGAGATACGGCGTATATCAGCTCTTAAGTAGCGCAATAGATCTTGTGTGTTCCACTAAAGAATACCTTAATAAAGTATCTGACGTGTTGGCCCGTCACCGTTGATTGCGCCAATATCGCGCACATCTATCTTGGCACTTTACAGATGTATATATAGGGCTAGGTTCGAGGCCTCGAATATTTATGTACATGGATTTTTTCAAAACCCACACATAATATCTCTATATAATATCTCTATATATATAAAAATGTAACATAAGCAACCGCTTTGGATAGACGACTGGGCTAGAATATTTTTAGAGAGTTGACAAATTCATTCAAGGTTGTCTGGAAGAAATCGCTGTAAACGATAAGACCGCCGATAGTTCGCAGAATACATAATTGCAATACTTAATTATTTTCTTGAAAAACTTAATTATGGTGTACATTAAAGTGTTTTCTATCTGTCGGTCTCAACAGTATACCACTGAGGATCGAACTGAACATTCATAAATAAAAGAACGGATGGAAGGTAGTATTCATTAAAAAATGTGCTGTCCTGGGTATTTTATATACCTAGCTGAAGTCAGCAGTTTATCTTCAGTAGCAATCATTGTTAACTTATTCGTTATTTGCAGGGTACTCGCCAGTAGGTAGCAGTAAATTTATGTATATTAATTTTATACTAATCTGCCAAAAGTAAGTGAAGTGTATTATTTGTTATGCTTCTGTCGACCGATCTGAAAAAATAGGCGTCATGTTATAAGCGTGACAAAAACTACTTATAGTACTGTCAAGTAAAAAAGTGAGCTCCAACAGCAGTTGTATGGTGTGTATTATATCTTTATGTTCAGACATTCGTCAGAATTTATTTCTTAATCTACGAGTACTATAGCTTGAGGCTAAATGGAGCTATTTTCACAATGTTAACATATATTATGTTTAACGTGAGCCTCTTTCCTAGAACACAATCTAAACGCCTCGCAACATGTTAAAGCAAAGATAAGCCGTTCAGCCGTTTCCTGTTAGCTTTGAGCTGCGAGCACTTGGCGACTACACGTGAGGCGTTCTACAAAACTCATTTACATATGAATGGTTCACAAATTTTTAGCGCTTTTGGCGCGAAATAAGGCGAAGTTTTGCCACACAATTTCAACTTACATGGAACAGTTTCTGAGACACCCACTTGTTTGTAGTACTCTTTGATCTGATATTAAAGTCTGAACAAAACGACAATCCTCTTCTTCATATCTTATCGTAAATCCCTCCTGCTTTGTGCCCTACGGTCTACCCATGGCTCACACATTGTTTCAGAAACTGTGGTTCCAACATGTTTATATATCAACAAGCTCGTTGTAATGTATAAATAAACACTAAACTACGGAAAATATTTTCACACAACAAAGCTTCACGTAGAAGGTTCATATTCTATAACCACATACATATAAACGTTCTCCAATCCCAGGCAACAATCTACAATCATTCATGTATTCCTCTTATATTCTCGAACCAGTATAAAAGGCAGCATTTTTCCGCTCCAATACGTGTCGGACGTATCCTTAAATAATAATACATAAACTAAGAAAATATCGAGCGCAAGGCTTCTATCGACCAGCTTAGCCAGAGCTTTCTCCATTTAGTAGGATTTTATTTGTAGTGCTAGAAGAGTATTAGTAGGGTTGGGGTCTAGTTAAAATAGCTGTATTGAATCCCTGACCTACTGTAGCTCCAGGAATTGGGGTCGCGGCTAATCATTCAATTACTCGATCTCAGGTGGTGTCCACTTTGTCTAAATAGTGACGTGAGGAGAACAACTTATTTTGACGAGTCTGTTTTGTTTCCAGGCAAAAGCTTTCTAAAAGAAAGTAAACACACCTCTTCTGTCCGTTTCTCCGCTAATTTCCTTACACCAAACGGCTAATTTCGAAGCATTTGGTATCATTTAGGTGAAAACTTAATAGAATCCCTACTAATATGCGGCTAATTTCGAAGCATTTGGTATAATTTAGGTGAAAACTTAATAGAATTATACATGCGAAAGTAACTCTGTGTGTCTGTTACGGTATCACGCCTTAACCGCTGAACCGATTATAATGAAATTTTGTCTAGTGATAGTTTGAGTCCAATGGAAGGAAATAGGCTTATTTTTATTTAACAAAAAGCCTTCATGGATGCTATGTCGGACTCTTACCGACCGACGGTTGGGAGCCCCGGGTGAGCCCTCGGAAGTATGTCCTAGGACAAAGAACACAGGCTAGTTAGAATAAAAAGATGGTAATGATTTTACGCGATAACGGCTTCTACGGGGACAAAGTCGCGTGGAACAGCTAATATACAATAAATAGGCTTGTGGTATCTTTCTATCTTTCAACAGACTTTTTCTTTACCATCCAACTATGCTATGGAAAGAAGAGAAAAGTAGTTAATGATTTCATTCATTTTCCAATTTTGTTTATCCCGCACATATCGAATATCAAGTAGTATCTAAATAGACCCGAAACCAAACACTGCACATGGTAGAACATCTAGACAAGTGTTTAGCATCGCACACAGTAATGTGACGTAAACATGATTCATCCCTTGCTAGCTAGCGGCAGGATATCCCGGCGTGTAAGTAGCACCGCGCTTGATGATCCCTTTATAAGCTTCACAAGACTTTTATGGTATAATAGAGTTTAATGTGGTGTGAATTTAAGCGGGTTGTTAAAACAAAGCTGGTAGAAATTTGCAAAAATTATCTATCATCACGTTTTCATAATTTATTTAGCTCGCCGAAATGAAGCCGCCTGCTGACAAAAAGCTCACACTTCTCAAGTCTAAGACAGCGGCAGTCCAGTTCATGGCCCAATATAGAGGCTACCAATGCTCCACTTGAAGAATCCAGAGATGTAGTCGTACCCTGCGTACACGTTATGCTGTTAGAGCGTTCCTTGCTACATTAAATACTTTCGTACAATTCTCTTTGTCAATTTTTTTTAAACGGTAGGGGGAAATGATTGGATTTTTCGTTCTTCCAATAACATACCAGGTGCTCTATAGACACAAAGCCGTGACGGAATTCCGACACACGCGTCTCGCAATTAGTTTCTATCTGATGAAGCCCTGTGTGGAGAATTGTACAGAAAACTAAATAGGTATTTAGTTAATTAGTTTTCCCTCAGTTATTGTTCGTAGAATTGAGTTACATTACTTCAGTACAACTGTGAAGTAGCGAGCGGTGTGTTTTCTGATTAATTAGACGTACCATGTGCCGCGAGTTTTGCTCGCGCTTCTCACAAAGTGGATTAATTTGAAGAACACGTGATAATCACGTAACGGTTTTACTCAAATTACTGCGGACTGTTATATAATACACAAGTTGTTACGTACCGATTTATATAATAACTGGCTGATATCACGCAGTTTCACCCGCGCTGACTCTGTTCCCGTGGGAATACGGGAATCAATTATAGCCTACCTATGTCACCTAGGGGCAGTGTAGTCTTCGAACAGTGAAAGAATTTTTGAAATAAGTTTAATAGTTTCGGAGCCTATTCAATTCAAACAAACAAACATGTAAATCTTTCATGTTCATAATATTAAATATAGATATATTTAACCGCTTTCCTAAAAAAAATAAGTTTTACTTGTAAGTAATACTTCTCGCATTTATAAAGCAAGCAGTGAGAAATTGGTGTGTCTATCACGGCGAACGTTCTGAAGACCTATTCAGTTATACGTATCCGTTTCAACACGACTTATTGTTGTGTTGTAATGGATATGGACAAACTGTCACTGACACACCTATTGGAAGTTTAAACAGATCTTCAACTTGGCTAAGCGATGATCATATTGCTAGTTGTAAAAGAGAATACATTTTATTTAGGCTGTCATCGGCTTTCTCGTTGGCATAAACGTTGTACCTAAGGAGCTAATCTGAAACATACAATACTTCTTTGTCATGTTAATCATAGGGTTTATTACAGTAGTTGAAGCAGCCTGGCTTAAACACGGGGTCGATTCGTCCGTGGTCACTGGAGCTATTGTGTGTGGCCGCTGCTGACCTACATCTTGTGTGCAGTATCTCTGGGTCACGTGTTATTGTGACTACGGGCGTGTCTATTAAATCTGTTACGATGAATGTGTCGATTTGTCCCAATAGGCTCAGGGGGCCGAGTCTGCTATTTCTATCGCATCAGAATAGAATAGATATCGTAGCAAAATAGAAGCTCATCGGTACAATTTGACAGTTTTCGTAGTCGCTAACTCAATAGCTTCTATCTTGTTTCTATTGAAGTGCGATTATGGTCGACCGATGGCCTCTCGATAGAATCGCCAGTGTATTTGACATTTATGCGTAGTCTGCTAATATTTGATGGGATTTGTTTTGGAAGTCGCGTAATTAATGCACAGAACACTTTTATCCAATTAATGTTTGACAGCTAGAAATAGAAAGTGCGAGGCTGGTTATTTTCGTTCGGTATACATACAATAGGTATTATTGTTTAAATTAACCAATTTGCAGATAAACTAAATAAAAGCAAGTTTACAATTTACATCAAAATGATGAAGATTGATTAATAGTAAGACATAGCCTAACATTTTATCCGAAGCAGACTTTATTTATTTCACTCATACATTGGATGGTCGTAGTGCTATAATATGTCTCCAAAAAGTGAATTTAGAGCTGTGAGTGAGCCATTGTCGCAGGGTCAATGAACTTTATTAGTTATAGATACATAGATGGCAACTATTCCAAGTAGCCAACTTAACAAGATCAGCAAAATAGTATGAAGACATGTATGCAATTGACATGCATCTATTTTCTGTAAGTACTGTCCAATATTCTTTAAAATCACTCATATCTAAAATATAAGTCACATTTCTAATACTTACAGTAGGTAGTTATTATTGTTTTAGTACATAGGTACTTACCTATGTACACTCAATTCCCAATATACTTACTTAATTGTTTTTTACAGTTTTTATGAACATTTAAAATACCCAGTTTACCCGGGTGCACAGCATATTTTCACCGTTTCACCCACATAGCTCCTGTTCCCAAGGGAATATGGGACTAAAATATAGCCTATGTTCACCGGGAAGAGTCTAGCTTCCCAACACTGAAAGAATTTATTAATCAGTCCAGAAGTTTTGGAGCCTATTCCGATGCAAACAAACAAACATCCTAATCTTTCCTCATACCTAATAATATTGGTATAGAGACTGCAGGTTTTAAATTATATAGGCATCCCTAATGACTTATATACCTATAAACTCTCAAGAAACTGAAATAAGTCAGTTGTTAAATGGGAATAGAGTATACTTGGGTATAAATAAAAAATCAATCACTTTTTGAACTCTACTGTAGGGTATCATTCCAAGCAAACCCCACCTGTAAGTAGTGTTGATGGGAGTGTGAGACTTCATTACTAATTGGTCAATATTCTAACAGATCATTTAAATTCTGAGTTTACAAACTATCTTCCGGTTCCAAATTTAAAGTAACTGGCAAGTACCTAGTGCACCAGTACACCGACGGACAAGGACTGGTTTGGTTGGAGAGCAGCCCGATGATAGTCACATTCACATCTAACAATGCTGACACAAAACTGGTCAACTCACAGTGCTCCTAATACCCTAATAAATGTGATCCAGATCATCAAGCTTGGTGAAGATGATTAAGTCCTTACCATTTTATGTTAATTGCAGATATTTGCTGCGAGTACATTCATTACATTATGGTCTCAAAATAGCAGGGAAGATTGTTAATGCATGTTGTGCATGGCATAACTGTGTTATAAAACATCTGTAGTACTTCCTATCTCTCCTTTAGAAGAAGAACTCACAATGGCCATGGAAACATGAGGTGGGTAAATAAGAGTTGACAAAATTGGTAAAATTGTTTATTTAAATCAATGTTTGACACTTAAAATCACAGTCATTTAATATTTCTATCAGATAAATCTCATTTCCTTTTAACAACATTTTGAAATCACTTTTTAATCATCAATCATAATTCACAAGCTTGCAATAGCTGAAATAAAACTAATTGTATTGTAATCTATTTCAGGATACTCGAGTTGAAAATTGAAGTGTTAACCCTGATCTTCAAGCAGCGTGGCTATTACAATAGTATTTTTGGCAAGATGAAGATAATGTAAAAACAATAATTGTAAAATATGAATATTAAAAATATTTTTCCATATTTCATCATTTGTAATGTTTCCAAATCCAAAATAAGCTATCAAATAACCCTATTACAGTCTACCACTATGCTCAGACCTAGGCCTTACCCAATTTCATTTTGAGGAGGTATTAATAGAAATATTGTTGTTGGACATTCTCACACAACACCGTCTAGTCCAAACTAAGCTATAAACTTGTGCTATGGGATCTAGACGCCTGATAGACATACTTATATTTCTATATACATACTTATTATAGATAAATTACACCCAGACACAACAAAGCAATATGATCATCACACAAAGAGATTTGACCTGGGTGGGAATCAAACCCACAACCTCTGAATCCGTAGACGGAGTACCTGACTACACATTACAGTTACAGTTAGTATGTGAGTTACATGTTAGTGGTTAGAGTAGTAACCACGAGGCCAGTCAAAACAACAAATTGACATTAGTCTAGCTCTAGTGCATTGGTCATTGGAATCGAAGGCATGGCTTCTCATCATGGCAGGCTTGGATGGCCAAGATCTCTGTACATATGCACATTACTCTTTCATAATCCAACATATTAGCTGTAGTTGACGGCTTTACCTGTGTCATACTATGAACCCATACATGCCAGTAAATACAAGATCTATTAAAATTATCACTGCTCAGCTTCCTTGAGTTTTAACAAAATGATAATAGCATATTTTTATTTTTACTATGCATCATATTATCTATCACACACGAGCACTAATAAAAGCTGTCTGTATTGAGATTGTTTGGCTATATCACATAGTTGCTGTGGAATACCGTGATTTCACAATGATGAAATAACTTTTTAAGTCCGTTGAGTAGTTACACTAGTGTTAATCAATTTAAAAACCAACTTCCATATGACAGAGCAGTTGTTTGTAGATAAAAACTTTCACTATTCACTACATCTTGAGTTATCATGAGGTTATTGTTCTTTTTTTTTTTTTTTTTTTTTTATATTCAGCTCGCCAAATTGACGTCGCCACGATGGATAGCCGTGGCGCATCTTGCGATTGGGGGCCACTTCTTACAGCGGTCCTCAAGTTGGCGGCCCTGTGATGTGCCTCTTCACGCTCCTCTTAAAGAACCCGGGGTTGTAAGATGAGGGAAACACGTGTGCGGGCAGGTCGTTCCAAGTTTTTATAGTTAGGTCGTTCCAAGTTTTTATAGTTCGACAGAGGAACGATCTTTTGAAACGCTCGGTTCTGGCGAAGATTCTCTCCACTGTGTATGAGTGGCATCTCTGCCCGGCACGCGTTGTTCGGGATCGGAAAGGTGATGGTGGGATCAGATTGAAGAGCTCTTCAGAACATTCGCCGTGATACATTCGGTAGAAGGCAGCCAAGGACGCTACGGTTCTTCGCTGCGCCAACGGTTCGAGGCCTCCCGTCACCTCAGGACAACCAATTATTCGGACAGCACGTCTCTGCATAGCGTCAAGTGCGTCCAACAAGTACCTCGCGGAGTCATCCCAGAGGTGAGAACAGTACTCGACGCAGTGTTCAATATTTTTTCTGTAAAGATGTATTTGTAGAAGACTTGAATCTGCTGTTATATATGTATATGAAAATATACAGTCTCCTGTGTTTAATCTATGAATTTTAGCATCCAAAGCCCTTTCTTCAAAATGAAATTCATTGCTGGACCAGTTTTTTACATTTGAGTTTTGTCTCAAATTTCTATATAGTTCTTCCAACCGCGTCTCGGCAACCGTGGGGTCACCCGTTAGATGGACCGACGACCCTGGTAAAGGTCCCGGGTGAATTGTGGCGTAAATTGGCAAAGGCCTACGTCAAGCAGTGGACTGCGATAGGCTGATTTGGTTGATAGTTCTTCTGGATAACACTCACTCTTTGCTTTGAAGCCGTTTATAAAGTTCACGTTTGTTTATAGGTAAAGTTCATAATTTTACATTGTAATTCTCTACAAAAGTCTCTTTTATGTAATTTGTAGATAACCTAAAAAACACCTACTAGTACTGACTGACAAGAGTCAAAACAACAAAAATAAAGCCCTTGTCTCTGCTTTTGCGATTCTATTTATATTCTATCGATGTTCTATAGTGGCGATAGACAAGATTTACGCGACTAGCAAATTTAGGAGCAATCGCTTTAATATCGTAATAGAATCGCACTGGACCGGCTTTTTGATGGAAAATAGCAGACTCGGCCCCCAGGTATCCGGTCACTACCTAGGCAAATAAAAAGTTATCTAGCTAATTTCCAAAAACAGCTTTAAGAAACAGTCACTGACTCAATGTTCTGTAAATGATCACAGCATTAAGCTTCTTTCGCTGTAGCTGGTTCTGAGAAGGGTGAACGCTTTATTGAATTCTTATTGAAGTTTTGCGAAAATGTACAATGAAATATAGGAAATCTATACAGAAGTCAAGCCATCTGAACGGTCTGCAATGCTGCAATGACAGTAATTAAGTAACTGTTTCGCAGGTAATATAACAAGTCGGTAGCACCGTTTAACTCGGCCGCTCCCACTCATAGCAATTATAGCAACTTATCAGGTAACTATTTTTAGGTCATAGTGTTTAACTATTTAAACTAGTAATTCCTTTTACGAGTGGGCGGTAATTGGAGTTAGGGTTTTTTATGTGTGGTAAAAACTAGTCTACATTATATACCGAATGATGTCCGGGACGCCACCCGTGTGGAATTCGGTGGCCGTTCCTACATTCCGCGGGAACTTTGCCAAACTGTAGTCCATGCCCTTATCAAATTTCAGGCAGATCCATTCACCCAGTACAGTGTTAAAACGTAGCAAGCGCCATCCATTCATTCATCTATACTTACACATTTTCGCGTCTATCATAAATATAATATGTGTAAAGATACATGTTATAAAAAACCTGATGTTGTCCAGTGATAATGAAAGTCACTTTAAATAACTAAATCTACAACAACTCGTGCGATACAAACGTGTGCAAGCGGTGCAGCGTAGCGCGCTAACGAAGCCGTGTTCAATCTGCTACGTGGCCGCTACGAGTGCTACGGCTATTGTAGACCCACTACGAATATTGTACAGCCACAACTGTTGACCGGAACGTTTATTTGATTGCGCTCTGCTGTTGGAAAAATGAATATTTCTTATTTGATGAGCTTTGTTATTTACTTGAAAAGTAAAATCAAACGGCTTTTAAGAATAACGTTAGTGTTAACATTTTTGCTTGACTATTTAATGATGCGAAGTGCTGAAGTCCAACAGCAAACCATTTATATTATATTATCATTTTTCACCTCACCTATTGTAATTTTTATAGTGGTGAGTCTATTGACAGGTGCAGAAATGACTACCTGCTTGTGAAATTTTTCAAGTGCTCTTTTTCAAAGAACACTGGGTCAGCGGCGCAATGCGGGTAAACGTTTGATAACATGATGTTAGACATAAAGCACAGATGTTCCCAATTGTTTGATGACTACTCAAGTCATCAAACAAATAGGGCGAGTTCGCTAATCTTAACGTCGATATACAATGCTTTCGTCAGTTTAAGACAACATAACCTTGCATCTCATGAACAATCATGTGCAATAGGTTTAAAACCACAAAATTAAATTCCTATGAGAAGCGGCTACAAGAACAAAGTTTCACGCGGACGGCTATCTAGTACTGTATATTTGAGAACATGGGTGTATTCTCTCTATAAACATTGCTCAAACTCATTGCTTACGTTATTGCAACGTTCGCTTGAGGTGCGACGACCTCGCACTAACGTTGTGTAAACCTCACTTTACGACAACTATGGAGCTGTTATTAAATACTTGGAAGTAATTGTGGGGCAAACTACCTACTTGCTAAAGTAATTGAAAGTTTAAGTTTGTAATTAATGGCGGCCGTGAAACTGAACTATGGTAGTTACACTCGTTTACTACATTGAAAGTGTCTCAAATTAAATTTCAATTAATTCAAAATAAATTATTTGATTTAGAATAGACTCAAATCTTTAAAAGTTAAGTTTGTTCTTAACTTTTGCGTAAGTGTTTAATTTTTAACGTAAGGAAAATCGTACATGGATGCTATGCGACTCTTACCGACTAAACGTCCCCTACCTACTGCCTACGGTTGGGAGCCCCGGGTCAGCCCTCGGAAGGATGACCCCAGGACTCCCAGCAGACCTTGGCCACCACTGCGGCCTCACTTAGATAGGGTTCAGGTGCTATCCCGCGTCTTTGGGGGGTTGTTCAGGTGTTATCCCGCGTCTTGGGGCGTGTGGCGCGCGTGAATCTTTCACGTCACGCTGTCGTCTTGGGCCTGCTTCCATAGGGACGGTAAGCACAAAGAATTCGACATACATACATTCTCTCGAAAAACATTACCCTCCTTTCTTCAGCAGTTCGTGTAAAAAGGTCACAAATAGCCAACTTCTGCAATTTGTCAAGGAAATTAACTGACGTGATGTTATGTCTCATTTCCAAAATGCCTCTACTCGTAATTCTGAAAAAAAAATTGCGTGTACTTAGTGTACACACGTAAGAAGTGAAACTTCTTCATAAACTTAATTTTCACCTCACCTTAAATTAAGTCAAAAAGTACAAAAGTCCAAAAGTCCAAAAGTCCAAAAGTCCAAAAGTACAAAAGTCCAAAAGTCCAAAAGTCCAAAAGTCCAAAGTCCAAAAGTCCAAAAGGCCAAAAGTCCAAAAGTCCAAAAGTCCTAAAGTCCCAAAGTACCAAGGTCTCAAGGTCCCAAAGTCCCAAAGTCCCAAAGTTCCAAAGTCCCAAAGACCCAAAGTACCAAGGTCCCATCTAAAAGTACAAAAGTCCCAAAGGCCAAAAGTCCAAAAGTCCCAAAGTCCCAAAGTCCCAAAGTCCTAAAGTCCCAAAGTCCCAAAGTCCCAAAGTCCCAAAGTCCCAAAGTCCCAAAGTTCAAAGTCCCAAAGTCCCAAAGTCCCAAAGTCCCAAAGTCCCAAAGGCCCAAAGTCCCAAAGTCCCAAAGTCCCAAAGTCCCAAAGTCCCAAAGTCCCAAAGTCCCAAAGTCCCAAAGTCCCAAAGTCCCAAAGTCCCAAAGTCCCAAAGTCCTAAAGTCCCAAAGTCCCAAAGTCCCAAAGTACCAAAGTCCCAAAGTCCCAAAGTCCCAAAGTCCCAAAGTCCCAAAGTCCCAAAGTCCCAAAGTCCCAAAGTCCCAAAGTCCCAAAGTCTAAAAGTCTAAAAGTCCAAAACTCCAAGAGTCCAAAAGTCCCAAAGACCCAAAGTACCAAGGTCCCATCCAAAAGTCCAAAAGCCCAAAAGTCCAAAAGTCCAAAAGTCCAAAAGTCCAAAAGTCCAAAAGTCCAAAAGTCCAAAAGTCCAAAAGTCCTAAAGTCCCAAAGTCCCAAAGTCCCAAAGTCCCAAAGTCCCAAAGTCCCAAAGTCCCAAAGTCCCAAAGTCCCAAAGTCCCAAAGTCCCAAAGTCCCAAAGTCCCAAAGTCCCAAAGTCCCAAAGTCCCAAAGTCCCAAAGTCCCAAAGTCCCAAAGTCCCAAAGTCCCAAAGTCCCAAAGTCCCAAAGTCCCAAAGTCCCAAAGTCCCAAAGTCCCAAAGTCCCAAAGTCCCAAAGTCCCAAAGTCCCAAAGTCCCAAAGTCCCAAAGTCCCAAAGTCCCAAAGTCCCAAAGTCCCAAAGTCCCAAAGTCCCAAAGTCCCAAAGTCCCAAAGTCCCAAAGTCCCAAAGTCTAAAAGTCTAAAAGTCCAAAAGTCCAAAAGTCCAAAAGTCCAAAAGTCCAAAAGTCCAAAAGTCCAAAAGTCCAAAAGTCCCAAAGTCCCAAAGTCCCAAAGTCCCAAAGTCCCAAAGTCCCAAAGTCCCAAAGTCCCAAAGTCCCAAAGTCCCAAAGTCCCAAAGTCCCAAAGTCCCAAAGTCCCAAAGTCCCAAAGTCCCAAAGTCCCAAAGTCCCAAAGTCCCAAAGTCCCAAAGTCCCAAAGTCCCAAAGTCCCAAAGGCCAAAAGTCCAAAAGTCCCAAAGTCCCAAAGTCCCAAAGTCCTAAAGTCCCAAAGTCCCAAAGTCCCAAAGTCCCAAAGTCCCAAAGTCCCAAAGTTCAAAGTCCCAAAGTCCCAAAGTCCCAAACTCCCAAAGTCCCAAAGGCCCAAAGTCCCAAAGTCCCAAAGTCCCAAAGTCCCAAAGTCCCAAAGTCCCAAAGTCCCAAAGTCCCAAAGTCCCAAAGTCCCAAAGTCCCAAAGTCCCAAAGTCCTAAAGTCCCAAAGTCCCAAAGTCCCAAAGTACCAAAGTCCCAAAGTCCCAAAGTCCCAAAGTCCCAAAGTCCCAAAGTCCCAAAGTCCCAAAGTCCCAAAGTCCCAAAGTCCCAAAGTCCCAAAGTCTAAAAGTCTAAAAGTCCAAAACTCCAAGAGTCCAAAAGTCCCAAAGACCCAAAGTACCAAGGTCCCATCCAAAAGTCCAAAAGCCCAAAAGTCCAAAAGTCCAAAAGTCCAAAAGTCCAAAAGTCCAAAAGTCCAAAAGTCCAAAAGTCCAAAAGTCCAAAAGTCCAAAAGTCCCAAAGTCCCAAAGTCCCAAAGTCCCAAAGTCCCAAAGTCCCAAAGTCCCAAAGTCCCAAAGTCCCAAAGTCCCAAAGTCCCAAAGTCCCAAAGTCCCAAAGTCCCAAAGTCCCAAAGTCCCAAAGTCCCAAAGTCCCAAAGTCCCAAAGTCCCAAAGTCCCAAAGTCCCAAAGTCCCAAAGTCCCAAAGTCCCAAAGTCCCAAAGTCCCAAAGTCCCAAAGTCCCAAAGTCCCAAAGTCCCAAAGTCCCAAAGTCTAAAAGTCTAAAAGTCCAAAACTCCAAGAGTCCAAAAGTCCCAAAGACCCAAAGTACCAAGGTCCCATCCAAAAGTCCAAAAGCCCAAAAGTCCAAAAGTCCAAAAGTCCAAAAGTCCAAAAGTCCAAAAGTCCAAAAGTCCAAAAGTCCCAAAGTCCCAAAGACCCAAAGTACCAAGATCCCATCCAAATACCAAAAGGCCAAAGTCCCAAAGTCCCAAAGTCCCAAAGTCCCAAAGTCCCAAAGTCCCAAAGTCCCAAAGTCCCAAAGTCCCAAAGTCCCAAAGTCCCAAAGTCCCAAAGTCCCAAAGTTCAAAGTTCCAAAGTCCCAAAGTCCCAAAGTCCCAAAGTCCCAAAGTCCCAAAGTCCCAAAGTCCCAAAGTCCCAAAGTCCTAAAGTCCCAAAGTCCCAAAGTCCTAAAGTCCCAAAGTCCCAAAGTCCCAAAGTCCCAAAGTCCCAAAGTCCCAAAGTCCCAAAGTCCCAAAGTCCTAAAGTCCCAAAGTCCCAAAGTCCCAAAGTCCCAAAGTCCCAAAGTCCCAAAGTCCCAAAGTCCCAAAGTCCCAAAGTCCCAAAGTCCCAAAGTCCCAAAGTCCCAAAGTCTAAAAGTCTAAAAGTCCAAAACTCCAAGAGTCCAAAAGTCCCAAAGACCCAAAGTACCAAGGTCCCATCCAAAAGTCCAAAAGTCCAAAAGTCAAAAAGTCCAAAAGTCCAAAAGTCCCAAAGTCCCAAAGACCCAAAGTACCAAGATCCCATCCAAATACCAAAAGTCCCAAAGTCCCAAAGTCCCAAAGTCCCAAAGTCCCAAAGTCCCAAAGTCCCAAAGTCCCAAAGTCCCAAAGTCCCAAAGTCCCAAAGTTCCAAAGTCCCAAAGACCCAAAGTACCAAGGTCCCATCTAAAAGTCCAAAAGTCCCAAAGGCCAAAAGTCCAAAAGTCCCTAAGTCCCAAAGTCCCAAAGTCCCAAAGTCCCAAAGTCCCAAAGTCCCAAAGTCCCAAAGTCCCAAAGTCCCAAAGTCCCAAAGTCGCCAAGTCGCAAAGTCGCAAAGTCCCAAAGTCCCAAAGTCCCATTTATTCAAAGTCCAATTTATATTTTCAAAGTCCCATTTATAAATTTAAAAAGGTTGTAAAAAGTAAATTGTACTGCAGGGGCTACTATACAATTGGTGATTATTTGTTGGATGGAAAAGCCTGGAAATGACCTGCTCTACTGAATTCTCAAAAAATTGTCAACTGCATAGTTTTTAGATTCATTTTGTAAATAGAGCTCTAAAAAGAATAACCCGCTGAGTTTCTTGCCAGTTCTTCTTAGGTGGGTCGCGTTGTGAACTGGTGGTAGATTTTGATTTATATTCTGGACGTTTTACAAGAGCATCTGTAAATGCCTATGTGAAATAAATTTCTTTTTCTTTCTTTCTTTCTTTCCAAAGTCCCAAAGTCCCAAAGTCTAAAAGTCTAAAAGTCCAAAAAGTCCAAAAGTCCAAAAGTCCAAAAGTCCAAAAGTCCAAAAGTCCAAAAGTCCAAAAGTCCAAAAGTCCAAAAGTCCAAAAGTCCAAAAGTCCAAAAGTCCAAAAGTCCAAAAGTCCAAAAGTCCAAAAGTCCAAAAGTCCAAAAGTCCAAAAGTCCAAAAGTCCAAAAGTCCAAAAGTCCAAAAGTCCAAAAGTCCAAAAGTCCAAAAGTCCAAAAGTCCAAAAGTCCAAAAGTCCAAAAGTCCAAAAGTCCAAAAGTCCAAAAGTCCAAAAGTCCAAAAGTCCAAAAGTCCAAAAGTCCAAAAGTCCAAAAGTCCAAAAGTCCAAAAGTCCAAAAGTCCAAAAGTCCAAAAGTCCAAAAGTCCAAAAGTCCAAAAGTCCAAAAGTCCAAAAGTCCAAAAGTCCAAAAGTCCAAAAGTCCAAAAGTCCAAAAGTCCAAAAGTCCAAAAGTCCAAAAGTCCAAAAGTCCAAAAGTCCAAAAGTCCAAAAGTCCAAAAGTCCAAAAGTCCAAAAGTCCAAAAGTCCAAAAGTCCAAAAGTCCAAAAGTCCAAAAGTCCAAAAGTCCAAAAGTCCAAAAGTCCAAAAGTCCAAAAGTCCAAAAGTCCAAAAGTCCAAAAGTCCAAAAGTCCAAAAGTCCAAAAGTCCAAAAGTCCAAAAGTCCAAAAGTCCAAAAGTCCAAAAGCCCAAAAGTCCAAAAGTCCAAAAACCCTTAAATGACATGCTATCCCTGGATAAAGTACTCTTAATTCGAATCCACCGTGGTGGGGAACAGAACAAAGATGGCGCGTAACCAAAAATCGTGACGTGACATGAAGCGAATTTTTTTCCAACGCCGATAAAGAAGTTTCACTTCAAAAATAACTTTTGTACATTTAGTCCACACGTACCATTAGTAGGGCCTTCACCTAACCATATCTGTGAAGGCGATAACGAGTTTTTACACGTATTATAAGTTTTACACCTCGTAAGGCTCTCCCTCCACCCTCCACCCTCCAGGCACAACCTTCTAACCCCCTTGCCTCCACCGAAGGCTTGTGAAGAAAAGGGTAGTTATATTAAACTTTTTTTGATCAGGGTACCCGACAGTCAATACCCTATTATACACAGGGTTGTTTGTTTCAGTCGAACTGGTGCTAGAGTTTAAGCTTTAACTTTTTTGCAGGCTAGTTGCTGCCTCCAGCGGGAGTAAGTGGGACTGCGCCGCCTCTTTCTGCGAGCAGGTCATGCTCGCGAAGGAGGCGGCGGGCCGGGTGCGGGAGAGAACTCTCCCACCCGAGTTCCGCAGTCGGCGCCCTGGGCGCCGCCGCCGTGTCTTCGCCGAGGACTATCGGCCTCCATGACCGGGGGTCTGAGGACGGTGAGAGGGCCGCTCACCGTCCTTACAGAAGCAGGCCCATGACGGCAGCGTGACGTGAGCACTCACGCACGCCCCCCCCTTAGAAGCGGGGTCACACCCGAAATCCCCCATAGACGCGGGATTGCACCCGAACCACCCCCTGGGCGAGGCCGCATTAGCGGCCGTAAGTCTGTTGGGAGTCACGGGACATCCTTCCTGAGGGCTTACCCGGGGCTCTCAACCATAGGCTGTTGGGCGTTACGTGAGGTTTTTTAGTCGGTAAGAGTCCGGCATAGCATCCTACGAGGATTTTCCCTCACGTTAAAAAAAAAAAAAAAAAAAAAAAGGCTAGTTGCTGCAAAGGGCGTTGCGTTTGTAATGATCGGTAAAAGTCAATATTTGTATAGATCGTGAAAATCTTTAGTGAGTTGGTCGGTTTTAGTTTTGGGACGATAGAATTTCAACGCTACGCGGTGTTATAACTTATAGAACTCGGAACTTCACGCGAAATAAATTTACTTACATTTTATGCACTGACGTTTCGGGCACGTTGCAGCGCCCGTGGTGGCGGTGTTATAAGTCTATGTTTCGAATATTCTCACGCAACGTCATCTTGCCCAAACTAATTCAAATAAGTCGAGTCGAATGAGTCGAATACTAGTAAGTAAGTAATACATACCTATATCTATTATTAAAAAACACATAAACAGTTGTTAATGTGTTCGAAGAGTAATTATGATCTAAATAAGTAAATAGCCTTTGAGAAGCCGTGAGGTTGAAACCGGTTAGGTATTACAATAATAAAATATTGTGGAACAGTACAAGTGCAGTTTTTCAATATGTGTAGCAAGTGCCATCAATCAATAGTCAAATAATAATAAACTGTATAGATTACGTAGCATATACCTTACCATTTATCAGTACGGTGAGTCCACATCCTCCTTGCGGCCGCAAGTAACCAGCAAGTTACTCAAACCTTGCCGGTATACATCCATTAAGGTATTTCAGTCCTAGGGGATTGTTGCTATTGGTGGTTGGTTTACCACTTCAGTAGAATATGATGATGAAATCTGGTAATAATATTTTGGTGAATTATTGAATATCCGTAGTGCTGATGATACATGAGCTTTTTAGGGTTCCGTATCCAAAGGGCAAAAAGGGTTCGTATTCATGAGACTTCGCCGTCCGTCTGTATCTCTGTCTGTCCGTCATGAGGACGCATCTCGGGAAGTGCGATAGCTAGAGAGCTGAAATTTTCAATTATATTTTTCTGTTGCCGCTATAACCTCGCCTTGTGGAGTCAATGGAGTCAAAGTCAAAGGGGGAATGCTGCTAATCTTTTGGGCACAATGCCACGGGGGCTAAGATCAAGAATAACACTACGTATCGACTTGGGACACTCTTTAACTTTCATTTTGTCCGCAACCCGTTATCTAGTTGTTATTCTTGATCAAAGCACGGGGGCTTTATTTAGGTTTAATTTAGATAGTAATAATGTATTGTAAATATTAGATTGCAATAATTATGTTACATCTGAAAGATCATAATGTTTAAGGGGGACTCCCATACAACAAACGAGTTTTTTTGCCGGCTTTTGGTACGGAACCCTTCGTGTGCGAATCCGACTTGCACTTGATCAGTTTTTTTATTGAATGAATAGGTTTCATTTTAATGTTTGTGTGATAAAAAAACATTTGATGCATACAAAGTGGCGTGGGTCATTTAGTAATGTGTATTCTTAAAACTAAGTAAGTATAAGTAGTTCAGGACTTCACTACTTTACGTTAAACGTAATAGACCCCGTCATCAGATCGGTATGTGCTCATTAGTGGAAGCGCTGATAAAGTGTCCCCTGGCGGTGATTTACCGGGGATTGGGGTCATAGCGCCACAGCTTAACATAACGCAGTAGGGCAACGAACATGTAGGAATAGACCCTACGTGTGTCAAGTCAATTTCTTTGGTGCCTGCGACTCTGTCCGCGTGATATAGTTTTCCAATACCCTATTCCCACGGGAACTTGTTTTTGGGGTTCGAAGGATCATAATCTTACTAATACTATAAATGCGAAAGTTTGTGAGTGTGGATGTGTGGATGTTTGTTACTCTTTCACGCTCTAACGGCTGAACGGATCTGGCTGAAGTTCAGTACAGGGGTAGATATAGGTCTGGAATAATACATACCTATGCTACTTTTTATTCCGGGAATAAGTTCCCACGGGAAATGGGAGAGCTGTTTTCTTTATCAACCAAATTGTTATACGTGGTTTACGGGTTGGATTGAGTTACAATCATCCATATTGAAAACGACACTTGTACTGTTCCATAATATTGTCATTAAGTGTCATTTTGAATATGTGCAGCAAGTTCCACCAAGTACAGTACAGTCAGCCCCAAAAGTCGATGAACAGAATCAACTAATCAAAACACCTGTTTACTATAAAATGCCATAAGTTTTTTTTTTTTTTTTTTTTATACCACTAAGGTGGCAGACAAGCATACGGCCCACCAGGAGGACTGGTGGTCACCGCAGCCTATGAACGTTTGCAACACCAGAGGCGCCACACTCGCGCTGCCGACCCTGTAAAAACCTTCTTAGACCCCTTTTGAAGAACCCCATACTGTAGGCGTTTGGGAAAACCGAGGCAGGAAGATCATTCCACAACCTAAGCGTGCGCGGAAGAAATCCCCTATCGGATCTAACCGTGCTCGAACGCTCCGGACGTAGGGTGTGAGGATGAAATCCCAGTCTATGGCGAGCGGTGCGATGATAGAACGTAGCCGTGGGCATCATGTCAAACAATTCCAGTCAAACAGTTATAGTCGCAACTAGGAAACAAAATAGCCTGTACACCAGAAATTTACAAAAGTCGTTAAACACGAGTATTTCACAAGAATCTGTGCACTAGTATTCCTAAAGTCGCTGTACACCATCAATCCAAATGTCGCTGAACATCATTGTATCAAAGTTACTAAACAGCTAATTTCACCTGACTAAACTAACTACTACTAACTATGGAAACTGTTGATATTGTTATTATAGAACAAAGTGTTTGGCTGAATAAAAGTATAATTAATTAAAAACGTAATCATTTCTTTATTAATAGCACAATCAAAAATTCAAATGAAAATATTTTAGATATTATAATATAAATCATAACGCAAAATCAAAAATTTAATTTAAAAATAATAATTAATAGCGGGTATGGCCTCCATTCGCGTCTATTACTGCCTGGAGACGCTCGCGCATATTACCTTCCATATTTTGACAAATATTTTGGCCCCTAAATCTCTCCCAAGTTTCGGATGCATGAGCTATGATATTTTGTCGGGTGCGTGGCGTATCGTTATCCCATGCTTGCACCATAAGAGTCCACAAATTCTCTATGGGGTTGAGGTCCGGGCTCTTTGGCGGGAATGGAATCTCCAAAATTTGGTCTGTGTTTTCATTAAACCATACTCGGCATACACGTGCTTTATGAATTGGACAGTTATCGTGAACGAAGTTTATTGGTCTCTCTTCTGGCAACATGACTTGTGTCGTTGGCAACAAAACATCGTTCAATATATCTATATAGCCCGCGCTATTTAATCGACCTCCTATCTCGATTAGTTCTCCAGGGCCACCAGAGCACATCCAACCCCAAAACCCAACAGATATTCTGCCACTTGCACGGTTATCGATTATGTTACGTTCTGCATATCGGGTATTATTTATGCGCCAGAGCGACATACGACCATTTTCGGTAGAATGAAATGTTTTTTCATCCGAAAATATGACATTTGTAAAATCATAATTTAAATATCTTTGCGCAAATTCGAGTCTTTGCAATTTGTGTCTTGCTGTCAACATGAGTTTTTTGGCTGGTACTCGGTGATGAATACCTGCTTGTTGCAGTCGGCGCCTTACTGTATTAAGGGACAAGTTATTATTGATGGCTATTTCATCAGTACGCGTGAAACCGTTATTTCTAAAAGTGTTAATAATTGTTTGGTCTTGTTGGCGAGATGTTTTTCTAGGTCTTCCAGTTTTTTTCAAATCCCTTATGTGACCATCATCATCCCAACGCCTAAGCCAAAGATATACGGTGGTGCGCTGAAACAATGTTTAGCTATGATTAGACATAAACATATATTTCTTTCTTACAATGATGCGACTGAGTACTTATCAGGTAAGTAATAGATGCACACATACTTATCAATATGTGCTTGAATATTGACAAATGTTTGATTTAATAATAAAAATATAACACTGACTTGTCGTGGCAATCGATTCTTAGACTTTTTGATCTATTTTATGTAAAAATATTAAATAATTAAATGTTATTCATTATTGATTTAAAATTAAAACTGTTTAATTGTTAAAATGTTTTAGAAATAATGCAGCACACTTTATTTGTTTTGATTAATTACAGCAATCTTATTACCTACTTACAATTATTGTAAACATGAATGCAAATATGATATAATATTATGTGTTTTATTACTTACCGAAACTCCTAATTCTGCAGCAATTTCTGATACATTGTATCCTTGTTCTTTCAAGAGAACAATTCTGTGACGTTCATGCTCCGTAATATGCACATTATACGGCATTATTGTGATATTTATCGATTGATCTCAATAACATAAATAAACAATTATGCACATACACAACGTGTCATTTACTTCAGACTACAACAATTATACGCTAGACTAAAATTATCACAAGTCATATGAACAGAAACAATAAATTAAAAATTAAAGGAAGGTAGGTTTTGTAAGATTCGCGCAAAGTAAAGCGATTATAGTGACGGTACCGTCACTATAATACTTTACTTAACTAAAATTGCTTCGTAGATCATTAGATTTTTGTTTATGTTATTTTTCATATAATGGATTAGTATGATTACTAAATAATAATAATAATAATAATAAATATTCACGGACATTTCACACAACGATATCTGATCCCAAAGTAAGCTAAGAATAACCTGCTTGTGTTATGGGTATCAGACCACGGATATTAATACTTAGGTATATACTGACAACAAAATATAATTGTTTTGTAAAAAAGTATTGAAGTAGATACTAACGTGTTAACATATACTAGCTGACCCTCGCAACTTCGTTTACGTCACATAAGGTCCATGAAAGGAGAGGTATTTCTTCAGTAGACTCCTAGGAGCGTGTGAAACTGCCCTGTTTGCTTAATCAGAGAGGAACTTAGAGATTCAGTTTATTCTAAAACAATTCAGTCCACGCCTTCGGCGAATGAATTATTTTACAATAGCCTTAATCATTATGCTCTTTTATGATAAAGCCAACACGCCAGTTTAGAACGTCCCTTACATTCAAAGGAACCCTTGAATTTGGTTTAGCGAAAGTTGAGATGTCTCTAATTTCTGAACTACAAAACCTTCAATATTGAAACTTGTGTGAAACAATACTCCCTTTCCAAAACAAAAAAAATATTTGAAATCGGACCACACGTTGAGAAATTATAACTGAAAAACTATTTTGTCTGTCATCCCCTCACTCGCAGGAACCGCGAAAAATATCGGGATTAAAAGTATCCTAGAACCTTCCTCAGACTATAAGCTCGGAATGTTCCAAGTATCATTCAAATCGGTTTAGTAGTTTCGGCGTGATACTTATTCGGGATACAGACAGACCGACATGAAAAATTTAAATTACATTTTCGGCTCAGTATCGATTAGAGATCACCCTACAGTTAAAATTTAAAAATATCTTTCATGTACTGACTCCCAACCCTCAACAGTTTTATTATATGTATAGATTATTAAAAGTTAAGCAAGCACTGTCCCAAAAGTAGCTGAACAACATAAGCGACAAAAGTATATTAACACACGGCAACATTAAAAATATACTTTGTTAACCTAATATTGAAATTTTGATGTTCAGCGACATTTGGATTGATGGTGTACAGCGACTTTAGGAATACTAGTGCACAGATACTTGTGAAATACTCGTGTTTAACGACTTTTGTAAATTTCTGGTGTACAGGCTATTTTGTTTCCTAGTTGCGACTATAACTTATGGCATTTTATAGTGAACAGGTGTTTTGTTAAGTTGATTCTGTTCATCGACTTTTGGGGCTGACTGTACCATCAAGCAACAGTATAAATAACAATCATCCAAACAAAAAAAAAAAATTTGAAAGTTTTTTTTACCATAAAAACATTGACCTGACAATTGCGAACACAAAGAAATATCTGATGTTCAGAATACATATGGCTGATTTCATTTTTATTCGCAAATATCCCTGTAGAGTAAAATATTTTGAGACAATAAAATGTGGATCGTAGCAAAAAGAATTAACAAATATATACTGCCAATTTTAAGCGATCTTCATGCACCAATTAACTACGAGGTTGAAGAAAATGAGTGTCGAATACCACAACTTCTTCAATTATGAGAAGAGTTATTGTCTAATAAAATTGTAAGTTTGTGCTGTAAAATAAAGTTTATCGTATTGTACCAATCTGCCCTTTTGTATTTTAAACAAGTTGAACAATTTAAATGAACTTTTATTATAAAGTTTCTATACAACAACAGGCAAGCAAGAATTGTTTGAAGCTTGTTTGAAGCAGCAGCTCCATTATTCAAAAGTATTCAGGAAGTTATTCAATTATCGAACTCTTCAACAGATCGGGGGCTCTATTGCATTTTATCTCTCGGATAAATTGAAACAACCATTTGAAACGGTAATTGATACTTTGGAGATTTCTTTAATATACTGTAGGGTTATTAATAACGAATATTTAAAAAAAGTAAGAAAATATGTAATTTAACTATTACAATTTAGTTTGTGCTATTATTATGTCAGTAATTTTACTGTAAAACCTGGAAAAGATCACGTTTGTTCTATGAGAGCCCCCCTTAATCCACTCTTATTTTCTGATGGATATTATTTTTTGGTTGTTGCGGCAACAATAAGTACATCAAGACGGACAGACAGACAGATAGTCGGCAAAGTTAGATGAAGAATAGGGTCCCGTTTTAACCTTTTGGGTACGGAACCCTAAAAATTGTCTTATTCCAAGAAGATATTCGTGAAAATTCCACTTTTACGTCACAATCTTTTAAAATTTATATAAAACTAGCTATTCCCCGCGGCTTCGACTGCGTAGAAGTCGTTATCGCGTAAGAGTCGTAATATTGTCGGTTAAAAAGTACGAGGCCTCGAACTATCCCTATACCAAATTTCATCTCAATCGCTTCAGCCGTTTAGGCGTGAAAGCATAACAGACAGACAGTCAGAGTTACTTTCACATTTATAATATTAGTAGGGATTAATATAATTTTCACCTTTCTATTAATTGTATAATCTGCAACTAAGTAATCTAAATTCCGACTAAAAATGACCAAACAACCAGTACGCTGATTTAAGAACTATATTTCGAAACTAACACTGGCCTACTGCGTATTCACAAACTGTGGCTCATTCCCCAACGACTAGTAATTACACGTACCGCTGACTGTACCCTGCTCAAGGAGGAGGCAACTAATCACGAATTAGATGGTCCTTCGATACATTGGACCCGCGCCATCGATAGTCTATTGCGATACAATCGAGTTATACGACATGTATCGGTAACATTTCGGACAAAATGACCTCATTGAGAAAGTGATCTAAACCAGATAGAGTGAACTAATATTGTATTTTATCTCGTAGAGTAAAGTTACATTTCAATTAGATGAACACGACACAGATACCCTGAGAAGGTAGGCAAAAGTGATTTTATATTTAAGTAGCTGATGACCGCAGCTTTGCCCGCGAAAAAATTGTTTCCGTTTTGACTTCCCGTGGGAACTTATTCCCAGGATAAAAAGTAGCCTATGTGTTATTCCAGACTATAATCTATCCCTGTACCACATTTCAGGAAGGTCCGTTCAGCCGTTTGAGCATGAAAGAGTAACAAACATCCATACTCACAATCTTTCGCATTTATAATATTAATAAGAAGTATATTTTGTATAATTTGGATTTAAATTCCATAAAAAATTGTTGGCATTAGTTGTAACGGTGAATTAGGGCAGCTCAGGAAGGTGTTCACACACATCATCAGCTAATTGATCTACTAAAAGGTGTTTGGAGATGATTCCTGAAGAAAACATCAGATATCTTATTGAGAGTATACCCTGGTGGCTCCGAAAGTGTATTTAATAAAGTTAAAAAGTTGTTCATCTCATTGTCTTCAGGTTCAATTTCCTTGCTAAGTGTATACGTTAATATCACATCATAAATTGGTAAATTTCCATGAAATTCTATTTAATTTATCATAAAATAAGTTCTTTTACTAAATTGGAACACCTAAAGCCCTTGAAATTAGTTCAAAAATTGTAGTGGCCATTCTTTTGTTTTGACTACTTTATAATAACTATAATAGTCATTTTCACCATAATAAAAGCCAAGTTATTTCGAAGTAACGTCATAAACTTATGTAAGTATCATCAAGTCACCAAATCAGACTGATTTCAAAACATTCTTGTAATTACGGGCACGTACGGGTTAAATGGGTGATATAGGATTTGTACACGAACTACGTCACAAGCAAAACCGTAGGATGCAGCTCACTTGTAATTACGAGAGTATGTTTTTCTTTCATAGTTGGAAGTTACACAAAGTTACGCACGCAGAGTACGTACCTGTAGGTCCTCCGTCAAGTACGATGAGTTTACTCAACGCTGCAGACGTTCGTTATAACTTACTGCAAATATATCCTGGAGAAGGGTTCCGCCCTCACCATATAGATGAGGGAATTTTAAGTGGATTGATTGAAGTATGCAGTTAAATCTCTATTTGAAATGTTTCTTTGCGGAGGGTAGTACCAGAGTAGATCCATACATTTTCCATATATTGAGTACCTATTTGCTTGGTTTATAAGTGGGTAGTTGTTATGACTATAGCGTTCGGTATGGAAGTGTCTTATTCTATTGCACATTAGACAACAGTTTTTAGAATTTATCTCACGTAAGTGGTGAACCATATTGCCGTAAATGAATACGCTCAGGTTGTGGGATATATATCCCACAACCTGCGCAAATGCGCAAATGTAAAACCAAGCTAAAGGACTTATGGGCGGCTTGAAATATTTCAAGCCGCCCATAAGTCCTTTAGCTTGGTTCTACATTTATTTTTATGGCAACCGGGACCAACGGTCAATTGCCTTCCAAAACACGGAAACGCTCTCAAATAAAAGTTTTCATGAGGTGCTTACCCATCCAAGTACCAGCCATAGCAAAAGTTGCTTACTCAAGTGATGGTTTCCAGAACACAGAGTCAGCGGTCCCGAGTGCTTCTTATTCAATAATTTACTAATACATTTTTTTTGCACCGATTTCCCACGATTACTATAATGTGTTTCCAGGATTTATCTCCCAAGGTTTATACCATGGGAGATGAATCCTGGAAAACGAAATGATGTTTTTCACTTGTAGAGTTTCATAACTCTACCATTAAAAGTATAAAAACATGATGCCATTTCATTAATGAAAAAAGGACAAACAAACAAATTGTCATATTTATTACCATGAATTTCATGAAAAATCTTTGTCAAACAAAAGAAACTAATACAGCAATTAATTACGGCTCATCAGAGTATTTATTCGTAAGTTGAAGTGAGATAGAAGTAAAATCACTATAGATAGAAAAGGATAGATAGTGTCGTATTTGCTCCCACGAAACCCTTTTGTGGGGTGACAATGAGTTGCGACAAGAAAATAATTAATTTCAGTTTAAAATACATTGTGTGGTTTATACTCGTATGGGGTTCTCGTTTAAATTAGGGGTAGGCATGATATAGCACATTGTAATCTGAAAAGTTTGTGATAAATCGTAGTGCATGGCATGTATTGTGATACGGCGTAAGGCTTTGAGAGAAAAGTTTGTAATTAGAGGACGAACAACACAACACTTTGTATGGTGCGGCATCAGACTATGTTGTATTTATTCCTGGTTGCCAAAATGGAAATTATATTCCCATTTCCGTTTCTCGTGGGAACTTATTCCCAGATAAAAATTTTGTTATTGCAGACTATAATCCATCCCTGTTTCAGTCAGATCCGTTTTGCCGTTAGTAACAAACATCCAATAGACTTTTATTCTGAGAAATAGTTCCTACGGGAAGTGGGAACGGGAACAAATTTTACGCGGGTTTAGCTGCAGGCATCTGCTAGTTCAAAATAAAAATAACAAATACTTCTACGAAGAGTCAGAAGTGTCTCAGAAGTAGCCCGCAAACGCTAGATGCGACACGGCTTTCCATCAGGCTGGTGGCGACGTCAATTTGACGAGCTTAATATAAAAAAAAAGAGTAGACCTCGCAAGCACCCAGTAGACGGACACTGCAACCTGTGAGAAATCATATCCTTTATGGTTTAGCCAAAGATCATGAAGATCTGGTTCATTTATAACGCGACAAAAACCTTTACCCGTTTACTCCCCTATTTTCCAACCTATCAAAAAAATATCCCGACAGAAGTGGCATTTTAAATCAAAGAACACATGTCGTGTTCTCTGTTTGGTGACAATCGTACACACAGACATAGGGACGAAAGCAACAGTGTCCATACTGTCGCTTTGGAACTCTCGCTCGCTTCGCTCGCTCAGTCAATTATACTTAACAAAAAACCACTCCTATTCTTAATATCTGGTCCCAATATTCTGTAGAACTGGTACATTTTTTCATCGTATTTTTCACGTTATATTAAACCAAACGAAAACAGAATAATTTTTGAAACTTAATATAATAGCCTAATTACCCGATAATGTCTCCATGATTTACGATTGCCTTTGGTAAGAAAAGTTGTCAATTTATGGACTTGATGGTGAATTTATGGTAGAAGGCAAGGAAATAATAATTAAATTTTAAGTTTGTTGTTGCATTTCGCCTTGGTAAACCGCCTACCTATTTCTAAAACCTTTAAAAAACTTAAAGCACTCGTGGCCGGCTGACTCGTGGTTTTCTATTTTTATATATCACTAAGTTAGCAGACAAGCATACGGCCCAGCAGATATACTGTAAACGATCACTGCATCAGGTTAATCCTGAGATGGGGTACCACTTTTGTATAATTTCCCTTCCAACTAAAAATGCTCCATGTGGCGATGGGATCCCATGTTGTGACGGGTAAGAGAACAAAATGTCGCCACCCCAATACATCCCGAGGGTGTCGTAAGATACGACTAAGGTAACACTTCCGCAAAAAGATCTATTGCGTAGAGAAGCAAAACTCTAAATAAAACCTGGTTGTCAGTAAAATGACAATCGTTAAGCCAAGTTGAAGGCCTTATAGGTTTGAAAAATTTCAACACGGCAATAGACTCACCACGTATTACGTGGGACATAATAAAACTATAAGGTGAAATGTGGGCGTATACTATGCCTCTGCCTATCCTTTCAGGGATAAAGGCGTGACTATATGTATGTATGTATGTATGTATTGCATTCAAAAACGTTTCCAAGCTTCGGAAGGCATGTTAGGCCATTACCAGATCCCGGTGGACAGTAACTTGGTAAAATATTTAAAGTAATTAAGTATGCTGACTTTTTCATAATATTTTAATATAAAGTTAAAAAAGACAACTCGGCCCATACTGGATTTGAACTCACAACCTTTGCCTAAACCAGGGCAATGCTCTAACCAATTGAGCTAATAGGACCTCTTTTTTTCACTTTATATTAAAATAGTAAGTTGGTATCGTTAAGCCGACTTTAAGGCCTTATGGCCGACTTTGAAAAGGTTCCTACAAACTTGCGCCTCTCCACTTATCATGGGGCACAAAAACATACTACGAGGTGAAATGTGGACATACAATATGCCTTAGACTACCCATTTGAGGATAAAGACTACATGTATGTAGGGATGTTCCTTACTTAAAGAGCTCGTCGGTGACAACCAGGAATGACGCTTGGATGATGCTTTGAAATTTGAACAGTAAGCTGAATAAGTAAATTCAGTTCCATTAATTCATAAGCATGAACATTCATTAATCAATATTGATTTATTGAAACAACAAACGATAGAGCTGTTTATAAGAGGATCTCGTGAATTATTCACTGACGCTGTACAACACTGAATAATTTTAAATCAATTCCTTGAAAGTACAAAAGTAAATTCATGATAAGCAGTAAATATGCGGCAGACAATTTGCCTACGTCTTACTCGGAATTGATTTTGTTTAAATTTTTTGAAATAAAATACTGGCATCAGAATAGTGTTTTCGTCAGCTAAGCTTAATTGCTGAACCACCATTATGACAGGCCTAAATATAACTCCCTTGTAACTGAGTCTTGTTACTTATTTTAATACCGTAATTTTTTGGCTATAGATCAACACATAATATGTATGTCAGAGTCAGGACGGACCGCGCGGGTCAATTCGTTGTCAGGAGCCGCTATCAGCATGTTGTAGGCACGAAATAAGGTTACAATCTTGTAGTACTGGTATAAATTTACTCGCTTACAAACAATAAACTTAAAAATCACAGTTAACCATGCGGATTAAAACGCAGTAAGTTCGATACAGAAAGGTGACCGTTCACCAACGAGCCCTTTTCCAAAAGTGGCTGCTCTCTACCACGTCTTGTTCGAAAGTGTCCGGTCTGTGCGCTCCACACAACGCACATTCCCTCTCCAACATGATTACATGACATAGACAACTGACATCTATCAGGCTGACAACGTCACCTTCTGTATCGACCTCACTCAAGCGAAATGCTTGACGTTTCCAAAACTGACAAGAGATGGTGTTTTAGTAAAATTAGAGTCATTATTATCTTGGTTTTGCGACATGTATGTGGGATTTTGTTCAAAATAAAGCGACTGTGGATCTTCAACTTCTTTTATTAGCTTCTTCCAAATTACTTTTAAGCACACCGTTACACCGTTGAACACCTTGACAATCTTTTTTCGACCCCGGGTCTCCGGACACTCATATATGTTCATCCCATTCATTCGTCTCGGTCACTATTCTCACTCAATACTTCGTTCACAACGTTTCCTTTCATGCATCACGCTTACAATCAATTCCACATTCGGCCGTCCTGACATTATGGCTGTCCTCAGACATACCAAAACAGTTTAAATCTTAAGACTAACACCTTGGATACTACATACAATGTAAAATAATTACAAATCTTAAACATAACATAATAGCCATAGATGCAATCGGGACTATACAACACTGATGTTGATGTTTATACAATAATAAAACATTAGAGTACTATAGCTACAACATAGATATAATAGATAGAAGCCATTCATCCTTCCCTTACATACTAAATCCTTTACACAACTAATTCCTTACTTACCTAAAGTTAGAAGCCAGATGGCCAGGGCTTCATGAAGTCTACTGACGTAGAGGTCTTATGAGGACCTTCTGCAGCAGGGTCAGCCTTCTCCACTTCATATCTATCATTCCTCTTTACTTTAGTTATGCGATAAGGGCCTAAAAACTTAGGTTTTAATTTCATACAGGTTCCATACTGTGTACGCTTAATAGCGACTAAATCATTTACTTCATACTTAATACTTTCTTTTCTTCCTTTATTAAAGTTTTTACAATTCTCTTCTTGAACTCTTAGAATTTGCTGCTTAGCCTTCTCCCTAAGCTCTTCTTTTTGCGCTGTAAAACTATTAATCTCTTCTTCTTGTAATAAATCATAGATTTCCTTATCTCCATTTTTCATTTTTACTCCAAGGAAGAGTTCAAAGGGCACGCTGTACAGCACTAACATGTCTGTACCATAAAGAAGGAGTCTCGATGCACAGCTTTGTAAGTACAGCAATAATTGTCCGATGCATTCTCTCTACTTGGCCATTTCCACGTGGCACTCCAGTGGTAATCTTGATGTGTTCTATGCCTCTCTCCAAACAGTAATCATTGAAATCTTGACTAGTGAATGCTGTACCTCTGTCTGTTATGAACCTTCCAGGGTTACCAAATGTTTGTTGGTGTATCATAACCTTATCAATAACTTCCTTACTTGTCAAACCCTTTGTGGGAAATAACCAAACAAACTTTGTGAAACCATCCACAACTGTAAGAATGTAATTATATTGCTTCTTGGTTTCTGACATAGGTCCTACATGATCCAAATGAATTGTATGAAGTGGGACATCTCCCTTATCAATAGGATGCAAATATCCTTCCTTCTTTCCAGATTTATTTATAGCTAGAAGACATGGTATGCATGCTGAAATGTACTCTTGCACCTTTTTATTCAAATCTTTAATATAATAGTTTTTACTTATTGCTTCTACTGTCTTTTTGTAGAAAAATGGCCATTAGAATGAGCATTTTCAATAATAGATAACTCCATACTCTTCGGGACTACCAATAGCTTATCATTGCCCTTATAAAGCAATCCATTATCAATCCAGTAGTCCTCATAGGACTTCTCTCTAAGAATGGTAGCTATAGCTCTTAAAGCATCATCACTTCGTTGACAGGTTCGCAAATTATCATGAATTGTTCTCACCTCACCAGTATATGCATGGCGACTTAGAGCATCAACATGTCTCATCTGTGTTCCTGCTCGATGCTCAATCACAAAATCAAATTCTTGTAACAACATAGCCCATCGTGCCACTTTAGGAGTTAGATCTTTCTTCTTGAGTGTCAACTCGAACGCTCTGCAATCAATTACAATTTTAAATCGTGAACCAAATAAATATTGCCTAAATTTCTTTACAGCCAGTATGACTGCCATAGCCTCTAACTCGTAGCTTGAATATCTGCTTTCAGTCTCACTAGTTTTGTGGCTCATGAAGTAGACAGGATGTAACTCATCGTTCTCATGCTTCTGCATGAGGATTGCAGCCAATGCATGACTTGATGCATCTGTATGCAGTTCAGTTTGTTATCTTGGGTTGAATATTTTTAACACCGGATGGCTGCTCAATCTTTGTTTCAGTATCTGAAAAGCTTCACTCTCTCTTTGCCCAAACACAAAAGGAACATCCCGTTTCAACAAGGATGTTAACGGACTAGCGATTAGGGCAAAGTTCTGTATGTATTTCCTAAAATATGAAGCTAAACCTACAAAACTCTGTACCTGTTTAGTTGTGCGAGGCACAGGATATTTCATAACTGCTTCTATTTTTTCTTCTGAAGGACTTACTTCACCATTTTCAATTCTATGACCTAAAAATGTTACACTCTTCACAATTAGCTCTGCCTTTTTCCAGTTAACTTGTAGACCGTACTGGGAAGCAGTGTTTGTAACCTCTTTCAGTCTTTCCAAAGCTTCGTGTTCACTTCTGGCTGTGATCAAAATATCATCGATAAATATTAATAACCAACCTTTTGCTATTAAATCTCTGAAAATTATAGTAATAAACCTCATAAAATAACTAGGACAGATAGACATCCAAACGGGGCACGAAGATACTCAAAATGTCCATGGGTAACAAATGCAGTATATTTTATAGATTCCTCACTGATACGTAAATGGAAAAAGCCATCTTTCAAATCCAATATACTAAATACTCGTGCATCACACAATTTATCAATACAATCATCTATGAGAGGCAGTGGAAACTCATCTTTAACTATTTTCTGATTTAACTTTCTGTAGTCTACACAAATTCTTAAAGAACCATTCTTTTTACGAACAAGTACCAGAGGACTAGAATATTCAGAATAACTAACACGTATGATCCCCTTCTCCAACCACTCGTCTATTTGTTTTTCAACTTCAGATTGCTCCATGAGTGAGATTCGTCTTGGATGGGACCTCACAGGTGCATCATCTTTTAATATAATCTTCATTGAGATTGGGGCTTCTTTGATTTGTTGAGGATGATAGTTGTTTACCACTTGCTGCACATCTCGTCTTATTTTCAAGTCCTGAATATGATTAAAACACGTAAAATCGTTAATCACACCACAGTTAGACATCAAGCATCGGAACCATTCTTCATCTTTAGGCACAAACCATACAAAGCAATCTTTCATAACCATAACAGTTATACAAAAAATAAATTCACTACCTAATATTATGTCAAATGGCATAGTGTCTCTGGATATAAATAATAATAAATAAATAAAATCATTTTATTTCAGACCATTAGATCCATAATGTTAGATAAGTACAATTTAACTTAAGAACTACATTAGTAATAGATAAAATTCATCAATTACAATAATTACAACCAGAATTAAATCAAAATAACATACAAATTAATCAAAATACAATAAATAAAATTCAATCAACAAAATAAAATTCCATCAATAAAATAAAATTCAATCAATAAAATAAAATTCAATCAACAAAATATAAATAAAAATCAGTCAATAAAATAAAATTCCCTACCTATGTGTGGAGTCCCACCCAGTGCTGTAACAGGGGGGAGTCCCACCGGTCCTTAAAAAGTTATCCCAGCATATTCACAATTATCTATAGTAATATTCAATGTTACAGCGCCGTAAGATTTCATAGGGTAGGACATAAGGTTATGTTAGTGTTTTTGTCACAACTGTTTACACAAAGTTCACTGTAACATTTGTCCGAAATAAGGTTTACATCACAGCCTGAATCTACTAGGGCACTTATTTTCTTATTATCGAAGATAGTGATCAATTTAAACGGCTTTTTCGGCTTCATAATACATCGTTCCTGTTTGTTTACATCATAAACGTCAAAGTCAGTGACTGAAGTGATTGACCGACCGCCATGTTGAATGAGGTCCAAGCGCCGACCAATCGCAGCCTCGCATTCAGAGCTGCCAATCGCAACATAAGCATCATCTTCATTATACGGTACGGGGGATTGTACGTAGCGCCACCTTCAGTCGAATTGTAATAAACTTGCCTCGGGTGAATCGGATTTCCGTTTGCTGTCTTCTGCTGTGATTCGTGCTTGCCGAATGAACCCGATGTTTCCCGATTCGTGAATGTTTTTGCAACGGCGCCGGCGGCGACATCTTGACCGCCATCTTGGGTACAATACCGGCCTATGTGACCATACTGATTACATTTGAAGCACTTCAAGCCGTTGTTATACGCAGATGCTACGTGATCAGTCTCACCACAGTTGTAGCAGCGCCTGCTTACTCTTACCTCGGGCCTTCGAGGCGTATTTGATGGTTTTGATGATTTTTCCACAGCTTGCACCTTTTTCATGGTTTCATAAATCACCAATTTTTCTTTTAACGTAGCGTATGACGTCACACCGAACAAAATAGTCTTATTGACGGGACTATCCACTATCCCGTCAATTATATATTGGATGGCAACGTAGTCGGGAAATTTAGCACGCTTACCTAACTCCTTCATTGTCAGCATATAATGGTAGTACGATTCATCGCGTCGTTTCTTACGTGCCGCCATAATTTCGTGCATTTCCTTTACGTTGATCGTTTCTGGGAACTCTTTTAGCACTGCCGCCTTCAGGTCTTCATACGTCTTGTGAGGTCTCTCAGTGCGTAGCCATAATGCCGCCGTACCTGTGAGTGATCTACGCGCCATAATTAGTTGCTGCTGGTCTGTCCATCCGAATATTTCGGCGTTTTCCTCTATGTCTAGCGCCCATTTCATCGAGGTGTACATCTTGTCATCGCCACTAAATTTACTGATGCTGCCCTCCACGAGGCCAAACATGTGACCAGATGTGCCAACACCAGATTGCGTCTTCGCATCCATAATCGCGTCTTAATAGTCTTCTTAAAATGTTAAAAAAATACGTACGGTGATGGTAGGTAGGTATCGCCGTCGTAATGTAGGTAGGTACCTGCCACACCCGTCGTCGTTGTCGTCTTGAAAAAATGTCGCTTTTTGAACAATCCCGGACGAGCCCCCAAAATTGTGGGATTTTGTTCAAAATATAGCGACTGTGGATCTTCAACTTCTTTTATTAGCTTCTTCCAAATTACTTTTAAGCACACCGTTGAACACCTTGACAATCTTTTTTCGACCCCGGGTCTCCGGACACTCATATGTTCATCCCATTCATTCGTCTCGGTCACTATTCTCACTCAATACTTCGTTCACAACGTTTCCTTTCATGCATCACGCTTACAATCAATTCCACATGTATATATCTAGGCACAATATATTGAAACTGTTTGAAAGCCTGCTATATTAATATGTACTGAAAAGTGTACAAAATATGGTCCCGAGAAAGACTACACCAGAAAATACTTTTAAAGAGATAGGATACACTTGTTTGTATATTGAGCGCCTAAACCCAATAAATGACCTAAAAAAAATAGCCCAAGGCAAACTCTTACAGGCAACCTTAAATACTGTAAATTGTGAAAATTATCCTAGTGAACACTGACCCTTTAATTCCGAAAAATTTGCATAATACCCTCCATAATGAAGAATTACGCAAGTCAGCACTTTGTGAGTGTACTGCCTGCTGTGGGCTTTTCTTGGCAAATTTCACGTCGTCTAGTAAATAGACAAAAGAGAAACAAAATTCATTTATTTAGAATGACACATAATAATCTTCTAGGATACATAGTCGCGACTCTCTAGCTTAAAAAATGTGGGTTTAAGTATAAAATCGCATCTCCAGATACGACTGTCTAACAACGCTGGAAGTTAGTGGTATACTTGAGCAAAGATTGCACTGTCAGTTTTAATATAGACGCATCTACCTATTGAGGTAAAGTTTCTACTGTATTATAACTCAGTTAAACTTGAACGTCTGTAGTCAGTCTTGTTATGAAATTAAAAGAAAAGATTTCTACCAGCTACGCCGTAGCTACCGTAGCTCTGAGGTGTGTTGCAAACGGGGGACTTGTTTGCTGTCGATATTCAACCTTATTAAACTACGACGAAAAAAAGGATTGCTGTAAATTTGACCAGTGTCTGTATCTATCTGTGGCACCTTGGATTGCTAACATATGGATAAATTCAAGCGTATCTTTGTTGGTAACTCGTAAACGGTAAAATCTAAACACTAATGCATAAATAAATGAAAAATTAGTAAGGAAATAAATAAAGATTTGTGGACAATCTCACACAACATCATGTAGCTCAAATTAAACTAATATAAGCTTGTGCTATGGGATCTAGACGACTGATAAACATACATATATATTTGTAAATACATACATATTAAACATAGAAAACATCCAAACTCCGAAACAAACATTTGTGGATCACACAAATATTTGTGGACCGGCCCGGGAATCGAACCCAGAACCTCCAGCGCCGCAGACGGTATCACTACCCACCTCGCCACAGAGCCGTTTATATACCCACTCAGGCAGTAATTTTGTTGGCCCACGCCATAGAAAGAAAATCTAACCCTTTTGTACTCCAAATCAAAATTCTAACAGCTGAGACAGATGTTGCACATCCACTAGTACAACTTCTATAGTCCGAACATAGGATTTTATCAAAAATAAATTAGAAGTATGTTCTATGTCCTACATAAGTTCAAAAAGCTTCTTAAAAGTAAATTGTACATCAAGGGCTATATTTATAATGTAGCCCTTGTAGTACACATACCCAATATGTAATACAATTAATGATTATTTGCTGGTTAAAGAATCCTGGGAATGACCTGCTCTGCTGGACTCTCAAAAAACTGTTAAAATACATAAATTATAGATTCTTATATTGAAACCGGTAGGTAACCAGCTGAGTTTCTTGCCAGTTTTCCTCAGGTGGGTCGCGTGGTGAAACGGTGGTATTTATTTGGTTTAAATTAAGGACTATACCTATTATGCCTTAGTGAAATAAATTTATTTTGTTAGTTACCAGCTAAATTAATCTGAATATCTCCCGAATTAAATTCAAGACAGTTATCAATATACCTACTACACTACCACAAATAATCACCCGTCTGTACATTGCCTTACAAAAATATACATCAAGTTTTGTAGCTCCTTCCCAAACTTTGTGTCAGTCGACTGTCGACGAGTTCTGTATATTGCCAAGTTAGTGGCGGAACCGGAGCTTACTCGTAGACACATTGTAGCTTGTCCCGTAGCTTGAAGCTTGCTCTGCTATACAGTTTCAATGTAGTGGAAGAAATTTAAAAGTTTAGAATTTTGAATTACTTTATGTTATTCAGTGGTGCTATAAGTTTTGAGTTAGTGAGACATTTTTTTGAAACGATATCTTGCTCAAATCTATACCTATTCATTAAGTTGCCGAGTGATTCAGTGACCTACCGAATGTGAATGTAATGTGTAATGCAAAGCGAATTGAAACCCTTCAGACTATCTTACACCAAATCTCTTGAAAATTGGGACAATTCAATAAAACGATGATTTTGCTTTTACCACTGGACTACGCACAAAATCATATTACATGATAGCATTGTTACCAGTAACCCCGTGTTGCGACGGGACCTCGTGTGGCAACGGAAAAGAGTACATAATGTTACCATCCCACATTCACACCGAGAGGGTGTCGCAAGAGGCGACCAAGGGCACACTTTCGCAAAACGATCCATTGCGTAGAGAACGAAAACTCGAAATAAAATCCGGTTGTCGGGAAAATGACAATAGTTAGCCGAGTTGAAGGCCTTTCAATTGCGGGTCGTCACGATCTACGCCTGTCCATTTCAACACGACAATGGGCTCACCACCTATTACGTGAGATAGTGTACTATCTCTTCAGGGATAAAGGCGTGACTATATTATGTCTATGTGTATGTATATCTACCATTATTAAATTATTCCTGGTCTCATATTTTAACAACTAAACATTACAATTTCCCTGTAAAGAGTGTCAAGTTTTAATTCAGAAGTAAGACATCTAAGAACGACTGCGACACAAAGTTGTATCGACAAAGACATAACTTTGCTTTGTTCAAGTGTACAGCAAATATCTACGAGTTCGCATCAACAACAACAGATCTAAAGTTACGGCCGAATTGTGCCAAAATACTGCGTCAATATTTTGCACTCGATACGATATACGTGCGTACTTTTATTATTTTACACTAGCGGACGTCATGCGTAGTTCCCGTTCCCATGGGAATACGGGAATTAAATATAGCCTATGTTAACCGAGAATAGTGTAGCTAGCCAACAGTGAAAGAATTATGCTAATCGGTGGTGTAGCTTCGTAGCTTATTCGATATAAACTATATAATAATCAGATCTTTCCTCTTTATAATAAAGACTTAAGTGCTCGTGTGAAATTGGATTTCTACGTGTTAAAAATCCTTCGCTTTTACGTGGGCTTAAGGCTTGGGATATTGCTAACGACCTTGAAAATATACGACACACGTCCTGCAAACAAAGAATATTAGTATTTAATTGGTTAGTATAATATGTAGTATTAATTGAATTACTAAACTCTCATGCTTATTTGAAGAATACCAAGTTAAAGGTGCATGTTTTCTTTACACATGGATAAAAGTTTTTCATTCGTAAAAAAATTAAGCCATAAAATTCTAAATAAATTAATTTGACAGTTTGACACTTATTATTTGACATTGACATTTTGTCAATCGATGTGTCAGACGTGTTTTGGCACCATGTGTTTTAAGCATGATTGACAATAATATTGATTAACTGATTAATTGTTAATAGATAAAACATTTATTGTTGAATTTAATTGCAGTAAAACATAAATATTACTTAAACATATATTTACATTATAACTATTTAAACTAAACACAATCTAAATTGGGCCCCGTGGCATTGTATCCAAAAGACTGGTGGCATTCCCATTTCTTTAATTTACGCCTTGGGTTTTGTAATAAATATTGTAGGTATTTCTTTTCCTTTTATTTTAGCGTATTTGTAGTTTGCTTTTATTTATATTAAAATTTTTATGTGGCTATAGTGATAATAATTATGCATAGCATATGCCCGGATCACCTAAAATTATTGAATCTTTGTGTTATCTTTTTTTTATATTTGTTCTTTGTGTTATTTTATTGTAGATACTGGCACAACTGGCGGGTGGTTAATATTTTTGGTGAATTTAATAAGTCATTTTAGATATTATAGCATTAATATTGTATTTATTTATTGAGTTATATTTAATATATTTATTTATTTAAGTTTAAATTATTATTGTTGTTTTTCTATATCTTTGAACTAACTTTTAATGATAGAGTCTGAAAATGTCAGTGATACTGAAAGTTTTTATTCTGTGCTACCCTCAGAGCTACTCTGAGGGTAGCTTCGTCAGTGTTCCATCACTGTCGGAAAGCCTTACAGCGCAGTTTTCTGATGTTTCTCGCCATTTTAATGTCGTTCATTTCAATGCCCAAAGTATTCCTGCTCATCACTCCGAAGTGCTGGCTACTTTTGACTGTAAGAATATTCATGCTATCCTTGTTTCAGAATCTTGGTTAAAAACTCATCATTCTTCCAGTACATACTCCATTCCTGGGTTTCAGCTCATCAGAAACGATCGGACCGATCATCAGGTTCGGGCTGGTGGTGTTGCGATATTCCTTCGATCGTATATACCTTTTTCTATTATAAGTATGTCACAACAACCACCACCTACTAATGCCGGTGAACACTTGTTTCTGGAAGTTGAACTAAATCATACCAAACTCCTACTCGGCGTTTATTATTGTCCCTCAATGTCTATTAATTACTTTACCTCCTTCGAAGAACTATTGGTCAATCTCACACCTTCTTACAGTCATTGCATAATCATGGGGGATTTGAATACGTGTTTACTCAAGAATGATTCCCGTTCCTCCTCTCTTCTTAATGTCACAATGTCTTGTAATCTCTCCATTCTTCCCACGCAGGTAACTCATCATTTCCCAAATTGTAATCCTACACTCATCGATCTCATTATGGTCTCCTCTCCTGATCAAGTCATTAAGCACGGACAATTTTCGGCTGACCAGTTCTCGTATCTTGACCTCCTTTATCTTTCCTACAATATCCGTCCCCCTAAGGCCAAACCCAAAATCCTTATGCAGCGCAATTTTTGTGGAATGAATCTTGGTGACTTGAGTGAAGATGCCGGCAACATTGACTGGACATCATTAATGACTTCGGGGTCAGTTGATGAGCAAGTTTCCATTTTTACGTCGAACGTCATCCAACTCTATGACAAACATGCTCCTGTCCGTGCAGTTAAAATAAAACATCCACCGTCTATGGAGACGGCCATAATCCATATATCCATAGGCCGGAGATTTAATTTCACTTGTTAGCCATGGGGCTAACAAGTGAAATTAAATCATTGATCTCTAAGAAAGCTGCCGCTAAATATCGATACAAAATAAATCCTACTGATGCAAACTTAGAGAAATATGTTTCGGCTCGAAATCGCTGCGGTAAGGCGTGTAGGAATGCGCAACGCCAACATATTCAAAATTCAGTTCAAAATGGTGATCCATCAAAGGTTTGCAGATTTCTAAGAACAATGGGGGTTGGAAAAACAAGACAAGAAATAAATCCTAAAGATCTGAACACTGAGGTTCTTATCCAGCATTTCACTTCCATGTCCAATTTTGATAGGACTCTCAAGGCAAACACTATTGACTATCTTTCGACGATGCCAGCCCCCAACCATTCACCTTTTGTCTTCGAACTATTTACCGCTAGTGACGTTAAGAAGAGCATAATGGCGATTACATCCAAAGCTGTTGGTAGCGACTGTGTTGGGCGAAACATGATCCTTCCTATCCTTGATGAAATCCTACCCATCATCTGCTATATCCTTAGCTGTTCCATATCGAGTGGTGTTTTTCCATCATCATGGAAAGATGCTTTAATTACTCCTTTGCCGAAAAAATCAAATCCTCAGTTGTTAACTGATTACCGTTCTATATCCATCCTACCATTCCTTTCTAAAGTTCTGGAACGCCTTGTCCACATCCAATTAAGTTCGTTTATCCGTCAAAACAATCTCCTAAATCCTTTCCAGTCAGGGTTTCGTCCCGGTCACAGTACAACCACAGCTTTGGTAAATATAACAGATGACATCAGATTGGGAATGGAGGATGGTAAGTTAACTGTTCTCTGTTTACTAGACTTCAGTAACGCCTTCAATACAGTTGATTTTGATATTTTACTTTCGATACTCGGCTCTCTTAACATATCTCCTACGGAAATAGAGTGGTTTCGTAGTTACCTGAGTGGCCGCCGACAGCGCGTAAGTATTGAGGATAAAATTTCTAGTTGGTGCAATACCATTGTCGGTGTGCCCCAGGGTGGCGTTCTCTCTCCGCTCCTCTTTGCAATTTTTATAAATTCCATCTCAAATCAACTCACTTCTTCTTACCACCTTTACGCAGACGATCTCCAAATTTACACACAAGCATCCCTTGATAGGCTGTCGGAAGCGGTGGATACGATAAATGAGGATTTGACTCGGATATCATTATGGACTAGATCTTATGGACTACAAATAAATCCATCAAAAACGCAGGTCATTATATTAGGCAGCCGAAGAACAACTGCGAAAATAATTTGGTCGCAAATTCCACAAGTTGTTTTTGATGGGACAATGATTCCATATAGTGATAAAGTTAAGAACCTAGGAATAATTGTGGATTCGAATTTATCATGGGGTCCACAACTTCAAGAGTTAAGTAGGAAGATGTTTGCTTCTGCGGGAACATTAAGGAGGTTGCAGCATTTCCTTCCGACATCCACAAAAATTGCACTTGCGAACTCTTTGCTTCTTTCAATACTTGATTATGCAGATGTCAGTTACTTAGATCTTGCCGAAAACCAGCTTGAGAAACTTGAGCGTCTCCAAAATGTTTGCATACGATTTATATTTGGTTTGCGCAAGTATGATCACGTTTCACAGTTTCGAACACAGCTCAACTGGTTACCTATTCGACTTCGCAGGAATATTCATATACTATCCTTATTATATAATATTCTTTTCAACCCATCTTCACCTTCCTATTTAAAGGAACGTTTTAAGTTCCTTCATGAAACGCATGCCAGATGTTTGAGATCATCGGACAACTTAATGTTAAAAATGCCTCCGCATTCCACAAATTTCTGTGACGGTTCCTTTAGTGTTACAGCAGTTCGCTTGTGGAATATGTTACCACTGGAAATTAAAAGCGCTGAAACTTTGCAAAAATTTAAAACCTGCATTAAAGGATGCTGAACTTTATAAACAATATAAGGAATTTATTAAAGATTATATCGATTCAGGCCATGCCGTGGTATATGATATATCAAGGTACGACTTAAAAAATGATGCCGTGTTCTTTCTACCGCATCACCCTGTATTTAATAATCGCAGTAAAACGACAAAAATGCGCACGGTCTTTAATGGAGGATTATTAACAAAAAACGGAGTGTCATTAAATCACGTCTTACTAAACGGTCCTATTGTACAGAGTGACTTATTTGATATTTTAATACAATTTAGGTTACCTAAATTTACATTACTTGCAGACATAAAACAAATGTTCAGACAAATTTTAATTGATCCTCAATATAGGCCACTGCAAAACATTCTCTGGAGGGACGCTATTGACGCCCCCATTCAGTGTCTGCAACTAAAAACCGTAACCTACGGGCAAAAAAGCTCTTCTTTTTTAGCCACAAGATGTTTGCTTGAGCTAGCACAAAGATTTGAAACGGATTTTCCGCTTGCGGCGGAAGTACTGAAAAAACAAACGTATATCGATGATATTATAACAGGCCATGACGATATTGAAACTCTGGCAAAAATTAAGTCACAATTAATAAACCTGCTTCACTTAGGCGGATTTGAACTGCACAAGTGGTGCGCGAATAGCAGTTGCTTATTGCGAGGTATTCCTGATAATAAATTAAATTTTAATGAAAGTGTAAACTTAGATGAAGACGAGGTGTTTGTGAAAACTCTTGGCCTGTCTTACAATGTTTCTGCTGATGAACTAGTTGTTAGCTGTCCAGAAACTAACATGCAAGAAAAAATACTAGGAGACAAGTGTTATCATTTATAAGTAAATGTTTTGATCCTCTGGGAATTGCAGGTCCAGTGTTTGTATATTCTAAAATTATATTACAAAAAAATTGCAAATTGCAACTTTCTTGGGATGATTATCTGCCTTGTGACCTAAATGAAGAATGGAAATGCTTTGCCAAAAACCTTATTGAAATGTCAAGCATAATAATAAATAGACACATTGATGTCAGGCGTTCTCAAAAACTGGAATTGGTTGGATACGGAGATGCCTCGAACATGGCCTATGGCTGTGCGGTATATTTAAGAGTAATAAATGTTGATGACAGTGTATTTGTCAATTTATTATGTTCAAAGTCAAGAATTTGTCCAATCAACAAAGATTTGAGTATTCAGTATTCAGTGTTCAGTATTTTATTTGCCATTCCACAGTACATTACATGGTGATAGATGTCAATTTAAGTTACACTTTGTTCAGTGTGGACCCTGTTAGGGCGCAGCAATATAATATAAAATTGAATTTAATATACCTACATATAACAAATTCTAATTGTCAAATAAAATATAGTCAAAAAACAAATTCAACAATTAAAATTAAAATTTAGATTAGGCAGTCAGTAACATAAAGATTAATGCTGTCAATCATTTAAATAAGTAAATACATTTTGCATACCTACATCATAAATCTCCCAATGTTCTTATATTGTCTTAATAAATTAAAATTAATACAATTAAATAAGTATTTTAAATTGTACACTATATATATCACACTACCATCTTTCTTATAGTAAGTAAATAAATTCAAATTATCACATCTTAATATATTACATTAAGTGCACAATAAATTCAATTCTTAAAATCTTAACACTTTATATGAAAAGCATTAATTCAGGCAGTCAATAATATAGAATCATTGCTGTTATTTACAAAAAATTGCATTGCATGTACATACCTACTTTACATTATTCTATATACCCATTTTTACCTCCATTCACTTTATATAAAAAAAAAGGATTAATTCAGGCAGTCAATAATATAGAATCATTGCTGTTATTTATAAAATTGTGTTGCATGTACATACCTACATTACATTATTCTATATACCCATTTTTATCTCCATTCACTTTACATAAAAAACATTCATTTAGGCGGTCAATAATATAGAATTATTACTGTTATTTATAAGTTGCGTTGCATGTACATGCCTACTTTACATTATTCTATATACCCATTTTTACCTCCATTTAAATCATTATTTTTTTTTTTTTTAAGGTTCTACACAAATTACAAATCAATTTATTTGTCTTTTAGATATTCATCTATGCTATAATAACATTTCTCAATTAGGAACCTTTGCAGTGTGTTCTTGAACCTATTTTCGCTTTCTAGTTCTTTAATATTATTTGGAATTCTGTTATATATTTTAACGCACATGGCATAGGGTCCCTAGCTGAATAAAGTCATTGTGGAGCTTGGTACAGCTAGTTTATTTTTATAGCGTAGATTGCGTTGTTGTGGCCGTTGCTCACTTGCCAATGGGAACAGAGACGATTGTTTTCTGACAAATTTACCAACTTCCAGTATATACATGCCCGTCAATGTGAGAACTTTGAGACTTTTAAAGTGTGGTTTAGTGCTATCCATCCCATCTACATTTGCCATAATCCTAATGCACTTCTTTTGCAGGATGAATAGTTTCTCAGCATTGACACTATTACCCCACAGTATGATGCCATAGTTTAACCAGGAATAGGCATAAGCATAATATGCTGTCATGGCTGTGTGCAAGTCTGTTGCCTTTTTCAGTTCATATAATGCATATGTAAATCTTGCCAATTTGCTACATATACTTTCTATATGAGCTTTCCAGTTAATGAAAGTATCCACTGTCAGTCCCAGTAATGTAAATTCGTTAACACATTCAATTTTTGTATTTTTATATGTGTAATTAATAGGTAGTTCCTTTTTCTGGTGTGGTCTGTACTGCATTAATCTAGTTTTATTAAAATTTATAGCTAGGTTATGATCATCCATCCACCTTTCTATCTCAGAGAGGTTCCGGTCCAAAGTTGTATTTAAATTTGTTATATCTTTACAGGGGAAAATAATTGATATGTCGTCTGCAAACAGAATTGTCTGCACATTTACTGCTTTAGGCAAATCATTAATATATATCAAAAATAGAATACAACCCAAAACACTACCCTGAGGTATAGACATGAAGATATCTGCTTTTTGTGATCTGATTTGGTCAATTTGACCTTTTTGTGAATAGTACTCCACTTCAACATACTGGACTCTATTTTTTAGATAGGAGGTAAACCAGTCGTGTGCTATTCCTCTCACCCCTACAGAATACAGTTTGCTTAGCAGAATTCTATAGGATACTCTATCATATGCCTTGCTCATATCCAGCAGGATCCCGATTGCATACTCTTTCTTATTTATTATACTTAAAGCTTCTTGTATGTATTTATAAACCGCCAATGTAGTCGACCTATATTTTCTAAAGCCGTTTTGACTGTTGTTAAATATATTAAACTTTTCACAGTAGTTATATAGGCGCTTTGACATAACAGTTTCAAATATCTTTGAGAACGTGGAAAGCAGCGCTATCGGTCGATAATTTTCAGTATTAGATTTATCACCCTTTTTATGTATTGGTTTTACAATAGAAATTTTTAATAGATCTGGAACCACCCCCTCGGCTAGGGATTGATTTATAAGAACAGTCAAAGGTATTACAAATTCGTCCAAACAGGACTTTACAAGCGTCGATGGGATTTCATCGTGGCCAGAACTATGTTTATTCTTAAGTTGTTTTATTATATTCTTCATTTCACTTGAATCTACTGGTCTCAGATATATACTGTTTTCACTAGTTGCAGTCACGTAGTGGCCAGGTGCGTCTAATCCACTTTGTAGAAGACTTTGTCTTCCCACCGACACAAAGAAATCATTAAACGCATTAGCGACAGTGCTGCCATCATCTGTCAACCTATCGCAGACATTCAAAGTTATGTTTTCTCTATATTTTTTGACCAACCTATTGGTACGTTCTTTTATTACTTGCCACATGGCAATCGTTTTATAATCTGATTTCTCCATTTTTTTAATATTCGAAATTTTTTTTGAAGTTGTTATTATTTTTTTAAGAGCTTTTTCATACATTTTGTAGTGATTACGTAATACAGGATTTGTACTTTTGGTAGTTAATATTTTCAATTGCCTTTTATGTTTACATGACGTTTTTATACCTTTCGTTAACCATGCTTTTACATTATTTTCTTTAATTTTTATTTGCTGTTTAGGTATACATTCATTTAGCAAAGCTTGGATTATGTTGTGAAATGAATTGTAGTTTTCGTTTATGTTTCTATCAAAATGAATTAATTTTGCCCAATTTATTTGTGCTAACTTACACTTAAATTTAGTAATGTTTTGTTTATTGAATATCCTTTTGTATGTTTTCCAAATCCTCCTACTGTTCAGTGTTTTATTGTCAGTTGGTAGGGCAACCAACACCCCCTTGTGGTCACTTACACCCAGCTGGACCACCCTCACAGCATTGTTCAACGGTGTGTTCCAAAATACCAGGTCTATACATCTGGCAGTTTTAGAAGTTATTCTAGTGGGTTCTGTAACCATTTGGCGAAAGTTATAACTTGTCATTGTATTCAAGAGAGTAGAAGATGATTTGTCTTTTTTCAGGACATTGATATTGAAATCTCCACCTATTATTATATTTTTACAAGAGTCCTTTACAGCAATTAGTTTTAATAAATTTTCTAGAGAGCTGTAGAATATCTCAGTTTCCCTATTCTCCTCTGGCCAATATATGACAATAATTAAAATGTTTAGTTTTATGAGCTCTACAGCACATGTTTCAAATATGTATTCAATGCTCATATCTGTAATGTCCTGTCTTGTTTTGTACTCAATGTTATGTTTTAGAAATATAGCTACCCCGCCACAATCATAGGTTTTTCGATAATGAGCTGCAGCTAGACTAAATCCCTCAAGTGTTAATAAATCTTTTTTTGCTGCGGTGATCCATGTTTCAGTTACACAAAGTGCATGTATTGCAATCTCGTCTGTTATTGATGCCAATAAATCGCGTTTATTATTCAGACCTTGAGTGTTTTGATAGAGTATTTTGAATTCTCTAACGAAAGGAATAGCTATTTTGTGTGTAGTTAGTCTGTTTTAGTGTAGGACAATGGGTTAGATGGATTGTGGGATTATATACCAATATTTCTGGCTTAGGCACTAATACATCTGGCTTAACAGGCTTGTAGTAGTGTAATATGGTATTTTGTTTGTATTTTTTGAAAATTGATGGTGCTGTGGTATGTAACAGTTTATTTTTGTTTAAGAACACACTGTTATACTGTAAATAGTCAATCTCTATATTCATCTTGAAGCAAAAGGCTTTTATGTAATTTGTGTTAGCTCCCCCAATAGAACTAGTTTTACTATATCTATAATTATAATTTTCATAAATGTCTATTAATTTACAATTCCTAAAATTTTTTAACAATAACTTTATATGATTGTTTAAGAGTTTTTCATTTAGAAATGGGTTATTCTGTATTTTCAATAGGTATACCTGTTTACATAAACTCAACCTGTTCAGTGATACACTCAACTCTGACAATAATTTAAAAGGGTTTTTGTCATTTGAACCAACTGAAATAATTACAATATCCTTACCTGTTAGTTTAGAAACTAGGCTGTCCGTGCCACACAGTACCTGTGAACTTTGTGCACCAGGTTTCACAAAAGCTGAAACAGAATAGTTGTCGTTCCAAGTTCTCTCTCTGCTCCTAATGAAATGTGTTGTGATTCCTTGTAGGTATTCATCTCCCAATAACACAATTTTTTGTTTTTCACTGGTCATATTTGTGTTTGATGTTGAGCAGGTAGGGTATTGGTTTCTTTCAGGTGTTCTTGTATTGGTAGTAAAGTCAAGTGTTTTCTTACAAACTATTTCAGTTTTCTTGGGATATTTCTTGTTTTGGCATGACTTTTTTCTGTTTAAGCTGGTTGTTTTTGAAGCAATAGTTGTAACAGCTGTTGATTTAATAGTGGAGTATTCTATATTGCACGAATAAGTTTTACTCAGTGGAGTCCCTTTACAAGTGGTTTCAATCAGCTTATTTTTTAGTAAACTAGTTGGTGGCCCGTTGTATAATTCTTTTAAGCATGATATTTGTCTCAGTTGAGTCGCAGATTTTTCTTTAAGCAGGGTATTTTCGGTTAGTAAATTTTCAATTTCTTTATGTGCGCTTAGTAGTTCTTTTTCTAATCTTTTAATTTTTTCCTTAAAATTATCTACATCAGCACCGTCCCGGAGGCTCCTATACTGTAGATTTTGCGTCGGGGAGGAGTATGTCAGTTCAATGGAGTCAATGGATACATTCGTTTTGTGTTTGCGAAATGTTATGTTATTTGGGCTGATTTGTTCTTCTGAGTCACACATTTTTGGTTGGCGTTACTTAAGCTTCTTAAATATATAATAATTGTTCGTTTTCAATACTAAATAAGGTCAATAATGCAACAGGAAAATTGGTTATTTTATCTTTATGTAAAATGTAGGTAATGTCACTGGTAGATTTGAAACTGGTAACCGTCTTGTGAAGAATAATTTCTTATTTTCTAATTTATATCACTGGATTCATCAAAATAATCATATCTGTACTCACATTTAATGATTTTTGGTAGTCTTCTTTGTATTTTGCATTATATCCATAAAAATTATTCCAGATAGGTACGTAATTGTGAAATTGTCATTCATCCATTGTTCATTGTTCGATCAGATTTCCATATATTGCCTGGATAACTAGTTATATCATTGATACTTCACTGTTTCTTATTTAGTTAATTACTTTTTCTTCTTATTTGTAATATTTTAAATCAAATTAATTAAATTGTTAAAAATCGCCTAAGTACGCCTCGGTTAGAGCTAAATAGTGCCTTATTACTGGCTATGCTAGTACACAGGTTGTATAATCTTCTCAAAACAAAATTTGATATAAATGTATTTCTATACTTAGACTCAATGATAGTACTTTCCTGGCTGGACATAGAGCCAATAAAATTGCAAGCATACGTTGCAAATAGAGTAAAAAGGATAAAGGAGCTTACATGCAATTTTCACTGGTTCTATGTTCCAACTGAATCCAACCCTGCAGATTGTATATCGCGAGGAGTGCAGCCACATTTGGTGCAATCAAATAATTTATGGTGGCATGTCCACTAGTGGATGGCTGATCAAATAGCACTTACCTCGGCATGGCCTGAATCGATATAATCTTTAATAAATTCCTTATATTGTTTATAAAGTTCAGCATCCTTTAATAAACGCTTTTCCAAATTTAGGAATTGCTGTAACGCACTAGAAAATGAATCCCCTAGTTCCAGTTTGGTTATTGGCAATTTTAAAGGCAACGCAACTTGAAATTTGCCATCTTGCAAAGTAACGGACTCCTTGAAACTAATTTCTGCAAGTTCCTGTTCGGTATTATTTTCAGGAAGGACCTCCGGAACCTTCTCTGCCTCCAAAAACCGTTTTAGGCCTGCTTCAAGTTGCATTGACTCCGAGTCAAAAGCGGAATGAGGATGACTGACCTTATTTGCTGCAAACAAGCATGTTTTTTTCTATCCCAAACCCTAGAGGCTGCCATAAGGGGTGCCTCTGGGTTTGTCAGGAGGATGCCCCCACGCGCAGTTTGGTCGCCTGCGTTGTCGGTTGGCTCATTCAGTTGATCAAGGCTGAAACAATGCCTATCAAACAGTTTATAGCAGCGAATAGCGAGTTTGCCCTATATTCAAAGCAGGCCCTTGTGGTCATTGAGAAATCCGGCTCGAAGGACCATTTCATGTTGATTTTTTGACAAAATATTCAAATATAGACAAAATAAAAAGAATAATGGCATATCTCCTAAGATTTTGTAAAAATTGTAAACTGAATATAGAGAGTAGGAATAAGGGTGAATTTTTACCTAGTGAATTTAATGAAGCATTAAATACTATTATAAAAATTGATCAGCATCAAAATTATGCACCAGAAATTGCCTCCATAAGGAGCAAGAAAATTGTAGAGGGCAGCCTCAGCTCTCTGAACTGTTTTTTAGACAAAAATGATATGTTAAGAGTAGGTGGTCGTTTACAAAACTCTGAGCTGTCCTATTCAACAAAATACCCAATTGTATTAGTTAAGGGTTCAAATATTACAAAATTAATAATACTCAAGGCTCATAAGGATTTAATGCACACTAGCCAAAAGGGAATGTTAGCTTATCTAAACCAAAAATATTGGCTAATTGATGGCCTTCGAGAAATTAAAAGTGTAATTCATAAATGCATCACTTGCTTTAAACTTAAGGCTAAGAGCGCAACCCAGTTGATGGGATCATTACCTAAAGAAAGAGTGTGTGTAGCAAGACCGTTTGAGAAGACTGGAATTGACTACGGTGGACCGTTTACATTAAAGTTCGCTCGTGTTAGAAAGCCGGTACTTTACAAGGGCTATATGCTCATATTTGTGTGTTTTGTCACAAAGGCCATACATATCGAGCTGGCCTCAGATATGACAAGTGAAAACTTTCTTAGTTGTCTAAAGCGTTTTGTATCACGTCGAAATAAGCCTTCTCAAATATTTTGCGACAACGCTAGTACCTTTCGAAGTGCCAATACGCAGTTACAGGAACTGTACCAGCTACACATCCGCGGTTCATGCTTATGCAGCAGACAAGCAAATTGAATTTAAATTCGTACCTGCATATAGTCCCGTTTTCGCTGGTTTATGGGAAGCTGGTATAAAATCTATTAAGTATCACATTAAAAGGGTAATTGGTAACAGCGTATTGACATACGAACAACTAAATTCTACACTCATTCAAATTGAAGGGATTTGTAATTCACGTCCGCTTACAAGTATGTCATCTGACCCTAATGATATGTCATGTTTGACTCCTGCACATTTTTTGACAGGAGCCCCGCCCCACTAACAAGTGTACCAGAACCTGATTATGTAAATGTACCTGTTAATCGCCTATCCTTTTGGAGGCAATGTCAGCAGATCCAGCAGAATTTCTTTAAACAGTGGTCAAAGCACTATTTGACTATGTTGCAGAATCGCCCCAAATGGAAAGGTGAACAGCCTAATTTGACTGTTGGTTCATTGGTCCTGTTAAGGTCAGACAATATTGCACCCTTAAAATGGCCAATGGGTCGAATAGTGAACGTTTATCCTGGGAAGGACAACAAAGTCCGAGCCCTTGATGTAAAAACGCAAGGCGGATATATAATGCGTACTAGCATTATGAAAGTCTGTCCTCTTCCTATAGATTAGTAGGTAATAATAGTGTAAGTAAGAACTTAATTTAGAAAATATTATAGGTATTAACTGCCTTCTCAACGTTAGAGATGTAAACTTATAAGATTTGGTGATGGGAATGCTTGGATTCTATTACAAGCAGTTATCTAGGTATTGTACTGTAATACTAGTAAAAAAACACTGTTTTTATTTAAGATGTCTTTACTACTACCAAGTTCCGCGCTGGCCGCAGCTAATGTGCAATACAAGGCACATAAAATATAAAACAAAATTGTATAAAACGGAACGTTGCTTTCTATTGTGGCAACCCCGGAGCTGAACTCCCTTCTAGGGCCTCTTGCGGTTGATAATGTAGACTGACAAATACATGTTATTTTGTAAAGAGCAAAAATAATAAATTTCTCATGTTTATGAAAGCCATCGTTTCATTCAACAGATCCTACGCCGGACTCTTACTAAAAGCACACATTCCCTACCGCTGTCTACGGTCGGGAGCACTGGGTCTCTCGCAAGGATGTCCCAGGATGTCACGTTTACAAAACTAAAGCAAAAAAAACACAAGTTAAATTTTATTCTATACTCACCTTTAGATAAATATAAGTACCTATTGTTGAACAAATAAACACATGAATTTCTCTCGTGAACAAAAGGCGCGCTGTTACAAAGTTATCTCGCTAGATGTTATCTACGTCTCGACAAGTACTGTTTTGTTAAGTTGTGTTGTAAAATGCTTGTTGTGTAGACTAAGAGAATATTTTCTCTCAACTTTGCGACTTGCGCACTAAACATGCGGTAAAGTTACTCAATAGTAGCTAACTTCATCAATTAAATCCGGCATTTTTAGGGTTCCGTACCCGATGGGTAAAAAAAGGACCCTATTACTGGGACTTTGCTGTCCGTCCGTCTGTCTGTCTGACTGTCTGTCTGACTGTCTGTCTGGCTTTCAAGAGGCTGTATCTCAGGAACGGTAATAACTAGAGATCTGTAATTTTCACAGATTATGTATTACTGTTGCCGCTAAAACTAGAAATACAAAAATGAGAAAAAGAGCGTGATAAAGGTGGGCTTCCAGCTCCTATACGTCAAACGTACTTTTTGTCATCTTTTGGTACGGAAGAGGGTTCCGTGTGCGAGCCCGACTCGTACGTGGCCGGTTTTTTCCTTGGTTTTCGTGTGGAAATACCTCATGGATGCTATACCGGACTCTTACCGACTACAACCACGCCTGCCCTACCACTGCCTACGGCCGGGAGCCCCGGGTAAGCCCTAGGAACGATGTCCCCGATCTTCACACACTGCTGGCCCACTGCTGGCCCAATTATAGTTAAGACTATTTTTCCCAAGGAATTTATAAGCTAAATAAATTCAATTGATTCATATACCTATTGTGGAGGTGCGCATTGTTCTGTATATTTTTGTTACTAGCTGTTACCCGCGACTTCGTTCGCGTGGAAATTATGTTATAAGCAAAGTTTGAACTGTATTCTATCGAGCCTCTAGGATAAGTCGTAACCAAAATGTGGGGACAAATTTAGGCCATCCTCCAACTTACCCAGGATGCTATGCGCTAGATGGATTTTTTTTAACGTGAGGTAAATCCCACATGAATGTACTATGACTCCTACTGACTAAAAACCACACGTATCCTACCTAACGTTAACTTTATTTGACGATTTGTGAGTCACTATGCCACTTTACCTAACAGCCTACGTTTGGGAGCCCCGGGTAAGCCCTCTAAAGGATAGGTTGAGACCTCATGGTTTTATTAACGTGTTATTTAAAATCGAAAGGAGAGGGTGGAGTTAAGTTAAAGAACTCTTTACCTCACCTTGGTAGATTCGGTTTATGAAATGAATTTAAATCTTACGGACAGTGAAAGTGGCCCCCAATCGCTATAACGGCTTTCCATCAGTGGCGACGTCAATTTGGCGAGCTTAATGTATAAAAAAACTATTGTTCTACACTGCACCAGTGGTTCAAGGCTGTCAGTTACCTCAGGACAGTCTTTATTGTGAATACCACATCGCTGCATGTACCTACATACGGTGTGTAAGCACTGCTGGAAGTTATCTAAAAGTTGAGAGCAGTAAGTATTCTTAATAACGAATCTGCGCCATGTACAGGAGACGAAAAATTGGCAGCCTTTTTAACTTATTCAAGATTTCTAGTTTCTTTGAGACTGATCCTATACAGCTTTCAATGCAGATGTTATTTTTACACCACGCACATCTATCAATACCAAGCTGTTATTACTGTTGTTACCGATGAACTGTGTTCTTTTAAAGCATTTTTAAAGTATTATTATGTCATTGAATTCATAAATGATGTAAATTGTTGATAAATTAATAAACAAACAAACAGAGATGTTGAGATTGCCTTTCATTGGTACTAAAGTTAGCAAAAGACGGCTGAGTGCCAGCACTGCGGGGAGCGCACCGAGGACATCGCGCTCCACACATTGGTGGAGTGTAAGGCGTGGGCGCAATAGCGCCAGGCCCTCGTGGCGGTTCTGGACGTGGACACTCTCTCGCTGGAGACCATGATCTCCAGCGGGAGTAAGTGGGACTGCGCTGCCTCTTTCTGCGAGCAGGAGATGCTCTTGAAAGAGGCGGCGGGCAGGGGGCGGGAGAGAACTCTCTCACCGGATTTCCGCAATCGGCGGCGGGAGCGCCGGTAACATGTCTTCGCCTAAGCTAAGACTATCGGCCTACATGATCGGGGGCCTGAGGTCGATGAGGAGGCCGCTCGCCGTCCTTAGTGAAGCAGGCCCTAGACGACAGCGTGACGCGAGGGATTCACGCCCCCCCCCCCCACCCCTAAGTGGGTAGCCATAAGTCTGATGGGAGTCCTGGGGGTAGCCTTCCGATGGCTTACTCGGGGCTCCCAACCGTAAGCTGTAAGGCAGGATACGTGAGGTTTTTTAGTCGGTAGGATCCGGCATAGCATCCGTGCAAGAAAAAAAAAAGCTAGCAGAAGAGAGGGTTGCCTTGCCACCAGGAAACAGGGAGACAATTATTTGATTTTCAAACAGTTACTGAATATAATGGCAGTTTGATCGACGACCTTTGACTGGCTACTTCTGACCCTCAAGTTGGCGGCCTCGTGATGTACCTCGTCACGCTTTACTTGTAGAACCCGGGATTGTAAGATGGGGGAAACACGTGGGAACACTTTCGCAAAACGAAAGTCTTCCCAGAGTTTAGTAGCATGATTTTTTTTACGTTAGGAAAATCCTACATGGATGAAATGCCGGACTCCTATCGACAAAAAACCACACGGTCCCTGCCTTATGCCTATGATTGGAACCCTGGGGAAGCCCTCAAAAGGTTAACCCCAGGATGGATCGGTACGTGATCCGGAGAGTGAAATGAAACCCGGTTGTCAGTAAAATGACCATCGTTGAAAGTCAACTGGGCCTGAAAAAAAAAATTAATTTCAACACGGCATTAGGCTCACCACCTATTACGTGAGACGTAAAACTATAAGGTCCAATGTGGGCGTATACTATGCCTCTGCCTACCCCTTTGGGGTTATCCCCCTTTGCCGTTATCGGCGTGACTATAATATGCATGCTACTAATAAGATCTAGACGCTTATGAGTTTTTACTCCCACAAACATACATAATTCAATTGTTCTCTGCCAAACCCCTAGACTTAGTAGCGTGATAATTATAATTATGAAGCTTATATAAAACTATCCGCATGTAAAATTTGAACTAAACCTAATTCGTAAGCATGTCTTTTGCCCATAATATAGTATACCTACAGATTGTAATCCTTCTCTGCCAAGCCCCTAGGCTAAGTAGCGTGATTGAATATTTACAATAGACTTAATCCTTAAGCTCATTTACATTAAATAGCTGTTCCCGCGACTTCAGCCGAGTAGAAGTCGTTATCGCGTGATAGTCGTTATCGCGTAAAATCATAACACTCCTTTTGCGCAGACGGTTAAAAAGTAGCCTACTACGTCCTTCTCAGGGCCTCGAACCATCCCCATACCAAATTTCATCTCAATCGCTCCAGCCGTTTAGGCGTGAAAGTCGTTATCGCGTAAAATCATAACACTCCTTTTGCACAGTCGGTTAAAAAGTAGCCTACGTCCTTCTCAGGGCCTCGAACCATCCCCATACCAAATTTCATCTCAATCGCTCCAGCCGTTTAGGCGTGAAAGTCGTTATCGCGTGAAAGTCGTTATCGCGTAAAATCATAACACTCCTTTTGCACAGTCGGTTAAAAAGTAGCCTATGTCCTTCTCAGGGTCTCGAACTATCCCCATACCAAATTTCATCTCAATCGCTCCAGCCGTTTAGGCGTGAAAGCGTAACAGAGGACAGACAGACAGACAGACAGACAGACAGAGTTACTTTCTCATTTATAATATTAGTAAGGATAATTGTAATTTAAAATAGATTACAAATGTAATCCACGCGACCACTCACGTAACTTTTATATGCGTGACGACTCCAGGGTTTAATTGAAAGTTTTAAACTACGATAGACGCACAAAAACGAATCAAATTAAATCTAGTCCACCACAGGTAATCGAAACGAGCCCCGAGACTAGTCATGCAAATGGGAGATATCGCTAGGATAGTACCCACACTTCGTCCCCTTTTTACGCCGCCAATTTAATCAAATCTACCCCATTCAATGTCTCAACCCCTCCAGTCACCCGTAAATGGTACACATGAATTTAATTTTGATTGTTATTGCAGCTTATCTGATGCGATCGTGTATAAATTGATACCAAATCGTGGTGGCGTAATGGTTATGATATTGGAGTTGTAAGTAGGAGGTGGTGGTTACGAATCAAGACCTGAAATTACTGATAGGAACTGTGTTATTTTAACATAAATAATAAGATATTTGCTGGAAGAGGATTGCTGAAAACGCTCTGCTTACTTGATTAGGCTACTCAAACAACATTGTATCATTATTTATTATTATTAGTCCTATTTTAAAAATGTTTGTAAATTGGCCCGTAATGTTTTTAAACTTTGACGAGCACGTACACTAGAAATACCCACAGTGAGTCCTTAAGACGGAATAATATTATACCATGATCATAATAATAAAGCTTCCCAAACACTGAGAGATACAACAGAGAGGCTATAACACTCGTAGTGACTCTTAACAAGGGATCATCCACAGTTAGGGTGCATAATCCTCATGTGGTTATTATTGTCATAGCCTGTCAAATACAGATGATGTAGTGACTTTCTTAAAGGGTAGCTGAGTGCTGTATTTGTACTAATACCATAAAGAAAGAAAGATTTTGTTTATTTGTCAATCAAAAATATCTGAAACTACTAAATCGATTTTAAAAATTCTTTCCACGATAGAAAGTCAAAATTATTCTTAGGTAATATTGATGACTAGCGGACGTCATGCGGTTTCACCCGCGCGGCTCCCGTTCCCGTGGGCATACGGGGATAAAATATAGCCTATATTCACCGCGAAGAGTGTAGCTTTCCAATAATGGAAGACATTTTCAAATCCGTCCAGTTGAAGCGCTCGTGGCCCTGCGGACGCAGTGTTCTGTAAACGATCACTGCAGTAAGCAACTTTCACTGTGGCCGGTCCATGGATGGGTGACCATCCATGTGATCACTTTGTGACATTTATTTGAGCGTTTCCGTGCTTCAGAAGGCACTTTAAGCCGTTGGTCCCGGTTGCCAGTAACGTTAGCAACCAGTACGGCTCACCACCTATTACGTGGGACAAATTATACAAAGGTGAAATGTTGGCATATAATATGCCTCTGCCTACCCCTTCGGGGATAAAGGCGTAACCATATGTATATGTCCAGTTGTTTTGGAGCCTATTCGATGCAAACAAACAAACAAACAATCAAATTTTTCCTCTTTATTCTATTAGTATAGATGTATTATAATACTATACTATCCTGGAACATCCTTCCGAGGGCTTACCCGAGGCTCCCGACCGCAGGCAGTGGTAGATCTCGTGTGGCTTTAGTCGGTAAGAGGCCGGTATGGCATCCATGAGGGACTTCCATACTGAGAAAAAAAAAACAATACCATAGTACCAAATAAACCGGATCAGTAATCTGCCCTGATAATTGCACTTGCAGTAATCGACATTTTTGAGATTTTCACTTTTTTGCAGAAATGGCATCCTAAGGACATAATCTATACGTAAAAAATATATCTGTAACTTTTTTTCTATTACAAACGTGTTTTTTAGGTACTATGAAACGCAGTACTTGCACCTAAATGTAACTTGTGCTACAAAAATTTGAAGCATTAAGCATATGCTATAAGTTCATGCAGTACTTGCTACGATTACTGCGTAAGCTTGTAGCATAAATTTTTCTGAAACGAATGTTTACTTAGCCAATCGTAGTATTCTACAATCCTGCGTTTACGAGAAGCGAGAGTGAGAGGGAGCTATGTGTGTACGAATGCCGCACGGTATAGTGCCGTGTTTCATTTTAGCAAATCAGTGCGTCGACGTCACTCGCTGACGTGACAGTGTGCTCCGCGTGGTTGGTGGTCAAACATTCCAGTATTACGGTAAGTATACTCAAAGTTTTGACTATGATAACAATGCATGCTAACATGTGCTAATACGTTTGAACTCGTCAAACGTATTAGCACAATATAGTTAAATAAATAGTGAAGATGCCACAAATAATTCACTTGAAAAAAGCGCCGAAGAACTAATACAGCACCTTAGTAGCAAAATGTGTTACACATAATCCTTACTGAAGATCTACAGACTCATTTCACTCCTGAGCTGAGCCATGTCTACAAGTTGTTCTGGAGAGTAGTCATAAACCGCCTCGCTGGGAAACTCGACAAGTTCCAGACAATGAAGTAAGCCGGGTTTCGAAAAGGCTTTAGTAGAGTGGACTACATCCATTCTGTTCGGCAAATTGTATGAAGTCCAACTAGCACAATCAGCCGTTGTGTATGGATTTCGTAGGCTACGAGAAAGCCTTCGACTCTGTCGAAACCTGGGCAGTCCTAGAAGCTCTGCAGCGGTGTCATCTTGATTGGCGGTATATTGAGGTGTTAAGGGGCTTATATGATACCGTTACCATGACCGTCCAGTTGGAGGATAAGAAGACCAATCCGATAGCGCTGCGCAGAGGTGTGAGACAGGGAGATGTCGTGTCACCTAAGCTCCTCACTAATGCGCTTGGGACGTCTTAAAATCGTTGGCCTGAGATGGAAGGGGCGTGAATATAAGCCAATGACATCGTCATAGTAGCAGAAAAGCTGAAACCTTTTAGCGGGGTGCTGCACAGTTTAAGTGAAGAGTCTCGACGTGTTGGCCTCGGTATAAACTTGAACAAAACCAAGGTCATGTTCAATGAGCATGTCATGCCGGGACCAACAGCTGTCCAAGACTACACTTACCTTGGGCAGGACATTTGAAACGAGTAACCTGGATAAGGAAATAGCGATAGAAGAGTGGTCGACATAGCTTGCAGAGTATACGTTTCGAAGTGGCTGGCCACATTTGTAGAATAACTGATGCTCGATGGAGCAAGCGTGTTCTGGAGTGGAGACCGCGACTTGGTAAATGTCGGGTAGGACGACCCCCTGCTAGAAGCAGCGACGATCTAAAGAAGGTTGCAGGGATTGACTGGATGCGAAAAGCGCAGGACCGTGTCTTGTGGCGAAATTTGGGAGACGCCTATGTTCAGCAGTGGACTGCTATAGGCTAGATTGATTGATTGACTTTTGAAGTGCCTTTGATTTCGGAAGATAACTTTTTTTTAGTAATTATGAACATGAAAACGAAAGATGAAAACTTTAACATTATATTTAACCTTTTGTTTTACGTTACACTTGTAGTCAGACCAATTTCAGGTAACCAATAAATAACCGAGTTTTGTATAACTCCCCCAAAAGGACTTATCACAGCTAACTCTTATATCTTAACATACGGGGCGTCGCGTATTAGGTAATGTATGGTAGGCTTGTCATGCCTATCTCTGTTATTGAGTTTATTATAGTAAATATAGCTACAATAAAATAAAATGCTACTTCCCGATATCCGTCACATTAAAATATGTTACATTATTAAAAAATATCATACTTGTTTGCATTAAATTTCTTTAAAAACGCAAATATCTGAAAAAATCGTTAGGATGCAATTTCTCAAAACTATGATTTTTAAGATAACGTAGATAGGTCTGACATGGCAGTACAGTCTGTTTAACTAATACCAGAGGTATGTAATATATTCAATGATTAATAATTACAAACGCAGTAGGTACTAAGCACGTGCTAGGTGAGTTTGCAGTAATAAGCACTATTACTGCATGTGATCTTAGTGATACTGTAATGCTCGCAAGCGCAAGAAAGTTAATGAAAACGCAGTACTAAGCATTTTATCTAAATAAGATAATAAAATAAGGAAAAAAATATATCAATAGAAAGATCGATTTTTTTACTATTTTTAAGTTACATTTTAAAAGTTATAGCACCGATATTTCTTCCTTAGATATGACGAAATATGTTTTTCGCGCTTATCTCGAAACCGCTATTTTGCAAGTACTGCGTTTGCAATAACGAGGGCAGTAATCAATGTCAACCATATTTACTTACATTGTTAGAATAGGCTGCCGTCTGACTTTTCCTATAAGGCCGGTTACAAATTACTCACCTCATGTGTACCGGTGTATTGAGTATCGTGGTAATATCCCGCACGTAAACCTTCCCACTGATTTATTATGGTCGGGTGCATTGTTTGGACTTAGCTAGTCACACACTCTGGTAGCGTTGAAATCAATTCTGAAGTTTTGATTTCTATAGGTAGGTACTGAAGAAAATTCTACCTTAATAAAATAACACAGATGGAATACTCATTTGATCATTTAATTTTTAAAATCCTGAAATATTGTTAAGTTAACATCCTTGAACGGTTGGGCATAGGCATGATATACGCCCACATTTCACCTTATAGTTTAATGTCCCACGTAACAGGTGGTGAGCCCATTGCCGTGTTATAATGGGCAGGATCAGGACGTGACGATCCACAGTTGAAAATTTTCAAGCCGCCCATAAGGCCTTCAATTTAGCTTAATGATTGTTATTTTACTGATAACCGGGTTTCATTTCGAGTTTTCCTTCTCTATGCAATGGATGTTCTTGCGTAAGTGTTCCTTTAGTCGCCTCTTACGACACCCTCGGGATGAATTGGGGTGTCAATATTCTATTCTCCTTCCCGTTGCCACGCGGGGCTTTAGTCGCGTCGCGGGGAATATAATTTATTTAATCTGAAAATGTTTCTTTTCGAATTTGGATGTTTTCTATGTATGATGGCTTATATTTTATTCATCAAAATAACTATGATTGTCATTTAGATCTCATAACGAAAGTTCATTATGTTAGTTTATGGGCTACATGCACAGAGCAACGAGCTCCTCTGCAAGGCTAGGTGACACTGAAAAAGTAATATTTGAAATCATTATTTACTTACCATTTAAATGCAAACCTAGTAGTTTCACTTTTCAATATACTTAACAAATAAAAAGTCAGAATTTTCCTCTTCATTGGATATCGGACGTAACCTTAAATAATAAAGAAATATCGGGCAGAAGCTTTTTCTATTGACCAGCTTAATAAGAGCTTTCTTCGCAAACCACCAGTACAATCCGCTTTGTTGTGTTGTACAATTGTTTGAAGAGAAGAGGTCTAGATAAAATAGCTGTATACTCGTAGGATGACTGACCTACAGCCGGGTTGTCTGGATTCGGGTGGTGGCATAGAGCAACACGACCTATAAGGAGGCGCCATACTGAGACTTTCCCCTCTGTCAAAGCGTACACCAAAATGGTATAAGAAATAGGTATATGTGTGTCTGAAATTTTATTATGAGTATTTGTTTGTCCTGGGACATCCTTCCGAGAGCTTACCCGGGACTCCCTACCATAGGCTGTTGGGCGCAACGTGAGGTTTTTTGGTCGGTAAGAGTTCGGCATAGCATCCATGAGAATTTTTTGAGGAGAAGGAGTGTTTGTTTTAATTTTTTGTGTAAGTTCCGTAGTGATAGGCGATGGCTTTTGCATTGGTGTATATGAATGCGATTTTCCCGCAACATATTATGACAAACAGATATGTATAGGGCAAACATACTATGTCTACTCCCCTTGTATTGGTCGCGTTGCTCTATTTGACACACAGATATGAAATGGTAATGAGCAAACATTCTATGTCTACTTCCCTTGTACTGGTCGAGTTGCTCTATGTGACAAACAGATGTGTATGGAGAAAACATGCTATGTCTACTCCCCTTGTACCTACTGGTCGCGTTGCTCTATGTGAGTCTCATACATGTGTAGGGCATACATGCTATGTCTACCCCTACTCGTACTGGTCGCGTTGCTCTATGGTTGATGGCCAATCATTCAATCACTCAATCTAGTCAAGTGGCGCCCTCTGGCAGGTATTGACAAGAATACACGTCGTTCGTGATTGAATTTCATTTACCTACGCCCAAGTTTATACAACAATCTGTTCTACGTTAGGTAGTTGTTTATTTAAGGAATTTGATGGGAGTATTTTACTAACGAGATTATACATAAAACCAAAACACTAAATTAAAAAATCTAAAATTATGTAATTAATATTATTTATCTAAATTGTTAAACGAAAGTTTGCAAAATTAACTGTATCTATTCGATAGCTCAGAAGTCTATTCTGTTCATGGACCCGCGGACTCAGACGATCACTGCAGTAAGCAAAGCTTTCACTATGGCCAGTCCTTGGATGGGTGACTGACACTTTGTGACACTTAATTGAGCGTTTCCGTGCTTTGGAAGGCACGTTAAGCCGGTTGCCAGTAAAATAGCAGTCGTTAAGTTGAGGGCCTTTTTAGGCGATTGTATCTCAACACGGCAATACGGCTCACCACCTATTACGTAGGACAAATTCTAAAAAGAATGAAATGTGGGCGTATAATATGCCTATGCCTACACCTTCAGGGATAAAGGTGTGACCATATGTATGTATTTACGTATGTTTTAAATATGAAAAAAGAATTGATTTCGAGCAGGATTCGAGCCTGCATCTTCTCGCATTCCGTGCTTAACCACGTAGCCACCGAAACCTACTCGGAACCAATCAAATTTTCCACCTATATACGTCTTGGGGCGACGGTTCGAATCCTGCTCGAAACCAATTCTTTTTCCATATTTTTTTTATGATCAGTTAGCATACTATATTTTACGTATGATGTTCAAATATGTTAGTTTTTACGGGTGTGATGTCAAATCGAATAACAGTGCCACTGAACGTATCCAAATGTGTTTTCAAACCATCAAAGGACCGGTTGAAATATTACAATAAACATGCAAAGCGGTCCCGTCATTCGTTCATAGAAGCTAGTCGTATAGTATCATATCACTAACCGTTATCTAGAAATAGCACGAAGCTGCGGGTAGTGCTTCAGCTTATGAATATAATAGAGCGCTCTGAATTAATTTAGTTAGAGCTTCCCTAACTGAATTAATATCTAGAATGTTTTGAAATTACGCTAACGAACCTAATCAAAAGATTGATAAGTACTGAGTTTATCTTGTCTATTATTAACATTATAGAAGCAGAATGGTCGAAATAGGTCGCAGAGTTTTGAAGTGGCAGTGGGCTGTCTACATCTGTAGAAGAACCGATGCCCGATGGAACAAACGAGTTTTGTAGTGGAGACTGCGACTTGATATAAGTTAGGGGTTTTCTTCCGCGCACGCTTAGGTTGTGGAATGATCTTCCTGCCTCGGTTTTCCCAAACGCCTACAGTATGGGGTTCTTCAAAAGGGGTCTAAGAAGGTTTTTACAGTTTTTTTTTTAAATAAGTGGAGTAGAACAGGCCCGAAAGCTTGCTTGAAGAACAGGTGAAGGTCGCTGAGAGTGCCTGCGTCTAACAGTAAAGTGAAGGCTGATTTGATTGATTGATTGATTATTAACATCTGTTAGTTATGAGATTTAAGGACATTCTTACACAACGTCGTCTTCCTCATTAATAACTAGCGGACGTCAGCGGAGGATGACCTACCGGCCAAAGTACAGGCTACTGCTGCTGGTAGAGGACGAGGATCCAACCAAAAGCTGAAGGAGCGGTCATCAAATCCATCGATGCACGCCCCACCACTACCTAGCGGCAGGTATAAAGAGGTCCCGGAGGCTCGGGAGCTCCTCGCAGCTCTTGCCCGGATTTCTGACGCTATGAAAGGCGCCAAGAATGTCGCGGGCAAGAAGAAAGTAGTGACGGAAGCTGTCACAGGTGCCACTAAGGCGTTGGAGGAGCTCCTCGAGAGGAGCGTCTCCAACGAGGAGGGGAAGCTCCGGGCTCGGGTTGCGAGCCTGGAGAAGGAGCTTGCCGACTCCCGGAAGCAGCAAGAGCTGATGCGGGAGGAGATCGGCAAGCTAACGCAGCTGGTCCAGGAGGCCGGGGAGGCTCGGGGTGGGAAAACCCCCGCTCCCCGTGCACTACCTAAGGCGACACCAACGATGGTCCAGCTGCTGGAGGCCATCGAGCGACGCCTCGGAGTCCTTGAGGACCGGGCATACCGCCCGCCGCTGGCGGCACCCGTTGGCGCGTCATACGCGACGACGGCTGCACCCAGTGGGAATCCTGGTCCAAAGCCGAGGGCCTCCGCCCCCTCCGCCCCCAAGAAGACGGCGCCTAGTGGAGGTTGCAACCCTGCCGCTCCCAGTACAGCCAGCGCTCCTGCTGCACCCCAGACTCCTTCTAGAGAGGGGGTCTGGGAGGTGGCGGGAGCAAAGAAGAAGGCGGCTAAAGCCGCCAAAAAGGCGGCAAAGGCCGCCCAGAAGGCGTCTAAAGAGGCTGCCAAAGCGGCAAAAGCTGCCGCGGCAAAGGCGCCAAAGAGGCTCCGCGCTCCTCGCTCCACTGCCATCGTCATCACGGTGACGGCAGAGGGCAAGGCGAAGGGCGTGGGGTACGCCGAGGTCCTGAGGCAAGCGAAAGCCTCAGTCGACCTCAAGGCCCTCGAGATTGAGGGAGGTCTCCGGTGCAAGGTGACGCGCACCGGAGCACGCCTCCTCGAGGTCTCTGGCGCCACCAGCGGCCCCAAAGCTGATGCCCTAGCGGCAAAGCTGAGGGCGTCGCTGGACACGGGCGACGTCCGCGTCACCAGACCAAACAAATGCGCGAGTCTGCGCATTTCGGGTCTGGATGACGCGGCCACGACGGAGGAGATAATCTCCGCCGTCGTGGAGGCGAGCGGGTGTCCTCCCGACCAGGTGAGGTCAGGCGAAATTCGCTTTGGCCCCACCGGTCACGGGTCGGCAGTCGTGAGCTGCCCCGTTGCGGCGGCCCAGAAAGTGGCGGACGGACGGAGCCTCCTTATTGGGGGCTTCCTGAGGGCGCAGGTGCATCTCCTGCAGCCCCGCGAAGCAAGGTGCTTTAGGTGCCTGGTCGTGGGGCATGTAGGAGTGCAGTGTACGGCGGAAGTCACAGTGGGAGACCGGTGCTTCCGCTGTAGTCAGCCCGGTCACACGGCTCTTGCCTGTGACACTCCGCCACGCTGTTTCAAATGCGTGGCGGAGGGCAAGGAGGCCGACCACCGGGCGGGCAGTAAGACCTGCGCTGCCTCAAGGCCGAAGCCCCGTCCGTCCGCACGGGGGGGGTGAGGGTGTGGGTGCACGTTCGCGGCAGGGTGCGGAAATGGATGTCCATTAATGGACACCCATATCCGCATCCTGCAGGTGAATCTGAACCACTGCACTGGTGCTCAGGACCTTCTGTACCAGAGCATCAGGCAGTGGTCCATAAACATCGTCGTCGTCGCCGAGCCGTACTGGGTTCACCCGGGAAGCCCGGTGGATCTGGACGGCCTGGCGACTATCTTTGGGGGGTCCGGCGCGGACGACTCGCGCCTAGCGCTTATTGCTAGGGGCCCGGGTTGCGTCGCGGCGGAATATGAGGGTGTGGCTGTCGTGGCCGTTTACATCTCGCCGAGCCTCGACCAGCATCAGTTTGAGCTATGGCTCCCTGAGCTGGACGTCGTTCTCGCTGCATGCCGGCCTCGCCCTGTCCTGGTCCTGGGAGACTTCAATGCCTGGTCGCAGGCTTGGGGCTCCCGGGAAACCAGAGGCAGAGGGAGGATACTGGAGGACTGGGTCACTACACGAGGCCTAGTCATCCTGAACCGGGGGAATGTCGCAACCTGGACGCGGCGGGGGCTCAGCTCGGTCATAGACGTTTCGTTTGCGACCCCTGAGCTCGCCCGCCGTGTCCAGGGATGGCGTGTTGTGGAGGAGGAGGAGACGTCGTCAGATCACCGATATATTCGGTTTGACGTCTCCCCTCCACCAAACCTGCCGCCAGCAATCGCGAATCCCCCGGAACCGCGTTGGGCACTCCATCGCCTTGATCGGGAGGCTCTCCTGGAGGCGGCCATCGTGCAGGCCTGGATTCCGAAAGCGGACAGGCCTGCCGATGTTGATACCGAGGTGGAGTGGTTCGGGAGAGCCATGTCGCACATCTGCGATGCGGCGATGCCCAGGGCTAGGCCCAGACCGGCGAGGAAACAGGTGTACTGGTGGACGCCGGAAATCGCGCAGTTGCGCGCAGATTGCGTTACCGCGCGCCGCCGGTACACCAGGTTTCGCCGGAGGCGTCGCCGCCCAGATGATGCGGCAGCCCGAGAGGCGGAGCTCTACGATGGCTACAGGGAGGCCAAGAGGGCCCTCCAGACCGCCATCAAGCGGTCCAAAAAGTTGGGCCGCGAAGAGCTGGTGGAGACTCTGGAGCGGAACCCGTGGGGGCGCCCGTACCTCATGGTAAGAGGCAAATTACGCCCTAAGGCGCCCCCACTGACCCAGAGTCTCCAGCCGGAGCGGCTGGAGAGGGTCCTGGACTCCTTGTTCCCGTCGAGAGCGGAGGAACACATTCCTCCGCGCATGGCTCCGTCTCAGGCGCCCAACGCGGAAGGCAGCGAGAACGACGTGCCCGTAGTCACCGAGGGTGAGTTAGGGGCGGCTGTCCTGCGGCTTAAATCCCGCAGAAACACCGCCCCTGGACCCGACGGCATTCCAGGCCGAGCATGGGTCCTGGCTCTCGAGGAGCTTGGGCCTCGACTTATAGGTCTTTATAGCGCATGCCTCGAGAAAGGCCAGTTTCCCAAGGTCTGGAAGACAGGGAAACTGGTCTTGATCCGAAAGGCGGGGCGGCCGGCAAACTCCCCATCAGGGTACCGGCCGATCGTGTTGCTCGACGAGGTGTGCAAGCTCTTTGAGCGCATTATTGCACAACGCCTCGTCGGGCACCTCACACGAGTGGGGCCTGATCTGGCGGATAGTCAGTTTGGCTTCCGTCAGGGACGCTCCACTGTGGACGCGATCATGCGCATTAGAGGCCTGACGGAGGAAGCAGTCTCACGGGGTGAGGTGGTGGTGGCGGTGTCTCTCGACATCGCCAACGCATTTAACACCTTGCCCTGGAGCTGCGTCAGGGAGGCGCTTATCTATCATGGAGTGCCTCCCTACCTCCGTCGAATTGTCGGGGCTTATCTCTCCGAGAGAGCCATAACTTACCCGAGCTGGCTAGGGCCGGGTCGGCGAGATGTGTCGTGCGGTGTTCCACAGGGATCGGTGTTAGGGCCGCTCCTGTGGAACATCGGTTACGACTGGGTGCTGCGTGGTCCGTTGCTCAGAGGGGTCGGCGTAACGTGTTACGCCGACGACACCCTCGTTACAGCGCGGGGAGCAACGCACCGTGACGCAGCACTAAAGGCCACGGCAGGGGTTGCTCAAGTCGTGGGTCGGATTCGGCGGCTGGGTCTCGAGGTCGCCCTTCACAAATCCGAGGCTCTGTGCTTCCACGGACCTCGGATGGGGCCACCTGCGGGATCCAGCCTACAGGTAGGGGGCGTCAGCATCGGCATCGAGTCCTCGATGAAGTATCTGGGGCTCGTACTCGATGGCCGGTGGAACTTCGGACATCACTTCCGAAGTTTGGTCCCAAAACTGAGGGGAGCATCAGCCGCACTGGCGCGGCTGATGCCCAACATCAGGGGACCCAACGCTCCCTACAGGAGACTGTACCTGGGGATCGTGCGAAGCATGGCTCTATACGGAGCTCCTGTATGGGCGGAAACCCTGACGGCCAGCAATGTGGCTAAATTGCTGAGCCCGCAGAGAGTGATGGCCATCAGGGTGATAAGGGGATACCGCACGATCTCCGGTGAAGCGGCATGTCTCCTAGCCGGGACCCCTCCATGGGACCTGGAAGCGAGAGCCCTTGCGTCACTGTTCAGATGGCGCAAGGAGGCGCTGGAGCGGGGCCAAAGGCCCACTAATCGAGAAATCGAGGCCCAGCGGTCCCTACTCCAACAGGAAACCGTGGAGACATGGAAGGTGCGACTTGAGCAACCAAAGGGGGGATTCGCCACAATCGCGGCCGTCAGACCGGTCATGGACGAGTGGCTGGAGAGGAGACACGGTGCTCTCTCCTACCGGTTGACACAGATGCTTGCCGGGCACGGTAGCTTCGGTAGGTATCTGTGGCGAAAACACCGGGAAACCACGGCCGAGTGTCAGCACTGCGAGGACCGCAGCGATGACACAGCGTTCCACACGCTGGTGGAGTGCACGGCGTGGGCGCAACAGCGCCAGGACCTCGTAGTGGGTCTGGACGTGGACACTCTCTCGCTCGAGACCATGGTGCGAGCCATGCTCTCCAGCGGGAGTAAGTGGGACTGCGCCGCCTCCTTCTGCGAGCAGGTCATGCTCGTGAAGGAGGCGGCGGGACGGGTACGGGAGAAAACTCTCCCACCCGAGTTCCGCAGTCGGCGGCCTGGGCGCCGCCGACGTGTCTTCGCCGAAGACTGTCGGCCACCATGACCGGGGGTCTGAGGACGGTGAGAGGGCGGCTCACCGTCCTTACAGAAGCAGGCCCAAGACGGCAGCGTGACGTGAGCAATTCACACACGCCCCCCCTTAGAAGCGGGATCACACCCGAAACCCCCCAAAGACGCGGGATAGCACCCGAACCACCCCCTGGGCGAGGCCGCAGTGGCGGCCGTGGGTCTGTTGGGAGTTCTGGGACATCCTTCCGAGGGCTTCCCCGGGGCTCCCAACCACAGGCTGTTGGGCGTGACGTGAGGTTTTTTAGTCGGTAGGAGTCCGGCATAGCATCCATGAGGATTTTCCCTCACGTTAAACAAAAAAAAAAAAAAAAGCGGACGTCAGCGGGTCGCGTGAGTAAAATATAGTCTATATTCACCGCTAAGAGTATAGCTTCCCAACAGTAAAAGAATTTTATAAATCGGTCTAGTAGTTTCGGAGCCTATTCGATGAAAACAAAATAAAATCAAATCTTTCCTTCAAGTGCCAACAATCGAAAGTATAAAGGACAAATCTTTCCTCTTTATAATATTAGTATAGATAGGCATGTACTCAATCAAACACAGAGCACTTTGACAATCGTCTTCATCACACAATTTTTTTATCCTGGGTGAGAATAGAATCAATTATCTGCGGATTGGCAGTCAGTTACTTTTAAATCTGCTAAACAGATTTAGCCCCTCTCTATAAAATAGCGTGCAGGGGCTTATGTCGAGACTTTGTCTATAGTCTGTGACTCTGTTGCATTAAACTACGTCACTAGGTCACGTGGATCATCTGTTCAAAGTTTGAAATAAAACAAAAATGACAACGTCAATCGGATTGAACTTCTACGATAAACGTGTTAGAGAGGGGCAATCTGGTGAGAACGATCTCACGGCTTTTTTGTTTTGTACAGTAAAATAATCGATCCCCGCGACGCCCACGCCCCAGACCACAGCTAGTCCGTAAATCGTAGTAATTTGAAGGTTTCATTTTATTTTCCGACTTCAAAAGGAGATTGTAGTATTGTGTACTGTGTACGGGTGAGACTGGTTCAATGCAGGTGAATATCTCGCAACACAATTGAGAGGATTGCACGAAAAGGCGTAGGTGTGTGATTCGTTCTTATCTTTGTGCAATCAAACTAACAATACCGCGTCTTTTGTAAATACATATGAACGAGCGAGTATGAGCAGAACTGTGTCAATTGTGTGTGGAAACGAAGGCATAAGCTTTTTTTCATAACTTTTGTTTGTGACGTTGTGTGTGTGCCATTCAACCGTATTGTTCGTTGTAGTCAATCATTGGTAGTGTTAAAGAATTAATAGCATATCTGCTAACCTATTGTTTTTAAGTGTCAATCGGTTTCAAATGCAGTTGTGGTTTAACACTACTTCGATATTGTGGAACCTTTTATCCCTTAGTCAGTCGGCGCGCGTCAATTTCTACACGAGTCTTTAAAAAGCCATTTTAATACATAAACGAATAGTACTTGTAGCTAAGGAAATAAACATTTACTCTTTAGGTACGCTTCTGAAGTTATACTAACTACAGTAGCAACTTCGCTGCGTATAAAGATAATCAAATTATAATCCCTTGCAGTACGAGTTACACTCACAATTAAGTTACAACTTAAAGTTGTGTGTATGTTAAACCATTTAACTTGGCCGGCACTCTTTGACCAAGTAAAAGTATAGACCGGGTCATCCATACATTAGTTTTGAAGACATTAAAGTGAGCGTATACGCGTTTTTGTTCCGGAGGTGAAACACGTGTCAAGATAAGACATTTTACGCAAGATGCCTTCCTGTGTGTTCCCGAAGTGTAAAAACACTAGGTACCCTAAATTCGAAAAAGGAATGTATGTTTGCATGTCGTGTCGTTGCTACAATATACTTGTGTACTAGCTGACGCCCGCAGCTACGCCCGCGTGAAATTTTGTTTCCATTTCCCGCTTCCCATGGGAACTTATTCCCGGGATAAAAAGTACCCTATGTATTATTCCAGACTATAACCTATCCCTGTACCAAATTTCAGCTAAATCTGTTCAGCCGTTAGAGCGTGAAAGAGTAACAAACATCCACACTCACAAAAGTTCGCATTTATAATATTAGTAAGATGGACTAGTCTCACTTTTTGAGTTCGTAATATATATAACGGGGCTCGTCTATACTATTACTTGGCCAAAGCCGGCACTTAACGTAATTATAACAAGGAACTGCCAGTTACTTTGTCATAAAGTTCAAAATGGTGGCAAAACTTAGAGGAAGGACAGAGGCTAAGTAGAGAAGGTTTAAACACGGTTATTATACGGTAATTGGCTTTGGGAAGAGGGTCAACAATTTAATATCTATAGACGCAAAGTTTAAAGTTCCACAATTTAGATATCTATGTTGTTTAAGTTTAACTCATCAGTGCGCGCGGCGCTATGTGTGCGTGCGCTAGTAATTATACAGCTTTCATTTGTGTGCCAGTGACGCAGCCGTCTTCACAGAGTACATTTGTTTATTATGAGATAGAGACGTTACTCGACTTATTGACGACACCAGCGGTGCCAAGCAGTCTTTGCAGGAAACTCTCTGCGAGGCTGCGGAATAAAAATTATAATAAACAAAAAGCATACAGCGTCATCTACCACGTTTTGAAGGCAACTCTTACGTTATAATGAAACAAAATTAAATATCATGACAATTCTCAATGTAACTGCAATGTTGACATCCTGTGTAAGTTGGTTACATTATAATCCATTACACAGTGTTCTAAGTGATAATACCATGGGTACAGTCGTTAAAGAAAATGTCTAGTTCTTCACGGAGAAAATGTTTAAGAAGTCAGATAAATATTTTTGATGTGTCAATTCGATGTAATTAATATTTTTTATCACTACATATATATTATTATAAAACAAAGTTCCCGCCGCGTCTGTCTTCACGACAAACTTAAAAACTACTGCATTGATTTTCATGCTGAGACCACCAATGATTCTTAACGGTTTGCGTCTATAATTTGTTGAGTTTGTTTGACATTGACTAAAATATAACGATATTAGTTGGAGATGTCGGAAAAAAATCAGGTGTATGGGAGCTTTTAAGGCCGCGTGGGTCAGATTTTGAGTTTTTTGAAACAATCCTAGTCAAAAAGTAAAGGGTTTTTAAATCTGAAAAATATATATATATAATAGTTAAGGATATAAGCTAAACATACTCCGAGCCCGTTACACGATCCAATAAATTTCACTAGATAGAAAAAAATCCCAAAGTTGACTCTCTCAGAAAAGTTTTTTCAATACTGTGGCTAAACTATTAACATTTTTTTTTTTTGCACTCAATTAAAGGTATTAAGTTTTTATACACATTTTCCGAGCGTTTTTCTATAAACAACTATTTACATAGTTATCATGTACGAATATCTACCAAACGCAAGAGAATTGCGCCGCTGACGGCCGATCAGTCTCGCCCTGGCGCTTGTGGAGGCAGGACCTGTGTCAGGTTTTTTCGCAACTTTTTCGTAATTATTATGCCAAATTACGTTGAAATCGCGCCACAGTATAAAAATATCAGTAATGGGCAAAATGTAATTAGATTAACCGTTACAAATACATACGCGACGGTAAAAATGTGGTGATCTTTTACTTTTTAAGTGTTTTCACGACATGGTAACCAGCTACCTAATGCATTGAAATGTCTACGAATTACATGATAATTTCGCAATCCAACATGGCGGCCACGCCGTAATCACAAAATTTCATGATGGGTATCGTTTAAGGGGTTCTTTGGTATGCTGAGTACGAAGTACGTGATAATTTTGCAATCCAATATGGCCGCCGCGCCGTAATCACAAAATTTCATGATGGGTATCGTTTAAGGGGTTTGTTCGTATGCTGAGTACGAATCACGTGATAATTTTGCAATCAAATATAGCCGCCGCGCCGTAATCACAAAATTTCATGATGGGTATCGTTTAAGGGGTTTTTTGGTATGCTGAGTACGAATCGCGTACTAATTTTGCAATACAAGATGGCAGCCGCGCCGTAATCACAAAATTTCATGATGTGTATCGTTTAAGGGGTTTTTTGGTATGCTGAGTACGAATCACGTGATAATTTTGCAATCCAATATGGCCGCCGTGCCATAATCACAAAATTTCATGATGTGTATCGTTTAAGGGGTTTTTTGGTATGCTGAGTACGAATCACGTGATAATTTTGCAATCCAATATGGCCGCCGTGCCATAATCACAAAATTTTATGATGTGTATCGTTTAAGGGGTTTTTTGGTATGCTGAGTACGAATCACGTGATAATTTTGCAATCCAATATGCCCACCGCGCTGTAATCACAAAATTTCATGATGGGTATCGTTTATAGGGTTTTATGGTATGCTGAATACGAATCACGTACTAATCTTGCAATCCAAAAAGGCCACCGCGCCATAATCACAAAATTTCATGATGGGTATCGTTTAAGGGGTTTTTTGGTATGCTGAGTACGAATCACGTGATAATTTTGCAATCCAATATGCCCGCCGCGTCTTAATCACAAAATTTTATGATTGGTATCGTAAATGGTAGTATTGTAAGTATGGTAGTATCGTAAATCATACGTAGCAGACTGTAGTGTAAAAGAGATAGAGACACATGTTCCATTCTTCATTCTAACATTTGTGTGTGGTTGGATTGCATGGAACGACACAGACTAAAAAAACTTGTTCGGTTTACTGTGAGTTAGTTAATCGCGTGCCAATTTGCAACTGTGCAAGACGTGGTCAGAGTTAAGAAGTTATTTATTTAACTCAGAGCTTACTAACTCTATATTTATATATTTAACTCGACTCTCCGCGCAAGTGGGCCTAAATAGCTTAGGCGGCCAAATTGAATTCCAAAATGATCATGTTATTCGTACTCAGCATTCGAAAAAACCCATTAAACGATATTCATTACGAAATTATGTGATTACGGCGCGGTGGCCATATTGGATTGCAAAATTAGTACGTGATTCGTACTCAGCATACCAAAAAACCCTTTAAACGACACCCATCATGAAATTTTGTGATTACACCGCGGCGGCCATTTTGGATTGCACAATGATCCCGTGATTCATACTTAGCATACCAACTTTAGAAACCTTTAGAAATTTTTATGACCAGCTATTATGTAATTTACATTTTTTACGCAACTGTAGCAAACGTACGCAACGGAAACTCTCAAAAGAAATGAAATATCCTAGTTGTCGAAAAATGTTTCGTTGCTGCTAAGCTCTTATTCGCCTTAGCGTGATGTTATATATTTTGGTATTTTTCTAAAATGGACATTCTGTTAAGAAACTCTTGAAATTCAACTAGCAGTCTCTTAGACTCTAGAGTTAGAACAACTAAACAAACAAACAAACTCTTTAGCTTAAAAATAATAGTATAATATACATAATTTATTTACGATTAACTCATTTATTTATATTTACGAAACTAATAAATCACTACACTTAATAAAGTTAGATGCATTTACTACGTCAAACAAAGTTAGCATGCTGTTTCTTTCTACTATACTGTATACTGTGGCATGAGAGTTCACTGCCGCTGCCGGCGCGCGGTGTGTCTTGCGCCTGGGGCGAGGGGAGCGCCAAATGCCTACTTGTGCGCAATAACCGCCCCTTAACGAAAACGTTGCGTAAACCCTTCGAGGCATAACAAAATAATGTATGGTAGAATTGTGTAACTTATAAAGGCCTACAGAATAGTCGAAAAATGATAGAGCTCCAAATCCTAATGCAGAAAAATATAGAAATGCAGAGATGATGGTCGACAGAAAAAAACATTGCTTATACAGTAAATATGACAATAATTTTACTGTATGACTTGATTTAAAAAGTAAAAAGACCATACTCTATACATCTAAAAAATCTGTGGAGGGTCGAGAGTCTGTACAATTGGAAGATAATTTGAAAATTTTAATTGGAGGGCGTTCTCTAATCGATACATACTGAAGCCGAAAATGTAATTGAAAATTTTCATGTCCGTCTGTCTGTCTATCTGTATCCCGAATAAGTATCACGCTGAAACTACTGAATTGATTTAAATGAAACTTGGTACAATCTGAGCTTATGATCCGAAGAAGGTTCTGGGATACTTTTGATCCTGGTATTTTGCACGGTTCCTTTGGGAGAGGGCAGGGCAGTTTTACACGCTGCTTGATGAGTCTGATGAAGAAATACCTCTCCTTTCGTACACCTTATGTGACGCAAACGAAGTTGCAAGGGTCAGCTAGTTTGTAATAAGATTGATGACATTCTTCAGCAGAAAAGTTCTTCGGCTACCACCGCGGCACCGTATCATCCTGAACTAAACCTAATCGAAAATGTAGGGGGAATTAAAAAAATATAATAATGCCTCGCATAGCATCGAACAAAATGTGATAGGAATAATGAAATTAATAAACGAACGTTAAGGTCAAATTGATGAAGAGATGTGGCGTAATACAAAGAAGAAGAATACTATGGACATTTTGATATGGAATCTGAATTTTTGATTAACCTTGTAGAGAGCAGCGAATCCTAAATTTCCTCTATTTTATTCTTTTAGCAGCAAAACATATTAATATCTTTAACATACATTTCACCCCTTAAGTTTTTTATTTTAGTTAAACGAGTGTTTTTGTATTTTGTACTTCACTGTACCTCTTGTCACGCACACGAAGTCACTGTGTTTATACGAGGTTTACCCACACATAGGGCCGCGCGCACAGATGAGTTGAATTTACTTATACCAACTTTGAAATAGGATATAAGGTCAAGAGATTATCCCAAAGCAGCTGAAAATAAATGGCCAAAATATTATTTATACTTTTTTTTTAAATTTTACTTACTTTCAAAATTTATTAGATTATTTTAACTATACTTATACTGATATTATAAAGGGGAAAGATTTGATTGTTTGTTTGTTTGCATCGAATGGGCTTCGAAACTACCGGACTGACTTGAAAAATTCTTTCACTGTTGGGTAGCTACACTATTCGCGCTGATCATAGGCTATGTTTTATTCCCGTACTCCCACGGGAACGGGAACTAGGTGGGTGAAAGCGCGTGTCGTCCGCTAGTGATTCATAAAGCAATAATTTATTTATTTATTTATTTATTTTTTATTTATTTATTTAAGCATACACTTTTCACTATCCTTACAGGAAGTCCCAATGCGATAGTGAAGTTACAATTACATTCGATTTATGTTCAAATTATAAAAAATAAGAATAAGTATGGAAATTAATTGTCAAGTGCATTACATTAGAATTACATTACCCTTTACCAAACAACAAAAGATAAAATAATTAACTACATTAAATAAATACTGACTACTTACCTACATTAAAACTAACTTTGAAATATAATAATTAATATTAAATGAATAGTCAAATTGCCAAATACATATTTAGTCACAAAAAATGTCAACTTAACCCCTAAATAATACAATGTCAAATTATAGAATAAAATAAAATTAGGTATGGAAATTAAAATGTCAAGTGCAATAAAATTATCAAATTTCAATTAAAATTCAATTTAGAGTTCGAATACAATAGGAATAATGTCCCTGTATGAATAAAATGTGAATAATCCTTTTTAAATAACAGCATGTCTTAATGTGAAAAAATATTTTGCAATCTGTAACTTACAATTACAAAATTAGAAGTCTTATAACTACTTACTATAACAAATAACGAATAATAAGACCTTTGCAAGTTCACTCAATCCACAGGAGAATATATCTATTCTACTACTTGCCTCGTTAATAATATGCATGGACCGGACCATTGGTGCCCTCTGTAGTAAATTGGTCTTAGCCACTGGCACAGCAAGTAGCGGCGGACGTCGCCGTCGTCGCCTCCATACATATTTATCCGGTACGTTAAGGTTCAACAGGGCCAGCACACCCGGATTATATATTTTGCCCCGCAGTATGTTCACAAGATACCCAGTAAGAGAAAACTCCCTCCGCACCCTTAACTGGTTGTACCCGACCATGCCTAGCACAAATAACGTTGGGTACATGAGTGGGTAAAAGGGGTATACACCGTACAGCTTCATGTATAAGTACCTTGTAAACTTATTTTGTATCTTTTCTACCATTAGGTTATACTTATCCTCATGCGGTGCCCACACTGCGGAACTATGTTCCAAGTGGCTTCTAACTAACGCATCGTACAAGGCTCTCACAGTATTTATGTTGGTAAAGTCCTGAGACTGTCTAAGCACAAACCCCAGATTTCTATATGCCTTTTTGCAAATATTAGAAATATGATCGCGAAAAGACAAGTCTGTTGTCATCATAACCCCCAGGTCTCGTACCTGCGTGACACGTTGCATAATGAATGAACATTGAATCTTAAAATCCAACAGGTCTTTAAAATGATCTTCAACTGTGTCAAATTTCAAGTTCATAAGATTGCGCAAGTTTTTATGTAGGAAATACCAATTATTGTGGCATGAAGTTCTAAATGGTAGCAACACTTTAAGAAAGGACAGAGGCTCAGTAGAGAAGGTTTAGGTGGGTCGCTCACTGGTAAGTCGAGGCGCGGTAGCGGCGGCGTCGCGGCGCGGCGGCGCGTGATCGTTAAGTAGAGTCGAGGCGCGGGCGGCTATGCTTGCTTTACACATTCCAATTTATTCACCATGTCGCGCGTCGTCAGAAGATGAAGACGCGCTTGCACTCATACAAGTTATTAGTTTAAATAGAAGAAGATTTTGGCAACATCCATATTTGAAACACTGTGACATAAGAGGAACATTCAGAGAGAGCTACACGTGACTTAAGAAAGTATCCCGAAAAGTTTAAAAAGTTTTATGGAATGCCACATGGTACCTTTTGTTTACTTCCTGTTGCTATAATCAGATCGTGTTTGATCATAAATACACGGATGCATTCGTACAATTTCAATAAAGTTTACGTTAGTTTCAAAAATCGTCACGCATTTTTGAAGAGTGTAAACAGGTCTACGCACGAAACAAAATGACAAAATGGTGACGGAGTCGCGGCGCGGTCGAGCGCATCAGCCCCACCCCGCCTCCGCCTCGACTCCACATCGCCCGTGCCTCGACTCTAGTGTGTGAGCGCACTCCCATGTACTGCTGAAGGAAACGTAGAAGCGGCGCGCCGCTTATGCGCCCGTGCTTCGACGCCGCCTCGACTCCAGTTCGTGTGGGCGACGCCCCTTAAATTTACATGATTTCTTTATTTACCTACTATGATCAAAAACCACTTACTAAGTAGATAATTTTAAAGCATTTTTTTTAAATTGATATTTTATTAATAATTAAAACGAAGCTGCGTTCAATCTGCTACGTGACCACTACGAGCTACGAGTGCTACGGTTACTGTAGACCCGATATGAATGTGGATAGGGGGCAAATGGAGAGGTCAACTATACACAGGTATGGCAAGTGTGGTTTTAGTCGATAGGAGTCCGGCGTAGCATCCATGAGGGATTTCCACACTTAAACAAAATAGGAGCAATCGGATCGACATGTTCATTTTCATTGTTTTTAACAACAGTGTGTAGTGTAAGTATACCGAGATAAATATCGCGGACCTTTTGTAGACATACATACATCCATATGGTCACGCCGTTATCCCCGAAGGGGTAGGCAGAGGCATATTATATGCCCACATTTCACTTTTATTTTAGAATTTGTCTCACGTAATAGGTGGTGAGCCGTATTGCCTTGTTAAGGTCTTCAACTTGGCTTAACGACTGCTATTTTACTGGCAACCGGGACCAACGGCTTAACGTGCCTTCCGAAGCACGGAAACGCTCAAATAAATGTCACAAAATGGTCAAATGAATGGTCACACATCCAAGGACTGGCCATAGTGAAAATTGCTTACTGCAGTGATCGTTTACAGAACACTCAGTCCGCAGGGTCATTTTGTAGACCATCTAGTTAATATTTATAGAAATGTCGCTCTAGGAGGTTTTGATGATTTACAATGACGAAATTGTATCGTGTGCGGACACGTTGCGCACACGTCTACAGTCGACGACAAACAGCGCGACAATGACACGGTACACATGCGCCCGTACTTGGAACGAACTGGAAACTCCACGTCATGTAAACTCTTGTGGGACACTGCAAGGAAATTTTGTTTCCTAGCGATTGTGTATTTAAGGCTTATCGACTAGAATAACTATTTTGATTGAATTAGTACATTTATAAAAATCGTACTAATATTATAAATTTGAAAGTTCGTGAAGATACCACCAAGAGCGTGATTGAGTAACAAACACAGATACCTACATCTGTGTTTGTTACTCAATCACGCTCTAACGACCAGAAAAATCGGGCTGAAATTTGGTATAGGCCTGTCCCACGGGAAGTGGGAAAGGAAATCAAATTCCACGCAGGCGTACCTGCCATCATTAACTAAATAAAGAAAAAATCTCGGGACTACACAGCTTTTTAAGTATTTAAATTACCTAGTTTTTTATTTAAGAAAGTATCTTTTTTATACGATTTAATTTCATTATGTATACATTTTTTTTGTTGATTTGACATTTTTTTTGTGATTCGGTTGGCAACACTGCCGCAGTGAACTGCTCTTCAGCAACTTTGTTACATTTTAATTGATTAAAAATAAAAATAGGCGACAAAAACTAGTGATAATGTGTTTGAAGGCTCTAAATATTTTGTATTAATGTTTGCAATAAGTTTAAAACGCAAAAAGTGTTTATTATTTACGGAAGTAGTAACTGGTGTCAACTATCAAAGAGGAACTATTTTGATTAAAAATCTACTCAAGGTGCACTGTGTAATAATTAGTGTATGAGTGTTTTATGGAGAACGTGTGATGAAATCAGACTGGTACGCATATTATAATTATTCTATTCTCCAAAGTATGCAAAGATAAAGCTAAACGAACTCGTTAATTTTCATACATTTGAATTTCGTCAAAAGTAGCAGTTCTACCAACATACAGATTATTGAAGCGCGTTCCAGGGTATTACGGTACCATATCTTGAGCATAAACACTGCCGTGGAACCTTGAATATTGTAGATTGAACAATTAACTGAAAGAAGACATTAATTTAATTCAAAAACAATTTAAACCGTATTCATAGATTTTTAAATACTTACATGGTTGAGCCGGGAATCAAACCCGCTACAAGTGAAATAATAATTACCTACCCCGTAGGTTTATCAGACCATGTATTTTAACATTTGATGTAAAATTTTGTTCCGAAAAATTAAAAGCTGGCATCGCCGGTGATCTTAATGAAGACTTTCGTCCCTGGATCGGGACAAATAAGATGGTCGCCGAGATCCACAGATCTATCAACGTTTGATTTTTTTTATGGTGTTATGACATGTAACTTTTTTTTATACCACTAAGGTCACTAAGGCCCACCAGAAGGACCGGTGCTTACCGCAGCCTATATTAAGTGTAGTTTACAAGATATGAAAATGTCCACGAGCTACAAACAGAACTTGGACGTATTATTATAAGTATCCACCACAGTAAGATCAAAAAATCGACAAGGAGTAAAATAATCAAAAGAGTGCGACTTTGTATTCAACAGCATGGGACTTTTGTGTTAAAATGTTAAAATTCATGGTCTTCCTTTTATTTCTGACTCTATGTTACTTAGCAAAAAGTAATCCTTATGATGAAGTCTTTCGATCGGTATGATAAAGCTACAGGGTAATTATTATTTCTCGTGTAGCGGGTTCGATTCCCGGCTCAACCATGTCATTATTTAAAAATATATGAATGCAGTATATGTTGTTTTTTTAAATTAAAATAATGTCTTCTTTCAGTAAAATGTTCCATCTACAATACTAAAGATACTTTCGCTCCATGTGGTATAACCGTGGGATACCCTGTATAGTGCAAAGTTATTAATTTAGAACTACAAACAGAAAATTCTCTAAAATTTATATGCAGCAGGTAGATAGACACATTTTGATAAGAGAAAGAGAACTGTCTCCTGAAAGCTCTGAGTTATAAATTGAAGTGAGGATCCAAGATTAAACGTTTTATCCGTCAATATAAAAGTTGTGTCACTAGTTAGTCTAAATCTTCTTTGTTAAACTTCCTCATTTCTCCAACCTAATATTTACTTACGAGAGCTCGCCTTCACTTTATGGACTAACTCGATAGAAAACTTACTGTAAGAGGTACTTGCTTCATGTTGTAATAACGGTAAGGTGAAGTGCCTCTAATATTCTACGTTTCATTTCGACAAAGCTACCTGTTGTCGTGGTCCCTGAATTGATTGAAGTATGTAGTATTCTGTATTAGATTTCCATAACCCGTAATTTGTTCTTTTTAGGGTTCTGTACCCATAGGGTAAAAATGAGACCCTATTCATGAGACTTCGCTGTCCTCTGTCTGTCTGTCTGTCACGACGCTGTATCTCAAGGACCGTGATAGCAAGACAGCTGAAGTTTTTACAGAATATGTATTTCTATAGCCGCTGTTACAACATATACCTTCTAAAATCAGATAAAGAGGGGGGGGGGGGGGGGGATAAAGGTTGGCTTCCATACAATAAACGTAAGTTTTTGGAGTTTTTGATACGAAACCCCCTATACGCGAGTCTGACTCGCACTTGGCCGGTTTAGTTATTACAATTAGTTTGCCAAGTTTACTCACTCCATCTGTATCCACGTTGGCAAACAAAGCCATGGCTATATTGGGCGATTGGGGGTCACTGTCACAATCTGTCAACTTCTGACAGTTGTCCATCTTGAAGATCTCGGGACGAGGAAAACTCGTGCGCAGGCAGGTCGTTCCAAGTTTTCATAGTTTGACAGAGAAACGAATAATCGTTTCTCTGTGTTTCTAAGTATCAACGTCATCATATAAGATGACGTTTATACTTAAGTAAATAAATAAATAATCATTTATTGCACGAAACATAGAACTCAATTCACTGTCTGTGTCCAAAAACACACAGCGTCTTATCGCCATACTCAATAATGTCAATCCGTCTGCCCAATTCAGTGGGTTCGATTTCCACCTAGGACAAATCTCTTTGTGTATGTATATCAGTCGTCTAGATCCCATAGCACAAGCTTATATTAGCTAAATTTGGGATAGATGATGTTGTGTAAGATAGTTTACAAAAATATAAAAAAAGAATTTCAATGTGAATCGCTATAGACAAAACTAGCGCTTGTTATGAATATGAAATTTATATGTATTAGCAATGTATGGAGCTATTTAAAATGAATCACTGTCGAAATTCAACAGTTAACCAGTTAATACATGAACTAAAGCAATCTTTATTGTTATTATTATACAAAAGAAATTAAAAGCGAAGACTTCAAATGCACCTCGTAGCTTTGATGTAGCAACTCCTTGCGATGGCTTCCTTACAATTATTTCCTTCCTGAGCTCATTAAGTTGATGCCGCGTTTTTATTGTTTTGGAATTGAACCGCTCCCCGCTCCCTACTCTCTCGGGGCTCGCGACACAAAGTGGGCTTAACGTCAGGCGTAATTTCTACATTTTTGTTACACTTTGAATACTTGACACAGTAATATATTTTGATTTTTTTTTAAATACAATGGCAGATTATTTTTCTGGACCCCATTAGAAAGTGAAATGTGTAAACGCAACAATAAAAACATCAAGCCCTAAACGCCAAAAAGCTGGCTAGGTATTCTATTTAATTAAAATGTTTCCTACACAACATCATCTAGCCCTAATTGAGCTGATCATACTTATACATTTCTAAATAAATACGTATTATACATAGAAAACACCTAGACTCCGACGCAAACATTGTGGATCACACAAATATTTAAACCTACCCAGGAATCGCACCCAAGACCTCTGAGCGGCAGTCGGTAACACTACCGAAAGCGCCACCGAGGCCGTCAATTCCAATATTCCGATCACAACACCCGTTAATTATGCCGTATCACTGCTACTACCGGCGGTAAATCCAGTAACGGCCGGTAAGGCTCGGTAAAATTAACTCGGCGAGTCTCTCGGTGCAAATTAAAACGCCGGTAAAAGTCGCATAAATTTGCGAAGCTGTGGTTATGTCGGCTTGTGGGGAGAGTAATAGCTGTTTGATGAGTTAACGTCGCTTTACTTGGAATTTAGTTGTCTCCTTGTGGAAATATTTTTTATACGTAAATGAATAGAAGCAGCCAAGTGCGAGTCCGACTCGCGCACAGAGGGTTCAGTACCAGAAAATGGCAAAAAAATCCCGTTTGTTGTACGAGACCCCCTTCAATCCTCCCTTTTTTCTAATTTTAGTATTTGTTGTCATAGTGGCAACAGAAATACATCATCCGGTTCCTGAGATACAGCCTTATGACCGACAGACTTACAGACAGACGGACAGCGAAGTCTCATGAATAGAGTTTTTACCCTTTGAGTACGAACTCTCAAAAGTAGCTAAAGTAGGTAGTTCTTCCGAAAGTAAACTTCGGAAAAAAGTGTAACAAATCAATATATGATTTTAAACTAACATGGTCATTACAATACACTATAGAACTGTTAACGGGAAATATCGGAAACTCGATAAAACAGTACATGGTAAATATCCCGTTAACAGTTCTATAGTAACAAATCAAGTTTGCTAAATGAACCAATGAACAAAGAGTTTCAATATCTGCCTTTTAATTTAAGACTGGAGATGGAAATTCGTCAAAGGTACTGTTTTAACTGTGTAATTTTTTAAGTTCATCCATTTGAACAATGCTCTAATATCAACCATACGGTGCCCTTTCATCTGACTGTGGCTGGGAGTCCTGGGTACGCTCTCGGAAGTATAACCTCAGGACACTGATTCTCGACCTCGAATTGAATAAGTGGATGGAATTTTTTCGAGAAAAGTCATCTGTCTCATTGTTTTGCCGTTTCTAAATATGAGATGTATCACCCGTAAATTTTCTGATCCGCATTCATGTCGTATGAACGGAGAATCAGCGTCCAGCGCTCCCGATACAAGGCAAACGAAACGTTATATTTATGGTGCAGCGTAAAAATACAGAGGCCTGTTTATGAAAATGTTTATGAAAACATTTTCAATATTTAGACGTGTAAAATTATCATAGAACCATTCCCAAATTTAAGATGAATGCATTTTATGACTTAAAATTTTATCGACACTTACGAAAATAAAAGAAAATAATGCCAATATTATAAAGAAAAGGTATACCTATAATTTGCCTTTTTTTTTCAATTTTAAAAGTTTGAGTATTTACTTATTACAAGAAAGAAAAAGAAATTTATTTCACATAGGCATATACAGATGCTCTTGTAAAACGTCCAGAATATAAATCAAAATTTCTACCACCAGTTCACAACGCGACCCACCTGAGAAGAACTGGCAAGAAACTCAGCGGGTTATTCTTTTTAGTGCTCTATTTACAAAATGAATCTAAAAAAAAACAACTAAAATAAGCTATAAAGTACTACATTTCCTTAAATTGCCTTAATAGAAAACACATGTGCTGCAAGCACACGTGTTTTCTACGGTCAAGGTTGTAAGCCCTGTCAACGGCCTTAAAAAAGAATAGTGCATCGCACACGTTCTACAAATTGCGCCAACCTCGCCGACTGTCACAAGCAGAGTTAAAAAGAGTATAGAGGGTTCCGCACTTTAACAAAAAAGGAGGCTCGTTTCTCCTATTAGTCTCATCTCGGAGCTTAATCCTAGCTTACAGGCTCTCCGGACTCTATTTTATAGAGTAAAGTAAATTAAAGACGTTTTTGTGTGTCTCTACACATAAGGCTGTGTTCTAGGACGTCCGAAAACGTTTGAAAAATGCAAATAGTATTTTAATTAAACATTTTTCCAGATGTTATTATTTTCATAGTATCTAATTAAAACTGCATTTCATCCGCAGTAGCTTGCAAAAAAAGTAAGTGACACGAAATCCTAAAAAGTACCAAAAATTTTTACTACGTTCCTAAAATCAAACAACCTTAACGTAACCCTTACAATACTGTTATTTTTATTTTTATGGAAGCATAACATTTTAGTAATAGATATATTTGCAACTTTAAATACACAGTGTAAGGCGGGAAGGGTATGTATGGGTATGAAACAAAAAAACAAATCTTTCCTCTTTATAATATTAGTATAGATATCTGCATCAAGAAAGTCCTTGCTTAAAGTTTATTGACCGGATTTCGTACGCTATACTTAATTCAATATAGTGGCAACCCTAAAAAGTATGGACATAAATCCAAGACTAGGATTTACATCCCGATGGCCGGGCAATGAAATTAGCATAACAGCGCGGGTGACGACCGCGGGCGCAATTAGTGTCGGCTACTAGACGTGTCGTTATCATTCTTTGCTTTTTGAAATCTTCAGTAAATAAGTATAGGATTTTTATATTTTTATACCACTACGGTGGCAGACAAGCATACGGCCCACCAGAAGGACTACTGGTGGTCACCACACTCACGCTGCTGACCCTGTAAAAACCTTTTAAGACCCCTTTTGTAGACTCGTATACTGAAGGCGTTTGGGAAAACCGAGGCAGGGAGATCATTCCACAATCTAAACGTGCGCGGAAGAAAGCCCCTATAGGATCTAACCGTGCTTGAACGCTCTGGGCGTAAAGTGTGAGGATGAACACCCTGCCTGTGGCGACCGGTTTATGATTTCCAAAATTACGCCACCCGCCTTAAAGAAGTTCATAGCGGCATCTAGATTTTGGTTGACAAACTCATCAACACCCGGCCATAAGTACTGACGATAAAACATTGTAAGTAAATTTTAAAGAAAGAGTCGATGCTGAATTAGAATACACAAAATTTTTGTCTAATCTCACATAAACTGACATCGTTTCACCCATTAGGCAATGAATGACGTAAAATTACTTCAATTTAAATACTTTCGCAATTATCAATCAGTTAGCTAAAGAAAACTCCGTCAGAAAAATACTTTCAAAAGATATTTTAAAGCAAACGCTTAATTGGCAATTAGGATCAATTTTTACCAAAATGCTGAAATTTTAAATATGAAAGGCAGACGCTGTAGCGATTATACGAGCTGTCTCAAGTGTGTCTTGAATTTAATTCAGTCTTAAAAAGATAAAATTTCAATAAGCAAGCCATTGCGGGATTAATACTTTTTATTAATTCTCAAATTCCAAAAATACCGTAACTACATTTGATGAAAATATTTATCAATACATTACCATATCATACAGTAGGTACGTTTGATAAAAAGTGTACCTTTCTAGCTATGCGTTTTGAACCCCGTAACGCCCATTTACAATAATGTATAGAAAAACGCTAAATTTCTTCATATTTATTACACTTGGGTAGTAACATGATATACCATAGTTCAGGTTACGTCAACACAATGTCACTTACGAGTGGCTAAAAAATTTTTACAATCAAAATTTGATAATTTCATATTTCTTCTTTCAAAACAAGTAACTCTACATCAAGTCAAATAATGAGCATATTTGTTTGAGTTAAAATATTTGAACAAAAGTTAGATGTTGGTGTACCTACGTACGTTTAGTGAAGGGCTGCTAACCGCACGAAATTGATTTCAAACTTCAACAAAGCGGTTTGATTCACGACGACCCTTCTAGTCAAAAGAGTCACTGACAGGTTAAAAGATTCATTTGTTTGTATAATCATTTATCCAACACCATATTTTTCATACATACATGTAATTGTTATGGTCACCACTTTATCCCCGAAGCGAATATCACCTTTTCAGATTTTTTCCCAAGTAATAAGTGGTGAGCCGTATTGCCGTGTTGAGATAAACAGGCGCAGGTTGTGATTGCCTGCTGTTGTCGTTTTACAATATAGATGGTCACCCATCCAAGGACTGGCCATAGTGAAAGTTGCTTACTGCAGTGATCGTTTACAGAACACTAAGTCCGCGGGGACACGAGCGCTTTTTTTACATGTTGTAATCCTCATCAATACTCAGTCGGAGTCCTACCGGCTAAAGCCACACGGTGTCGTTGGCCTACGGCCGGGAGCCCCGGGTAAGTCCTCGCAAGGATAGCCCCAGGGCCCCGACACACACTTCTCCTCCTCTCCTCGTAGATTTTCAGTTTCATCTCGCTTCATTTTCTCATGTAATTTCACTTCCTTGGGTTTTGTGAAATTTCTTTCTTCTGCCGCTATAACGACTAACTCACTATGTAAACTAAACAACTAAAAAACCGGCCAAGTGTGAGTCGGACTCGCCCATGAAGGGTTCCCCGTAGCAGAAGTACCATAATATAAAATTTCGCTGTGGTAGTGATTATTCTAGGCAAAAAGTGCGGTTTATGACGTTTAAAAAAAACTACTTGCCTACTAGATCTCGTTCAAACCAATTTTCTTTTAGATTTATCATTCTCTTATATAGTTTAGAAGTTAGATGGGGGGAGAGGACACATTTTTTGCACTTTGGAAGTGTCTCTTGCTCAAACAATTCAGTTTAGAAAATAATTATGTTAGAAACCTCAATAGCATTTTTGAAGACCACTCCACACGAATGGGTTTGATTAAAAAAAACAATTGTGTTTCAGTTCTGAGTATGGGGACTGGGGTTTTTAACTTGAGGAAAATCCTACATGGATGCTATGCCGGACTCCTACCGATTAAAAACCACACGTATCCTGCCTAACAGCCAAAGATATTATGAACTATTTCTAGGCACTTAGTATAACAAGTGCAAACTGTCGCTACCGCTGTCGCGTTTGTCCGAGAGTCGCTTAATGAAAGCGTTCGAGCAAGATTGATGACGTTTCATCTCGAGAGTCTATCTGAGACTAATTTGTTCCGATGAGGTAATGAGCAAACGATCGACTAAAATGGACGGACGCTTTTTGCGATTCTCTGAGATATTACTTGGCCATCATTTATTTCTTTTATTAAAATAATTTGAGCTCTATTTTTGATGGGACTATGTAAAGAAAGAAAGAAAAAGAAAGAAAAAACGTTTATTTGGTGCAAGTAGGACACATAAATTGCTCAAGACTGAAAATAAAAATAAAACAAAAATGCTTTTATTGTGTGCCTCACGATTGCACCAAAAGGGTGTACAGTTCAGCATGTGCCAGGCGGACCTTGGCGCTGATTTTCAACTGGAACCCGTGTGTTGTCTGTAATTTGTGTATATTTATGTTAATGTGTGAATGTAGTAAATGTGGATGTGTAGTAAATACGTATTATTATTAGGCGTTGTAGATATATACGTATATACTTAAATAGATAAAAATACTTATAGGTACATAAATTATTATTTATTTAAAAAAAAATAATTTTAAAAATACATCAATACATATAATAGAATCGTAACTGGTTTTAAATAAATATTGAGGTAATTATTTTTTTTGCTCCATTCAGTACCAATTCCAATAAATACTGTATTTTGATAAATTGCGAAGTTACCCGTTCAATTTGAAATACACATATTATACCAACTTAATCATACAATAATTCAATACATAGAATACATCAAAATTCGTTAATTCATTATGTATATTCACAGTGTGCAATGGATAGATAAATTGGGACCAAAGTACTTTAGAGGACGTTCGAAGCTTTGAGAAATTTGGATTTAGATGTTTTATTGGGATACGAAGAACCTGTGGCATAATATTGTTTATATTTAGATACTTACTCTGTGTACTTGATATTCAACATCTACCAGATCAATGAAGACAAAATACGAAGAAAAAACAATTCACTAAGACAAGGTTCATGAAAACTTACAACTGAAAAAGTTGTGTTGGCGTAATTATCATGAGCAACTTCGTAATTTAAGGTGCAATATTTTTACATTAATTATAATTTAAACGTGTGGAAATTTCATAGGCATGCCATGCCAGACTCCACTCGACTAAAGCCACACGGCCTATCAGACAATCTCCAAAAGCTCTATGCCACTCCTCGGAAGGATGTCCAGAGACCCGCTGACCGTCGAAATTCGACAGTATTTCGTTAAAAATGGCTTTACGCATTCTTGTCCAAAGTCTTAAGTTCCTAAACACAAAACTCCACCACTCTTTGATAAAACACTCTGGTCACAAAATATATTCGTTGCATATTTAGGGAAATGTGAAAAAAATCAAGGATTTGCGGCGTATCCCGGGTAGTCCGCAGTCCGGTCACGTGGCGCGTCGCCGCGAACTATTCGTTGTTTGATCCCGGTATTAGGTCTCAACTGGATGTGAGCGACGAGCGGGGCGACGGCGATTGCTGCGAGAGCGCGGGCGCGGCCCACGAGCACAAGAGAATGTTGCGTTCACATTTGTAATTATCAACGAACCGTGCAAGGTTTTTTGGTTTAACGTGAGGAAAATCCTACATGGATGCTATTTATGCCTCCTACCGACAAAAAACCACACGTTTCCTACTTAAAAGCCCACGGTTGGGAGCCCCGAGTAAGCCTTCGGAAGGATACCGCAGAACTCTAAAAAGAAACTGTCCGGGCCCAAATTTGTACATGGGTCTTCTCGTATCAGTTACCTAATTTATACCTCCAGACCAACCGCGCTTGAACCGTGCAGGCTGTCATCGTGTCAAAGAAGTAACTCGAGCCGCAGTTTTCAACGGTACCGATACAAGAGTATGTAGTACGGTAATGAAAAAATGTGCCGTAAAAAAATTACAATTGTGGACGCAGCATAAGGCGGCAGTGCGCTAGCAATCAAGCGAAACGCGCTCGATGCGTTTGTTGTCGTTTGTTTTCAGTGGCCTACTCTGTAGTACTCGAAGACCACGCTCTAGCCGCACTCGCCGTGCGTCACCCCGCTCGACGCTCACATTCAGTCTGAGCCCTTCGTTGTTTGATCCCGGCATTACAGGCGTCGCGACTCTGGTGTGTTTTATAAAGTCTGTTATTGTTGAGGACGGTTTATGGCATATTACAAGTATTTCATGAACGTATATAGGGCAATTGTGAAAATATAACAACTTTGTGATATCATTTAGTTTTAAAAACCAACGATTCAGAGCCAGACTATTGTTTCCGACCCCTTAAATCATGTTTAGGTACATGTGTATCTCGTCGACGCTAAACATGTTTAGCCAATGAATGTTAAATCACATTTTAAGTCCTAAAGTTGGCTGTGATAATTAACGTTTTAACACTACACTGACAATAAATAAATTGACAGCGAGGGCGAAAGATCGCAGTGAATGAGGATGCTAACGCATCATCTTGAACAGATCGGGGGAATGAACGATGTTTGTCGAGGATACACACCCCTTTTTATCCCACTCTCTAATAAAATCTAATGAGAAGCACTTTGTAATATTACCAAATAACTGTTTAATATTGTTTGCATCTGTCTTCCCACTTTCAGGAGTGACAGTAAGTTTACGAACAGTATGGGGTTTTTCAAAAGGGATCTTAGAAGGTTCTTGCAGGGTCGGCAGCGCGAGTGAAGCAAGCGTAATAGGCTAAGGTGACCACAGTTCATCAGGTGGACATGAGACTTGTCTGCCGCCTTAGTGGTACAAAAAAGAACGATTCCACTCGTAGTACCTACTTCTTTAATTTTAGTCAAATCTTATTACTTACATAGATATTTATTTCTAATGTACGTGTGTTCGTGAGCCTAAAAGGCTGAACCGCAACGCAATGAGAAATCGGTGGCGAAATGCCAACATTTCATGTTGATACACATCTATTATAACAAACTATGTTTACGAGCGATGGCGATGGGTTGGAATGGCGGTAATACGAGCGCACACACATTTAGGGGATGATCTGGACGAAGTGTAAACAGTTGATAATGACGGGCTCAGATAGAGGGGCTCGTCTCCAGGGAATGATGTACCGCTTGTAGACAATGGGGATATAATCTGAACTCAGTTACCACTACTTCAATGTTTAGGTTACTTTCGGAAAACTTTTGTTTAGTCGACTACACAGAAAGATTTGAGAGTTAGGCTTTTTGTTAGAAAGAATAATAATAACGCATAGCGGCTCTCTTTCCCGTAACTTTGATTGTGAAATGAAGTTTCTGCTTGCCCCCTATTACGTAAAGCCAACCAAACTACTGACTAAGTGTGGGTGTATAACGTAAAGCCAACAAAACTAGTAACAAAGTGTAGGTGTATAAATCAACTCTGCCTACTTCTTCGAGGGCGAAGCGTGATCATAACGAGTGTGTATGTACACAGTTTAAGAAAGGATAAGCCAACGTAGGCTACCATCGATAACTTGACACCAGAATAAAATAAAAAAAAACTAGTCAAATGCGAGTCGAACTCGCGTAAGGAGGGTTCCGTACCAATAATTTAGCAAAAAAATTATACGTTTCTTGTATTAAACAAATATGAAATGTGTTTTTTGTACTTCATAATTTTTTGTATTATAAAATACTAAAAACACGAAAAGAAGTTATATGTATTTTTTGTATTTCTTGATAATTATAAAGCGGCAACAGAAATAAATAATCTGTTAAATTTCACCTGTCTAGCCATCATGGCTCTAGAGATAACAGCCGGACAGCAAAATCTCAGTAATGCAGTCCCTTTTTAAGGTTACGTAGCCAAATGGCAAAAACGGAACCCTTACAGATTCGTCATGTCTGTCTGTCTGTCTGTCCGTCTGTCTGTCCGTCCGTGTGTCACAGCCACTTTTCTCCGAAACTATAAGGTCTATGCTTTTGAAACTTAGTAACTAGATGTATTCAGTGAACCGCATTAAGATTCTTATATAAAACTAGAAAAAAAGCAGTAAATTTTGGGGGTCCCCATACTCAGAACTGAAACTTAATTTTTTTTTTTCATCAAGCTCATACGTGTGGGGTACCTATCTATAGATAGGTCTTTAAAAATGCTATTGAGGTTCCTAAAATCACTTTTTTCTAAAGTGAATAGTTTGAGCAAGAGACACTTTCAAAGTGGAAAAATGTGTGCCCCCCCCCCCCCCTTTAACTTCTAAACTAACATATAATAATACATAATGGTCACGCCTTTATCCCCGAAGGGGTAGGCAGAGGCATATTATATGCCCACATTTCACCTTCTTTTTATAATTTGTCCCACGTAATAGGTGGTGAGCCGTATTGCCGTGTTTAAATGGACAGGCGCAGGTTGTGACTGCCTGCTGTTGAAATAAAGTCTTCAACTTGACTTAACGACTGCCATTTTACTGGCAACCGGGACCAACGGCTTATCGTGCCTTCCGAAGCACGGAAACGCTCAAATAAATGTCACAAAGTGATCACATGGATGGTCACCCATCCATGGACCGGCCATAGTGAAAGTTGCTTACTGCAGTGATCGTTAACAGAACACTGAGTCCGCGGGGCCACGAGCGCTTCTAAACTAAGAGAATGATAAATCTAAAAAAAATATATGATGTACATTGCTATAAAAACTACCAACGAAAATTGATTTGACCGAGATAGAGCTGGTAGTTTTTTTTTAATACGTCATAAACCGCAATTTTCGGTTACAATAATCACTACCACTGCGAACGTGTTAAAACATCAATCAAAGTTACAACGAACTATAAGAACTTTTCTATTATGTTACTTGCTGCAACGAAACCCTTCATGGGCGAGTCCAACTCGCACTTGGCCGGTTTTTACCCTTTGTCGGTACGGAACCCTGGAGTGAAATCGACATTTTCCTTTGACAAATGGTTCGTCACAACTCTAATGTGTCAATGTGTTCGCCCCCCCCCCCCCCCCGGCCGTCTCCGTGAGGAGTGTCACATGTCACTCAATGCCCACAGGAATGTTATAAATTACAGGTTTCCTACACCCTGCACTGTCATGTTTGTAACAAAACTGAACGATACATTTTGTTGAATATACGATTGATGTGGGACTGAAGAAGTTATCCGAAATCTAGTTATATAAAAGAAAGTCGTGTTAGTTACACTATTTATAACTTAAAATGAATGACTGCCTCTGGTAGTGATACCGCCTGCGGCGCTGGAGGTCGTGGGTTCGATTCCCACCGGAGACAAATATTTGTGTGACCCATAAATATTTGTCTCAAGAGTCTGGGTGTTTCTATGTAAAATATGTATGTATTTAAAAGTATATAAGTATTAATATCCGTGGTCTGATACCCATAACACAAGCAGGTTATTCCTAGCTTACTTTGGGATCAGACAGCGTTGTGTGAGATGTCCGTGAATATTTATTTATTTATTATTTAAAAAAAACGGCTGTACCAATTTGGTTAAAACTTAGTGGGGAGGTAGCTTAGAACCAGGAGACGGACATAGGATACTTGTTATCCCGTTTCAGAACGCTTTTTTTGGTCACTCAGAGTAAATGCGACGGGCACGGGTGATTTGCTCTCTCTTATGTGACGCAAACGAAGTTGCGCGGGTCAGCTAGTTAATGAGAAAAAAATTGTGAGTGTTAAAAAGAAAACGGCAAACTTCAGTTTGCCGTTTTCTTTTTAACACTCACAATTTTTTGCAAAACAGGAAACGGGAAACGAGAAACAGGATAACAAAAATTAAAAATTGAAAATTGGGCGATTCCTCCTTAATTTTTAGGCTAGCCTCTGTTAGAACGGGATCCATATGTGTATAGCACATGGACCTCTTGGACGATGGTAGAAACTTTGATTATATAAAGTCTATAAGAGTATGTAGGATTGAGTGGTGTCAGGTGGCACGTTGCTACATTCCGATGTAACCATCACTTTGTAGGTAGTTCGGCGAGGAAACCAGGAATCGTGGTATAAAGAAATAATGCGTGGTTTAGTTAACACTCATTTAGTCAATCGTATAACTAAAGGTGCTCCCTCACCGGGAGCATTCGCGCATAATGTAACGTTACGAGTCGAGAATTACAGCCGGTGAGGGAGGTGAACCGAGCATTGCAATGCGCGCCTTGTAATGATACAAGACGAGGTTACACCAGTGAGGGAGGCGAATCGAGCATTACAATGCGCGCCTTGTAATGATACAATGTGTATCGTTTTGATACAACTCGTAACATTTATAGATTCGACTCGAGCATTACGTTACGATGCTACCTCCCTGACCGACACGAGCATTCGCGTGTAATGTAACATTTATTATAGACTAGCTGATGCCCGCAGCTTCGCCTGCGTAAAATTTGTTCTCTTTTCCGCGTCTCATTGGAACTTATTCCTGGGATAAAACTTGTATCATTTCAGACTATAATCTATCTCTGTAGGTGATTACATGATAATTTTGCAATCCAATATGGCCGCCGCGCCGAAATCACAAAATTTCATGATGGGTATCGTTTAAGGGGTTTTTTAGTATGCTGAATACGAATTTCGGGTTAATTTAGAGATCCAATATGGCCGCCGCGCCGTTATCACAAAATTTCATGATGGGTATCGTTTAAGGGGTTTTTTAGTATGCTGAATACGAATTTCGGGTTAATTTAGAGATCCAATATGGCTGTCGCGCCGTTATCACAAAATTTCATGATGGGTATCGTTTAAGGGGTTTTTTGGTAGGCTGAGTACGAATTTAAGGTCGATTTTGCAATCCAAGATGGCCGCCGCGCCACCGTTGTAAAATTTCATGTTGGATACCGTATAAGGGGTTTTTTGGTATGCTGAGTACGAATTTCGGGTTAATTTAGAGATCCAATATGGCCGCCGCGCCGTTATCACAAAATTTCATGATGGGTATCGTTTAAGGGGTTTTTTGGTAGGCTGAGTACGAATTTAAGGTCAACTTTGCAATCCAAGATGGCCGCCGCGCCACCGTTGTAAAATTTCATGTTGGATACCGTATAAGGGGTCTTTTGGTATGCTGAGTACGAATTTCGGGTTAATTTAGAGAACCAATATGGCCGCCGCGCCGTTATCACAAAATGTCATGATGGGTATCATTTAAGGGGTTTTTTAGTATGCTGATTCCGAATTTCGGGTTAATTTAGAGATCCAATATGGCCGCCACGCCGTTATCACAAAATTTCATAATGGGTATCGTTTAAGGGGTTTTTTGGTAGGCTGAGTACGAATTTAAGGTCAATTTTGCAATCCAAGAGGGCCGCCGCGCCACCGTTGTAAAATTTCATGTTGGATACCGTATAAGGGGTTTTTAGATATGCTGAGTACGAATTTCGGGTAAATTTAGAGATCCAAAATGGCCGCCGCGCCGTTATCACAAAATTTCATGATGGGTATCGTTTAAGGGGTTTTTTGGTATGCCGAGTACGAATTTCGGGTTAATTTAGAGAACCAATATGGCCGCCGCGCCGTTGTCACAAAATGTCATGATGGGTATCGTTTAAGGGGTTTTTTAGTATGCTGAATACGAATTTCGGGTTTATTTAGAGAACCAATATGGCCGCCGCGCCGTAATCACAAAATGTCATGATGGGTATCGTTTAAGGGGTTTTTTGGTAGGCTGAGTACGAATTTAAGGTCAATTTTGCAATCCAAGATGGCCGCCGCGCCACCGTTGTAAAATTTCATGTTAGATACCGTATAAGGGGTTTTTAGGTATGCTGAGCAAGAATTTCGGGTTAATTTATAGAACCAATATGGCCGCCGCGCCGTTATCACAAAATTTCATGATGGGTATCGTTTAAGGGGTTTTTTGGTATGCCGAGTACGAATTTCGGGTTAATTTAGAGAACCAATATGGCCGCCGCGCCGTTATCACAAAATTTCATGATGGGTATCGTTTAAGGGGTTTTTTAGTATGCTGAATACGAATTTCGGGTTAATTTAGAGATTCAATATGGCCGCCGTGCCGTTATCACAAAATTTCATGATGCATATCGTTTAAGGGGGTTCTTGGTCAGCTGAGTACGAAAAAACCCCTTATACGGTATCCAACATGAAATTTTACAACGGTGGTGCGGCGGCCATTTTTGGTTGCAAAATTAACCCGAAATTCGTCCTCAGCATACCCAAAAACCCCTTAAACGATACCCATCACGAAATTTTGTGATTTTGGCGCGGCGACCATATTGGATCTCTAAATTAACCCGATATTCGTACTCAGCATACCAAAAAACCCCTTAAACGATACCCATCATGAAATTTTGTGATTTCGGCGCGGCGACCATATTGGATTTCTAAATTAACCCGAAATTCGTACTCAGCATACCAAAAAACCCCTTAAACGATAACCATCATGAAATTTCGTGATAGTGGCGCGGCGGCCATTTAAGATTGCAAAATTATCATATATTTCGTACTCAGCATACCAAAAAACCCCATTAACGATACCCATCACGAAATTTTGTGATTTTGGCGGGGCGACCATATTGGATCTCTAAATTAACCCGATATTCGTACTCAGCATACCAAAAAAACCCCTTAAACGATACCCATCATGAAATTTTGTGATTTCGGCGCGGCGACCATTTTAGATTTCTAAATTAACCCGAAATTCGTACTCAGCATACCAAAAAACCCCTTAAACGATAACCATCATGAAATTTTGTGATAGTGGCGCGGCGGCCATTTTGGATTGCAAAATTATCATATATTTCGTACTCAGCATACCAAAAAACCCCTTTAACGATACCCATCATAAAATTTTGTGATTTTGGGGCGGCGGCCATATTGGATCTCTAAATTAACCCGAAATTCGTACTCAGCATACCAAAAAAACCCTTCAACGATACCCTTTTGTGATTTCGGCGCGGCGGCCATGTTGGATTTCTAAATTAACCCGAAATTCGTACTCAGCATACCAAAAAACCCCTTAAACGATACCCATCATGAAATTTTGTGTTAGTGGCGCGGCGGCCATTTTGGATTGCAAAATTATCATAAATTTCGTACTCAGCATACCAAAAAACCCCTTTAACGATACCCATCATGAAATTTTGTAATTTTTGGGGCGGCGGCCATATTGGATCTCTAAATTAACCTGAAATTCGTACTCAGCATACCAAAAAACCCCTTTAACGATACCCATCATGAAATTTTGTGATTTTGGGGCGGCGGCCATATTGGATCTCTAAATTAACCTGAAATTCGTACTCAGCATACCAAAAAACCCCTTAAACGATACCCATCATGAAATTGTGTGATTTCGGCGCGGCGACCATATTGGATTTCTAAATTAACCCGAAATTCGTACTCAGCATACCAAAAAACCCCTTAAACGATACCCATCATGAAATTTTGTGATAGTGGCGCGGAGGCCATTTTGGATTGCAAAATTATCATAAATTTCGTACTCAGCATACCAAAAAACCTCTTTAACGATACCTATCATGAAATTTTGTGATTTTGGGGCGGCGGCCATATTGGATCTCTAAATTAACCCGAAATTCGTACTCAGCATACCAAAAAACCCCTTAAACGATACCCATCATGAAATTTTGTGATTGGGGCGCGGCGGCCATTTTGGATTGCAAAATTATCATAAATTTCGTACTCAGCATACCAAAAAACCCCTTTAACGATACCCATCATGAAATTTTGTGATTTCGGCGCGGCGGCCATATTGGATCTCTAAATTAACCCGAAATTCGTACTCGGCGTACCAAAAACCCCCATAAACGATACCCATCATGAAATTTTGTGATTTCGGCGCGGCGGCCATATTGGATTGCAAAATTATCATGTAATCACCTACAGAGATAGATTATAGTCTGAAATGATACAAGTTTTATCCCGGGAATAAGTTCCCATGAGACGCGGAAAAGAGAACAAAATTTCACGCAGGCGAAGCTGCGGGCATCAGCCTAGTCTATAATAAATGTTACATTACACGCGAATGCTCGTGTCGGTCAGGGAGGTAGCATCGTAACGTAATGCTCGAGTCGAATCTATAAATGTTACATTACACGCGAATGCTCGAGTCAGTCAGGGAGGTAGCATCGTAACGTAATGCTCGAGTCGAATCTATAAATGTTACATTACACGCGAACGCTCGTCGGTCAGGGAGGTAGCATCGTAACGCAATGCTCGAGTCGAATCTAATTTGTTACATTACAGGCAAATGCTCCCGGTGAGGGAGCACCTTAACACTAAACACAAAGAACCTCCTAGGACTAACTAAATCTACACTGTTATAACATTCCACCAGAGCACGTGGGCGCGTGCGCACCGGTCGATCGTTGCACCAATAATGCTCGAGACTCGACTGACGACGTCCTGATATGTCGTGCGTGGCCGCCCCTCCAGCGCTCGGTGTTATGTCACCTGTCAATGTCACTTGTCATTAGGATCACATTTGAAGTGTGCCGTCACGGCCAGCCCTGACTATCGCACGTCCTCGGGCGAAACACCTGTAGAAATTTAAGAATGCGTTAATGATCGCTCGTCCATTCCTGACAGAAATTGTGAACTTAACTTCCTTTCCCAATAAGCCGGGCGTACTAAGCCCTTTAAACCAAATAGTACTTGAAACGGGTTGAGGCATCCGAGGCCTCTTAAACTAGCTAGCGCAACACACAGACATGGCTCAGGCATACAAGGCCTTCCCAACCAGTCCAACCTTCAACAAAGACGTGGCCCAGGCGTACGTACCACTTTTATTTAGTCTAAGTAGACGTGGCCTGGGTATACGCAGCCTCTTCAACCAGCCCTACTAACATAGACGTGGCTCGGGCGCACGTACACATTTCAAGCGTACGCGGCCTCTTTAACCAGTCCGACCAACACAGACGTGGCCCGGGCGCACGTACACATTTCAAGCGTAAGCGGCCCCTTCAACCAGTCCGACCAACACAGACGTGGCCCGGGCGCACGTACACATTTCAAGCGTACGCGGCCCCTTCAACCAGTCCGACCAACACAGACGTGGCCCGGGCGCACGTACACATTACAAGCGTACGCGGCCCCTTCAACCAGTCCGACCAACACAGACGTGGCCCGGGCGCACGTACACATTTCAAGCGTACGTGGCCCCTTCAACCAGTCCGACCAACACAGACGTGGCCTGGGCGCACGTACACATTTCAAGCGTACGCGGCCCCTTCAACCAGTCCAACCAACACAGACGTGGCCCAGGCGCACGTAACCTTTTCAACCAGTCCAACCAGACGTGGTCTAGGCTTACGCGGCCTCTCCAACCAGTCTGACCAACAAAGACGTGGCCCAGGCGCACGTATCCTTTTGAACCAGCCTAAACAGACGTGGCTCAGGCATACGTGACCTCTTCAACCAGTCTTCCCCATAACAAAAGCGTGACTTTGTATAGCGGCAGAGGTTCATACATAAATCGACTCACGAATCTGTAGAACGTGAAAGAGGCACACAAAGGTCGCAAATCCTGGCGATTCGCTTCAGAAAGAAAAGGAACAGTCTCACCGGATGACGTCAGCAGTGCACCTCCAGCTGTGATGTTAGTTCTGCGACACGGTCATCACGACGACTCACACGTCCTCGTGTGAAGCATCGCAAACATTTACAGCATCTGAAACAACAGTTTATCCAAAGTACAGAATCTTTTGCTCGACCTTCCTGACCGAAGAGTCGAGCATCAGCTAAATAAACTCGACATATTAAGTCGGCATTATTTTATTCTAAACAGTTCGCAACGCTTATTAAATCTGATCACAATACATACAAACACATACACACAGTCACGCTCAGGCAGCTCTATAGGCAGAGGCACAGTATACGCCCACATTTCACCTTATGGTTTTATGTCCCACGCAATAGGTGGTGAGCCTATTGCTGTGTTTCTGCTATTTTTTTACTCTTGATTATTTTGATCTCTTGAGTATTGCTGATCACAATAGGTACTCAATTAAATCGAAATCGGCGAGTTCAGTATGCAATACTCTTAACTCAACCTAAAGCCTCCATCCGGCCGGGTAGTGGGACTTCCATCCTGTACCCACTTCAGATAATGGTATGAATTGAACCAGAAAATGCCTACCTTCGGCACTTTTTTTTTACACCACTAAGGTGGCAGACAAGGACCGGTGGTCACCGCAGCACACGAACGCTTGCAACACCAGAGGCGCCACCACTACCGTGCTGCCGACCCTGTAAAAACCTTCAAAGACCCCTTTCAAAGAACCCTATGCTGTAGGCTTTTCCTTACGGCTTGACGACGTAGGTCACTATAAAGACCCATGGCTAGCATGAATCTGCGCGCGGCCAGAGTAATTCGCATACTACACTCACTCACTCACGTGAAGGTCTTACTCCTTCATCATCATTTGTCAGGTAAGTCTTTAAAGAATCTACTCACATGAAGGTCTAACCCCTTCGTCATCTCAACGACCTACTTAATGGAAAAAGAAAAGGACTACGTGACCTGTAATTTGCAAGGTCCATCCTCGTAGCACCTCGATCTTCATAACTACCCAGCAGCTCGATGAGGATACGCCTCCCGTAGCTCCGGCACAACATAATCTGCTAGTGACCGCGCCGCCCGTGCCGCACGCTGTTAGTTTTCACACCAGCAGTGCTCGCGCAAGCCGCTGTCGACCCGCGCTCTGCTTCTTCGCTGCGCTGGCGATGGAGCACCCACAGCGGCCACAGCGCAACCGTTCACGAAGAAGTTACATGAAAATTAACAAAATTTAGAGTTAAAGTACACCGGTAACAAGTTACTGTACATGTCTTCCGCCAAAACGTTATGAGGGATGACATAATATTGGTTCCATTCCCTGAATAGATTATTTTTTGCCCATAAGCGGCGGTTGCTCATACCTACATTTCATTATTTATAACCAATATTTTGAGGAAAGATTATGTCACATTGGAATAATCAAACCATTCGAACTTGTATCACTCCTGGTCAACAAAACACTCATTGGGCAACCATTAAACCATCTTGTAGCCGGTACCGTCAGTTACAACTAAAATCACTGGTCTGATAATTACACTAAGAAATTACGATCAGATAACACAGGAGTCATAACTTGTAAGCGAATTTTATTCACAGCTTGTAATCTATCAAAATTTAAACCTCACAATCTTACCTATTAAAAGTTCTAAGGGACTAGCCTGCGTGACCTAATTCATGGTGCAATTGAGAGAGAGCTGTACGTTTGAACAGAGCATCCCGTCACGAGCGACTACTTAGTTCCATATATGTTCATACATGGAGTTCATCTTCAGTATCTCGGATTCTCTCTTCCTGGTTGTAGGCTTTCGAATTACATGTTGCTATTAAATAAAGCTTGATAATAACGGACTCACAAAATTCCTTGAAGTCTCTGCTGGCGGAGTACCGTCCTTGATCGCCAATCATGTAGATAAGCATGCCGAATAACGAACACTATAATTCAGTGTCTTATACTGCTGCTTATATCGATGCTAAGTGTAGGATGAAATGATGCGTACTTAGTACCTGGTATAATGACAGCCATTTCATCGACAACCAGGACCTTACCGCTAACCTCCGAAGCCCGAAAGTGCTTGTACATGAAAGAGTCACAAAGTGGTTACCCATCCAAGGACTGCCACAGTAAAAGCTGCTTACGACAAAATGATTTTACAGAACACCAAGACCGCAGGACTACAAGCGCTTCTATTGAACTGATAACTTCCTTTTGGTTGTTCATACACTAAGTTTTCTGGTCGCATCAATGTGTGTGGTGTGTCAGGGTAGTGCCACCCTGGTATTGGTGTTCGTTTTAACCTGTACTTTACCTGATAAATGATATCGCACGACTGTCTGTAAATTTATTTAAATTTTCTTATAACCCTCGGCATGTTCTTGAAGCAATAAAGTTCATAAGCGTGAACGCAGTAACCTCTCGTGGACATCGTTGATGACAGAACATCAGAACGATCTAAGGACCATTTGCAAACAAAGAGTTTTACCAAATCGCTAGATTTCCGGTGTAGCACATCTGATCCTGGCCCTTTGGGTCCTGAGTGATCCCCGAGGAAGCTTTCCATTATTCAGGTAGGATACGAGTTTTAAGAGCTCTCCATCCTTCTGCTGTTCCGCAATCAGCTGTTGGTCAGCAAATTCCGCTGATTGATCAATACACTCTCTTTGCAGTACTGTAGGGGATTATTTTCTGAAAAGAAGTGTGCATGTAATATTTACTAGCCAATGCCTTCCTAACCAATTCGACATCACCATATGAAATTCAAATGAGACAAGCGGCACTATGTCCGCTTTCGCCCATGTGGACTGCATGGATGCAGTCTTTGACCACACCAAACTTGCTGTTATGCAAATGATGATAACATAATTTCCAACTGCATGAGTGAGAGCTTCGAACCTTTTCTGACGCTAAATCTAAGATTGTAGAGAGATCGACCTCCATGTAACCTTACTAATTGTTCCGAGAAGCAACAAAAAAATATAACGGTTTAGGACTGTGTGTCCTCAATCGCAGTAGTCTACACACATCCTGTCCGTACAGTCTTGTTTCATTTTAAACTACAGAATGGAGCTTGCAAATAATGATCAACTACAGCGAATTATATTGGCTCTTAAGTATGTACGAGAACCGACTGGTGTGCTCCTCCAGGGTCAAACTGCAAGGGTATCACCGATAATAAACGTGTGATTGAAGAATTCAAGTTTCTGATTTCAGTTTCCTTATAGGAGGGATGTTATTGTCTCACGTACTGGTCAATCTAATTTCTATAATGAAGGGCGCCATGTGATACGGTTGGACGTAAAATTACGTCAAATCATGATCGTTTCTAGCCAGCCTAGTGGCCTAGTAAAACAAAAAAAAGGGATTTCAAAAGTTACGCCATCAGTATCAGTGGTCAGAATTTCTACAGGCGATCTCACGAAAGTTAATCCAGTATCTGTTGCAGTCACACTATAACAAAGTCTTTAATTCTTAAATTTTACAGAAGATAGATTCTTCCACTGCCGAATATTCGGTATCAGAATAGAAATAAACATGAAACTGCTCACCAAAGTAATCCTGAAGGTGCGTGCGTACTTTCTGTGACAGAAATTACCGCGTTACTGCTGCTTCAACAGAAAATGCCATATTTCCATTTCTGTATCGCCATAAAAATGCATACTCTATCGCCACGTGGGCGACTGAGTTTCATCCCACTTCTGAGTGCCGAGTGCGAGTTTTTTTCTTATGCGTTTACGAGCAAGTTTTCGTGAATTTGTATTCATATAGAGCTGCACACATCTAGAAACATTGATTGTGTGAGTCAGTTTTGCACGTCCTTGTCGCAAGCCCCGCCCATTGTCGACACTGGGTCTCACGAGGATGATGATAATGGCACGTCATTGGTTGTTTAAAAGTTTGCCCAAGTGCGAGTTGCAATTTTGACATTTCGTTTCGTAAACTTTGGTTAACGTGATCGAATACGCTGTCACCTATAATTTCCTAGTGAAAGCACAGTGACTACGTTTACGTGTTGTTATTAAAGCTTAAATATGATTTTAAAATATGGCTGAAATGTATTTTTTCGCGTGGAGGATGCTTGCTGTTGCTACGGAATAAGATAATCGACAATATTCTATCTATCTAACACAAGGATGGAGGCAAGAGCTCGGGCTTCCTTGAATGGAGACAGTTTGGTGTTCTTTACCTACATAAAACACAAAAAATGTGCAGTTTTTATATTCAACAAGTGCCAGAAGCGTTACCTACTGTGTACCAGAATTTTAAGGGCTATGTAGGTACATTAAACACAGCCACACAATGTTTTATTGGCCTCGGGATCAAAGTTCTAATTCCTATATAAATTTCAGAAACGTGAAAGTGATTCTAATTTATATACTAATTTTTCTTTACACTTTCTATAGAATATTTTGTTGTCATACAAAATATTCTATAGAAAGTGTTAAATAAAGATCAACAAATTATGGTAAATTGTCCTTCATAATTAGCTACATAATCACCTAAATTAACTAAATGGTATCTAAATATAGTGCATGAGGCTTCATTTGCGTGAAATTATGTTCCTGCATCCCATGGGAACATATTCCAGGGATAAAAAGTAACCCAAGTGAATTGCAGACTGATCTATTCCTGTAGGTACCAGTTTGTTCAGTTGAGTGTGGTTTAATAACATACAGCACAATATTTCACATTTTAATATTAGTAGGATTGTGTATGTGTAATGGGATTCCATATTACCACCTTATTTAACTGGAAGGTGCCAGTGACTTCATCTGTGAGGAATTTTGTTCCTGTATCCCATGGGAACAAATTCCTTGGATAAAAAGTAGCTTATGTAAATTCCAGCACGGCAATACAGCTCACCACCTATAACGTGGAACAAATTCTAAAAAAGGTGAAATGTGGGCATATAATATGACTCAGCCTACCCCATCGGGATAAAGGTGTGCCCATATGTATGTGTATTCCAGACTATAATCTATTCCTATAGGTACCAGATGTCAGCCTGATCCGTTTAGCGGAGTGTGATTCAGTAATAAACGGCACAATATTTCACATTGTACCTAATATTAACAGGATTGTGTTGTGTATGTGTAGTGGGATCCCTTATTACCACTTATTTAACTAGAAGCACCTTCTAGTTAAAAACGCAGTCACCATGTTGCTTTATCTGTGTGGAATTTTGTTCCTGTGACCCATGGGAAAAGGGTTAAAAAGTAACCAATGTGTATTATTTCAGACCATATTTTTGTAGGTACCAGATCCGCTCAGCCAAGTGTGATTTAATATGTAATGGGACCCAATTACACATTCCAAGGCCCGAACCAACCTCATTTGCAAGTTGTGCACCTGCTGATCATGGAAAGGAAGGAAAAATAATTCATTGAAAAAGGCATGTAATTAAAAGTTTATTTTACACCGAACATGGATTAAATTACAAAAAGTATAGCTTAAAATATGTTCATATAAATATCTAGGTCCCTATTAATGAAAACAATTTCTCTTCAAAGAATATCTTTAAACCTGTCCACTTATGGTTCAGCCTAGTTTGTTGTCAAGTTAATATTATATTGGTGCCGGTGAGCTTGTTTTGTCATCAAGATTTCTTAGCTTGGAGATAATGCCGAGTTTCCCTGCCCTTACTCTTTTACCATTTCTATACTCTGGTCCATGGTTTAGTTGAGCCAGATGGAGATTTTAGTGGCTGGTTCCTGTGGTACCAACTGGCGTATCACCACTGTCCTCTGTAAAATAAGTAAGTAAATGAGATGACGAATTAGAGCAAAATCAAAAGAGGACAATGATTCTGACATGACATTTCTTTAATAAGTAACTTCTTAACTATATATTTATCAAAATCAAATATTATGAGGCATAATATAGACAATAATGATAAGGCTTTCATTAAACTAAGCAAGTCTTGTACTATGAGGAAGAGATATAATAGTAGGGACAGGCATTATGGTATGTCTACATTTTAGTTTCGTAGAATTTGTCCCACATAATAGGTGGCAAGCAGTATTGACATGTTAAAATGGAGCGGCTCAGGTTGTGGCTGGCTGCTATTGAATTTTTTCAAGCTACCCATAATGACTTCAACTTGGCTTAACATTCCTTCTGCAAAACGAAAACATCTGCAAATGCAAAAGTGGTCACCTCCATCCGAGGACCGGCCAGTGAAAATTGTTGACTATATTGATCATTTACAGAACGCTGAGTCCGCAGGGTCTCAAACCTTTCACTTTTGGAGGTAAATATGGTTTCTAAGAATAATAGGGCATACAACGATAGCTTTACCTTAATAATGTGCATGTTTTATAAAGTACCTAATTGAAGTTATTAGTTCTTTTCTACTTATTTGTTGATTTTCCTTTGAAATGAATGGAGATTTGGTGTTGTAATATTTTAGTTTATCATTCCGGCATGACTCAGGCTTGTTCCGAGGTTGTCTAGCTGAAATAACATACAGATATATTAAATAATCAGTTAAACTTTTATACTATTATTATTCTAAATGTTACTTTGTTGGGATGTTGGGATTTTGAATGGTTACTTAATGAGGTTGACATTTGGTAAAAAATTGATTATACCTAGTCTACAATAACACTTAAGCTACTTTTTGTTCCTAGAATATTATATTATGTTATAAATATTCCCATGGGATCCTAAACCGGGAACGACATTCAGGCGGGCATCAGCTGGTAGTACTATATTACCCCAAAACCATCAAAGAATCACTATAGTAAAGTGTGTCTTATTGACTTGAACCTCGACTACAAACCTGTCTTCTGTAGCTTCAACTCAACAACTTTTGTCAGGATAGATCAACTACGTTGTCGATGTTGTACGCATTGTTTTGTTTGTTTACTAGCTGTGTATTTTTCAACTTTCAAATGAGAAAAATAAAATAGTATGTAATGATGTAATGTTCTTTGACATTGACGTAAGGGTTTCATATCATGTTCAAAAATCGAGGCGAAGGAGTTCGAAACTATTCGGCCATGCTGCCAAAGCGCTGACAGCATGGCTTATTTTGGTACCATATAATTATAATAATGTAAACTTGAATTTATTGTCGAGTTACATTTTATCAACACTGTTCTTTTTTTTTTAACTGTAATTTTTTATGTTATTAAAATAATATTAGATAAATATATTAGATTTTTGTAATGCAGTAGAGGAAAATGTACCTATATATTATTTTTATTGCAGTGTTTTTCGTCACTGTCCCAACTGGCCTTCTCAGAAAATCAGTGTTGTTATCATGTTGACCGTGAGACAACAACAAGCTGAGAGTGGGCCATAGTATGGTGACAAGTCGACTTGAATTTTACTGTTTTTATGTTATTAGGTTTAAATTAATACCTAAAATGTCACGATTTTCTGTAAAATAAAACAATTTTTTGTTTGTTTGTTTGTTGTGTAAGTTTCAGAACACCTTTAATTAATAACCAATACACATAAACATCAAAAATACACTTGTTTTGAAAAATTAAAGTACATAGTCGCTTGGCGTAAGTGTCCCGGTAAATCCATAATACATTACTTATTGTCATTTTTTATATAGATAACATGTTAAGGGCTCGCTACCCACACGGTCAAACTGCGCTTGTCATGCACGTTAAATAATAATTATAAATATTCACGGACATTTCACACAACGCTATCTGATCCCAAAGTAAGCTAGGAATAACCTGCATGTGTTATGGGTATCAGACCACGAATATTAATACCTGTATACTTTTTTTAAATACGTACATAATTATTATACATAGAAACACACCCAGACTCCTGAGACAAACATTTATGGGTCACACAAATATTTGTCTCCGGTGGGAATCGAACTCACGACCTTCAGCGCCGCAGGTGGTATCACTACCTACTGCGCCACAGAGGCAGTCAAATATGAATGGAAGTTGCTTCAGTGTAGGTACGTGATTTCTTTGCATTTGTGTGTGCATCGACGTATATACACATGAGATTTAACGTGCTTGACAATTGCCAATTGTTCGTGCCGGGGCCCCTTAACAGTTTCCGCATTCGGTTTGCTGGTCAAGAATCAGATTCGAAATCCGTCCTATGCACTGAGTTTTTTTTTCTAGTTTTCCATCTTGGCTGCATGTAGTCTTGAACTTAGTGGACCCTCGAAAGGAAATCTCATGGATCCTGACCAACCGTGATCGCGTATGGACGTGCTCGATCACGACGTGCCACTACCTAAGGTTTGCCTTTGTTAGGACGACAGCTAGCCCAAAGTGTCGCCCTCAGCCTCATATTTATGGAGGACGGAGATCGTTTTGGGATCTCCAACGCCCTGTGTGTCTTGAAAGAACTATTTTAATAATGAATTACGAATTCATTACGGGAATGATGTATAATGGGAAGTCCTCGAACTAAAGACTTTTAGTAGTTACTAGCTGACCCTATAAAAGGAGAAGTAGGAGAGAAAGGAGAGGTATTTCTTCATCGGACTTAAAAGCAGCGTGTGAAACTGCCCTGTTTGCTTAATCATAAAAGAGCTTAAAGATTAAGTCTATTCTAAAATAATTTGGTTTACACCTTTGGCGCGGACTGAATTATTTTACAATAGCCTTAATCATTAAGCTATTTTATGACTAAGCCAACACGCCAGTTTAGATTTACCGTCACATTCAAAGGAACTCTTGAATTCTAGGTTTAGCGAAAGTTTAGGTTTCTCTAATTTCTGAGCTACAAAACCTTAATGTTGAAACTTGTGTGGAACAACGCTTAAAGTACTCCCTTTCTGATGCCATAAAAATATTTTAAATCAGACCTTGCGGTGAGAAATTACAGCTAAAAAGCTATTTTATCTTTCATCCCCTCTCCTGAAGGAACCGCGCAAAATATCAGGTTCAAAAGTATCATAGAACTTTCCTCGGATCATAAACTAAGACGGAAAACGGCTATAATAAATGTGTTCTTCCTCCTTCTGTGGGACAACTATTTTAAAATGGCTTCCATCGATGCAGCCAATGACTCCAGGAAACCCATATTTTCTGTAAAATCTACACTTACATGTTAATTTGGTAAGTATATTTATTAGAAGTAGTATTGCAAAGGGGATAAATGGCATGATTCATGAAGTACCTATAGTATAAACATAAGATAATACCTTTGACTAATTTCTTGCCTAGCTGCCACAGTAGCTGGAAACTTTATATTTACTAATAATATCATTGGACATTAGTGCTTCTGTCACTTGCTCTATATATACGCTGCACATTTTCTGGGATAAATGTTTGGCTACTCCGACTGGTTTCTGGTAGGACCCAGAGGCATAAAAAATAGAGCAGTGAGCACCTGCAAACAAAATGAGTAGGTATGTAGCAAAACGATAGGTCTATGTGCCTCGTCGTCCCCGGAACAAATAAAACAGTCTAGATTTTATACATACTTTATGTTCTAAAGACACACGTTGAGTGGATCTTAGATTCGTCAACCGCCTTAGCTCGATGCACAAAAACTTAAACGCACTCTTAGAAAGGCGGTAACGATTTCGAAATTGGTTTTTCGAGAGGTGTAATAACGGGTCGAACAAAGCTCTAGCTCTTGCCTGCCTTCTAGTGCTTGAATCTCGATCGTCTTGTGCCGTCGCAGCAGCAAGCATCCTCCACGCAAAAAAATACGGTGCTGCCATATTTTATATCAATCAATTATATGAAAGTAATAAGTATAGTAGCCACCAACTATGATTTGATCACAAAATGAACACTATTTTATTTTCTTTGAAATGAACTAGTTTCACTGTATTGTACATACTGCTCGTTCGCTCTAACTTTGCCGTTCGGCTCCATAGTAAAGTTGAATTTTTAATTAGACGAAGTAAATTGACAGCAACTAATGTCACTTCTTCTTTTAGGTTGCGTATTTTCTATGACTAAGTGACATTAGCTACTGTCAATTTACTTCGTATAATTAAAAATTCGGGTATACGCCTCTACGCCAGCGGCAAAGTTAGAGCGAACGGGTAGTACGAAAATGTTCTTTACTTTTTTTTTCTAAAAATTGTCACTATAAAACTTATGGGCTCCGGAGACGGTCAATGCGATTTGACAAGTCTCATGTCGCACATCTGTGGCAAACTCGTGAATGAGCAGTTAAAATATATAGAAATTTATGGAGGATTCGTAAACTTCCAGACATACACAAATACGTGTACAGTCCGTTCACAGTTAATTTACCTCTGACAGATCGTTTTCTGTAAGTTGGTATTGCACTAAAGTCCCCCTATGAGTGCCAGCTTCAGACATTTTATCGCATATTAGGGAAGATTATAAGACGGAACCGTTAAGACAGAGAGTTTTTTGTTATGTAAATATCCATTAGTCAGTATATTTAACATTACTAAAGACGTAGTTCTGTTACTATAAAATTTTTCTTAAGTTTCATTTTTATTTACATAATATGAATATTCAATTCAAAAAAGACACTCATCACCATCACCAAGGAGGGCAAAGGTGCTGCTTCCACATCTCAAATAATTTCCACGCCCGAAAAAACGGCAGAAAAGAAGATAATAAGTTTCGACTTTAGGTTGGAGTACATGGGAGAAAAAAAATCTTAGTATGGTAACACGAAAATCAGGGGAGCCAACCTCACAGCTAGAGGTAAATTAACTATGAACGGACTATAAAGAAAGCACGCACACTTAAAGCTACTTTCAAATTTCAAAAGCTCTGAGATTTATTGATGTCCAGTTAGTGATCGTAATTGACAGTCCCCGGAGCCCATTAAATTCACTTTTATTTGCTAACGACTTAAAAAAATATGAAAGTGAAAAGTGGGAGGAGTTAACGCCGAGCGACACGAGCAACTTGAAGCGATTGGTTCGTCGGGTGTCACCGGTGACAATGTCACGAGACTTTGTAAAAAACTCACACTAGGCACTCTGATGTAGGATTGAGTGGTGTCAGGTGGCACGTTGCTACATTCCGATGTAACCATCACTTTGTAGGTAGTTCGGCGAGGAAACCGGGAATCGTGGTATAAAGAAATAATGCGTGGTTTAGTTAACACTCATTTAGTCAATCGTATAACTAACACTAAACACAAAGAACCTCCTAGGACTAACTAAATCTACACTGTTATAACATTCCACCAGAGCACGTGGGCGCGTGCGCACCGGTCGATCGTTGCACCAATAATGCTCGAGACTCGACTGACGACGTCCTGATATGTCGTGCGTGGCCGCCCCTCCAGCGCTCGGTGTTATGTCACCTGTCAATGTCACTTGTCATTAGGATCACATTTGAAGTGTGCCGTCAAGTATATAAAGACTAAATCAAAGGGTAAATAGGTAGTATTTATTAACAAGTAACAATAAAAATACATTGAACAATTAAATTACAAATATTTATCAAAGGGTAGTAAAAATGAGTTAATTTAACTAGAGTAAGCTACATTGTGAAGGACTTTATTATACGATACAGAAATACTTTCTGGACATTTTTCAGTTCTAAAAAATGTTACTTTATAGCAACAGCAACAATTTCTAACAAATACCTACTAGAAAACAATGGTGAGAGCACGATTTCCCGGCGACTACAATACAAACTAGGTCAATCTTTACAAGTATTAGAAAAGTTCTCTTATACTCGTATGTAGTGCACCGAGTTAAATGTGTAAAATCTGCACAGGAATAATATTAAGCTATTAACAACAACGTAAACTATTGTAACAATAGCGAGGCTATGCTATACTTCTAAGATCGGGTACGGTTTTGAAAATAGGTAACTAAAAACTTCAACTCTTCCCATTATTTATTTATATAGTCACGCTCTATCCCTAAAGGGGTAGGCAGAGGCATAGTATACGCCCACATTTTACCTTATTGTTTTATGTCCCACGTAATAGGTGGCGAGCCTATTGCCGTGTTGAAATGGACCGGCGCAGATTGTGACGACCTGCAGTTGAAATTTTCAAGCCACCCGCCCACATAAGGCCTTCATCTTCACAACCGGGTTTCATTTCGAGTTTTCGCTCTCTACGCACGGATCGTTTTGCGAAAGAGTTGGGCTGGCGACATTTTGTATTCCTTCCCGTTGCCACGGGGCCCGTCGCCACGCCGGGATTAAAACTAATAACGTGTTTAAGTAATTTTTACACTTTTATCCTCTCAATCCAGTAATTAATTTAAAAGCCTAAAATTCTCTCGTTCGGTGTTTCTTTAAATTCCTATAATTTAGTTATCCACATCAAATATTTCTCTTTTAAAGACGCTTACAAACTATAATCCGTCTAAATGAAAGATTTCATTGTCTTCAGCTCAAACTTTACTATCAAAGATCTATTCCACTTGGTAGGGTTGGCCATTAAAGTTCACTTGAGAGGCGCAATCTCGGCACATTGCGATAAGCTCTGCAAATATTTTAAGTGAATGGATGTCTCCGAGGTTTTTACAATACTGTTATTACTTAGATAAGTTTAGATAACACAGTTATGGATGACACTGTTCTTCGTCTACATTTTCTTAATTATCTTTGTTCGAAACAAAAAGAAAATTTTATCTCCACCGAGATACATACGTACTTTTTAGGGTTCTGTTCCCAAGGTTAAAAAGACGGGAATCTACGAGTATTACTGAGACATCTCTGTTTGTCTGTCTCTTTGTCTATTTTATATGCAACCAAGGTTGCAGACAAGCATACGGTTTCACCAGAAGGACTATTGGTCACCGCGCTCGGTAGCGCCACACTCGCGCTGCCGATGATAATGATGAGTTTAAAATCTTTAATAGACTGAACAGAATTCTCGAAGTTCTGAAGTGAGATTCACGATCAAATAACAAGGTTCCAATGAAATAAAGGACCGTTGACATTCTTTCAGTAGTGAATACGTTATCCGCGTTGTTACACTTTAATTTCCGATACAAATCCATCTATACTACAAATTGTAAAGTTATATTGTTTGTACGTATACTGTGACGGTAGTTTTGTAAGATAAATTACTTTTTATTGAAACCGATCGCTGAATAAACGCTTTATGACATGTGTTTTCATCTGTGAATACAACTGTTTTTGTTGAACTGCGAATCGTTCGTTGTAAAGCAGGATTGAGTAGTGCGGCCGTGGATGGGAATAATATGTTTATTCTATCTGTAGTATACTTTTGAGTTTAAATTTTGAAGAAAATTCTCAACTTTCAAGAGTAGGAAATGGTATATTCCAGCAGCCATTCTGTTCACTTAAAGTGACACATCAATGAGATTGATTATTTCTAACTTAGGTACAATAAAAATGAGCAGGCCCAAGACGGGAGGCGTGAAGTAAAAGTTTCATGCACGCCTCATCCCCTGAGAAGTGGAATAAGCACTCGAATCAACCCCCACCCCAAAGACGAGAGATAGTACCTGAACGCCTAGGCGAGGCCGCAGTGATAGCCAAAGTCTGTCGGGATGCCTGGGACATCCTTCCGAGGGCTTACCCGGCCCCCGGGGCCCGGCCGTAGCTAGAGAAAGTGGACGGGTAGTTTTAGTGGGTAAGAGTATGTATTCATGAGGAATTTTTACACGAAACAAAGGTATACTAATAATGTCTTATTCATACTTCTATACTAATATTATAAAGATTTGATTATTTGTTTGTTTGTTTGCATCGAATAGGCTCCGAAACTACTGAACCAATTTGAAAATTCTTACACTGTTGGAAAGGTACACTAATCTCGATGAACATGGGCTATATTTTATTCCCATATTCCCACTGGAACGGGAGCTACGTGGGTGAAACCGCGCGGCGCCCACTGGTACTGAATAAGTACTTTTGTTTGGAGCTATTCACCAGGTAAGGCCGTAGGGCGAAACAAACTAATAAAAGCATATTATATCATTATGTTACCTCCCAAAGCAGCGGCACAGTAATAATACATCTAAGATAATGCCGTGAATAATGTGCATGGGTTAAATTTCTAAGAACGAAGCAGTTTATTATACCTACAATTCGCTTCCTACCAGAATCATCTCGCCTTCAATTCTTAGCTTTATTCCCAAAAAGTCTAGCACTGCAGTAGATACCGATACAGCGCGGTCAGCATTGAATGCCTTCTCTGTGCAACACGCCACTGAGACATATTGCCACGCGGCCGCCACTCAGATTGAGTTGAGGCGGCGGCGCCAACACAAACAGACAGTGCTGTGTGCGCACTTTGTGACACTGCGGATTGAATTGATTTCACGTAGGTATGTATTGTATTGTATTGTATCCAGTCGGAGAGAGTTTTCTCAAATACGATCTTTTGAAGTGAATTGTTTCTTGGAGGTTTTCATTGCGAATTGTATCGAAGTTCATTGGGATTTCACGTGAATTATGAATTTTATATCTGTCATCAATATTCACTGACACTTGTGCGCTAAAGTAGTGGAATAAGCCCCCGTTTCTGAAATTCTACAGAGCAGTATAATGGATTTACAAAAGGTATCTAAAAGTTTTTGCGGGTTCAGCAGCGTGAATGTAGCACCTTTTGGTATTTATTGTATTATCATCTATCGATCATTTGGGCATCTAACGATACTGGTATAAACAAACTTCAAATTTGTCTTTGCGTTTTTAAAATTTGTCCATCCTTTTAAATCATACGATTATTATCTACGATCATACGATTTTATATCTCGAGGGTAGACGAATTAGAAAATTTAAAAATCTACAAATGAAAACTCTTGCTCACTACGGTCGCTTAGTCAAAAATATAGAACAGTGATATTTATAACCATTGCGCAGATATGCATAGTGTACCATACAATAGGTACCGTGCGCCCACCCCTTTCAGCTCAGCACGCCAGCCAGCCGTGTCACTGTCGGGGACAGTAGCATGTCTAGCTGGCTGTCAACTCCATACCACGTTGATGCGCCCCATTTCTGTATTCCACCTATGTACTAACACGCTTGGATCTACGAGTTCTAGAAACGGTAGCAGGCGTAGTTGCAAACTATAGGGATTAATTCCTTATTCTTATTAAATTAGGAATGATAGAAATTTACGAACAATTTTAACACAGCTCCATCTTCATCTGATTCCAAAGTAAGGTGATGGAAAGTTTCGAGCAGTTGGCGTAACGAAGGACCATAACATCTTAGGCTACATTGCTGCTGTGTTATGAAGAGCTATTCGACCTAATTCCACCCTCTCCTTTTCAATACCGAGCACCGCGTGCTGGGGAGTGTTACCACTCCTACACAGTGGAGAGAATCTTCGCCAGAACTGAGCGTTTCAAAAGATCGTTCCTTTGAATACAGACAAATTTTGTACCATTATTGTTCGAAACGAACTCGCGTTGCTGTGACTAACAGTCATACTAGAATGATCAATAGAACAACGAGGCATTCATAACACGATACCTTGGCTTAACTCAAACTCAAACTATTAATAAGTTGGAACTATTTAGAATTTCAAAATAAGTTACGAGGATAAGCGTTAAGAATCCGTTTTAAATATTGTATCTGGCTTTACCGGCTGTTTCACGGTATAGTTGGCAGTGGCAAGAATGTTTGCGACTTTTTATGTGACACGTCAGTTTTGTGTGCATTTAGTATTTTGTCGTTTCTAGGGTTCCGTACCCAAAAGGTAAAAAACGGATCTCTATTCATGAGACTTCGCCGCACATCTGTCTGTCATATTTATACAAATACATATTTCTGTTGTGTATAGTATGTATGTATGTAGTCGCTAGTATGTCGCTAGTATGTAATATGTAGTAGTATGGTAGTGACTCACCGTGATTGCTGCAGGAATGCTTTGTGCATTGTATCTTTAACCTGGATTGCAATTTTATTCATTTGACTGAAGCTATATTTAAAAATAGTTTTTAGCTCTACAATATTTTAAGGAAAAGCGGTTACATAGCACATAACATAGTATATAAAAATACTAAATAAAGACATAGTAAATAACAATATGCATACTCTTCAGACCATTCAATAAACCCTGAGAAACGTACTTGAAAAATTACTCAGAAAATTTCGTATTTATCAATCATTTCGCATTTGTAATTTAGAAAAGAAAAAACCAAATCTCAGCGGATGATTCGACAAAAAAGTTTGAACCAACTCAAACATGTAATTTGTGCGCTAATGTTGGTGGAGAGAGTAGAGTAGGTATTTATACAGCTGGGTGCAGACAAACTGTGCTATTGCTCCTTATAGAGGGGACAGATAGGGGAAGATGGGAGAAAAAGATCTGTTTTATCTTTTTTTTTGTGTACGAGCGTTCACAAACAGACTGTAGTCCTCTCTTTTCAAATTTCATAAAAATTGGACACTAATTAATAAGGCTAAAGAGGTCTTTATCTTCCTTTTTTGTCCTTCTTCCCGTATGTAGTCAAGGAACTTGGCGTACCCTCGAAAGGAAATCCCAGGGATCCTGACTTTGGCGACCTCCGGCCTCTGCTGTCCCGGAGCCCACGTATTCCGCATCCAGTAGATCGCGTGTTAGATCATGACGCGCCACCACCTAGATCCTGCCTCTGCTAGGGCGACAGCTAACCCGAAGTGTTTCCCGCAGGTTCATCGCTAAAGATTCCTTCTCTTATGTGTTTCCGATTATTAAGAAAGTATTAAAAAACCGTAAGACTTTTCATGCTAAAAATAGGCTACTGTAAAATATTCCTTTCTTTACTTATGCACTTTTGCTACCATTCCATATGCAGAGAGAAACTTCGTTATATACAAGGCATAATATTTGTTACAAAGCGAAAAAATTGAATATAAAATCATAGAAAAGAAAAAGTTAAGAAATTTGTAAAACATGTAAGTAATAAACACCGAGCTTAAATTACCCTTTAAAGTAATACTACACCAGGAGGGAAACATGTGCGATGGCAATAATTTTTTATCTTTATGTTTCGGCAACGAGGGGAGACGGAAACATAGAACCAACCTTAGATTATAGAGTAAGTAAGTAGGTTTACTCTATAATCTAAGGAACCAACCTTTACTATATAGAAGATAACATATCACAATATCAAAATCTGTAGATTCTGTTTTCTAAAACAGGCTACTAACCGAAAAACTACAAATCATCTTTATGTCATGGGCCGTTAATAATTTTTCATGGTGAGTGCATTGACTGACAATAGTCATTAAATACTGAGAAAAAGACACGATTATATAGGTATACTTACATGTTTTATTAATTGATTGTCCTTTGGGGTTGAGAAGATAAAAAAAAAAAAAATATAAACCTCCATAACATGCATCTGTAGCGGCTTTTATTAGGTTTACTCTTAGACCATATAACACGGGACTAGCCTTTGCGAACCACCGCATACAAAAATATTCTGCCAGTTTTCATACAAATGAAGGGGGAAACACAAAGACATATAAAATTTCATTGCAATTAAAAATGTATTAATCGACAAACGCGTAATGACTGTTGTGTGTTAATTGTTATTGTACAGTCAACTACAATGTAATGTACTAGTTTAATCATATAAAATGATGTACTGATGTACAGGCTTTTCATAAAGCCAAAAGACCAAACGGTCATGTGCAATGGCAGAAAACAATGCTTAAGTAAGGCGCATCCTGTGGTTAGATGATCTAAGGGTTTACTTAATATAACATGTTCCAAAAAGTATTAATTACTAGATGATGCTCGTGGCTTCACCCACGTGAAATTCGGTACCCGTTCCCGCTTTCCGCGGGAACATATTCTCGGAATGAAAAGTAGCCTATGTGTCATTCCAAACGATTACTAAGCTGTCTCTAAACTAAATTTCAGCCCGATCCGTTGAGCTCTTCATGATTGAGTAACAAACATCCAAATATCCAAACATCTTCACAAACTTTCACATTTATGTAGTAAGTAGGATAATTTCTATTTTAAAATAAAGACGTTCTGTCTGCAGAAAGCTTAATATTTTACATAGAAATCACGATAATATAACATACATACAATACAATACATACAATCTGACGCGAATGAGATCTACACAGAAACACATTTGGTGTGTAAATGCGATGACATTTCTATCTCGTTTACATAGTTACGTCATTTGCTGCCAACGTCGCCGTCGCACTAACAAATGGTTGCTCAATTTTGGTTGAGCTGGATACAGCAGTAATACAATATTACATTAGGCTCGTAGTTTGGGGCAATATGAATCTCATTATCGTGCTTGTGTGTGTAATTTTGTGAGAGAACTCCTAGCTTTAAGTACAATACCAAGCTACTGTATCATTCTTCTGAAAAACAAGCTCTAGATGTTTTATCTAGGATATAAGATCACTTCAAAACTGCGAAAGGAAGACACCGTCGTCGTATTGATCCCGTTACTACTAAGCTAGACCTTACCAATGTATATCTCACAACAAATAACACAAAATCAGTAAAATATTTCATTAATAACGGATACTGCCTTTCTAAATTAGTAGATATTCTTGTGGTAAATTATTAGTATTGTGTTTTACTCCCCTACTACAACAAATAGATGCAATGGAACGGATCCTTCGATAATATTGTTGTTGATCGAAGATCCCCTCAAAAATAGAAGTCTATGTCAATTGATAACCATTACACCTACACCTATCCATTGACATCTATGAGTCATAGAATGTGACGATTTAGATTGTGAGATTGTAATGGTATGGTGGTGTCAATTGCAAGAAAACCAATACAAAACCATGTTTAAACATTAACCTGTGATTAAAGCCAGGCTATGAACAAACTTATATCGAGGAAATAAAAGACTTCATAATTTATTTATGAAGTCTTTTATTTCCTCGATCAAGACTTCAAATTTCTATTATCATAATATTGCTATTATACGTACAAAAAATAAAAAAAACTTTCGTCCTAAACAACTTTTATTACCGTTTAACATTAATTACAAAGTTTGTATACAGCAACAGGCAATCGGAAACTGCCTCGAAGCGCGCCGCTGATAATATTATCGATGATCAAAAGTGGGTATTGAGTTGACCAAGTTAGTCAACTCTGGAACTCTTCTTAGCTGCTTCTATTGATTGCTGTTGCGGCATATCGCTCGTGTCGAATAGTAATTCTAAGAGGTAATTCTTTCCCGCACGCTTTTGTTGTGGAATAATCTCCCTGCCTCGGTTTTCAAAAACGCCTACAGTCTGGGGTTCTTCAAAAGGGGGCTTAGAAGATTTTTACTGGGTCGGCAGCGCGAGTGTGGCGCCTCTGGTGTTGCAAACATTTATAGGCTGCGGTGACCACCGGTCCTTCTGGTAGGCTGCATGCTTGTCTGCCACCTTAGTGGTATAAGAAATAATAATAATAATAATTGAATTTGGTACTGGTACCTTAGTCGAATTGGCCTGAATTTACTTGAGTTCTAACCATAATTTAGAAATAGTACATAATATTGTAAACGTGATATCTCATGTCAAGCCGAGTCTAAGTTGTGAAATGTATAATCCTGGTTTAATATATAAACCAACATAAGTACATAGTTATAAATATCTACTTACCAACATAACACTACAACTGGTATTATGCCATACAGTTTAAAATACCTAACCGTACCATTATTTTCTTTTACTTTTTATAAAAATCACCCAAATACAACTAATGGTCTATCCATTCGAGAAGATAGGGTTGATAGAATGTATGAGCGTAATAAAATACTCTATTTTATGACCCTAAGTAATATTGGAAGTCCAATTTATAAGATAGCATCAGCATCTAAGAGCAAATACAGCCGGTGTGAAATATCGAGGACGGCACTCCGGTCATCAAAAACAGTCGTTTTCCCTTCCCTTGCGCTACATTTTTGCTCTGCTTGATAGTTCTTCTAAATTGTGGAAATATAAACTTCAACGTTTTATCGTTTAGGAGTACCCTATTATAGACATTTATTTTAGTACATTCGGGACGTAGGATAGGGTTAAGGCAAGATTTTATGTAACTTTATTGTTTAGTTAAATAAAAATAATGATATCACTTTAGCTGTGCCCAGCTTTGCCTATTCTATAGATCTCCTATTGCAACGCCTTTACTCTATATATATCCTTAAATAAATAAAGGACTGCAGCTGCAGTAGCTGCTGCAGAATTCGATGTTCCTGATTTTCTTGCTCATGAAAAAAAGTTCAGGAATCTATTCTCCCAGTTGTACTTAACAAGAAATTCTGAAATGAATCTCGTAGTTTTTGATTAAGTACGTGCTTTAAAGCTTTAGTTTATTAGGTACGGAACCCTAGATATACACTTTTATTATGATCCTTTCAACTTTTTTCCGGCAACCCTACGACGAGACAAATTGTAGCTACCCATATTATTCCTGGAACGGAAGTATGAGGAATATATTCCAGAGGCGGCGTGATGTACGGCTGTTTATTTCGTAACCGTATCTTTATACAGTTGGAGGTAGTTGCGAAACATTTTGAATGGACGGAGTTGGCACAAAATAATAAGCTACAGAACGCAATCTCATGTATGTACTTTTTGAGTGGGTAGTTCTTGCCATTTCAACTCTCGCTAAAACGCCCATTTTATACTTCAATTTTTTTTAGTTTATTTGAATTTTACAACCCTTCGAACAACCATGTTTCTAGACTTTGAACGAAGCTTGCGACTTTTTACAATTTCGATGATATAAATACACTTTATTGTCACCGAAATTGTGGCCTGGGAGAACGATAGACTTTACATTTAGCTGAAGTTTAGTTGGTGACCTGGTGCAACGATAAGTACATAGAGCAACGAGAACTGTATTAGAGGCGCGTTGCTCTGTGGATAATTAGGATTGCGCAGGCACCATAGACAAGCAATTACCATTTACCAATACATGTACGGAGCGACTGTAACTGCTTTTCTATTACGTTGGCATGCCGGACTCAAACCGACTAACTACAAGATCCCTACATACCTGCCTAGCACAGGGCGACCAGGGTAACTCCTTAGAAAGATGTCCCTGTGCGTGATGTGATATGATTTTGTTTCTTATTCATAGTGCTAAATACAATTATTTTCTTTCTTTCCCTGGGTTACTCGCGATAATTAGTATCCTCAATACACTTTTTAGCATCCGTGATATACATGGCCTACTATTAGTGCGCCATTATTATTTGTAGTGAACATCACTATTATTATTGAACATCATTATCATAATTAACAGTGAACATCATTATTATTTGTATAAAGCTCTAATGTGTGCTTTATTAATAAAAAATGATAATCTCCGACCAGAGACAAAAATATAATCTTGTATACACTCGTGTTACGTACCTCTTTCATATTACTATTTGCTTGCGACCTGTTTTGCCTTACGGCATTTTCAAAGGTTAAAAGAGAGTATATGTTAACCTTTGTAAACGCTGTTAACCTTTAACAAAAATAAAATAATAGCATTTCTTTAATATAGAAAAGATACCGTTAGCATTAACCTCGTAAGCTAAACATGCCTTCGCTAATGTATTTTATTTATTTTGAGAACTAAATAATGTCATACGTAGTGCCTACTATTACTTATTCTATGATAATGTCTACTCAACAACCTGAACTAAATTATATCCATAAATAGTTTAAGGTTTGACCTACTTAAAGTTAGTTTGTACGGCATAAGATACAGAAACATCAGTGGTGAACCTGTTGGATAACAGATTAGTGGACTCACTGCATACTCGTACAAGAGCATACATTGTTGTCAATTATACTTCTAATGTTATAGACGCAAGAAAGGTCTGTGAAGATTGGAATGTTTGTTCATTTCAATCACGTTAAATTCTCTGAGCGGATCTACCTGAGTTTTAGTACAAGGTTAGATTAATTTGAGTGCAAGATGTAGTAAATACCATAATATGAACTTATCTTCTTAAAAGTATTCTTTTCTGTAGTATTTGTGTACGTATATAGCTACCGACATTTCTTAATGAAATTTATAGCATATAAAAAAACCGGCCAAGTGCGAGTCGGACTCGCCCATGAAGGGTTCCGTAGCAGCAAGTATCATAATATAAAAGTACTTGCAGTTGTTGTAACTTTGGTATAAAAAGGAAATACTTGGTATATTTTTTAGATTTATCATTCTTTTATTTTAGAAGTGTCTCTCGTCATCACATCATTTGTTAGTTATTTTATTTTATTTAAAAAAAAAGATGATTTCAGTTTTAGGTATAGGTATACCACCATTTATTGCTTTTTTTCTATTTTTGTGTGAACTGTGTACTTACCAAGTTTTAACAGCATATGCCTTATAGTTTCGGAGAAAAGGGGCTGTGTGACATATGGACGGACAGACAGACAGACATGACGAATCTATAAGGGCTCCGTGTTTTGCCATTTGGCTACGGAACCCTAAAAATTCTTGAAACATAAACTTTGAACATAATAATGTTTCGTATTCTCACAGTGATTACAGTCCCAAAGGAATCTAAACATTAAGTACATTATCGGTTCAACTGATACGCAAACATTTCACAAGCTTTAATATATTAAAGGAGATACTTCATAAACTAGCGTTACATTTAATCCCAGAGCTCATAAGTAACGTAATGGATGTAGACCGCAGGGACTTCATAACCTTTGACGCAGAGGTTTTGATATGTGCCTCTACACCGCTTTTTTTTTACGTGATGGAAAATCCTCATGGATGTAATGCCGGACTCCTACCGACTAAAAAACCTCACGTAACGCCCAACAGCCTATGGTTGTGAGCCCCGGGTAAGCCCTCGGAAGGATGTCCCAGGACAGAAGTGGAAGTGCAACTATTATGACTCTGGCTAGTGGTTAAGATATCTAAACTCCGAAACGAAACATCTTTTTCTTTAACGTGAGGAAAATCCTACAGTGATGCTCTGCCGGACTCCTATCGACCAAAATCCACTCGTTTCCTAACTAATGCCTACGGTTGGGAGCGCCGGGTAAGTCCTCGGAAGGATGACCCCAGGACGTGGATACCCTCCTGGGGTCACAAACACCTGCTATAAGTGGAAAGGCAGCTATTTCAACTTCAGCTAGTGACTGACGCATTAGTCTCCAAACTGTATTGCCTTGATATGGACAGCCGCAGGTTGAGACTTTTCACTGTTGAAATATTTATACGGACCTTCAACTTGGCTCGGTAGTGGTTACACCATGCCAAAAGCAATTAGGAGTTCTGGGGTATCCTTCCGAGGGCTAACCCGGGGCTCCCAACTGTAGGCTGTTAAGTAGGATACGTGTGATTTTTAATCGGTAGGAGTCCGGTATAGCATCCATATCGGATTTTTTTAAAGCCAATAGTAAAAGGAACCAACGAGTTAATGTCATTATAACATAGTGGTCACCCATCTGTTGACCAACCATAGAAATAAGTCCTTAAAGTAGTGAGAGTTTACAGAACACTGAGTCTGTGGGGCTACGGGTGGCGCTTCCTGTTAAGGAAACCTCGTTACGTATTTTGGTCAGTTTTCCATATCAACAAAAAGTTTAATATAACTTTACCCTTGTATCGAAACGGTTCGAGACCATAAAGGTTCCACGCTAAACGAATGCGGTCCCTACGAGACGGAAAACTTATAATAGGTGTAAAAACTCGTTTTGTGTCGTTGCTTCGTTCAAGTATATAGATATCGGTATAGTGAACCGTAACATTATTGTGGAATATCACGTATTGTGAATATTTGGAACTTTTCAGGACATTTGTGTTAGTAACGGGATAGATAGTGTTTCCGATATTTCGGCACTATTGCAAACGTCATGATCACTCAACAACTGAAGTACGGTCAGCTCAAAGAGAAAATCTTTAGAGCACATTATAGTATTGATTTATTTATCGTGGGATTGCTAATCTTTATCCTTCAATTTCTCAAGTCTTTCGGACCTCGACTCGGCTCCGAAAACCTACACTGGGATGTTCACAACATTATAATAAGCATTTCTTATTCCTCAGTAAACAACTTTTTGCCAAAAATAAAGCTGTTATCTCCTTAATTTAATACATTTTGCATACAATGAGACATTATATATAATATAATTAATTACCGTGTTTGCGTCGACAACTGCTAGGAAATAAAAGCTGCGCCAGGATATTACAGTTTTTAGGAGTTCTCCACCCCGGGGAGGGGAGGTTAGGACGGGGAGAGGGTAATGGGGTGATGATACGCAAGATTATGGACAGCGGAGATTGTTTGTTTATTGTTGTGAACAATATTTAACGGAGATGTAGCGTGTTGTAATGAAAGCATAGTACTGAGCCCCGACATAACTTTATTGTGTTCAGACAAGACATAAAGTAACGAAACTAAAATTTGATTACAGAAACGTATAAAAACAAACAAAGAAAATACATTATGGAGTGGTTCATAACACCTTTGTGGAGAGTCGTTGAATACTGCTCTCGCCATTTTATTTCATTATAAACAAAAAAGATTGTAAGCCAAGAGCTCTAAGATCGTTTAGTGATCTGTAAACATTCACTGTCTTAAGCATCGTATATGTGCTTTGACTAGTCTACAGATAGGTAGCAACTTTGTGCCAGTACTGGCAGACAACGTTGGCCCGGCTTGTCTAATATTAGTAGCACGTAACAACAGGTGCCTGTTTATATCAACACGGTAATTGACTCACCAACTTACGTGGGCTAGTGGTGAAATGTGGACCTCTGTCTACCCTTTCAGATAAAAACATGACTAATACTAGTGTATTTAGGTAAACCTGTAAAAATCGCATAATTTGAAATCATAAAATATTTCTAAACTTTTCTCCCTCAATAGTTTTCGCGTGTAAAGCCACTATCAGTTACAAGCATAAATCTGAGAATGAACTGCGATAGTATGAAGAATGGCCCGTGATTTACTGTTTCCTCCCACAGCCCCCCCCCCCCCCCACTTACTGCCCCCTACTGCTGTAAGATAGGGGCGTACAGACTGCTGGCTAGGCCGGCTAGAACGTAAACTACTGGTGACCTTTAAAGATAGCACACGCGTGCTAATGTTGCAAGACTTGTTGGCTGGTTGGAATAGTATTTTTCTTGTATCTTGTTTGTTTTTATTTTACATCCCATTTCACCCCGTCAGGGCTGTGAAATCAAAAATCCTCTTTTAGTAGGGTTTGCGTCCATCCTACTAATATTATAAATGTGAAAGTCTGTGAAGATGTTTTGATGTTTGTTACTCAATCACTATTCTAACGGCTGAACGGATTGGGCTGAAATTTGGTACAGAGATAGCTTATAGTCTAAAATAACACATAGTCGTACTCAATAACATTTTCATCCCGGGAATATAAATAAATTTGATCTAAAATGGGCGTGGTAGTGTCGTTTATTGTCAACGACACTACTGGTCGTATCGCTGGTAGTGTCCTTACCGTAAGAGGAAATATTCACGGACATTTTACAGAACGCCATTTGATCCCAAAGTAAGCTAGGAAAAACCTACTTGTGTTATGGGTATCAGACCACGGATATTAATACTTATATACTTTTAAATACATACATATTATACATAGAAACACCCAGACTCTTTAGACCAACATTTATGGGTCACACAAATATTTGTCTTCGGTGGGAATCGAACCCACGACCTCCAGCGCCGCAGGCGGTATCACTACCGACTGCGCCACAGAGGCAGTCCCACATATGTTCCCACGAGAAGCGGGAACGGGTACCGAATTTCACGCGGGCAAAGGCGCGAGCATCATCTATATTTCTAGGAACAAGGTGAGTCACCAGATTTTTATAAAACAGAAAAGTGAACAATACAATCTGTATCATAACCTGTCCGTTACGCAGCTATGGTGCCACAGACAGGTACATAGTCTATACTGTAAGTATAAACTATGCCCTCGTATTCGTCGATACGTAAGCCTGAAAAACTATATTATGTACGCAGTTTTACCACTACTAACTACTATCAGATATTTACAACATGTGGGAAACCCGTCATGGATGCTATGCTGGACTGTTACCGACTAAATACCACACGTTCCCCATCTACTGCCTACGGTTGGGAGCCCCTGGTAAGCCCTCGGAAGTCATGCTGTATGTTTTTTTTTTTTATATTTATAAATTTAATTTGGCCGATACTTATATTAATTTTTGCTTAAATTTTAATTAAAATTACTTTTAATCTGATATTGAAACAAAAAAAAAAAAAAATATATATATGTCCGTATGTGTGTCACATCATGAGGCATGCCTAGACACGCGTCGCTGTTTGATAAGGGAACTTTATTAGCTAGAACTTACTTTATTTGCACTACGTGGGTACACAGCTCTGGCTTTAAACACACAACTTTCTACTTTATTTCCATTGCATTTAAGCCGTTATTTAAAATTTAAGCTTTAGAGATACAGATATAAGTGGGTTTATATCTATGTTAAAGATTTTCAAGTTTTGAAATAAATCGTTGCTTATTTTAAAGACTAAAAGTGCCTATTAAATACCATCGCTACTTTTTTATCAAAAGTATTTTACTGTCATACTGTGTAATACGAGTACACTATAATATTAAAATTGTTGATCGATGACTGTTAGAAATGACTTTAAGAGCGTCCCTGCCAACTTGATGCATACAAATAATTTATTCACTCAATTGGAGGAAGAATAAAATAATAAAGCGAGATTTTAATATAATCCGATCAATGAACTTTAATATCAAATCACCAAACACCGATATATTGAAGTGAAATATTGGCTAACGTATAATATCCGAGATCAAAGCACACAGACATCTTATTTCTTCCATTTCGATATTATATCTGAAAATATGTTTAATACGAAAATTCCAATAAAGTTGCAGGAACACAATCGGGTTTCGAAGAAATCGACATCTGAGAAAAGGAATTTCAATTCCAGTCAGCAGTCTCCCAGCAGCAAACAATCCTTATTTGTATAGATCACTGATGAAATTCAAATGCGGACCCGATATTGCCTGTAATAAACTGTAATATTACTGACAATTTCTCCTTTATGACAGTAATGACTGTCAGTAATAATAATATAATAATCATTTTACATTTATTATATTTACAACATTAGAAAGTTACAGTTGGTGTTAACTTACTCTACGCCCAAATACCTTAAAACTAAATAAAATACATGATTATAAATATCTTAACCTAATTGACACGTAATGACGTCGACGTGTCGCGTGACGTGGGGTTCCTTGTCGGCAGACGTCCTCTAAAGCGCAGTAATAACTGTCAGTAATAACTATCAGTAATGATTGTCAGTAATGACTGTCAGTAATGACTGTCAGTAATGACTGTCAGTAATGACTGTCAGTAATGACTGTCAGTAATGACTGTCAGTAATGACTGTCAGTAATGACTGTCAGTAATGACTGTCAGTAATGACTGTCAGTAATGACTGTCAGTAATGACTGTCAGTAATGACTGTCAGTAATGACTGTCAGTAATGACTGTCAGTAATGACTGTTAGTAATGACAATATCACTTGGATTCGATAATAATCTACTACTACTAAATCTTCTCATGTTCCTGGCACCGCTAGCTGCGCGGGAGCTGCTGCCGCATCTGCTGAGGCCCTAAAACGGCGCAAATATATAAATCTTGCTGGGGCTTTTTTTTTTTTTTTTATATTCAGCTCGCCAAATTGACGTCGCCACCAGCCTGATGGTAAGAAAGCAGTGGCGCATCTAGCGATTGGGGGCCACTTCTTACAGTGATCCTCAAGTTGGCGGCCCTGTGATGTGCCTCTTCACGCTCCTCTTGAAGAACCCGGGATTGTAAGATGAGGGAAAGACGTGTGCGGGCAGGTCGTTCCATGTTTTTATAGTTCGACAGAGGAACGATCTTTTGAAACGCTCGGTTCTGGCGAAGATTCTCTCCACTGTGTATGAGTGGCATCTCTGCCCGGCACGCGTTGTTCGGGATCGGAAAGGAGATGGTGGGATCAGGTTGAAGAGCTCTTCAGAACATTCGCCGTGATACATTCGATAGAAGGCAGCCAAGGACGCTATGGTTCTTCGCTGCGACAAAGGTTCGAGGCCTCCCGTCACCTCAGGACAACCAATTATTCGGATAGCACGTCTCTGCATAGCGTCAAGCGCGTCTAACAAGTACCTCGCGGAGTCATCCCAAAGGTGAGAACAGTACTCGACGCAGGGACGAATCTGCGTCTTGTACAGTAAACATCTCTGATGTGGCGTGAAATACCGTCTCACCTTATTCAGGATTCCCAGTTTCCGCGAGGCCAGACCAATACAGCTCTCTATGTAGTTTTTGTGATTGAGCTCACGCCGGACGTCTATACCGAGGATCTCCAGGTTGTCCTTTAGTGGAATTGTAATGCTCTGAAGAGAGGGCAGGGGTAGGAATGGGGACTTCTTAGCTGTAAACGCACACGCCTGTGTTTTTCTGGCATTGAACTCGACCAGGTTGTCTGAACCCCATTGGGCAATGCGGCCCAGGTCCAGATCGAGATCCGCCACGAGTTGTCGTCTCTTCTCATCCACGTCGCCTCGCCCCGCCGCTGGACGGCCAGAATAGCTCCCATGAAGAGTACTGTCATCTGCATAACAATGAATGCACCCAAGGGACAGCATGTCATTGATATGCAGAAGAAAGAGAGTTGGGGACAATACCGATCCCTGTGGTACTCCGGCATTTACCTGAAAAAAACAGGAAGCCTGAACATCACAGAGGACCCGAATCCGTCGCCCGTTCAGGAAGCTGGCCAACCAGCGGCACAACTGATGCGATAATCCATATGACGGCAGCTTGGAAAGAAGCGACGCATGCCATACCCTATCAAAGGCTTTTGCGATGTCTAGGCCAATAGCCAGAGATTCGCCGTGCCTCTCCATAGCCTCACCCCAGGTGTGCGTTATGTACGCTAGGAGGTCACCCATTGATCGTTTCGGCCTAAAGCCATATTGGCGATCGTTAATTAACGAGTGATCCTCCAGATAGCGCATGAGCTGTTTGTTGATGATTAGCTCGAACACCTTGCAGATGACGGTGGTTACGGCTATGGGGCGATAGTTGGCTGGATCCGACCGATCCCCTTTCTTGGGGATCGGTTGGACATTCGCCTCCTTCCAAGCCTCCGGCACTTCTCCCGACGAATACGAAAGGCGATACAGACGTGTTAGCGTTGGAGACAATTCAGCTGCACAATTCCTCAGCACCACGGCCGGAATGCCATCAGGACCACTGGCTTTCCGCGTGTCGAGTGACCGTAGCACCGCCCGCACATCGCACTGCCGGATTACAATTTCCGGCATCGGCGTCGGATGTGACGTGAGCTCCTGACCAAGCCGCGTGACGCGCTGGGCGTCCGCTCTCTTGAAGGCTCTCTTACTGGACCTAGTGGCTCTGTTGTACGCTGCCTTGAGGCGGGCCACATTCGGGTCGCGCACAGCTCGAGCCCTGATCCAGGCGCGGTAAGCCGCCTGTTTTTGTTGAACAGCTACGGCACACTCACGCCCGAACCAGGGGCGGGCTTTGCGGATGCTGGCGACATCAGTGTATGGAATGTAGTATTCCATACCTAATGTGATTTCACCAGCAACCGCAGAGGCGCTTTCCGATGAAGCCCTCCCTGCAAAGCAGCGCTGACTCCACGGGACGGCTGCAAAGTATTCTCGTAGTCCGTCCCAGTCTGCTGACGAGTAGTGCCACAGTCGCCGCGTCACCTCTACTGCCCTTGCAGGCGACGGTACCTGCTGGCGGGCTCGCACAACACAGTGGTCGGATGTACCCAGTGGGGCGCTAACCGTCACACTGTACTGTGCTGGATTACTCGTCAGCAGTAAGTCCAGCAGGGCGGGTTCATGGTCTGACCTGTCCGGTATGCGCGTAATCCCGCGTACCACCTGGGTCAGACCATGGGAGAGTGCGAACGCGTGGGTGGCCCGTCCCGCAGAATCTGTCTTGAGGGACCCCAACCACTCAATGTGGTGACCATTGAAGTCCCCCAGAAAAACCAACTCGGCGTTCGGGAACCGTACATGCGCGTCATCAGCCCCCTCGCTGAGGTGCTGATACAGCCTCATCATCTCAGCTGTCCCTGTGTGGGATCGATAGACACACACGTAGATCTGATCATGGAGCCGTGATCTACGTGCAGCCAAAGGACGGAGAGGGAAGGGTCCTCAAGGCAGCGCAGCCGGCGACAGCAAACATCCGCCCTAACGAACGCGCACACCCCGGCTTTTTCTCGAAATAGTTCCTCGATGATATAGCCGGGGTAACTAAGGTACGACTGATCGGCAGGGCGGAGTATTTGCGTCTCCGTTAGGAACATCACAGCTGGCCGTGCCGTCTCTAGATGGTGATGGACGACGTTGAGGTTGGCATGGAGTCCGCGGATGTTAGCGAACTCCACCTCAAACAGTACGTTACTGGGAGTAGTAGCGGCCGCTGTGGTACCTGTTTTTCTTTTCCGCACTGCCATGATTGCTGGGAAAGGGAGACGTGAAGACGGAGTGACATTTGCTGCAGCAGTGAGTGACAAGGCGTAGGGGCTAGCTTCATCTATGACTGTGTGGTGAGACGGAAGCCGACCCGCCGGACGGAAGGGCCCCCGTACCCCCCCGAGTGTGGTCGCCGGGACCCAGTCCGGTCACCATCCGGCACGACGAACCACATCGGGATTATGCGCGGCCTGGTGGGGCAGCCTCCCAGGGTGGTTAGTCCCAGTTGGGCCCCTATACTATGCCGCGGGCGGCCAGCGGTAAACCGTTTCTACGGGTCTCCCTGGCCGGCGGGTCGACCCCCGTCAGCCACACTAGAATCCGCTTAGCGCCTACTGGTCCCCCCCCTGCTGCATCAAACATCGCCCCGGGCCCGGCTGTGCAGCTGCTGAACCCCGAACGCAACCCAACCGGGGCTGGGTTACTTGGGGGGCTTTTCACAGCTGCACGGTGGTACCCCCCCGGACCAACACTTTGTACCACCTGGCACCCACATGGGAGCCTAGGCCACCATGTGGGTACCTAAATTCGCGGAGCCTCGTTCGTTGGTTAACAGGTGCACCACGTGTAGGTGAGGTCGCTTGGGCCCCCGAAAATTTGATGGTGGTGGGGCCCCTTACACCCATTAACCCAGGGGCTTATTTATTTGAGCCGTTTGGGGTTGAAACTCTTGGACCGTGGGGTCCTAGTGCAAAGCTTGTATACAGAACTATATGCAAGCTTTTGGTCGACAATTCCGGCTGGCGTGTACTTGGGCCAGCGACTCAGTATTGCCATTCAACGTGGCAATGCCGCCAGCGTTTTGGGCACGGTTGTGGTTGACAGCGATGTGGAAAAATTTTTCGATGCCTAAATCGGGTATTTCTTTTTTTTCTTGTTTTTTTTCTTTTGTTTGAAATTTAGGTACCTACCTATTTTTAGTTTTTCTTGTGTAAAAAGTGTATAGTAAATATAAATTGTATATATGTATAACAACAAATATAAATCTTACTAAAGGCGAAAGTTTGTGAGTGTGGATGTGTGGATGTTTGTTACTCTTTAACGCTTGGACGGCTAAACGGATCTGGCTGAAACTTGGTGCAGGAGTAGATTATGGTCTGGAATAACACATAGGTCCTTTTTATCACGGCAATAAGTTCCCACGGTAAGCGGGAACGGGAACAAATTTTACTCGGGCGAAGCTACGGGCATCGGGCTAGTATTAATATAATTAAATTTGTTCGATTAAAAAGTTATTGTTTAAAAAACCTATTTACTAAAAAAAAAAAAAAAAAACTGTAAAAATCACGTTTGTTGATATTATTATTTTTCCTAATTTAAAAATTTGTTGACATAGAGGCAAGATAAAAATCCCCATCTGTGAAAATTTCAGCTCTCTAGCTATCACGGATCCTGAGATACAGCCTCGTGACGGACAGACAGACAGACGGACAGCGAAGTCTCATGAATAGGGTTCCATTTTGACCCTTTGGGTACGGAACCCTAAACACAATAATTTACGAGTGCAGTCAGACCACTAGATAACTACGACTATTGATGACAATTCTGAAAGTAGTACATTGGTTTAATACTAATAATCATAGCCTGAACGATAACAAAACTTAATGTATTAAATTTACCTTGCCCAATGTAACACAGGCAGAAACCAATGTGCAACTTAATAGCCGGGAGTTGGAACTTGTGAAATCTACGGCGATCCTAGGGTTGATAGTCGATGTTGGATTGCAGTGAGGCCCACAAATTGAAAAGCTGGCTGGCAGGTTAAGTTCATCAGCATTTGCGGTACTAAAAATTAGGCATTTGACTGACGTAGATACAGCTAGAATATTTTATTTCAGTTACTTCCACAGTGTAATGTCTTACGGTATACTACTGTGGGGCAATGCCGCAGATATAAATACAATTTTTGTTTTACAAAAACGGGCCATAAGAGCCATATATAGAATAGGTCTATTATACTAGTAATTATACTCTAGGTTCTGACTGTAGCATCACAATATATTTCTGAAAATCTTATGTGTGTGCAAAAAAAACTATCTAATTTCTTTAAATTAAACGATTTACACAGTGTAAATACCAGACATAAAGATAACCTTGCTGGTCATCAGTGTAGACTGAAAAAAGTCAGTAATTCTTTCCTGGGTAACTGTATACGTTTTTACAACAGGCTTCCAAATGAAATAAAAATTATGCCCTTAAATAAGTTCAAAAAGTGTATAAAAAGTAAATTGTACTGAAAGGGCTTTTTTATTTATTTTTACGTGTGGAAATCCTACATGGATGCTATGCCGGACTCCTACCTCCTATTTATTTTGTACTAGCTGATGCCCGCAGCTTTGCCCGCGTAAAATTTGTTTCCTTGGGAACTTATTCCCGGGATTAAAAGTAGCCTATGTGTTATTTAGACTATAATGTACCTCTGTACCAAATTTCAGCACGATCCGTTCAGCGGTTTGAGCCTGAAAGAGTAACAAACATCCACACTCACAAACTTTCGCATTTATAATTATTAGTACGATTCATTGACGTGTCGCATCGTCTTAGGATTATGCGAAATAAATGTTTATTGACTACTAGTTTATGCTCGCGGCTTCGTCCACGTGAAATTTGGTACCCGTTCCCGCTTCCCGTGGGAACATTTTTCCGGGATGAAAAGTAGCCTATGTGTTATTCCAGACCATAAGCTATCTCTGTACCAAATTTCAGCCGCATCCGTTCAGCCGTTAGAGCGTGATTCAGTAACAAACATCCAAACATCTTCACAAACTTTCACATTTATAATATTAGTAGGATTGACTATTGCATTTTAGACGCAAATATTTCGCCATTTGTTTATGACCCACGTATTAAAATATGAGACGTCTAGGTTGTAAACCCGCTGGTGAATTTTGGCGCCGTCTACAAGGTGAACTTGCCTTTTATTTTTAACGAGAGGAAAATCCTACTCCTACCGACTAAAAACCACACGTATCGTATCCCTCCTGACAGCCTACGGTTGGGAGCCCCGGGTAAGCTAGCTAAGACTCCCCACAGTCCCACGGCTATCAGTACGGTCTCGCCTAAGGGTCAACTTGCCTTACAACCGCAACTAGCAACTGGGACCAACCGTTTACCGTACCTTCTAAACTGCTTCTAACAGAAACGCTCTATAGATAATTAATCTGAGGTGAAAGATTTTTTACTGAGTGTGAGTTTTTGCGAGCGCCTATCGTGAGTTACGGTGAGCGTGTTGGTCAATTTGTAGACAACCGAGTCACCACCCTCTAGCTGTAAACGCGGGAACTTGTCTCGACTCTATAGATTCACGTATGCGCTTCACCGTAGAACGCGCTCGCAACACTCACACTAACACTCAGATGAGTCAGCAGGACTACAAGCGTTTCATTTAAAATTACACTTACTTAAGAAGTAGGGTAAGATAGAACCTATTTACTCAAGACTACAGACGTTCGTTATAACTTACTCCAAACACAGTCGCACTGAGGGTCCATTCCTCCGCCAGCGCGTTTTAAGTGGATTGGTAGAATACTTGTGCAGTTAAATCTCTATTCTAAATGTTTGCCGAGTGAGGCAGCAGGGTGCAGGCAGGCTTGTTAGATCACTTAGTTTGTGGATTATATAGGTATTATTACTTGACTGAATTCTACCAAAATGAAGTACACTTTTGCCAGTAGTACTTGGTATGTTTTTAAAGTTTTTCTCATAATTGAGTAAATGTCGTGCTGAGTCTCGGGTTACAATCCCAGGTTGAAGTAAAATATTTGAATATTAAGATGATTTTTGAAAAGCTAATAGTATGCTAACTCAATCATAAATTTTAAATATGGAAAAAAAGAATCGGTTTCGAGCAGGATTCGAACCTGCGTCTTCTCGCATACCGAGCGGTGCTATTCCAAGCCCTCGTGGTACTGTGCTTCACAGGTCTCAGGGTGTGGGTGGAGAAACTGAGTGGGGTGAATCTCTATCAAATGCTCCGAAATGTTCCGAAGCTGTCATATCTCGCACTCGATATTTTATAGAGCGAAGTATCTGGCGTTGATGGGTGGAGTGTGTCCTCAGTAAAAGCGATTTAAAAGTAATTGATATTAAATATTTTAGTTATTCTAAACTAGTCGATTTAACAAAACATAATTATTACATTATTAAGGCTGGATTCGACCAAAATCGGAGTATGGCTATACTAGGGAATAACTCTTACTTATACTAAAAGTAAAGTGAAAGTGAAATCATTATCAACAACTAACAAGCACAACGTAACTATGGTAACCCGTGCCCCATACTGAAGTACTCTATCCTGTATGGTTACCATAGTTACGTTATGCTATTAGTTGTTGGTAAAATAGAAGGTCACTTTACTTTTAGAAGAGGCATAAGTTGTTCTGCAGTATAGTCTTACTCCGACTTTGGTCGAATCCAGCAAAAGTCAACTTCGGAGTTCTAATGGTAATATTTTAATTTTTTAAAGATTTTATTAACTTTTTGCACAAAATCTGTTTGCATAAAAGCGGACTTAATGCCAAAAGTAATATGGTTGTTTAATGTTTATGTACAATATTTATCAAATATATGAACGAATCTTAGGTACCCTTTTAGATGTACTACAGTAGAAATGCCTCATTTGCTCGTTTACCTAATTAATGTGCCTATGTATTAGGATTATGCAAAATTAATGTGTTCTGATTTATGAAGTATGTTTTCTTTTATATTTAGCTCGCCAAATTGACGTCGCCACCAGCCTGATGGAAAGCCGGAGCGCATCTAGTGATTGGGGGCCACTTCTGACAGTGGTCCTCAAGTTGGCGGCCTTGTGATGTGCCTCTTCACGCTCCTCTTGAAGAACCCGAGATTGTAAGATGAGGGAAACACGTGTGCTGGCAGGTCGTTCCAGGTTTGTAGAAGTAACGTTTGCAACTTTCGGAAAAGTCCTACGATCTAAAGACCTTTTTACGGTCATGTCAACAAGCATCATGGCGGAAAACTCTCGCCCACTGGCACCCCGCTCGCTAAAAGGGTGCACTCTTCCCTACAGAAGGTGACACATCAAGCACTCTCGGGCACGTCTGCGTCGATAAAACGTATTTATATATACAGAAAACATGCAGGATTAGCTGTATATCTGCTGATGTTGTGTTCATGGAGATAAGTGTAATATTTTTGGCACAGTGACACATTGAGAGTCAAGCTGACGGTGATAAAATTTAAGTTAATACAGTCTGTATGACTGTACAAGGAGCGTATATACGAGTAATTTTAGCGGCATTAAATGTTGTACTTGTACTTGGAGTATCAACCAAATCCGCCTATGGTAGTCCACTGCTGGACGTAGCCTCTCCCAAGTGTCGCCACAAGACACGGTCCTGCGCCTTCCGCATCCAGTCAGTCGCTGCGACCTTTTTTTGGTCGTTGGTCCATCTGGAGGGGGGTCGTCCAACCGACCATCATTATTACTTGCCACCATAATGTGCTATAAAAAAGAAACCTTCGTTACGAGATAACCGACTTGGAAAGAGACGAGATTATAACAATATATTTTTCATACAATGCCATTATAAGCTTTAACTATATTTTAGACTAGGTCACTTGTCCAACAGCAAGTGTAAGGGTGCGTATAAATTTGGCACAATAATAAAATGTCCACTATTTCTAATACAAAATCATAACCACGCATAAAAACTGGAACGTCGTTGAGATGTTGATTATTATAGTCCAATCCGGTAAAAAGAAGGCAAGGATACTTCACTCTTCATGCGTTTATTTTACTTACGACAAATACCTTTAGATGAATAATTCTCTATTGTAGACCCAAATTCCCATTATACTTGGCCAACATTGTTTACAGAACACTGAAACTCTTGATGAATCTCTGAAACATTATGACCTACGTTGCTACTCGCTACATGCAGTAAGATCAGCTAAGTTCATACACCTCGTAAAGCGCTTCAAGCGCTCTAAAGCGGGTGAACCGAAGGTCTGCGTCTAACGACCGCCTGGTCAATTGTACCCTCACAGCTTGAAGCGATTGACTTATGATCTATTTACGATCTTCGAGGCTATTTTGACTGAACGGCCGGTGATCAGTTTTCATATGAGAGGGTTAAAGAGAGGAGATAAGTATTTCTAGTAATAACTTTTGTGAGACAATAAAGTTGTATGTGTCTGTGTAAATATGAGATACTTGAGGAGTTGCTAAGTGTATATCGACCCTCACTATCCACAGAATACTCAATAGAGATTCCTTGTGCCTATTCTCGGCACCCGTAACGTATACTCCTACATACAGTTACGCGTATATCCCAGAATAGGTCGACAGAGGAGAGTTAAACACCCACATTGCTAGTCTCACGTAATGGAGGGTAAGCCTATTGCCATCACCAGGCACTTATGAGAAAATAGAAAATCTATAATCATTCTGTACTCCAAGCCAAAATTTCAGCAGCAGGGACCGAGATTACGAGTACGTACACACACATCTACAAAAACAATCTCCGCAGTATTAAACACGCTGCGCTGTTTATTAAGTTAATATTATGAGAAAATCTGATGTAGGCCAATATTATTCTGTTCTTTATACATAAAAACTCTTTACTCTACACAGAAAACGAATCAGCATGACACGTACTGTCCTCTTGTGATTTTATTTTGTCTGAACAAGCTGGTGTTGTGCCATCAGACGTAAATTAATCAACAATTAGTGCGAGGCGACTGCGAGGCGGTTATGGCGACTCTAGCAAATATTACTGGCGTGTTTAGACCTAAGCTCTATCCCACGGACGAAAGGAAATGCCGCTAGTAAAAAAATGGATAGAATATTCGCCAAAACCAAGCGATTGTAAAGATCTTTTCTCTTCCGAGCCATAGTAAATTGGAAGGCTCTGTTAGCGCGGTGTGAGATTAGCTCCCAACTGTTAGATATCGCCTTGGCATTTCATCAGGCGGGAGTCGTCATTAAAAAAATAGTTCCTGAAACAAAATATTACTTTAGAACAATTATAAAGTTTTAGGTGAAATGGACCATAAGTTAACTCTTTTCCTTAACATGAGTGGTTAAATAACTACCGAGAAAATACAACTAAGTCTTGCAACGACTTGCAGCCATTGCATTACAAAAATAATGTCTGAACATTTGCTACACAACAAAAACTTTATTGTAAATTGCGATTGTAAAGTGAGCTACGGTCACGCTACGGTGCCGCTACGAACTTGGCAATTATAATGAAGAAAGTCTTCAACAGTCGACTGACAGAAAGTTTTGACGTTAATGGAAGAAGCTACAGAACAGTGCATATTTTTTTATTACTTTGTGCAAAATATATATTTACGGCTTAGAATATGCGTCTGACATCTCTTTGGGGTTAAATGCACAACTCTTTCTGTGGGTGTGTGTGCCACCCGTAGCACCCATTTAACCCATATATATGCCCGTAATGACGATATACATAATAATTATTACTATAATTATTATAGTAATAATATTCTGCACGTTACTTCAGAGCTTGTTGGCTAATTATAAAAGAATATTAACAATCGGTAGAGTAATCACAAATAGCATGGATGACGAACAAGCGTTTTATTGTGCTCTTAATATTAGCATAGACTAGCATTTTTAGAAGATAACACCCTGTGGTGAAAAATGATGTTCTAATATATGTATGGTGAAGCGCGCTAAAAGCTTTATTGGACGAAACAACCTGAAAATTTGTGTAAATTTCGTATCAGAAGCTCTTTATGTGCAGTTTAATCTACAAGCGGGTGCGAGTAGGTGATATTTAATTTTTTTGCACATTTTTTCGTAAGATTTTAATCCTGTCGCTAACATGATACTCATTATGGAAAACACTCGTAGAAGGGCCTATAGATGGGTGGCTTTAAATGTCTACAGCGACACAACCATCTAACCTAACCATTTCAACATGGCAAGAAGGTTCATCACAAATTGTGTGGGAAAGATACAATCGTTAAATTGCGTCTACTCATATTTGACATAGCGCATCCACACTCTTGCGAGGCGCCTCCTGAAGGCTCTCGATACTCTTGGATTATATAGTTATAAGTGACTGTGTTGGCGGCTTTTATGCCTATTAATATTATAATGTCTTGCATTTATATCATTTAACTAAAAGAAGGAAGTATATGTGAAATATCGGTGTAGGTAGAACTCTTCAAAAGGGTAATACTAGAGAACCAACTTCACTAACCTAATACAAACCATCGATTCCGCTCGACCAGAGTATATTGGAGAGTAGCCAGCAGGACATTACCTATTTACCATACTTACCCACGCAATATCTCACGGTTCTGGACTAGCACAATAACAAAACTCAAGAGGGATTCAACCTGTTCAGTAAATAAAAGCAAGCATATTGAAAATAGAACAATTTTAATCAAAGTAACATAGGTTTTACTTACAAAGTTATCACCCCAAAAATCAGCAGCCAAAAAGAGAGATTACACACACGCCACTCTTTTTATGAGCTCCTCGCCCCGCCATCTTAGGAACTAGGAACTCGTCACACACACGACTTACTTAAACCTTATTAACAAATTAACAAATAGCGTTGTAATTAGTTGATAATAGAGTTAGTTACATTCATAATTATTTACCACAAATTTTATAAAGTGCGTGTGTGTTAATTACAATAGATTTACTATAGACTAGCTGAGCCCGCAACATCGTTTACGTCACATAAGGTGTATGAAAGGAAAGGTATTTCTTCATCAGAGTCATCAAGCAGCGTCTGAAACTGCCCTGTTTGCTTTATCATAAAAGAGCTTAATGATTAAGTCTATTTTAAAACAATTCAGTCCACGCCTTCGGCGCGGACTGAATTGTTTAAAAATAGTCTTAATCATTAAGCTTTCATGATTAAGCCAACACGCCAGTTTAGGTTCACTCACATTCAAAGAAACCCCTACAATTAAAATTTTCAAAATATCTAATTCTTAAAAGTGTTATAACTCTTTTATTTCTAAACTGATTTACATAAAACAAACGCTAAATGTTAACTGGAGCAAACCTCAACACAATACAAAAAACCGCATTGCAATCGGTTGAGCGGTTGCTGAGATTAGCGTGCACAACCGTACAGACAAACAGATATACAGACATACAGACAAACAGACAAAAATTCTAAAAATCATTGTTTTGGGTTCTATTGCGTTCATAAAGCCCCCCTATAATATTTTTTCTTATTTATCTTCCATGTACAGACAGCGACCTGTTACGATTTTATTATATGTATTGATGATTTATTACAGAGTTTGTCATTCGCAATACCATTTCTTTCGGAGAAGTCTTAAGTAGGATGAATACTTATTAATCTTATAAACAGTTTAAAAAGTTACAGGTGCTGATAATCTCTTTCATTAATTAGTACAAGAATTTAGACATAGCTTTTACAGCAAATCAGCATGTAATTACGTATTAGTATTTTAGGCATTAATTTGATTAACTCACGCCATCAATAACAATAGGTGAATGCTAATTTACATACTTTTACTTTACATATGGTTTATAACCTTACACATTGTTTGATAAACTCTTTCATTTAATAGTATAGGGATTTAGGCATAGCTTTTACAGTAAATCAACACAATTTACTTAATAGATTCTAAGTAGTGATTATATTGAATCGACCCAGTCAAAATACAATCCAATTTAGTAAAATAATTATAAACCAAGTCTAGAATAGTTTGTTATGGAAGATACAGAGTAAAATATCAACTTATAATCGTAATCATACAGACTTGTAATTATCGTAGATCAGTCATGCGAATCAGGCTGAGGCCACGGCTGCGGCCGGGACTAACGCATGATGATGACGGTTGGTGCTGCGGCGACATATATAAAGAAGTCAACAACGAAATGAGCGAGCGTGAGAGTGTGGATGGGTGCCTCGCCTCGTCGCCTCGCGTCTTTTGACTCCGTTCCAAAAACCGACACGGGCTGAGCGCACAGGAGGCGAGGCAAGGTACCCATCCACACCCGCGCGCTCGCTTCGCCTAGTGTCGCATCCTAAAGATTTTGGATGGGCTATTTGAGTCCTTTTCATACTTAAAATAGTCATTCACATTTAATTTTATTCATGTAAACCAATCGCTGTAGTCTAATTACTTGCACCGCTCGCGGCACTGAGCAGCGTCACTTTGATCTGCCACCTGCGACGTCTTTGATCAGCATTAGCTAAAAACCGCTCATTTTATTCGTTTTAAGGCCATTTGCATAGTATGTTGAAAAAATTATTACTTAGCTATGTAAAGAATGATCATAAGTTTATTCAAAATTTTACTTGAAATTTGAAGGTTAGCCGAGAAACAATGTTTTTACAAGCTTATATTTTAGCCCTTTTCTATGAAATAGTTTGCCGAGGGGCTTATGGCGAGACCTGTGTCTGTAGTCTGTAACTCTGTACCATTAAATTACGTCACTAGGTCACGTGGATCATCTGTTCAAAGTTTGAAATAAAACAAAATGACAACGTCAATCGGATTGAACTTTCACTTTCACAATAAACGTTACAGGACAGTCGGGTGAGACCATCTCACGCCTTCTTGTTATAATAAGCAGATAGTGTTGTGCTATTCTTTTTTCCCCGTTTACGTTTAGTACAAACTAATGTAAAAAAAAGTAAAATTTTATTTTTACAACTTACCGAAGACTTTAGTAGAATCCAAGCAATAACAATACGTAAAAATCAGTTATTGGAAGCCCTTACCGTCTGAGACATAAGTTCGACAACCCTTTCGAGGGCTTCAAACCTGTCGATATAAAATAATGTGAGTCCCTCGCGATGTTGTAGAGCTCTCGTCAGCTCGAGTGCGCCTCTCGACACCGGGTCAGCAATCAGTGCGGAGGGGTCACCCTCAGTCACACAAAGCGATTTTGTTTATAGCCCGTTCGCTCAAAGTTTGCCGCTGGCGTAGACGGATAGTATAGTAAGCGACTGGCAAACTTAGAGCGAACGGGTAGTACGCTATCATTAGCCAAAGTTTACGTTCTTATAATTTTTCAAAAAATTATCGTTTATAATGAAGCGCTGGTGGCGCTGACTCAATGTTCTGTAAACAATCACTGCAGTAAGCAACTTTCACTAAGGCCGGTCCTTAGATTAGTGACCATTACATGACCACTTTGTGACGCTTATGTCTCATGCTTCGGAAGGCACGTTTAGCCGTTGGTCCCGGTTGTCAGTAAAATGGCGGCCTTTAAGTCAAGCTGAAGACCTTATGGGCGGTTTGAAATATTTCAACAGCAGGCAGTCACAACCTGCGCCTGTCCATTTCAATACGTCAATAAGGCTCATCACTTTTTACTTGGGACAAATTCTAAGAAAGAGAAACGTGAACATATAATATGCCTCTGCCTTCCCCGTGTCGGGGATAAAACGAGTGACCATGTTCGAATGTATCGATCATTTATGTACGTGTGTGAGCACATACAATAGTTTCCAATCAATTTATAATACTTTATTTGTTACTGGAATACTGGAGCCCACTAAACGCCGTATACCAGTTATTCCATTGTCTAGTTGCCACTGCCATGGAACACATGTGACATGCAGGACACGTTGCATCTCACACCCTCGTCAAGGAATACGGGGCGCCATATAAATTGATGGTAATGATATTGGAAACGGGCATATTAAGTTTATTGAACTTTAATGACATCAACAAGTCAATATACCTATTTTCCTGTAAAACTTCTAATGTTATTGTTTGGTTAGAATTAGAGGATGGCAAAATAAAAAATAATATCAATACACAAAGTAGGTAACACTTATGATTGTTAACATTATTACTTTTACTCAATAGTTAGAATAGGAAAAGACTCCTTTCTGACATTCAGTACTTAAATCAATGTTTACATAAGAAAAAATGTCAATAAAATTGAAATGTATTCAGATTGGGACGAAGCATTTACATTTGAACAAAAATAGTTGACCGTCAAGGGACGCGGCAGCTGCTGGTTGGAAAATTGATGGTAGAATTTATAATTAAACATTGCTAAATTATACAAGCATTTTTTAGCTTTTTCTGTTCTTGGTCCAAAACTTCAAAATTTGCAAACGGTTTTACATGCGATTGAGCTAAAATGATGCATACTCGTGTAGATCCAGTGACAAAGGAATTTAGTAAAGTCAACTGGTTCAGTCAAAATCTTCTCATTTCATTTCATTTATTTCTCCGCCTCAAAAACTTTAAAACGACAAATAAATTTTATTTTAAGGACTTTCCCTCTAAATATCTAGTTAATAATGTATCATACTACATTAACTTTAAACTCTGTTTCGTTCTTTTATATTCTATTTATTAAACACACCATCGTTATTTTATTCAGCGATCGATAGTACGATCACTTTCCGTTACCCCTGCTTTATTAACCTTCGTACAAGCATATAAAGTATCGAATCACAACCCAGTGCTCGATACACCGTCATGTCACAACAAGTATACTCGTTATACAATCTAACCACAAACCCCGGAGACAAGAGACAACTGCACTGCGGTATAACACCGTATTTGTGTTGGCGTCATAGCGAGTCACATTTAATTGTGCAGTTCTCATCTCATTCCAACTTATGTGAACGTCTAACTCGTATAATATCTGGGCTGCATCTAAAACAGAATAATCATTTCAAACTAGGGACCGTACTACGGTCTCTTACAGTCTCTCACAGTTTGGTTCACCCGTAGTATAACTATTTTCATAAGTGACTAATGAAAAAGATAATTATTACACGAAGGCACGTTAGGCAATAAGGTTGGTCCCTTTCGACGCATATGGCCAGAAACGGATACGCTAATGACCAGACACGCAACTGACCCTAAACGCAAGTGACCAGAATAAAATCGCATTTGACCAGAAACGCAAAAGACCTGAAATTAATACGTAATCGACTAGTCCTTCCTTGGTAGTAGATATACCTAAATCTTTAAACCATTATGAAAGACTTATGGACTTATTATATTGAGTATATTTGTATGAAAATACTTAGAACGGTAACATAGCATTATTTCCAATGATTTAAGTTAGAAAACTAATAGTAGTGTCCGGATACGTAGCCCGGATTGGAGTTGTCCTCGTGGTGTGAATAATTCGCGTGTCTATTGTCCGGGGATTATGTCCGGCCCGGTAGGGTGGCCACAATCATTGGATGAATTTAATTTCGGAGCTAAAACTACAATAGTATGTCCTATTATAATACAATTTTATATAGAACTAGCTGTTCTCCGCGGCTTCGTCCACGTAGAAGTCGTTATCACGTATAATCATAACCCTCTTTTTGCGTAGTCGGTTAAAAAGTCGCCTATGTCCTTCCCAGGGACTGAAACTATTTATATACGATTAGGAGTGAAAGCGTAACAGACAGACAGACAGACAGAGTTACTTCCGCATTTATAATATTAGTAACTTTAATACTAAAATTTCAGTATTCTTATTCGCCTTAAACTTAACGTTTCGTTATATATAGCGAACCTTTATTTGTTAAACTTTGCTAGGATCCCCTATTGTCACGATTGAAACTACGGAACAGGAAAATTATGCTTGGAACAATGGAAATACTTGACAGTCAAAATAAAAAAATATAATTATATTTGCGAAACCAAAATGTTACAAAAGCTTATTAATACTGTTATTTTTAAACTATCGCGGTTTTCAACACTCATACTTATAGAATTCGGTAAATACAGTATTTCGCGTGAAGTCCCGAATTCTATAAGTATGCGCTTATTAATACTATCTGTAAACGAAAATTTCATAATCACCTCCAAAATATTTGCAGCTCGAGTGTAGCGCCTGTGGTGTTACAAACGTCCATAGCCTTACATCTGGTGGGATGTATGCTTATTTACCACCTTAGTGATTTAAATATTGATTTACCTACCGTTATAAGGAAACTATTTCCAACATAACTTTCTTCCTTCACAATCAATTACGAGAAAACCCGGGTGCTCTCGTTAGCTCTCAAATCGTATTATTTGACCGCAGAATGGACGCAATTAAATGCCCGAGAGTTGTTGAGTTTGGAGTTTTTGAGAAGTGGGTAATGGCGGCCACTGAATGTGCTTCTCGAGTTGTTTAAGTATTGGGTTGGAATGAGGTCGGCAATTATCGTTGGGTCCGCGATTTGGGACTGTTGTACAATACAAGTTTGACTGTTGTTTTATTTGGTCTGTTTTCTTAAAATTTTGGCGAATTTCTACGTGAACTAAAATTGTTTTAACTACGAATAGTTACAAATTTTAATAGTTCTGTTGTTAGTTTTAATACACTCTAGAACTGATATTTCTATAGATCATCATAATAAACACGCTCTATAAATCATAATAGAACTTCTGGCTAGTAAGGATTGTCATTGCAATCTTGTATTCCGGACACACAAGCAATACCTACCTAACAAGTTGTAACTTCATAAAACAAGATAGTTTATATTGTTCTAGTTCGACGAAATCGAATTACAAGATTTTTTTTATTTTCGGTGCGCCATGTGACAACGGGAATGAGTACAAAATGTCGCCACCGCAATTCATCACGAGGGTGTCGTAAGAGGCGACTAAGAGAACACCTTGGCGAAACGGTTCATTGCGTAGAAAAGGAACTCAAAACGAAACTCGGTTATCACTTAAATGACAATCATTACTACAAGTTGAAGGCCTTGCCCATCTGCCTTTCTACTGAAAAAAATCAAGTGAGTTTCATTACGACCTGTTCATTTTAACATGGCAAGAGGCTCACCACCTATTACGTGGGACACAAAACTATGAGGTGAATTGTGGACGTATAAAATGCCTCTGCCTTATCCTTTGGGGATAAAGGCGTGACAATATGTATATGTATGTTTTTTTAATTTGAAAGAGCAGTGCTGTAATCCAACCTCTAACAAGGCACTGAGGGCGATCGAAGGTTCAAAAAAAGGTTACTAAGATAGTTCGACCCCGGACAAGCACTGCCCACCCTGCCGGCCCAGGGGACTCGTAAACTCCGTGATTTAACGAGCGAACAATCGCTTATGGTACTGCGGACTTTACTGAAGAATTCTGATTTTTACTGGCTTTGAGGAGGTATTGAATACGATTTCAATATTTTAAATATCTCATAAAATTTGTAGTCGCTCACAGCATAAGTATTTTCATAACTGCTGTTGCCCTCGTTTGTTCACTAATATAGAGATTGTGGTCTTCTTCTTAAAATAACATATGGCGTAATTAACTAATGGTTTTTCCATTCGTAATCACAAGAGAATCTGAAAAAAACAGACTTCAAACAAAAACTAAAAATTGAAAAATAAAATTAACTTAGCACAAAGTAATAGGTAGTAAATTTAGATTTATCAGATATTATTGAATGTAATACTGAAATCGGCGCCAACGCCTAGCACTATAGCACATAATAACTAGTACTCAAAAGGTTGATTTCATTGAATTATTGACTAATCTTCCAACACACAGCTCAAATCACTAAACTTTACTCATATTTGGCACCTAAATATTTACATCGAAGTAGGCATTATATTCTTGAAAAGGATTGGAAGTGGATGTAGCACTTTCAATAAATAGGAAAGTACATTATTGTGATTGATGTCGCAGAAAATAAAAACGTTAATCTTCCTAAACGTTAGGCTACAAATCATTATCCAACTTTACTTCGCCCAAACAAAAACGCTGTTTCAAAACTGTGAGTTGTGAGTGGAGATATTTTCTCATTTTCCTTACATTAAGCGATGTCCTCGTGTTGCGAGTTCCGCCCGATACCCGTATTTACTCGCAATAGTATGTGACAGCGAGGCGAGATCATTCTGGAAGGGTTTCCTTTTATTATAGCTGAATGGACACCATTTTGATATGTTTCTGTGCTTCGTGCGATTGAGTTGTTTCAATGTGGTGGTAAAGTGGGTGCTTTGTCGATAACGCGGTATTCTCCAAACAATCACCGATGCTGACATTATTTTTAATTTTATTTACAACTTCATACACCGTCCCTTGTAAAAGTGCATACTAATCTTTTGGAGAACGGACACACAAAAGATAACTTTTAAAATAATTACGATAAAATTCATGAGGCATTTTCGGATCTATTAAAATTGCTAGTCTAGTCCTATAGATTAAATAGATAGTTGAATAAATTGTAATGCCGGAAAGAATGAAATATGTCGGCCTCTATAAGCCTCTATAACCTCTCTTTTTACATGCTTCAATGGATGCTATGACTAGCTCTAACCGACTAAAACCACACGTTTCCCACCACTGTCTATGGCCGGGAGCCTGGGTAACCCTTGATAACCTTCCATGCTCATTAATCAAAATTTATTAGTGAAACATTAAACTGGTCTTAGAAATATATTTTTTTAACAGTTCGATAATAATATGTCACATACTATGTCCGGTCACGATCATCCTATCATGTCAATAAGCCCCATCTTATGATATCACCAAAACTGACCAATAAAAATGTTCTAATATAGCAAATATTTCGTAATCAATATGCATTGAAGCACCCGAAACTCAAGTGTATGGCGCTCGTCATGTCCCCTTCGACGGCTAATCAAATCTGCTGTCCAAGGCGGTTGTAATCCCTCTGGACTCTTAGCCAAGGGGTCCCTTCGCGGAAGAGGAAAATTGTCAGTCGATGTGATCTATTATAGTAATGTAATTATGTGAGTGCTATGCGTGGAACGAAGCAGGTGCGTGATCGAGGACGCTGGTAATTTTTGTCGATTAGTTTCCGTAATAAATGATAATGCTAAATGGTTTGAATATAGCTGATTGTTAATTTTGTTTATTCAACTAAGAAATGTTCTGACTGCAGTAAATATGAGTCTCAGAGTAGTAGCATACTCGTAGATAACGGCCAAGATATTAATATCAAGTCAAGTGCTTAAGATATTAATACAGTCGCACTTTTATCCCCGTAGTAACCTCTTTACTCTCATAGTTCTTGGCTTGCGTGCCTATTGTCGTGTTAAAATAGACAGGAGCCGATTTTGCCTACCTGCTGTTGAAATTTTCAAGCCGTGCAAAAGCCTTCAATTTGGCTTGACGCCTGCCATGTTAATGCTTAACGCTGACCTATCTATGTCGATTATCTGACATTTTTTTATTTTTTTTTAAATTTTATCATAAACAATTGTTACAAGGTGTCTAATCAACTTAGAATTAAAACTAAGAATAAAATAAAACACAATCAAAATTTTTTGTATAATTTTCTTATATCGTTCGTTTTCAGTTCAAATGGAAATCACCGTCCTACTCTCGTACAACTCAAAGCTCCTGCAATCAGTAAACATGAAGCACAATGTCGAGTGCGTGCAGCCCCCCGTAATGTTGGAAGCGTCGTCCCAGGGGACGGAGGCGGTAATAGGGGATGTAATTGTGACGTCATCGGACGTAATTGTGACGGAATTAGTGTTGAAGTAACTCAATTAACGTGACTCAAAGTAACGCTTGCCGTTTCGTTTGAAATACGAGCGCTGATTTTAATTTATTGGCTAATGTATTAAATTACAGAGAGATTTTGTCTGTAGGTACTAATATTGTAGAGAGGGAAGATTTGATTGTTGCAATCAATAAACACTAAAACTTCTAAACACATTTCAATCCTCCTTTTGCCATTAGGAAGTTTTTATTTTACAAAGCCGTGGCGCATCTAGCGATTGGGGGCCACTCTCACAGTTCATAAGACCTCTGACAGTGGTCCTCAAGTTGGCGGCCTTGTGATGTGCCTCTTCACGCTCCGCTTGAAGGACCAGGGAATGTAAGATGAGGGAAACACGTGTGCGGGCAGGTAGTTCCAGGTTTTTATAGTTTCTCAGAGGAACGATCTTTTGAAACGCTCAGCTCTGGCTTCATCTCTCCACTGTGTATGAGTGGCATCTCTGCCCGGCACGCGTGTTCGGGGTCGGAAAGGAGAGGGTGGAATCAGATTGAAGAGCTCTTCAGAACACTCATCGTGATATATTCGGTAGAATGCTGCCAAGGATGCTATTCATTAAGCTAATTTAAGTTATTCTGATGTAACACACACTATGTATCATTATGTTACTACCCAAAGGAGCACAGCAGTAATAATAAATGACAATAAGCCTGAGTTTCAATACGTTACTATAAATACGGGCATTTAAGGATTCAAAGAGTGCTACGAGCTTCGTAGTACATCACAGGCACAGCCGTGGGGCACAGCACTTAAGTTATTGAATACTTTTGAATTAAGTTTTGTGATGACGGTTTGTTTTCTAAAAATATTAGTCCTTCTAATCCAAACATTTTGAGTTATGACACTTGCACTTCGCGAGTTTCATTTAAGAAATGAAAAACACAAACGCGTTTTCTTCGAATTTGTTTGCAAGAAAACGCGTTTGGAGTTTATTTGACAAATGGCGACATAAATTGGCATTAGTTCGTTCGCGACGCGGCGCTGTCACTGAATTAAATAGCCCTCTTGAGCGAAGTACCTAAATTGCACGATGCCACTGCTGCATACAACCTAAAACGCGAAATACCTGAAACTCGAAGTACCTAAATTGCACGATGCCTAAAAACTTAATGTGCCTACAATATACTTTGACAACAATGTTTAATGCCTAGGAATGGAAATGCCTAAAATGAAGATTGCCAGCACAATACAAGGTATGGGGGTATTCAGGTACATTATTTATGATCACGTCTTTATCCCCGAAGGGGTAGACAAAGGTAAAATGTGGGTCTACTATATTCCCACATTTCACCTTTTAAGAATTTATCCACGTGATAGGTGGTGAGCCGTATTGATATAGACAGGCGCAGGTTGTGACTGCCTGCTGTTGAAAATTTTCAAGCCGCCTAAAAGGTTTTCAGCTTGACTTAACTACTGCCATTTTACTGGCAACCGGGACCAATGGCTTAACGTGCCTTCCGAAGCTAAGATGGTCACCCATCCAAGGACTGGCCATAGCGAAAGTTCCTTACTACAGTACTCGTTTACAGAACACCGAGACCGCGGGGTCACGAGCGCTTCAGGTACGGTTCCATTCAGGTACGGTCGGCCAAATTGGTTTACCATTTCTGACAACACTTTGTGATAAATTGTTTCACATCCATTTTGTAAAAGGTGATTAAACGAAATAATGTAATGAACAGAGATGTGATTTATTTGAAATACTTCTATTTAAAATGCAAATACAAAATGCAAAATACCTATTTTGTATTTTGAATTTAAATGCCTTTTATTAAAAAGCATTTTGTATTTTATTTGAAATACCTTTCGAGATGTATTTTGCATTTTTAACATTCATTTCAAAATGCAAAATACTTTGTGATTAAGTTCAGCCAACATCACCAGCCAAACAAAATGAAATGAACGAAATTGTTCGTACGGTGGGATGATTACTCTCTCGCTCTAGACCATGGTGCTAGCCATGATCTCCAGCGGGAGTAAGTGGGACTGCGCCGCCTCTTTCTGCGAGCAGGTCATGCTCGTGAAAGAGGCGGCGCCGGCGCGGGCGGGGCGGGAACGCGAAAGAACTTTCCAACCCGAGTTCCGCAGTCAAGTCGGCGGCGGCTTGGGCGCCGCCAACGTGTCTTCGCAGAAGACTGTCGGCCTCCACGACCGGGGGCCTAAGGAAGGTGAGAGGGCTGCTCACCGTCCTTACAGAAGCAGGCCCATGACGGCAGCGTGACGTGAGAAATTCACGCACGCCCCCCTAAAAGCGGGATCACACCCGAAACCCACCAAAGACGCGGGATAGCATCCGAACTACACCCTAGGCGAAGCCGCAATGGTGGCCGTGGGTCTGAAGACTCCAAGTCCTGGGACATCCTTCCGAGGGCTAACCCGTGGCTCCCAGCCATAGACTGTTGGGCGTTACGTGAGGTTTTTTAGTCGGTAGGAGTCCGGCATAGCATCCATGATGGCTTTTCCCTCACGTTAAAAAAAACGGTCGAATGATTATGAGAACTCACAGAAGAAAAATGAGTGATGATGTATTTGAACGAAATAAAAATATATTGATGTTTATTTTTTTTACTTTTTAACAATACTAGTCCAGTTGTTATTATTATTACCTAATAAAAGAAAAGTATAATAATAATAAAATAAGAACTAGATACACAATCAACCGAAATAAATGGCCACACAAGTCACAAAATGGAGCCATGTCTCTCTTTTCGTTAGTCTAGTTTTTTACATTATTTTAAGTGAGTACTATTATTATTAATAACATAACAGAATTTATTGATACGCGTAGGTACTGATAAATATGACCAAATGGTCATGCTCATAAGGTGACATGATATTAGACGTTTTTATTCGGCTCGGCATTGTGTCTCTATTTCTCATGATAAATACCTAAAATAAATAAAAATATGTGAAATTTGGTAAAAAAGTATTTTATTTTAAAAAAGTATTTTGAAAATACCTATTTTGCATTTAGCATTTGAAATACAAAACGCAAAACTATTTGGTATTTTGCATTTGAAATAGTAAATCAGAAGAGTATTTTGCATTTTGTATTTAAATGCTTTTTTAAAACCATTTTGTACATCTCTGGTAATGAATCCTTTTTGAGTAAAGTGCATAATGATGCTGTCATACTCTAATTGATTTGTAGGCAATTAACTATCGCCGGCATTATACTTTGTAGACATTAAACAACATAGGCATTTTGCTTCGTAGGCATTATAACCTTATAGACATTAAAACTTTATAGGCAACCTGCGTTTTAGACATTGACTTTAGGCAATTTGCTTCATAGGCATCGTGCAATTTAGGTACTTCGCTCAAGAAGGATAAATAGGGTAGGAAGGATTGGGGCGGCTCAGGGTTACAGATAATTATGATGTATCCTCTACAAGGAAGATACTGCATTTTGCTGACGAAAACACGATATAATATTATACTTATTCCGATGGTTGAGTCAGGTTTCTATAGGAGGAAAAAAATCAACTAGTTATTTGGTGCAGTATGAAAGCAGAATAAACCAGCCAAGTACAGGTCGGACCCGCAGACGGAGGGTTCCGTGTCAAAAAACAGAAAAAATTTACATTTTCTTTTTCTGATTTTTATTTGTTGTTTTAGCGGCAACGGAAATACATAATCTGTAACATTTTCAGTTCTCTACTTATTCTACACTGTTCCTGAGATGCAACCTCAGACAGTCAGACGGACAGCGAAGTATCAGAAATAAGGTCCTATATTTACCCTTTTATAGTATTTATTACTACTAATAACAATTTTGTTCCTTATACACTACAAACCCCGTAGAACCCGTTTAAGTTACACACATAATTATGTACATACCCATATTTACAATTATTTCCTTTATACTTTTGATTGTTGGCACTTGATGGAACTTGTTATAATACATTATGAAAACTCACTCACTTGTACTATTCCACAACTTTTATTTTGATTTTAAATAATACCTAACCGGTTTCGCTATTATAGCATTCTCAAAGGTGTTTACACTAACTTTTGAAATAAGAAATATACAATTATTATATCTCGGGTAGGATCACGACGATGTAGAGCGTACCTGTACACTTCTTCACCATAATTTAATTTTCTAATACCAACAGAATGGTTTTTGATTCGTTTCAGTATTTTTGTGATATTATCAATTACTATGAAACAAATCTTCTTTGTTTAAAATATTGGTAATACAGACAACATACCGTTTTGATTTCATCCATAAATTCTATGTATTTTACTTGTGTCCGACTTTTATTAATGAAACCCATGTCCCTCCCTCGCCCCTCCCCCGCACAACCCTGCTCTGTACCGTCGGCAGGCGCACAGACGTAATTAATTCCGTATGTAACATCCTATATTGGGTTCGATGATCGGAATGCTTTGTGGTGTTAAAAATTCGTCGGAAATTACAGAGTGTCTGGTGTTGCAAACGTCTATAGGCTACGGTTACCAACCTTCCGGTGGGCCGTAAGCTTGTCTGCCACCTAAGTAGTATAAAAAAAAAAGAGTGTCGACAAATGAATAGGCTGGGGAGAGAATACGTGATTGGTTTTATGTAAATCTGTTCCGTAAATGTGATGTGGAGTTATTTCGGATATCACCTTTTTAGAGTTTCGTAGCCAAATGGCAAAAACGGAACCCTTATAGATTCGTCATGTCTGTCTGTCTGTCTGTCCGTCCGTGTGTCACAGCCACTTTTCTCCGAAACTATACTTCCTATGCTATTGAAACTTGGTAAATAGATGTATTCTGTGAACCGCATTAAGATTCTTATATAAAACTAGAAAAAAAGCAGTAAATTTTGGGGGTCCCCATACTCAGAACTGAAATTAAAATTTTTTTTTTTCATCAAACCCATACGTGTGGGGTATCTAAAGATAGGTCTTTCAAAATGCTGTTGAGGTTTCTAACATATTTTTTTTCTAAAGTGAATAGTTTGCGCAAGAGGAACTTCCAAAGTGGAAAAATGAGTGTCCCCCCCCCACCCCTCTAACTTCGGAACTAAGAGAGTGAAAAATCTAAAAAAAATATATGATGTACATTGCCACAAAAACTACCAACGAAAATTAGTTTGAACGAGATAGAGCTGGTAGCTTTTTTTTAATACGTCATAAACCGCAATTTTTGGTTAGAAAAATCACTACCACTGCGAACGTGTTAAAACATCAATTAAAGTTACAACGAACTATAAGAACTTTTATATTATGTTACTTGCTGCTACGAAACCCTTCATGGGCGAGTCCAACTCGCACTTGGCCGGTTTTTTTTTTGTGCGGCAATTCCTCATAGATGCCAGACTTTTATTTAGGACGCTGAATAGCCCTTCAGCCGTCTTCAGACTCGCAGTCAGCAGAACTCGAGTGGAAGAGTCTCTGCCGCTCCCTTCCCGCCCTAGCGCTCCCGCCGCGCCCTCGTTTGTCATCTAATGCCAGGCTAACTGACATGAGTAAACAGTAACCTTTATTACCCAAAACAGTGATCCCACTTTAACTAGTTATTATAAGAAATATGAAAAATTACTAAAGACAACAGTTTTACAGTCCAAAAAAGTTCAGTATATAAAGAGAATAAAACAAAGTGATAATGTAACAAAAACTATGTGGCAGATAATTAAGGAACGGACTAACAAATTAGTAAAAAAACCTAAAAAGAATATAAAAATTAACTTTAAAAATAATACAACGGAAGACCCTATAATTGTAGCAAATGCTTTTAATGACTTTTTTATGTCAGTGGGGGGCGAGCCTGGTAAACAGAAGGGTCGTGCCACTATTTCACAAGCTGAAAACTCGATTTTCATCCAACCCGTAGACCCATACGAAATATCGAGGATAATAATTTAGTTTAAAAAATAAACGCAGTTTTGGTTTTGACCAACTTCCACCAACACTTATAAAAAAATGTGTTCAATTCAATTCAATTCAATTCAATTCAATTCGTTTATTTGCGAAAATGGGTTACAATGCTGTTAAAAAAATAAATTAAGTTTCTCCATCCTCCACCCTCAGGTATGCAAATATTATTATTATTTTACATGCAACTTTATCAAAATAGAAACTAAATACAATACTATTAGTCATAAATTAACAAGGTCGTACCAAATTATTTGCAAGATAAAAACATTAACCTTTCCTTTTTAACAATAGGTAGCTCTTTCTTATAATAAAGTCTTTATTGACTTACTCCAAAAAATAAAATTAAAATTTAATATTTCAATCTTAAATCAATCTAAATTATACAAATAGAATAAGAAAAAATATTAATAATAAAGAAAGAAAATATCAATCAATCATTAGAGTTAAATGTCAAAATATTATTATTATTACAGTCAAATTCAAAAATATATTATAAAATTAGATACTTTAGTCCATTACTTGTTAATGTGTGTGTTAATGAACTAGCTGTTCCACTTAGCTTCCTCATAAACCAATCCTTTTCAGAAGGAGTTGTTCCGGACCCTCTAAAGATCTCCGTCATAAAACCAATCCATAAAAAGGGCCTAACGACCGACTGTACAAATTACCGACCTATATCACTTTTACCGACATTCTCTAAAATATTTGAAACTGCTATGACCACACGTCTTTATTCATATTGTGAAAAATTTAACATTTTTCATGAGAGCCAATATGGATTCAGAAGGGGGAGATCGACGATAGATGCTGTATATAAATATATTCACCAGATTTTAGACATTATAAATAACAAAAAATACGCGATTGGTATCCTCCTTGACATGAGCAAGGCATATGATAGGGTCCAATATAACATATTATTAAACAAATTAGACGGAATTGGTATACGCGGTATAAATCGAGAGTGGTTCAAGTCTTACCTGAATAATCGACTGCAATATGTAGAAATCGAGCACTACAATTACGAAACTGGAGAGATTGCTAATATTAAGTCAAACATTTCAAAAGTTGGAAAATCAATACCTCAAGGCAGCGTGCTCGGGTGTATCTTATTCTTAATATACATAAACGACTTGCCCAGAACCCTAAATTTCGAAACTGTCCTGTTTGCCGATGACATTTCTGTGGTGTTTTCATGCTCAAACGAAGATGAATTTAAAAACTGTACCCAAAAAATTCTATCCGATATGTCCACATGGCTGAAGGAACACAACTTAGAACTGAACCTCAAGAAATCGAATTTAATGCAATTTAAACCATACCAAAAACATAATTTAAATATGACATACACATTCAATAGCACACAAATGGACTGCGTAGACAAATTTAATTTACTAGGTATATCAATTGACTCAGCTCTTAATTGGAAATCCCATATCCAAAAAATCTACAGCAAACTGACATCATTTACTTACGCCCTTTCGGAATTAAAAAAAACAACGGACCTCAAATCAGCAAAAGCTGCATACTACGCGTATGCCCACTCCTGGCTCCGTTACGGTATCATATTGTGGGGAAATAGTGTTGACGCCGAGAAACTATTTAAGCTACAAAAAAAATGCATACGTATTCTAACTAATATAGACGGCATGGAAAGTTGTAGGCCACATTTTATACAGCAGGATGTTTTAACGCTTACCTCAATATACATATCAGAAATAAGCAATTACGTCAGAAAACATATGTCGCTATATACCCTAAGAAAAGACAATCATACCCAACCCCGTAATCTTAGGCACCAAAACAAACTGGCACTACCCACGTCAACCCTATCCATGCTCCACTCAGGCCCATATTTTATGTCTATAAAAATTTACAATAAAGTACCACAGGCACTAAAAGCTCTCGAAAGCGATAACTTATTTAAAAGTAAGTTACAAAAATATTTATCTCAAAAATGCTATTACACTTTGCAGGAGTTTTTTGAAGAGAAAGTCACTGTTTATGATATGTCATTTTAAATAATTGTTCTAAATCTAGACCATAAAAACATAATTATATAAACTTTAGTAATTTTATACCTAACCTATTTGCTTATACATTTTATAGCTGCGAAAATGTCCACAAAACTATTTACATTTCCTATGTAGAATTTAAATATCGATAATTAGTACCTAAAAGAAAATAATGTTTATTTTTATTTATTTTATAATTTGATATAGGTAAGTACCTAAGTACCTACATAAGATCTCAAATACAATTAAGTGCCCAATTAAAACCCCCTCCATTTTTATTATTGATTTTCACATAAATTATAAAATTGTTTTAAATAACAATTATATAATTTTGGCCCACCTAAGGCTTGGTTTTAAGTAATATTTAAGTCTAAATGCGATTTATCTAATTATATTTGTTATTTTTTCAGGCTGAAAATTATTTCTGGTTTTGCTGGCTCCTCCGCATGCGCCCGGCGCCCGGTGTGACAGAGCGTCAACTCGAACGTCAAGATTATTTTTATTGTATTTTTATTTGTGTTTGTTTTTGTAGTTTCTGTTTTATAATATTTAATAATAAGTAAATGCAAAGCTTGACGCAATCGGAAGATGGTACGTCACTTTATACTTTTTCTTGTTCCATTTGTTTAAAATCTTTTAAAAGTGCTCGAGGACTTCGTATACATATATCAAAATTACATAAATGCCCCAGCCAAAACTCAACAACGTTACTTTCAGATAATTTCGCACAACCTCATGCTTCTACTCCATCTGATAGTAACCCTTCTGGCACGCCTTTTCATCACCTTTTGAGTAATTTAAAAAATAATGTAAGTTTAGTTAAACGAATTCCTCGTGGTGCCAGGATCTCTGTCGCTACACTTTTGTCTCAATTTATAACGCAGTGTTTGGATAGTAATAGCATTGAAAATTGGCAAAATCTTTTGCTATTTCCTTATAAAGTATTACATGCTAAATTTAGTGACGAGACTATATCTCTCACACAAAAAAATTAAAATAATTTTTCTAACCCCACACTTCCGACTCAAAATTGCTGTTTTACTGGAAATTATAACAAAAAGATTTATAATGTTAACAAGCTTTTAGAAGCAAAAGTTAGCGACGGAGATTTAAAAGGAGCCGCACGTCTCCTGTTTTCAAGTGATGTACTGTCTCCAGATACAACAGATACCCTTACGTCTTTACAGACAAAACATCCCTCAGCTCCAGTCTCGGACTACGTTCTGGACCCGCCTACATCACCCGATGTGTGTTTACTTGCACAGGATAAGGACACAGTGAGTGCGATTAATGCTTTTAAAGTCGGATCAGCAGCTGGTCTTGACGGTCTTTCTCCACAACACCTAAAAGACCTAACCTCTCACTGTGTGGGTGATGCAGGTAAGCACCTCATCGGTTGTTTAACAAAATTAGTAAACCTCATGCTCTCTGGTAACATTAACCCTGAGATCGCTCCTGTTATCTATGGAGCTAATCTCATTGCTCTCACTAAAAAAGACGGAGGAGTCCGTCCTATTGCTGTTGGGTCCACTTTTAGGCGTTTAGCATCCAAAATTTCTGTCCGATACATCTTGTCAAAATTACAACAAAAATTTGAACCGACTCAATTAGGGTTTGGTACCAAAGGTGGGTGTGAGGCGGCGGTCCACGCCTTACGCACCTACCTTAATAAAGGTGAGTGTGAGGTTTTGCTGAAAATTGATGTCAAAAATGCTTTTAATTCGGTAAACCGTGACATCCTGCTGTCAGAAATTAGAAGCAATGTTCCTGAAATTTATAACTATTTACTTAACTGTTATCACGAACCTTCCAAATTAATGTATAAATGCAACGAACTTTCTTCTGAAGTCGGTTGCCAGCAGGGTGATCCCCTCGGACCAGCCATTTTCAGCCTAGCCATTAACCCCATCATTCAAAATTTAAAGTCAAAATTTAACGTCTGGTATTTAGATGACGGGACTCTTGGAGGTGATGCAGTTTCTGTTCTGTCAGATCTTATAGAAATTAAAAATAAATTTCATTTAATTGGTTTGGAATTAAATTTTAATAAGTGTGAATTATATATTCATAATAATCACATCAATTCGGAACTCGTTGAAAAATTCAATTCCCTATTATATTAAAATTGTTAGCAGAGAGAATCTTTACCTCCTAGGGTCCCCTATATTTGAAGATGCTATTCCCGAGTTAATAGCACAAAAAATTTCAAAATTTGAATCCAATGTAGATCGGCTACATTCTATTAGTTCACATTACGCAATCACAATTCTGAAATTTTGTATGTTTGTTCCCAAATCTATTTATTTGCTTCGCTGTTGTCCTTTTTGGAAACATCAAAGTCATTTATTTTCTATTGATTCGCTAATCAAATCTTCTTTGGAATCAATTCTCAACATACAACTGAGCGAACAATCTTGGTCCCAGGCATCTCTTCCCATTAAATATAGTGGGCTAGGGATCCGCAAAATTTCTAGTGTGGCTTTGCCAGCCTTTTTGTCATCTGTACATGCCACGTCGAGTCTCGTAGGTAAAATTCTGACGAATTGTCTTACAGACTATGAGACGACTGGCCTTACAGATGCCAAGAATGCTTGGCTAATGGCTTGTCCGGGACAAAATTTACCCACCCATCCAAATTTACAACGGAGCTGGGACGACGCTATGTCAAAATTAACCTTTGACTCCTTTTTAAATGCTAGTTTAGGCCCGGATCGGGCCAGATTATTAGCGCTCAGTAGAAAGGAATCCGGTGATTGGTTGAAAGCTTTCCCTACAGCCAACACCGGAACTTTTTTGGAACCGGACATCCTAAGAATTTCAGTTGGTTTGAGACTTGGCGTCACGCTTTGCGCTCCACATCGATGCCCCTGCGGTTTTAACGTTGACACTTTGGGGCATCATGGTCTTTCATGTTTAAAGAGCGCAGGCCGCTTCTCACGCCACGCTGCGCTGAATGACATCATCCGCCGTGCTCTTGCCACCGCCAATGTGCCTGCGCTCTTAGAGCCAAACGGCGTTTTCAGGGACGATGGCAAGAGACCGGATGGTATAACTTTGATACCGTGGGAGATGGGTCGGGTCCTGGTGTGGGATGCAACTTGTGTTGACACTCTAGCCCCGTCCCATCTTCCTAAAACAAAATTAAAAGCCAGTGCAGCAGCGGAAGCGGCTGAAAATATTAAAATTAATAAATATAAGGGTCTCGACTCATCGTATCGTTTTTGTCCAGTCGGTGTCGAGACCCTAGGTCCATGGGGTCCCAATGCGCAAAAATTTTTCAAGAATTTGAAAAAGCGCCTTGTGGAGTCAACTGGTGACCCAAGGGCTGGCAGTTTTCTCGCTCAACGAATAGGCATTGCTATTCAAAGGGGGAATGCTGCTAGTCTTTTGGGCACAATGCCACGGGGGCCTTATTTAGGTTTAGTTTAGATAGTAATAATGTAAATATAGATATGTAATAATTATGTTTCTCTGTAATTTTTAACAATAAATGTATTAAATATTAAGTGCCTAAGTAGTCACTTACATATTTGTTATTGATTGGAAAAATATATTGTAAATAAATATTTTTTTAATTTTGTTAATGTTAATGTAAGTAATTAGTATAATAACTATGTATAAAATTTAAAGATTGATGTTGATGTAGTCATATACAACCACAACCATTTACTTACTTTAAACGAGTAATGTATACCTGCCTAACATTGCTGTGCTCGTACAGGGTTTCATGTTGTAAGTACTTACTATTAATATGCAACAACTGTATCACACATGAATGCAATAAAGAGTTTGAGTTTTGAGTTTGAGTAAAGAATCTCTGTCTCTACATTCGAAGGCAGTGACATAAAAGACATATTATGGACTGCCTAGTGGTTAGCTCAGTGGTACTGTGGAGGAAGGGGTGAGATGTTGTTCCTAATTCACTCAAAGGGAGGATCCTATGACCAGGCTAGGTGATCGCGCCTTGCGGGTCGAAGCCCAACGGTTGGGGTTGTTCATGTCATTCATCGCCACGAGAACTTACATATTGCGATGCGTCTATTCTGTGGCATCCGCCAAAGTATGAATGCAACTGCCGTACCTGTTTTTCGAACATGTTCCTGTCGTTCAGAAAACCTCTCCACACGGCATTAGCTAGTTAGGTTTAACTTATGACGTAGTTATATAAGCGAGGTGCAAGGTGTTTAAAATCCATGCGACGATCATGTATTCCTACACATAGATCAACATTAACATATCTAGCACGATGCGTTGCATGCTGTCGGTGTCGCATCTCGACGCGACTGCAGCCGCGCGTGGCTTCATCTATAACGTGACCTACATAACCACCTCGCCACACTGTGCCTCCGTTAGAATATCAAACTTCCCCCGCCTTCTCAGTGTTCAGTACCTATCATCATATGAATCTGAAATATGAAAAAAAAAGTTAGAAATGTTATCTAAAGTGAAGCAATTCATATGCGTACACGTATTTTTGTATTTAGCTAGAGCTATTTGCTGTTTGAAGTATATTAACTATTTGGCCTGTGACATACATCGATCCCCGCAACGAAATGACAATTTGTCAACATGTCTGAGGAAAGTAAACAGAACATTACTTATGTTTTCCTTGCTCAGGCATGTTGATACATATACACACAAATACAGATATCACTCTCAAGTCCTCATGTCCCACCTAGTCATCGTGCTGAAACATTTAACAATACAAACGTGACACAAGTGACCGTGTTGCAAGTGGCGACAAACGGTTTAGTAACTACAGTGTATAGTTGGTCCTTCTATGTAACTTGTATCGTGTGTTCAGTGAATACATTTAGGCCACGTATGTGCCAATAACAGTATCCGCCTTTTAGGGAAGTCCTGTTGCGAATCTCTCCCGAGTTACGCAGCAAACGACAGTCTCGTCGTAGGCTATTATACGCCCATGATTAAAAGCCCCCGTGGAATAGGGCCTGAGGACGGCAGGAGGGCTCATCGCCGTCCTTACAGAAGCATGGCCAAGACGACGGCGTGACGTGAGAGTTTCTTTCATGCCCTAAAAAGTGGGATAGACCCCAACTAACCCCCAAGACGCGGGTTAGTACCCGAACCCCTAGGTGAGGCCACGGTAGTCAAAGTCTGTCAAGAAATAGTCTTAATCTTGCCCGGTGCTCCTGGCCGAAGGTAGGGAAACGTGTGACTTTTGTCGGTAAGAGTCCGGCATAGCATCCATGTGGGATTCCCCGACGTAAAATAAGGCAATTATATAGTAACACAATAATATATCCGGCCCGGTTCAACGGACCCGTACTAGCGTGTATATCTATCTATAGTATGTCTGATAAGATATTGATCCTTTTGCGTTTCCCCTTCCAAAGCGTTCGTCCAATAGGGTAAAAAACAAATTAGGTTTATATCTAAAAGAAGTTTGGTATTAGGCTTACTCGGATATAAGTATATGCTTTAAAACCTGTAATTTTCAAAAACTTTAGCCGATGAATTTTCACGCGTAAAATATTTTAGTGCCTCGAAATAAGACGAAAAATTATGTATGCATTGAAAAAAATAATGAAAACCCTTACACATAATGTTTTAGTATTATAAACGTGAAGGTGTGCGTCTTATTCGTTGTTTGTCCTTTTCTCACGACGCTCGGAGGGCCAATCAAAATGTTTTAGTGACTGAAGAATGTTGTAGATCTGGAGAACGGCAGTCTATTTTTGTTCCCTTCCGGCGGCAGACTGTGAAATTCATGCTAGACATACATACACAACTACATCGAAAAACACCACTTGTAATGTACCAAAATACCTACATACATACCCGGCCGGTTTCTCACTATGTGGCTTTCTCGATGACCACTATCATTCACTTTACTACTATCAAGGTAATATTACATTCTCGACAGATTAAACTTGAACGGCGGGACTGCAGATGTGGAGATTTTTTACTTAGGTTTGACATTAAACGATACAGCACTATCTTCACATAATGGTTTTTCTCGAATATGTCTTTGTTCCGCTTCAAATACACTCTCGTCTCATAAAATCGTACTCGCATAATTTGAAAAGAAAAGAACGACCCTTGAGTGAGTTATTAAACGTGTCGCTTGAAGGTTTCGACATCCGGTAGACTGAAAGATACGGCGTATATCGGCTCTTAAGTAGCGCAATAGATCTTGTGTGTTCCACTAAAGAATACCTTAATAAAGTATCTGACGTGTTGGCCCGTCACCGTTGATTGCGCCAATATCGCGCACATCTATCTTGGCACTTTACAGATGTATAATTATATAGGGCTAGGTTATACCCCGTGGCCTCGAATATTTATGTACATGGATTTTTTCAAAACCCACACATAATATCTCTATAGAAAAATGTAACATAAGCAACCGCTTTGGATAGAAGACTGGGCTAGAATATTTTTAGAGAGCTGACAAATTCATTCAAGGTTGTCTGGAAGAAATCGCTGTAAACGATGAGACCACCCACCGATAGTACGCAGAATACATTATTGAAATACTTAATTATTTTCTTGTAAAACTTAATTATGATGTAGGTACATTAAAGTGTTTTATATCTGTCGGTCTCAACAGTATACCAGTGAGGATATAACTGAACATAGAATAGAATAGAATAGAATACACTTTATTGTACACCATATTAATGTTTACAAGAACTTATACTAAATTAACTGTAGGTACAATCGGCGGTCTTATCGCTTACAGCGATCTCTTCCAGACAACCTAATAGATTTTATGATAGGATTATTACTGTAAGGTAGTTCATGGCGCACTAAACAAAGTTGGAAGGAAAGTACCTACGTCTAAAGTAGGCACAGTATTATATCTTTCTATTTATCAATACAGAAAGAGGCATAGGTATACTTAAATAAATATACATACATACACACATACACATATAAGTAAATAAATACATACATAAATATACTATAATACATTAGTTTCTAAATTTAATATGTATAAACAATAATTAACTTATACTATTGCAATAATAAAAATAAAAAAACAGTTAATCTATCCATAATGGTGGTTAATTTATGTGATAATGATAGTGACATTGGAATGTGAATTACTAGACTAGATGTAAGTTTTGAACGAAAATTATTAATTGATATTTAAATAATGATCTTTTACTTTTAACTTAAAATTAGACAGTGTTTGGGCGCGTTTGATTTCGACTGGCAATGCATTCCACAGGCGCACCGCCTGTACAGAAAAAGAATTATCAAAGTACGATGTAGAATGCATGGGCATTTTTAGCATTAAATTTTCTGATGATCTCAAGCATCTTGTGTGCGAGTCATGTAGGAACTGGAATCGTTCCTTAAGATAGAAAGGTGCTGAAGGGTTAAACATCACATTATATAGTAATGAAAGGATATGAGCATTCCGGCGAAGTCGTATTGGTAACCACTTGAGTTGTTTACGAAATTCGGAAACATGGTCATATTTTCGCAAACCAAATAATATGAACCGTATGCAGAAATTCTGGAGACGCTCAAGTTTATTCAACTGGTTTTCTGTGAGATCCAAGTAGCTGGCATCAGCATAGTCTAGGATAGGAAGCAGGATAGAATTTACAAGCGCAATTTTGGTGGCAGTAGGCAGAAAATTACGCAATCGCCTCAAAGAACCTGCCGAAGCAAATACCTTACGGCTCACCTCTTGCATCTGTGACTCCCAAGACCATTCAGCATCGAGAAAAATACCCAGATTTTTTACTGTGTTGCTAATTTGTATAAATGTACCATCTAGCATAATTTGAGGCAGTTGCGACCACTGTACTTGACAGATCTTCCTAGAGCTACCTATAATTATTACTTGAGTTTTTAGCGGGTTTAACGTAAGCCCATAACGGTTACTCCAATCAGAAATGTAAGCTAAATCGGTGCTGATGTTATTTACGGCCTCTGTCAACCGTTCCAGCGATGCCTGACAATATATCTGAAGATCGTCTGCATAAAGGTGGTAATGAGAGAGAAGGTGATCAGAAATAGAATTAATAAATATTGCGAACAGTAAAGGAGATAGAACGCCACCCTGGGGTACACCGACCGATGTATTACACCAAGATGAGCGGGCGTCATCTATGCAAATACACTGTCGGCGCCCACACAGGTAACTACGAAACCAATCGATAACCGGTGGAGATATGTTAAGTGAGCCAAGCATTCCCAGCAGAACATCAAAATCCACTGTATTGAAAGCATTTGAAAAGTCGAGCAATGCCAATACAGTTAGTTTTCCATCTTCCATTCCAGATCTAATATCATCGGTGATATTGACCAAAGCAGTGGTTGTGCTATGGCCAGAACTGAAACCCGATTGGTACGGGTTGAGTAAATTATTTTTTGTAAGAAAAGAGCAGAGTTGGTTATGAACAAGGCGCTCAAGAACCTTGGACAAGAAAGGGAGAATTGCAATTGGACGAAAATCAGAATAAGACACGGGATTAGGTTTTTTGGGTAGTGGTGTGATTTGAGCATCTTTCCAATTGGTTGGAAAGGTGTTACTAAGTATGGAATGATTAAGAATGTGACAGATAGTTGGTAGAATTTGATCCAAGATAGGAAGGATCATATTTCTGCTGATACAGTCACTTCAGTTCACGGAGTTTGTAGGAGAACATACATAAATAAAAGAACGGATGGAAGGTAGTATTCATTAAAAAATGTGCTGTCCTGGGTATTTTGCACAGCTGAAGTCAGCAGTTTATCTTCTATAGCAATCATTGTTAACTTATTCGTTATTCGCAGGGTACTCGACAGTAGCACAGTATAAATATATGTTGTTTAACGTGACAGTAGGTAGCACTAAATTTATGTATATTAATTTTATACTAATCTGCCAAAAATAAGCGAAGTGTATTATTTGTTATGCTTCTGTCGACCGATCCGTGAAAATAGGCGTCATGTTATAAGCGTGACAAAAAATGTCTACTTAAGTACTGTCAAGTAGAAAAGTGAGTTCCAACAGCAGTTGTATGGTGTGTATTATATATTTATTTTTAAACATGCCTCAAATTTTATTTCTTAATCTACGAGTACTATGGAGCTATTTTCACAATGTTAACGTATATTTTTCACGTGAACCTCTTTCCTAGAACACAATGTAAACGCCTCGCAAAATGTTAAAGCAAAGATAAGCCGTTCAGCCTTTTCCTGTTAGCTTTGAGCTGCGAGCACTTGGCGACTACACGTGAAGCGTTCTACAAAACTCATTTACATATGAATGGTTTACAAATTTTTAGCGCTTTTGGCGCGAAATAAGGCGAAGTTTTGCCACACAACTTACATGGAGCAGTTTCTGTGAGATCCACTTGTTTGTAGTACTCTTTGATCTGATATTCTAGTCTGAACAAAACGACAATCCTCTTCTTCATATCTTAACGTAAATCCCTCCTGCGTTGTGCCGTACGGTCTACCCATGGCTCACACATTGTTTCCATTACGTCCTCCAGAAACTATGGTTCCAACACGTTTGTATGTCAACAAGCTCGTTGTAATCTATATCAATACATCAATCATCAATCAATACATATAATAAAATCGTAACAGGTCGCTGTCTGTACATGGAAGATAAATAAGAAAAAATATTATAGGGGGGCTTTATGAACGCAATAGAACCCAAAACAATGATTTTTAGAATTTTTGTCTGTTTGTCTGTTTGTCTGTTTGTCTGTTTGTCTGTATATCTGTTTGTCTGTACGGTTGTGCACGCTAATCTCAGTAACCGCTCAACCGATTGCAATGCGGCTTTTTTATTGTGTTGAGGTTTGCTCCAGTTAACATTTAGCGTTTGTTTTATGTAAATCGGTTTAGAAATAAAAGAGTTATAAGAATCACTTTTAAGAATCAGATATTTTGAAAATTTTAACTGTAGGGGTTTCTTTGAATGTGAGTGAACCTAAACTGGCGTGTTGGCTTAATCATATAAGAGCTTAATGCTTAAGCTCCTTCGGCGCGGACTGAATTGTTTAAAAATAGTCTTAATCATAAAGCTCTTTTATGATTAAGCAATCAGGGCAGTTTCAGACGCTGCTTGATGACTCTGTCGGCGCACCTCGCCTCCCAACAGCTGACCGCAGGGAGCGGGGCTGAGGCGGGGGGCGCACCCAGCGGCGCGCGCGACGGCCGGCCGCGCGGCCGCCCTTCACTTCGCTCCACGACACGCTCGCCCTCGGGCATTTCTTAGTTCTTCCTAAGTATTGTTAATTTGATTTTTATGGCATTAAAGCCCATGTAATATACAGTCCACAAATAGTTTTATTCAGAAGTTCCCTAAAGGCCGCTTCAGACTCTGATAAAGAAATACCTTTCCTTTCATACACCTTATGTGACGTAAACGAAGTTGCGGGCTCAGCTAGTGTATAAATAAACACAAAACTACGGAAAATATTTTCACACAACAAAGCTTCACGAAGAAGGTTTATATTAATAACCACTTTCATACATATAAACTTCCTCCAATCCCAGGCAACAATCTACAATCATTCATGTATTCCTTTTATATTCTCGAACCAGTATAAAAGGCAGCATTTTTCTGCTCCAAGACGTGCCGGACGTATCTTTAAATAATAAAACATAAACTAAGAAAATATCGAGCGCAAGGCTTCTATTGACCAGCTTAGCAAGAGCTTTCTCCATTTACCGTTAGTAGGATTTCATTTGTAGTGCTAGAAGAGTATTTGTAGGGTTGGGGTCTAGTTAAAATAGCTGTATTGAATCCCTGACCTACTGTAGCTCCAGGAATTGGGGTCGCAGCTAATCATTCAATTACTCAATCTCAGGTGGTGTCCACTTTGTCTAAATAGTGACGTGACGAGAACAACTTACTTTGACGAGTCTGTTTTGTTTCAAGGCAAAAGCTTTCTAAAAGAAAGTAAACACATCTCTTTTGTCCATTTCTCCGCTAATTTCCCCACACTAAGCGGCTAATTTCAAAGCATTTAGCGTCATTTAGGTGAAAACTTAATAGAATCCCCACTAATATTATACATGCGAAAGTAACTCTGTCTGTCTGTTACGGTTTCACGCCTAAATCGCTGAACCGATTGTAATGAAATTTGGTATAGTGATAGTTTGAGTCCAATGGAAGGACATGGGCTGTTTTTTATTTAACAAAAATCCTTCACGGATGCTATGTCGGACTCCTACCGACTAAAAAACCTCACATAACGCCCAACAGCCTACGGTTGGGAGCCCCGAGTGAGCCCTCGGAAGTATGTCCTAGGACAAAAAACATAGGCTAGTTAGATTAAAAGGATAGTAATGATTTTTCGCGATAACGGCTTCTACGGGGACGAAGTCGCGTGGAACAGCTAATATTATAATAAATAGGCTTTGGGTATCTTTCTATCTTTCAACAGACTTTTTCTTTACCATCCAACTATGCTATGGAAAGAAGAGAAAATTAGTTAATGGTTTCATTCTTTTTCCAATTTTGTTTATCCCGCACATATCGAATATCAAGTAGTATCTAAATAGACCCGAAACTAAACACTGCACATGGTAGAACATCTAGACAAGTGTTTAGCATCGCACACAGTAATGTGATGTAAACATGATCATCCCGTGTCACAATGCTATACGTATATTATATGTAATGTATGTATGTACGTACTGCAAGCGCACAAACGGCTCAGAGACTACCCGCGCTAAGTACGTGCGAGTGACTTATGTGGAGTCAGCTAGCGGCAGGATATCCCGGCGTGTAAGTAGCACCGCGCTTGATGATCCCGGTATAAGCTTCACAAGACTTTTTGTGGTATAATAGAGTTTAATGTGATGTGAATTTAAGCGGGTTGTTAAAACAAAGCTGCTAGAAATTTGCAAAAATTATCTATCATCACGATTTCATAATTTATTTAGCTCGCCGAAATGAAGCCGCCTGCAGACAAAAAGCTCACACTTCTCAAGTCTAAGACAGTGGCAGTCCAGATCATGCCCCAATATAGAGGCTACTAATGCTCCACTTGAAGAATCCAGAGATGTAGTCGGAGGGAGACACGTATGCTGGTAGAGCGTTCCTTGCTACATTAAATACTTTCGTACAATTCTCTTTGTCAAAATTTTTATACGGTAGGAGGAATTGATTGGATTTTTCGTTCTTTTAATAACATACCAGGTGCTCTGTTGACACAAAGCCGTGAAGGAATTCGGACACACGCGTCTCGCAATTAGTTTCTATCAAATGAAGCCCTGTGTGGAGAATTGTACAGAAAACTAAATATTTAGGTAATTAGTTTTCCCTCGGCTTTTGTTCGTAGAAATGAGCTACATTACTTCAGTACAACTGTGATGTAGCGAGCGGTGTGTTTTCTGATTAATTAGACGTACCATGTGCCGCGAGTTTTGCACGCGCTTCTCACAAAGTGGATTAATTTGAAGAACACGTGATAATCACGTAACGGTTTTACTCAAATTACTGCGGACTATTATATAATACACAAGTTGTTACGTACCGATTTATATAACTAGCTGATATCAAGCAGTTTCACCCGCGCAGTCTCTGTTCCCGTGGGAATACGGGAATCAATAATAGCCTACCTATGTCACCTAGGGACAGTGTAGTCTTCGAACAGTTAAAGAATTTTTTGAAATCAGTTTAATAGTTTCGGAGTATATTCAATTCAAACAAACAAACATGTAAATCTTTCATGTTCATAATATTAAATACTAGCTGTTATCCGCGACTTCGTTCGCATGGAAATTATGTTATAAGCAAAGCTTGAACTGTATTCTATCGAGCCTCTAGGATAAGTCGTAACCAAAATGTGGCGACAAATTTAGGACATCCTGCAACTTACCTGGGTAAGTTGGAGGATGGTAAAAAACCTAGTGTTGTAAGAGAAGATACACCCTGACAGAGGGTCCCTCAAAATTTACTGCTTTTTTTCTAGTTTTATATAAGAATCTTAATGCGGTTTACAGAATACATCTCGTTACCATGTTTCAATAGCATAGGCCTTATAGTTTCGGAGAAAAGTGGCTGTGACACACGGACGGACAGACAGACAGACAGACATGACGAATCTACAAGGGTTCCGTTTTTGCCATTTGGCTACGAAACCCTAAAAATGTGGGCGGGCAGGTCATTCCAAGTTTTTAATTTTACACAAAAACTTTTAGTTCAACACAAAAGCGATCTTTTGAATCGCTCAGAGACGATTAAGGGAACACTTTCGCGAAACGAAATTCTTCCCAGTTGCGTAAATTAGAAGCATGATATTTTTACGTTAGGAAAATCCTACGTGGATGATATGCGGGACTCCTATTGATTAAAAACCACACGTTCCCTGCCTTATGCCTATGATTGGGAGCCCCGGGGAAGCCCTCAAAAGGTTAACCCTAGGAAGGATCGGTACGTGATCCATTGCGTACAAAAGGAGAACGCGAAATGAAACCCAGTTGTCAGTAAAATGACAATCGTTAAAAGTCAAGTTGAAGGCCTATGGGCGGTTTAAAAAAAAAATTCATTTCAACACGGCCATAGGCTCACCACCTATTACGTGGGACGTAAAACCATAAGGTCAAATGTAGGCGTATACTATGCCTCTGTCTACCCCTTTGGGGATAACGGCATGACTATAATACTTGATATTTGTGTGTGAATGAGACAAAGCGGAAAGGATGTGACACCACGACACACGGAGCCTATACGGCCTATTGGTCAGGTGTAGCCACAACCAGCACAGCATGCCAGGGGGTCGGTGTACTACTTTCCGCGAGAATGAATGAGTGTGTGACAGAGTATGAATGTGTGAGCCCAAGACTCCTTTGGCTAAGACTGAAGGTTGGACTTACCCGCATCTTTGTTTTGGGAGTGTATGCTCCGCAGGATGCGCGGTGGCACCGGTCTTCAAAAGACCAAAGCGAGAGGCAGGCATTTTGGGAGAGTATGAGTGATATTCTGGATAAATGTAAACGAAACGAGAGAATAGTGATGTTAGGTGATTTTGATGGTTGGGTGGGAGTGAAGCGCGATGGATACGAAAGTGTATTAGGAAAGTTTGGTGATGAACGAGTGAATGAAAATGGAGAAAGCTTGCTAGAAGTATGTTTGGAAAGGAATCTTGTGATAACTAATACCATATTCAACCACAAGGATATACACTTGTATACAAGAGAGGAGAGAGATCAGAGAAGCATGATTGACTTTGTGATAGTAGACGCAAGACTGAGAAAGAAAGTGCTAGACACTCGGGCGTACCGTGGCACCGGGATCGACACAGATCACTTCTTGGTAATTAGCCGGGTAAGGGGTCTGTTTCAGCGGTGGCGACATCGTGTGCATGAACCTGTTAGTGTACTAGAGCGAATAAAAGTTGAGAATTTACAAGAGTTAGGCATAAAAGAGGCATTTGTGAGTAAACTGAGTGAAAAATTTGAAAACCTAGATGAAATATGTGAGATTGAAGAATTATGGAAGCCGTTTAAGGAAGTGTGGAAGTTGCGATTGAAGTGTGTGGGGTTAGCAAAAGACGACAAGGATGAATGGCAAAGGGAATTAGTGCGGAAGTTCTTAATGCGTTGACTGGCAAGAAGAAAGCATGGTTGGACTGGTTGGCTACAAAGGCCAATCAAAGAATGCAAAAGGCAACGGATGAGGATGTAAAAATGGCAAAGGATGAATATAAAAAGTATAAACGTGTTGCAAAAGAGACGATGATGAGAAAGAAAGAGAATGATAGAGAAAAATTTGATAAAAGGTTATCTGAAGACTTCCAACGGAATATTAATTTTTTTTGGAAGTCCATAAGAACAGTGAGGAGTCAGCAAACAATGTCGCCGCTCAATCACATCAGAAACCAGGATGGAAGTTTTGTAAGAGGAGAAGAATGTGTGCTAAAGAGATGGAAGGAATATTTTGAGAGTTTATTCGAAAAAGAAGATATACAAGGCGATACGCGTGTTTTAGAACTGAATGAATTTGGCGATGAAAGCGAGTTAAGTATGGGAGAAATAGTGGAAGCGTTGAATTGTATGAAAGTAGGAAAGGCTGCTGGAATAGATCGAATTTCTGTCGAAATGCTGAAAGCTGGACGTGGCGTGGTAGCTTGCCAGCTGTACCGCCTTTTTAACTTTTGTTGGCGAAGTGGCAGAGTACCAGCAGAATGGTGTAAAGCTGTCATTGTGCCGCTTTACAAAGGAAAAGGGTCGCAGCAAGAGTGCAAAAACTACCGCGGCATAAGCTTGCTCAGCATCGTTGGCAAATTGTATGCAAAAGTGTTGATAAAATAATAATAATAATAATTATTTATTCTTTTTAAATATATTTTTTTGTTTTATACTAATGTATTTAAAAATCTAAATTAATATGTATAAAGTAGTAAATAAAGGAAATAATAATATATTCTTTATTGTACACCAAAGCTTATAAATATGAACAAATTATAGGAGGTATTCTACGGTACAATGGGCGGCCTTATTGCTAGAAGCAATTTCTGCCAGGCAACCTTTAGATGGACTGGACTGTGTTATACTTCAATAATGGGGTTTCAGGTTTGGTGTCACATAATACTTATTAGCAAACTTAAATAAAATAAAATCGATCAATATATACCTACATAAATACATACATACCTACACATATACACACATAAATACAAAAATATACATACATACACACCTATACCTACATATACATACTTAAATACATATATACATACAGACATACAACAAAGAATATGTTATACACTTCCTACACATATAATATACGCACAAAAACTCAGTATACCGGTGGTTTAAATTGAAAGATAGTATTCTTTCACCCCTACCCTTAATGCGCCCAACGTTTGTGCACGCCTGATATGAACCGGTAGTGTATTCCACAGCCGTACTGCTTCAACAGTAAAGGATTTATTGGCAAATTTTGTCGAATGTGCTGGCATATGCAATCGCAAGTTCTTTGAAGACCTCAGGAATCTGGAATGAGTATCACACTGGAACTCAAAGCGTCCCTTGAGGTAGGAAGGAGCTAGTGGGTTAAATAAAATAGTATAGAGCAAAGAAAGAATATGAGTATTTCGTCGAAAGCGAATTGGGAGCCACTTGAGTTGATTGCGGTATTCAGAAACGTGGTCATATTTGCGTAAACCAAATATAAACCTTATACAGAAGTTTTGAAGGCGCTCAAGCTTATCTAGTTGCTCCTGCGTGAGATCAAGGTAGCTGGCATCGGCATAGTCTAATATGGGAAGTAGTAGTGATTGTGCAAGCGTAATCTTCGTCGGTATCGGGAGAAGGTCACGCAATCTTCGCAAAGAGCCTGCCGAGGCGAACAATTTGCGATTGACTTCCTGTAGCTGCGGCCCCCAGGACAGAGTACTATCGATAAATATACCCAGGTTTTTCACTGTATCACTGACAGGTAACGGCATGCCATTGAAGGTAATTTGTGGTAACTGTGGCCAGGGAACTCGAGATATCATCCAGTTACTACCTATAAGAATTACCTGAGTTTTTGTTGGATTCACCTGCAAACCGTAGCTATTACTCCATGCACATATTTGTTCCAAGTCACTATTGGTCGCGCTAAAAACCTCATGTATGTCACTGAGTGCAGCCTGTGAGTAAATTTGTAAATCATCTGCATAAAGGTGGTAGGATGAAACTAGTTGCTTTGTGATGGAATTAATAAATATTGCGAACAAGAGAGGAGATAAAACGCCACCCTGCGGTACACCAACCGAGATATTGTTCCAAGAAGAAACCGAGTCATCAATACAAATACGTTGCCGACGTCCAGTCAGGTAACTGCGAAACCAATCAATCACTGGTGGAGATATGTTAATAGAGCGTAGAATCTCAAGCAGAATGCGGAAATCCACAGTACCAAAAGCATTACTGAAGTCCAGTAACGTCAGCAATGTAAGCTTTCCAACCTCCATTCCCATTCTGATGTCATCTGTAATATTAACAAGGGCAGTAACAGTGCTATGCCCCGGGCGGAAGCCCGATTGGTAGGAATTTAGAAGACAGTTTTTGTTGAGAAAGTAGTTAAGTTGAGTGTGAACAAGGCGCTCAAGGACTTTAGATAGAAACGGCAAGATAGAGATAGGGCGGTAATGAGAGAAACACGAAGGACTAGATTTTTTAGGTAAAGGTATAACTTGGGCTTCTTTCCACATCGATGGAAAAATGCCACTGGAAATGGAATGGTTCAGAATATTACAGATAATTGGTAGTAAGACATCTAGAATCGGAAGGATCATACTGCGGCTAATACAGTCATTCCCAACAGCATTAGACGCTATAGATAAAATAAAAAGAGTGATGAATGAAACTGAAGGAAAAATGTGGGATGTGCAAGCAGGATTTGTGAAAGGAAGGGGATGTACGGATCAGGTCTTTTCCTTACGATGCGTAGCTGAGAAAGTTTTGGCTAAAAGTCAAAAGGTCTGTTGCATATTCGTGGACTTGGAAAAGGCCTATTGCAGAGTGGTGAGGAATGAACTGTGGTCAATATTGTCCATGTATGGAGTGAACAGCAACTTGATACGGGCACTGAGGTCTCTCTATGAGGGTTCTAGTGCTTGTGTCAGGATCAATGGGGCCTGCACGGACTTCTTTCACATTGAAAAGGGTGTGAGACAGGGCTGTGTAGCGTCTCCGTGGCTGTTTAATCTATACATGGACAGTTGTCTGAAAGAACTGCAAGAGAGTATGTATGGTTTAAAAATGAATGAACTGACTGTCAAATGCCTCCTATACGCTGATGATCAGGTGATATTAGCATCATCAGCGGAGGAATTGCAGCTGATGGTTAATAGTATGAATGAGGCTCTAAAAAGTAGAGGAATGAAAGTTAATGTAAACAAGACGAAAGTTATGGTTTTTGAAAGAGAAGAAAGTATGACGAATTGCTCAATCTTCATTGAAGGGCAAAGAGTGGAACAGGTGAAAGAATTTGTATACTTGGGTTCCAAATTTGTAAGGGATGGAAAGTGTGACCAGAATATTGAGCGAAGAGTTTTGGCAGGAAATCAAGTGAATGGGGCTATGTACACCTTTATGAGCAGTCAAAATGTGTCTGAGAAGCCCAGGTTGGCTGTACATAGGGGAGTGCTCATCCCTACACTTATGTCTGGTAGTGAAAGTTGGGTATGGCAGAAGAAGCATGAAAGCAAAATTAATGCAGTGGAAATGAGAAGTCTGCGAAGTATAGCTGGAGTGACTTTAATGGACAAAAAAAGAAATAGCGTGATAAGGGAAAAATGTGGTATAACAGAAGATGTAGTGACTAAGATCGAAAAAGGGATGCTTAGATGGTTTGGACACGTGGAAAGAATAGATGAGAATAGACTGACAAAGCAGATTTATGAGGCGAGAATGAATGGGCAAACTGGTAGGGGTAAACCTCGGCGTACGCATGCCGATCAAATCAGAGACGTTCTGGAAAAAGGCAAGGTCAAGAGTACCCTTAACCGGCGAGCGTGTATGAAAACAGTTATGAAAGTAGAAGAAGCGAAAGTTGTATGTCAGGATCGTAGCAAGTGGAAAGCCATAGTCTCTGCTTACCCCGATGGGAGACAAGCGTGATTATATGTATGTATGTATGCTACTAAATAAGATCTAGACGCTTTTGAGTCTTTACTCCCACATACATACAGAATTCAATTGTTCTCTGCCAAGCCCCTAGACTTAGTAGCGTGATAATAATAATACTGAAGCTTATAAAAACCTATCCGCATCACGCGACTTCGCACGCGTGAATATTATGTTATAAAACCAACTTGATTGCTCTCTGCTTAGCCCCTAGGATATGTAGCGTGATAATATATAGCCTATTTGAAGACCCCACCCGTAAGTAATATTTGTGCAAAATTTGAACCAAATCTGTTCAGTACTTTTCGAGATCCTTCCGGACAAAGCAAAGCAAACAGACAAAAATTTTTCTGACTATATTTTTGGGTTCGGTATCTTACATTACACCTAGCGAGTATTTTTTTTTAATATTTCCAATGTACAGTTTTGGCTTTCCTATCATTTTATTATCTGTATAGATAGATATATTTAACAGCTTTTCTAAAAAAAAATAAGTTTTACTTGCAATACTTCTCGCGTTTATAAAGCAAGCAGTGAGAAATTGGTGTATCTATGTGGGCGAACGTTCTGAAGACCTATTCAGTTATCCGTATCCGTTTTAACACGACTTATTGTTGTGTTGTAATGGATACGGACAAACTGTCACAGACACAGCTATTGGAAGTTTAAACAGATCTTCAACTTGGCTAAGCGATGATCATGTTGCGAGTTATAAAAGAGAATACATTTTCTTTTGGCAGTCATCAGCTTTCTCGTTGGCATAAACGTTGTACCTAAGGAGCTATGCCGAAACATACAATACTTCTTTGTCATGTTAATCATAAGGTTTATTACAGTAGTTGAAGCAGCCTGGCTTGAACACGGGGTCGATTGGCCCGCGGTCACTGAAGCTATGAACCCGGAACGATTGTGTGTGGCCGCTGCTGACCTACATCTTGTGTGCAGTATCTCAGTTACGTGTTATTGTGAGTACGGACGTGTCTATAAAATCTGTTACGATGAATGTGTCTAAATCATTCATTTCAGCGGTATTTTATTTTTATTTTATTTCAACTTTCTGCACAAATACATGTACAAAGGCGGACTTAATGCCAACGGCATTCTCTACCAGTCAACCTTTGGGTGATGCAGAGATAAGATAGAGCAGGTGCTAAAAGTACAATGACGAAAAGTTTGTATAAATTGGTACAAACTACAAATTTATACAAGGGAAAAAAAATAAGAACTTAGTTACTACTTACATACATAAATATAACATACTACGAAAATTATATAATGTAGATACTTAAATAAAATAAATATTGATAAATATTTATATGTAATATAATACTATTTATAGATATTATAATATAATACATAATATGTATAAATAAATACAAATGTGAAAATCCTTACCAATAAAATAATGTTCTGCTTAAGGGACCTTATAAAGTTGACGTACCCTGTTTTTGAACGTGAGACGGTTCGTCAATTTCCTGACTTCGAGAGGAAGGGCGTTCCAGAGAAGAATGGATCGCACTAGAAAAGAGGAATGGACAAGATTTGAGGAGTGAGTTGGACAGTGCAGTAGAAGATTATTAGAGGAGCGTAAATATTTATCAAGATTAGAGCCAAGTAGATGAAGATGAGATTTTAAATAAGTAGGGGCATTGGGAGATTTGAAGAGTGAAAAAAGTAAACAGACAGCTCGAAGACTGCGCCGCCGTCTAATAGGTAACCAACCCAACTCATCACGAAAAGCCGAAACGTGGTCATACTTCCTAAGATTGTAGACGAATCGAATGCAATTATTGAGAAGTCGGTCGAGTTTATTGAGCAGATCTGCATTCAGGTCGAGATAGCACACATCACCATAGTCGAAAATGGGAAAAATTAAAGCGGTATCCTATCGATTTGTCCCAATGGGCTCAGGTATCGGTCACTACGTAGCCAAATAAATAGGGTATCTTGCTAATTTCCAAAAATAGCTGTAAGAAACAGTCGTTGGTCACTGACTCAATGTTCTGTAAATTATCACAGCGTTAAGCTTCTTTCGCTGTAGCTGGTTCTGAGAAGGGTGACCGCTTTATGGAATTCTCATTGAAGTTTTGCGAAAATGTACAATAAAATATAGGCAATCTATACAGAAGTCAAGCGAGGTCACGATAAAATACAATTTAATCCATTTGAACGGTCTACAATGACAGTAATTAAGTTACAGTTTCGCAGGTAACAAGTCGGTTGCACCGTTTAACTCGGCCGCTCCCACTCATAGCAATTATAGCAATTTATTAGGTAACCATTTTTGGGTCATAGTATTTAATTATTTAAACTAGTAATTCCTTTTACGAGTGAGCGGTAATTGGAGTTAGGGTTTTTTATGTGTGGTTAAAACTAGTCTACACTATATACCGAATGATGTCCGGGACGCCACCCGTGTGTGTTCCTACATCCCGCGGGAACTTTGCCAAACTGTAGTCCATGCCCGTATCAAATTTCAGCCAGATACATTTACGCAGTACAGTGTTAAAACGTAGCAAGCGCCATCCATTCATCCATCTATACTTACACATTTTCGCGTGTATCATAAATATATGTGTAAAGATACATGTTATAAAAAACCTGAAGTTGTCCAGTGATAATGAAAGTCACTTTAAATAACTAAATCTACAGCAACTCGTGCGATACAAACGTGCCGTGTTCAATCTGCACGTGGCCGCTACGAGTGCTACGGCTATTGTAGACCCGCTACGAATATTGTGCAGCCACAACAGACTGTTGACCGGAACGTTTATTTGATTGCGCTCTGCTGTTAGAACGAAGTCGGTTAAAATAGTAGTTTTCGATACAAGTGTGGGATTTCTGTTATTACACCGAGTTACGACAGGTGTTGACCCGAGCCGAAGGCGAGGGTAGACAGTCGGAACGAGTTTAAATAACAGTCCCACACGTTGTATTGAACAACTATTTTTAATACAGTTACGAAAAAATTAAGCAAATTTATAAAATAATAAAAACACAATAAACCTGAATATCCAAAATGGCGCCAACCGTAAAAGAATATATACCTTCTTAAGCAGAGACTATGGCAGTGCACTTCATACAGCCAACATTTTTTATATTTATAAATTTAATTTGACCGATACTTACATTAATTTATCCTTAAATTATAATTAAAATTACTTTTAATCTGATATTGAACAAGTTAGTATCTTTTTTTAGAAGTATTAGCATGAATCACAGAAATTATTTTGACAATTGGGAAAGAAAACGCACGAGTGCGGGAATAGTAAAGAAAAAGCACGAGTGTGTAATAGCCCACATCCCGAACGCTATACGTCCCTGTAATACGCCACTTTTTGAGCAACTGTATTAAAAATTAATATTTTTAATTTGATGAGCTTTGATATTTACTTGAAAAGTAAAATCAAACGGCTTTTAAGAATAACGTTAGTATTAATATTTTTGCTGGACTGTTTAATGATGCAAAGTGCTGAAGTCCAACAGCATACCATATAATATATTATATTATCATTCATCACCTTACCTATTATAATTTTTTTTTACTCCACGTTATAGGTGGTGAGTCTATTGACAGGTGCAGATATTAAAGAAAAATTTCAAATTTATACAGAACACTGGGTCAGTGGGTCAATACGAGCACCACTAATCGTTTGAGGACATGATGTTAGATAGAAAGCACAGAATTATGTTCCCAATTGTTTGCTGACTACTCAAGTCATCAAACAAATGGGACCGAGTTCGCCAATCTTAAAGTCGATATACAATGCTTTCGTCAGTTGAAGACAACATAACATTACATCTCATAAACAATCATGTGCAATAGGTAAACACATATAGGCCCATTTTATCCCGAAATTAAATTCCTATGGGAAGCGGCTACGGGAACAAAGTGTCACGCAGACGGCCATCTAGTACCTACTGTATATTTGAGAACATGGGTGTATTCTCTCTATAAACTCTGCTCAAACTCATTGCTTACGTTATTGCAATTCGCTTGAGGTGCGACGACCTGACCTCGCACTAACGTTGTGTAAACCTCGCTTTACGACAACTATGGAGCTGTTATTAAATACTTGGAAGTAATTGTGGGCAAACTACCTACTTGCTAAAGTAATTGAAAGTTTAAGTTTGTATTTAATGGCGGCCGTGAAACTGAACTATGGTAGTTACACACGTTTCACTACATTGAAAGTGTCTTAAATTTAATTTCAATTAAGATAATTCAAATTCAGAATAAATTACATATTTGATTTAGAATAGACTCAAATCTTTAAAAGTTAAGTTTGTTCTTAACTTTTGCGTAAGTGTTTATTTTTTAACGTAAGGAAAATCGTACATGGATGCTATGCGACTCTTACCGACTAAACGTTCCCTACCTACTGCCTCCGGTAGGGAGCCCCGGGTCAGCCCTCGGAAGGATGACCCCAGGACTCCCAGCAGACCTTGGCCACCACTGCGGCCTCACTTAGATAGGGTTCAGGCGCTATCCCGCGTCTTTGGGGCGTGTGGCACTCGTGAATCTTTCACGTCACGCTGTCGTCTTGGGCCTGCTTTCATAGGGACGGTGAGCACAAAGAATTCGACATACATACATTCTCTCGAAAAACATTACCCTCCTTTCTTCGGCAGTTCGTGTAAAAAGGTCACAAATAGCCAACTTCTGCAATATGCCAAGGAAATTAACTCACGTGATGTTATGTCTCATTTCCAAAATGCCTCTACTCGTAATTAAAAAATAAAAAAAACTTTTGAACATTTGGTCCGCCTGCACCAAACCATATCTGTGAAGGCGATAACGAGTTTTTACACGTATTATAAGTTTTACACCTCGTAAGGCTCTCCCTCCACCCTCCACCCTTCAGGCGCGACCTTCTAACCCCCTTGCCTCCACCGAAGGCTTGTGAAGAAATGGGTACAGTTATATTAAACTTTTTTTGATCAGGGTATCCGACAGTCAATACCCTATACACAGGGTTATTTGTTTCAGTCGAACTGGTGCTAGAGTTTAAGCTTTAACTTTTTTGCAGGCTAGTTGCTGCAAAGGGCGTTGCGTTTGTAATGATCGGTAAAAGTCAATATTTGTATAGATCGTGAAAATCTTGAGTTGGTCGGTTTTAATTTTGGGACGATAGAATTTCAACGCTACGCGGTGTTATAACTTATACTTATAGAACCCGGAACTTCACGCGAAATAAATTTACTTACATTTTATACACTGACGTTTCGGGCACGTTGCAGCGCCCGTGGTCACGAACATTCTCACGCAACGTCATCTTGCCCAAACTAATTCAATATTAGCATGTACTATAGGATCTAGACAATTTAAATACTAAACGTAGATATTATAAAAACATGGTACTCATAGTATTTCTAAAAACATACATAAAATATTAGAAAGCACTCAAACTCTGTAACATTTACGGATCGCACAACTATTTATTCCGACTCGGGATTCGAACTCAATACCTCATAATGGCTGAGTCGAATACTAGTAAATTATACATATGTTATAGAAGAACACATAAACAATTGTTTACGTGTTCGAAGAGTAATTATGATCTAAATAAGTAAATAGCCTTTGAGAAGCCGTGAAGCGAAACCGGTTAGATATTACAATAATAAAATATTGTGGAACAGTACAAGTGAAGTTTTTCAATAGTGTGCAAGTGCCATCAATCAACAGTATCAATAATAGTATGTAATAATCCTACTTATATTATAAACTAGCTGACCCGCGCAACTTCGTTTGCGTCACATGGGAGTGAGAAAGAGAGAAGTGTGGAATAAATATTTAGTGATATAATGTTTTCCGTCGCATTTACTTCCGTCCGTCCTTTTTTGGTACGGATCCGACTCGCACTTGACCGGTTTTTATCGTTCATTTGACTGGCTGACTGCAGACCACGATTATTGCCGTCGTGGACTCGCTCAAATTTTAAAACTTATTAAGAGGGTTATTGTAAGCGAACCGTAAAAGATAGGCATATATGCTGTTCAGGACTTTTTTTATAACTTTTTAAGAGGAACAATTTTATATTATGCTATTCTCACGTAACTTTAACCTTTTACGCAGTGTACGCAATGGAAGCTCGGAAAAGAAAGAAATTTTCCCCGTTCTCAAAACATTATTCACAGCTGCTCCGCCGCTATTCGTCTTAGCGTGATGGTATATTGTCATTAGCCATCCCCAATAAAATGACTGTTAAACTGAAAAATTATTTTTGAAATGCAACCAGTAGTTTATCAGATCCTAGCACAAACAAACTCTTCAGTTTTAAAATATTGTGAGCGGAGCTTAAGAGATAGACAAATTAGGTTATTGTGAGCGAACCTTAAAAGATAGACATATGCGGTCGCGGACTTTTTTTAAGAACTATTTAAGAAAAACAATTTTGTAGTACACAATTTTTACGTTACTTTAACCGTTTATGCAGCGTACGCTTCGGAAGCTCTTAGACGGTAAAAAAAATTCCCGTTTTCGAAACATTCTTGATTGGTGCTCCGCTCCTATTCGCCTTAGCGTGATGTTATATAGCCTATAGCCATCCTCAATAGATGGACTATCAAACTGTAAAAGAATTTCCAAAATACAACCAGTAGTGTCTGAGATCCTAGCGTTCAAACAAACAAACAAACAAACAAACAAACAACCAAACTCTTCAGCTTTATAATATTAGTATGGATGTGAAAGTTTGTGAAGATGTTTGGATGTTTCATAATCATCATAATCATTTATTTGCATAAATATGGGTAGGTTACCGTAGATATTACAAAAGAATTAAAGTATCGCCATATTTCGCCCTTAAGCATGCAAAGTAAGTACGTTATAAAAGAATATTATTCATAGATTTATAATTTTTCACTACCTCAAATCTATCATTATCATGTACATTCTAAATCTATGATATTATCACAGTTATGACAGAACAATTAATTTCCATGTTTGGATGTTTGTAACTCAATCACACTCTAACAGCTGAACGGATCGGGCTGCAATTTGGCACCGGATTAGATTATAGTCTAGAATAACATAAGTGGGCCATTTTTCATTCCAGGAATATGTTCCGATAGGAAGCGGGAACCGGTACCAAATTTCACACGGGCGAAGCCGCGAGCATCAACTAGTAAAATTTATAAATTACGGAACGGGTTACTCCATTTATCAGTACGGTGAGTTCACATCCTCCTTGCGGTCGCAATAACCAGCAAGTTACTCAAATCACGCCGGTATACATCCATTAAGGTATTTAAGTCATAAAGGATTGTTGCTATTGTTGGTTGGTTTACCACATCAAGAGAATATGATGATGAAATCTGGTAAAAATATTTTGGTGAATTATTGAATATCCGTAGTGCTGGATAATACATGAGCTTTTTAGGGTTCCGTATCCAAAGGGTAAAAAGGGGACCCTATTCATGAGACTTCGCTGTCCGTCTGTCTGTCTGTTCGTCTAGACGAGGATGGATCTCGGGAACTGCGATAGCTAGAGAGCTGAAATTTTCAGTGATGTTTTTCTGTTGCTGTTATAACAACAAAATATTAAATTCAGAAAAATAATAATATTTAAAGGGGGCTCCCATACAACAAACGTGATTTTTTGCCATTTTTAGTACGAAACGGAACCCCCCGTGTGCGAGTCTGTTGCTCTTGGCCGGTTTATTTTTAATTCAATTGAATGTCTTTAGCTGATTCCGATGAATATATTTCATTTTAATTTTTGTGTGTTCAAAACATTTGATGCTTAAAAAGTAGCGCGGGTCATTAAGTATTCCGTATTTTTTTATGCTACTTAGGTGGCAGACAAGCTTACGGCCCACCAGAAGGTTGATTACCGTAGCCTATGGACGTTTGCAACACCAGAGGCGCTACACACGGCGCTGCCGACCCGGACGCGGCTCGTGACGACCCACAGTTGAAAATTTTCAAGCCGCCCATATACAGTGCCCATAAGGCCGTCAAATTAGGCTCAAGACTGTCATTTTACTGACAACCGGGACCAACAGCTTAACGTATGACTGTATTCTTAAAACTAAGCAAGTATAAGAAGTTCAGGACTTTACTACATTACGTTAAATGTAATAGTCCCCGTCATCAGATCGGTATGTGCGCATTAGTAGAAGCGCTGATAAAGTGTCCCCTGGCGGTGATTTACCGGGGATTGGGGATATAGTGCCACAGCTTAACATAATACAGTAGGGCAACGAACATGTAGGAATAGACGTGTGTCAAGTCATTGTCTTTGGTGCCTGCGACTCTTTCCGCGTGATATAGTTTTCACATACCCGTTTCCCACAGGAACTTGTTTTTGGGATTTATACATACATACATAAAGTCACGCCTTAATCCCTGAAGGGGTAGGCAGAGGCATAGTATACGCCCATATTTCAGCTTATAGTTTTATGTCGCTATGTGTTTTTATGTGTTGAAATAAACAGGCGCAGGTCACCGCGACCCGCAGTTGCAATTTTCAAGTTCAAGCCACCCATAAGACCTTCAACTTTTAGGATTCAAAGGATCATAATATGTAATAATCCGAGGTGTCAGAGAACTGTTTTGTTTATCAATCAAATTGGTTTACGAGTTGGATTGAGTAACAATCAGCCAAACCAAAAAAATGATTTGTAAGTTTTTTTACTAAGTATACCAAAATTGTCCCGACAATTGCGAACACAAAGATATATATCATCAGTGTAGTTGTTCAGAATACATTTGGTTGATTTCATTTTCATTCGCAAATGACACTGTAGAGTAAAATATTTCGACAGCATAAAATATGGATCGTAGCAAAAAGTAGGAATAAATATAGGCCTATCGCTAATCTTAAGCGATCTTTATGCACCAATTAACTACCGGGTTGAAGAAAATGAGTGTCGAATAACACAACTTCTTCAATTATGAGAAGAGTTATTGTTTTCTAATAAAATTGTAAGTTTATGCTGTAAAATAAAGTTTATCGTATTGTACCAATATGCCCTTTTGTATTTTAAACAAGTTGAACAATTTAAATGAACTTTCATTATAAAGTTTCTATACAACAACAGGCAAGCAAGAATTGTTTGAAGCTTGTTTGAAGCAGCAGCTCCATTATTCAAAAGTATTCAGGAAGTTATTCAATTATCGAACTCTTCAACAGATCGGGCGCCCTATTGCATTTTATCTCTCGGATAAATTGAAACAACCATTTGAAATGGTAATGGATACTTTGGAGATTTCTTTAATATACTGTAGGGTTATTAATTACGAATATTCAAAAAAAGTAAGGAAATAATTTATTTAACTATTACAATTTAGTTTATGGGCTATTATTATGTCAGTAATTTTACTTTCACTTAAATTTCTATAATCCAAAAAAAAAAAACAGACAAATGCGAGGCTGAGTCGCGCACAGAGTATTCAGTACCAAAAACCTGGAATAAATCACGTTTGTTGTACCTATAAGAGCCCCCTTTAATCCCCTCTTATTTTCTGATTGATATTATTTTTTGGTTTTGGCGGCACCAGTAAGTACATCAAGACAGACAGACAGATAGAAGGCGAAGTTAGAAGAAGAATAGGGTCCCGGTAGTATCCTTTTGGGTACGGAACCCTAAAAATTGTCATATTCCAAGAAGATATTCGTGAAAACTCCACTTTCACGTCACGATCTTTTTAAATTTATATAAAACTAGTTATCGCGTAAGACTCGTTATATTGTCGGTTAAAAAGTAGCCTATGTCCTCACCAGGGCCTCGAACTATCCCTATACCAAATTTCATCTCAAACGCTCCAGCCGTTTAGGCGAAAGTATTTTTTTTTTTTTTTTACGGACTACCCATGCTGGCGAGGCATGGGCTCGTGTGAGGGTCGCCCAGCACCTGATCGCGATAGCACTGGGAATACTCACTAAAACTCCTTGACACCGATCTGCCCCTGTGGGGGTGTTCTGGGATCTGACTAATTCACCAGAACAAGGCGAAAGTATAACAGACGGACAGAAAGACAGAGTTACTTTCACATTTATAATATTAGTAGGGAATAATATAATTTGAAGCGCTCGTGGTCCCGCGGACTCAGTGTGCTGTAAACGATCACTGCAGTAAGCAACTTTTACTATGGCCGGTCCATGGATGGGTGACCATCCATGTGATCACTTTGTGACATTTATTTGAGCGTTTCCGTGCTTCGGAAGGCACGTTAAGCTGTTGGTCCCGGTTGACAGTAAAATGGCAGTCGTTAAGCTAAGTTGAAGACTTTATTTCAACAGCAGGCAGTCACAACCTGCGCCTGTCCATTTAAACACGGCAATACGGCTCACCACCTATTACGTGGGACAAATTATACAAAGGTGAAATGTGGGCATATAATATGCCTCTGCCTACCCCTTCGGGGATAAAAGGCGTGACCATAATATGTATGTATGTATGTAATATAATTTTCACCATTCTATAAATTGTGTTTTGTTTTGTTTTTTAAGGGTCTTTATTAAACATAAAAGGTATACAAAGTAGTAATTACTAAGTATGTACAGTCTTTACTTACATACTAAACATAGGTACTTACATACTTTATGCAGGCTTATTAGCGCCTTTGAAAGCTATATCCTTATTTTTTTCCGTTACTGTTGAGAACTGAACTTTATAATTCACATAGTGGTAAAATAAAATAATAAACTATTAGTGAACCTTTAGTGCTAGTTTCACTTTTCTACAGATAATTGTATACAATATAACAATTATTAATTAACACTTTCAACGACATGCAATTCTTTTCTTGTAAACATATTGCATGTTGGAGGTATATTGAAATTTTTAATTTTTTATTTTTATCAAACAACCTATCCTAAAAATCGCAGCCAGTCTCAGAGCAGTGAGCGAGCTACCTCACCTCCCGCTGGTATAAAGGTATGGACATTAGCGGGGAGTCTATGACTAACACAGTAGGTCATTTAAAATGGTCGCTATTACTCGCCGCACTGTCGCGCGCTCAGCGCTCAGTGCGGGAACAAATAATAGTGCTGGGCGGGCATAATAGACGCTTGCTGCTGCAAGCGGCAAGCGTCGTACCTATCGATATATGGAAGGTTTGAAATTGACAATTTGCAGATAACTGAGACCAAACTATTTTCATGTGTTTTGGTGGTCTTGTAAAACTTTATTGTTAAGTTAATAACAAATGATTTTAGTAATGGCATATTTTTAGTTATATGTAGATTTTTAAGATTAGTCTTAAACGGAGTGTTATATGCAATTTTGACTGCTTTATTTTGAATAGTTTGTAGAGAGTCATAGTTAGATGTACAAGTACTGCTCCATACAGGGCAAGCGTATGTTAAACAAGGTCTAACAAGTGTGGTATAGATTTTAAATTTTGTTTGGGGGCTAAGGTTGCTTTTACGATTTAACACGGGACTTAAGGCACCTAGTGCTTGTGCACCTGTTACTCGTATTTTTGATACATGTTTCGTCCAGTTCAACTTGCAGTCCATAGTTACACCCAAATAGCGCACCGCTTTACTCCAAGGAATCATGTGACCCGATATTTTCAGCTTTCTGTTCGGTATTTTGCGCTGACCTGTAAATAATATTGCTTCCGTCTTGGCTGCATTCAACTTTAGCTTCCACTTTGTAAAAAAGGAATGAAGCAAGTCTAAAGACAACTGCAAACGACTTATGATGAGATCAGTATCATCCGATGATGTGTAGGAAGCAGTGTCGTCAGCATAACACGCTAAGCTGGTACGCGTTTGGACGGGAATATCATTGATATAAATCAGGAATAAAAACGGGCCGAGGACTGATCCCTGAGGAACACCGGCGGGTACCGATTGACGTATGGATTTGATGTTACCAATATGAACTGAAAACTCCCGATTGGCCAGATAAGATTGGATGATTTTTACCAAATGTAACGGTATGGTGGATGTGATCAGCTTGTGTAATAGGCCCTCGTGCCACACAGTATCAAAGGCTTTTTCTATATCAAGTAAGAACATTCCTGTAGATTGCTTTAGGTTAAGATGATGAGAAATATGTTCTGACACTCGAGCCAATTGATGAACTGTAGAATGTGATTCACGAAATCCAAACTGTTCATCTATACCTATAATAAAACGGTAAAGTGAAGGCTAGATGACATTCATATATAATTCTTCAGGTAGGCAAACGCTAGCTCGAATTTTAATCGATAAGTGCCATCTCTTGATCATTTTTTGTACTGAAATCTTAAAATTATTTTTTTATATTCATGATTAATTATGTACTTATTTACACAAGCATGTGCACAAAAAATAATAATAATTTATACGATTGCTTGGATGTATAATAAACTATAAAAAATCATCAATTACTATGTCTTATCTATCCATCTATCTTTAAATATTAATAAAATGATAGAAAATACAAAACTGTACATTAAATATTTAAAACAGAAGCTTGCTGGATGTTCCACAGAAGATACCGTAGCCAAAAAAAAATGCAATCAGTAAAATTTTTGTCTGTCTGTCTGTCTGTCTGTATGTTCCTTATAGAAACAAAAACTACTCGACAGATTTTAACGAAAATTGATACAAATTATTCTTTATACTCCTGGGCAGGTTATAGTGTACTTTTCATCACGCTAAATCAATAGGAGCAGAGTAGTGAAGGTAAATTTTGGGAAAACGGGAGAAATTACTCCATTTTTTAAGCTTCCGTCGCGTGTGCAGCCTTAATGGTTAAAGTTACATAGAAATCATGTATGACGGAAATACATATTCGTATTCTACATAAAATTGTCTAAAAAATATCCAATGTCTATCTTTTATGGTTGACTCACAATATAACGTCTAACTCCTGATAGCTTAGCAGTTCGGAGCATTTTGATTATATTTGTTTACGCTTACGTTTATAATACTCTCACTCATCCCTAATTTAAAAAAAAAATAACATTATTACCTATTCAATAAAAAAATAATCATAGAAATCGGTATAGAAACACCAAACCTATATAAGCCATCAATCGCACCGTCGCACGTGAATACTGAATCATGCTATAAGGATTATTTTTGAGATTATTATTACATCTTATTACATACAGTGCGAGGACCAACATCATTTTGTAGATTTGAGAAAAGTAGACGATGTTGTTATTGACATTCCGATTATTCTGCTCCGAAATTTAAGACCACCACAACTTTGCAATGGAACTCGGCTTAAAGTAACCCAGTTGCAACAAAATCTAATCGATGCTCAAATTTTAACAGGTTGCGGTGCAGGAGAAACCATCTTTATTCCCAGAAATCCCATAATACCAAATAATTTTCCATTCCAATTTAAAAGAACGCAATTCCCAGTATCGGTGTTATGCAATGACATACAATGCTGGAGTAGATCTCGGTGTCAGTTGTTTTTCACATGGTCAGTTATATGTCTCTCTTTCCCGGGTTAGCAGTTCTAGAAATCTTTATGTGCACGTGCCGGACGGGTCAACTTTCAACGTAGTTTTCCAGGAAGCTTTGCGCTGAAGTATTTTCATTATATATGTACTTAAGCCTCATGTGAAAGTGATCTAAACAATATTACCAACACATTAACATAATAACATACAAGGAGTTACACGCTGATGGTCTCGGGGCACAGCTATTAATAATAATATTCTGCGGTTCCTTATTGCGATATTTTTTAACAGTATTGTGGATTGACATAATGATTATATTTCCCTTCTAAAATACGAAAGTTAATCTGTCTCTCACATCAAAACCACTGAACCCTGAGGAAGGACATATGTTACTTTTTTACGAAAAACGACGAAAACGCGGGCGAAGTCGCGGGCAAAAGCTAGTTAATTAATATTTGTTTAGAGGCTGTCTGAATATAAATTGTGTAATCTGCAACTAAGTAATTTAAATTCAGATAAAAAAATACCAAAAATCAGCTAGAAGTACGCTGATTAAGAACTATATATTTCGAAAGTAACACTGGCCTACTGCGTATTTACATTCTGTGACTTAATCCGCAACGACTAGTAATTACACGTACCGCTGACTGTACCCTGCCGCTCCCGAGGAGGCAACTAATCACGAATTAGATGGTCCTTCGATACATTGGACCCGCGCCATCGATAGTCTTATTGCGATACAATCGAGTTATACGACATGTATCGGAACGAGAGTCTTCATCAATTCGATGAGGGTAACGTTTCGGGCCAAATGTCCTCATTGAGAAAGTGATCTAAACCAGATAGAGTGAACTAATATTGTATTTTATCTCGTGGAGTAAAATTACAATTTAATTAGATTAACACGACACAGATACCCTGAGAAGGTAGGCAAAAGTGATTTTATATATAACTAGCTAATGCCCGCAGCTTTGCCCGCGAAAAATTTGTTCCCGTTCTGACTTCCCGTGGGAACTAATTCCCGGGATAAAAAATAGCCTATGTGTTATTCCAGACTATTTTCTATCCCTTTACCAAATTTCAGGAAGATCCGTTCAGCCGTTTGAGCGTGAAGGAGTAACAAACATCCACACATCCACACTCACAAACTTTCGCATTTATAATATTAGTAAGAAGTATATTTTGTATTACTTGGATTTAAATTCCATAAAATATTGTTAGGATTAGTTGTAACGGTGAATTAGGGCAGCTCAGGAAGGTATTCACACACATCATCAGCTAATTGATCTACTAAAAGGTGTTTGGAGATGATTCCTGAAGAAAACATCAGATATCTTATTGAGAGTATACCCTGGTGGCTTCGAATGTGTATTTAATAAAGTTAAAAAGCTGTTCATCTCATTGTCTTCAGGTTCAATTTCCTTGCTAAGTGTATACGTTAATATCCCTAAAAAGTAGTAAAATAAATAATTTATCCATAAATTGGTAAATTTCCATTAAATTCTATATAATCTATACCTACAAATAAATAAAATTGGAGTGTCTGTTTGTAATATTAAAATAACCGCGTTCTATGTAGTAGAAAGCGGTTATTTATATACATATAAGCATATGAATGTATATTCGGTACACATACCAAAATTTTTTTTTTTTTTCTGTCTGTCTGTCTGTCTGTTTGTTCCGGCTAATCTTTGGAACGGCTGCACCGATTTGGACGGAACTTTCACTGGCAGATAGTTTATGTAATAAGGAGTAACATAGGCTACTTTTTAGGGTTTCGTCGCCAAATGGCAAAAACGGAACCCTTATAGATTCGTCATGTCTGTCTGTCTGTCTGTCTGTCTGTCTGTCTGTCTGTCTGTCCGTCCGTGTGTCACAGCCACTTTTCTCCGAAACTATAAGGCCTATGCTGTTGAAACTTGGTAACTAGATGTATTCCGTGAACCGCATTAAGATTCTTATATAAAACTAGAAAAAAAGCAGTAAATTTTGGGGGTCCCCATACTCAGAACTGAAACTCAAAATTTTTTTTTTCATCAAACACATACGTGTGGGATATCTATAGATAGGTCTTCAAAAATGCTATTGAGGTTTCTAACATCATTTTTTTGTAAAGTGAATAGTTTGCGCAAGAGACACTTCCAAAGTGGAAAAATGTGTGTCCCCCCCCCTCTAACTTCTAAACTAAGAGAATGATAAATCTTAAACGAATATATGACGTACATTACTATAAAAACTACCAACGAAAATTGGTTTGAACGAGATAGGCCTGGTAGTTTTTTTTTAATACGTCATAAACCGCAATTTTCGGTTAGAAAAATCACTGCCACTGCGAACGTGTTAAAACATCAATCAAAGTTACAACGAACTATAAGAACTTTTATATTATGTTACTTGCTGCTACGAAACCCTTCATGGGCGAGTCCAACTCGCACTTGGCCGGTTTTTTTTTACCATTCACGCCTACGAAGTCGCGGTCACAGCTAGTTTATCATAAAATAAGTTCATTTACTAAATTGGAACACCTAAAGCTCTTGAAATTAGTTCAAAAATTGTAGTGACCCTTCTTTTATTTTGACTACCTACTTTATAATAATTTTAGTCATTTTCACCATAAATAAAAGCCAAGTTATTTCGAAGTAACGTCATAAACTTACGTAAGTATCATCAAGTCACCAAATCAGGCTCATTTCAAAACATTCTTGTAATTACTGGCACGTATGGGTTAAATGGGTGATATGGGGTTTGTACACGAACTACGTCACAAGCAAAACCGTAGGATGCAGCTCACTTGTAATTATGAGAGTATGTTTTTCTTTCATAGTTGGAAGTTACACCAAAGATAATATAATAGTATTACATACAGATCGGCAACTCCCTGCCTCCCACTGAGTAAGCTTTCCCATCCCTCCACCAAAATTTATTTTTTATTTATTTATTTATTTTTATTTTATTCTTTCAGAAAAACTTACAGCTAAAATACAGAGTACATACAAGTTTAGCATGAAATGGCCAATTACAAGTTTTTGCTAATAGTACTTAATTAATTATATTAGAAACTAATCAGTAGACAGTTCAAAAGATACTTAATACCTACGTATGTTTATTATTTATTTTTTTGAAAAGAACAATACAGCTGAGACGATAAACCAGGTGAGATATGAAAAATTTCAAACAGGTAACCTTATTACACTCCGTCAAAAAACGCCGCGCATAATTTATTTTTAACTTGATGAATGCTGGTGAAGAAAAGGTCAATATCATATGCATGGCAAATGGAATTATACGCTCGACACACCCTGATTAAATAGGAGTTTTGCCTATAAGTGCAGGTTGTTAGTGGCACATAAAGCAGCTTCGGTTTCCTTAGACGCACAGATGATACCCATAATCCAATCTTATGCAGCAGTTCAGAACAATCAATGGAATGATTTATCAGCTTGAACAGAAGAATCAAATCTGCTATATTTCTGCGTTCGTAAAGTGGAGAATGTGAAATTTCCTACATCTGCTCAAGTAATTAGGCAAAAAGGTACCAGATCTGAACTGAATGTAACGCAAAAATTTTCTTTGAATTGCTTCCACTCTATCAGTATAAGTATTATAAACAGGATTCCATGCCTGTGAGCAATATTCGAGGTGACTGCGAACAAAAGCACAATAGAGTATTTTAATTGTTTTGACATTCTTAAAATCAACCGAGATTCTCCGTATAAATCCAAGGGCCCTGGCAGCCTTATTAACAATATTATTAATATGATCATCGTACAATAATTTCGAATCAAAAACCACACCTAGATCCCTTATAGCATTTACTCTGGTTAAAGGAATGTTAGCCAAGGTATAATCGTAGCAAATGGGGCTCGGTTTACGCGTGAAGGTGCACAGGTAACATTTAGGAATATTTAGGTCTAATTTGTTGTCAATACAGTATTCATAAAAACAATCAAGGTCAGTTTGTAAATTGTAGGCATCCTGTAAATGGGTGGAAGTCATTACATATAAATAATCTGGCCGATCTTCAAAATTCCGAACGCTCATTTCGCCGATGATAAATTCAACGAATGGTTGTATGGTCGACTGTTAAAACTCCGAATGGTCATTTCGCCGATGATCAGTTCTACGAATGATTGTATCGGGGTACTCTGAGTCGGGGTGTTAACCATTCACTTATTATGGTTAACACCTCGACTCAGATAGGTTAGGTTAGAAGGCTAAGGCGGGAGCTTCGCTCCGCTTCGCTCCCGCCTTAGCCTTCGTGGTTATTTTTTTTTATAACCATCCAACACCAACATCAATTTCATACAATCATTCGTAAAACTGATCATCGGCGAAATGACCATTCGGAGTTTTAACAGTCGACCATACAACCATTCGTTGAATTTATCATCGGCGAAATGAGCGTTCGGAATTTTGAGGGTCGGCCAGATTATTTATATGTAATGACGTGGACTCATTTTGAATCTTAAGTAACAATGTATGATCCAGGCGATCAAAACATTTGCTGAAATCGGTGTAAATAGTGTCTACCTGACTGGGTTCTGACATGGACTCCGACAAGAAATCACTGCATAGTATAAGGTTGGTAGTGCATGACCGCCCTTTCATGAACCCATGCTGTTGTTCACTAATATAAGGTCTTAAAGCGTTAAGTGTCTATTGCCGTGTCAGTACTTAAGAGAGTGTCACTGCGTTGCATTACGTACTTTGTGTCATTGTTTGGTTTAATTTATGCTTAGCCGACAGTAGATTTAAAAAAAAAACATACATGAGATTGCGTTCTGTTGCTTATTATTTTGTTTCCATAGCTAGTTACACTAGTACACTCACACACACATTCAAACTTGATTCAAGCATTCACATTACGTGTATATTAGTGTGGGTAAAAACGAACATTTTTGTATGGAGTTTCCACCCTGTGGTTACACACAAAGTTTGGCACGCAGAGTACATACCTGTGGGCCCTCCGTCAAGTACGATGAGTTTACTCAACGCTGCAGACGTTCGTTATAACTTACTGCAAATACATCCTGGGGAAGGGTTCCGCCCTCACCATATAGATGAGGGAATTTTAAGTGGATTGATTGAAGTATGCAGTTAAATCTCTATTTGAAATGTTTGTTTGCGGAGGGTAGTACCAGAGTAGATCCATTAATTGTCCATGTATTGAGTACCTATTTGCTTGGTTTATAAGTGGGTAGTTGTTATGGCGTTCGGTTCTATTGCACTTGCGTTCGGTAGGGAAGTGTCTTATTCTATTGCACTTGCGTTCGGTAGGGAAGTGTCTTATTCTAGACCACAGTTTTTAGAATTTATCTCACGTAATAGGTGAGAGAGCCATATTGCCGTAAATAGACAGGCGCAGGTCGTGGGATATTTTTCAAGCCACCCATAAGTCCTTTAGCTTGGTTCTACATACTATTTTTATGACAACCGGGACCAATGGTCATTTGCCTTCCAAAACACGGAAACGCCCGCAAATAAATGTCACAAAGTGGTCATGAGGTGGTCACCCATTCAAGGACCAGCCATAGCAAAAGTTGCTTACCTTACTGAAGTGATAGTTTACAGAACACAGATGTCAGGTCGTTTGCGTTTCTGGTCGAATGCGTTTTTATTCTGGTTATTCGCGTATCGGGTCATTTGCGTGTCTGGTCATTAGCGTATTTGAAATCTGGTCACTTGCGTATCGGGTCATTTGCGTATCTGGTCATATGCGTCGAAAGGAGTCCGGTCCCGAGTGCTTCTTATTCAATAATTTTCGAACTTTCGCAGGTAGTCGCGAAATACACACGCAAAATATTTGCTGCTGATATTAATTTGATATTTTTTTAAAATTATCAGTTAATCTAATGTGCTTCGAGTAAAATTAGCATAAAACCCACCTGCACTCACTGTCCAGTATTCTTAACCGGATTCTCACAGTTCCACTCAGTCCTTATTTCACTATCGCAATGGACATGAAAGCTGCTAAGGGTATGGAAGAGCTGGCGCAATTATTCAGCTCCAGAATGCACGAATACGACCAAAAACTGGATAAGTTAACCTCTGGAGCCAGCACTATTCCAGGTGACCTGACATCGCTTATTCGTGAGTACACTAGTTTTAAAACTTTTGTTTGGCAAGCATTCACTAAGATAAAGTCACAACTTGATCTGCTCACATTGGGCTTGGACAGGCATGAAACAGTCATGCGGAGAAAGGTCCTGTTGTTCCACGGTGTACCGGAAGAGCCAAATGAAAATCTGCACAACTCTATCCATAACATCATCTCATCTAAAATGAAGTTGTCCGAGGTCAGTCCACAAAGCATCAAGGTCTGTCACAGACTTGGCAGTGCGACTAATAAGGCTAGACCTGTACTTGTGCGGTTTCATGGGGTGGAGAAGCGTCTTATGGTCTGGGATAGCAAGGTATCACTCAAGGGTTCTGGTATTACTGTCTCGGAGTTTCTAACTAAGACGAGACACCAAGTCTTTATGGCAGCCCGGCAATACTTTGGCATCAAAAACTGCTGGTCGGCAGATGGAAAAATAGTCATTATTACTCCTGACAAGGCCCGCCGTAAAATAGAGAGTAAGGCCGAACTTGACGCTGTCATTTCCCAGTTTCCCCACGATGCTGCTGTGCCTCAGGAGTCGGTGCTGCGTGACGTTGCTCATACTTCAAGGATACCAACGCCTAAAGCAGTGAAAACTGGCAAGTCAAGTCGGCGTCGTGTGTAGATCGTTGGAGTGATCTTGTATGTGCAGTTGTAATTTGAATAGACACACATATGTATACGTGCAGATGTAGGTACTTCATGTCGTTAGTTTACTTGCTGTTTTATTTCATTTCACTTTTAAACTTTCACTTTTTACTGTTAGGGCACAACTTTTGTCTTTGTACCTTATTATTTGTAACAAACAAAATGATCTCACAACCTCACAAGTAAATATAGTTGACCGGCAGCTGTGGCCTGTGACAGCGGTGACAGTGACATGACAGTGTCAAATCTGACAACTGCGTTCCTTCATTTGTTTTTTCTTTTTATTATTTTATGTAAATAAAGAGTTAGCTGTCTATCCCGCCTAAGTCAACTGCTTGCTTTACAATATTTGTATAATATATTATAATCTATTATTATTTTTGGTTGTGCGCTCCCGACACGGTCATGCCTTGCGGTTGTCATGCACGTTGAATATGAATGAAAGTTGCTTCAGTGTGCGTGATTTCTTTGCATTTGTGTGTGCATCGACGTGTATGTACTCATGATATTTGACGTGCATGACAGGTGCAGTATGGACGTGTCGCTAGCCTTTTGCAGATCATGAGCATTATTTATAAATTTGTCATAAGCTTTTTTTTTATGTGGATTTCAGTGTTGCCTAGCTGTACTTATCCAATTTTTTTTTTGTTTTTTTTTTAATTATTTTATCCTATCTAAAAACTGTATTATCATTCCATTTTTTTTTTTTTTTTAATAAGTTTACTTTAATAATTGATTCTGGCCACAGCCATGTTTGAAAGGAAGTGTATGGCGTAGTGAGTCGGTGGGTTTCGCCATGTATTAGTAGTTTGATAAGTATTGTTATTTATATTGTATTTATCTTTTTATTGTATTCATATTTTGTATATATATACATATTTGCTTTATAATATGACCACAAATATGTTGAATGACAGTTTTTTTCTCCTGTACTTCTGCAACGGACAGTTTTATTAGTGCGAACGATAATACCCCAGCTGTTACCTTACATGACCAACTTTCCTCCATATTTAGCTTCTATCCCAAAAATTTCAATGTGGTACACATTAACGCTCAGAGTGTTTCTGGTCACTATTCCGACGTTCTGGCATCATTTAGCAACTCTTCTTTGGACGCTGTACTGATCTCGGAGTCCTTTTTGAAACCATCCTTGCCTTCTACTAGCTTTCTACTTCCTGGTTTCAATTTGATACGGAATGACAGAACTAGTAAGGAGTGTGGTGGGGTGGCAGTGTATCTCCGTGCTACTATACCGTATAAGTTAGTTAGCTTATCCACTTCTCTTGCCACTCCATCAGCTGAACATCTGTTTCTGGAGATATCTTTAGTGCATACCAAAGTGTTACTTGGAGTATTTTACAGTCCGCATCAGAGCATTGATTATTTTGATTCCTTCGATACTATATTAACAAACTTGACCCCTTCTTATGATCACGTAGTTTTAATGGGTGACTTCAACACATGCTTGCTGAGGAACGACAACAGGTCCCGTAAGCTGTTGGCACTTCTATCTTCTTACAATCTTTGTGCCTTACCTCTCTCTGCCACTCACCACTTTCCTATTGTAAATCTACTCTTATTGACCTCATTATAGTTCCTTCATCCGGTGTTGCCAGCACCCATGGCCAGCTATCTGCTCCCTTTTCATACCATGATCTCTTATATCTTTCTTACTGTCTCCGCTCGCCTAAGCGCGAGGCACAATTTCGCTACCTTCGCAATTTTAGGGGAATAGACCTGGAGGCATTGCGATGTGATGCTGACGATATGGATTGGTCCATAATATACGGTTCCACTGATATCAACGATATGGTAGATTATCTCAGTTCCAAAGTAGTTGAGCTATTTGACCGGCATGCTCCAATTAAACGAGTCAAAGTTAAGCGCAATCCAGCTCCTTGGCTGAGTGCCACGATCAAAAGCTTTATGGCACGAAGGGATAGAGCCAAAAGGCGTTTTAGGAGTAATCCTTCGGAGGGCAACCTGACTGCGTATAAATCGTTGCGTAACCGCTGCAGCCGAATGTGTAGGGACGCAAAGAGACACCATTTCCATAAATCTCTCGAAGGCCGTAACTCTTCCGTATCCTGGAGATTTCTCAAGTCGGTTGGCATAGGCAAGCCGGCTGTGACGGAAATTAATGATGTGGATATAGGTGCATTGAACAGCCATTTTTCACATCCACCTGTCACTCTGGATGCTGCAACTAAAGTCGCAACCTTGCAGGCTTTTACGGCTGCACCAGTACCACAGGTTTTACCTTTCAACTTCAATTCGGTATCTGTAAACGGGGTCCGGAAATCTCTTATTTCTATTACTTCTTCTGCTACCGGCAATGATAGCATATGCTCAATGATGATCACTCCAATACTTCCGGTATTACTACCTGTGTTGACTCATATTTTCAATTATTCTCTTTTCTCTAGTACCTTTCCTAATGCCTGGAAGCTCGCCTATGTGATTCCCTTGGCCAAATCGTCCAATCCTAGTGTAATGACTGATTTCCGGCCTATTTCTATTCTCCCCTTCCTTTCAAAAGTTCTCGAGCATATTGTTCATAAGCAACTATCTTTATTTCTAACTTCCAACAATCTTCTAAGTTCCTACCAATCCGGATTCCGTACAGGGCATAGTACAGTTTCTGCCCTAATTAAAGTAACGGATGACATTCGCTGGGCGATGGAAAGGAAGGAACTTACATTGTTAGTATTACTAGACTTCAGCAGTGCATTTAACTCTGTCGATTTTGACATATTAATTGGTATGCTGAAGTCAGTAAATATATCTCCTTCCGCCATTTCATGGTTTGATTCCTATCTTCGAGGTCGTTCGCAGTGTGTGCGCTTTGATGAAAAGTCTTCGGACTGGTGTCAGCTCGCTGCAGGCGTTCCTCAGGGTGGTGTTCTCTCTCCTCTTTTATTTTCAATTTTCATCAACTCTGTAACGGGTTTTATCTCTGGCAATTTTCACCTCTACGCAGACGACCTGCAGCTGTACCATCATTTTGCGGCTTCAGATAGCCTATCTGGCATATCTAATATGAACCAGGACTTAGAACGTGTTAGTGCTTGGGCTAGGTCGGTGGGGTTGTGCATTAATCCTCGAAAGTCGCAGGCAATCGTTATTGGGAGCAAGTACATGGGCGACAAATTAGATATGAACACAATGCCTCCTGTCCTTCTTAACGGAACTCAAATACCATATCTAGATAAAGTTAAGAATTTAGGAGTACTAATGGATACCAATCTTTCCTGGAGTCCTCAAATTAATGAAGTCAGCAGGAAGGTTCATTTCACTTTCCACACTCTGAAGTGCCTCCAGAGTTTTTTACCCTTAAAAACTAAGTTTCTTCTGGCTCAGACTCTCATTCGTCCCATTATAGACTACGCTGATGCTTGCTATTTAGATGCCACCGAGGAGCTATTAAATAAGCTTGAGAGACTTCAAAACTTATGCATTCGTTTCATATTTAATCTCAAAAAATATGATCATGTTTCCCATTTTCGTCAGGAACTCAAGTGGCTCCCTATCCGTCTTCACAGGAACACTCACATACTTTGTCTTCTCTATAACATCCTTTACAATTCTGCTACACCTTCCTACCTCAAGGATCGGTTTTCCTTTAGGCGTGATCCTGATGCTCCTTGTAGGTCTCATCTACGCTTTACTCTTAGATTTCCTGCCCATAAATCCGACTTCTACTCATATTCCTTTTCTATCCATGCAGCTAGGTTATGGAATTCTCTTCCCCCTAATATACAAAATTCAAAATCAATAACAGTGTTTAAAAAGAAAGTTCGTTCGCACTACCTTTCCAATGTTCTATGATCGTTGTGTTTAAATTTTGGTTATTTCTTACATTTTTGGTCATAAGTATAATCATTTAGGTGGATAAGTTAATAGATATGATATGTATAATATGTAGGTATATATATGTGTATATGTAGTATGTATGTATGTATGTATATGTCTAATTGTGTATATGAGTATGTATATAGTGATAAAATAAGTTTGTGTGTGTGCACTTTATATAATCCCGATTCCTTTCACACTTCTACCTCATATTTTAATATAATTCTTCACGCTTTCCTCTCGTCGGACTGCTGGAAGAAATTTCTATTTTAGAAATAAGCAGTACCGTTGTACCTACTCTTCTTTTCTTTTAATGTTAATTCTTTTATTGTTGTTATTTGTGTGCATAAATATTAAATAAATAAAAAATAAAAATAATTTACCGACACATTTTTGAAGTAAAACTTCTTTAGGCGCGACTAGGCAGTATATTGATTTTATTTCTGACGGAAGTAACGCTATTTGAATTATGAAAATTCGAATGAATGATATTAATATAAGATTAGATGCCGTCAATGGCAAAGAAGTTTTACTTCAATAGCGCGTAAAGGTTACAAGTACACACTTTTTTTTGCACGGATTGCCCACGATTATTACAATGTGTTTCCAGGATTTATCTCCCAAGGTTTATACCATGGGAGATGAATCCTGGAAAAACGACATGATGTTTTTTACTTGTAGAGTTTCATAACTCTACAAGTAAAAGTCAAAGCCACATGATGCCATTTCATTAATGAAAGAAGGACAAACAAACAAATTTTCTTATTTATTACCATGAATTTCATGAAAAATCTTTGTCAAAAGAAACTAATACAGCAATTAATTACGGCTCATCAGAACTCGTATTTATTCGTAAGTTGAAGTGAGATAGAAGAAAAATCACTCTAGATAGAAAAGGATAGACAATGTTGAAGTATTTGCTCCCACGGAACCCTTTTGTGGGGTGACAATGAGTTGCGACAAGAAAATAATTAATTTCAGTTTAAAATACATTGTGTGGTTTATATGGGGTTCTCGTTTAAATTAGGGGTAGGCATGATATAGCACATTGTAATCTGAAAAGTTTGTGATAAATCGTAGTGCATGTATTGTGATAATATATGGCGTAATTTTGAGAGAAAAGTTTGTAATTAGAGGACGAACAACACAACACTTTGTATGGTGTTGTACTCATCAGACTATGTTGTCTTTATTCCTGGTTGACGAAATGGAAATTTTATTCCCATTCCCGCTTCTCGTGGGAACTTATTCCCAGATAAAAAAATTGTTATTGCAGACTATAATCCATCCCTGTTTCAGTCAGATCCATTTTGCCGTTAGTAACAAACATCCAATAGACTTTTATTCTGGGAATTAGTTCCTACGGGAAGCGGGAACAGAAACAAATTTTACGCAGGCTGAACTGCGGGTGTTAGATTCGTCTCGTAGAGGGTAGGTATATCAATACATACGGTCACGCCTTTTATCCCCGAAGGGATAGCCGGAGGCATATTCTGTAAGGAGGGTATTAGCAAACAAGTTATGAAATGAAAAGAAATGAATATGAGATAAAAGTATCTTTATTCTCGTCAAGATTTCCGATTCTACATTTACCGCCAGATTCGCAATAGGTAGAACCTGTGAGAAAGAACCTGGCAATAAAACTCACGGCCACTCTTTTTAAAGTCACATTCTTTACAAATATTGCTATACATCTATTTCTACTATAATCTAATTCCATCAATAGTTGGTACACGTTATTACAATTAATAGCAACACGGGTCATATCTTTACAAATAGTTCAGCAGAATAGTACTTGTACATTATCTCTTAAACCAAGCCATGGGCAGTATAAAATAACCTTGAATACAATCAATCAAATCGGTCTATGGCAGTTCAGCACTGCTGGACGTAGACCTCTGCTAATTTCAACACATATATTATACATCACATCAGATCGGATAAATTACATAAGTTATTAATGAGGAACGTACCCTTAAGACGGCTGAGCTGGTCTGCCTAACATTGTGCCTAAACAGCATTACAAATGTTTTCTCTTCAAAATCCACCAGCAAAGTGAGTCCCCGGCCCAGATCGCTGTCTATTTATTAATCCCCGCCACTCAAATTGCTGTCACAAAACACGTGGCTTCATTTTTAATGTTTTCTTAGTAAATCTAATTTTAAATGCTGACAATGTTCGTGTTAATTGTCATTAAAAATTTAACAATAGTTTTTATTGATAACTTAATTAGTTCAACACTACATCAGGTTATACAAATCAGTGTTAACAAATTCTACAACTATTTCCATTCGAACCTTATTTCACAATATAGTAAGGTATCAGTAAAGTTGCTCATTGTAATGGTTAAAATCTATTTATAATCCCATAGATTTTAATTAGTAATTCTCGGTGCGGCGACATAACTATATAATATTACTCCATGTAACAACTACAGATATTCACCGGAAAGGCGACAACATACAATCAATAACACAGACTTACGATTTCTTTTCACGAAGACTATTCTTAACCTGATCATAGTTCTTATATAATTATACTACAATATTATATCTATATGCTGTGCAACAATATTAATAATTTATACTATACAGTTTCTCAAAAACTCTTTTGAAACTAAACTTATATTATGCAGTACAATAAATATTGGTTTCTTCTAACGAGTTGCCATATGAACATACCTATTTATAAGCATATCTATCACGGCCATACTGACAAGTACTTCGCTCTCGAAGTACAAAATATATTATTTTTATTGACAAAATCAACCGTGTTTCAAAAAATACCACATTTTACAGTTTAGTAGAGCCAATAATGGTTTGCCCTAAAGTAACCATTAGCAATGAAACATGTGAACAATTTAGTAAAATTGTATAAATTCAACAATAAGAACAAGTTTGCAAAAACCATATTTTGGTTTCCATCATCATCATCATCATCGTCATCATCATCATCATCATCATCATCATCATCATCATCATCACATATTTATCATGGCATATTATGTACATAAATAATATTAATATAAATTTCATTAGCCACTGGCCTTGTCATAAATATATAGATATATACTTTTTTGTCTTCTTTTTTTTTTCTTCTCTTTTTTTTTATGTTTGCCAATTGCATAGACATGTCAAGTCCTTCCACCCGCTGCTTGTGGGCACAGACTTGCACCAAACAATTGACCGACCAGCGGAAACATAATTTACCCCATATGTTTGCCAATTGCATAGACATGTCAAGTCCTTCCACCCGCTGCTTGTGGGCACAGACTTGCACCAAACAATTGACCGACCAGCGGAAACATAATTTACCCCAATATGTTTGCCAATTGCATAGACATGTCAAGCCCTTCCACCCGCTGCTTGTGGTCTCAGACTTGCACCAAACAATTGACCGACCAGCGGAAACATACGTAATGACCCTGCTTAGTTATTTCTTAAATCAAATATTTTTTTGTCTTTTATTATTTTCCTGCGTCTATTTTGCCCTGAAATATCATCTGTCACTACATACAGTAATTATAAGCAACTCTTCGATTTATTAGTAACTAGTATTCACAGCAAGTACAGTATAACTAGACAACAAAAATTATGTAGGTAGTTATTATTAGCTAGTTCGTTCAAGGCGATACCGAGTCACAAAATAAAAATCTTCTAGTACCTACTTATTAAAAGAGTGGCGTATTGACGAAATATTTCATGTCACCTAATGTAGGTAACTTTCTATAAAAAAAGTTAACGAAAGGAAATCAAAATTTGATATGGAAACCTAGTTGTTATTTAAAATAAACTAGCGTATCGACGCCAATTAGGTCAAAGAACAATCGTAAGAGAAAATAATGGTAAAATGAAGAAATAGTGCCTAGTTTTGTTTGTGTTGTGTACTAAGTAGTGATACAACTTACGAATTGCTGTTAACATAGACAAGCGTTTAGTATCTTATTCATATTACCCAATGGAAAAAATTGTTGTTTTTGTTTGCATTATATAGATTCTGAAACCAATTAACCGATTTTTTTTTATTCTTTCACCAATACAAGAACTAGCGAGTAGGTTCATAGGCTACATTTTATTCATGTATTCCTACGGGAACGGAAACAATGCGGATGAAACTGCCTAACGTCGTCGGCTAGTAGGTACTTCCCTATTTAATATTCGGTACATTGACCTCCAAGTTTATTAATCATGAGTTTAATATAGGTACTACATGTTATTGGTAGTTCTGAAAACATATTCCGATAGTAATGATGAGTTTATATGGAATCCTAGCCACAGATATTACCTCAACGAATAAATGAAAGGGAGAGAAAAGTAGAATTCTGTTTTGTCGTATCAATGATTTTTGAACCTTCTACAGAACGTTCGGCCAAACTGACATTTCATTACGTAAGGTACTAGGAATAAGAGTTACGTGGACGTACGATACTGTGGAGTGGATACGCAACGTTCTAATTGTTCGCAGGTACTTCTTGGTGTAGCCGGAAAGTACAGCTTTGACTATTGCTAAATTCTTTTGATCTACTACTAGACTACAGAAACAGATGGTAGTCCCAAACAGTGATGGTATCTCCCGAGAGATTTTACGCGCCAAGCTTCGTCTTGCCTAAATGAGTCATGCGACTAAATTCGAAAATTTTAAAATTTTTGAATATGATGCCAGTAGGTAAGGTATTAGGATATTTTGAAAGAAAGAAGAAAAAAGAAATTCCCTCTTCGTTCTTTTAACCTTTTCTTAATAAGTCTACGTTCCTAAGTAGTTACATGTTTAAGTAATGTAGGTAATAAAGCAGACATAATCCTGCAGCAACGTTATTGGCTATACCTACTCAATCCAAGCTTAAAATATATGTAGGTATATATTCATTTTAAATATCAAAAAATTTTCACTGGTATAACTTACACAATATTACACAAGAATTCACACATGATCACAAAAAACACATCATACCACTGTTGCCACCGATTGACTGGTCGAAGATCAAGAGTACCACGTCGTCGCCATCAGAGCAGCGAACGTCCCGAGGCAGCAGCAAAATCAGTCGACTCTGAAACACTGTTGCCACCGATTGCCGGATCGAAGATCGAGAATACCACGTCGTCGTCATCAGAGCAGCGATCGCCCCGAGGCAGCAGCAAAATCCGTCGATTCTGAAACTTGTAATCAATGTATTAGCAAAGGTGGAATCTATCCCACTTCTGATGTTAGATTCGTCTCGTAGAGGGTAGGTATATCAATACATACGGTCACGCCTTTTATCCCCGAAGGGATAGCCGGAGGCATATTCTGTAAGGAGGCAAACAAGTTATGAAATGAAAAGAAATGAATATGAGATAAAAGTATCTTTATTCTCGTCAAGATTTCCGATTCTACATTTACCGCCAGATTCGCAATAGGTAGAACCTGTGAGAAAGAACCTGGCAATAAAACTCACGGCCACTCTTTTTAAAGTCACATTCTTTACAAATATTGCTATACATCTATTTCTACTATAATCTAATTCCATCAATAGTTGGTACACGTTATTACAATTAATAGCAACACGGGTCATATCTTTACAAATAGTTCAGCAGAATAGTACTTGTACATTATCTCTTAAACCAAGCCATGGGCAGTATAAAATAACCTTGAATACAATCAATCAAAAAAAGGGCGTCACGACGTGTATACCGGCTCTGCTAAAACTTAAAATATTAAATTATTTAGCAACGTTTTGTGGTTTTTCCGGCTTGCTATCAAAGCGTTGTTGCAGTCGCAAGTTCACCAAGTGTAGGCAACTATTTAGTCGCCCGCCTAGTCGTCAATTCACATAATAAAATTGGTTGTGAAACATCAACAATAACCATATTTGACAGTGTCGGAAGCTATAAATATGTTGCTATGGAAACGATCCGAAGACAGCCGATTTGTGCGTTCCACATCGGATAAAGTGTTAAATTTATCTTAATATCATTTTTCATCCTTTTTCTTCTTTATCTATCTTCTCAAGTTTACCATATATTATTGATCACAATTTCTCAACAAGACCTGGAACGAAGCTTTTGACATTATAAAATTTACCTTTCTGTGTGTTGTGTTTGTACATATTTTTAAATTTCGTGTTTCAGTTTATTTTATTTTGTTAGCTATATATTTCTGTGTGTGTATATAAAATTTAATTGTGAGTATTTTTTAAGTTTATGACCAGTCAGCGAAACAGCAGCAATGGCGATAGGAGCGCTGGTCAACCTGAGGATAGCCTAGTGAGATGTCCCCTATGTCCCCAGGCGCGTGTTTTTAAAGGTGTACGGGGTTTGAAAGTACATTTTGGGAAGGTTCATAAGCACCAAAATGTGCCTTCAAACCCCAACACCTCTTTTGGCAATCACAACTCCACTTCAGTGGATCCCCTTTGGCAAATACTTTCCAAATTTAAGAAAACAGTGCCCGTTTTGAAGCGAATACCCAGGAGTGCGAGGCCATCAGTGGCTCTCAGTTTAGCCAATTGTATGCGCCTCGCCTCCCGTGAAAATTCGATCACCGCCTGGGAGCATTTGTTAACGTTTCCATACCGAATTCTACACGTCAATAGAAATATCAGTACAAAACAATCCTTGACGAAACAAATAAAAGAAAATTGCAATAGCCCGGTTACATATCCTGAATTTGAATCATTAAAACGACATCACAAAATAGAACTTCACCAACGTGTAGAATCCAAGTTAAGTGATGGAGATATTCGAGGGGCAGCTAGGCTACTATTTAGCAGCGACGTGGTGGCACCTTTCTGTGAGGAGACTTTAACAGCTTTACAGAATAAGCACCCCGCCGCTGCTGATAACCTCTCCTTTCCCGACCATCCCGATTCATTAGAAAATCTTTCAGTTACAGTTCAGCAGGTGTCCGCAGCAGTGAACTCCTTCCGCTGTGGTTCTGCCGGTGGTCTTGATAGCTTAACTCCGCAGCACCTTAAAGACCTTACAGGTGCTACCGCCGGCGAAGCAGGTGAGTCACTGCTGCGTGAATTATCAAATTTGGCCAACAGAATGCTCTCCGGTGATGTGAACGAAGCCGTCATCGATGTCTTATATGGGGCTAATTTGTGTGCCCTGCGTAAGAAGGATGGCGGCATTCGTCCCATCGCTGTAGGTTGCACATATAGGCGTATGGTGGCTAAAATCTGTTGCAGGCACATTAGCGATGATTCTAGTCAGAAGTTCCAGCCCCTTCAATTGGGTTTCGGTTCAAGAGGGGGCTGTGAAGCCGCCATACATGCCCTCCGTTCTTTTCTAAATTATGGGAATGGAGAGGTTGTCCTTAAGGTTGACATAAAAAACGCGTTTAACTCTGTTAACAGGGACACCCTTCTGGCAGAAGTTAAAAAAGAAATACCCCAAATTTTCAATTTTCTTTGGCAATGCTATAGAAATCCTTCTAAATTATTATATCAAGACACACTTCTGGAATCTGCTGTTGGCTGCCAGCAGGGTGACCCGCTTGGGCCGGTTATTTTTAGTTTAGCCATAAATCCAATCATTAGGCGTCTAAATTCAAAATTTAATGTTTGGTATCTCGACGATGGTACTCTTGGTGGTGACATTGATACAGTTTTACAAGATTTACAATTTTTGATTGAAGAGTTTTCCAAAATTGGCTTAGATTTAAATTTCTCGAAATGTGAATTATTTATAACGGACAATGCAGACCGACTGAGTGTATTACAAAAAATAAACGATTTGTTTCCTGAAATCAAAATTATAAATAAATGTACTTTTCAACTCTTAGGGTCACCAATATTTGAGGATTCATTTCCGTCATTTTTAGACGAAAAAATTCAAAATTTTCGGGATACTAAACAGCGGCTTTTACAAATTAATTTACATTCCGCTTATACTATAATTCGTTATTGTTCTTTTGCACCAAAATTAACATATTATCTTAGATCTTGTCCGTTTTGGAAACACCAAAATCTTTTGGAAAACATAGATCAAATTATCCGAGAAACACTAGTAGATATTTTAAATATTAACTTGGATGACAGAGCTTGGACACAAGCGTCCTTACCTATTCGGCTAGGTGGTCTCGGTGTCCGCAAAATTACCAGTATTAGTTTACCGGCATTCTTGTCATCGGTGTACGGTACAGATAAGCTAACCAGGAAAATTTTATCTTCGTCACTGGTTAGCTTCGAAGTGCCGTATTTATCTGATGCCCTGAATGCCTGGAAAATGGCTAGCCCAAGCGCAGAGCTACCCGTCATCTACTCTTCCCAGAGACAGTGGGATGTGCCGCTAAGCAAGTTAGTTCAAAAAGAACTTATTGAGACATCATCCAGTGCAGCAGAGCGAGCGCGCCTACTGGCTGTGGGGGAGTGGGAGTCGGGTCTATGGCTTCATGCTTTACCTTCAGGCCATATTGGCACACTTTTAGATAACAGCACTTTTCGCATTGCTGCTTGTTTACGCCTCGGTACTTCCTGCATCGCTCCACATCGTTGTCACTGCGGTGAAACTGTCGACCGCCTAGGTCACCACGGCTTATCGTGCTACAAAAGTGCAGGTCGGTTTCCGCGACATGCTAGCATAAATGACATCATCCGTCGAGCCCTTTCCGCCGCCGGCGTGCCAGCAATTCTTGAACCCAAGGGCTTGGCTCGAGACGATGGGAAGAGGCCCGACGGGATGTCATTGGTGCCTTGGAAAATGGGAAAACCGCTTGTGTGGGATGCCACATGTGTGGATACCCTTGCGCCTTCCCATGTTCCAGGCACTGCTAGCTGCGCGGGAGCTGCTGCCGCGTCTGCGGAGGCCCTCAAACGGCGAAAATACACAAATCTTGTTGGATCGTATTTATTTGAGCCGTTTGGGGTCGAGACTCTTGGACCGTGGGGTCCTAGTGCAAAGCTCGTTTATAGAGCTATATGTAAACTTTTGGTCGACGGTTCTCGTGACCAAAATGCTGGTGTTTACTTGGGCCAGAGGCTCTCTATTGCCATACAACGTGGCAACGCCGCCAGCATTTTGGGCACGGTTGTTGTTGACAGCGATGTGGAAGAGTTTTTTGATGCATAATTTTATTTCCTATTGCCCTTTTTTTTTATCGATGTTCCCCTTGTAAATATGTTATAAATTGTATGTATATTAGTGTATAGTAACTTTAACTTATTAAACTCGTATAATTTCCATTTTTTAGAGTATAATACAGTTATCAATCAAATCGGTCTATGGCAGTTCAGCACTGCTGGACGTAGACCTCTGCTAATTTCAACACATATATTATACATCACATCAGATCGGATAAATTACATAAGTTATTAATGAGGAACGTACCCTTAAGACGGCTGAGCTGGTCTGCCTAACATTGTGCCTAAACAGCATTACAAATGTTTTCTCTTCAAAATCCACCAGCAAAGTGAGTCCCCGGCCCAGATCGCTGTCTATTTATTAATCCCCGCCACTCAAATTGCTGTCACAAAACACGTGGCTTCATTTTTAATGTTTTCTTAGTAAATCTAATTTTAAATGCTGACAATGTTCGTGTTAATTGTCATTAAAAATTTAACAATAGTTTTTATTGATAACTTAATTAGTTCAACACTACATCAGGTTATACAAATCAGTGTTAACAAATTCTACAACTATTTCCATTCGAACCTTATTTCACAATATAGTAAGGTATCAGTAAAGTTGCTCATTGTAATGGTTAAAATCTATTTATAATCCCATAGATTTTAATTAGTAATTCTCGGTGCGGCGACATAACTATATAATATTACTCCATGTAACAACTACAGATATTCACCGGAAAGGCGACAACATACAATCAATAACACAGACTTACGATTTCTTTTCACGAAGACTATTCTTAACCTGATCATAGTTCTTATATAATTATACTACAATATTATATCTATATGCTGTGCAACAATATTAATAATTTATACTATACAGTTTCTCAAAAACTCTTTTGAAACTAAACTTATATTATGCAGTACAATAAATATTGGTTTCTTCTAACGAGTTGCCATATGAACATACCTATTTATAAGCATATCTATCACGGGCATCTGCTAGTTTATAGTAAAACAACAAATACTTCTACGAAGAGTAGACCTTGCGAGCACCCAGACAAAAATGCAACCTGTGAGGAATCATATGCTTTATGGTTTAGCCAAAGATCTTCAAGATCTGTTCATTGATAACGCGGCAAAAACCTTTAACCGTTTTCTCCCCTATTTTCCAACCTATCAAAAAAATCTCGCGACACAAGTGGCATTTTAAATCAAAGAACACGTGTCGTACACGTGTTCTTTGTTTGGTGACAATCGTACACACAGGCATATAGGGACGAAAGTAACAGTGTCCATACTGTTGCATTGAAAACTCTCGTTCGCTTCGCTCGCTCGGTCAATTATACTAAACAAAAAACCACTCCTATTCTTAATCACAATATTCAGTAGAACTTGTACATTTTTTCACGTTACATTAAACCAAACGAAAACAGAATATTTTTTGATACTTAATGCCTAATTACCCGTAACTGTCTCGATGATTTACGATTGCCTTTGGTAATAATAATTTATGGACTTGATGGTGAATTTATGGAAGAAGGTGAGAAAATAACAATAAAATGTTACGTTTGTTCTTGCATTCCGCCTTGGTAAACCGTCTACCCATTTCTATAACCTTTGAAAAACTTAAAGCACTCGTGGCCGGCTGACTCGTGGTTTTTTATTTTTATATATCACTAAGTTATTATCGCGAACTACCTCACAGTAAACAGCTGTTATTTTCTGTCCCCAAACGATTATTCAGTTTATGTGTTCAAAGTTACCGTTCAACGTTTACTTCGTGATATTTTGATACTCAAAGTGTTTTGTCATCGAACAGTGCAATTGATAATTAATAAAAAAGTGATTAACATTGATTTATTTTAACAAATTCGAACATTGCTTTATACGCCGACACCTACATTACGTAAAAACATTAACAACTTGTTAAAACGCGTAAGTGACGCGTCCTGCACGGCGCTTACGACGTTTGTCTCGCGAACTCGAGCGGTGAAGTGTTCGCCGTTGCGGCATACTCCGGTTGATTTGAATGCAATCTTGTCTTGTTTACATTTTTGTGTGAGACAAATTTTACTAACGCATTCAAAATAATTTACAATAAACTAATAAATTGCATTGTTAAGTGGTGATAATGTCATCGGATTCGCATCGATGGGGATGTTGCACTGACGGTGATCCTAGTGATGGTCACATTGACTGCACTATTTGCGATTTGTCGTACCACTTTCTTTGCTTATCAGTAAAAGTTATTTCCAAGGATACTGAGGCTTATCGCCGTTGGCAGTGCCCGAATTGTAAGAGTGCGATGCCAAAGGCAGCCAAAAAGGACAACACGCCCATTCGCAATGTCTCAAACGTACGAGGAAGTAAGAGGCCGGCCCTTCATTCACCTCCTGGGTCTTCTGCTGTAACTGCTGACGACGTGCGCACTATAGTCCAGGAGGTCATTAAGACTGAGCTTGCCGCAATGATCCAGCATATGAGTACCACCATCATTGACACCATAAATAGGGAGTTAAAGCCTATTAAAGATGATATACAGGAGCTGAAGGACTCACTGACGTTTCACACACAGGAATTTGATAAGTTACAATCGAAACAAACTGCCACTGGCTCCGCATTGATGAAATTAAGTGATGAGAACGATCGTTTAAAAAATACAGTTACAACCCTAACGCAGCGATTGAACCACCTGGAACAGCACTCGCGCTCTAGCAACTTGGAAATTCAGTGTTTACCTGATAACAAAAATGAAAACTTGTTTACTCATATCAAACAGCTCTGCTCAGTGGTCGAATGTGAGGTGAAGGACAGCGATATTGTTGGCTCCACGCGTGTCGCCAACTCCACTGTGTCCACCATTAAGAAGAACGGTTCTCGGTGCCAATTCTCCATGTGCAAGGTTGTGCAGGGTGATAAATAGTTGCAGTCACCTTGTTGATATCCACTTCCACTCACATCTCAAACAAAAATTAGTTTATGGCTCTCTGCCAGAACAGGCTTAATTTTCTTTTGTTACAATTTTTATTTTTATTATTATTTTTCCTATAGACGCAAAGATGATGTTAATTTAACTTTCTGTAAGTATTGTGATGTTCACACTTGGAACACCTCTTTATTTAATATTGTAAGTACCTAACTCTGTTACTGTGAAGGTTGTAAGCTGTGTGTATAATGTTATACTTTTGCATGTTGTGTCTACCTATAAGTAACTGTTGCATTAAGACTTGTTATCTGGATCACTGTATTAAACTAGTATCAATGTAAATAGTTGTTGGTGGACCTAAATAAATAAATAAATAAAGTTAGCAGACAAGCATACGGCCCAGCAGATATACTGTAAACGATCACTGCATCAGGTTAATCCTGAGATGGGGTACCAATTTTGCCATACCAATCATTTCCATTCCAACTAAAAATGCTCCATGTGGCGATGGGATCCCGTGTTATGACGGGTAAGAGAACAAAATGTCGCCACCCCAATACATCCCGAGGGTATCGTAAGATACGACTAAGGTAACACTTCCGCAAAAAGATCTATTGCGTAGAGAAGCAAAACTCTAAATAAAACCTGGTTGTCAGTAAAATGACAATCGTTAAGCCAAGTTGAAGGCCTTACCTATAGGTTTGAAAAATTTCAACACGGCAATAGACTCACCACGTATTACGTGGGACATAATAAAACTATAAGGTGAAATGTGGGCGTATACTATGCCTCTGCCTATCCTTTCAGGGATAAAGGCGTGACTATATGTATGTATGTATGTATTGCATTCAAAAACAAACCTGCGCCTCTCCACTTATTATGGGGCACAAAAACTTACTACGAGGTAAATGTATACATATTAATATGCCTTTGACTACCCATTTGAAAATAAAGACTACCTGTATGTAGGTATGTACCTTACTTAAAGAGCTCTTCGGTGATAACCAGGAATAACGCTTGGATGATGCTTCGAAATTTGAACAGTAAGCTGAATAAGTAAATTCAGTTCCATTAATTCATAAGCATGAACATTCATTAATCAATATTGATTTATTGAAACAACAAACGATAGAGCTGTTTATAAGAGGATCTCGTGAATTATTCACTGACGCTGTACAAAACTGAATAATTTTAAATCAATCCCTTGAAAGTACAAAGTAAATTCATGATAAGCAGTAAATATGCGGCAGACAATTTGCCTACGTCTTACTCGGAATTGATTTTGTTTATATTTTTTTGAAATTATATACTGGCATCGGAATAGTGTTTTCGTCACCTAAGCTTAATTGCTGAACCACCATTATGACAGGCATAAGTATAACTTCTTTGTAACCGAGTTTTGTTACTTATTTCTGTAATTTTTAGCTATAAACAAACACACATATATTTCTAGGCACAATAGGTATATCGAAACTGTTCGAAAGCCTGCTGTATCAATATGTACTGAAAAGTGTACAAATTGTTTTGCTCTCGAGAAAGACTACACCATAAAATACATTTAAGGATATAGGATACACTTGTTTGGAAATTAAACCCAATAAATGGCCTTAAAAAAATAGCCCAGGTAAACTCTTACAGGCATCCTGAAATACGGTGAATTGTGAAAATGATCCTAGTGAACATTGACCCCATAATTCCGAAAAAATTGCATAATACCCTCCTTATTGAAGAATTACGCAAGTCAGCACTTTGTGAGTGTACTGCCTGCTGTGGGCTTTTCTTGGCAAATTTCACGTCGTCTAGTAAATAGACAAAAGAGAAACAAAATTCATTTCTTTAGAATGACACTTAATAATCTTCTACAATACATAATTGCGACAATCTAGCTTAAAAATTGTGGGTAATAAAATCGCATCTCCAGATACGACTGTCTAACAACGCTGGAAGTTAGTGGTCTACTTGAGCAAAGATTGCACTGTCAGTTTTACTATAGACGCATCTACCTATTGAGGTAAAGTTTCTACTGTATTATAACTCAGTTAAACTTGAACGTCTGTAGTCTGTCTTGTTATGAAATTAAAAGAAAAGATTTCTACCAGCTACGCCGTAGCTACCGTAGCTCTGAAGGCGTGTTGCAAATGGGGGACTTGTTTGCTGTCGATATACAACCTTATTAAACTACGACGAAAATAAGGATTGCTGTAAATTTGACCGGTGTCTGTATCTATCTGTTAATTAATTCTTCCGAATTTAATTCAAGACAGTAATCAATATACTATACCTACTACCGCAAATAATCGCCCGTCTGTACATTGCCTTACAAAAATATACATCAAGTTTTGTAGTTCCTTCCCAAACTTTGTGTCAGTCGACTGTCGACTAGTTCTGTATATTGCCAAGTTGGTGGCGGACCCGGAGCTTTCTCGTAGACACATTGTAGCTTGTCCCGTAGCTTGAAGCTTGCTCTGCTATACAGTTGCAATGTAGTGGAAGGAATTTAAAGTTTAGAATTTTGAATCACTCTATGTTATTCAATGGTAGGTAGTGTTGTAGTTTTTAGTTAGATAATTATTATGGCTATCATAGAGGTAGATCTCGCTCAGATCTATATTCTTCACGTTGCCGAGTGATTGAGTGATCTATCAACGCCAAGCTAAATGTGAATGTAAGGTGAATGTAATGCAAAGCGAATTGTAATGTAATACCCTTTTTTTATGTGTAGAAGTCCTACTTGGATGCTATGCCGTACTCCTAGCGACTAAAACCACACAATGCGTTACAACAGTCTATGGCCGGGAGTCCCGGGGAAGTCCTTGGAAAGATGTCCCAGGGTAATTGTAATACCCTTCGGCCTTAGAGTATACATACAAGGACCATCTGACTACCATTTTTTTTTTTAACGTGAGGGAAAATCCTCATGGATGTTATGCCGGACTCCTACCGACTAAAAAACTTCACGTCACACCCAACAGCCTGTGGTTGGGAGCCCCGGGGAAGCCCTCGGAAGGATGTCCCAGAACTCCCAACAACATCTGACTACCATATCTCACTTTTGCTTTTTCGATTTTGCTGTTACCATTGTGTCTCACTTCGCACAAAATCATAATTCCGTATAGCATAATAATTATTCCTGATCTCATATTTAAACAACTAAACTTTACAATTTCAGTGATAAGAGTGTCAAGTTTCAATTCAGAAGTAAGACATCCAAGAACGACTGCGACACAAAGTCGAATCGACAAAGAAATAACTTTGCTTTGTTAAAGTGAACAACAAATATCTACGAGTTCGCATCAACAACAACAGCTCTAAAGTTACGGCCGAATTGTGCCAAAATGTGTTGTCAATATTTTGCACTCGATATACGTAATATACGTACTTTATTATTTTACACTAGTAGAAGCCTGCAGCGTTTCCCACGTGGAATTGGATTTCCACCTTCCACTTTTATGTTGGGAATATAAAATAATAACGAATGTGTGAATTAATTTGTCCCGAAGTGCACTCGTGACGCTAAGGACATGTCACTCACTTCACTCAGCTTGGAGTGGGGTGGAGAGGTTTTTGAACACGAATTCGTTTATCCATACTGGGGAATTCGGAGTTGTACGATTTGAACTTTTTAAAGATTTCCAAATGGTTGACCCGATGAAAAGACAAGCATTAAAGATGTCAATACAGCCCTTTTTCTTCTTTTTCAACGTGAGGGAAAATCCATTATGGATGCTATGCCGGACTCCTATCGACTAAAACAACCCTTACGTACCGCCCAAAAGCCTATGGAAGCCCCGGGTAAGCCCTCGGGACATTGAACTCTCAACCAACTGATAACTATCACTGTAACTTTAATTTTTTGCCACCATTTTACTGGACATGCACAACTATCCAACAGCATTTGTCGCCATATTCAAACCGATTTATCCACGAGTCGGACTGTAAATAATTGACACCCTCCCCCACCGATACAGTAGGGGGCGGGGGGGGGGGGGTAGTTCGGATAGATAGAGTATTAACTGCAGAACTAATTGGGTAGCAAAGCTTTAGTGCTTTGTATCGTGTAGTGTAGTGTTAGTAGTTGTTACTGTTAGGTATAGTACGGTCATTTACTGTATTGGGTAGCTAAATTGCCTATATTTATGATATTGTCTATTTGTTTATATCTACACTAATATTATAAAAAGGAAAAATTTGAATTTGTGTGTGTATTGTAACGAATAAACTCAAAAACTACCAATGCCGATTTCAAAAATTGATTCACTATTGGAAAGCTACACTATCCGCGGCTAACATAGGCTATATTTTTATTCCCGTATTCCCACGGAAATGGGAACTACGCGGGTGAAAGCGTGTATCCGTGTGACGTCCGCTAGTTATTTATATTCACTGTAAAGCCGTCCCTCAGGCCTACCCTAGGAAAGAGTCAATGAATCGAATAGCTATTAAGGGCCCCATACACTCCTGCCATCTGGCATCACATCCATCAGGACGTTTCCATCCAAACTCATTCAATGCGTAAGACGGTGTTCTGTCCTCGTTGTGCTGATAGTTCGCAGTAAACTGTTAGCTTCTAGAGACTACATTTTAAATGTTCAAACTACAAAAAAAAACAAGTTGGTAATTACTGTGTACACAGTGTGTTGTTTTCAAACTTCCTAGGGTTTAATAACTTGCATATAAATACATAAAAAATACTTAAAATTATATCCTTGAAAGTTTTAAAAACTTTTTGCTGGATTTTTAAGTTCATTCATAATTAGCTGTAATAATAAATGGTTATAAGTTGACAAAAAATAGCAACAAATTCTTATTTTTTATTCCCTTTTTCTGTGTAGTCTTAGCTGATCCCTTGATGGTACGGTGAAAATGAAAACATAATATCGAATGTAATGTTTCAAGATTACACGTCCAGAATAAAAATAGACAAATGAACGTCTAGTTACTGACTGACTGAAACTGAGCGACTGGACGTACGATCAGCTGTATTACAGACATTATGCACTCAACGTAACGTCATTTTCCCTTAGGCCTGGTGGAAATGAAGTGACGTGATGGCGTGACACGTGTCACAAAAATTCGCTCGCATTCAACAAAGGCTCGTACAAATTGACGAAGATTTAGAATTGTAAGACGAATGAAAAATCATCTTTTTTTTGGGAAATATGATCGTATGATCATTAAATTATTCAAAAAGACTTTTTTTGCCAATGATTACCAAAGGATTTTTGATGTTACATAATCATCTGAAACCTGGTTTCTAGGGTTCTGTACCCAAAGGGTAAAGATGGGACCCAATTACTGAGACTCTTAGTTGTTCTAAATATTTCGTAACGCAATTACAGGCTCTACCGAATCATATCATTTGTATCAAAGAATAGCTCCCGTCAACAGGGGGGCAATGTCACAAACTTCAGATTAGATGCCTACCAACATTAAAGGATATTACTATCAAGCTATCAAGATTTACATTTAAATTGAAGTTTACATCTCAAGGGTACAGTGAGACGCCTCTCAGATATCAAATCGAAATGCTTTCGCAAAATTGCTTGGATAGGGCACGAGTAATCTATGACAAATTTAATGTGAATTTTTTTTTAATCTCGAGCAGGATTTGAACCCGCGTCTTCTGGTTTGCCGGACCAGACGCCTTACCAACTAGATCACCGAGACACTGCTCTCGACCGTCAAATTCTTTCACCTCATTACGTCTTGGGGCGACGTAGGCACCATCTACCGGTAACTTAGTTAAGTTGCACGGCTCGAATGTATAGAATTACACCTATATAATAATCATTCGACTTGCGATGATACCTGCCCAAACATTAGAGATAATTTTGAAAATGATGACTCTGAATACTGACGATTTGACCTTCAAAATGTATGAAATTTCAAGATTACTGAGATCTGATTTCTGATAGGTTTATGAGGAATATTAGCTTAGCTTACACGGTAGAACTGGCTGAAATTGATTGACTAACTATTAGATTAAAATTTATTTTAGTAATTTACTACACTTTATTGTACGCCAAGATATTACAGGATAGAAATTTGAAACACAATAGCAATACAATGGGCGACCTTATCGTGGCAATTTCTGCCAGGCCACCTTTAGTATAGGTTCATTTCTTTAAGTAGGTTTGTCAGCTAGAAAATTTTATATACCTACTTTGATGCTGCGGAGAAGTCCAATAGCCAGATGTCAAATCTAAACGTCAAAAGTAGTTTGTAGGTATCAGTCGGTAAAGTAATTTGGCAACGAGTGGTAGCTGTAGCATTATTGTTGGTACTTACCGCTTCTTTATTATATTGTTTTAGCTAAGTTACTTCAGAATACATTGGCTTTTCAATGGTGAAAGAAATTTTCAAATTGGTTTTGAAGTTCTCAAGCTAGATTACCAATAAAGAAATCTTCCTCGTTATAATATTTTATTACTATAGATTCAACTACGAAAATATTAAAATCATCAGCTATAATACTGATTGGATCATGATCTCCACTTTTCATAAACCCCAGATAAGGTCCCATTCAAAACGTGCCCCAATCCGCCAGCGATAACTTAAGATACGAAAAACGTATCCCGCAAGGCATTGTGGAGTCGAGGCTTGAATTGCGGCCTTAACCGTTTATCGGGTCACCCTCCGATCGCCAAATATTCCGTGAATGTACTTGACGTAGTTTGAAAATAGCCGCTTATCGGAACTGCTCTCTCAGAAAACTGCTTCAGATTCTACTTTAGGGGAATGTGTCACACAGGTTTATTTTTTGACAAGAGTAACGGACTTTCAAAGACGCGGGATAGCACCCGAACCACCCCCTGGGCACTGTATACCCTGGGCGAGGCCGCAGTGGCGGCCGTAGGTTTGTTGGGAGTCCTGGGACATTCTTCCGAGGGCTTACCCGGGCTCCCAACCATAGGCTGTTGGGCGTAACGTGAGTGTTTTTAGTCTGTAGGAGTCCGGCATAACATCCGTGAGGATTTTCCCTCACGTTAAACAAAGAAAAAGAGTAACGGACTGTTCTGCTCAAAATAAAACCTTCAATATTGCATGCCTGCCTAATTGGATAGACGTCAATTTGGTGAGAAAAAATTCCGTAGACTTACAAAAACCTAGCAAAATTGATTAAAGTTAAAGCTGAATATTTTAACAAAATATTTTATGAAACTGATTTCTTTCAATCATCTCACTTAATTGAGACTACGATCGTCTGGCAATAAAAAGACCTCGATATTTGATATTTTATTACCTCGAGACATAAAAACGCTCTGGGAGTAGGCTGTTTGTTAGAGCAATATTGTTGGTGATGTGTTTACTGAAATTGAGGCTACCCATACTTATTTCAGATCTTTTTTGTTCAAAATGAGATATTATGGATCATTTTAGTTTCATAGTGCCTATGTAACAGGTTATCTCTAATAAAGTTTTTTTACATTTACCTTGAATGTGTGAGCTGAGAGCGACGTATTTTTGGATAACTGTTAAAATACCTTCAGTTAATATTAGCGAGGCCGTAAGTCCCAAGCATACCATTCTTATTAACGTACTTCGCGCTAAGATGAGCGTAAAAATACATCGGGTGACAATATTATCATAAAAAAGTGAAGTAATCTAGGGAGATTTCCCAATATCGCTATGCCGTAAGCATTGTCATAGACCCCCCTAAGAAGCGGAATGACACCCAAAAAATACCCCTAAAGACGCGGGATAGCACCCGAACCCCCCGTAGGCGCGGCCGCAGTGGTAGCCGTAGGTCTGTTGGGAGTCCTGGGACATCCTTCCGAGAGCTCCCAACCGTAGGCTGTTGGGCTTTACGTGAGCTTTTTTAGACGGTAGGAGTCAGGCATTGCATTTATGAAGGATTATCCCTCACGTTAAAAATAAAACTCTACCGCTGTACAAAATTTCAGCGAGATCCGTACAACCGCTAGAGCATGAAAGAGAAACAAACATGCTTACAAACTTTCGCGTTTATAATATGACCTAGTAAGGATATGACAAGAAACTAGATAGTTTACGTAACGTATCGTGTACACCAATAGACAGTTAGGAAGACGTTTCCCTATAACAATATGTCATGTGGAAAGATAAGCGCGCTTCGTTGTTAATACAATCTACAACCAACGTTATTTATGTAGTAGTAACTTTATTGGCGCGATAAGTTTTTTATTTGTTTACCTACAGAATAGTAACATGTCTCTGTGAAAAATGAAATGTACGCAAAATTATATCAGATCGTTAGAATCTACAACTACAACATAATTCTGCAAAGTCCTTGTCCAAACTGGAACTGGTTGAAAATCACTTGGGGTACGAGGGCACTTAATATACATTTATGATCACGCCTGTCATCCTTGCAGGGGTAGGAAGACATTTTCACATTTACCCTTTTTAGAAATTGTCCCACGTAATAGTTGGTGAGCTGTATTGTCGTGTTAATATAGACAGGCGCAGGTTGAGCCTGTCTGCTGTTGAAAATTTTCAAGGCGCCCATAAAGGCCTTCAATTTGGCTCAATGACTGCCATTTTACTGGCAACCGAGACCAACGGCTTAACGTGGCTTCCGAAGCACGGAAACGCTCGCCAATAAATGTCACAAAATGGTCATGTGAGGGTCACCCATCCATAACCGGCCGCAGTAAATGTTGCTTACTACAGTGATCGTTTACAGAACACTGAGTCTTCACTTAATATAATAGTGACTTGAACCCGGGACTTAAATGGCGGTTACAATAAGGTGAAGAATTTCAACTTGTATCAGTACGGCTCCCGTAGCTCAATTGGTTAGAGCATTGCCCTGGATTAGGCAAAGGTTGCGGGTTCAAGTCCCGTCTGGGCCAAGTTGTCTTTTTTCACTTTATAATAAAATATTATGAAAAAGTTAGCATACTAATGCGACCACACTCGGGGGGGTACGGGGGCCCTTCCGTCCGGCGGGTCGGCTTCCGTCTCACCACACAGTCATAGATGAAGCTAGCCCCTACGCCTTGTCACTCACTGCTGCAGCAAATGTCACTCCGTCTTCACGTCTCCCTTTCCCAGCAATCATGGCAATGCAGAAAAGAAAAACAGGTACCACAGCGGCCGCTACTACTCCCAGTAACGTACTGTTTGAGGTGGAGTTCGCTAACATCCGCGGACTCCATGCCAACCTCAACGTCGTCCATCACCATCTAGAGACGGCACGGCCAGCTGTGATGTTCCTAACGGAGACGCAAATACTCCGCCCTGCCGATCAGTCGTACCTTAGTTACCCCGGCTATATCATCGAGGAACTATTTCGAGAAAAAGCCGGGGTGTGCGCGTTCGTTAGGGCGGATGTTTGCTGTCGCCGGCTGCGCTGCCTTGAGGACCCTTCCCTCTCCGTCCTTTGGCTGCACGTAGATCACGGCTCCATGAGTCAGATCTACGTGTGTGTTTATCGATCCCACACAGGGACAGCTGAGATGATGAGGCTGTATCAGCACCTCAGCGAGGGGGCTGATGACGCGCAGGTACGGTTCCCGAACGCCGAGTTGGTTTTTCTGGGGGACTTCAATGGTCACCACATTGAGTGGTTGGGGTCCCTCAAGACAGATCCTGCGGGACGGGCCACCCACGCGTTCGCACTCTCCCATGGTCTGACCCAGGTGGTACGCGGGATTACGCGCATACCGGACAGGTCAGACCATGAACCCGCCCTGCTGGACTTACTGCTGACGAGTAATCCAGCACAGTACAGTGTGACGGTTAGCGCCCCACTGGGTACATCCGACCACTGTGTTGTGCGTGCCCGCCTGCAGGTACCGTCCCCTGCAAGGGCAGTAGAGGTGACGCGGCGACTGTGGCACTACTCGTCAGCAGACTGGGACGGACTACGAGAATACTTTGCAGCCGTCCCGTGGAGTCAGCGCTGCTTTGCAGGGAGGGCTTCATCGGAAAGCGCCTCTGCGGTTGCTGGTGAAATCACATTAGGTATGGAATACTACATTCCATACACTGATGTCGCCAGCATCCGCAAAGCCCGCCCCTGGTTCGGGCGTGAGAGTGACGTAGCTGTTCAACAAAAACAGGCGGCTTACCGCGCCTGGATCAGGGCTCGAGCTGTGCGCGACCCGAATGTGGCCCGCCTCAAGGCAGCGTACAACAGAGCCACTAGGTCCGGTAAGAGAGCCTTCAAGAGAGCGGACGCCCAGCGCGTCACGCGGCTTGGTCAGGAGCTCACGTCACATCCGACGGGCAGCCGTGGATACTGGCAACTGGCCAAAGCCGTGCAGGCCAACTTTTGCAAGCCCTCGCTGCCGCCGCTGCGCCATCCTGACGGATCACTGGCTCACAAGGCCCAAGAGAAAGCGGAAATGCTGGCCAAGCTCTTTGCGGCTAATTCCCGGGTCGATGACTGTGGCAAGCAACCTCCCACTATCGCCAACTGTGGAACCACGATGCCGGAAATTGTAATCCGGCAGTGCGATGTGCGGGCGGTGCTACGGTCACTCGACACGCGGAAAGCCAGTGGTCCTGATGGCATTCCGGCCGTGGTGCTGAGGAATTGTGCAGCTGAATTGTCTCCAACGCTAACACGTCTGTATCGCCTTTCGTATTCGTCGGGAGAAGTGCCGGAGGCTTGGAAGGAGGCGAATGTCCAACCGATCCCCAAGAAAGGGGATCGGTCGGATCCAGCCAACTATGGCCCCATAGCCGTAACCACCGTCATCTGCAAGGTGTTCGAGCTAATCATCAACAAACAGCTCATGCGCTATCTGGAGGATCACTCGTTAATTAATGATCGCCAATATGGCTTTAGGCCGAAACGATCAACGGGTGACCTCCTAGCGTACATAACGCACACCTGGGGTGAGGCTATGGAGAGGCACGGCGAATCTCTGGCTATTGGCCTAGACATCGCAAAAGCCTTTGATAGGGTATGGCATGCGTCGCTTCTTTCCAAGCTGCCGTCATATGGATTATCGCATCAGTTGTGCCGCTGGTTGGCCAGCTTCCTGAACGGGCGACGGATTCGGGTCCTCTGTGATGGTCAGGCTTCCTGTTTTTTTCAGGTACCACAGGGATCGATATTGTCCCCAACTCTCTTTCTTCTGCATATCAATGACATGCTGTCCCTTGGGTGCATTCATTGTTATGCGGATGACAGTACTCTTCATGGGAGCTATTCTGGCCGTCCAGCGGCAGGGCGAGGCGACGTGGATGAGAAGAGACGACAACTCGTGGCGGATCTCGATCTGGACCTGGGCCGCATTGCCCAATGGGGTTCAGACAACCTGGTCGAGTTCAATGCCAGAAAAACACAGGCGTGTGCGTTTACAGCTAAGAAGTCCCCATTCCTACCCCTGCCCTCTCTTCAGAGCATTACAATTCCACTAAAGGACAACCTGGAGATCCTCGGTATAGACGTCCGGCGTGAGCTCAATCACAAAAACTACATAGAGAGCTGTATTGGTCTGGCCTCGCGGAAACTGGGAATCCTGAATAAGGTGAGACGGTATTTCACGCCACATCAGAGATGTTTACTGTACAAGACGCAGATTCGTCCCTGCGTCGAGTACTGTTCTCACCTTTGGGATGACTCCGCGAGGTACTTGTTAGACGCGCTTGACGCTATGCAGAGACGTGCTATCCGAATAATTGGTTGTCCTGAGGTGACGGGAGGCCTCGAACCTTTGTCGCAGCGAAGAACCATAGCGTCCTTGGCTGCCTTCTATCGAATGTATCACGGCGAATGTTCTGAAGAGCTCTTCAACCTGATCCCACCATCTCCTTTCCGATCCCGAACAACGCGTGCCCGGCAGAGATGCCACTCATACACAGTGGAGAGAATCTTCGCCAGAACCGAGCGTTTCAAAAGATCGTTTCTCTGTCGAACTATAAAAACATGGAACGACCTGCCCGCACACGTCTTTCCCTCATCTTACAATCCCGGGTTCTTCAAGAGGAGCGTGAAGAGGCACATCACAGGGCCGCCAACTTGAGGACCACTGTAAGAAGTGGCCCCCAATCGCTAGATGCGCCACTGCTTTCTTACCATCAGGCTGGTGGCGACGTCAATTTGGCGAGCTGAATATAAAAAAAAAAAAAAAAAAAAAACTAATTGCTTTAAATATTAAAATCTATAAAAAAAAACATACTTTCAAACTTTCTTACAAAAAATATTTTCTTATTATAAACGTATAGGTACTTACAATTTTGAAGTATGTATTAGTTTTGTTTGGCTCGTACGAACAGCGACAGTTGGTTGCATCAAGTAATAGAAACTAATAAAATCGTAGACGCCCGTACTGCCCGACTGTGGTCGACGAAGCCTATGAACGTTTGCAACATCAAAGGCGCTACACTCGACCTGCCAATCCTGCAAGAACATTCTAAGACTCCTTTTGACTGATAACACCGGTTACCCTTTGTATGAATCTATAAATAATTTATCCCACCAAAACTATGGTCACCATTATCCGCCCACTATTATTAAACCTTTATTTCCCGTGGTCCACCTCGCAGTTCACCCAGTGCGCAGTTATACAGAAACTTCCTGCATATAACTCCGCCATTTTTACTCAATTACAAACAAATCCAAGGGTGCCTCGTTAGTGCCCAAATTTTATTATTTGACCGGTAAAATGGACGCAATTTGATCACAATGAAAGTTGTTGAAATCCCGGTCTTTTATTAACAAGGGGTTTTTGAAGTAGGTAAAAGTCAGTAATGATTGTGTTTTTGAAATAACGTAAGCAATTGTTGATCTACTGTGTTATTGTACTAGAAGCTTAGTATTGAAAAGAGAAAATATTCGTATTTTTATAAATTCCGAGTAGGATCAAAAGCTACTCCAGACGGATTTAAAAAAATCTTTGCTGAGTATCATAGACTATATTTTATCCCAGTAATCCCTCGGGAATGGGAACTTTGCAAGTGAAACCGCATGAAATCCACTGGTTAATAGTATTACGGGTTGGATGACTCCCACCGAAGCCTTGATAATTTCCTCGTAAGCTACCGTTGTCAGGCATCCGAAAGAAATGAGTCGAAGTTGAAGCCCAAGATGAAGGCCTTGTTAGGCGGCTTGAAAAATTTCAACAGCAGGCAGTCACAACCAGCGCCTGTCCATCTCAACACGGCAATACGGCTCACCACCTATTACATGGGACAAAATGTAAAACGGTAAAATGTGGGCATATAATTATGCGTCCGCCTTCGGAGATAAAGCGTGACTATTATGCATGTATTTATGTATAAAGTTGTTCAAAGTTTATCGAGGGTGAAGCCTCCATTTTACTGATCGTGTTGCCCTTAGGGTACCTATTACAGTGAGTGAAATTCAGATTCAATTAGGGGTGAAACTTAGCACATTGATGCAACCGGACGTTACGCTCAGAAAAGAAGACTTTCTCTGTCTTTCTTTCTCATTTACATAATTAAACATAAATCACTAAGTAGGTTTAAGCTAGATGTGCATTCTTTGTTTATAGTCCCGCCTGCGGCGCTGGAGGTCGTAGGTTCGATTCCCACCGGAGACAAGTATTTGTGTGACCCACAAATGTTTGTCTCAAGAGTCTGGGTGTTTCTATGTATAATATGTATGTATTTAAAAGTATATAAGTATTAATATCCGTGATCTGATACCCATAACACAAGCAGGTTATTCCTAGCTTACTTTGGGATCAGATAGCGTTGTGTGAAATGTCCGTGAATATTAAAAGTAGACAGTTCGACCATATCTAATTACGATCAGACTGTATCACTCCTACCCTTTACAAATTCCTCTGGGTACACAGAGTTGAGAGCTTTCAAAAGGAAAGGTTGATAAGTTCGCAGATTGCGCAGACCCCGGTTAAGGACCAACTAAGGCCCGTATTGCCCCAGGGGCCCATAACTCCGTGATTTAACAAGCCAGCAAACGTTCCGGTCACTGCGGAATAGTTTATGAAAAGTACTGATTTTATTATATTTATGAAGATTGTGGATTCGCATTTATGTACCTACATGATGTTTGTGAATACAGTTTTATAGATTCATCACAGCGTTCAGTCTCGGTCGACTTTAACTATCGGAATCGGACAATCGGAAGGGACGAAAATCGGATTGCGTAGACCTATTGCATTCGGTACTATTTTTGTTAACTTACTAAAAGAAAGTACTGAATTCAAATTCAAAATCATCCCAAAAATGTCAATTTGTGTTAGAGAATTTCGTTTGGCTACAACGAAAGAACTAACGATCATACTTTTTGACGTCCATGATCAAAGAACCAAAAATGTTGTGTAATGAAACGCGACTTACTTTTACATTTTATTCTTGTAATTATTAAAATTGAGCAAAAATACCTACTTTGACGTCAAATTTGTGAAATAGCTATTATCAGTACTAGAGTGAACTTATTAAGGCTCGTCTCTGGAATTGACAGAACCCTTTAAAGTGGAATCAATCTAGTGAAGTGTGTCGATTTGAAAGCTTCCATCTGCAAAGAAAATGTAATCTTATTTTAATTCCGATAAAGTTCAAGATACATTTTATGCCGCGTATATTTTGGAACAAAAATATTGCATAGTAGATCAAGAAATGTCAATCTAAATGAATGGCACTAAAGTTGGAATACGTCTGAGGAAGGCAGGAAAAATGTAAACAATCAAAAATGTACTGTATTGCTGTGAAAATACGGTATAATTAGAGATTTACTAGAACAAGGAAAAACTTTATTGATTGATTTACAACAGCAATAAGAGTAATTTGAAATTGCCAATGAAACTGTAGCCTCAGCTCACGACTTGAACTTTATTTTCCCTAAGAATTTTCATTATTTGGAGTTAAAAAATCCTTGTAAAGGGCCGCGAGGGACACCTAAAACGTAATGAATGCAAGGGGAATTGAAGTTAACGTGTCTTGTTTAGTGTTTAAATACGAGTATAGCTTTTATTGAATCTTAAATCGTAACATTGCATTACAAACAGCTTAATAAAACCACCGAGGTTTGTCCTTCCTTATGCTAGGAAAAAACGTTTAATAAAAAATGCTTGCATTGAAATCTCCCATACTTGTACTGTAAACATTAACCGTGGTTGTAGGTACAATTGCAGTCCTGCCGTACAGGCGAATATGACATTTCGAATGAAGTGAACCTCTGACCACGCAATATTATCAGACTAGCTGACCCTCGCAACTTCGTTTACGCCACATAAGGTGTATAAAAGGACAGTTATTTTTTCGACACTCATGGGAGCGTTTGAAACTGCCCTGTTTGTGTAATCATAAAAGAGCTTAAAGATTAAGTCCATTCTAAAACAATTCAGTCCGCGCCGAAGGCGTGTTTTATTTTACAATAGCCTTAATCATTAAGCTCTTTTATGATAAAGCCAGTTTAGATTTACCGTTACATTCAAAGGAATCCTTGAATTCTAGGTTTTGCGTAAGATGTCTCTAATTCCTGAACTACAAAACCCTAAACATCGAAACTTGTGTGAAACAATCCTTAAATCCTTTCCCTTTATAACACTGAAAAAAAATTTGAAATCGGACCACGCATTGAGAAGTTACAACTAAAAAGCCATTTTGTCTTTTATCCCCTCTCCCAAAGGAACCGACATTACACTGAACAGTGCTCGGGATCAAAAGTATTTTAGAACCTTCCTCGGATTATAAGCTCTGATTGTACCAAGTTTCATTCAAATCAATTCAGTAGTTTTGGCGTGATACTTATTCGGGATACAGACAGACAGACAGACATGAAAATTTTTAATTACATTTTCGGCTTTAGTATCGATTAGAGAACGTCCTACAATTAAAATTTTCAAAATATCTTCCATGTACAGACTCTCGATCCTCTACAGTTTTATTATATGTATAGATATTCTGTACATATAACACAATTTATCTTAGACTTGGATGAAGTGCTTGTTGGGGCGACGGACGGTCGAGAGTGCGTGGAGTGTTTAAGGGGAATGTCACTGTAGTGTGATAAAAATGTTTTAATAGTTGATGGACTTATGCCACTTCAATGTTAATGTTAAATGTTAAATTAAATGTTAAAATAAATGTTAAATAGGTAAATGTTCAATGTTAGAGTGTATCCCGATCCCTTCAGTACCGAAATGTTAGGCACTACCGAATTGGACTGTTAGATTATTCTTTTTTATTCTTTATTTGCATGAAATATGGTACAACATGATGGTCAAATTATTTCGAGGCAGATACATATTTCACCTTACTACAAAGGCATGCAAAAATTAATTACAATTTTATTTATCCATAAATATATCATAATTAGGTATGTCAAAATTTCGGAATAAAATAAGTAGAAAACATGTCAAATTAAAACCTTAACAAAATTTAAAGAGATAAAATAAACAGTCAATTAACAAAAGAAAATAAAACATTTAAAATAAAATAATGTCCAAGAAAGAAATAACATTTAACAATAATTCATTCAATTCATTAGGTACTAAATTCATTACACAATTCATAAAAAAAAAAAGAAAATTACTTTGTATTTCCATAACTATAATATCTACAACCACCTTTCTTTAGAAATTCATCAACTGTATAAAAGCTCTCCTGCACTAACCACTCTCGCAAGGAACTGCAAAATCTTCCATATGGTAGGTCCACAATAGACTTAGGTAAAGAATTATATGGGTACACTACATTAATACGAAAAACTTAATTCCGAAAGTCACAATCACGAATTTCATAATTCCGAATTTCATAAGTCCGAATGATTCGAAATCCCGAAAGTCAAAAATCCGATGTTTCATAAATCCTTTTTATTAAAAGTCATAATTTTAAAATTCCGAATGTTTACAATTCCGACTGTCAGAATGCCGAATTTCAAGAAACCGAACCGTTGAATTCCGAATCATTAAAAATCCGCCGTATTATAAATACGAACTCCGATTAACAAAAATCCGAAATATCATAAATACGAAGGGTGAATGTCGTTTCCACCCGTTCCTGTTTTAACCCGAAAACTTATCATTAAAGACGATTATTTATGTTCCCGATTCCACCCGTTTTTTAATAAAGTATAGTCAAGTCTAACAACCGAAAATATTATTTCCAAGTGAGTGGAAGGCAAACGACAAGACAAAAAAAAAATTACCACGAAGGCTAAGGCGGGAGCTCCGCTCCGCTTCGCTCCCGCCTTAGCCTTCTAACCTAACCTATCCGAGTCGGGGTGTTAACCATTTACTTATTATGGTTAACACCTCGACTCGGAAATGGAAACAATATCTTCAGTAGTTAGACTTGACCGTACTTTATTAAAAAAACTTTAATAGTGAATTTTCGGATATTTAAAATTCTGAATGTTTTTTCCGATTCCACCCGTTTTTTTAATAAAGTATAGTCAAGTCTAACTACCGAAAATATTATTTCCAAGTGAGTGGAAGGCAAACGACAAAACAAAAATAAAATAACCACGAAGACTAAGGCGGGAGCTCCGCTCCGCTTCGCTCCCGCCTTAGCCTTCTAACCTAACCTATCCGAGTCGGGGTACTCTGAGTTGGGGTGTTAACCATTTACTTATTATGGTTAACACCTCGACTCGGAAATGGAAATAATATCTTCGGTAGTTAGACTTGACCGTACTTTATTAAAAAAACTTTAACAGTGAATTTTCGGGTATTTGAAATTCGTAATAATGTTTTTCGGAAAAATAACAGTCCGGTCTTTTGATTATTCGTACTAATGAGAATAGGAAAAATAAAAATTCGTACTTATGACTTTCGGATAAATGAATATCGTCCTTTTGAATATTCGGAGCTTTGTTTCTTAGGAATTATAATCTTCGGAATTTTGAACATCGGAATATTGAAATTCGGAAAAACATATTTCGGAATTTTTGGGTGTTCCCGAATTATATATTGTGGGGACACACGCCATGATGACATCATCGGCTGATGCAATCCGATTACCGAGTTGCATGTATTAAGAGCGTGGCGGTGCCCCGGCAGTCAATTCCTTCCCTTGGTCCACAAATGGTGACCCCGAGTCAAAAAAAAAGTGCCGAAAATTGAACACTACTCCCCGAGTCGGAAAAAAAGTGCCGAAAATTGATCACTACTCCCCGAGTCGAAAAAATGCTGAAAATTTAACACTACTCTACAGTGGTAATCAAGAGTTAAAAAGTGCCGAAAAGTAACGCGAAAAATAAGTGACCTTGACCGAACAGTGATACAATAGTGACTCTTTAGAATCAGTGAACCGTGAATCAGGACATTCGGCCGGAATTGACTCCCTGCAAAGCCGTCGCGTGCAGGTTAGTTTAGACTTTTCGTGTAGTGAATCATTTAGTGAACCGGTGGTACGAACTTTATTACTTCACCATGGCGAACGCTTCTAAAAAGGAAGAACTACAAGCCACACAAACTGTAACAGATTTAGCAGTGATTTCCGTTTCCGCAAAGATTCCAGAATTTTGGAAGGACATGCCTAAATTATGGTTCGCTCAATTCGACTCAATTATGGATCCGCAAAAACAAGGTGACACGGCTAAATTCAACATGGTAGTCGCGAAACATCCTGCCAAGAGATGCCTTACAACAGGTATACGACTTAATTATTACGCCGCCGGAGAAAAATAAATATGAAGCTATCAGAGACCGCTTGACAACCGCTTACGAAGAAAGTGCTGAGAGACAGTTCAAAAAATTACTTTCGGAAATGGATTTAGGGACTCAACGTCCATCGCAGTTGCTAAGGAGAATGTCAGAACTGGCTACAAATACTCAAGTATCCACAGAAGCATTGAGACGCCTATGGATATCTAGATTACCTAGCACAGTAAAGGCAGTTTTATCGGTCGCTCACGAAACAAAGTTAGACGAACTCGCCGCACTAGCCGACAAAATCGTTGAGAATTTGGGTTCCAACGAAGTTTCAGCAGTAACTTCAGTGCCTTCAACATCAACTTCAAAATCACCCGATCTACAGAATCAATTAGAACGTATGACTCAAGAAATCAAGAATTTACGTGTCGAAATAAATGAGATAAGAGGACGTAAATGGCAGCGTGGTAGACGTTTTTACACGGACAGATCGCGATCACGCTCTTCAGGTCCACGTACACCTGGAAACTCCAACTGGCTCTGCAAATATCACTTCAAATTCAGGCATCACGCTAGAAACTGTGAGAAACCATGCAATTGGAAGCAGACCGAGCCACCACGTCAAAACCCAGGACACAAGGATTACAAGGCGGAAAACTAGCAAGCATGCAGTCGAATCCGGTGGGCGACTGCATAGACACCCAAGGTAACCACCGTCTATGTATAAGGGATAGAAAAACTGGAACACGTTTTCTTGTGGACACTGGCGCCAACGTCTCCGTCTTACCGGTGAGTCAATATAAATGTGAACGTACAGTCAGTGATTATAAACTTTTTGCAGCTAATAATACCGAAATCAAAAGTTACGGTATAAAAACATTAGAATTAAACATAGGATTGCGTAGAGCCTTGAAATGGACATTTATAATTTGCGATGTTAAACAAGCTATTATAGGTGCAGATTTCCTAGAATATTATAAACTAGTAGTAGACTTATATAATAAGAAAATAACTGACAGTGTAACTAGCTTATGTGTAATAGGGTCCATCGTACAACACATGCAACCCTCATTAAAAAGTATCCAAAATGACAATCCCTATCGAGATATCTTAGAAGAATATTCTAGTATTACTAAGCCCATAGTTTATAAAGAACCATCTCATTCCGTATATCACCATATCATCACAACCGGTGCCCCGGTATGTGCGCGTCCATGGCCACTACCCCCGGACCGGTACAAGAAGGTCAAAGCCGAATTCTTGAAAATGCAGGAGTTAGGTATATGCAGACCAGGGAATGGCGAATGGTCTAGTCCGCTACATGTAGTCCCGAAAAAAGACGGACACTTACGACTATGTGGCGATTACAGAGCGCTGAACGCTATCACCAAGCCTGATCGTTACCCAGTGCCCAGGCTTCAGGATTTTACTCACATGTTACATAATAAGAAAGTTTTTACTAGATTAGACTTAAATAGAGCTTATCATAACATAGCTGTAGCAGCAGAAGACATAGAGAAGACCAGCATTTGCACTCCTTTTGCCCTGATGGAATTTCCCAGAATGAGCTTCGGTCTCCGTAACGCCTCTCAAACTTTTCAAAGGTTTATGGACCAGCAAGTCCTCAAAGGTTTAGAGCAGATTGAAAATACGAACGAAAAAGGTGAGTCCGCACTCTTTTGTTACATAGATGACATACTCGTAGCGTCAGAAACTGAAGCAGGTAACAAAGAACATATTAGGAAATTATTTAACGTATTTAATAAATTAGGAATTACTATAAATATTAATAAATGTTCATTTGGTCAGTCGAACGTCGAATTTTTAGGTTATCTAGTGTCGGAAAAAGGTATCAGCCCGTTGCCAGACAAGGTTAAGGCTATTGCCGACTATAAACGACCAGAAACCGTAGAGCAATTACGCAGATTCTTAGGTATCATAAATTTTTATAGGTCGCATCTTCCACATGCAGCATCATACCAGGCATTACTCAATAAATTTTTGCATAATTCCAAGAGAAAGGACAAAACACAAATCGTCTGGGACGAGAGAAGCCTTCAAGCTTTTGAGCAGTGTAAAGACAGCCTAAAAAGCGCTACTGCATTGTCTCACCCCAGGGAGGAAGTACCGTTAGCATTGATGACTGACGCCTCTGATACTTGCGTAGGTGCCGTACTACAACAAAAAGTACACGGCAAATGGTATCCATTAGGATATTTCTCAAAGAAACTGTCTGATACTCAACAAAAATACAGTACATACGATAAAGAGCTTAGCGCTATATACATGTCTATGTTACATTTTAGAAATATGCTCGAAGGGCGACAACTAACAATATTTACAGATCACAAACCTTTAATATATGCCTTCACAAAAATTTGTAAAGATAAAGAAACTCCGCGTAGAATTAGGCAGCTTATGTACATTAGTGAATTTACCAGCGACATCCAGCATATCAACGGCTCCGATAACACAGTAGCGGATGCGTTATCGCGTGTTGAGTCTATAGCTTGTCTCGCAAGCCTAGATTTCGACGAAATAGCTCGCGCACAGGACGAGGAGCATTTAGTTACAACCTTATCAAACAGTAAGCTCGAATTCAAGCACATAGTAGTACCATATTCAGATAAACAAATATATTGCGAAGTCTCAACTAAAAATGCCAGACCTTATTTGCCTAAAAATTTCAGAAAAGTAGCTTTTGACAGTATTCACAATTTAAGTCACCCAGGTATTCGTTCAACTAGAAAACTAATATGTAAAAAATTCTTTTGGCCTGGAATGAACAAAGACATTACAACATGGGCCAAAGCATGCATACCTTGCCAAAAAGTTAAAATAAGTAGACACACTATATCAGGTTTAGGCGAATTTCCCAAGTTTACTAGATTCGAACATATACATACGGACATAATAGGTCCTTTACCGACATCACGTCAAGGTTATCGATATTGTATAACTATTATAGACCGTTTCACGCGTTGGCCAGAAGCAATCCCAGTTTCAGACATTTCAGCTGACACGGTCTCAAAAGTTATATTCAAATTTTGGATTAGTAGATTCGGTTGCCCGCTGAGAATTACCACAGACCAGGGCAGACAGTTCGAAAGTGATCTTTTTAGCTCATTAATGAAAATTTTAGGTATTCATAAAATTCATACAACCGCATACCATCCACAGAGCAATGGTCGAATAGAGAGATGGCATCGCTCGCTAAAAAACGCATTAGCAGCACGCATGATTGACAATACAGACTGGACAGACGAATTACCTATAGTTATGCTAGGATTAAGAAGTGCTCTGAGAACTGATACACAAGTTAGTGCCGCAGAAATGATCTACGGACAATCACTAAGATTACCGTCAGATTTTTTCCACCAAAAAGAACAGGTTAGCAGTCATTATGAGTATATAGATAAGTTACGAAAGACTATCAGTGCATTACAACCACATTCGAGATCTGCAAGTGATTCTAGAAAAATATTCGTAAGTAAGGATTTAAACACTTGTACTCATGTGTTTATGCGAAACAAGATGGTAAAAAAATCCCTGACCCCTACCTATGAAGGTCCTTACCGCGTCATAAGTAGAACTGATAAGATATTTCAAATAAGTTTGCCAAGTAGAAACATTTATGTATCCATTGATAGGTTGAAACCAGCCTACATATTAAAAGAGGCAGAAGCATGTGTAGAGGTATCTAAAAGTACAAACCGTGTAACTAGTGACCATAGCCTTACTGAAAATTGTCAACAGAGTAAAATATCTCAATCAATGCCAAATTGTCGCACAACTAGAACAGGCAGAATAGTTAAGCAGCCTGTCAGATTTAATCTATAATTAGTTGTTATATACTTACTAGATTTAATCTATAATTAGATATACTTACCGAACATTATAATTATATTACCTTAAAACTTCTCATAACAATAACCAGCAAGAATATCCTGTATTATTACTAGTATAGAAATCAAGCTCTTGTTGCAAATCGTGAAATGTCGAAATCACAACCAAAAAGTAGGTTGTCATACCTTTATTGCTAATTAACTAAAGCAATACCTATAATCGACTCATCATTAAATTTACATCAAAATTGTCACTAATTAGTCTCATAACTCAAAAGAGTACAGAGTATAGTCAAAGTAACACGATTTTTCTGTCATATTTCAAAATTATATTCAAAATGGGTAAAACTTATAGTAAGCAAGAAGAGATCATTATTGCCCAAAACGGTGCAAATCAAGCCAGTACCAGTATGGTAGAAAATTACATGAAAATTTATGTCACCATAACTATTGTGATTGTTACAATACTCCTACTATTCATAGCATATAGATGTTGCGGTGCATGTCGCACCAGAACTAAAAATTGGGTACATAAAGAAATGAAAACGACTGTTCAACAGATACAAAATTGTCAGGAACAGCAAAATGTATAAAGGTAATTTCTGAAAATATTTACAATGTTATATCAATCATTATTATGCTAAAACTAACAGTAATCTGTATCTGCAAATTTATTTTAGATGTGGGATGCTGTAATCGTACGCTTCAATAGCAGTTACCATAACATTGTTTGCCACCTTTATTTGTATAAAGAACATTGTAACAAGTCATTTTAATTAAACACAGTATCAACTGTGTGACTCGTAACTTGATAACTAATATTACGTCACTCATCGTTTGCCGAGGCGACATAATGTGCAAACGCAGCGCATTCCTGTGTGCCTTCTGCACTCTAACTTGTAACTTTAAATAATGTAAGTTATGAAAGTAGTTTAAGTTTTCAAAAGTTTTTTGTAAGAAGGGGATGTCTGTGGGGACACACGCCATGATGACATCATCGGCTGATGCAATCCGATTACCGAGTTGCATGTATTAAGAGCGTGGCGGTGCCCCGGCAGTCAATTCCTTCCCTTGGTCCGAACAGGACATGTAAACGGTTTTCGTGTCGAAATACACTCGGTTCACTAACTTCAGTAGTATTCATTCATGACCTTCGATTCATTCTGTACGAGCACTTACGATCACGCAACAGACTTCGCAGCAGTAAGTATAGCAGCAAGGCCGGTACGTGGTGAGCAGCCCAGCCTCCACTAACCTTCTCCTGCCTGCACGTAGACAGTCTCTACATATATCAGTGGTGCCATATAGGTGCAGTTTTTTCTAAACATTTCTAAATGTGGCACCGGCATTTTCAGATACAATTGAGTGACTGTTCGCTTACCATTATTATCGTAGCTATCAAAGAGAGAACCATTATGCCTAATAAATTTCGCCACTTCGTATATATATATGCTAGGAACTGTTAAAAGATTATTTGATTTAAATACAGATCTACACGACTCAGACCATTTCATTCCGAAAATAGCGCGAACACATTTCTTCTGTGCTATAAATACCCTTGAGATATCAGACGAATTTCCCCAGACGACTATGCCATAGCGAAGTACAGAAACAACATAAGCATGGTACACAGTTAAAGCTATTCTTTTGGAGGTAACATCTTTAATCTTCCATAGTGCGAAAACAAAGTTGTTTAATTTTTTACTTATATTATCGATGTGCTGTTTCCAGGTGAAGTTAGCATCCAGTGTAATTCCTAAAAATTTTGTGCTATGTACCTGCTCAATTATATTATCCTTACAAATAATGCTCAACTGTAAATCTTTACTTTGATGTGTTTTAAAATGCACCAATTTTGTTTTTGCAAGGTTTATTTTTAGTTTATTCGTATCAAGCCATTTTATGATATCTTTCAAACATAAGTCAATTTCCGATTTATAAGTTACTGCATCTTTACACTCTAGAATTACAGTAGTGTCGTCTGCAAATAGTATGCAATTGTGCTTTATTGCTCTTGGTAGGTCATTTACATACAATAAGAATAAAAGCGGTCCCAAAATACTTCCCTGAGGAACACCACAGGAATTGATTCGATGGTTGGAATTGTATGTCTCTACATTATTAGTTTTACTATTGAATTGTGTTATTCTAGTAAATTGTTTCCTATCTTTTAAGTAGGACTGAAACCATTGCAGGACTATACCTCTTATGCCGCACTTATCCAGTTTGTCTAATAGTACAGAATGTTCAACGAAATCAAATGCCTTGCTAAGGTCCAGGAACAAAGCACATGTGGGAATACTTTCGTTGATGTTATTAATAACAGTTTGGACCAAAGTGTAAGCTGCCAGCTGTGTGGATTTCATCTTCCTAAATCCGTATTGTTCTGTGGTCAAAATATTACATTTTTCTAGGAACACCTGCACTCTTTTATAAACAACACGTTCAAAAATTTTTGAAATTACAGGCGTCAATGCTATGGATCTATAATTATTTCTATCACTCGTTGGACCCCTTTTATGCAATGGTTTTATTACCGATAACTTAAGTAATTCCGGGAAGCACCCTTGTTCCATAGACAAGTTAATCAGGTATGCCAATGGTTCCGCCGCACATTGGGCTATGCATTTTAAGATTTCTGTGGAAATATCATCATAGACTACAGATTTAGTATTCCTTAAATTTCTAATTAATTGGATTACTTCAATAGAGTTTGTTGGTTCCATAAAAATACTTATGTTATTACTGGGCAAGGGATATATTTTAGAATAATTGATTATGTCATTGTTATTATCTTTCACTATGTCAATAAAAAAGTTATTAAATAAATTGGCAATGTCAGAGCCACTCATTACTGTTTTGTCATTGTCTACAATACTATTAATGTGTCCTTTAGGTTTGTTGTTACCCATGTATTTGCCTATTACGTCCCATGTGGCTTTACCTTTATTTTTAGAGCATGATATGTACCTAGTATTAGAATTTACATGTAGACTATTAACACATCGTTTTAGTACGTTAGAGTACGCCTTAAATTTAATTTTATTCGCGGCATTTCTATTAAGATAGTATTTGTACCTTAAGGCGCGTTTAGTTTTACAACTTGATTTTATTCCCTTTGTTATCCACGAAGGTTTATTTTTCTTACAGTTTATTCTTGTTTTAATGAGAGGAAAGCATAACTTAAAAAACAGAGTCAATAAATGGTGAAAGGCACCATAAGCATCATTGATGTTCGTTGTGTCATAAATGTCTGAAAACGTTAGATTTCCAATATATGTCGAAAATCTACATATATTAAATCGACTCATATTGTATCTTGTTGTGTAGTAATATGTTCTATTAGTATTATGAACGTCTTTAAACTCAAGTAATTGTGCAGTGTTATGATCAGATAGGCAGAAATTATACGTCATACCGGTTGCCTCGGATAAATTGCTAATGATATTGTCAATACACTTATGCAACCTGGTAGGCTCACTAATATGGCAACGCAATCCGTAATTTGATAATATTTCCAAAAAATGGCTACTGTCACGGTCTTTAACTAATATATTAATATTGAAATCGCCTGCAATTATTATTTTCTTATTCTTATTCTTAAGCTGGAGTTTTGTCAAAGTTTCATTAAATTTTTCAAAAAATATGTTAATATTTGAATCAGGAGTTCTATAGATACATAGTATAATCACATTCAGCTGCTGAACCGATACACCACAGATTTCGTAATGTTTGTCAATACTTAGACATTTTATTTCATTTAATTCTACAGCTGGCATATGATCTTTGCATAATATACAAGTACCTCCTCGAGACCGTCCTCGAGTTTGTTTTACGCGTGAGTAAATAGCGACTAGGCGATAGTTATTTAATTGCAACAACTTTTCCTCGCCCCTTGTTACGAAATGTTCAGTTAAACAAATTATAGTTACATCTTTATTAGAGTCATGTAATTCATCAAGAGCCAAATTTATATCATCAATTTTGCCGAGTGCTCCAGCAATGTTCTGGTGAAGTAAGTATACCAAAGAACACTTTCTTCTGACTTTAGGTACGAAAAAATTTTTTTTGGGCATTGGAAGTTTCGTTGACTTTGTCAGTACTTGTTTTAACATTCAAAAAGTAGTAGGGTATCGTGCCTTTAAGCGGCCCAGGTTTGCCCTTAGCGGTTACTGCTTTAGGAGCAAGCGAGTCCACTTTTATAGAACTTGAGGCGTTACATTTTAATTTATTACTTTTCTTACTGATAGTTTTACGAAACAGAAATCTATTACTGTAGTAGATTGTATTAATAGCAGTTATAATTCGTTCTACTATACTATACGAGTTGTTTTTCCCATTTGTTTCTATGAATGTACAATTTTTTGTATTTTGAGTCATGAGCCTTAAGTGGTAGTTTAGTTTTTGCTCATTTAGAGAAGTATTATACAAGACATTGATTACAATAATATTACAATTTTCAAACAACTTAAGTGCTACTGTGACATTAGAAAAAAATTTGAATGGGTTCGTGTCATTACATCCTATCATCAATATCAAATAGTCATTTGACGTAAACCCTTGAGCTAGGTTCTTACAATTAAACAATACATCTTCAGTTGTTGCATTGGGTTTTCTAATCGATGAAATGTCATAGTCTGTATTATCCCTCTGCCTTGATTGTCCGACAGTAGAAGTACCTTGCCACATTCACTGTTACGCATATCCGTTTGTTGCTTCGGAATCTTGGCTGGAAGTTTTGGTTTCTCTTTATCCGCCACTGTAATACTAGGCTGGGTTTTCGGACTGGTCATATCTGAAATTGGTTTGGGGTATGTTTTCGCAGTATCGGTTATCAATACCTCCTTATCTCTCAAAGAAGTTTTAGGAGTATCAAAGTCCGTATTTAGGTTTAATTTTCGCGCTGAAATGTTCGTCAGTCCAGATTTCCTTTTGTGAGAGTTATGACTTGAGCTAATTACAGATATCGCCTCTTTAGAAGAAACACTGGCAATATACATTTTTTTAAATCTTTCTGTGGTTTGTTTTTCCCTTTCTAGTTCTTGTTTCAGTGCCATATTCTTCATACTTAAATTTTCTATTTCTGTGTGCGCGCTCATTAGCTGTGTCTTCAGTTTATCAATTGTTTGCAGCTGCTCAGACACTTCGTTGCCATTGAAGTGTGTTGATAGATCTATCATACTTTTACATACATCCGATTCCAAGCTATCCATAGATTCATTTGATAAAGATCGCCTCAGACGGTGTTTTCGAATGGTCACATTGTTACTGGGATTCATTATTAGAATAATGCAGAGCACGCTGTTATATACTTTGTCACCGTAGTAGTTGGGTCAGGAATAATGTTCTAAATCCAAAAGACAAATCTCTGTTCACTTTTATGCAAGTAAAACAGTGTTATAGTTTGCCACCGAAGTAGTCAAAACGTTCAAAACAATGTTACAAGTCCAAAAAGAAATTCTCGGCCTCGATTTGAACAGGCGACCTCTTGCACGCAAACCCACCACTCTACCTGTTACGCCATCATTGCAGTGGATGGGCAAATCAAATAAGTGTTCAGTTTTATCAAGTATGTACTAGAAGTAGGTCTAATGCCTGTATCGCAATAGTGAAGTTCGTTGATTTTTGTTGACGATTGTTTTTGAGTAGGTAGATACACCTTACAACATTTATCAACCAAAACTTAGTTTCATTATTTACATTCACTATACACTGTTTTGGCGTAATATTCTTAGGTAATGCGTAATAAGGTCACTGGTCAATATTCAAAGTTTGCCCATATATCACCACAGTATGAAAAACAATCACTTTTTGTTCGTATGATTTTTCACTTATAATTTCTTGTACACTTTATATTTCCTCTCACCAACGTTTTATGTTAAAATTTAAGTGCTAAACTACGTACTTATAAACTCATATCACCGTAATTAAGTGTTTAAATATTTTTAATTGAATGAAATATACAGAGCCGATGTTTACATGGCAACTAGCGCCATCTATCAATGTTGCTTAAATTACACTGAATTTCTAATTGTCTTATTGAGCAATTGTCTAGTACGTAATGAGTCGCGTGACCAAGTTTACCTCACATGTTCGATGTCAGCATTACACCGAACAGCGCGCGCACCGGGCAGCGCGAGTGTGGCACCTCTGGTGTTGCAAACGTTCATAGGCTGCGGTGACCACCGGTTCTTCTGGTGGGCCGTATGCTTGTCTGCCACCTTAGTGGTATAAAAAAAAAGAACAGTGCTCGAGGCAAGTAAGTGCGTTAAAGTGTTAACAGGTTTTCCAAATCTGCAGAAGAAACGAGGGCCGAGATGGAGCAAATTAGTTCTGTAGTGAAGACCGCGATGTGATAAACGTAAGTTAGAATGATGTTGGCCTGGAAAAGGTAGCACTGGACTGGTGCTACCAGTCCAGTCCCTTACGTTTACGTGCGTTTTACGGTGGTGCGTTTTACGCAGGACCGTGAGTAATGACGTCATTTGGGAGAAACCTACGTCCAGCAGTGACAGAGGTTCTTTTCATTGTTTCTACTTACATCAAATAATACACAGATGTATTTGTTAAGGCCGGGAAATTTGCTCCATGGCCGGGATTCGGGAATGATAACAAAGTCTTGTGGTGTGAAGATAATTGCAACAACACAATCCCTACCGCCTGATACTTGTTAATGTTCATTGTTTTAGTTGTGTGTGTAGGAGGATATAGTGGGGAGAAACCAAGGACTAGTTGTCGGTAGTTTGCGTGTCAATAAGATGTGTGGTAAATTAAACATTAATCGGGAATAATATTATTAGAACTTCTCTTCAGAGTTTCAGTTCATTTTACGACGACATTCATTCATAATTCATAAATCGTTTATTTGCGAAAATACATTACAACACAATTGTTTAAATCTATTTCAAATGTTCATACCTATCTGGGGATCTTGAGCAATCTTCTACAAAGCGGTCTGTGATATATATTACAGTTGACTATCAGAGCAAACGCAATCATATGAGGTAACTTAATTATTACAATATTCATCTAAATGGACAGAGGAGCCTTATGAAGCACTTTTGCTTTGTTTTGCTTTGAGGGCACTGGCCCGAGCCAGGGGTTGGCTATGTTTAATGAACAATATAATTGAAGTACATTTTATTTATTACTTGGATTAACTTACTGAAGATAAATTGATAAGACTGGCGATTTACTATCAGATTTAAAGGCGGCGAAATATATCGTTGAAGACCTTTTCGAAAATCGGTATTTTTATGAATTCGAAAATTCAATTTTAATAAGCTGGCAATCCCATATACCTAATGCAAATGAATCACAAGATTGGCAGATTTAAAAGGGCGGGATATTTCGCTGAAGACCTTTTCAAAGTCGGTATTGTTGTGAATACCAGAGTTCAATTTTATAAGCTGGCAAGCCGTGTGGTGAGCCGTATTGTCGTGTTGAGATGGACAGGCGCAGGTTGCGACTGCCTGCTGTTGAAATTTTTCAAGTCACCTAAATAGAGTATTACTGGCAACCGGGACCTACTGCTTAACGTGCCTTACGAAGCGCGGAAACGCTGAAATAAATATCACAAAGTCAAATGGATGGTCACCCATGCAAGGATTGGCCATAGTGAAAGTTGCTTACTGCAGTGATCGTTAAAGATGAGTACAACACGAGTTTCGCATAAAGATCCAAAAAACTACAACAAACATAAACGTCAATGACATTACAACGTTAAACATTAAAAACCGGCCAAGTGCGAGTTGGACTTGCCCATGAAGGGTTTCGTTGCAGCAAGTAACATAATAGAAAAGTTCTTATAGTTTGTTGTAACTTTGATTGATGTTTTAACACGTCGAACTAGTCACTTTAGAAAAAAATGATTTTAGGAACCTCAATAGCATTTTTAAAGACCTATCTATAGATACCCGACACGTATGGGCTTGATGAAAAAAAAAATTGAGTTTCAGTTCTGAGTATGGGGACCCCCAAAATTTACTGCTCTTTTTCTAGTTTTATATAAGAATCTTAATGCGGTTCACAGAATACATCTAGCTACCAAGTTTCAAAAGCATAGACCTTATAGTTTCGGAGAAAAGTGGCTGTGACACACGGACGGACAGACAGACGGACAGACAGACAGACAGACATGACGAATCTATAAGGGTTCCGTTTTTGCCATTAGGCTACGAAACCCTAAAAAGTTGAACGAGGACTCTGACAGTACAACCATAATGCCTGCGGTCATCATGAGTTTATGCCAGCCCGAGTTCATTTTGGTTTAAACTGAAACATCACATTATTGAATACTAGCTGTGCCCCGCCGTTTTGCCTATGACGTGCTAAGAACAGTAATGTAGGAAAATTTATAGAAACTAGCCGACGTCACGCGGTTTCTCCCGCGTAACTCCCGGTCCCGTGGGAATATGGGAATCAAATATAGCCTATGCTACTCAGGGTGTAGGTAGCTTTCCAATGGTGGAAGAATTTTTGAAATCGACAACGTAGAAATTTTTCCTCTTTATAATATTAGTGTAGATGTAGATTTGTTGTCATTTCTTATTACAGCTCGGCTCATTTGGTCTTCAATATTTCGAAATAACTTGGCTTGCTTACTAGTGGTTACAGATTTTTTTAAAACGTAAATAAATTGTTTCAGAAATAATACAAACAAACACATTTTTCCTGTTTTTAACATTAGTGTTGTAGGTAGACATTAAATCCCCAAGATGCCTGCATGACGTGATAGTTTCGCTCTGGTTTCACGCTGGCCACATGGCCCAAAAAGCGGGATAGCACCCAAACAACCCCTCAAAGACACGGTATAACACCCGAATCCCGGTAAAAAATAATTCGATAATAATATAACGTTACCCATCATAGTTTTTGAAGTCCAAGTTCAACAAAGATATTTAGGACACCATTACAGGTAGGTACTAAAATTGAAAGATCTTAAATTTGCTCACTCAAACCAATGATCTCTTGAAACTTGAGTTTAATTGCTTTCCCATTCTGCTTACATTTGCCCCTTTGAGAGGATTTTCAATACCCTTATTTAACTTGAAATTATATGAGACAGACAGACGAGATTTTTCAAAAGATTTTTTAGCTAATATACCTGAATAGGCACCAATTCTTTTACATTTTAAGGAATGTGGGTTACCACGACAGAGTCAGCACTTCTTTTACTTTGTTTGTAGGACACGCGACGGTTTATGTGACTAATGGTGACATAAATTGGGATAAGCAGCGCAATGCAGTACTCTTTCCGAATTCTAAGTAGAATAGAATAGGCTTGTAACCGTTAGAGATATGGAGGTACAATATAGAAAGGATTACGTCTACGAAAATTGCGTTGATTTAAAGCCCGCTTGACTCTGTACTAGGGACATAAAATCATTGAGTACAATGTACATAAACCACCATCTGACAGGCCTCTAGTCTAACATCTAAAATCATACAGTAAGTACCTAGGACGCTATGTTGGAGAACTTGATAATTATATTTTGTTGATTGATGTAACTTTAGGTATTGATGAGTACAACGTGATATGAGTGAGTACATAATCGCCAACAAACTGCCATGCAGTTTGGCGAATATAATTATTTAGATATGTATCCTATTTAGTACTGAAATAAATAAAATAAAAAATACATCATTGAGAAATCCCTGGCAGTAATTTGGACTTGGTGCGGAGCTATTCGATTTTTTAAAAGCACACGTTATGCTTATCAGTCTAGCACCCAACGTCGTGGCTAACTTCACGGAACGTTGTCGCAGGATACCTGGCAGTAACAATATGTGTACCGAGGACTTACTTTATCTTTGGGTCCTGAATTATTCTCACTGTATAGTGGTACAATTACTAAATAAAAAATCAGGCTTTTAGCTCCACAAATTGTCATCACCAGCCTGATGGAAAGCCGTGGCGCATTTAGCGATTGGGGGCAACTCTCACAGTCCGTAAAACTTCTGACATTCTGAGTGGTCCTCAAGTTGGCGGCCCTGTGATGTGCCTCTTCACGCTCCTCTTGAAGAACCGGGGATTGTAAGATGAGGGAAACACGTGTGCGGGCAGGTCGTTCCATGTTTTTATAGTTCGACAGAGGAATGATCTTATGAATCGCTCAGTTCTGGCGAAGATTCTCTCCACTGTGTATGAGTGGCATCTCTGCCCGCCACGCGTTGTTCGGAATCAGAAAGGAGAGGGTGGGATAAGGTTGAAGAGCTCTTCAGAACATTCGCCGTGATACTTCGGTAGAAGGCATCAAAGGACGCTATGGTTCTTTGCTGCGCTAATGGTTCGAGGTCTTCCGTCACCACAAGACAGCCAATTATTCGAATAGCACGTCTCTGCATAGCGTCAAGCGCGTCTGGCAAGTGCCTCGCGGAGTTATCCCAAAGGTGAGAACAGTATTCGACGCAGGGGCGAATCTGCGTCTTGTACAGTAAACATCTCTGATGTGGCGTGAAGTGCCGTCTCACCTTATTTAGGACTCCTAGTTTCCTCGAGGCCAGCCCAATACAACGCTCTATGTAGTTTTACTATTTTAGTCTATGTTGGTTAGATGACAAATTATTTAATCATAATATTCTAGTACTAGCACCCAATAAAAGAAAATCCCCAGGCTCCTTACATCTGTAATACAAAATGTTCTCAACTCAAATTTATTTTCTACCTGAATTTTTTCGCCAATAAAATACACGTGTGCCTACACGCCTCCCTAGTACAATTACAGACGCTTTGTGCAACAGACAGACGTTCAAACGTAATTGCTTCTGTACATCGCGTAGAGGATTCTCAATACGATCATTGTAATCCTTTTGAGTGATTTGGGGTTTAAAAAATTTCGATGCGAATTACAGACTAGCGACAAAATTGAAAGGCTGTTGAGGGTGACTGTAATTGGTTTCACGTCAATGGCAAAGGCTTTTTTGTAAAAAAGAAATAATGATTTAGTTAAGCAATTTCGAATACGTAGGCAGAACATACAAATGTCTATATTTCACTATAAGCTGTTGTTTCACGTATGGTGAGCTGATTGCCGTGGCCAGGTTGTGACAACTCGCTGTAGAAAATATTTCTTTCAGAAATAAGCAGTACCATTGTACCTAAGTTTCTTGATAAATTGATATTATTACATTCCTAGTGTGTAGTAAGATTCAAGCCATCCATAAGACCTTCAAGTTAGTTCAACAACTGCCATATTACTGACAGCTTGGGCGGAAACGCTTGCAATGATAATGTCACAAAGTAGGCACGCATGACGCATCCGAGGACAAGCCATTGAGAAACAATGCTAACCCCTTTTCTTTGTACATGTGGAAATACTTCTTGGATGCTATACCGTACTCTTACCGACTAAAACCACACGTGCCATACCACTGTCTACGGTCGGGAGCTCCGGGTAAGCTCTCGCAAGGATGTCCTAGGATGTCATCGTTTACAAAACTTGAGTTAAAAAAAAAAGCATGTCAAATTATATTCATATTCATTTAAATAAAATTTGACATGCTTTTATTTTATATGCATACATTATCACTCCTTTTAATTCCCGAAGGGGTAGGCAGAGGCTTAGTATAAGCCCACATTTCACCGTATAGTTTTATGTCCTACGTTATAGGTGGTGAGCCTATTTCCGTGTTGAAGTGGACAGGCGCAGGTCGCCGCGACCAGTAGTTGAAAATTTTCAAGCTGCCCATTAGGCCTTCAACTTGGCTTGACGATTGTCATTTTACTGACAACCGGCTTTAATTTCGAGTATTCTTTCTCTACGCAATGGATCTTTTTGCGAAAGTGTTCCCTTAGTCACCTCTTACGAGACACTTAGGATGTATAGGGGTGGCGACCTTTTGTACTCTTACCCGTCGCTACAAAGGGCAGAAAACACTAATCAAATTTTATTCTATACTCACCTTTAAATAAATATAAGTGCCTACCTATTGTTGAACAAATAAACACATGAATTTCTCTCGTGAACAAAAGGCGCGCTGTAACAAAGTTATCTCGCTAGATGTTATCTACGTCTCTACAAGTACTGTTTTGTTAAGTTGTGTTGTAAAATGTTTGTTGTGTAGACAAAGATAATATTTTCTCTCAACTTTGCTTGCGCACTAAACATGCGGTAAAGTTACTCAATAGTAGCTAACTTCATCAATTAAATCTGGCATTTTTAGGGTTCCGTACGCGTAAGGTAAAAAACGGGACCCTGTTACTGAGACTTTGCTGTCCGTCTATCTGTTATGACTGTCTGTCTGTCCGTCACGAGGCTGTTTCTCAGGAACGGTTACAACTAGAGAGCTGTAATTTTGACAGATTATGTATTACTGTTGCCGTTAAAACTAGAAATACAAAAATGAGATAAAAAAAGGGGGATAAAGGGGTTTCCAGCTCCTATGCAAAAAACGTATTTTTTATCATCTTTTGGTACGGAAGATGGTTCTGTGTGCGAGCCCGACTGGTACTTGGCCGGTTTTTTCATTGGTTTCCGTGTGGAAATTCCTCATGGATGCTATGTCGGACTCTCACCGACTACAACCACACATTCCCTACCGCTGCTTACGGCCGGGAGCCCCGGGTAAGCCCTTGGAACCATGTCTCTGTTCATCACACACTGCTGGCCCACTGCTGGACGTAGGACTCTACTAATTTCATTTTAAGAGGCTGGTTGGTCCCGTTTTACGCAGATCACCGGTTGCAGGTGTAGGCGAGATAGAAGACTTTTCTTCCCAAGAAGTTTTAAGCAAAATAAATCTGATCGATTCATATTACCTATTGTTGAGGTCCGCAACGCTCTGTGTAATGTTTGTTAAGATTCTAATTTAAAATAGATTACAAATGTAACCCACGCGATCACTCACGTAACTTTTCCATGCGTGACGACTCAAGGGTTTAATAGAAAGTTTTAAACTACGATAGACACACAAAAACGAATGAAACCAAATCGAGTCCACCACAGGTAATAGAAACGAGCCCCGAGACTAGTCATGCAAATGGGAGATATTGCTAGGATAGTACCCACACTGCGTCCCCTTTTTACAGCGCTAATTTAATCAAATCTACCCCATTCAATGTCTCAACCCCTTCAGCCACCCGTAAATGGTACACATGAATTTAATTTTGATTGTTATTACAGCTTATCCGGTGCGATCATGTATGAATTTATACCAAATCGTGGTGGCGTAATGGTTATGGTGTTGGAGTTGTAAGGAGGTGGTGGTTTTGAATTAGGACCTGAAATTACTGATAGAGGAACTTAGTGTTAACATAAAAAAATTGATATTTGCAGGAAGAGGATTGCTAAAAATGCTCTGCTTACTTGATTAGACTACTCAAACTACATTGTACCATTAGTCCTATTTTTAACCGACTTCCAAAAAAGGAGGAGGTTCTCAATTCGTCTGTATTTTTTTTTTTTATGTTTGTTACCAGCTAATCGCTAGAAGAAGTTAACCGATTTTGAAAATTCTTGTTTTGTTTGAAAGCTGGTGCTTCCCATGTGGTCCCATATACAGGAAGTCAGAATTGGATGCTGGGATCCTGGAGAAATCGAAGAAATCCCTCGAATCGAGGGGAATTCCTTAACGATTTACAGCAGTTATCTTGTGTTTGGGCTTGATTAATTTGTATTGGGGAGAACATTACCCCTAGACAGATATAATTTCAGTCTACCCGTCACTGAAAATCATGAAAAAAAAATTTTTAACAAAAAAAAACCGACTTCAGACAAAAACTGAAAATTGAAAAATAAAATTAACTTAGCACAAAGTAATAGGTAGTATATTTAGTTTTATAACAGATATTATTGACTGTAATACTGAAGTCGGTGCCAATATTTCTATGAGAGATTAATAATAGGTATCTACCTAAACCTTTAGTTTTACTTGGCGCCGATTTCAGTATTACATTCAATAAAATCTGATATAAAACTAAATATACTACCTATTACTTTGTGCTAAGTTAATTTTATTTTTCAATTTTCAGTTTTTGTTTGAAGTCGGTTTTTTTTTTGTTAAAATTTTTTTAAAAATGTTTATAAATTGGCCCGTTGTAGCATTTATTTTTTGTGTAGCAATCTGGTACTCGGGCTTGACAATGTGTAAAGCCGCCCTTAATCAATTCATCGCTGGTTTTTTTATCTGTGGTTTTGCTTTGACACAAGTGACAAGTTTTGTCTGTGGCACGCCCGATGATTTGCATTAAGGAGAAACAGGTTTTACGAAAGATTGCGAGAATATTCCTGGAGTAAGACATATGACCTGCTTTGAGGTAGTCGATTCCTTTTTTGACTTGGTGAGCTGTGCCACAAGGTTTTCGCACAAGCTCTGGCATTAGTGCCTCACCGTTTGGTAGAAGTTATAACGGAGTATTTGCTGCATTCTACCCAGGGTGAGTCTCCATTTCTTTTTGCGGTGCATTTCATTCTGCGTCTGTCGTGTGGCCGCAACTTACGTGTGTGTCTTTTTCGCGACAGGGTTCATAGTACGGACTGAAGCGGCCCAGTCTTAGGTGATAGGAGCCACACCCACAAATACGTGGACTGCACGAGCGGAGTGCATAAAGAGAGGGAACTGCCGCCTCCGCCTGAAGTTAGCACCGGTCTTGTATCGCTGTGTCGCTCTCAACTCAAACCATAAGGCTGGTATTTTATAGATCACCAACAGCTTATAGTGTAGCCGCATTGGTGAACTGATGCTCAGAAATAGTGCGTAGTAGTAGTAGCGTAGTACTAGAGCCTAGGTATATACCTACTTTTCTTATGTATGTCTGTGCCTTCTGTATCTAAGTATGTAATCTCAGTGTCTCTGTAGTGTACTGTGTACTATATAAATATATGTGTGTACACCCTACCTGGCTGTTTTCGTCAGAGCCCTGGCCTACCATTTGCATGCACACTGGAATCTCTAAAGAAAGGCGCCCTGGGATAGAGTAACTTCGCAACCTCCCTCTGAGCAAGTTGGTGAGTAACACTGTGTTATAAATTGGCTCCCAACGTAGTGGCAAATCTCTGGGTCTACTCTGCGGTAGCCTCAGTCTAGTGTGTGTGCATAGGTGGTTACCTCTGGCGAAACCATCCTGGTGTCTCGTCCGAGACGCTCCAGGACGTTAATTGGTGGTGCTAACAGCTAAGCACAAAATTATCCCTTTCGTCTTCTTCCAGCTACCTACATCTTTGGCTGGAAAAGACACTAAATTCTAAATTCAAAAATTTAAAATAGCTGTGATTTTGGAAAAACTTTTTGATTTTATTTGGCATACCCACTTCTTTTTCTTATTGTGTTTTTTCTTTTATGTGTTTCTTTTTTTCTTTTTTTTATGGTGCACACATATATTTATTATATTATTAGTGTAGATTAATATATAATATATATTATTCTATAGCTTCACCTTGTAAGGTAAATTTAGTGAATCTCTCTGTGTTAACTTAGTGAATTTCACTCTGTAATTATAGACTTTGTTGAAGGTGTGTAGATACCTTGAAATTTAATAATTAACCTGAACTGTGTTATCAGAAAATTTAGAAACTTTTCTCTCTTGGTATACCCTTAATCTTTGTTAAATTCTAAAAGTCAATTTGAAACATAATTACCTAACTTAGTACACTTTGTTGTAACTCAATTTACATTTTTACTTTGTATTTGATCCCTATCTGTGCCATTTTATCTTTATAATTGTTGTAAGTAAATTTTTACATAATGGCACAGATGAAAAAATATGTTAATTATTTAAGAAAGGATGAACTTGCTAACGAGCTGTCCCACATGGGAATTTCAGTGGAACCGGATGCGACGGTGACTGGTCTTCGTAGTGAGCTAAGAGCGGCACACCGACTTGTCCGTCGGGGAAGCATCAAAGCGAATGCCCCGGTACCCGCTGATGCATCGGCTGAGCTCTCGACCTGCCTTCCGAAGGTCTCCGAGTTGGAGGAGGCTCTTCAGTCAGGTGAGTTTTTGGCCAATAATAATTCTCGCCTAAGGGTGTCTATCAGAGCCAACTACTTATTGAGTAGGTTAGCTCGTTGTGGTCTGGATTGCCCCGACCTGGTGGATATTCGTGGTAGGCTAGTGAAGATCATCGCTAGGGCTGAACCCAGTAGTGATTCTGAATCCGAGGGTTCGGATGATGATGGTGATGATCCTTCGTGTCGTGACCAGGAGGAATATACTTCACCAGCAGTGAGAGAGGACCGCTCGGTGCGAGCTAGTTCAAGTACGAATAGTTCTACATGTAACATAGTGTATAAAGAACGTCCCCTTAACTTATGTTCATTTAATCTAAAATATGATGGTTCTACTTGTGTACGTGTGTTTTTAGAGAGATTAGAGGAACTTAGATGTGCTCGGGAGGTTACTAAGCCTAGACTCCTTATGGCTTTCTCCGACCTGTTGGATGGACCGGCTTTGTCTTGGTTCCGTACAAACAAAGCTAACTTCATCTCATATGAGGATCTTATTAGTGAGCTTAGAGATACCTTCGATATTCCTGATTATGATTACCGCCCCAGGAACGAAATAAGACAGCGTACACAAGCCCGCTCTGAGTCCTTGGTTAATTATTATGTACAATGCAAGCCATGTTCTCAAGGTTGTCATGTAAAATGCCCAGTGAAGAGAAGTTGGACATTCTCATGCACAATATTCGACCTGATTACATGAAAGAACTGGCCTTGCATGAAGTTAACTCTATTGATGATTTGAGACGTTTGGGTAAGCGCTTGGAGCTTGCGCGTACTAGGGCGGACGCTTTCCGTGAGCCTGCTCTTGACAAGTTTGAGATTTCGTCGGACTTACACCAGCATAAGAACAAAGGTGTACAGAAGCCCACCAAGCAGGTGTCTGCAGTGGAGACGCCGACTACCTCCCACGAACGCAAATGCTTTCGTTGTGGCGGGGGCGGTCACTCTGCATACAGCTGCACACAGTCAAGGGAGCTGGTGTGTTTCCGGTGTGGTCTCAAAGGAGTCAAGACCCCAGACTGCTCACACTGTACTAGCAAGTCAAAAAACGCGTAGTGTAACGGTTCGTTACACTTCCTACTATTATCATAGTTTAGCTACACTAAAACTGTGCTTAATCTATTTAATACTACAGTTTATAGATCGAAGTAAATAATACGGAGGCAAACCTCGCGCAAACGAGTAGCATAAATATTCTTTTGTTCGCGCAGCTATATCTACATATATATCTATACCGAACCAGTAACGACGCGCGGCGCGCGCTGAGGAGATCATTCTAGACTCGGACGTGACAGTGTCGCGGCGACACAGTACTTCAGATTGCCTTAACGTGTGCACGTACCGCGCGCCGGCAAATAATATTATATTAAAACAGTAAATTTTGTCAATTTATATAATGAATTTAGTAAAATTAAATTCAGTGAGTGAACCCCGAGTTTATTGGGGTTCACTTTTACGTCCACTTTCACTCTTCGCCTTCATCTACACATCATCTACGTGACGTCGGTCACACTGCCGCTGCATCTACCTGCACGGCCAGAGACCTGCCTACTGCTGCTGCAGGACCGCAGCTCCGATCCTACCCGGGGACTAACGCAGGACAGTGGCATTCTTATTTCTTGTAATTGCAACCACGGTTACGAGCATACCGAACCCCCCTGAGAGAACCTTAACCTACCTACCCCTATTTTTTTAATAAATTTTGTATACTTACTATTTAATTGTTTTCTTCCTCTCTCTCCCTCCTAACCCCTAAGGTTACAGTAGGCCAGGGCCTTATTAGGAACTCTGTGCATTACTCTGTATCTGAGTCTATTTCTGATAAGGTCCTGTTTCCTAAACGGGATAGTGACATTAGACCGTATCTAGTTGTTAAGGTTTTAAATTTAAATTTCTTAGGCCTTCTAGATTCCGGTGCCTCCTGCTCTATACTAGGTAAGGGAGCGCACCGCATCTTCTTGGAACTGGGTTTTGATCTTGTGAGTATCAATCCTACTTTTCGTATTACAACTGCAGACAGCACTCACTTGCAATGTCTGGGTTGTATCTCTTTGCCAATTGAGTACAATTCGGTTATCCGAGTTGTCAAGTTCTATGTTGTCCCAGGAATAACCACCTCCATGATATTTGGTGTGGATTTCTGGCAACAATTTAAGTTAAGTGATAAATTAATTTTACAAAATATTAGCCTTGATAGTTTTAGTGATAATAATCCTATAGAGTCTGTGTCCCTTAACGGTGGCCTCGAGGATTACGACAACCTGACAACTAAACAAAGGTGTGTAATCAACGAGGTCATTGAAAAATTCGACTCATTGAACACTGATAAGGTGGGTTTAGGTCGGACCTCACTTGTGCACCATGTCATTGATACTGGTGACAGCAAGCCGATCAAGCAGCGTTATTATCCGCTCTCTCCCCTTAAGCAGAAGGCCCTGGAAGCCGAGCTGGACCGAATGCTGGAGATGGGAGTAGTGTCCCCGTCTCAGTCCGCCTGGAACTCTCCAGTGGTCATGGTGGAGAAGGCGAACGGCGACCTCAGACTGTGCTTGGACTCTCGCAAGCTGAACTCTGTGTCAAAGAGTGACGCCTACCCCTTACCCTATATCAATCAAATCTTGGACCATCTTAATAATGCTAAGTATTTAACCTCTGTAGATCTGAGTGCGGCCTACTGGCAGATTCCATTCGACTCACCCCAGTCTGCTGAGAAGACTGCTTTTACGGTTCCCCGGAGAGGATTATTCCAATACAATTCGATGTGCTTCGGTCTTGTCGGGGCCAGTGCCACGATGCAACGCCTCATGGACCGTCTGTTTGGTCCCGAGTTCGACAACAAGGTATTTGCGTTTCAGGATGACATATTCTGTGTGTCCAGCACCTTTGAGGAGCATGTAGAGCTCTTACATAGAGTCTATCAGCAACTCAAGGATGCTGGCCTAACTATTAACATGAAAAAATCCCACTTTTGTCGGAGTGAACTCAAATACCTGGGGTATTATGTGGACAAACATGGCCTACGGACAGACCCGGGTAAAGTTGAGGTTATCCTCAACTATCCTACCCCTTCTAACCCTAAGGAGGTTAAGAGATTTCTGGGAATGGCCGGCTGGTATCGTCGCTTGTTAACAACTTCTCTAGGATTAGTAAACCTCTGTGCAAACTGACTTCTACGAACCTTAAGTTCGAATGGACCCCTGAGGCTGAACAGTCCTTTAACCTGCTAAAGTCAGCCTTGGTTTCTGCCCCTATATTAAAAATGCCTAACTTTGAGATGCCCTTCCGCATTCTTAGTGACGCGTCAGCTTACTCAGTTGCTGCTGTACTGACACAAACTCACGATGGTGTTGAGCACCCTATCGCCTACTGTAGCCGTTCTCTCAACAAGAACGAGGTGAACTACAGCACAACTGAGCGAGAACTTTTGGCCGTGATTTTTGCCTTGGAACAATTTCTTGGAAAGATCATTCATCCCTTCTGTGGTTCCATAAACTGAAAAATCCCACGGGTCGTCTAGCACGTTGGAGCATGAGGCTCAGTCAATTCGATTTTGACATAGAGCATCGAAAAGGTAAAGACCACGTTGTACCTGATGCCCTGTCTCGTATCAAAATTGATTCCCTCGATGCAGTACCCACTAAAGACCCGTGGTATGACCACACCATGAATAGTGTTCGGAAGAACCCTAGGAAGTCACCAAATTATGACATTCGTGACAACCTTTTATATGGGTTAACTAAAAACAAATATTCTTTGACTTCAGACTTTGACTGGAAGCTGGTGGTACCTCAGGAGGATCGCTTGCCCCTGCTCTCTAAGTACCACGATGACACACTTAGTGCCCATGGTGGCGTTTGGAAGACGCATAAAAGGTTAGCCCTGAATTATTACTGGCCCAAGATGTACGAGGACGTCAAAGAATATGTTGGGAATTGCGAAACATGCAAGCAATACAAACCCGTAAATACGTCTCGTCCCGGCCTAATGGGTAGCCCGAAGCGGGTTTCGAAGCCATTCGAAGCTATCTCTGTCGATCTGCTTGGTCCCTTTCCCACTTCGAGCAATAGAAACGTACACCTGATCGTGGTCTCCGACTACTTTAGCAAATATGTCATGTTGTGCCCTGTTCGGGTTGCCACAGGCGTTGTAGTCGCGAGGTTCATAGAGAAGAGTGTGTTTCTCGTGCACGGAGTCTGCAAGACTATTTACATGGATAATGGCCCTCAGTTTGTGAGTAAGCCATTTAAAGATCTGTTAGCTAAATACAATGTTCCTAATATATATTATAACCCTAGGTATCATGCCCAAACTAATCAGGCGGAACGAGCTATTCGTAATGTTGTTCAAGCGATCTCATGCTATGTGAAGTCACAACACAAGTCATGGGATTCGTTCTTGGTTGAGATACAGTGCGCTTTAAACACTGCAGTTAACGAAGCAACTCGTTTCACCCCTTACTTCTTGGTACATGGTAGGGAGTTTATTGGAGATGGAGTGCTATACAGGCAGACAGATATTGCGTGCCACCCTGCTTCGGTCTCTGTAGACGATCCATCAGCCTTCGGTGTCAAGCTGAGAGAAATACAACGCATATACGACCAGGTGAGGAAACATTTGAATGTTGCCCACCAGCGTAATGAAAAGTATTACAACCTCAGAAAAAGGCATGTAGAGCTGAAAGTGGGACAGATAGTTTACAAACGCACGTTCTACCTGTCAAACAAGGCCAAGAACTTCACTTCTAAGCTAGCCCCTAAGTTCCTTAAATGTGTGGTGACTGCTAAACGATCCCCTTTAGTATATAGGCTGTCAGATCTAGACGGTAGGGATCTTGGGGAGTACCATATCAAGGACATCCTGAAGTATCGGGAGGAGCCGTCTCCAATACCCAACGTCAGCAATGCTGCAACTACATAGCACTGTTTCTCTAGTTTATTAAACTAGTGCTATGTGATCATTATGTAAGACTATTTTAATCTTTTGTTTGTATTTCTATGTGTGTACGTGACTTCAAATTGTCACGTTGTAGTTTCTTCTATGCACCGCACCGAGCGTTTTTCTCTCATTCGCTCCTCAGTACTCTACAATATCCTGAGAGCTTGTTAGGGTATCAGCAGCGAGTAAAGGGAGCTTTCGTTTTCTATGAAGGGCATTAGACTCTAGTTACTTAGCCTGTCCGGTACATGAGTCAGTGTCTAGTTAGGTGTATAGGAGGATCTTTCTTTGTTATTGTAATGGTAGCAGTCAGCTTGGGGTTGAAGTACCTAGCTGGTTGTCTTTGTTTATTAGTCAGTACTTTTCTGTTTTCTTTATTGTGTATTTCCAGCGTGTCATATCCGCAGGAAATACTATTAAGGGGGGGGGTGGTTGTAGCATTTATTTTTTGTGTAGCAAGAAAGAAAGAAAGAAAGAAAAAGAAATTTATTTCACATAGGCATTTACAGATGCTCTTGTAAAACGTCCAGAATATAAATCAAAATCTACCACCAGTTCACAACGCGACCCACCTGAGAAGAACTGGCAAGAAACTCAGCGGGTTATTCTTTTTAGAGCTCTATTTACAAAATGAATCTAAAAACTATGCATTTGACAATTTTTTGAGAATCCAGTAGAGCAGGTCATTTCCAGGCTTCTCCATCCAACAAATAATCACCAATTGTATAGTAGCCCCTGCAGTACAATTTACGTTTTACAACCTTTTTAAATTTATTAAGGGACATACTTTTAATTTCGTCTGGTAGCCTGTTGTAAAAGCGTATACAGTTACCCATGAAAGAATTGCTGATTTTGTGCAATCTGCTATGATAAACAGCAAGGTTACTTTTATTTCTAGTGTTGACATGGTGTCTATCACTTAACTTAGCGAATCTATGTAAATTTCTTTGTACGTACATAAGATTCTCAAAAATGTATTGTGATGCTACTGTAAGAATTTTAACCTCTTTGAATTTCTCGCGCAGAGAGACCCTTGGACCTAATCTATATATAGCTCTTATGGCCCGCTTTTGTAAAATAAAAATTTTATCTATATCTGCAGCATTGCCCCACAGTAGAATACCGTAAGACATTATGCTATGAAAGTAACTGAAATAGACTATTCTAGCCGTATCTACATCCGTCAAGTGCCTTATCTTTTGTACAGCAAATGCTGCTGAACTTAATCTATTTGCTAGTTTAACAATATGTGGACCCCATTGTAAACCAGCATCGACCGTTAACCCTAGGAACGTCGTTGATTCCACAAGTTCCAACACCCGACCATTAAGTTGAACATTGGTTTCTGACTGTGCTACATTAGGCAAGGTAAATTTTATGCATTTAGTTTTATTATCATTCAGTCTAAGATTGTTAGTGTTAAACCAATGAACCACTTTCAAGATTGCGTTGTTGACATCGTCATAGTTATCTATTTGTCTTTTAACTTTGAAAATCAAAGAAGTATCATCTGCAAACAAAACAATCCTGTTGTTGTCCCCCAGGTAAAAGGGTAGGTCATTAAAATATATAAGGAATAAAAAAGGTCCGAGTATTGAACCCTGTGGGACGCCCATAGTAACTACAGAGCCCTCCGAGCGTGTACCATTAACATCAACCCTCTGAATTCTATTGTTCAAATATGAAGTCAGAAGATCGAGAGCCTTGCTTCTTATGCCATAATGGTGTAATTTCCTGATTAATGTTTCATGTTGGACACAATCAAATGCCTTGGACAAATCGCAAAACACACCAATTGCATCTTGTTTATTCTCCCAGGCCTCGTAAATACATTTCAATAACTCTACACCAGCATCGGTAGTCGAGCGTCCTTTAGTGAAGCCAAATTGTTTCTCATGAAACAATTTGTGACTATTAAAATAGATCAGCATCTGCTCCAGTATTAATTTTTCAAATATCTTGCTCAAGGTCGGCAACACCGAGATAGGTCTGAAATTACCCGGATCTGAAGTACTGCCAGCCTTGAACAGTGGTATAACTTTACTGTGTTTCATCAAATCAGGAAATAATAATAATATATATAATCAGGAAAAAACCAGCAATCTGGTACTCGGGCTTGACAATGTGTAAAGCCGCCCTTAATCAATTCATCGCTGGTTTTTTTATCTGTGGTTTTGCTTTGACACAAGTGACAAGTTTTGTCTGTGGCACGCCCGATGATTTGCATTAAGGAGAAACAGGTTTTACGAAAGATTGCGAGAATATTCCTGGAGTAAGACATATGACCTGCTTTGAGGTAGTCGATTCCTTTTTTGACTTGGTGAGCTGTGCCACAAGGTTTTCGCACAAGCTCTGGCATTAGTGCCTCACCGTTTGGTAGAAGTTATAACGGAGTATTTGCTGCATTCTACCCAGGGTGAGTCTCCATTTCTTTTTGCGGGGCATTTCATTCTGCGTCTGTCGTGTGGCCGCAACTTACGTGTGTGTCTTTTTCGCGACAGGGTTCATAGTACGGACTGAAGCGGCCCAGTCTTAGGTGATAGGAGCCACACCCACAAATACGTGGACTGCACGAGCGGAGTGCATAAAGAGAGGGAACTGCCGCCTCCGCCTGAAGTTAGCACCGGTCTTGTATCGCTGTGTCGCTCTCAACTCAAACCATAAGGCTGGTATTTTATAGATCACCAACAGCTTATAGTGTAGCCGCATTGGTGAACTGATGCTCAGAAATAGTGCGTAGTAGTAGTAGCGTAGTACTAGAGCCTAGGTATATACCTACTTTTCTTATGTATGTCTGTGCCTTCTGTATCTAAGTATGTAATCTCAGTGTCTCTGTAGTGTACTGTGTACTATATAAATATATGTGTGTACACCCTACCTGGCTGTTTTCGTCAGAGCCCTGGCCTACCATTTGCATGCACACTGGAATCTCTGAAGAAAGGCGCCCTGGGATAGAGTAACTTCGCAACCTCCCTCTGAGCAAGTTGGTGAGTAACACTGATCATCACTGTGTTATACCGTAATGTTTTTAAACTTTGACGAGCTCGTATACTAGCATTACCCACAGTGAGTTTTTAAAACGGGATAATATTATACCATGATCATAATAATAGAGCTTAAGCTAAAAACACTGAGAGATACAACAGAGAGGCTATAACACTCGTAGTGACTCTTAACAAGGGATCATCCACAGTTAGGGTGCATAATCCTCATGTGGTTATTATTGTTATGGCCTGTCAAATACAGATGACGTAATGACTTTCTTAAAGGGTAACTTAGTGTTGTGTCTGTAGGCCTACTAAATACTTAAAGAAAGGAAAGATTTGTTTGTTGGTAATCGATAGAATCCGAAACTACTGAATCAATTGTAAAATTCTTTTGCTATTAGAAAGTCAAAATTTGATGATGATGTATCATAATACTTTACTATCCTGGGACATCCTATCGAGGGCTTACCCGTGGCTCCCGATAAGAAAGATAAGAAATATATAAGTATGTCTATCAGTCGTCTAGAATTCTAGATCCCATAACACAAGCTTATATTAGCTTACTTTGGGCTAGTTGATGTTGTGTGTGAATGTCCACAAATATTATATTACTAGCTGTTGCCCGCGACTTCGTACGCGTGAAAATTATGCTATAATATACATACAGATTTATATTGTTCTCTGCCGAGCCCCTAAAATATTTAGCGTAATAACATGTACCCTGTGTCTATCCTATATATATAACCTATCTCTTACTAATATTCCTGCATTGTTTTAGTTAAATAAATCCACCAGCTTAGATATTTGATTGCTCTCTGCTTAGTCCCTAAGATAGGTAGCGTGATAATATATAGCCTATTTGAAGACCGTACCTCTAGTTAATATTTGTGCAAAATTTGAATCAAATCTATCGAGTACTTTTCGAGATCCTTACGGACAAAGCAAAGCAAACAGACAAACAGACAAAAAATATTCTAACTATATTTTCGGCTTTGGTATCTCATGTAGAACACCCAGCAAGTGTTTATTTTTAAATACTTCCATTGTACAGTTTTGACTTTTCTATCATTTTATTATATGATGTATATATTATTATTACTGGGTATCGTGGTAAGTTCCCGTACGTACCCCTCCCACTGATTTATTATGGTCGGGTGCATTTTCTGGACTTAGCTAGTCACACACTCTGGTAGCGTTGACATCAATTCTGTAGTTTTGATTTACATAGGTAGGTGCTGAAGAAAATTCTACCTAAATAAAATAACTCAGGTGGAATACTCATTAGATCATTTAGTTTTTGAAATCCTGAAATATTGTTAAGGTAACATCCTCGAACGGTTGGGCAGAGGTATAGTATAAGCCCACATTTCACCTTATAGTTTTATGTCCCACGTAACAGGCGGTGAGCCCATTGCCGTGTTATAATGGACAGGATCAGGACGTGACGACCCACAATTGAAAATTTTCAAGCCGCCCGTAAGGCCTTCAACTTGGTTTAACGATTGTTATTTTACTGATAACCGGGTTTCATTTCGAGTTTTCCATCTCTACGCAATGGATGTTTTTGGGTAAGTGTTCCTTTAGTCGCCTCCTTCGACACCCTCGGTATGAATTGGGCTGGCAATATTCTATACTCCTTTCCGTTGCCACGCAGGGCCTCGTCGCAACGCGGGGAATATAATTCATGTAATCTGAAAATGTTTCTTTTCGAATTTAGATGTTTTCTATGGATGTTGGCTTACGTTTTATTCATCAAAATAACTATATTTATTAATTAGATATCATAACGAAAGTTAATAATGTTAGCATAATATGAGCTACATGCACAGAGCAACGAGCAAGGCTCCATTATTTATTTAACATTTAAATAGAAACCTAGTAGTTTCACTTTTCAATATACTCTACAAATTAAAAGCCAGAATTTTCCTCTTCACTGGGTTTCAGACATAACCTTAAAAAATAAAGAATCGGGCAGAAGCTTTTTCTATTGGCCAGCTTAACCTTTAACTATGGACGTGAAATTTTTGTTACACAAATGTGGACGTGCGGCCTCGTAGACCGCTACCTTTAAATGATTTATTCTATGTAGTTAAGAAGGTATTTGTACGGGGAAATGGTAACCGTTCAGGAATTTTGGTAGTATTAAAATATAAGTTAGGGATAAAAATGGTGTATTATCTCAACTTATACTAAAATGGTAAATGGTTGTGAGTACACCGAACCGGATGGTAGTTGTCAATGCACTGATTCGATATACATAATGTATTGGCGTTCATCGACGAAATCTGCTGACTACGCGCAACGTGATGTACGATGTTAGCCGCTGTACGAGGCTCGTACATGCTCCCACCTGGCGAGATGGGCGATGGTGATGGTTTGATGGTAGTGAATGAGATGCGACAAGATGATAAACAATTAGTATAGAAAAGTGAAATAACAAGGTGATTAATATCATTGAATAAAATAAATTTAGAGTCCCTATGGTTTGCCGTTGGTTAGATCACTAAACACTGGTCTAGGGATAATGGGTGAAGTTGACCCATCAACACGGACACTAGGGGTTGGATTCACAGCACCTTGGTTTGTATTTTCACTTACACTAACACTTTGGTCACTAACATTATAATGAAAAGCAGCGTTGCTTAGGCCGCGTTGGGAAGATTGTTCTGGTATTACTGTTATTGCCACGGCTTGAGTTGCGGCTGGTAGGGCTGCGGTAGGCGCCAGGCGGCGCGCCCGCCACTGCCGCACTCCGTAGGCGGTTGCTGTCACTAGACATACTGCTACCAGCGAGTATATGGCGGCATACTGGTGTATGTCGTGCTAGGATACCTGGGTTACCAAGCCAGTCGCCGACTTAAGATGGTTAATTTTGGATCCTATTTCCTTCAATTCTTTTTCATGACCACTGAGAATAGGCTCTGGTTCCAAAAGAGGGATTGTCCAATTCTGGTGAAGTACATAATTTAGAGGTGGGATTTCTATCCTTATGACTTCCGCCTGTACAGTCATATCACTCGTCTGCTGTTTCTGCGAAATTATTGTAATATCGGTTCCCTTAACTATGCAGTTGTTACCTAGTTTTAGAATACCACTATTAGTGAGAATCTCCGAAGTTATATCCGTCCCGCACATGATTCTGACAGAACGGGAATCGCAGCAAAAGAACAGGTAGGTGTTGGTAGTACTTAACTGCACCCACGAATCTCGACACGTCTCGGATTTGGTTTCACACTGTTGTGATTCATGGTTCTTGAAACACAATTTTTCGTCAGTTCTCATACCTTACATTTTGATTTGACGACACAATTATGTCCATTGCAGAGGCCTATTTACCATAATAATATGGTAAATAGGCCTCTGCAATGGACATAAATGTGTCGTCAAATCAAAATGTACACACTCGTTTATGTCATTGTCTGATAACGGTATATACAAATCCTTTTGTAAGTTAATAGCCACGTAATTAGAGACGAGTAATAGGGTGACCATATTGGTTTTAACTTTCTTTGGGACAGTGTATATTTTATATAATTCGTACGTGTCTCGACCGACGAGAGGAATTTTTATTTCAAAAATGAAATAATCTTTGGTCATTCTCGCTCGTACCTTCAATAAATGATAAATTTTTGGTAGTTCGGAAGGAATGTTTTCTATGGGTAAACTCAGTTCCCTTGATAATTTTCCCGAAATGGTACTTAATTCGTCTAATAGTTGTTCTGGTTTCAATAAATGTACATTAAACTTGCCATAATTGACCTCTGATACAGTATCTAGGAGTACATCTTGAATACTTTTTAAATTCACCAACAAACTGTTTGCAGCGATGGAAGACATTAGGAACTCATTCGTGATTTCAATGTTTTGAACTTGGTTCTTTATTGAATTAGTTACATTTTGTAACTGGTTTATGTGTTGGTTGAACATTTTGTGTTGCTTATCAATAGAAGAGCCCAAGCCCTTTGCAAGACATTGTATTCGGCTTCTACTACTGAAGTCTGGTTCTTGTATAGAGCCAGTAAATGATTTTGGTTAACTCTAATTAAATCAATGTCCTGTTTATATTGTTCAGCGAATTGGTCATCAAGTACACCGAACAAGCTGTGTGCAATATTACCCACGGCGTTAATAAGACCTCTGCGCCTACGTCGCGCGTGCCCGCCTGGGAACTTCTGACTCGACAAAATATTGTTGTATCGCTCCAGTTCGTTGTAGCTGTGACGTAATTGTAATAATACGGATGCACAGTGAATTTTTGCAGTTGATTGATGACATATATTTTCTATATGGTCGATGTATTTCAACAGCAATGTGGTACCTTGCCAATACGGATCTACATCGTAGTAAACTATCAGTTTCCATTCATCTCTTACAATGTGTACACTGGACAATTTATCAAAATACATATAATCCCTGGCTGTAGTTTAAGTTTACTACGCTATGAGCACATGTAATTGGTGATATGAAAAACGAAAAGAATGCAAGGACAATGGTTAAAAAATGGTATATGCCCCGTTTTGTCTGTCTTTTCGATCTGGTTTTTGGTGATATATCTTTCTTTTGGTTTCCCTCCTGGACCTGGATTTCTTGTCCTGTGTCTGGTAAACTTGACAGTTGACCGCTGGTGGTATTTTCTGCAGCTGGTAATAAGGATGATAGCTTTACAAACGGTCGGCGGACTGTTCCAGTGGAAGTCTTCACGGTAACCACCCTGACTAAAGAATCCTTCCCGGGATGGAGTTCCACCACCTTACCTAACGACCATTTTCCTGGAGGGAGTTGAGCGTCATGAAGGATGACAATATCTCCAATCTTCATATTTGGTTGTGCCCGCTGCCATTTGGATCGAGCGTTGAGTTGGGTTAGATATTCTGATTGCCATCTCTTCCAGACATCTTGAACGATCTTTTGAGTTAACTGCCATCTGGTTCTCAAGTCCTTTTCTGTCTCCACTATGGTTAATGTGGGCCCCCCTGAGAGGAAATGTGCTGGTGTAAGAATATCTAAATCCTCGGGGTCTTCTGTGAGTCGGCATAGAGGTCTTGAATTGAGGCAGCCTTCTAATTGGGCTAGTAGGGTAGAAAATTCTTCATAAGTCAACCTTTGCTCCCCTTTTTTTTTTTTTTTTTTTTTTTTAACGTGAGGGAAAATCCTCGTAGGATGCTATGCCGGACTCTTACCGACTAAAAAACCTCACGTAACGCCCAACAGCCTATGGTTGAGAGCCCCGGGTAAGCCCTCAGGAAGGATGTCCCGTGACTCCCAACAGACCTACGGCCGCCAATGCGGCCTCGCCCAGGGGGTGGTTCGGGTGCAATCCCGCGTCTATGGGGGATTTCGGGTGTGACCCCGCTTCTAAGGGGGGGCGTGCGTGAGTGCTCACGTCACGCTGCCGTCATGGGCCTGCTTCTGTAAGGACGGTGAGTGGCCCTCTCACCGTCCTCAGACCCCCGGTCATGGAGGCCGATAGTCCTCGGCGAAGACACGTCGGCGGCGCCCAGGGCGCCGACTGCGGAACTCGGGTGGGAGAGTTCTCTCCCGCACCCGGCCCGCCGCCTCCTTCGCGAGCATGACCTGCTCGCAGAAAGAGGAGGCGCAGTCCCACTTACTCCCGCTGGAGAGCATGGCTCGCACCGTGGCCTCAAGCGAGAGAGTGTCCACGCCCAGACCCACTACGAGGACCTGTCGCTGTTGTGCCCACGCCGTGCACTCCACCAGCGTGTGGAGCGCTGTGTCATCGCTGCGGTCCTCGCAGTGCTGACATTCGGCCGTGGTTTCCCGGTGTTTTCGCCACAGATACCTACCGAAGCTACCGTGCCCGGCAAGCATCTGTGTCAACCGGTAGGAGAGAGCGCCGTGTCTTCTCTCCAGCCACTCGTCCATGACCGGTCTGACGGCCGCGATTGTGGCGAATCCCCCCTTTGGTTGCTCAAGTCGCATCTTCCATGTCTCCAGGGTTTCCTGGTGGAGCAGGGTCCGCTGGGCCTCGATTTCTCGAGACGCAGGCCTTTGGCCCCGCTCCAGCGCCTCCTTGCGCCATCTGAACAGTGACGCAAGGGCTCTCGCTTCCAGGTCCCATGGAGGGGTCCCGGCTAGGAGACATGCCGCCTCACCGGAGATCGTGCGGTATCCTCTTATCACCCTGACGGCCATCACTCTCTGCGGGCTCATCAGTCTAGCCACATTGCTGGCCGTCAGGGTTTCCGCCCATACGGGAGCCCCGTACAGGGCCATGCTTCGCACGATCCCAAGGTACAGTCTCCTATAGGGAGCGTTGGGTCCCCTGATGTTGGGCATCAGCCGCGCGAGTGCGGCCGATGCTCCCCTCAGTTTTGGGACCAAACTTCGGAAATGATGTCCGAAGTTCCACCGGCCATCGAGTACGAGCCCCAGATACTTCATCGAGGGCTCGATGCCGATGCTGACGCCCCCCACCTGTAGGCTGGATCCCGCAGGTGGCCTCATCCGAGGTCCGTGGAAGCACAGAGCCTCGGATTTGTGAAGGGCGACCTCAAGACCCAGCCGCCGAATCCGACCCACGACCTGAGCAACCCCTGCCGTGGCCTTAAGTGCTGCGGCACGGTGCGTTGCTCCCCGCGCCGTAACGAGGGTGTCGTCGGCGTAACATGTTACGCCGACCCCTCTGAACCTTTGCTCCCCTACTACTCGTTTTAAATGGTATTTAAAACTCTTAACACTTGCCTCGGCCAGTCCAGAAGCGTTGGGCCACAGGGGTGCATTGAAATGCCACTGGATCTGCATTTCTGTTATTACGGTAAAAAAGTGATCGTCTAAAATAGATTTTAAATTAATTAGATGCTCCTGTAACACTCGATTGGCCTTTACAAAATTTGTACTGTTGTCACTATAAATGTGACCGGGTGCTCCCCGTCTTGCGGCAAATCTTCTGAGAGCTGCTAGAAATGCTGATGCATTAAGGTCGGATACTATCTCCAAATGTATCGCCTTGGTTGCCATACAAACGAAAACTGCGATGTAGCCTTTGGTCCACCTCACCCCTCGCCCCTTAGCTGATTTGACCTCCACAAAGCCTGTATAGTCTACCCCTGTATGGTAAAAGGGCCTCGTTGTGTTGGTTCTGGCTGCGGGCAGGTCTCCCATTAATTGGGTTTGGTTGGAAGGGTTATGTCGTCTGCAAACGACACATTTTCGCAACTGTTTCTTAATGGCTCTATTTCCACCTATTATCCAGAATTCGTGACGCAACCACGACTGTGTCAAGCGTGCACCTCCGTGGAAAGTCATTTTGTGAGCTTGGTCAATAAGCATGTTCGTTAAATGGTGGTTATTTGGTAAAATAGCAGGATGCTTCATATTTTCCTGTATTCGCGCAGCAGTTATTCGTCCCCCGACTCTTAAAATCTCTTGGTTATCAAGGTACGGGTTCAGTTTTAATAACTGGCTTTTCTGGTTATAGTGGGAGTATTTTTTAATAAACTCAATGTCTTCAGAAAACTCCTCCTGTGCATATTTAACTAAAATATTTTTCGCTTTTCTCAGCTCTGGTAGTTAAATAAGTTGGTTTAATTGGTAATCGTGAAAATATACGCAAAATCCAAGCAAGTACTCGGGTTGCACGAGTCATAATACTGTGTCGGTTCAGTATAGTGCTAACGACCTCGGTATCTTGTTTCACTTGTGCGACATTTATTGAAATTATTTTCTTCAAATCTTCAGTAGTTTGGTATGAAATATTTTTTGTAGCTGTTTCGTCGAAGGACTCTAGCCAGGATGGTCCATGCCACCAAATAGGATGAGTGATTAATTGTGCCGTACTAATACCTCTACTTGCACAATCAGCTGGGTTTTGTTTAGATTGTACGTAACGCCAGCATGTAGGTAAAATGGTTTCTGTTACCGTTTGTACTCTGTTAGCGACAAATGGTTTCCAACGGCTCGGGTCACCGTTTAACCATCCTAGCACGGCTGTAGAGTCTGACCAGCCGAATGTTTTAATTCTGAAGTTTTGCAAGCATTGCTGAGTGGTTTTCATCAACTTTGCTAGTAGAACTGCCGCACATAGCTCTAATCTAGGCAGGGAAACTGTTTTTCTTGATGGAACGAGACGTGATTTAGCTGCAACGATGACCGTAGATGTTTGTTTGTGTTTAATATTATTCACTTTGCAGTAAATTACACACGCATAGGCACTCTCCGATGCGTCACAAAATCCATGGAGCTCTATGGTGTCCCCTTCATCACATTGGAGCCAGCGTGGAACTTGGATACCGTTGATATTGGTTATATTTTCTTTCATGGTACTCCACCTTGAGATAATGTCGTCTGGTAAGACATCATCCCATTGTACATTCAGGGACCAGAGTTCCTGGAATAGTAACTTGAACTTGGTAGTCACGGGATTTAACCAGCCTAAAGGATCGAATATCTTGGATATGGTGGAGAGCAAGGTCCGTTTGGTAAGCTTGGATGGCTGCTCTATTTTAAATTGAAACGAAAATCTATCCTCTACGGGCTGCCACTGTAATCCGAGTGCTTTGGTAGATTCCTGGTGTTTAAAGCTGTAAGGCTGATAACTGGTATCGTCCGAATTTAACTCATCCAATAATTCTATTTTATTGGACGCCCACTTGCGAAGGTTAAAGCCTCCGCTGCTTAGAAGAGCGGTGAGGTCTGACTTCAGATTCTTGGCTGCTTTTATATTGAAGTGACCTTGGAGAAGATCATCCATATAGAAACTGGTTTCGACAACCTTTGCCGCCTCTGGATACCGATGAGCTTCCTCTTGCGCGAGCTGTCGAAGTGTCATCATAGCTAAGAAAGGAGCAGCTTTCATTCCAAAGCTCACGGTGGTTAGCTGATATTCTCGCAGTGGTTCGTGTGGACTGTTACGCCAGATCAGTTTCTCTAGAGCCTGATCATCTTCATGTACAAAAATCTGCCGGAACATTTTCTCTATATCAGCGATAAATGCTATTGGATATTGCCTCCAACTAATAATAAGAGATAACAGCTCGTTTTGAAGATTTGGTCCACTGTACATAAGGTCATTAAGAGAAAAACCTGTCGATGTTTTAGCTGATGCATTAAAAACAATACGCATAGCGGTGGTTTTAGACTCTGATAGTACACAATGGTGAGGTAAATATGACTCCGGTGTCTGGTTGCCGGCGCATTCAATCATATGGTTTAAATGTAAATAATCATGAATGCCTTGTTTATAATTCATATGAATTATTTTATTTTTGGCAAATTTTCTCTCTAATTGCCTAAATTGTGCGATGGCCTTGGTTTTAGACTCTCCTAATTTGTCCATCGCATCTGGTTTAAGTGGTAATCTTACGACATAACGCCCGTCTGGTCGGCGCTTCGTTTGAAGCTGGTATTGTTTCAAGCATTGTGAGTCATCTCTAGACACGGCTGGTGTATCTTGAGACAGATCCTATATCTCCCAGAATCTCCGAATGTCATTTAAGTCAACCGTTACGACATTACAATAGCTCTGCGGTTGAATTGTTCCACTTAATATCCAACCTAATTCTGTTTGCTGTGCAATAGGAAAAGCAACACCCTTGTTGATAACGCCTGGTAATATTATCAACTCGTATACCTCTACGCTTAATATTAAGTCTACGGGGCGACTTCTGTAGAACTCGGGATCCGCTAGGGGTATATATTTAAGGTGTGACCACGCTGGTTTGGTGAATGTCTGGTTTGGTAGGTGGCTGACTATATGCTTCATGACGTAAGCTTCTGTGTCAATGGTAAAATTGTTATGGAGAGAGGATATGACAAGCTTGACGAGCCCCTTACTGGTGTTAGCCTTGGCCCCTACCCCAACAACTACACAGTTTCGTTTTATACGGGGTAGACCCAACCATTGAGCTGCCTTTTCTGTGATTAGCGATGACTCAGCACAAGGATCAATGAGGGCGCGCAAGGTATGGTAACTGCCATCACTGGTCTTAATTTTGATTAGGGCAGTGGCTAGTAACTTGGTTATGTTTTCGGATGGGCTCCTAGCAACAGAAACATTTGCTTGGTGTGGCTCTTTTTCCGTCGATGGTTTTGGTGTCACGTAAGCCTTGTGCAACATCGTGTTATGGGCCTCGAAGCACACGCGGCATCTTTTTTCCGACTTGCATATTTTATCAACATGGTAAATTAAGCAATTTTTACACAAGTCGTTGGTTTCAATGATTTGTCGACGTTTCTCTGGCCCAGATTTAAAGAAAGATTTGCATTTGTATAATGCATGGTTATTATTGCAAATCAAACAATTCTGCAGCGTTTTTGTCGTCGTATGATTAATTGCTGTTTTATGTTGAAATGGTTTATTTGCTGATTTGTATGAATGTCTTTCACCGATTGCGAAATTCGATGTTGTTGGTTTGGTTGCCTCGTTTTTACGCCTTGCCGATTCTAAGGACGTAAATTTGGTTTCGAGGAAATCTAGAAATTCGGTTATGGTTGGCAAATTTCTAGGGTTCCGCAACGATTCAATATAGTCGTGGTGGGTGTCCGTATCCAATTTCTGGGTCAAAATATACACGATGAGTGGATCCCAGTGGTCTGTGCTCACCCCCATAGCTTTGATAGCGTTAAGACATTCATTGGTAGTATCATGTAACTTTTTAATCAGCGCAGCGGATTGTTGCTGTAAGTTAGGTAGCGCTAAAAGTACTTGAATGTGGGAATTGAATATAAGTCTCATATTATTGTATCGGTGGTTCAGTATATCCCAGCAAATTTGGTAATTGTCTGAAGATATTCGTAGGTGTTGAATCAGTTTGTCAGCTTCTCCCCTGAGTTTACCTTTGAGATACTGCATTTTTTGAGCATTTGGTAAAGATTTATTCTTATGAATGGCTTTAGAAAAGAGGTCTTTAAAAGAAATCCATTGCTGGTAATTGCCACTAAATGCTGGTATTTCCATTTTTGGCGTAGACTTCTCCCTATACGAAGTCGACCACATTTTGCTGTTTATGGCCTTTTTCATGGTATTATACTTTTCTTCATACTCGTCAAATACTAACTGGTATCTCTCGTTGTTCCCGATACTTTCATTTTCTATATCCCAATGCATAGTATCAATTGCGGACCACCTACTTTGAATGGTTTTCAGGATATCCTCGAATTCCCATAGCTCGGAAATACTTTCTAGATCGATGGCTTCGATGGTACGTGAGAATGCTTTAAAATTGGTTTTCTGCTTACGCAGCATCTCCTCAACTTTGCTTGGATTACCCTGAGTGGTTGTATTAAGTGGTAAATGAGTGTCCGTGTCGGTAGGATTTGAAGAAACATCCTGCCAATCGGACGGTTGCGATAATGGTGTCGCTGGTCTTAAAAGTGGTTTAGAAATATCAGTGGTCATGAATTTCTTAATTAGCGTCTTAATTTCAGTGTAAAAATTAAGAGCCCTTTGGTAGTAGTTTTCCCTGAAGTATTGGTGATTGGCGTCTTCGAATTCAGCACGCAATTTTGTATGGTTTGTCTGAAATTCGTTCCAATACGCATCTAGGGTCTTTAAACGTTTTTCAAGATAGGTGGGCGTCTTGCGTTCCGACCCATCCTTCTTGAAATTATTATTCATATTCATATTCATATTCATTTATTGCACACCACATGTCAAAATTAAAGATGTCGCAAAATTTGGTTAGAGTACAATATGGACCCTGTCGGGCACGGCAACATAGGAGAGAGGAGGAACCAACCACCGCCATTTCTTCATGCAATGGCTTTTTGGCCAGTCCTACGACTTTACGTCTTGGAATCAGTCCTATTATGACACACCGGAGTCTGCATAATAGGACCACTGGCAACAAAGATTTAAAATATCAATTATTTTGCAAATGTCAGTGATATTGTCAAAAAAAAAAGTAAAAGCGTTTTAAGTCCTTTATTTATGTCATCGTTTTTATTTGTTTAGTAAAGTTTTACTTTTTGCAGTATCTATAATCAGATTGGTGTCATTCATATAATCAGTTGTATCGTAATATGCCTTTTTGACAAGAAGTTGTTTTACCCTATTTTCAAAGCTCCTATCACTATTTACCGATTTGATGGATTCAGGCAGTTTGTTAAAGATTTTTATAGACATTACATATGGACTACTGGAGTGCAGGTTCATGTGGGACCTCGGTAACATTAACCGGTTTCTGTGTCTAACTGTTCTATCCATATGTAGGTCTCCTCGCCTTATAAAAAAGGCGTTGTTGTTACGCACAAATTTACAAATTTCAAGGATGTAGATGCATGGCAAGGTAAGTATTTCAAGCTCCTTAAAGTGTGGTTGGCAGCTGTAGTCCTGGTCTATGTTTGCTAGGATGCGGATTAGTTTTTTTTGTATGATAAAGAGTGGGGCTGCGTCGGTACTGTTTCCCCACATAATGATGCTATAGCTCAGCCAGGCATTGGCATAAGCATAGTAAGTGGTTAAAGCGGTCTGCAAGTCAGTGGATTTTTTAATTTCCCGTAGAGCATAGACAAATTTCGATAGCTTTGCTCGGATATTTTTGATGTGAGCTTTCCAATTTAGGTGACTATCTATTGTTATTCCTAGTAGCGAGAATTCATTGACATTTTCTATTTTATTACCGTTTATTACAAAATTAATTTGTAGGGGTGTTTTTTGATATGGGAAAAAAGTTATTAATTTAGTTTTTTCATAATTAATTTGTAAGTAATGTTCATTCATCCATTTTGAAATTGTCTCAAAGATATAGTGCAGTTGCTCGTTCAGGCCGTTATGATTTTGGCACGAGGTAAGTACAGATATGTCATCCGCAAATAACACACACTGTTCATTTATAATTTTTGGTAGGTCATTTATGTACACCAAGAAAAGCAAACAGCCAATGACACTACCCTGTGGTATAGATGCATTTAAGATTATTTTCTCTGATCTAGTACTTAATATTTCTTTACAATTTAGGTCGCAGTTTTCAATTTCCACGTATTGCTCTCGGTTTTCCAGGTATGATGTAAACCATTTGTGCGCTTTTCCGCGTATTCCTATTTTGTCCAATTTGTCTAGTAATATATTAAATTGCACTCTATCGTATGCCTTGGTCATATCGAGTAGTATTCCAACGGCATATTTTTTATTATTTAAAATGTTGATTGCTTCTTGTATAAATTTATAGACAGCAAGAGTAGTTGATCGCCGTTTGCGAAAACCATTCTGACTTTCGTCAAAAATATTGTACTTTTCGCAAAAACGGTAGACACGATCACACATAGCCCTTTCAAAAATTTTTGAGGCTGTTGGTAGTAGTGCTATTGGACGGTAGTTATTAGGGTCTGTTTTCAAGCCTTTTTTGTGTATTGGTTTCACTATGGCTTTTTTTAGGAGATCTGGGAATTTACCTTCTTCAAAGGATTGGTTTACCAGTACACTAAAGGGTATTGTAAGTTCCTCTGCACACTGCTTAATTAGGAATGGTGGAAGTTCATCTATTCCATAGCTATATTTATTTTTTAGGTTTTTTATAATATTATAGGTTTCAGAAAAACTTACTGGTTCCACAAATAAAGTGTTTACTATGGAGGTCCCAACAGGTGAACTTCGTGGTTTGTTCATAGGCCTTTGTGTGAGGTCTGCTCCTATGGATGCAAAGAATGTGTTAAATGTGTTCACTATCTGATATGGGTCTGACACAAGTTTATTATTTATTTGTAGCTCCATTTTAGTATATGATTTTATTTGTTTCTTATTTGTTCGTTCGTTTATTATATTCCACACTGTTTTCATTTTATTCTGTGATTTTTGTAATCTATTTTTATACTGTAGTTTCTTAGCGGTATATACTGATCTTTTCAATATTCTTTCATAACTTTTATAATATTTTGTAATAATTGGATTATTTGTCTGTATACTAAAAATTTTTAATAGTCGCTTATTTTTACAGGAAAGTTTTATACCCCTTGTAAGCCAGTATTTCTTAAATTGTTTTTTAACTTTTATTCTACATTTAGGCATTGTTTTATTAAGTATATCTAGTAGTGTATTGTTAAATGACATGTAGTTTTCGTTTATATTGGAATTTTCGGTTATTATACTACTCCAATTTACAGATCTTAATGTAGATTTAAATTTATTTATGTTTTTTTCATTATACAGTCGCTTTTTTGTGTACCAACTGATTTGTTTATGTTGTTGTGGTACATTAAAAGTTAGTGTTGTACCGCAATGATCTGAGAAACCTAGTTTTTTTACGGATGAATATAGTTTAGTGTTAATGTTAAAGTTAGTGAATATCAAGTCAATACACCTTGATGTAGTTGCTGTTATGCGTGTGGGGTCCTTTATATGCTGTACAAGTTTATATTCTGACATAAGGTCAAGAAGCTTATTAGCGTCTGAATTATTCTTCAACACATTCACATTTATGTCTCCGCCTACTATAAGTTGCAATTTAGGGTATTTTTTATTTATATAAGTTAATATCGTTTTGATTTGGCGATAGAAAGTTTCCTCCTCCCTACCATTCCAGTATATTAATGTTAGTAATATTTCTTCTTTTGGTAATTCAATTGCACAAGCTTCTATTATGTACTGTATTGACATTTTTGAAATTTCTTCTCTCTCAATATAGTCTAAGTTTTCTTCCAGGAGAATGCAGACGCCACCACCTGCCTGGTCTATTCTACAAAAGGATGCTGCTACTTTATATCCTGTAAAATGTATTAGGCTTAATTTCTCTAATGATAACCAAGATTCACTTACGCATATTGCTTGATACTTAGGTGTTCGGCTTACAAATTCCTCCATTATGTGTTGCTTGTTATATAAGCTTTGCATGTTTTGAAAGAGAACATTAAAAGGTCTATCTGTTTGCACGAAAAGTATGCAGTTCATTTTGGTTGGTGGTGGACATAGAGTTCATATTATGGGGGTCACTTGCCCTCTTGTTAACAAAACTATTTTCTTCATTTATTTTTTTGGATACTAGCTGAGATTTAATTTCTTTCCTGTTATGGATCTGTTCTCCCTCTATGTATAATTTATTATGTTTTATAACTGCATGCAGACCCTGTTTCCGTGCTGCAAACATCTTCTCTCGCATAAAACTTCTCTGTTTTCTTTCTTCTTCATTTAGAAATTCTGATATGTATAGGCCGGTTCCATGGAGGTATTGATTATTGTCTAATATATATTTGGTCATTTTTTTGCTTATAAGTTCTATTACCAATGGCCGTGTTTTATTGTTGTTGAATTTTCCTATTCTATATGTATCTTCTATGTATCCAAGCAAGTCTACCTGCAGAGTATCTCGTATCATAGCCACAATTCTTTCATGTAGTTCCCATTCTGGCTCTCTTTGATTCTCTGCAAAACCATACAATACAATTTTTTTTGAAGTGTCTTCAGTTGGCGTCTCGTGCACTAACTTTTTTATTTCACATTGTAGGGTATATGTTTTTTCGTTTAGATTTTCTATTTGTAACTTAAGTGCTTCAATATCAATTTTTCGTTGGTCATTTTGCAAGGACAGGTCAATTGTTTCTTTTTTTATGTCATCTCTCAATTTTGTGATTGCTGAATTTATTTCCATCTGAATTGTCAGTTTTATGTCTTCTATAATGGACTTATTATTTTCTTTTAATTTTAAGGTTATTATTTCACTTAAATTTTCCAGAGTGATTTGGTCTTCTGTAGGGAATTTCATGTGTTCCTCTTTATTTAATGTATCTCCTAATAAACTTGAGTTTTCTGAGCTAATTGTGTCATTTCTGTGGGGATTTTGATCTATCTTTGTTCTAAAAGTAATGTTTGTTTCAGGTGTAGCGATACTACCAGTAGTATTTTGTCGAACAGGTGTGTTGGAGTTATTTTTCTTTGGTCTATTGCATTTACATTCGGGACACTCCCAAGCATGTTTCTCATCTTTAGTCAGAAATTTGATTTGCTTGTCCGTCATATTTGCGCATTCATTATCGTAAATTTGTTTGCAAGTTTGACAAGATAGATATTGTTTGTTCAGTATGACTTGCCTACATCCTGTGCAAGAGATATTTTTTTGTGCTACACTTTTATGTGCTGGTGGTGCCATCAGTAAGACCAGAACAAGTAGTCTGTACTGTGTTAGGTTGTGTTAAAATAAAGTCTTTCGTTCCTTACAAATTTATGTTTCTGCAAAGTCAATGACAGTTGTTGACTGCCGATTTTTCGTTTTAAGGTTATTTCAATTCCACTCAGGACACGATTGACACATATTCTTGTATAATTAATGAGATTATTTTACCTTTCTACTTATTTCCAATTGTAAAGTTTTTTTTCATAATGTATTCGTAGGTAATATTACATAAAAATGTTCTCGTGTAATGTCATTCACCACTGTGCCAATTTTCAATTTGATTTTTAACAATATTTTTGCACTTTCACTGTTTTACTATTTCTATTTTACGGTCATTTGACTTATTTCTCATTATTTAGACTATTTGCTTTCTGAATTTCCACTTTTTCTTTATTAAAATCACAAATATTCGATCGGAGTACTATAAAAACTACCATTCGTGGCGGTGTTGCCAGTTTCCCTCAATTAACGCGAAGGGTGTCCATCGCAGACATGATCTGTTCTTGCGTGGCCAAAAGTCCCTCCATTATGGTTTGGTGTAGCTTGGTCAAAAGTATTAAAAAAAGGAAAGATCTTACTTGTAGGACTGGTACTTGGTAACCTGGTTTGTCCCGGCGCTCGATCTAGTTGAAATGCTCTAGAGCTCTTGAGTCACTTCACAATGGTCAATGGTTCAATGGTAAGGTATGGTTAAAATGGTTCGCTACACTTTGGTTAAGAGTTTGGTTCACTCCGACGACGTGTACAAGCACTCGCGAATGGTTCTATGAATAACACTAGAAGGACTGCGTAACTGTGCCTATGGTAACTGGACAGTCGGGTCACTTCTCACTGGTTAATGGTAAAGCTAATAGTACTAAATGGTTACTGGTTACGCGACGTAAACCGGACTATTATAACGTATACTTTCGCACGCGTCAGGTCCCGTTTTACGGCACAAAACTCGAAGGACCACAATGTACGGGGAAATGGTAACCGTACAGGAATTTTGGTAGTATTAAAATATAAGTTAGGGATAAAAATGGTGTATTATCTCAACTTATACTAAAATGGTAAATGGTTGTGAGTACACCGAACCGGATGGTAGTTGTCAATGCACTGATTCGATATACGTAATGTATTGGCGTTCATCGACGTAATCTGCTGACTACGCGCAACGTGATGTACGATGTTAGCCGCTGTACGAGGCTCGTACAGTATTGTACCAGTTCTTATGTTTAATACCTTTAGGTGTTACTAAGTGCAAATAAAAGTTAAAATTTAAAACGGTATGTATCTATTTTAAACTAAAATGTAACCATGTAACAATTTAAGAGCACTTTTCTGACTTTTTTTGCGCCATCACTTTATAAAAAGATTATCTAAGAAAAAAATCATTTATACTCAGTTTGACTACTTTTATAAAAAAATATACAGAATATAGAATGTAAAAAAGTTAAAAATTACTTCTCATAACAAAACATAAAAAATTTGACAACCCCTCAACTAGTGCATTATTTATTGCCAGTTTTTGCACAATGTCTTGGAGTATTGCATTTCGTCATCGAAAAGTTATTCCAAATATCAACCGATAGGATTTTGCTTTTCATCCTGAGTAAGAAGCTGAATAGATGTGCTCAAAAATTTATTATGGTGTGAAGTGCTTACTCGTCTGGAAGGTAGTTCTGCAGTCCACTTATAGCGATTTTTACCATTGTAATACTTCTAGGACCGTAACTATGAAAATAGTTCATCTAATCGCAATATTTTACTCGTACTAGATGGAATTGATAATTTCAAAGTTCGTTTGAATGTAGATGTACTGAGGTTTTTAATATCTAACATTTTATATTAAATAATGTAGCACAAAAAAAAATCACCATCAGCTCAAATTATCACACAATCGTGGACGTGCGGTCTCATGGACCGCTCCTAAAACTTAAAGCGTAATTACTTCCAAAATATGCATCCTGCGATGCAATCTTCTTACTCTACAGTCGTTTTGCCACTTAAAACGAAGCTACTGAAACGAACAGACGTGTGGGGTTCGCGGAAAAAGAGGGGCACGTGATTCACAAACTACTTGCGGCCTGTGAGACCGCACATCCACTGTTAAAGGTTAATAAGAGCTTTCTTCGCAAACCACCAGTACAATCCGCTTTGTTGTGTTGTACATTTGTTTGAGGAGAAGAGTTCTAGATAAAATAGCTGTATAGGATGACTGACCTACAGCCGGGTTGTCTGAATTCGGGTGATGGCATAGAGCAACACGACCTATACGGAAGCGCCGCCCGCCATACTGAGACTTTCCCCTCTGTCGAAGCGTACTCCAAAATGAAATAAGAAATATATATGTGTCTGAAATTTTATTATGAGTGTTTGTTTGTCCTGGGACACCTTCCGAGGGCTTACCCGGGACTCCCAATCATAGGCTGTTGAGCGTAACGTGAGGGTTTTTAGTCGGTAGGAGTCCGGCATAGCATCCATGAGGATTTTTGAGGAGAAGTGTTTGTTTTAATTTTTTGTGTAAGTTCCATAGTGATAGGCGATGACTTTTGTATTGGTGTATATGAATGCGATTTTCCCGCAACTTAATGACAGACAGATAATATATGTATAGGGCAAACATGCTATGTCTACTCCTCTTGTACTGGTCGTGTTGCTCTATGTGACACACAGATGTGTATGGAGAAAACATGCTGTCTACACCCCTTGTACTGGTCGCGTTGCTCTATGGGTGATGGCCAATATTCAATCACTCAATCTAGTCAAGTGGCGCCGTCTGGCAGGTATTGACAAGAACTATACACGTCGTTCGTGATTGAATTTCATTTACCTACGCCCACGTTTATACAACAATCTGTTCTACGTTAGGTAGTTGTTTATTTAAGGAATTTGATGGGAGTATTGTACTAACGAGATTATACATATAACTAAAATCTTCTATGTACATAAGTTCCGACATAATCATTAAATTGTAAAACGAAAGTTTGCAAAATTAACTGTACCTATTCGACAGCTCAGAATTATATTCTGTTCATGGCCCCGCGGACACAGACGATCACTGCAGTAAGCAACTTACACTATGGCCAGTCCTTGGATGGGTGACTGACACTTTGTGACACTTATTTGAGCGTTTCCGTGCTTTGGAAGGCACGTTAAGCCGTTGGTCCCGGTTGCCAGTAAAATAGCAGTCGTTAAGTTGAGGGCCTTTTAAGGCGACTTTATCTTAACACGGCAATACGGCTCACCACCTACTATGTGGGACAAATTCTAAAAAGAATGAAATGTGGGCGTATAATATGCCTATGCCTACCCCTTCAGAGATAAAGGTGTGACCATATGTATGTATTTACGTATGTTTTAAATATGGGAAAAGAATTGGTTTCGAGCAGGATTTGTACCTGCATCTTCTCGCATTCCGTGCAAGATGCTTTACCACTTAGCCACCAAAACCTACTCGGAACTTGTTGTCTTGGGGCGACCGAATCCAGCTCGAAACCAATTCTTTTTCCATATTTAAAATTAAATGATCAGTTAGCATACTAATTGCTTTTCAAAAATAATTTTACGTATGTTGTTCAAATATGTTAGTTTTTAAGGGTTTGATGTCAAATCATATAGCAGCGCCACTGACCGAATCCAATTGTGTTTTCAAACCATCTAAAGGTCCGATTGAAATATTACAATGAACATGCAAAGCGGTCCCGTCGTTCATATCACCCACCATTATCTAGAAATAGCACGAAGTTGCGGGTAGTGCTTCAGCTAATGAATATAATAGAGCGCTCTGAATTAATTTAGTTAGAGCTTCCCTAACTGAGTTAATATCTAGAATGTTTTGAAGTTACGCTAACGAACCTAATCAAGAGATAAATAAGTATTGAGTTTATTTAGTCTCTCTTTAACACGGGTATCTTCTTTTTTTTTCACGAAGACACCCGGACTTTTGGTAGGCTTACACGTCGACACAGGTTCAACATGCCGAGGCCCTTTGAGACTTTTAATCTAATAGGAAATGGGACCCCCACTGGAAACAATCCACGTCCGCCTTATGTAGAAGAACGTTTATTTAGTCCATTATTAACTTTCTTAACATCACATAGGCAGAATGGTCGACATAGGTCGCAGAGTTTCGAAGTGGCAGTGGGCTGTCTACATCTGTAGAAGAACTGATGGCCGATGGAACAAACGAGTTTTGGAGTGGACACCGCGACTTGATATAAGTGGCGTAGAACAGCCCCGAAGGCCTGCTTGAAGAACTGGTGAAGGTCGCTGAGAGTGCCTACGTCTAACAGTAAAGTGAAGCCTGATTTGATTGATTGATTGATTATTAACAACGGTTATAAGATTTATGAACATTCTTACACAACCTCTTATATTAATAACTAGCAGACGTCACGCGGTTTCACCCGCGTAGTTGCCGTTCCCGTGGAAATACGGGAATAAAATATGCATATGCTCACCGCAAAGAGTAACTTCTCAACAGTGAAAGAATTTTTCAAATCGGTCCAGTAGTGCCGGAGCTTATTCGTTACAAACAAACAATCAAATCTTTCCTCTTTATAATATTAGTATAGATAATAGATGTACTCAATCGAACACAGAGCACTTTCACAATCGTCTTCATCACACGAAATTTTTATCCTGGGTGAGAATAGAATCAATTATCTGCGTATTGGCAGTCAGTTACATTTAAATCTGCTAAACAGTTTTAGCCCCTCTCTATAAAATAGAGTGCAGAGAGGCTTATGTGTAGACTTTGTATGCAGTCTGTGACTCTGTTGCATTAAACTACGTCACTAGGTCACGTGGATCATCTGTTCAAAGTTTGAAATAAAACAAAAATGACAACGTCAATCGGATTGAACTTTCACAATAAACGTGCGAGAGGGTCAGTCTGGTGAGAACGATCTCACGGCTTTTTTGTTTTGTACAGTAAAATAATCGATCCCCGCGAGGCCCACGCCCCAGACCACAGCTAGTCCATAAATCGTAGTATTTCGAAGGCACCATTTTATAGTTCGACTTTAAAAGGAGATTGTAGTATTGTGTACTGTGTACGGGTGAGACCGGTTCAATGCAGGTGAATATCTCGCAACACAATCGAGAGGATTGCATGAAAAGGTGTAGGTGTGTGATTCGTGCTAGTGATGTCTTTGTACAATCAAACTGACAATACCGCGTCTTTATATGTAAATACATATGAACGAGCGAGTATGAGCAGAACTGTGTCAATTGTGTGTGGAAACGAATGCATAAGCTTTTTTTTCACACCTCTTGTTTGTGACGTTGTGTGTGTGCCAATCAACCGTTTTGTTCGTTGTTAGTCAATCATTGGTAGTGTTAAAGAATTAATAGCATATCTGCTAACCTATTGTTATTCAGTGTCAATAGGTTTTAAATGCAGTTGTGGTTTAACACTACTTCGATATTGTGGAACCTTTTATTGAGGTTTGAATATTACACATAAAGCGTTATGGACTTTCCTTCACTCATAGATGTTTCAAGTTTTTTAATTTACACTAATGAGTACCAATAATACACTAGTTTTACAGTAATGGGTAGTTTATGTATCAATTTCTATATGAGTCATACCATTCTAATACAGAAGCGAATGGTACTTGTAGTTAAGGAAATAATTTTCGAAACTATGTTAATACGCCTCATCGAAGTTATAACACATATTTTATATCTGCCATCTGTCAAAATTTACTTTTGAAGGAATAAGCACAAGAATAGTAAATGTTTGCCGTAGTTACACAGACTAAACTGGCAACTTCGCTGCGTATAAAGATAATCAAATTATAATCCTTCGCAGTACGAGTTACACTCACAATTAAGTTACAACTTAAAGTTGTGTGTATGTTAAACCATTTAACTTGGCCGGCACTCTTAGACCAAGTAAAAGTATAGACCGGCTCATCCATACATTAGTTTTGAAGACGCTAAAGTGAGCGTATACGCGTTATTGTTCCGAAGGTGAAACACGTGTCAAGATAAGACATTTTACGCAAGATGCCTTCCTGTGCGTTACCGAAGTGTAAAAACACTACCCTAAATTCGAAAAATGAATGTATGTGTGCATGTCGTGTCGTTGCTACAATATACTTGTGTACTAGCTGATGCCCGCAGCTACGCCCTCGTGAAACTTTGTTTCCGTTTCCCGCTTCCCATGGGAACTTATTCCCGGGATAAAAAGTACCCTATGTGTTATTCCAGAGTATAACCTTTCCCTGTACCAAATTTCAGCTAGATCTGTTCAGCCGTTAGAGCGTGAAAGAGTAACAAACATCCACACTCACAAACTTTCGCATTTATAATATTAGTAAGAAGTAAGATGGACTAGGCTCACTTTTTGAGTTCGTTCTAAATATAACGGGGTCCGTCCATACTATTACTTGGTCGAAGCCGGTACTTAACGTAATTATAACAAGGAACTACCAGTTACTTTGTCATAAAGTTCAAAATGGCGGCAACACTTAGAGGAAGGACAGAGGCTAAGTAGAGAAGGTTTAAACACGGTTAATATACGGTAATGACTTTGGGAAGAGGGTCAACAATTTAATATCTTTAGCTGCAAAGTTTAAACTTTCACAGTTTAGACATCTATGTTGTTATTAATAAGTACTACCAACTTTAAAATAGGAGATAAGGTCAAGCGATTATCCCAAAGCACAGTTTGGTGACTGAAAAGAAATGGCCATAGGAATAATATTTATTGTTTCATAAATTTCACTTATATTCAATACTAGCTGATGCGCGCGGCTTCGCCCGCGTGAAATTTGGTTCCCGTTCCCGCTTCCCGTGGAAACATTTTCCCGGGACAAAAAGTAGCCTATGTGTTATTCTGGACTATACTCTATCCCTGTACCAAATTTCAGCGTTATCCATTCAGTCGTTAGAGCGTGATTGAGTAACAAACATTCAAACATCTAAACATCCAAACATCTTCACAAACTTTCACATTTATAATATTAGTAGGATTTATTAGATTAGTTTATGACTCATGAAGCTATTTGATAATGAATGAACATTGAATCTTAAAGCCAACAGGTCTCTAAAATAATCTTTAACTGTGTCAAATTTCAAGTTCATCACATCGAGCAAGTTTCTACTAAGGAACTACGTATTTATTGTGGCATGAACTTAAAGGAAGGATAGAAGCTAAATAAGAAGTTTTAAATTTACATGATTTTTTTATTTACATTATGATCAATTAATCACTTACTAGATCATTTTAAAGCACTTTTTTTAAAATTGTGGTTAATCATTATTTTTTTTAATAATAAACAATAATGAATTCCAACAGCTACAGATTATATGGGGGACTTGTTGTCCCTAATAATCTCTAACTATGTCGAATTTTAAGTTCATCGGATCGCGCCAGTTTCTTTCTTAAAAATTTAAACATAATATACAAATTTCGTTTAATGTATTGTATAGATAGATTTGAACCTGTGAATACATTATACAGTCAGAATAGTCGAAACATACAAATACTACCCACCTAACGAAGCCGAGTTCAATCTGCTACGTGACCGCTACGAGCTACGAGTGCTACGGTTACTGTAGACCCGATATAAATGTGGATAAGGGCCAAATGGAGCGGTAACCTGTATGTAGACAGGTAAGACAAGTATGGTTTTAGTCGGTAGGAGTCCGGCATAGCATCCATGAAGGATTTCCACCCCAATAAAATGCAAACGGATCAACATGTTAACGCCATTATCCCTGAAAGGGTAGGCAGAGGCATATTATATACCCATATTTCACCTTTTTTTAGAATTTGTCTCACGTAATAGGTGGTGACCCGTATTTCCGTGTTGAGCCGCCTAAAAAGGCCTTTAACTTGGCTTAACGACTGCCATTTTACTGGCAACCGGGACCAACGGCTTAAGGTGCCTTCCAAAGCACGGAAACGCTCAAAGGAATGTCACAAAGTGGTCAAATGGACGGTCACCCATCCAAGGACTGGCCATAGTGAAAATTGCTTACTGCAGTGATCGTTTACTGAACACTGAGTCCGCGGGGTCATTTTGTAGATCCTCTAGTTAATATTTATAGAAATGTCTCTCTAGGAGGTTTTGATGATTTACAATGATGAAATGGTGTTGTGTACAAACACGTTGCGCACACGTCTACATTCAACAACAAACGGTGCGACACTGACTCGCTCGGTACACATGCACCCGTACTTGGAGCGAGCTGGAAACTCCACGTCATGGAAACACTTGCGGGACTTTGCGAGGAATTTTTTTTCCTAGTGATAGCGTATTCAAGGTTTATGGCCTATAATAACTATTTTCAATTCAATTCAATTCATTTATTTAAATCAGGCTAAAAATACCCATACATTCAAAAATTCACAAAAAATAACCATACAAAAAAAAAACATTACCAGTCATGTCAAATAAATCACAATACAATAACAATAATAAATCAATAAAATAAAACAATATAAATAATACATGTCAGTCAAAGATTAAATTCTAAATATAAATAACATTCAATACACAATATAATTCCTTGTCAATAAAAATAAATACATACTTATAATTTTGAAGTCAAGTAGTCGCCGAAAAAGTCGAAGGTCACTATCAACAGTGTCAGTAGGTATAATATACATAAAAATACACAGGTCCTTTAGTATTGCCTCTTCGGCACCGGCACCGACAAGTGTCTGTCACCGCAATGCCGAAGGAAAGTGCAGTCCAAACTGTCTGCAATCATCTTCAGAACACTGTTGGAACTGGCCCGCACTCGCCGAACTAAGGAGGCTGCACGTGACCGCATCGTCGCGTGAAAACACGCAGTACGCGCCTCTGCGAACATGCCCGAAGCACTACAGAAACGAGGCAGTCCCAACAGCATTCTGAACGCATTGTTATACAGGACACGGAGGTCGCTGTATTTCTTTTTATTGTAATCCGCCCACAAGCTGCACGTGTATAGCGTTGTACAGTACGCTCGGAAGAGAGTGATTTTAACTTTAACTGAGCAGCGTGCAAACCTGCGGGCAATCATATTGGCCCTAATTGACAAAGCCCTCCGCTCTCGCTCGATGTCTTCATTGTCCCTGAGGTCGGTAGTGATAATATGCCCAAGATATTTAAACTTGTTAACTCTTACTAATGGTACAGAGTTTAACATAAGCGCAGGTAAATCCTGAAGGGATTCCCCTCCTGCCTCAAAGACCATCCACTGGCTTTTTATAACATTATATTTTAATCCGTGTTCACGGGCGTATTCCTCACAAGTTTTAATCAACCTTCTAAGGCCACAGACAGACGCACTCAGCAGCACCATGTCGTCCGCATAGCTTAGGTTGTTGACGCATATGCCATCAATGTAACAAACGACATGCTGTTTGCTGAGTGCCTCTATCAGTCCATTAATATAGAGGTTAAACAGGGTCGGAGAGGTCAACCCCCCTGCCTAACACCACATTCGAGCCGGTATGGATCCGACAATGCCTCCGCCCACCTGACACTGTTGGTCTGATGTGTATACCAATATTGTAACACCGAGACCAGTTCCAGTGGTAGTTTAATGCCATGTAACTTGTCCCACAGCAGGTCATACGCCACCAGATCAAACGCCCTGGACATGTCGAGGAAGCACGCAAATACGGGAGTTTTACGATTAGTATAGTACTTGATGGTATGCTTGAGAGACAGTATTTTGATTGAATTGGTACCTATATTCATTAAAATCGTACTAATATTATAAATGTGAAAATTCGTGTAGATATATCTGTGGTTCTCACTCAATCACGTTCCAATGACTGGACAAATCGGTTGGTACGGGGCTGTCCCACGGGAAACGGGAACGGAAACCTAATTCCCCGTAAGCGTATCCGCGGTCATTAACTAAATAAAGAAAAATATCTCGGAACGTACACAGTAGTACAATACACAGTACTACAAGATTTTAAGTAAGTGTTTATTTTAGAATTATTTTTATTAGACATACACATTTTGATAAGACAAAGAGAACTGTCTCCTGAAAGCTCTGAGTTATAAAATTGAAGTGAGGATCCAAGACTAACAGTTTATCCGTCAATATAAAAGTTGTGTCACTAGTTAGTCTAAATCTTCTTTGTCATTTTCTTCCTCATTTCTCCAACCTAATATTTACTTACGAGAGCTCGCCTCCACTTTATAGACTAACTCGATAGAGTACTTAGAGGTACTTGATTCATGTTGTAATAACGGTAAGGTGAAGTGCCTCTAATATTCTACGTTTCATTTCGACAAAGCTACCTGTTGTCGTGGTCCCTGAATTGATTGAAGTATGTAGTATTCTGTATTAGATTTTCATAACCCTTAATTAGTTCTGTTTAGGGTTCTGTACCCATAGGGTAAAAATGAGACCCTATTAATGAGACTTCGCTGTCCTCTGTCTGTCTGTCTGTCACGACGCTGTATCTCAAGGACCGTGATAGCTAGACAGCTGAAATTTTTACAGAATATGTATTTCTATAGCCGCTATTACAACCAGTACTAAAACAGAGACAGAAAAGAGGGCATGAAGGGGGGCTTCCATACAACAAACGTTATTTTTTCCCTTTTTCCGTAGTTCCATGGGACGTTCCATTGATGGGACGATATTTGGCGTTTATTAGTACGGAACCCTCTGTGCGCGAGTCCGACTTGAACTTGGCCGGTTTTCTTTTTACAATAAGCTCGCCAAATGTCCTCCCCCCACCTGTATCCACGTTGGCAAACAAAGCCACGGCCGATATTGGGCGACAGTCTGTCAACTTCTGACAGTAGTCTAAGTAGTCCGTCCTGAAGATACTCGTGCGCAGGCAGGTCGTTCCAAGTTTTCATAGTTTGACAGAGAAACGATTTGATAATGATGTTTATACTAAGAAACATGGAACTCAATACACTGTATGTGTCTCAATACACGCTTACGTCTTATCGCCAGACTCAATAATATCAATCCATCTTCCCAATTCCGTGGGTTCGATTCCCACCCAGGACAAACCTCTTTGTGTATGAATGTTTAACAGTCCTCTAGATACCATAGCTCAAGCTTATATTAGCTTAAATTGGACTAGATAATGTTGTATAAAAACGTTCACAAAAATTTATTAAAAAAAAAGAATTCGAATGTGAATAGGTCAAAACTAGCGTATAAATATGAAATCCTACTTCCTACTAATATTATAAATTTGAAAGTTTGTGAAGATGTTTGGATGTTTGTTACTCAATCACGCTCTAACGGCTGAATTAATCGGGCTGAAACTTGGTACAGGGATAGAGTGTAGCCCGGAATAACACTTAGGCTACTTTTTGTCCGGGAAAAATTATGCCACGGGAAGCGGGAACGGGAACCAAATTTCACGCGGGCGAAGCCGCGCGCATCAGCTAGTTATACATATAAATATGTTATACATGAAACAATAAATTAAATAAATAATATATAAAATAAATAAATAATAATAATAATATAATAAATGAAATAATAATAAACAATAAATAATAATAAAACAGTTAATACATGAACCAAAACAATCTTTATTGTTATTATTATACAAAAGAAATAAAAAGCGAAGACTTCAAATGCACCTCGTAGCTTTGATGTAGCAACTCCTTGCGATGGCTTCCTTACAATTATTTCCTTCCTGAGCTCATTAAGTTGATGCCGCGTTTTTATTGTTTTGGAATTGAACCGCTCCCTGCTCCCGGCTCCCTGGGGGCTCGCGACAGAAAGTGGGCTTAACGTCAGACATTTTTGTTACATTTTGAATACTTGATACAACAATATATTACGTTTTTTTTTTTTTCAAAATTCAAAAGCAGATTATTTTTCTCGACTCTTAGAATGTGAAATGTGTAGATAAATAAGTAAATAAATATTTGTGGACATTCACACACAACATAATCTAGCCCAAATTAAGCTAATATAAGCTTGTGCTATGGGATCTAGACGCCTAAAAACGAAAACGCAACAATGGAACAATCAAGCCTTAACCGCCTAAAAGCCGGCTAGGTATTCTATTTAATTAAAATGTTTCATACACAACATCATCTAGCCCAAATTGAGCTGATCATACATTTCTAAATAAATACATATTATACATAGAAAACACCCAAACTCCGAAGCAAACATTGTGGACCACACATATATTTAAACCGACCCGGGAATCGAATCCAAGACCACTGTGCGACAGTCGGTTACACAAGCGAAAGCGCCACTGAGGCAGTCAATTCCAGTATTCCGATCACAACACCCGTTAATTATGCCGTATCACTGCTACTACCGGCGGTAAATCCAGTAACGGCCGGTAAGGCTCGGTAAAATTAACTCCGCGAGTCTCTCGGTGCAAATTAAAACGCCGGTAAAAGTCGCATAAATTTGCGAAGCTGTGGTTATGTCGGCTTGTGGGGAGAGTAATAGCTGTTTGATGAGTTAACGTCGCTTTACTTGGAATTTAGTTGTCTCCTTGTGGGAATATTTTTTATACGTAAATGAATAGAAGCAGCCAAGTGCGAGTCGGACTCGCGCACAGAGGATTCTGTACCAAAAATGGCAAAAAATCCCGTTTGTTGTACGAGACCCCCCTCAATCCTCCCTTTTTTCTTATTTTAGTATTTGTTGTCATAGTGGCAACAGAAATACATCATCTCTCTAGCTACCACGGTTCCTGAGATACAGCCTTATGACCGACATACTTACAGACCGACGGACAGCGAAGTCTCATGAATAGAGTTTTTACCCTTTGAGTACGAACTCTAAAAAGTAGCTAAAGTAGGTAGTTTTTCCGAAAGTAAACTTCGGAAAAAAGTGTAACAAATCAAGTTTGCTAAATGAACCAATAAACAAAGAGTTTCAATATCTGCCTTTTAATTTATGACTGGAGAAGGAAATTCGTCAAAGGTACTGTTTTAACTGTGTAATTCTTTAAGTTCATCCATTCGAACAATGCTCTAATATCAACCATTGGTGCCGGTGCCCTTTCATCTGACTGTGGCCAGGGGTTCCGGGTACGCTCTCGGAAGTATAACCTCAGGACACTGATTCTCGACCTCAACTTGAATACGTGGATGGAATTTTTTCGAGAAACGTCATCTGTCTCATTGTATTGCCGTTCCTAAATATGAGTCGTATCACCCGTAAATTTTCGGATCCGCATTCATGTCGTATGAACGGAGAATCAGCCCCCAGCGCTCCCGAACACAGAGGCCTGTTTATTAAAATGACGAAAGGTGCAAAGAAATCATTTTTATAAGTAGACCTGTAAAATGATTATAGAACCAGCCCCAAATATTTGATGAATGCATTTTATGATTAAAATTTTTATCGATACTTACTAAAATAATATATAATAATAATATAAAATAATCGCGTACGCTTAGGTTGTGGAATGATCTTCCTGCCTCGGTTTTCCCAAACGCCTACAGTATGGGGTTCTTCAAAAGGGGTCTAAGAAGGTTTTTACAGGGTCGGCAGCGCGAGTGTGGCGCCTCTGGTGTTGCAAACGTTCATAGGCTGCGGTGACCACCAGTCCTTCTGGTGGGCTGTATGCTTGTCTGCCAAATAAAACGTATACACCTACAACTTGATTTTTTTTATTCAATTTTAAAAGTATGAGTTTTACTTATTATAACTAAAATAAGCTATAAAGTACTAAATGTCCTTAAATTGCTTGCAGCACACGTGTTTTCTATGGTCAAGGTTGTCAACGGCCTTAAAAAAACCGGCCAAGTGCGAGTCGGACTCCCGCACGGAGGGTTCCGTACCAAAAAACAACAAAAAGTCGTACCTATTTGTTGCATGGGAGCCCCCCTTTTTTCTTTTTATTTAACGAGATGGAAAATCCTTAATGGTTGATATGCCGGACACCTACCGACTAAAAACCCCACGTAACGGCCAACAGCCTACGGTTGGGAGCCCCGGGTAAGCTCTCGAAAGGATGTCCCAGTAAAGGTCCATTTTGTTTTAATTATTATTTTTTTATGAAAATACACTGCTCGATATTCTGTGAGTATTTCAAGCGTCTACTGGTTGCCCTTATTACCTATTAACACAGAGAAACGCGCGCCTTAGACAGTTCGCGTTGCTCTATAGTGTTATAATACAAGGCGCGTCTTTAGACAGTTCGCGTTGCTCTATAGTGTTAACTATCCTTGTATAGATCCTCTACGGTAGGTACAGTTTATATTTCAAAAAGAGGTTGTGAACTCTATGTTTCATTTCTTTTTCTTAATTTTAGAATATTGATGACATCAAATGTCATCAATATTCTAAAAATTGTGACATTATAAACACGATATCTAAGTCTACAACATAAATTGTGTGTTTGTATGTAAATTGTTTATACTGGAGAAAAATCTAAAATATGGACTGTTTGTTTACTATTTCCTATGAAGTAGCTATCTTTGAAATATTACACCTACCTAAAGTAATATGCTGAAAGCGTTGTTCACTTTTTAAAGAACAAATATTTACGATGAAAGTCGAAAAATAAGTTAGTATGTGACCCGTATAATGTTCAATCATGGCGACACGAAATAAATTTCATTGAGCTACATTTGATTGTGCTATACCTCCTAAAGTATTCATTTAATTTGCATGGTGTAAAGGGAATGAATGATCTTGATGAAATGTTCAAATTAACTAACGTATTTAAATTGAGAATGATACCTTATTACCGAATATATAAGACAAAATCGCTAAAAAACACGTTTGTTGTATGGAAGCCCCCCTTAAATATTATTATGTTTTTGTTTTCAGTATTTGTTGTTATAGCGGCAACAAAAACACATAATCTGTGAAAATTTCAACTCTCTAGCTATCACCGTTCATGAGATACAGCCCCCTGACGGACAGACAGACAGACAGACAGACAGACGGACAGCAAAGTCTCATGAATAGGGTCCCGTTCTTTACCCTTTGGGTACGGAACCCTAAAAAGAAAAGTGCATCTGTGCAAATAGTATTTTAATGGAACATTTTTCCAGATGTTATTATTTTCATAGTATCTAATTAAAACTGCATTTCATCCGCAGTAGCCAATGACTTCTATGTATACACTAGACGCGGCGATCGGTACTTCAAAATTGTCCACCCGTACGGGAGCCAATTGTCCCCTGCACGTTTAGTCACTTGCGAGTAAGCGAGCGAGGTAGACATGTTTATTTAAAGCAGTGATCAGTTTAGTTGACGTATTTCCAAATAATTTTGTAATTTTAATATTTGAAAATACCTACTTACGCACTTAGAACGTAATTTGATATTTATATCTGGTAAGTAATTAATATATCCATTATTTTCATTTTTACAAAAGTTAAATTGCAACAGATACATCTACGCCATATTTGGCGCGTGACTACTACAAAAATATAGATCAACCAAACAGATACGACAAAATCGAGAAAGGTTTTTACCTATGTGTATTTTGTTTTTGTTTCAGATAACTTCTACGTATAGTTTCTTTTTCTTCTTTTTTCGTAAAAATGCCAAGTTGTGTATTGAGATACTGTCGAAATTATTCTCAGAAAAACAATAAGTCTACTACGGGTGTCACCTATCATAAGTAAGTACATTATAACGTAATTACGTTTACTTAACTTACACTTCTAGTGTTGGTCAAATGTGACTTATTGCGAGTATTGATTACTAGATGGGTGGGTTCAACTTCCACTATTTGGGTCATAATATATTAATATCATAACGAGGAAATATTTGATTGTTTGTTTGTTTCCAACGAATAGAATCCGCAACTATTGAACCTATTTCGAAAATTGTTTCACTAATATGTTGCTACATTACATACATACATATGTATGTAACGGTCACGCCTTTATTCCCGAAGGAGCAGGCAGAGTCATACTAGATTACCACATTTCACTATTTTTAGTAAATTGATGGAAACGCTCGTAGCCCCGCTTGTTCAGTGTTCTGTAACCGATCACTGTGGTTAAGCAACTTTCTTTGAGGCCGGCACGGATGGGTGACCGATTTCTAACATTCTTTGTGCGAGCGTTTCCGTGCTTCGAAAGGCACGTAAAGCCGTTGGTCCCGGTTGCCGGTTGCGGTCCAATGGGGTGACTATTTTGCGATCCAATAAGGCCGTCGCGATATATTCAAAATCTCAAGTTGGGTGTCGTTTAAGGGGTTTTCTGGTGCGTTGTGTAACTTTATGTCTATTTTACAATCTAATATGGCCAGGTTGCTGTTACTTATTCCACATTGAGTATCGTTTATCGAGATCTTTGATACGCTGAGTACAATTGTCGGGTTTATTTTGCGATTGAGTTTGAGTGCTTTTTTTCATTTATAGATTTCCTCGTCCTGGCCAAAAAAGGGAGCAATGGATTAAATTTGTTCAAAAGAACAGATGCGAAGAGACGTGGTTACCGTCAGAGCATTCTCGCATTTGTTCTGAACATTTTCGAGAGCAAGATAGTTACTTCACGAAAGCTGGTAGACGACATCTAAAGAAATGTGCTGAACCGTTAGAAAACTCTAGAGGATCGGAGCTGGAAAGAAATGCATCACCCACATCATTAGAAGGTGTCCATGTTTCAGAAACGGATTCAATTTTCGACACGCCCAGAAAGATTACTTTGAAAAACCAATTTAAAAAAATAACAGCAGCCAAAAATCTCTTTTGGAATAATAATAGGAAATTAAAAAGGAAATGTAGATATTTGAAATCTCAAAATCAAAAATTGAGAGATTTAGTAAAAAAAATTAAATTAAATTTTCCCATTGAAAATGAGGAAAAATTTATGCTTGAAGCCGCAGCCGTGGAAGCTTATCTGAATGCAATAAAAAAGGTAGGTTACCCAAAAAAAAATTAAATACATCCCGTGCGTAAATTTGCACTTACTTTGCATTATTACTAGCGCTTACGGCGTATGCAATCACCGGTAAATTATGATTTAAAAATATGGACATTCATAAAATGATAGATTTGGGGACTTGTAAGACAGGCTTATAGGTAAGCAGATATAAAGACATTTTTCTTGAACAAGATTGAGTGTAGACAAATTAATGTACGATTTCATGTCTAACCAACTTCAAAACTCAATTACAATGTTTTGATTAAACTATTATTGAAAAATAAAGATGTTTTATTATTATAATTCTACAGTACGTACCTATACATTATACATTTTTTTACCAAGAATATAGGTAGATACATAAGAATATATTTTGTTGATTACTAGATGGTGGGTTCGACTCCCACCGCGGTCGGATAAAATTTGAAGAATGGATAAATATTAAATAATTATATCTCTATAGTTTCAGTTTTCAATCCTACAAATCTTTATATTATATCTTTATATGCAAATGTTTGTCCTTGTTCATCATTCACGCTCTAATGGCTGAACGGATCTAGCTTAACTGTGTATTACGGTATACTTGTAGTATTGTGGTACAGGGATAGAGTAAAGGCTGGAATAACATATAGGTTACATTTTTTCATAAGAATTAGCTCTCACGGGAGGCAGGAATGGCAAGAAAATTGTACGCGGGCGAAGCTGCGAGTAACATCTAGTAATTAACTTGATAAGTAAATGTTGTGTTTACCATCATCTATTAAACACATCACTTAACGTGAAGTATTAATAAAAAAGTGTAATTATCTGTGTCAAAATGAAAATAGGTAAAATCTGTGTATTTATGTCGTATCTGCATGAGTTACATTTCACCGATACTGACACGAGCCGTTATCATGGTTACGCTCGCTAACGGACACATTGTGCGACACAAGTTTTGTTCGGGACAGCTTGTCTAGTGTATACATAGAAGTCATTGGCAGTAGCTTGCAAAAAAAGTAAGTGACACGAAATCCTAAAAAGTACCAAAATTTTTTAGTACGTTCCTAAAATCAAACAACCTTAACGTAACCATTACAATACTGTTATTTTTATTCTTATGGAAGCATAACATTTTAGTTATAGATATATTTGCAACTTTAAATATACAGTGTAAGACAGGAAGGGTATGTTTCATTTAATGTAGACGTTATGATATCTTTAATTATCATTTTAAAGTTAACATTTATATCGTTTTATTTCACATTTGCATCAAGAAAGTCCTTGCTTAAAGTTCATTGCCGGATTCCGTACGCTATAATTTAATAGAGTGGCGACCCTAGAAAGTCAGGATATAAATCCAAGACTAGGATTCACATCCAGATGGCCGGGCAATGAAATTACCATAACAGTGCGGGCGACGACGGCGGGCGCAATTAGTGTCGGCTACTAGACGTGTCGTTATCATTCTTTGCTTTATAAAATCTTTAGTAAATAAGTATAAGATTTTTATATTTTAATACCACTAAAGTGGCAGACAAGCATACGGCCCACCAGTAGGACTGGTGGTCCCCACAGCCTATGAACGTTTGCAACACCAGAAGCGCCACACTCGCGCTGCCGACCCTGTAAAAACCTTTTAAGGCCTCTTTTGAAGAAACCTATACTGAAGGAGTTTCGGAAAACCGAGGCAGGGAGATCATTCCACAATCTAAACGCGCGTGGAAGAAAGCCCCTATCGGATCTAACCGTGCTCGAACGCTCCGGGCGTAAAGTGTGAGGATGAACACCCTGCCTGTGGCGACCGGTTTATGTTTCCAAATTACGCCGCCCGCCTTAAAGACGTTCAAAGCGTCATCTAGATTTTGGTTGACAAACTCATCAACACCCGCCCATAAGTACTGACGATAAAAGATTTAGTAAGTATATTTTAATGAAAGACTCGATGCTGAATTAGAATACACAAAATTTTTGTCTAATCTCACATAAACTGACATCTCGTTTCACCCATTAGTAAATGAATGACGTAAAATGACTTCAATTTAAATACTTTCGCAATTATCAAGTAACAGTTAGCTAAAGAAAACTCCGTCAGACAAATACTTTCAAAAGATATTTTAAAGCAAACGCTTAATTGGCAATTAGGATCACTTTTCACCGAAATGCTGATATTTTAAATATGAAAGGCAGACGCTGTAGCGATTATACGAGCTGTCTCAAGTGTGTCTTGAATTTAATTCAGTCTTAAAAAGATAAAAATTTCAATAAGCAAGCCATTGCGGGATTAATACTTTTTATTAATTCTCAAATCTCACAGGGGTGTAGTGGGGCCCTACCAACACCATCGGGCCCAAGTCAACCTCACGTGCAAGCTCGTGCACCTGCTAAACAACGGACGAGGCTCTGACGGCGGCGGTCCATTTCAACACGGCGATGGGTTCACCACCTGTTACGTGGGACCGAATTGAACACGGTGAAATGTGGGCCGGTATAGGCCTCTGCCTACCCCTTCGGGGATAAAGGCGTGAGTATATGTATGTATGTATGTATGTATGTATGTATGTATGTATGTATGTAATTCTCAAATTCCAACATTACCGTACCTACATTTTTTTTTAAATATTCACGGACATTCCACACAACGCTATCTGATCCCAAAGTAAGCTAGGAATAAACTGCTTGTGTTATGGGTATCAGACCACGGATATTAATCTATGTCTATACTAATATTATAAAGAGGAAAGATTTGTTTTTTTGCTTTTTTGTTTTTTTGTTTTTTTTGGTTGTTTCTTTGTAACGAAAAGGCTCCGGAACTACTGGACCGATTTGAAAAATTCTGTCACTGTTGGGAAGCTACACTCTTTGCGGTGAACATATGCTATATTTTATTTCCGTATTCCTACGGGAACGGGAACTACGCGGGTGAAACCGCGTGACGTCCGCTAGTACTTATATACTTTTAAATACATACATATTATACATAGAAACACCTAGTCTCACGAGACAAACATTTATGGGTCACACAAATATTTGTCTCCGGTGGGAATCGAACCCACGACCTCCAGCACCGCAGGCGATATCACTACCGACTGCGCCACAAAGGCATTTGATGAAATTATTTATCAATACAGTAGGTACGTTTGCTATAAAAAGTATACTATTAGCTATGCGTTTTGAACCCCGTAACGCCCATTTACAATAATGTATAGAAATATGCTAAATTTCTTCACATTTATTAATACTGCTTATTGCTCTTGGGTAGTAACATGATATAACATAGTTCAGGTTAGGTCAAGATAATGTCACTTACGAGTGGCTAAAAAATTTTTACAATCAAAGTTAGTTAATTTAATATTTCTTCTTTCAAAACAAGTAACTCTACATCAAGTCAAAGAATGAGCATATTTGTCTGAGTTAAATATTTGAATGAAAGTTAGATGTTGGTGTACCTTAAACGTTTAGTGAAGGGCTGCTAACCGCACTAAATTTGTGTCGAACTTCAACAAAGCGGTTTGATACATGACGACCTTTCTAGTCAAAAGAGTCACTGACAGTGTTAAAAGGTTCATTCGACTGTATAATCATTTATGCAACACCATTTTCGTTTTTTTTACGTACGTTTATCCCAGAGCATATTTATGCCCACATTTCACCTTTTTCGAGTGAGCTGTATTGCTTTCTTGAGATGCGCAGGCGCAGGTTGTGATTGCCTGCTGTTGAAATTTTTCATGCCGCCTAAAAGGCTTTCAAGTTGACCTAACGACTACCATTTTAGTGGCAACCGGGACCAACGGCTTAACGTGCCTTCCCGCAAGCACAGAAACGTTCGCAAAATAAATGTTACGAAATGGTCACATGAATGGTGACCCATCCAATGGTCACATGAATGGTGGCCATAGTGAAAATTGAAAGAAAAGAAAGAAAGAAAAATCAATTTATTTCTGCCAGCTGCAGTAACAAAAGTGTACATCAAAAAAAAAAAGTATGACTGACTGTGACTGTCAACAGTGTTACATAACTTGTCATTGTCACATCCAAAGTTGTCAATATTGTCAACATACATCACTGAAATGTAGAGAAATTTGTAGAGTTTTATTCATAAGTTTTAAATCTTACCGCCTATATTAAATACTCTTACAAGAACTATAATAGGCGTAAATACAGTATCATACTTTACAACAAACCAAGTCGATAGCCACTGCAACTGGTAAAAGCAGGTCGTTTCTCAGCATAATGCTGTGATGCAGAGATTTTTCACACCAAGCGCTGATTTTCATCAACATCCTTAGATATCATGTAAATGGCGTCATCCATCACAAACCCGAGATAAAAAAAGGCTTCCTAACATGAAATGTTTCAAGAGCGCCGACATAAAATACAAAATAATAACCCGTGAGAGAATACAATAAAGTGCATTGCAGCAGTGATTATTACCTAACTACTTTTGAAAGTTTTATTTTTTGCAAGAAAGAAAAAACAGAGGTAGAGACCCATAATTAACAAAAAAATATTCTCCACTTATGCACAATATTTAAGTTTTCCAACGCAAACATACCAAGAAAACAATTGCAACCCCATTTCTACTAAGCTATTTAGTACATAATTTAAAATTTAAAATGAAGAGTGCATAGAATCCAAAATACCACAGCAAACCTTACACTATTTTAAACTGCTACCCACCCAAACCTAGATATCAAGAAACCAGAAGAAGTCATTCGCCGATGCAGTTCAGCCACTGCGCTGTCTCGCTGTGGAACATACCTCCAAATGTAAGTATGTAAAGTGTAATATAAATATTTTTACATTGTTATTAAAGACTATGTTATTTTTTTTATTGCTTACTACAGTGATCGTTAACATTAACAGAACACTGATTTCGCGGGGCCACGAGCGCTTTTTTACATGTTGTAATCCTCATGGATATTTTGCCGGAGTCCCGGTGAACCCACACGGTGCTGCCTGCAGCCGGGAGCCCCGGGTAGGTAAGCCCTTGGATAGATAATACCAGGGCTCCCGAAACCGACATCTCTTCCTCCTCTCCTCGTGGGTTTTAAGTTATATCTCTCTTCATTTTCTCATGTTATTTCACTTCCTTGGGTTTTGTGCGTAAACTAAACAAAACTGAAAAAGTACGTACTTACAGAGTCTCAGAGAGAGAGATTTTTTTTAACTTGAGGAAAATCCTACAGTGATGCTATGCCGGACTCCTACCAACTAAACACCACACGTATCCTGCCTAACAGCCTCCGGTTGGGAGCCCTGGGTAAGCCTGAGGAAGGATACCCCAGGAGTCAGAGAGAGCGATCGATAAATATAGACTGTAGAGCAGTAGCAAAGATAATTATATAATAGTAAGTGGTAGTGCGTAGTAGAGAGAAAATTAGTAATGCCAATTTATCAACTTTTGAAAACATATTTTGTCTTCAAAGTTATTGTGAAAGATTTCTAGGTACCTATTATGACAAGTGCGAACTGTCGCTACCGCTGTCGCGTTTGTCCGAGAGTCGCTCAATGAAAGCGTTCGAGCAAGATTGATGACGTTTCATCTAGAGGGTCTATCTGAGACTAATTTGTTCCGATGAGGTAATGAGCAAACGATCGACTAAAATGGACGGACGTTTTTTTGCGATTCTCGGAGATATTACTTGACCATCACTTATTACTTTTATTAAAAAAAATTGAGCTCTATTTTTGATGTGACAATGTCTATCACAGTGTGAGTAGATACGCTGGGATAAAAGTACTCTAGAAGTTGTTTGAAGCGGTGAGAAATTTCGATTTAGATGTTTTATTGGGATGCAAAGAAAAAAAAATGCACTTTGTGTACGTGATATTCAACATCTACAAGATCAATGATAACAAAATACGATGAAAAAACGATTCACTAAGACGAGGCTTATAAAAACTTTCAACTGAAAAAGTTATGCAGATGTAATTATCATGAGGACCTCAACTTCGTAATTTAAGGCGCAATATTTTTACATTAATTATAATTTAAACATGTAGAAATTTCCTAGGGATCCCATGTCAGGCTCGACTTGACTAAAGCCACACGGCCTATCAGTAAATCTTCAGAAACATTATGTCACTCCTCGGAAGGATGTCCAGAGACCCGCTGACCGTCGAAATTCTACAGTATTTCGTTAAAAATGGCTTTACGCATTCTTGTCCTTTCAATTGTAATTCTCTTCTAATTTCTAATTCTAACTTTAATTATGTCAAATTTCAATCATTCCTTTAGGCTTCATATAACTAAACAGATATAAATGTCAGCAGGCTTCATGCGTCGTTGGCGATGATTTTACCAAATGCTTGAAAATGATAAAACAACTAAAACTTACCAGACATGCCTCGTAGGCTCGCGCTTAAGTTTCTAAACACAAAACTCCACCCCTCTTGGGTCACACTCCGGTCACAAAATATATTCGTGGCATATTTAGGGAAATGTGAAAAAAATCAAGGATTTGCGGCGTATCCCGGGTAGTCCGCAGTCCGGTCACGTCGCCGCGAGCAATTCGTTTTTTGATCCCGGCATTAGGTCTCAACTGGATGTGAGCGGCGAGCGGGGCGGCGGCGATTGCTGCGAGAGCGCGGGCGCGGCCCACGAGTACAAGAGAGTGCTGCGTCCACATTTGTAACATATCAACGAACCGTGCAAGGTTTTTTGGTTTAACGTGAGGAAAATCCTACATAGATGCTATTTATGCCTCCAACCGACAAAAAAACGCACGTTTTTCCTACCTAAAATCCTACGGTTAGGAGCCCCGGGTAAGCCCCGCAGATACTGCAGGAGTCTAAAAAGAAACTGTCCTGGCCCAGATTTGTACATGGGTCTTCTCGTATCAGTTACATAATTTATACCTCCAGACCAACCGAGCTTGAACCGTGCATGGTGTCATCGTGTCGAAGAAGTACATCGAGCCTGCAGTTTTCAACGGTACCGATACAAGAGTATGATACGGTAATGGAGAAATGTGTCGTAAAAAAAATACAATTGTGGACGCAGCATAAGGCGGCAGTGCGCTCGCAATTAAGCGAAACGCGCTCGCTGCGTTTGTTGTCGTTTGTTTCCAGTAGCCTACTCTGTAGTACTCGAGGGCCACGCTCTAGCTGCACTCGCCGGCGCCCCGCTCGCCGCTTACATTCAGTCTGAGGCCTTCGTTGTTTGATCCCGGCATTACAGGCGTCGCGACTCGGGTATGTTTTATAAAGTCTGTTATTGTTGTGGACGGTTTATGGCATATTACAAGTATTTTGTAAACGTATATAATAGGGCAATTGTGAAAATATAACAACTTTGTGACATTATTTATTTTTTAAAAACCAACTATTCAGAGCCAGAATATTGTATCAGACACCTTAAATCATGTATAACGAATGTGTATAACGTCGACGCTAAACATGTTTAGTCAATGAATGTTAAATCACTTTTAAGTCCTAAAGTTGGCTGTGATAATTAACGTTTTTACACTACACTTCAATAAATAAATTGACAGCGAGGGCGAAAGATCGCAGTGAACAGTGAAAGTGAATAAATTGAACAGATCGAGGGAATGAAAGATGTTGCTCGGATACACACCCCTTTTTATTCCACTCTTTAATAAAATCCAATGAGAAGCACTTTGTAAAATTACCAAATAACAGTTTAATATTGTTTGCATCTGTCTTCCCACTTTCAGGAGTGACAGTAAGTTTACGAACAGTATGGGGTTCTTCAAAAGGGATCTTAGAAGGTTCTTGCTGGGTCGGCAGCGCGAGTGAAGCAAGCGTAATAGGCTAAGGTGACCACAGTTCATCAGGTGGGCCGGAGACTTGTCATCTGCCTAAGTGGTACAAAAAAAAAACGATTCCACTCGTAGTAACTACTTACTTAATTTTAATCAAGTCTTATTACTTCCATAGATGTTTATTTCTAATGTAGTGTTTGTGAGCCTAAAAGGCTGAACCGCAACGCAACGAGAAATCGGTGGCGAAATGCAAACGTTGTATGAGATGTCCGTGAATATTTATTTATTTATATTTATTTATTTATTTCATGTTGATACACATCTATTATAACAAACTATGTTACCATGTGTTACGAGCGATGCCGATGGGTTGAAACGGCGGTAATACGAGCTCACACACGTTGAGGGGACTATCTGAGACGAAGTGTAAACAGTTGATAAGGACGGCTCAGATAGAGGGGCTCGTCTCCAGGGAATGATGTACCGCTTGTAGACAATGGAGATTTGAGAATGTACCTTTAGATTGTGGAATGAAGTTTCTGCTTGCTCCCTATTATGTACAGCCAATAAAACTATTGACGAAGTGTGGGTGTATAAATCAACTCTGCCTACTTCGGGGATGTAGCGTGATCATTACGAGTGTGTATGTACACAGTTTAGGTTCAGGTTCAGGTTCATCATCACGCCTTTATCCCCGAAGGGGTAGGCAGAGGCATACCATATACCCACATTTCACCTTTTTATAAGTTTGTCCCACGTAATACGTACACAGTTTAAGAAAGGATAAGCCAATGTAGGCTGCCATCGATAACTTGACACAAGAATAAAATAAGAAACTGGTCAAATACGAGTCGAATTCGCGCACGGAGGGCTCCGTACCAAAAATTTTGCAAAAAAAAATTAATACCTACGTTTCTTGTATACACAATTTTTTTTCTGTTTTTTTTTGTATTTTTTGATAATTATAAAGCAGCAACAGATATAAATAATCTGTAAAAAAATCATATTTCTAGCCATCATAGTTCTAGAGATAACAGCCGGACAGCGAAATCTCAGTAACACAGTCCCTTTTTAGGGTTTTTTTACCCTTTTAGGTACGGAACCCTGGAGGAAAATCGGCATGTTCCTTTGACAAATGGTTCGTTGCAACTCAAATGTGTCAATGTGTTCGCGGTATCCTCCCCCCACATGTCACTTAATGCCCACAGGAATGTTATAAATTACAGGTTTCCTACACCCTGTAATCATTTATTTCCCGTGGTCCACCTCGTAGTCCACCCAGGTGAACCACGGGATTTTTTTTTTACCCGTAGTCCACCTGGTGTACCACGGGAATTTTTTTATTACCCGTAGTTCACCTAGGTGTACCACGGGAAATAATTTTTACCCGTGGTCCACCTGACACTTAGCGCTCTTCTATCAACACTTACAGCTATGGTAACGTTTTTATGCAAGTGCCCTTTATCCACTAAAATCCATTAAAAAGATTCATCATGGATCTTTGTGGACATATCATGTCCACTTTAATACCTTAAAGTATTTTTTATGAAAAATGGATCTTTTAGGACATGTCAGTGGAAAAAGATCCATTATAGGTTGTGGTATACGAAGAACATCTAAGAGGTAAAATGTATAAAGTAATGAAATAATTTTCAAAACAAATGAAGATCAACAAAACAAAAGAAGATCGACGAAACAAATGAAGATCAACGAAACAAATGAAGATCGGAAAAACAAATGAAGTTTGAAAAAACAAATGAAGATCGACAAAAACAAATGAAGATCGGCGAAACAAATGAAAATCGGCGAAACAAATGAAGATCAGCGAAACCAATTATGATCGACAAACAAATGAAGATCGGCAAAACAAATGAAGATCGAAAAAACAAATGAAGACCGATAAAACATATGCAGATCAATAAAACAAAAGACTATAAGCAAGTTTATAAGGTCAAAAACTACTCGCAGCCATATTTTGTAATCTAGATGCGATTGCCATTCAAAAACATAGGTGCAAGCAACTCTCGACCTTAATGACACATCTCAAAAATGTGCTCTGTGGCGTTTATAGACATCACTGATCAAGAACATGTAAAAAATCAATAAATATTATGCATGTTTATAAGGTCGAGAATTGCTTGCACCTATTTTTTTTGAATGTTTATCGCATCTAGATTACAAAAATGGGTCCAAGCGAATTTCGACCTTAGGAGCATGCATAATATTTATTTATTTTTTATATATTCGTGATCAGTGATGTCTATAAACGCCTAAAAGCACATTTTTAAATAAGTGTCGTTAAGGTCGAGAATTACTTGCCCCTATTTTTTTGAATGGCAATCGCATCTAGATTACAAAATATAGCTGCGAATAGTTTTTGACCTTATGAACTTGCTTATAGACGTTTGTTATATTGATCTGCATGTTTTGCCGATCTTCATTTGTTTTTCCGATCTTCATTTGTTTTTTCGATCGTCATTTGTTTTGTCGATCTTCATTTGTTTCGCCGATCTTCATTTGTTTTTGTTGATCTTCATTTGTTTTTTCAAACTTCATTTGTTTTTCCGATCTTCATTTGTTTTTTTGATCTTCATTTGTTTTGTCGATCTTCATTTGTTTCGCCGATCTTCATTTGTTTTTGTTGATCTTCATTAGTATTTTCAAACTTCATTTGTTTTTCCGATCTTCATTTGTTTTTTTCGATCTTCATTTGTTTTTTCGATCTTCATTTGTTTTTACCGATCTTCATTTATTTTTGATCCAGTAGTACCATGGGTAAAATTTTAGTACCAGTGGTACTACTGGGACCACTTAGTAGTACTACTGGTAATTTTTTACTTTTTTGATCATAAGTATATCCATAATTTTATTATATAATTTACTGTTACAAACATATGGCTATGCAGGTGGACCACGGGTAAAAAAAAATTCCCGTGGTTCACCCGGGTGGACTACGAGGTGGACCACGGGAAATAAAGGCACATGTCATGTTCGTAACAAAACTGAAGGATACATTTTCTTTAAATTACGATTAATGTGAGACTGAAAAAGTAATCCGAAATAAATAATATAAAAATTGTGAGTGTTAAAAAGAAAACGGCAAACTGGAAACAGAAAACGAGACACAGGATACCGAAAATTAAAAATCGTAAATTCTGAAAGCAGTAAATTGGACCCCTTGGACGATGGTAGAAACATTGATTACGTATATAAAGTCTATAAAGATTATATATTATAAAGACTTTATATAATCAAAGGGTAGATATAAAATGAGTTCATTTAACTAGAGTAAGCTACATTGTGAAGGACTTTTTTATACGATACAGAAATACTCTCTAGACATTTTTCAGTTCTAAAGAATGTCACTTTATAGCAACAGCAACAATTTCTAACAAATACCTACTAGAAAACAATGGTGAGAGCACGATTTCCTGGCGACTACAATACAAACTGGGTCAATCTTTACAAGTATTAGAAAAGTTCTCTTATACTCGTATGTAGTGCACCGACTTAAATGTAAAGTCTGCAGTGGAATTGATGGTAAGCTATTAACAACGACGTTAAGTATTAATAAGAATAGCGAGATACTGTTTTGAAAAAAGGTAACAAAAAACTTCAACTCTTCCCACGTCCCATGGGAACGTATTCATACATTATTTATTTATATAGTCACGCTCTATCCCTAAAGGGGTAGGCAGAGGCATAGTATACGCCCACATTTTACGTTATTGTTTTTTGTCCCACGTAATAGGTTTGCTGTGTTGAAATGGACCGGCGCAGATCTTGACGACCTGCAGTTGAAATTTTTCAAGCCAACCGTTCCCATAAGGATTATCATTTTGCTGACAACTGGGTTTCATTTCGAGTTTTCCCTCTCTAAGCATGGATCGTTTTGCGAAAGAGTTGGTCTGAGAGGGGCTGGCGACATTTTGTACAATTTCCCGTTACCACACGGAGCCCGTCGCCACACCAGGATTAATACTAATAACGTTTTTAAGTAATTTTTACACTTTTATCCTCTCAATCAAGCTTATTTAATTTGAAAGCCTTGCAATTCTCTCGCTCGGTGTTTCTTTAAATTCCCATAATTTAGTTATTTTATTTATTTAATCATTAACAATATACATTGTGTTTGATTTTTGATGCTATCTATAGGTCCATTATACAAACAATCACAATAACTTCAATGATCCAGTAAAATTCATAATCTACATGCAAAAACGAACAACAAACAAAAAGAATAAGTAGGTAATAGAAATCATAATGTCGAGTAGGCATTATATAACAATGTCACAAAAAATTAAACAAAATATTACATTAATCAAACATTTTTCTGAGAGAGTAGGCACAAACAAATAATTACATTTTAAATAACAATTAATTTAACAATGTCAGAAATTTGCCAGTGTAGAAGTCAACCAGCAGTTTATTTCAATGTCATAAAGTCTGAAACAGAATACAAGCACGATTCCAATAAGAGGGCCTTTAGTTTATTCTTAAATGTATTTCTTTGGTGAAATAGTATTTTTAAATGGTTTGGTAGCTTGTTAAATATTGATACTGCCTGATACTTGGAACAATGCTTTACAATATCCTATCTAGGAACTATGATATTTTTAAAAGCCTTTCTTCGCGTATTCTCTCTTTCTTGGCGCTCTTTTTGTGACTCATATTCATTTATATATTTTGCGAAGTCACTCAACAGAACCAGTATGTACACCACCAGTTATACTACCCCATCAAATATTTCTCTTTTAAGATGCTTACGAACTATAATCCGTCTAAATGAAAGATACCATTGTCTTCAACTCAAACTTCACTATCAAAGATCTATTCCACTTGGTAGGGTTGGCCATTAAAGTTCCCTGGAGACGCGCTATCTCGGCACATTGCGATAAGCTCTGCAAATATTTTAAGTGAATGAATGTCTCAGAGGTTTTTGCAATTCTGTTATTACTTAGATAAGTTTAGATAACACAGTTATAGATGACACTGTTCTTTGTCTACATTTTCATAATTATCTTTGTTCTGAAAGAAATAAATTTTTATCATGACCGAGATTCATACGTACTGTTTAGGATTCTGTTCCCAAGGGTAAAAAGTGGAACCTACGCGTGTTACATAGAAGTTACTGTCTGTCTGTAACTCTGTCTTTTTTTAATTTTAACAAGCAAGGTTGCAGACAAGCATACGGCCCACCATGACAGACTTAGAGGTCACCGTAGCCTATGAACGTTCGCAACCCCTCGTAAAAACCTCTTTAGTACAACTAACTACTCAAAAACCGTGATACGAGTAGCGAGAGCGCTAAAATTTTCACAGATGATGTATTTCTTTTGCCGTTAAAATAAAAAATACTTACTTAAGTCAGAGAAATAAAATATATAAAGGTGACCGCCATACAACAAACATCATAATTATATATTTTTGCTGTTTTATTGGTAGAGGTACCTACGGAACCGTCCGTGTGCGAATCCGACTCGCACTTGGGCGGTTTTTGTTAGTAGACAATTATAAATGTATGCCCTGTCTGCCTTATCTGGAAAAAAAGGCGAGGCTATTATATAAATGCAAATAAAAACATCCAATTTACAGTTTTTTAACATTTTCTTTAGTGTTTGTTATTCATTATTACATATTGCGGTCACGTCTTTATCTCCAAAGGGCTAGGGCTTTTCTGTTTCATATGTTCACGTATTATTAGTCAGTAGTTGCAGACAGAGTTCCCGTTGGAATTAAAAAACGAATTCAATATGAATAAACCGGCCAAGTGCGAGTTGGACTCACCCATGAAGGGTTTCGTAGCAGCAAGTAACATAATACAAAAGTTCTTATAGTTCGTTGTAACTTTGATTGATGTTATAACACGTTAGCAGTGGTAGTGATTTTTCTAACCGAAAATTGCAGTTTATGACGAATTAAAAAAAAACTACCAGCTCTATCTCGTTCAAACCAATTTTCGTTGGTAGTTTTTATGGCAATGTACTTCATATATTCTTTTTAGATTTATCATCATCTTAGTTTAGAAGTTAGAGGGGGGGGGACACACATTTTTCCACTTTGGAAGTGTCTCTTGCGCAAACTATTCAGTTTAGAAAAAAATGATCTTAGAAACCTCTATAGCATTTTTAAAGACCTATCTATAGATACCCCACACGTATGGTTTTGATGAAAAAAAAATTTTTGAGTTTCAGTTCTGAGTATGGGGACTCCTAAAATTTACTGCTTTTTTTCCAATTTTATATAAGAATCTTAATGCGGTTCACAGAATACATCTAGTTACCAAGTTTCAATATCACAGGCCTTATAGTTTCGGAGAAAAATGGCTGTGACACACGGACGGACAGACAGACAGACAGACAGACAGACAGACATGACGAATCTATAAGGGTTCCGTTTTTGCCATTTGGCTACGAAACCCTAAAAAGGACTAAAAAATGCCATCGCATATCACGAAATATTAACGAGTGTAGGCAGTAGAGTCACGTGTGCAAGTATTGCACAATGCAAGATGCAGATCCACATGTTGTATATTTATGTGGTGAGAACAGACACAGGTTGTGACTGTTATTGAAAATTTTCAACCCGCCCATTAAGGCCTTCAACTTGGCTTAACGACTGTTATTTTACTGAAAACCGACGGCTTGACGTACCTTCCGAAGCACGAAAAAAGAAAAATATTCATTATTAGCATGGAGAGATTGCGGTGCGCTCTGCTCGTCTCATTGTAGGTAGTCTGTTTGTGTCTAGGTCTGTTTGTGTCTAGGTCTGGTATCGGCTCTACAATCACTGGCTAAAGTCTATTGTCGTCAAGTGGAGCGTTGATATTAAAATCGCTATTTGCTACGTTTTTAATCTCTGTTTCTCTTCAATAATGTGTACGCCAGTACAAAATATTGTTTTCATAAAGTGCCTTATTGCTAACTATCGGACTCCATGCGGTTGTGCCCGTGTAGTTCCCAGTCCCGTAGGAATACGGAAATAGAACATAATAGTCTATGTCATCCGAAGATATAGTGTAGCTTCCTAACAGTGAAATAATTTTTGTAATCGGTTTAGTAGTGATGGAGTCTATTCGAAGCAAACAAACAATCAAATCTTTCCTCTTTATAATATTAGCAGAGACAACGAAACTTTTACAAAATAGTTTTAGGGCACTAGTTTAACTGAAGTCGCGTTGATTCAAATGACAGTAGACTCTGTAAGGATTTTCATTCTGTGCAGTCATATACTTATATAGATACCCGTAAGTGTAAAATCTTCAATAGACTGTACAGCTGAGCTGAGCTAAGTTCTGAAGTAACAATGAAACAAAGGGCGGTTCATATTCTTTCAGTAGTGAACACGTTATCTGTGTTGTTACACTTTAATTGGCGGTACGAATCTATCTACACTATAAATTGTAAAGTCATCGTGTCTGTACGTACTGTGACGTTATTTTTGTTAGATAAATTACTTTTTATTGAAACCGAATAGCTGAATAAACGCTTTAAGTGTTTTCATCTGTGAATACAATTGTTTTTGTTGAACAGCGAATCGTTCGTTGTAAATCAGGATTAATAATGTGTAGTGAAGCGGTGGATGGGAATAATTATGTTTATTCTTTCAATAGTATACTTCTGATTTAATTTTTTTGCAATATTTTACTAAACTTTCAAGTAGAAAATAGTACCCACAGACAGACACAGACAAAAAGGCAATCCAGCAACAGCCATTTTGTGACATGTAGCACATAAATAATATTGATAATTGCTAACTTTGGTACAATAATAATAAGCAGGCCAAGATGGTGACGTGACGTGGTATAACACCCGAATCAACCCCAAAAGACGCGGGATAGTAACCGAACCTTTAGTTGAGACCGCAGTGGTAGCAAGTCTGTCATGAATCCTGGGATTTCCTTCCGAGGGCTTACCCGGGGCTCCTAACCCTAAGCAGTGGTAGAGCACGTGTGGTTTTAGTCGGTAAGACTCCGGTATAGCATCCATGAGGGATTTCACACGAAAAAGGTATTATACTAAGTATAAGTACTTCAGTCACACACAGGTTAGGCCGTAGTAGGGCGACAGTTGGTCAAATTTACTAACAAAAGCAAATGCAGTATGTACCTGCCAAAGCAGCGGCACAGTAATATTACATATCAAGATAATGGCGTGAATAAAGAAATGGGTTAAATTTCTAAGAACGAAGCAGTTTATTATACAATTCGCTTCCTACCAGAATCATCTCGCCTTCAATTCTTAGCTTTATTCCCAATAAGCCTAGCACTGCTAGCACTGCAGTTGATACTGATACAGCGTGGTCAGCATTGAATGCCTTCTCTCTGCAACACGCCACGCGGCCGCCACTCAGATTGAGTTGAGGCGGCGCCAACACAAACAGACAGTGCTGTGTGCGCACTTTGTGAGACTGCGGATTGAATTGATTTCACGTAGGTATGGATTGTATTGTATTGTATCCAGTCGGAGAGAGTTTTCTCAAATACGATCTTTTGAAGTGATTTCTTTTCTTGGAGGTTTTCATAACGAATTTGTATCGAAGTTTGCGATTTCATGTGAATTATGAATTTTATATCTGACTATAGGGGATTTGCAGGTACGGCAGAGTAAGTGTAACACCTCTATGTGTGTACCACAACACACAAACGTCAACGGGTTACGGTGACCACTTTTGATCATTTGGGCCATATGCTGTTTACGTAACCTCAGTTCGGTGACATACAAAACATATTTTAGCGGACTTGACAGTGGAGACAGAAAATCACTTGTACATTATCACTGTGGCTTATTTACAAATAGCAAATTACCTACGACACGATAGAAATTTGGAATGTTAATTTTTATATTTTTTTCAAGTCGTCTGGTTGAGGGAACTTATGAGCATCGAACCACATGGCTACTGAAAAGCTTTGGATATTTACAAGACACACACACACACACACACTAAAAAATATTTATTAAAATTTCAGCTTATCTTCCAAGGCCTTTTCTCAAGGGAACCCAGCCCAATCACACACATACATATACATAAGAAAATTGGACCATCTAGAAAAACAGTTTACTGCGGTCGCTTATTCATGTATAGTAAAAACTCAAATACGAGTATTTACATTCATGAAGTACACATAAACCTTTTGATGATATAATGTAGACCCCCCCCCTTGCGGCTCAGCACGCCAGCTAGCCGTGCCACTGTCTGGGACAGTAACATGTCTAGCTGACTGTCAAGTCCATACCTCACTGACGCACCCCCCTGTCTGTACTGTACATCACTAGCACGCGTGGACCATACTACGACTTAAACGTTAGGCGTTGTAGTTAGTTGAAAACTCTAGCCATGGTAACTATTTATTTATTTATTTATTTTTTGTCAAGATATGCTACATTCCCAACCGCTGGATCCCTGTAGGTGCAAAAAAGCGACCGTGGTTCAATCGGCTCTGCAGAGAAGCTCTAATGCAGAAAGAATCTGCCTACAGAGCTTGGACCACGGCTCGTGCAAATTCAGATCCAAACATCTCTGAGGTAAAACGCAAATTAAATGCCGCCTCGAGGTCCAGTAAAAGAGCAATTGTCAAGGCCAAGTTCGACTTCGTCGGCAGAATTGGCGAACGGCTAGCAGGCTACCCTTCAGGAAGTCGTGAATTTTGGTCGCTTGCCAAAGCTGCCGAGGGAAACTTCTGTCGGTCAGGATTACCACCCTTGCTTAAACCCGACGGTAGTTTGGCCCAGAGTGCCAAGGAGAAAGCCGACCTTTTGGGTAATCTCTTTGCCTCTAACTCGACCATGAGCGACGGGGGTGCAATACCGCCGTGCATTCCGAGTTGTGGCACTTCCATGCCGGAAGTTAAATTTACACAGCGGAATGTCCGGCGGGAGCTTCAATCCCTGGACGTTCATAAGTCGAGTGGGCCAGACGGCATTCCCGCGGTGGTACTAAAGCATTGTGGTCCAGAGTTGTGTCCGGTACTTACACGTCTTTTCGCACTTTCCTATTCCATGCGACAAGTCCCGGCGTCGTGGAAGATCGCGTATGTACATCCTGTACCCAAGAAGGGTGACAGGACCGACCCAGCCAATTACAGGCCTATAGCCGTCACCTCCCTTTTATCCAAGGTGATGGAGCGTGTAATTAATACACAGCTCCTGGGGTACCTTGAGGAACGCGACCTGCTCAGCGACCGGCAGTACGGTTTCCGTCACGGTCGCTCGACGGGCGATCTTCTTGTGTACCTAACACACCGATGGGCGGCGGCTATCGAGAGTAAGGGTGAGGCTCTAGCAGTGAGCCTCGACATCTCTAAAGCCTTTGACCGGGTCTGGCACCGTGGTCTTCTTACGAAATTGCCCTCATATGGACTACCTGAGAGATTATGCGGATGGGTGTCCAGCTTCTTGGCCGGTAGAAGCATCAGGGCCGTCGTTGACGGCAGCTGTTCAGGCTGCATGACCATAAACGCTGGAGTCCCGCAAGGCTCAGTGTTGTCCCCTACTCTGTTTCTGCTGCATATCAATGACATGTTGTCTATTGATGGCATTCATTGTTATGCGGACGACAGTACGGGGGACACTTGTTACACGGGCCGCCCCGGTATCTCTCGTGACACAGTAGAGGAAAATCGTGAACAGCTTGTGTCTGAAATCGAGGCTACTCTTACTAGAGTGTCCGATTGGGGTGGACAAAATCTTGTCCAGTTCAACCCTTCCAAGACACAAGCGTGTTTTTTCACCGCTAAGCAAACCCCAATTACTGTAGCGCCGCAATTTCAGGGCACATCTCTTTCCATCGCCAAAAGTATAGGGATCCTTGGCGTTGACATCTCCAGTGACGTTCAGTTCCGTAGTCATTTGGAGGACAAGGCTAAGCTGGCGTCCAAGAAGCTAGGTGTGCTCAACAGGGCGCGGCGGTACTTCACTGCGGCGCAAACACTGCTTCTCTATAAATCGCAAGTGCGGCCGCATATGGAGTACTGCTGTCACCTCTGGGCGGGAGCACCTGAATATCAGCTTCGTCCATTTGGCTCGGTGCAAAGACGAGCTGTAAGAATTGTCAACGATCCTGTACTTACAGCTGGTGTGGAACCTCTTCGCGACAGGAGAGACTTTGCCTCCTTATGCGTGTTCTACCGCCTGTACAATGGTATGTGCTCTGAGGAATTGTTTGATATGATGCCCACGGCTACGTTCTATCATCGCACCGCTCGCCACAGACAGGGAGTTCATCCTCACACTCTGCGTCCGGTGCGTTCCAGCACGGTTAGATCCGATAGGTGTTTTCTTCCACGCACGCTTAGGTTGTGGAATGACCTCCCTGCCTCGGTTTTCCCAAACGCCTACAGTATGGGGTTCTTCAAAAGGGGTCTTAGAAGGTTTTTACAGGGTCGGCAGCGCGAGTGTGGCACCTCTGGTGTTGCAAACGTTCATAGGCTGCGGTGACCACCGGTCCTTCTGGTGGGCCGTATGCTTGTCTGCCACCTTAGTGGTATAAAAAAAAAAAAAAAAAAAAATATAGCTATAAAATATAGAAACAGGTAGACACTCGAGACAAATATGTATCACACAAATCTAGTTTCGTATTTAATTGGGAATTGAACCTACGACCTCATTACACTATGAACCACATCCCATATGACACGCACGCACACACTTACCTTATTTTATAAATTGTTAGGTACAACTAGATATTTTTATTATTATTATAAAGTATAATTTAACTCTGGGGATGACTAAACCACTCTTTCTTTTACTATATGATAAAAATTAGACCACCGAGGCAGTAATACAATGATACCTTGAGTTATACTCGAACTGTTAGAGGTGGAAGAGGTGTTTTGGTTTTTACAGGGTGGAATTTAAAGACGGTAGTTGGAGGTAAAGTACCCTTAATATTGACGATGGCAAGATTTGCTGAAAGGAAACATTCCTTTATTTTCAAAAGTAAGTAAAAATGCATTTAAAGATTTCTGAAAAATCACCAGCCTCAAGCTGGTGATTTTTCAGAAATCTGCCTGTATTTAATGATCTGCCTGTATTTAATGATACAAACTGAAACAGTCTTCAATAAGGAACAATTTCTTGTAAACAACATAGTATCTTAAATTGAAGAAAGATCAAGTAAAATATGTTTTAATTGTAAAGCTTACCTCCTACTCACTATCTGAAGAGAAAAAAAAAGTCTAATTGAGAACCTCCTACTTTTTTTGAAGTTGGTTGGTTAAGTTACCAGAACGAATATTCTCATTTACATAAATTAGAAAAAATTTTAAACAACTTTAAAAAGAAGGAGGAGGTTCTCAATCAGATTGTATTTTTCTTCAGATAGTGAGTAAGCTATACAACAAAAACATATTATACTATGTCTTTCTTTAGTTTAAGATACCATGTTGTTTAAAAGAAATTGTTCCTTATTAAAGACCCTTTCGGCTGGTATCAAAAATTACAGCCTGTTTTTTTTTATCACATTTCCCAAGTTCGATTCCCGGCTGCACCAGGTGATTTTTCAAAAATCTTTAAATGCAGTTTTACTTACTTTTGAAAATAAAGGAATGTTCCTTTCAGCAAAACTTGCCATTATCAATATTATGGGTACTTTACCTCCAACTACCGTCTTTAAATTCCACCCTGTATACTGGACGTTTTACAAGTGCATCTGTATAATGCCTAAGTGAAATAAATATATTTTTGTTTTGTTGTTTTTTTTTTGTTTTACTCATACTTTAGTAGGTATGAGTTTGAGTATCCACTAATTAGACCTGTTTGAATATTCCAAAAATATGTAACTGGGGTAAGCGTTAAAAAGCTGATTTAAAATGTTGTGTCTCACTTTGCCGGCTGTTTCACGGCGTAGTTGGCACGAATGTTGTCTACTTTTTATGCGACGCTTCAGTTTTTATGTGTGTATTTAGTTTTTAGTAGTTTTTTAGCCGGGTGTCGTTCTCAAAATGTTAAAACGGGTCCCTATTGCTCAGACTGTTCTGTTCGTCTGTCTATGTGTCGGTACTAGCTAGAGATCTGAAGTTGTCACAAATTATATATTTCTGTTGCCGCTATAGCAACAAATACTAATAACAGAAAACAATAATATTGGAAAGGGGTTCTCATACAACCAAAGTAATTCAATTGCCGTTTCTTGAGTAAGGAACCCTCCATGCGTGAATGCGATTCGCACTAGGCCGGGTTTATCGTGTTGTCCGGTAGTCGGTATGGAAGTGAGCTCATCGTGTTTGCTGCGGGAATGCTTGGTGCATTGTGAAATTAAATCTGGATTGCAATTTTATTATACTGAAGTTATATTTCCCAATAGTTTTTTATTTCTGCAATAATTTAAGGGGAGTGGTTGACAAAGTTTGCGAAAAAGAGGTGCAAATAAAGACGTTCTTCTCGGTATTAGTATACGAAAAACGACAGCCAAAAGTAGATTTGAAATCTACAAGATGTGTTCCAGAGGATGGTTTCATCAGAAATTGTGTATTTATTATAAATAACTAGTAAAACATCACTGAAATGGCCCATAATTTTTTAGAAGAAGTCGTTGTATGACATCTATTTATTAATGAATGATAATAAAATTTATATCAGAGACTAAAGAAAACATAGACCTCTAAAATGGTTTTCTTCAATTTTGAATTAGTATAAGTTTTAACCTATTTATAACTAATAATGTATTCAAAGAATACATCACGTTGCTTGCTTCCCCGCGCTCGCCCGAAAATCTAATGCGGGGGGAGTCGTGTTGCTAGACGGACGTGTGTCGTTCTGGTCTGCAAAATATTCTCGTAAAATGTTATATTTTCATTCATGTACAGAGTAATGCGTGCAACAGAGCCAGAGCCCGAGTTACACAATGCATGCTGCATTACATGAGAATATAATGCATTTCAACTTATTTTTCGTATTGTTTTATTAAATTACTTCGAAAGGTAATCATGCTTTTATTGTAAGCGGTACTTAATCATTTCAATATAAATAAATGAAGAAATATTTGTGGACATTCGCACACAACTTAAGCTAATTATAACCTTGTGCTAAGGGATACTATAATATCAGTATTTTCATCAGTTGTCTACTGATGAAAATACTTATATTATAGTTATTATTAACACACTGCTTTTTTGAGACACTGCTCTCAACCTAAGCTGAAAGAATTGACTCTTTTAGCTTATTACGTCTTGTGGGTCGCCACAAGTAGGCACCATCTACCGGCAAATTGGTTAAGGTATAAAAGTGAATAAAGTGAGTGCCCGCCGAGTTTCTTGCTAGTCTATATCTATACATAATAATAAAACTGTTGAGGGTCGAGAGTCTGAATATGGAAGCTATTTAAAAAAAAAGAACGCGTTCTCTAATCGATACCTACTTAAGCCAAAATGAAATTTAAAATTTTCATGTCCGTCTGTATTCCGAATACGTATCACGCCGAAACTACTGATTTGAATGAAAATTGATCCGAGGAAGTTCAGGAGTTAGAGACATCTCAACTTCTCTAAACCTAGAATTCAACCTAGGATTGCTTCACACAAGTTTCAGTGCTAAGGGTTTTGTAGTTCAGGAATTAGAGATATCTCAACTTTTTCAAAACCTATAATTCAAGGGTTCCTTGGAATGTAACGGTAAATCTAAACAGGCGTGTTGGCTGAATCATAAAAGAGCTTAATGATTAAGGCTGTTGTAAAATAATTCTGTCCGCGCCGAAGTCGGGGACTGAATTGTTTTAGAATAAAGTTAATCTTTAAGCTCTTTTATGATAAAGCAAACAGGGCCGTTTCACACGCTGCTTGATAAGTCTGATGAAGAAGTGCCTCTCCTTTTGCAAACCTTATGTGACGTAAACGAAGTTGCGAGGGTCAGCTAGTTTTACAATATGCTTAATCTTTAAATTCGTTTATGATTAAGCAAACAGTTTCACCCGCCGGTTGATGAGACTGATGAAGAAATAACTCATGTTTCATACACCTTAAGCGTCGTAAACGAAGTTGTGAGAGTCAGCTAGTTACATACATACATATGGTCACACCTTTATCCCCGAAGACGTAGGCAGAGGCATATTATTATGTCCCCACATTTCACCTTTTTAGAATTTGTCCCACGTAATAGGCGGTGAGCTGTATTGCCGTGTTGAGATAGACAGGCGCAGGTTGTATCTGCCTGCTGTTAAAATTAATCAAGCCGCCAAAACGGCCTTCAACTTCGCTTAACGACTGCCATTTTACGGGCAACCAGGATCAACGGCTTAACGTGCCTTCCGAAACACGGAAACGACGCTCAAATAACTGTCACAAAGTGGTCACATGGATGGTCACCCATCCAAGGACTGGCCATAGTGAATGAGCTTACTACAGTGATCGCTTACAGAACACTAAGTCCGCGGTGCCACGAGCGCTTCTTATTTATACATAACTAGCTGACCCTCGCAACTGCGTTTACGTCTATTTTTGTTTGTTTGTAATAATAAAATGAAATGAAATTTTGTTCCAAAAGTAACAAAAATTTTAAGCGAGTGGAAGACCCCCTTTCTGGATTTGTAATAATTTAAGTACAAAACAATGAATATATCTTATTCTTATATGTCTGTGGAATATATGAACATTCGTCTTTGTGAATTCGTCACATTTAAGTTTTACGTAATGATCAATCAAAGGACTTAAAAACAAAGGAAAATTGAAATACAAACGTTCCTTTTTTTTTATTTACTTTTCGCCTCTCTCTATAAAATAGAGTGCAGAGGGGCTTATGGCGAGACTTTGTCTGTAGTCTGTGACTCTGTTGCATTAAACTACGTGACTAGGTCACGTGGATCATCTGTTCAAAGTTTGAAATAAAACAAAAATGACAACGGCAATCGCATTGAACTCTCACAATAAACGTTTTAGAGAGGGGCAGTCGGGTGAGACCGTCTCACAGCTTTTTGTTTATTTGGTGAAGCGAGGAACGCATTTCCGCTACTATGTTTCTTCTTCTTCCGTGGTTCTTTTACTCTGATGTCTCTGTAGTTGCGCTACTCTATGTTAGCGAGTCATATCGCCCATTTGCTCAAGGTCGTTAGCCCTGGGTATGGCCTTAATGTAAAGCGGTTACATAAGGTAATCAAACGAAGATACCTACTTGATTCTACTTTTTAAAACTAAATAGGTTCTCTTAGATTTCCAAAGTAATAAGTACATATGAATGTTAAAAACCCAATTTTTATAACTATTAATACGATCACATACGTTTTTGAGTGACTATGGATTGCGACGTTAAGCTGTACATTTGTTATTTATTAGATTCTCACAAAGCTGTGGGAGTGCATTGCGTCAGCCCCAAGGAGTGTCTAGCTGTCATACACTTAACACCTGTACTGGGGTTGCAAATAATTTGGATTGTGAAATGAATTCCCTACCTCGGTTATCTCGAATGGTTACATCATAGGGGTCATTAGGGGTCTTAGAAAGTTTTGTCAGAATCGGCAGCGCTTACAAAACTCTCTAAGACCCTCATCTTGTAAGTTAGCTTCGTCTTTAATGAGGTACAGCCTCGTTACAGACAAACAGTTGGACAGCGAAGAGTCAGTAGTAGGGTCCTGTTTATAACCTTTGCGTACGGAACCCTAAAAACATTTTATTCGAAATTCACTCGTCCTATAAACGAATGCTGCTTACCCATTATCATTTCCCATCAATACATAATCACAGTAGATAACATTATGTAATTGTAATTCGAAACAAACTTAAATAGAGCAACACTTTGAACCAATAAATAAATTAATAAACCCTGAGTAACGTACTTGAAAAATCTTTCTGCAAATTTCGTATCTATCAATCATATCGCATTTGTAATTTAGAAAAGAAATACGAAATCTCAGCGGGTGATTCGACGAAAAAGTTTGAAGCAATTCTAGCGAGTAATTTGTGCGCTAATGTTGGTGGAGAGAGTAGGTATTTATACAGCTGGGTGCAGACAAACTGTGCTATTGCTCCTTATAGAGGGGACAGATAGGGGAAGATGGGAGAAAAAGACTTTATTTATCTTGTTTTTTTGTGTACGGGCGTTCACAAACAGACTGTAGTCCTCTCTTTTCAAATTTCATAAAAAAAGACACTAATTAATAAGGCTAAGGAGGTCTTTATCTTCCTTTTTTGTCCTCCTTCCCGTATGTAGTCAAGAAACTTGGCGTACCCTCGAAAAGAAATCGCAGGGATACTGACATTGGCGAACTCTGCTGTCCCGGAGCCCACGTATTCCGCATCCAGTAGATCGCGTGTTAGATCATGACGCGCCACCACCTAGAGCCTGCCTCTGCTAGGGCGACAGCTAACCCGGAGTGTTTCCCGCAGGTTCATCGCTAAAGATTCCTTCTCTTATGTGTTTCCGATTATTAAGAAAGTATTAGTATTATTTGACTGCCTCTGTGGCGCAGTCGGTAGTGATACCGCCTGCGGCGCTGGAGGTTGTGGGTTCGATTCCCACCGGAGACAAATATTTGTGTGACCCATAAATGTTTGTCTCAAGAGTCTGGGTGTTTCTATGTAAAATATGTATGTATTTAAAGTATATAAGTATTTATATCCGTGGTCTGATACCCATAACACAAGCAGATTATTCCTAGTTTACTTTGGGATTAGATAACGTTGTGTGAAATGCCCGTGGATATTTATTTATTATGGATATTTATAAAAAAAACTGTAAGGCTTTTCAGCTAAAAGTATGCTTTCGTGAAATATTTCTTTCCTTACTTATGCACTTTTGCTACCATTCTATATAAGTGCAGAAAACAATATATATACTTCTGTATAGACAACGCAAAATACTTGTTACAAAGCAAAACAAATGAATAATTATGAAGTCAGAGAAAAGAGAAAGTTAAGAAAATTGTAAAACATGTAAGTAATAAACACCGAGCTTAAATTACCTTTCGAAGTAATACTACACCAGGAGGGAAACATGTGCGATGATAATAATTTTTTATCTTTATGTTACGGCAACGAGGGGAGACGGAAACATAAAACCGACCTTAGATTATAGAGTAAGTAAGTAGGTTTACTCTATAATCTAAGGAACCAACCTTTACTATATAGAAAATAACATATCGCAATATCATCATGTTTGGGTGTAAGGGGTAAGGGTGTAAGGGGCCCCACCACCACCAAATTTTCGGGGGCCCAAGCGACCTCACCTACACGTGGTGTACCTGTTAACCAACGAACGAGGCTCCGCGAATTTAGGTACCCACATGGTGGCCTAGGCTCCCATGTGGGTGCCAGGTGGTACAAAGTGTTGGTCCGGGGGGGTACCACCGTGCAGCTGTGAAAAGCCCCCCAAGTAACCCAGCCCCGGTTGGGTTGCGTTCGGGGTTCAGCAGCTGCACAGCCGGGCCCGGGGCGATGTTTGATGCAGCAGGGGGGGTCCAGTAGGCGCTAAGCGGATTCTAGTGTGGCTGACGGGGGTCGACCCGCCGGCCAGGGAGACCCGTAGAAACGGTTTTACCGCTGGCCGCCCGCGGCATAGTATAGGGGCCCAACTGGGACTAACCACCCTGGGAGGCTGCCCCACGAGGCCGCGCATAATCCCGATGTGGTTCGTCGTGCCGGATGGTGACCGGACTGGGACCCCGGCGACCACATTCGGGGGGGTACGGGGGCCCTTCCGTCCGGCGGGTCGGCTTCCGTCTCACCACACAGTCATAGATGAAGCTAGCCCCTACGCCTTGTCACTCACTGCTGCAGCAAATGTCACTCCGTCTTCACGTCTCCCTTTCCCAGCAATCATGGCCGTGCAGAAAAGAAAATCAGGTACCACAGCGGCCGCTACTACTCCCAGTAACGTACTGTTTGAGGTGGAGTTCGCTAACATCCGCGGATTCCATGCCAACCTCAACGTCGTCCATCACCATCTAGAGACGGCACGGCCAGCTGTGATGTTCCTAACGGAGACGCAAATACTCCGCTCTGCCGATCAGTCGTACCTTAGTTACCCCGGCTATATCATCGAGGAACTATTTCGAGAAAAAGCCGGGGTGTGCGCGTTCGTTAGGGCGGATGTTTGCTGTCGCCGGCTGCGCTGCCTTGAGGACCCTTCCCTCTCCGTCCTTTGGCTGCACGTAGATCACGGCTCCATGAGTCAGATCTACGTGTGTGTCTATCGATCCCACACAGGGACAGCTGAGAAGATGAGGCTGTATCAGCACCTCAGCGAGGGGGCTGATGACGCGCAGGTACGGTTCCCGAACGCCGAGTTGGTTTTTCTGGGGGACTTCAATGGTCACCACATTGAGTGGTTGGGGTCCCTCAAGACAGATCCTGCGGGACGGGCCACCCACGCGTTCGCACTCTCCCATGGTCTGACCCAGGTGGTACGCGGGATTACGGGCATACCGGACAGGTCAGACCATGAACCCGCCCTGCTGGACTTACTGCTGACGAGTAATCCAGCACAGTACAGTGTGACGGTTAGCGCCCCACTGGGTACATCAGACCACTGTATTGTGCGTGCCCGCCTGCAGGTACCGTCCCCTGCAAGGGCAGTAGAGGTGACGCGGCGACTGTGGCACTACTCGTCAGCAGACTGGGACGGACTACGAGAATACTTTGCAGCCGTCCCGTGGAGTCAGCGCTGCTTTGCAGGGAGGGCTTCATAGGAAAGCGCCTCTGCGGTTGCTGGTGAAATCACATTAGATATGGAATACTACATTCCATACACTGATGTCGCCAGCCTCCGCAAAGCCCGCCCCTGGTTCGGGCGTGAGTGTGCCGTAGCTGTTCAACAAAAACAGGCGGCTTACCGCGCCTGGATCAGGGCTCGAGCTGTGCGCGACCCGAATGTGGCCCGCCTCAAGGCAGCGTACAACAGAGCCACTAGGTCCAGCAAGAGAGCCTTCAAGAGAGCGGACGCCCAGCGCGTCACGCGGCTTGGTCAGGAGCTCACGTCACATCCGACGGGCAGCCGCGGATACTGACAACTGGCCAAAGCCGTGCAGGCCAACTTCTGCAAGCCCTCGCTGCCGCCGCTGCGCTATCCTGACGGATCACTGGCTCACAAGGCCCAAGAGAAAGCGGAAATGCTGGCCAAGGTCTTTGCGGCTAATTCCCGGGTCGATGACTGTGGCAAGCAACCTCCCACTATCGCCAACTGTGGAACCACGATGCCGGAAATTGTAATCCGGCAGTGCGATGTGCGGGCGGTGCTACGGTCACTCGACACGCGGAAAGCCAGTGGTCCTGATGGCATTCCGGCCGTGGTGCTGAGGAATTGTGCAGCTGAATTGTCTCCAACGCTAACACGCCTGTATCGCCTTTCGTATTCGTCGGGAGAAGTGCCGGAGGCTTGGAAGGAGGCGAATGTCCAACCGATCCCCAAGAAAGGGGATCGGTCGGATCCAGCCTACTATCGCCCCATAGCCGTAACCACCGTCATCTGCAAGGTGTTCGAGCTAATCATCAACAAACAGCTCATGCGCTATCTGGAGGATCACTCGTTAATTAACGATCGCCAATATGGCTTTAGGCCGAAACGATCAACGAATGTGGCCCGCCTCAAGGCCGCGTGACCTCCTAGCGTACATAACGCACACCTGGGGTGAGGCTATGGAGAGGCACGGCGAATCTCTGGCTATTGGCCTAGACATCGCAAAAGCCTTTGATAGGGTATGGCATGCGTCGCTTCTTTCCAAGCTGCCGTCATATGGTTTATCGCATCAGTTGTGCCGTTCAGGAAGCTGGCCAACCAGCGCGCTGGTTGGCCAGCTTCCTGAACGGGCGACGGATTCGGGTCCTCTGTGATGGTCAGGCTTCCTGTTTTTTTTTCAGGTAAATGCCGGAGTACCACAGGGATCGGTATTGTCCCCAACTCTCTTTCTTCTGCATATCAATGACATGCTGTCCCTTGGGTGCATTCATTGTTATGCGGATGACAGTACTCTTCATGGGAGCTATTCTGGCCGTCCAGCGGCAGGGCGAGGCGACGTGGATGAGAAGAGACGACAACTCGTGGCTGATCTCGATCTGCACCTGGGCCGCGTTGCCCAATGGGGTTCAGACAACCTGGTCGAGTTCAATGCCAGAAAAACACAGGCGTGTGCGTTTACAGCTAAGAAGTCCCCATTCCTACCCCTGCCCTCTCTTCAGAGCATTACAATTCCACTAAAGGACAACCTGGAGATCCTCGGTATAGACGTGCGGCGTGAGCTCAATCACAAAAACTACATAGAGAGCTGTATTGGTCTGGCCTCGCGGAAACTGGGAGTCCTGAATAAGGTGAGACGGTATTTCACGCCACATCAGAGATGTTTACTGTACAAGACGCAGATTCGTCCCTGCGTCGAGTACTGTTCTCACCTTTGGGATGACTCCGCGAGGTACTTGTTAGACGCGCTTGACGCTATGCAGAGACGTGCTATCCGAATAATTGGTTGTCCTGAGGTGACGGGAGGCCTCGAACCTTTGTCGCAGCGAAGAACCATAGCGTCCTTGGCTGCCTTCTATCGAATGTATCACGGCGAATGTTCTGAAGAGCTCTTCAACCTGATCCCACCATCTCCTTTCCGATCCCGAACAACGCGTGCCGGGCAGAGATGCCACTCATACACAGTGGAGAGAATCTTCGCCAGAACCGAGCGTTTCAAAAGATCGTTCCTCTGTCGAACTAAAAAAACATGGAACGACCTGCCCGCACACGTCTTTCCCTCATCTTACAATCCCGGGTTCTTCAAGAGGAGCGTGAAGAGGCACATCACAGGGCCGCCAACTTGTGGACCACTGTAAGAAGTGGCCCCCAATCGCTAGATGCGCCACTGCTTTCTTACCATCAGGCTGGTGGCGACGTCAATTTGGCGAGCTGAATATAAAAAAAAAAAAAAAAAAAAAATCTGTAGATTCTATTTTCTAAAACAGGCTACTAACCGAAAAACTACAAATCATCTTTATGTCATGGGCCGTTAATAATTTTTCATGGTGAGTGCATTGACTAACAATAGTCATTAAATACTCAGAAAAAGACACGATTATATAGGTATACTTACATATTTTATTAATTGATTGTCCTTTGGGGTTGAGAAGATAAAAAAAACAAAATATAAAACCCCCATAACATGCATCTGTAGCCTGTAGCGGCTTTTATTAGGTTTACTTAATGTTACATGTTCCAAAAAGTATTAATTACTAGATGATGCTCGTGGCTTCAACCACGTGAAATTCGGTACCCGTTCCCGCTTCCCGTGGGAACATATTCTCGGAATGAAAAGTAGCCTATGTGTTATTCCAAACGATTACTAAGCTGTCTCTATACTAAATTTCAGCCCAATCCGTTGAGCTCTTCATGATTGAGTAACAAACATCCAAATATCCAAACATCTTCACAAACTTTCACATTTATATAGTAAGTAGGATAATTTGCTATTATAAAATAGAGAAGTTCTGTCTGCAGAAAGCTTAATATTTTACGTAGAAATCTCGGTAATATAACGTTATACAAACATACAATCTGACGCGAATGAGATCTACACAGAAACACATTTGGTGTGTAAATGCGATGACATTTCTATCTCGTTTACATAATTACGTCATTTGCTGCCAACAAATGGTTGCTAAATTTTGGTTGAGCCGGGATACAGCAGTAATACAATATTGCATTAGGCTCGTAGATAGGGGCAATATTAATCTCACTTGTAACATTTATTTTCTATGAGTAGCAATGTCTGGTCTCTGGCTGGACAATATTGATTGAGCGTGTCTGTGCGCCATGATCGATTCATTGTTTTTTTTGCTGTGGCAACAGCTGTCTCAAGGAAACGGACGTTAGTCTATGGGTTTTTTGTGATGGACGGAGGAATTGCGTAGCAAACTGGTTTACAAAAGGTTTTTTTCTGGAATATTCGATAGTGAGGGTATAAATAGCCCTGCTATGAAGTTCCAAGTCTCTTTTACTATCCTCTAAGCAGCAGTGATTTTGATACAACTCTTGAGTGGCACACCTCAGTTTCGCTTTGGAGGTTATAAGTTCTATCTAACCTGAGGACTTAAGGAGAATTTCCTGCTTTTTACCTATCCTCCTCGGAAGGAATTGGACTGGGATAACCGATACCCAGATTCTGGTAAGTTTCAATTAACTGTTTGCAAAGCGGGTCGATTGTCATCTATTGCGCGGTCAGTGTCTTAATTTGTCGTTTCTTTCACGACAGGGTCGTTTATTAAGGGCTGGAAGCGGCCACTGTATGGTGATAGGAGCCACGCCCAATAATACGGGGACTGCACGAGCAAGGTGCATCTGTGAGAGGCCTGCCGTCTTCCTGGCATTGACAACAGCCGGTGTCGCTCTCGCCCTACACGAAGGCCAGTACACTGCATACCTACTAAAAGTTATAACCTGTACGTACCTGTCCACGCCTATTTAGATCACCTGTAGTACCTACTAGTGCATAGACATAGTATCTACTTTTAAGACTATCTAGTCTATATATGTCTCTTAGTGTATAACTTCTTCTTATTGTATCTGTAGCTCTGAGAAACTTCTAAATATATGTGTGTACACACTACCTGGCTGTTTTCGTGAGAGCCCTAGCCTACCTTTGCACGCACACTGGAATCTCTGTAGTAAGGCGCCCTGGGAAAGAGTTCTCTGCATAGCTACCTCGCGCTAGTTGGTGAGTAACACTTATCATCACTGAGTTACACACTATCGTACTTGTGTGTATGTTTTTGTGAGAGAACTCCTAGCTTTAAGTACAATACCAAGCTACTGTATCATTCTTCTGAAAAACAAGCTCTAAATGTTTTATCTAGGATATAATATCACTTCAGAACTGCGGAAGGAAGACACAGTCATTGTATTGATCCTGATACTACTAAGCTAGACCTTACCAATGTATTTCTAACAACAAATAACACAAAATCAGTAAAATATTTCATTAATAACGGATACTGCCTTTCTAAATTGGTAGATATTCTTTTGGTAAATTATTAGTATTGTGTTTTACTCCCCTACTACTACGAGAAGATGCACTGGAACGGGAATTTCCGATAACATAATTTGTTGATCGAAGAATGGATCTCATCAAAAGCAGAAACCAATGTCAATTGATAATTATTATACCTACACCTGTTCAGTGAAATCTATGAGTCATAGAATCTGAAGATTTAGATTGTGAGGTTGTAATGGTGGCATCATTTGCAAAAAAACCATAAAAAACCCTGCATGTCATTTGCAGGAAAACCATAACAAAAGCGTGGTTAAACAGTAACCTGTGATTAAGGCCAGGCTATCAACAAATTTACAGCATAAAAATTATGAAGTCATTGATAACCTCGATCAAGACTTTAAATTTCTTTTATTATAATGTTGCTACTTATTACCGTTTAACATTCATTAAAAAGTTTGTGTACAGCAACAGGCAATCGGAAACTCTCTCGAAGTGCTGATAGTAATCGATGATCAAAAGTGGGTATTGACCAAGTTGGCCAACTCTTGAACTCTTCTTGGTTGCTTCTATTGATTGCAGTTGCGGCATATCTACCTAAGTCGAATTGGCCTGGAATTTACTTGAGTTCTAACCATAATTTAGTAATAGTACATAACATTGTAAATAATGATATCCCATGCCAAGCCGAGTAGCATGGTTTAATGTACAAACCAACATAAGTACAAAGTTATAAATATCTACTTACCAAGATAACACTACAACTGGTATTATGCCATTAAATTTAAAATACCTTACCGTACTATTATTTTCTTTTACTTTCTATTAAAATCAACCAAACACAACTAATGGTCTATCCATTCTAGAAGATAGGGTTGATAGAATGTATGAGCGTAACAAAATACTCTATTTTATGACCATAAGTAATATTGGAAGTTCAATTTATAAGACAGCATCAGCATCTAAGAGCAAATACAGCTAGCCGGTGTGAAATATCGAGGACGGCGCTCCGGTCATCCCACCTGTTCGGGAAAGGCCCCTAAGGCACACCTTTGTATGAAAAATAGTCGTTTTCCCTTCCCCTGCGCTACGTTTTTGCTCTGCTTGATAGTTCTCCTAAATTGTGGAAATATAAACTTCAACGTTTTATCGTTTAGAAGTACCCTATTATAGACATTTATTTTAGTACATTCGGGACGTAGGATAGGGTTAAGGCAAGATTTTGTGTTACTTTATTGTTTAGTTTAATAAAAATAATGATATCACTTTAGCTGTGCCCAGCTTTGCCTATACTGTAGATCTCCTATTGCAACGCCTTTAACCTATATATATCCTAATAAATAAATAAAGGACTGCAGCTGCAACAGCTGCTGCAGAATTCGATGTTCCTGATTTTCTTGCTCATGCAAAAAAGTTCAGCAATCTATTCTCCTAGTTATACTTAACAAGAAATTCTGAAATAAAATCTCGTAGTTTTTGATTAAGTATGTGCTTAAAAGCTTTAGTTTATTTGGCACGGAACCTTAGATATAGACTTCTATTATGATCCTATCCACTTTCTTCCGGCAACCCTACGACGAGACAAATTGTAGCTACCCATATTATTCCTGGAACGGAAGTATGAGGAATATATTCCAGAGGCGGCGTGATGTACGGCTGTTTATTTCGTAACCGTATCTTTATACAGTTGGAGGTAGTTACAAAACATTTTGAATGGACTGAGTCGGCACAAAATAATAATCTACAGAACGCAATCTCATGTATGTACTTTTTGAGTGGGTAGGTATTGCCATTTCAACTCTCGCTAAAACGCCCATTTTATATTTCAATTTCTTTTTTTAGTTTAATTGAATTTTACAACCCTTCGAAGAGCCATGTTTCTAGAATTTGGACGAAGCTTGCGACTTTTCACAATTTCGATGATATAAATACACTTTAATATCATCGAAATTGTGACCTGGGAGAACGATAGACTTTACATTTAGCTGAAGCAACGAGAACTGTATAAGAGGCGCGTTGCTCTGTGGATAATTGGAATTGCGCAGGCACCATGGACAAGCAATTACCATTTACCAACACATGTACGGAGCTACTGCCACTGCTTTTCTTTGACGTTGGCATGCTGGACTCAAACCGACTAACTACAAGATCGCTACATAACTGCCTAGCACAGGGCGACCAGGGTAACTCCTTAGAAAGATGTCCCTGTGCGTGATGTGATATGATTTTGTTTCTTATTCATAATAATTTTCTTTCTTTCTTTCTTTCCCTGGGTTACTCGCGATAATTAGTATCCTCATAACACTTCTCAGCATCAATGATATACATGGCCTAATATTAGTGCGCCAATTATTATTTGTAGTGAACATCACTATTATTATTGAACATAATTATCATAATTAACAGTGAACATCATTATTATTTGTATGAAGCTCTAATGTGTGCTTTAATAACGAAAAATAATAATCTGCGACTAGGGACAAAAATATAATCTTGTATACACTCGTGTTATGTATCTCTTTCATATTATTATTTGCTTGCGACCTGTTTTGCCTTACGGCATTTTCAAAGGTTAACAGAGAGTAATATGTTAACCTTTGTAAACGCTGTTAACCTTTAACAAAAATAAAATAATAGCATTCCTTTAATATAGAAAAGATACCGTTAGCATTAACCTCGTAAGCTTAACATGCCTTCGCTAATGTATTTTATTTATTTTGAGAACTAAATAATGTCATACGTAGTGCCTACTATTACTTATTCTATGATAATGTCTACTTAACAACCTGAACTAAATTATATCCGTAAATAGTTTAAGGTTTGAGCTACTTAAAGTTAGTTTGTACGGCATAAGATACAGAAACATCAGTGCTTAACCTGTTGGAATAACAGATTAGTGGACTCACTGCACTCTCGTACAAGAGCAGACATTGTTGTCAATTATACTTCTAATGTTATAGACGCAAGAAAGGTCTGTGAAGATTGGAATGTTTGTTCATTTCAATCATGTTAAATTCTCTGAACGGATCTACCTGAATTTTAGTACAAGGATAGAACAATTTGAGTGCAAGATGTAGTAAATACCATACTATATGAACTTATCTTCTTAGAAGTATTCTTTTCTGTAGTATTTGTGTACGTATATACCTAGCTACCTACATTTTTTAACGAAATTTATAGCATATAAAAAAACCGGCCAGGTGTGAGTTAGAATCTCCCATGAAGGGTTCCGTAGCAGCTAGTACTGGCAATATAAAAGTACTTGCAATTTGTAACGTTGGTATTAAAAAAAAACTTGCTATATTTTTTAGATTTAACATTATTTGTTTGTTATTTTTATGAAAAAAAAATGTTGATTTCAGTTCTAGGTATAGTAAAATTTATTGCTTTTTTTCTATTTTTGTGTGAACTGTGTTCTTACCAAGTATCAACAGCATAGGCCTTATAGTTTCGGAGAAAAGGGACTGCGACACATGGACGGACAGACAGACAGACATGACGAATCTATAAGGGATCCGTGTTTTGCCATTTCGCTACGGAACCCTAAAAAATCTTGAAATATAAACTTTGAACATAATAATGTTTCGAATTCTCACAGTGATTACAGTCCCAAAGGAACCTAAACATTAAGTACATTATCGGTTCAACTGTTACGCAAACATTTCACAAGCTTTAATATATTAAAGGAGATACTTCATAAACTAGCGTTACATTTAATCCCAGAGCTCTTAAGTAACGTAATGGATGTAGACCGCAGGGACCCCATAACCTTTGACGCAGAGGTTTTGAGATGTGCCTCTACACCGCTTGAAGTGGAAGTGCAGTTATTTTGACTCTGGCTAGTGGTTAAAATATCTAAACTCTGAAACGAAACTTTTTTTTAGTTAAAAAAATGCCAATAGCAACAGGGACCAACGACTATAACATAAAATATGTAAATATAACATAGTGGTCACCCATCTGTTGACCAACCATAGAATAAAATCCTTAACATAGTGATAGTTTACAGAACACTGAGTCTGAGGGACTATGGGTGGCGCTTCCCGTTAAGGAAACCTCACCCCAATTATTTTATTTCATAGGTGTAAGAAATGTTACGTATTTTTAGTCTAGTTTTCCATATCGACAAAAAGTTTAATATAACTTTACCGTTGTACCGAACCGGTTCGAGACCATAAAGGTTCCGCGCTAAACGAATGCGGTCCCTACGAGACGGAAATGTTATAATAGGTGTAAAAACTCGTTTTGTGTCGTTACTTCGTTCAAGTATATAGATATCGGTATAGTGAAGTGAACCCTGACATTATTGTGGAATATCACGTATTGTGAATATTTGGAACTTTTCTGGACATGTGTGTTAGTAACGGGAATTGTATTAAGAAAAATAGATTTTCTGGACTTTTTTTCGTCAACCGGACCAAAGTACAGTTCTGAAAGTGTACAACCGCCCAATCAGTATCTTCACCGGACAATCGAAAAAACAATTCTTCCATTGTCCGGCTGCCGGACAAAAACGACCGTACTACGGAAAAAGAGGGATATTTCCCCCTACCATGTATATTGAGAGTTTCCGATATTTCGGCACTATTGCAGACGTTATGATCACTCAGGAACTGAATGAAGTATGGTCAGCTAAAAGAGAAAATCTTTAGAGCACATTATAGTATTGATTTATTCTTCTTGGGATTTCTAATCTTTATCCTTCAATTCATCAAGTCTTTCGGACCTCGACTCGGCTCCGAAAACTTCCACTGCGATGTTCACAACATTATAAAAAGCATTTTTTATTCCTCAGTAAACAACTTTTTGCCAAAAATAAAGCTGTTATCTCCTTAATTTAATACATTTTGCATACAATGAGACATTATAATATAATTAATTACCGTGTTTGCGTCGACAACTGCTAGGAAATGAAAGTTGCGCCAGGATATTACAGTTTTTAGGAGTTCTCCACCCCCGGGGGGGGGGGGGGGAGGTAATGGGGTGATGATACGCAAGATTATGGACAGCGGAGATGTTTGTTTATTGTTGTGAACAATATTTCACGAAGATGTAGCGTGTTGTAATGAAAGCATAGTACTGAGCCCCGACATAACTTTATTGTGTTCAGACAAGACATAACGTTACGAAACTAAAATTTGATTACAGAAACGTATAAAAACAAACAAAGAAAATACATTATGGAGTGGTTCATAACACCTTTGTGGAGAGTCGTTGACTACCGCTCTCGCCATTTTATTTCATTATAAACAAAAAAGATTGTAAGCCAAGAGCGAGAAATGAAAATCTCGTAGTTTTTGATTAAGTTCGTGCTTTAAAGCTTTAGTTTATTAGGTACGGAACCCTAGATAAAGACTATTATTATGATCGCATCGACTTTCTTCCGGCAACCCTACGACGAGACAAATTGTAGCTACCCATGTTATACCTGGAACGGAAGTTTGAGGAATATATTCCAGAGGCGGCGTGATGTATGGCTGTTTATTTCGTAACCGTATCTTTATACAGTTGGAGGAGGTAGTTGCGAAACATTTTGAATGGACGGAGTTGGGTAGTTATTGAGATTGCAACTCTCACTAAAACGCCTACTAATATTTTTTTTTTGTTTAGGTGTATTCTAAAACCCTAACCCTTCGAAGAGAATTCATAGAGATTCTAGAATTTTGACGAAGCTAGGATCCTCATATCACTTTTCAGCATCAACGATCATAATACTGCCTATTAGGTCTTATATTAGTGCCCCAATTATTATTTGTAGTGAACATCACTATTATTACTGAACATAATAAACAGTAAACATCATTATTATTTGCATGATGCTCTAATGTGTGCTTTATTAATAAAAAATAATAATCTCCTACCAGACACAAAAATATAATCTTGTATACACTCGTGAACCTCTTTCATATTATTTTTTACCTTTGACCTGATTGCCCTAAGGCATTTTCAAAGGTTAACAGAGAATGTATGTTAACCTTTGTAAATGCTGTTAACGTTTAACAAAAATAAAAATTGAATAATAGCATTTCTTCCTCGTAAGCTAAACATGCCTTCACTAATGTATTTTATTTATTTTGAGAACTAAATAATGTCATACGTAGTGCCTACTATTACTTATTCTGTGATTATGTCTACTTAATAACGTGAACTAAATTATATCCATAAATAGTTTAAGGTTTGAGCTACTTAAAGTTAGTTTGTACGGCATAAGATACAGAAACATCAGTGGTTAATCTGTTGAAATAACAGATTAGTGAACTCACTGCACTCTCGTACAAGAGCATACATTGTTGTCAAATATTCTTCTAATGTTATAGACGCAGGAAAGGTCTGTGAAGATTGGAATGTTTGTTCATTTCAATCACGTTAAATTCTCTGAACGGATGTAGATCCGTTCATCTTCAATATTGCAAGTTCTTGCTGCTACGGAACCCTTCATGGGAGATTCTAACTCACACTTGGCCGGTTTTTAGGGTTTCGTAGCCAAATGGCAAGAACGGAACCCTTATAGATTCGTCATGTCTGTCTGGCTGTCTGTCGGTCCGTGTGTCACTGCCACTTTTCTCCGAAACTATAAGGCCTATGCTATTGAAACTTGGTAACTAGATGTTTTCTGTGAACCGCATAAAGATTCTTATATAAACTAGAAAAAACACAGTAAATTTTGGGGGTCACCATACTCAGAACAGAAACTCAAATTTTTTTTTCATCAAACCCATACTTGTGTGGTATCTATAGATAGGTCTTCAAAAATACTATTGAGGTTTCTAACATATTTTTTTCTAAAGTGAATAGTTTGCGCAAGAGACACTTCCTCTTTCTTTTTTTTTTCATTTTTTTTTTTACTTTTGGGCGGTAGGTGTGGAAAAAGTTAATAAGTTACTCTGCTTTTAAATATTTAAAATAATTAAAAATTCTATATTTTCTAAACTTATTCTACCATTTTGTAGTGTAATACAATAAAATAAGTCAGTACTTATATTTGAGAAAGTGTTAATGTGACCTGACACCAACCACACACACCACCTGCCAGCACAATTCACTTAAGTTCATAAGGTACACTGTTTTGGTCACTATGTCGCAACTAGCAGATATTGAAAGTGCACAGAACAGGCTTGAGGAATCCTTCTCAAAGAAGATGGCTGAACTAGCAGCACAGCTACAGGTTGTTGGACCTGCTAAGGATACAGTTGCGAAGGTGGCAGAAGAGTTCCGGACCTTTAGGGAACTCATGTTTTCCATGCTCAGCCTGCTAAGAAGACAGATCGCCGAGTGTGCAAGGTCATTGGATGCAATGGAAACACGGCACAGGCGCAAGTCACTTATTTTCATGGGAGTGGCTGAAGCGGAGAATGAGAACTGCACCACTGCTGTTCTTGATGTGGTTCAGAAGAAGTTGGCGCTGAATAGCATTGTTGCTGCTGATATCGCATACAGTCATAGGTTGGGAGCTCCTGGTGATCATCCCCGTCCAGTCTTGGTGAGGTTTTCTGCACTTCATATAAGATCAAGCATATGGCGCTGTAAGACTAAACTCAAAGGCTCTTCAGTATCAGTCAAGGAGAATTTGACAAAAGCTCGGCAGGCAGTCTTCAGCAAAGCCAGGCAACATTTTGGTGTACGGGCATGCTGGACACAGGACGGTGTTATTGTTGTCAACATTGGGGGCAGTCGTCACAAGATAACATCCATAGATGAGCTTAGTTCTTTGACTGTTAAGCATCCCAAGGTGGTTGTTGAGCGGGGTGCCATTCCATCGAAGAGTGATGCAGTTAGTGCAGATAACGCAAAGGCAAGATTGCGAAAGAACTGAGACTTTATGGTGGTGCTTCGTTTAGCGGTCCGGTTTGCATATTTTGTTATGTTTTAAAGTATTCAATTTCAATCAAGACTGTTAAGGTCATGTAATATTTAACTGTCTATATCTATACTAACTGTTGTGTAACAGTCATATCACTTATCTTAACACTAAATTACTTCTTTTACCCACAACTTAAGTAGTAGTAGTAGTTTTATTTATCCATTTTCGGATAGGCAAAGGCAATTTGAGCCATACAGCCTAGTCTTATATTTATTATATCTTCATTTTTCAAGTCACAGTCCTCGTCCTCTAAGTCTAGTCAAAGTCAAGTGCAGCCCTAAGTCAAAGTCAGTCTAGTAAAGCGGTGGTACTTTACTAAAAGTGTCTCTGGAGTTTGTCGAGAAATGGAAGAGTCACGTTTCACTGCGTTTTATAACTTTCCAACACTTGTGCACTTTGTCGAACTTTTATGCTTAAAAATCCACCACTTTTACTCATAAAACACTCGAAACACACTAATTTTGGAAAATTTTCAACGGAGTAGTCCGCATGTCTCCGATTTCGCGCGCAAACTCCCCCACAACTTAATAATTTATCTTGGTTTGTTTGTTTACAAATTAGCCGCATTAGTTTGACTGATGTGACATTGACATTTGTGACGTATATCAAAATCTGACCGCAGCATCAAATTAGTGAACCGTTTCGTTCAGAAATATGTAGGCACGATATTTAGTACATATTCTTTATTCGTGTAAAAACTTTTGCGTTCCGTTGCAGCTTAATTGATCGTGCAGTGTTTTTTTATACTAACATACCACTTTTTTTGTAAATAATATTGGTTTTCATTTTGTTCTAGGAATTTTTATAATTGTATATGTTAAACTTAATTTCTCTGTTACAGTATTGTGAATGTTTGCTGGCGGGTGGTGCAGAGAGTGAGACTTATATCAACTGCGTGTAAATATTGTATTGGTACTTTTATCGTATTTATTGTTATTATATTTTTTTATATATTAATTATTTATTCGGTATTTAAATACTTATTATATTTATATTATTCATTATTTTAAACTACATGACTGACTTTCCACCACGGAGGGGGCCGTAAAGGCCACTTCAGGTTCCTCCGCCTACTCTCTGCTTAAGGCAGAGCGTACTGAGCGGAGAAGCCGCAGGACGTGTAGGCCTCCTACTCACGTAGGGACCTACAGGCATTCGTGTCAGCGTCGGAGCTGAGGAGGACCAGCCACCCTCCTCGCGTTCCGTAACTTCTAAGGCCATCGCAACCATCCAACTGGTGGCACCAGTTGGTACGCGATGAACTTAGGAGCCGGAGGGCTTGCCTTAATTGGTCGGCCCGCGACAAGGATAGTCTATAAAACCCGAGAGCAAAGTCGTAAGGCCTGCAGGGCACCAGGCGCACCCTGCAGTATGTAGCCCGCTTCTTGGAATGAGCGTCACCCAAGAAGTGATCCCTTTCGTCTCTACTCGTGGGAATAGTTATGGACCAAATTAACAAAACCCCCAATACTATAGATCTCTCTGACAACCATGGCTTACTAACTACGGACATCGAGTCTCAAGAGATTGGCTGCGAAGTCACGTCGAATCTCGCTGACACTGACGTGGAGTCACTGCTAAGCATTGATACCGAAAATGAGGCTCTCGGTATCAACGCTGGAAGGAAGAGGCCGCGATCCAATGCATCCGGCAAAAGCCTGTTCCGTCGACCAGGTATAGCCTCCTCTAGTGAGGATGACCTACCGGCTAAAATACCGGCTACCACCGCGGGTAGAGGTCGGGAATCCGACCAAGACAACCCAAAGAGGCGGACACCGAAGTCACCGGTGCATGTTCCTCCACTACCAAGTGGAAGAGATAAAAATGTACCGGCAGCGCGGGAGCTCCTCACTGCTCTCTCCCGGATATCTGACGCCATGAAGGGTGCCAAAAATATCGCGGGAAAAAAGAAGGTGGTGACGGAATGCGTCACAGGCGCCAAGAAGGCGCTAGAGGAGCTCCTCGCAAGGAGTGTTTCCGAAGAGGAGGCGAAGCTTAGAGACCGGGTGACGAGTCTGGAGGCTGAGCTCGCCGACTACCGTGTGGAGATCCAGGTCCTCCGAGAAGAGGTGCAGAGGATGGGTAATGGGTCTGCGACAGATCGGGGGGCGCAGGGCCTTCAGCAGACGAAAGCGACTCCTGGGGTGCAACTCGGTGCGTCCCAGACTGCTATGCCGAAACCAGCGCCCAAGCCGAATCCAAAGCCACCGACGAAGCCGGTAGCTAAACCAGCACCGACTATAGCGCAGGTAATGGCGGCAATGGAGAGACGCCTCGTCGTTCTGGAGGACCGGGCGTACCGCCCACACGCATCGTACACGGATGCCACTAGGGGTGCTCCCGTGGAGAGGAGAACGGTCCCCACCTCATCACTTCCGAAGCCAGCTGAGCCGCAGAGAAAAAGAAGTGCTGCCCTTGTCACTGTAGCTGCTGCTCCCGCTACAGCCGAAACTCCCTCCACGGAAGTCTGGAAAGTAGTGGGAGACAAGAAAAAGGAGAAGGCCGCCAAGAAGGCAGCAAAGAAAGCTGCGAAAGCCGCCGCGAAGGCAGCAAAGACAGCTGCGAAAGCCGCCGCGGCGCAGGCGCCAAAGAGGCTTCGCGCTCCACGCTCCACTGCCGTAGTCCTAACTGTGACGACGGAGGGAGTGGCAAAGGGCGTGCAGTACGCTGAGGTCTTGAGGCAGGCGAAGGCCTCTGTAGATCTCAAGGCCCTTGAGATTACAGGTGGGATTCGATGCAAGACAACCCGTACTGGAGCTCGCCTCCTTGAGATCTCTGGCGCCACCAGCGCTCCCAAGGCTGATGCCCTAGCAGCTAGGCTGAGGGCGACGCTGGATGCGGCTGACGTCCGTGTCACCAGGCCCAACAAATGCGCCAGTCTGCGTATCTCGGGTCTGGATGATGCGGCCACGACGGAGGAAGTAATTACCGCCGTTGTAGAGGTGAGCGGTTGTCCCCGTGACCAGGTGAGAGCTGGAGTAATCCGCTTTGGTCCTACCGGTCACGGGTCAGCCGTCGTCAGCTGCCCCGTCGCGGTGGCTCAAAAAATAGCTGATGGACGGAACCTCCTCATTGGGGGCTTCCTAAAAGCACAGGTGCACCTTCTGCAGCCACGTGAAACCAGGTGCTACAGGTGCCTGGTCGTAGGTCATGTGGGGGTGCAGTGCACAGCGGAAGTGACCGTAGGAAACCGGTGCTTCCGCTGTAGTCAGCCCGGTCACACGGCCCATGCCTGTGACGCCCCGCCACGCTGCTTTAAATGCGTGGCGGAGGGCAAGGAGGCTGACCACCGGGCGGGCAGCAAGGCCTGCGCAGCCTCAAGGCCAAAGCCCCGTCCGTCCGCACGTGGGGGTGAGGGTGCACAATCGCGGCAGGGTGCGGAAATGGACGTCCATTAATGGACACCCAAATCCGCATCCTGCAGGTGAATCTGAACCACTGCTCTGGTGCTCAGGACCTTCTGTACCAGAGCATCAGGCAGTGGTCCATTCATGTTGTAGTCGTCGCCGAGCCGTACTGGGTTCACCCGGGAAGCCCGGTGGATCTGGACGGCCTGGCGACTATCTTTGGGGGGACCGGCGCGGACGACTCGCGCCTAGCGGTCATCGCTAGAGGTCCGGGTTGTGTCGCGGCGGAATACGAGGGTGTGGCTGTCGTGGCCGTTTACATCTCGCCGAGCCTCGACCAGCATCAGTTTGAGCTATGGCTCCCTGAGCTGGACGTCGTTCTCGCTGCATGCCGGCCTCGCCCTGTCCTGGTCCTGGGAGACTTCAATGCCTGGTCGCAGGCTTGGGGCTCCCGGGAAACCAGAGATAGGGGGAGGATACTGGAGGACTGGGTCACTACACGTGGCCTAGTCATCCTGAACCGGGGGAATGTCGCAACCTGGACGCGGCGGGGGCTCAGCTCGGTCATAGACGTTTCGTTTGCGACCCCTGAGCTCGCCCGCCGTGTCCAGGGATGGCGTGTGGTGGAGGAGGAGGAGACGTCGTCAGATCACCGATATATTCGGTTCGACGTCTCCCCTCCACCTAACCTGCCGCCAACAATTGCGAATCCCCCGGAACTGCGTTGGGCACTCCATCGCCTTGATCGGGAGGCTCTCCTGGAAGCGGCCATCGTGCAGTCCTGGATTCCGACAGCGGACAGGCCTGCCGATGTTGATACCGAGGTGGAGTGGTTCGGGAGAGCCATGTCGCACATCTGCGATGCTGCGATGCCCAGGGCAAGGCCCAGACCGGCGAGGAAACAGGTGTACTGGTGGACGCCGGAAATCGCGCAATTGCGCGTGGAGTGCGTTACCGCGCGCCGCCGGTACACCAGGTTCCGCCGGAGGCGTCGCCGCCCAGACAATGCGGCAGCCCGAGAGACGGAGCTCTACGATGGCTACAAGGAGGCCAAGAGGGACCTCCAGACGGCCATCAAGCAGTCCAAAAAATTGGGCCGCGAAGAGCTGATGGAGACTCTGGAGCGGAACCCGTGGGGGCGCCCGTACCTTATGGTAAGAGGCAAATTACGCCCTAAGGCGCCCCCACTGACTCAGAGTCTCCAGCCGGAGCGGCTGGAGGAGGTCCTGGACTCCTTGTTCCCGTCGAGAGCGGAGGAACACGTTTCTCCGCGCATGGCTCCGTCTCAGGCGCCCAACGCGGAAAGCAGCGAGAACGACGTGCCCGTAGTCACCGAGGGTGAGTTAGGGGCGGCTGTACTGCGGCTTAAATCCCGCAGAAACACCGCCCCTGGACCCGACGGCATTCCAGGCCGAGCGTGGGTCCTGGCTCTCGAGGAACTTGGGCCTCGACTAATAGGGCTCTTTAGCGCATGCCTCGATAAAGGCCAGTTTCCCAAGGTATGGAAGACCGGGAAACTGGTCTTGATTCGAAAACCGGGGCGGCCGGCAAATTCCCCTTCAGGGTACCGGCCGATCGTGTTGCTCGACGAGGTGTGCAAGCTGTTTGAGCGCATTATTGCACAACGCCTCGTCGGGCACCTCACACGCGTGGGGCCTGATCTGGCGGATAGCCAGTTTGGCTTCCGTCAGGGGCGCTCCACGGTGGACGCGATCATGCGCATTAGAGGCCTGACGGAGGAAGCAGTCTCTCAGGGTGAGGTGGTGGTGGCGGTGTCTCTTGACATCGCCAACGCCTTCAACACCCTGCCCTGGAGCTGCGTAAGGGAGGCGCTGATTTACCATGGAGTGCCTCCCTACCTCCGTCGTATTGTCGGGGCCTATCTCTCCGAGAGAGCCATAACTTACCCGAGCTGGCTAGGGCCGGGTCGGCGGGATGTGTCGTGCGGTGTTCCACAAGGATCGGTATTAGGGCCGCTCCTGTGGAACATCGGTTACGACTGGGTGCTGCGTGGTCCGTTGCTCCGAGGGGTCAGCGTAACTTGTTACGCCGACCGCCGCTCGTTACGGCGCGGGGAGCAACGTACCGTGACGCAGCACTAAAGGCCACGGCAGGGGTTGCTCAAGTCGTGGGTCGGATTCGGCGGCTGGGTCTCGAGGTCGCCCTTCACAAATCCGAGGCTCTGTGCTTCCACGGACCTCGGAAGGGGCCACCTGCGGGGTCCAGCCTGCGGGTAGGGGGCGTCAGCATCGGCATCGAGCCTTCGATGAAGTATCTGGGGCTCGTACTCGATGGCCGGTGGAACTTCGGACATCACTTCCGAAGTTTGGTCCCAAAACTGAGGGGGGCATCAGCCGCACTAGCGCGACTGATGCCCAACATCAGGGGACCCAACGCTCCCTACAGGAGACTGTACCTGGCGGTCGTGCGAAGTATGGCCCTATACGGGGCCCCCGTATGGGCGGAGACCCTGACGGCCAGCAATGTGGCTAAACTGCTGAGCCCGCAGAGGACGATGGCCATCCGGGTGATAAGGGGATACCGCACGATCTCCGGTGAGGCGGCATGTCTCCTAGCTGGGACCCCTCCATGGGACCTGGAAGCGAGAGCCCTTGCGTCGCTGTTTAGATGGCGCAAGGAGGCGCTCGAGCGGGGCCAAAGGCCTGAGTCTCGAGAAATCGAGGCCCAGCGATCCCTGCTCCACCAGGAAACCGTGGAGACATGGAAGGTACGACTTGAGCAACCAAAGGGGGGATTCGCCACAATCGCGGCCGTCAGACCGGTCATGGACGAGTGGCTGGAGAGGAGACACGGTGCTCTCTCCTTCCGGTTGACACAGATACTTGCCGGGCACGGTAGCTTCGGTAGGTATCTGTGGCGAAAACACCGGGAAACCACGGCCGAATGTCAGCACTGCGAGGACCGCAGCGATGACACGGCGCTCCACACGCTGGTGGAGTGCACAGCGTGGGCGCAACAGCGCCAGGTCCTCGTGTTGGGCCTGGACGTGAACACTCTCTCGCTCGAGACCATGGTGCGAGCCATGCTCTCCAGCGGGAGTAAGTGGGACTGCGCCGCCTCTTTCTGCGAGCAGGTCATGCTCGTGAAAGAGGCGGCGGGGCGGGAACGGGAGAGAACTCTCCCACCCGAGTTCCGCAGTCGGCGGCTTGGGCGCCGCCGACGTGTCTTCGCCGAGGACTATCGGCCTCCATGACCGGGGGCCTGAGGACGGTGAGAGGGCGGCTCACCGTCCTTACAGAAGCAGGCCGATGACGGCAGCGTGACGTGAGGAACTCACGCACGCCTCCCCCCCTTAGAAGCGGGATCACACCCGAAACCCCCCCAAAGACGCGGGATTGCACCCGAACCACCCCCTGGGCGAGGCCGCAGTGGCGGCCGTGGGTCTGTTGGGAGTCCTGGGACATCCTTCCGAGGGCTTACCCGGGGCTCCCAACCATAGGCTGTTGGGCGTTACGTGAGGTTTTTTAGTCGGTAGGAGTCCGGCATAACATCCATGAGGATTTTCCCTCACGTTAAACAAAAAAAAAATGACTGACTTATTTGCAGATAATGATTCTTTCCACTCTGCTTACGATACACCGTCTGAGAATGACAGCTTTTGCTCAATTACAGACAATACAACCACAGTAACAGTTGGTGATGTACTCCGCACGCATTTTGAACAAGAATTGGGACGGTCATTTAATGTCTGTCATATAAATGCAGAAAGTGTGGCTAGTCATTACAGTGACCTTGTAGCTACTTTCGCTAACTCCCACGTTCATGCGGTTCTGATTTCCGAGAGCTTCCTAAAGCCTGACCTACTCTCTACTTCATATCCTCTCCCGGGATTTATTTTAGTTAGAAACGACAGGATCGGGAAGGAGCGAGGTGGGGTTGCAATATACCTTCGTAGTGATCTACCTTTCAAAATAGTTGCCTCATCTCCTCCACATTACTCCGCTTCTGCGGAGTTCCTCTTCCTTGAGGTTTGGGTCAAGGGTATTAAAACTATTCTTGGCGTTGTTTATAGTCCCCCTTGTGTTGATTATTTCACCGATTTCGAATTGGTCTTAGAGTCTTTAGGGTCTGATTATGAGCATCACATCATCATGGGTGACTTTAACACCAATCTTCTTGTAGACTCTTCAAGAGCTCAATAACTGCTTCACATAGTTGAGTCAGCCAGTCTCCATATTTTGCCACTTGAGGCCACACACCACAATAAAGATACAGATGATACCTGGCTCGACTTAATTCTTACTTCTTCTCCTACTCTTGTACATTCACACGGTCAGCTTTTAGCGCCGGCTTTTTCCCATCATGATCTAATTTATCTATCGTATATTCTCAAACCTCCTAAACTCAAACCTAAAGTGCTGCATAGGCGTTGATTTGGACGGATGGACGTCATTAAATTGTGTGCGGATGCCGCGGAAATAAACTGGGAACCTTTGGGAGAGGCTACCACAGTTGATGACAAAGTTTTGTTCTTCAATGAAACTTTAAATAGCCTCTACGACATTCATGCTCCTGTCAGGAGGGTAAAATTAAAGCATCCCCAGTTAGATGCTATCAATCGGCATTTTTCCACCTCTTTCGCAATTGATGGCCTAATCAAGCGTCAAACGGTAGATTTCGTAGCCGGATTAACCATTCCCAGTTATTCACCCTTTCAGTTTTCTCCAGTCACGCCAGTTGAGATCAAAAGGATTATTTTAGCTATTAAATCTAAAGCAGTGGGCTGCGACAACATAAGTCGTCGTATGATCCTGTTTATCCTGGACCTCCTTCTTCCTGCTATCTCACACATAGTTAACTTTTCCCTTGCTTCTGGGCAATTTCCAAACTTGTGGCGTAAAGCCTACGTTCGTCCCCTGCCCAAAATTTCCAATCCCTCTCTTCCAAACCATTTTCGTCCAATTTCAATCCTTCCTTTTTTATCGAAAGTGCTGGAAGCGTGCGTACATGGACAGATGTCCAACTTTGTCCACAGGAATTCAATACTTAGCCCCTTACAATCAGGATTCAGACCAGGACATAGCACGACGACCGCACTCCTTAAAGTAACGGGTGACATTGGGGATGGGATGGAGAAAGGTAAGGCCACAGTGATGGTCTTGGTTGACTTCTCAAATGCGTTCAATTGCATTAACCATGACATACTTTTATCCATCCTTGCCCACATTAAGATCTCTTCTGACGAGCTGCATTGGTTTTCCTCATATCTTCAGGGTCGCCAGCAGTCAGTTTGTGTCGATGAGATGTCTTCGAGTTGGTGCAATCTTGACTCTGGGGTCCCTCAAGGCGGCATACTATCTCCTCTTCTTTTTTCGATATTTATCAACCTCTTAACCACCGATCTTCAGTGTGCGTATCACTTGTATGCTGATGACCTGCAATTATATAGCCAAGCCTCTGTGGATAACATCTCAGAGGCGATAGATTGTGTGAATGCGGATTTGGGGCTGATAGGGGGGTGGTGTGATAAGGTTGGGCTGGCCGTTAACCCTGACAAATGCCAGAGTATTATAATTGGCACTAACTATATGATCAACAAGTTAAAAGATGTGACTCTTCCATCGATAACTTTTAACTCAAAAGTTATTCCAGTAACTGTCAGTGTTAAAAATCTGGGCTTACACATTGACTCAACCTTGAGTTGGCGGGTTCAGGTCACTAACGTTAGCCAAAGAGTGACTGGAACACTTCGGGCTCTTTATCGACTCAAAAATTTTCTACCAGTCAAAACCAAGACAATGCTTATGCAGACTTTAATTTTTCCGATTTTCGACTATGGTGATGTGTGCTATCTCGACCTGAATGCAGATCTGCTCAATAAACTCGACCGACTTCTCAATAATTGCATTCGATTCGTCTACAATCTTAGGAAGTATGACCACGTTTCGGCTTTTCGTGATGAGTTGGGTTGGTTACCTATTAGACGGCGGCGCAGTCTGCGAGTTGTCTGTTTACTTTTTTCACTCTTAAAATCTCCAGATGCCCCTACTTACTTAAAATCTCATCTTCATCTACTTGGCTCTAATAATAACAAAAATTTACGCTCCTCTAATAATCTTCTACTGCACTGTCCAACTCACACTTCAAATCTTGTCCATTCCTCTTTTCTAGTGCGATCTATTCTTCTCTGGAACGCCCTTCCTCTCGAAGTCGAGTTCAGAAAACGAGTACGTCAACTCTATAGGGTCCCTTAAGCAGAATATTACTTTATTGTTAAGGATTTTCATGTTTGTATTTATTTATTCATATTATGTATGATAATATCTATTTATTATATTGTATTTAAATAGAAATATTTATCTATATTCATTTATATAAGTATCTACATACATATATAATCTTTGTAGTATGTTTTAATTTATGTAATTAGTAAGTAAATTCTTAATATTTCTTTCTTGTATTTAATTTGTACCATTTTATACAAACCTTTCGTCTTTATACTTTTAGCACCTGCTTTATCTTATCTCTGCATCACCCAAAGGTTGACTGGTAGAGAATGGCATTGGCATTAAGTCCGCCTTTGTACATGTTTTTGTGCAAAAAGTTTTAAATAAATAAATACTTCCAAAGTGGAAAAATGTGTCCCCCCCCCCCCCCCCTCTAACTTCTAAACTAAAAGAATGATAAATCTAAAAAGAATATACTGGTAGAATTTATAGTCGTTCTGGACCCAAAAGGGGGTTACTCAGAATCAATCATGGAACAATTATGGGGGGTCAAAAGTGTTGTACAGGCTATAATAAAAAAAAAACTTTTGTGTTATCATTTTCACTCGTTCGAGTTGAAACATTAGTAGCGCTTTGATTATTCATTGACATTCTTCATTGAATGAAACGCCGGAACATGTGATTAGTTCATTGACCGAAAGCATTCGATTCGATTAATAAAGGACTCCAATTTCTCTTCATACTCAACACGGGCGGCTTAGGGCCGTCGGAAATACTTTAGTATTGTGCTGTTTTCGCGGTTAAACGATAAATTAATAAGGTCTATGTACTAATAGGTAACGAAAATAAACGCGAACAAAATAATGAACTTAAATCTAGACCTACCTATTTACAGTTTATTTACGCTACCGAGTACCCCGGCGACTGCTCAAAATGGAGTCCAGAACTTATGATACATAAACGGGCACGTTTTATGTTATTGCCTTCACTCTTTCAAAGGCCAACAGTCAACAGTCCGGAAGGGTCCATTCTATCACACTGCGTAATTCGTAATTCATCACAAGTTTCCTACTTCAGGAGTACGAAACTCATGATGTGCAACAGCCGAACAACCCCCCAAAGAAGCGGGCTAGCATCCAAACCCCTACATGAAGCCGCAGTGGTAGCCAAGATTTGTTGGGAATCCTGGGAGTCATCCTTACGAGGGCTTACCCGGCGGGACTCCCAACCGTAGGCATTAGGTACGGAACGTGTGGTTTTTAGTCGGTAAGTGTCCGGCATAGCATCCATGTAGGATTTTCCTCACGTTAACTACTAAACACGCACTGTTCGTTTGATATTTCGCACTGAATGACGACGACTCATTTTCGAAAATCGTAACGAACGATCTGTCTGCGCGGGAGTCGCGGCGTTACTGCGCGCCGCCTCGCCGCGCCGCCGAGCGAGCGGCCGAGCGCGTTACGTACCTACAAGACGTAACTAGTCGAGTACCTACGTTACTTGGCAACGGGTCCACGTGGACTGCGGTGGGATCATGCGTGTGATTGGTCGAATTTTCCCGACGCGGCAGCTCGTCTTAGTGATTGGAACATTAAACATTGAATGAAAAATTATAGTAGAAAATAGTAGTAAGCGTATTCCGTGAAATTTAAAGGAATAACCACAAGTTCTCATTTTGACTTCGGCAAACGATATAAATTTCGACATTTTCGTAATTTTTTTTCGTTGATTTTCAAATTGACAGTGCCGATCGGTTCTGTTATCGAAACTGTGCCTAAACCTTTTCGTTCCAGAACGACTATAAATTCAACCAGTATAATGAACATTGCGATAAAAACTACCAACGAAAATTGGTTTGAACGAGATAGAGCAGGTAGTTTTTTTGATACGTCGTAAACCGCAATTTTCGGTAAGAAAAATCACTACCACTGCGAACGTGTTAAAACATCAATCAAAGTTACAACGAACTTTGATATTATGTTACTTGCTGCTACGAAACCCTTCATGGGCGAGTCCAACTCGCACTTGGTCGGTTTTTTTATATGCTATAAATTTCATTAAAAAATGTAGGTAGCTATATACGTACACAAATACTACAGAAAAGAATACTTTTAAGAAGATAAGTCCATATTATGGTATTTACTACATCTTGCACTCAAATTAATCTATCCTTGTACTTAAATTCAGCTACCTAATTTATTTTTATTATAAAAAATGTTGATTTCAGTTCTAGGTATAGGGACCCCGAAAATGTATTGCTTTTTTTCTATTTTTGTGTGAACTGTGTACTTACCAAGTTTCACCAACATAGGTCTTATAGTTTCGGAGAAAAGGGGCTGTGGCATATGGACGGACAGACAGACAGACATGACGAATCTATAAGGGTTCCGTGTTTTGCCATTTGGCTACGTAACCCTCAAAACTCTTGAAACATAAATTTTGAACATAATAATGTTTCATATTCTCATAGTGGTTACAGTCCCAAAGGAATCTAAACATTAAGTATATTATCGGTTCAACTGACACGCAAACATTTCACAAGCTTTAATATATTAAAGGAGGTACTTCATAAACTAGCGTTACATTTAATCCCAGAGCTCTTAAGTAACGTAATGGATGTAGACCACAGGGACCCCATAACCTTTGACGCAGAGGTTTGAAAGTGTTCTAAACCTACACCACTTTTTTTTAAAGTAAGGAAAATCCTACAGTGATGCTCTGCCGAACTTTTGTCGACTAAAAACCACACGTTTCCTACCTAATAATTATAACGTTGCCTACGTTGGGAGCCTCGGGTAAGCCCTCGGAAGGATGACCCCAGGACAAACACCTACACCGCTAGAAGTGGAAAGGCAGCGATTTACTCTTGAGGTAGTAGTTGTGGGACTGGACTATTTGGACAACAAATTAGCAGGCAACAAGACATTAATACTCCATCCTACTCCAAACTGTATTGACGTGGTGAGCGTATTGCCGTGTTGATATGGACAGCCGTAGGTTGTGACCGCTCACTGTTTTTTTTTCTGCATAGACCTTCAACTTGGTTTAACGACTGCTGTAGACGACGCTCTAGGTCCATAGGTCGTTTACCTGCAATATGCTTGTCCGCGACCTTAGTAGTAAAATTCAGCTGAACGTTATTGTATCGGAACTTACAAGATTAAGAATTGAACATGCCTTATTTGTGTACATTATGCCTAATCATAAGATTGTTACTTACAGGATTTTATTATTATTTTATACTTTTTTATAAAAGAACTAAATACACTCGAGAGCAATGAATCCGGGTCACTTAAAGAATGTTAAAAATCTCGGAAACTAAAAATGATAGGTTAATGCAATAAATTGTATTTAATAGACAATGTAATACTCCTTAAATGAAAGTAAAAAAAATATGAGTCACCATACATTTTATTAACACAAAATTACATAAAGAAAAAACTGCCGATCTCTCCTTAAAACAAAAATAGGAAACATGAAATTTTTGAACTTTATTACGATTTTCTTGAATTTTAATACTTCGTATTGCCTCCTCGTGCTTCCATTACTGCGTTTACGCGGTTTGGCATGCTGTACACCAAGTTCCTTATACGATTTTGGGGAATATTCTCCCATTCCTCTGTGAGAGCAATTTTGAGCTCACGAAGCGTGATTGGGGGAGGGTTTCGTTGTTTTACGCATCTGCCTAGCTCGTCCCAAGCATGCTCGATCGGGTTGATATCCGGGCTGCGCGCTGGCCACTCCATACGAGTAATGTTCATCTCTTGAAGGTAGTCATTCACAATCCTACCTGTATGAGGTCGGGCATTGTCATGCATAAATATAGCATCCTCACCTAAATTGACCATAAATGGACCAACGTGATCATTGAGGATTTCTTCCACATATCTTACGCTAGTTAAAGAGCCGTTTTCTATGATCACCAGCTCTGTGCGACTTTCAGAAGAAATTCCGGCCCACACAAGTACAGACCCACCACCGTAGGCTACTTTTTCTTCGATGCATGCTTGCTTGAATCTTTCCCCTGGTCTTCGATACACTCTGTGTCTTCCATCGTGCTTGTAGAGCATAAATTTTGATTCGTCGGAGAACATAACTTTTGACCAATCTTCAATACTCCAATTTACGTGGCTCTGGGCATACCTTAGTCTCGAAATACGATGCCCACGCTCCAGTTTAGGGCCGTTTGCAGGTCTAAGGGGTTTTAAGTTAGATTCAGCAAGCCGACGTCTTACTGTCCATGCACTTGGGTTACTTCCTCCGAGGCGTCGAAACTGATTGGTGAGTTCAGTTCCTGTGAGAAAGCGATTTCGAAGCATGGTGTTCACCAAGTATCGGTCTTCTCGTGCTGTGGTACACCTGGTTCTGCCCGTTCCTGGTCTGCGTAGGTTAGAACCAGTTTCTTCGTAACGTCGGAGAACTCTTTGTACTGTTGACAGCGACACACCGACAGTCCTGGCTGTATCGCGCTGACTCCGGCCGGTTTCCAGCATTGTAAGTATTCTGGTGCATTCTTCAGGCGTAAGCGACATAATTTCAGCTTGATTAATGAATATAGAGCACTATCAACATGGTTTATGTACCCACATAAATGACAGATTACAAACAAAAGCAACACCAAATGCTGTAATTTCGTAGTTCCATCTTCGAAAGTGGCCCTTTTTCAAATTTGATTTTTTTATGATATAACTTTACAATAACTAAGAAGTTTTAATACCTTCATTTAAGGAGTATTACATTGTCTATTAAATACAATTTATTGCATTAACCTAGCATTTTTAGTTTCCGAGATTTTTAGGATTCTTTAAGTGACCCGGATTCATTGCTCTCGAGTGTATTACTAAAAATATACCTACTTATTACATAGACCGTGTTCCAACTGTTGTGATTTGTTTGTGTGAATAAATACATACGCTACGGGGGTAAGCGTGTGTGCGTGCTCGTCACCGATCTTCTTCTATCGTGTCAGTGATTCACTAACATGCAACATGGACTGCATTGGGGCTCCGCAGTCACATGCGGTCAAGCCCGGGTCCCGCATTCCCCACCTGCATAAGTTCTGTCTAGACCGGCCCACCTGAGTGCGCAAGCGGTTGAGCGACCTCCACACCGGCCATCGCAGGTCGTGTCCGGGAGGTAGTTTCTCCTTAGGTGGTAAGAAATCAGTCGGTGGTGGGAGTCTCTGTTTCCACAGAGAGGTTCTGATCACCTCGGGTTGCTCACTTGCGGCTTGCGTCTTGTGCATGAAACTCTTACGACTTTTTAAGCGGACTTGAGTTGGTTGGTATCCGTATAGGCAATGTCGGGGGTCTGTTTCCTGTTTTGCCTTCTCCAGTCTGCAAGCGGCGGTTCGTTGTGTAGAAGGTGGTGCGATGCCCGCTAGTGGGTAGAGCATGGTAAGGGGAGTGGGCTTTAAACAACCGGTAATAATTCGGCAGGTTTCGTTCAGAGCCACATCCACCTGTCTGGCATGGGCTGATTGGTGCCACACAGGACACGCAAACTCACCCGCAGTGAAGCATAAAGCCAGTGCAGATGTTCGGAGGATGCTAGGCTCTGCCCCCCAGGCCGTGCTTGTGAGACGTTGGAGCAGATTGTTTCTGGCTCCTACCTTGGCCCTAGTATTCAGGCAGTGGGGTTTAAAGCTTAACGTCCTATCCAAGGCAACACCGAGATTGTTTTGTGGAGCATTGTTTCAGTCCAAGGTATCTACCTTGGACTGAAACAATGCTCCAGCTCAGATCCCAGCCAGTCAACCCTGAGCCGACGCTCAGCATCCCGGTTGCGCAGGTGAAAGGCGCACACTTGAGTTTTGGACGGGTTCGGCTTTAGCCCGTTCACTGTATAGTAGCTTTCCAACCCAGTCAGTGCCGAACCAAGTTGTTTTTCGGCTTCCTCGAAAGTTTGGGTTTGAGTCGCCAGCGCCAAGTCGTCGGCGTACAGAAACATCTTTGTATTTGGGGCACAGGGTTGGTCATTGGTGAAGATGTTAAATAACACGGGTGCGAGGACACTTCCCTGGGGGAGCCCGTTTCTTTGACAACGCCACCTACTTTTGTCCGTAGGTAGGTGAACCTGGAACCGGCGATTGTACAGCAGTTCCCCCAGTACCTCCACCAGCTTACCATCAGCAGTCATATCTTCAACTTTTGTGAGAAGTCGCCTCACGTTCACAGTATCATATGCCGCTGAGAGATCGACCAGACACACGCCCGTAATTTTACCCAGCTCAAATCCATCCTCAATATATTGAGTCAGATTTAGGATTTGGCTGGAGCAAGACTTACCAGGGCGGAAACCAGCTTGTTCAGGGATTAGTGCGGTATCAACTACAGGCATTAGGCGGTTTAGCAATAGCCTCTCAAAAAGCTTGTATGTGTGACACAACAGTGAAACAGGCCTGTAACTTTTAGCTTCGTCAGAAGGTTTGCCTGGCTTCAGGAGCGCTATAACTTTGGCTTTCCTCCAAAGCTTAGGAATCTTTACTTTCGCTAGGCCGATGTACTTCCTACAAACATCGTCGACCGAAACAAGTAAACACAGACGCACACACACGATTGCTTTCGAAAGTACTTTCAACATATCTACTGTTTTATTTGGGAATTCCTGGATAGCCGCCCTGCATCATCTACAACTGCCATGCCAATAGCAACAGGGACCAACGACTTAATGTAAATATCACAAAGTGGTCACCCATCTGAGGACTAACCATAGAATAAACCCTTAACATAGTGATTAGTTTACAGAACACTTCAGCGGGACTATGAGCGCTTCCTGTTAAGGAAACCTCAACCCAATTATTTTATTTCATACGTATAAGAAATGTTACGTATTTTTAGTTTAGTTTCCCAAACTAACAGGTAAGTTTAATATAACTTTACTCTTATACCGAAACGGTTCGAGACCATAAAGGTTCCACGCTAAACGAATGCGGTCCCTACGAGACGGAAAACTTATAATAGGTGTAAAAACTCGTTTTGTGTCGTTACTTCGTTCCAGTATTTAGATATCGATATAGTGAACCCTAAAGGCGCGTATCGACTGCGCGCGGCAAACCAGCGAACATTGGCTCGCACGGCGGCCGCGCATTATGGGTACTGAGCTGCCGCGCGCGGCAACTCGAACATTGGCGCGCTCGAACATGCCGCGCGACGAACCATTTTGTGTCGGTTTTTGACGGCGCGGCAAAGGAGTGACAGTGCTTTGTGCGCGCGTAATTGGGACGTACTTGAGTACCTGACGACTACTCACGCATTTTTAGTGGATACGCGCAGCTAAAACATGGATAACGAGAAGTGTCGTACTTTAATTAGATTATAGGCATGGCGCTAAACAATTTAAAATTTAAAAGCAGCAGCGGCACTGGGCCGGCTTGCTTGATACGTCCATGGTTGTCGCGCATAAAACGTACGCTCGTTCATGGATCGGCTGCCGCGCGCGGCTGCCTCGCTGTAATGAAATTGTACGCTAAAAATGGCTCGCGAACCAAAACACAGATTTGCCGCGGTCGAACAAGGCTCGCGCGGCGGCCGCGCGAAATCGATACGCACCTTAAGCATTACTGTGGAATATCACGTATTATGAATATTTGGAACTTTCAGGACATTCGTGTTAGTAACGGAATATATTTACCATGTATATTGAGTGTTTCCGATATTTCGGCAATATTGCAGACGTGATATATCTATCACTATCGCTAGATGCGCCACTGCTTTCTTACCATCAGGCTGGTGGCGACGTCAATTTGGCGAGCTGAATATAAAAAAAAAAAAAAAAGACGTCATGATCACTCAGGAACTGAAAGTACGGTCAGCTCAAAGAGAAAATCTTTAGAGCACATTATAGTATTGATTTATTCTTCTTAGTATTTCTAATCTTTATCCTTCAAATCCTCAAGCCTTTAGGACCTTGACTCGGCTCCTAAAACTTCCACTGGGATGTTCACAACTTTATAAAAAGCATTTCTTATTCCTCATTAAACATCTTTTTGCCAAAAATGAAGCTGTTATCTCCTTAATGTAATACATTTTGCACACAATGAGACGTTATAATATAATTAATTACCGTGTTTGTGTCGACAACTGCTAGGAAATGAAAGTTGCGCAAGGATATTACAGTTTTTAGGAGTTCTCCACCCCTGGGGGGGGGGGGGTTAGGACGGGGAGGGGGTAATGGGGTGATCATACGCGAGATTATGGACAGCGGAGATTGTTTGTTTATTGTTGTGAACAATATTTAACGGAGATGTAGCGTGTTGTAATGAAAGCATAATACTGAGCCCGGACATAACTTTATTGTGTTCAGACAAGACATAAAGTACCGAAACTAAAATTTGATTACAGAAACGTATAAAAACAAACAAAGAAAAGACATTCTGTTGTGGTTAATACACCTCTGTATAGAGTCGTTGACTACCACTCTAACCATTTTTTTGGTTACTAGCAAACGTCACGCGGTTTCACCCGCGTAATTCCCATTCCCGTGCGATTACGGGAATAAAATATAGCCTATGTTCAACGCAAAGAGTGTAACTTCCCAACAGTGAAAGAAGTTTTCAAATCGGTCCAGTAGTTCCGGAGAACGAACAAACAATCAAATCTTTCCTCTTTATAATATTAGTATAGATATAGATAAACCAAGAATATTGTTTGCAAGAGCTCTAAGATCGGTTAGTGATCTGTAAACATTCACTGTCTTAAACATCTCATATGCTTTGACTAGTCTACAGATAGGTAACAACTTTGTGCCATCTCTCTCTGCCAGTAGCCCTACAACTGTCTACGGCCGGGAGTCCCGGGTAAGCCCTCGGAAGGATGTCCCAGGGCTCTCGGCAGAAAAAGGAGGAGGTTCACAATTCGTCTGTATGTTTTTTTTTATGTATGTTAAGCGATATTTCCGTCAATTATAGACGGATTTCAAAAACAACAGGTGCCTGTTTATATCTACATGGTAATTGACTCACCAACTGACGTGGGCTAGTGGTGAAATTCGGACCTCTGTCTACCCTTTCAGATAAAAACATGACTAATACTAGTGTATCTAGAACAACCTGTAAAAATCGCATAATTTGAAACCATAAAATATTTCTAAACTATTCTTCCTCAATAGTTTGCGCGTGTAAAGCCACTATCAGTTACAAGCATAAATCTGAGAATGAACTGCGATAGTATGAAGAATGGCCCGTGATTTACTGTTTCCTCCCACAGTCCCCCCCTCACTTACTGCCCCCTACTGCTGTAAGATAGGGGCGTACAGACTGCTGGCTAGGCCAGCTAGAACGTAAACTACTGTGACCTTTAAAGATAGCACACGCGTGCTAATGTTGCAAGACTTGTTGGCTGGTTGAAATAGTATTTTTCTTGTTTGTTTTTATTTTACATCCCATTTCACCCCGTCAGGGTTGTGAATTCAAAAATCTTCTTTAAGTAGGGGTTTGAGTTATAAATCCTACTATTCTACTAATATTATAAATGTGAAAGTTTGTGAAGATGTTTGGATGTTTGTTACTCAATCACGCTCTAAGGGCTGAACGGATTGGGCTGAAATTTGGTACAGAGATAGCTTATAGTCTGAAATAACATATAGTCGTACACAATAACATTTTCATCCCAGGAATATGTTCCCACGGGAAGCGGGAACGGGTACCGAATTTCACGCGGGCAAAGGCGCGAGCATCATCTATATTTCTAGGAACAAGGTGAGTCACCAGATTTTTATACAACAGAAAAGTGAACAATACAATCTGTATCATAATCTGTCCGATACGCAGCTATGGTGCCACAGACAGGTACATAGTCTATACTATAAGTATAAACTATGCCCTCGTATTCGTCGATACGTAAGCCTGAAAAACGATATTATGTACGCAGTTCTACCACTACTAACTACTATCAGATTTTTACAACATGTGGAAAACCCGTCATGGATACTATGCTGGACTGTTACTAGGGTTGCCAACCGTCCCGCTATACGCGGGACGTCCCGTTTCTGAGACCCATAACAAGACGTCCCGCTCACACCCTGAGCGGGACGCGTGATATCCCGCTTTTCTTGATCTAGCAACAAACGTTTACGTTTACAGTATTTCTAACGATGCATAAAATCACGGATATGTGAAGTTATTTCCTATATGTAGTTGTAAGATTCTACTGTCCAGAGGAGGGTATTCGCACATGTTTGCTTGATTTCTATGAAGACTCCAATAAGAAAGCGATAGATATATACCATAAAATTAAGGCCGTTCATAGGGCTAACGACCTTGACCATACAAAACACGCGTTCTTCAAGCTAGGAACTGTTGTATTTTAGATCTTATTTTTGTTGTAATAAGCTAATACTCTTACTTATTCAAAATCGAAGAAAACCAAATTATAGGTAGATGTTTATTTTCTTTTTAAGCTGGCATATGTATATTTTTCTTGCGCGTCGATAAAATGTTAGTCATAAAATGCATTCATCTAAAAATTTGGGGCTGACTTTATTATCGTTTTAGACATTATGTATAATTAATATACTATTCAACAAAAGCATATTTTGACACACATCTTGTACCAAGATATAAAATTTTTTTGGCTTTAGTTTTCCGTCTACTTATCCGACAAAAAATGCTTTTATTTGCACCTCTTTTTCGTCATTTTCTAAACCAGGCCCCTTTTGATTTGCGAAACGCATCTGCGTATTCCGCTAATAATGCTAATGTTAATTTCGGGAGAAATAATTCCGTTATTACATATTTACGGAACCAAAATGGCGACATGGATGCTCAGCACACATGTTGCATGATGCTGTTGCGCAAGCTGGTGCAAAATGTGAACTTGATGTGGAAACTTTGGGTTTAAAAGTATATGGTCACCTGTCGTATCATGCACAGAGAGTTCAAACACTTAAAGAATTTTTCGCTGATGCTAATCTACAGTACCTATACAAATACAATAGTGAGACATGTGATAACAAGTAACAAGATGGCTCTCATTACATCCTCCTGTCGAGAAAATTCTAAACGAGTTTCCTGCCTTAAAAAGTTATTTTTCGTTTATTGGAGAAAACTTTCCAATCGCTTTGTAGAAATTTTTTGACGAGGAAAAACGTAAAAAGACCGAATGCTATCTAGGTTTCTTGACAGTTTAAAAAAAAATCGTACCTTTACAGTATCATGCGTTTGGAGAAAGAAAATGATTTGTCGTGTAAGACTTACAACATACCAAAAGCGTACATATTTCAACTAAATGATGCTCGCGGTTTCTCCCGCGTGAAATTCAGTACCCGTTAAAGTTCACATATTCTGAACAAAATTCGTAAGATCCCGCTTTTTAAATCCTTGTCCCGCATTTGAAATCAACATTTCCCGCAAATTCGCATTTTGGAGTTGGCAAGCCTAACTGTTACCGACTATAAACCACACGTTCGCTATCTACTGCCTACGATGTGGGAGCCCCGGGTAAGTCCTCGGAAGTCATGCTGTACGTAATATATGTCTGTATGTATGTCACATCATGAGGCATGCCTAGACACGCGTTGCTGTTTGATAAGGGAACTTGATTAGCTACAACTTACTTTATTTGCACTACGTGGGTACACAGCTCTAGCTTTAAACACACTACTTTCTACTTTATTTCTATTGCATTTAAGCCGTTATTTAAAATTTAAGCTTTAGAGATACAGATATAAGTGAGTTCATATCTATGTTAAAGATTTTCAAGTTTTGAAATAAATCGTTGCTTATTTTAAAGACTAAAAGTGCCTATTAAATACCATCGCTACTTTTTTATCAAAAGTATTTTACTGTCATACTTTGTAATACGAGTACACTATTTTTAACCCTCGGGGTTTAGGGGACATGCGTTACTTCTCATGGAGCTAACGTTACACCCTGAGGGTACAGTAGTGGCTTCTTCAATCAGATCCCTAAGATTCAATATCTTAGGGATTAACGAAAAAGCCCACATTAGGAGGAAGGGCATAACGGCACTCCGTTCGTTGAGCAGCCCGCCTGGGGCAGTACCTCCGCCCTGCAGAAGACCGCGGTAATAGTAACCTGACTCCGGTTGGGTTATGTTCTCCGTCGGTTAGCAGGGATCCAGAGCTCATTGGGGCGACTTTGTGCCGTTGACGGTGAGACCAGAGGCTTATCTGGCTCCATTGGCGGATATAGGCGCGGGGTATTGGTACGGCGGTCAGGGAGACCCGGTGAAACGGTTGACCGCTGACCGCCCGCAGGCTGTACGGGACCCGAACCTGGGGATCACTTAATCTCCGCCCCAGGAGGCTGAACCAGCAGCCTGTGTAAAGTCCCTGGTGCTGTGGTCGTGCCGGAGGAGGATACCGGAGTGGACGCGGCCACTGCATTGGGGGGGGGACCGGGGGCCCTTCCGTACGCCGTGCCAATCTTCCGCATTACCTTTGTCTGCCTTTGGTGAGTTGGAGCCTCGCTTAGTCTCCTGCGCCAACGGCACACAGGCGCCCCCTCAACCTTCTTAATTCCCCTTTTTTTAAAAAAACAACCATGGCTGTAAAAAAGAAAAATAAAAAGGTATCCACAGCGGCATCGGCGTCCACACTTCAAGTGGACTTTTGCAACATCAGAGGCATGCGCGCGAATATCAACGTAGTCCACCACCATCTTGAAACTGCGAAGCCGACCCTTTTTTTCTTGACGGAGACGCAGATCTCATGCCCGAAAGACACATCCCACTTAATGTACCCTGGCTACAAGCTGGAGTACAACTTCAGGCAGAAAGCCGGGGTGTGTATGTACGTCCGGGATGATGTCTGCTGTCGCCGTCTTACAAGCCTCGAAGACAGGGACCTGTCTACGTTATGGGCGCGCGTGGATCACGGGGGCCACACCCGGATCTACGCGTGCGTGTACAGGTCTCACAGCGGTAATACGGACACAATTCGCCTTTATGACCACCTGCAGCAATCGACTGACAGGGTGATTGAGCAGTGTCCCTCCGCTGAGATCGTGATTTTGGGAGATTTCAACGGTCATCATGTTGACTGGTTGGGCTCCCGGACCACCGACTTTGCGGGAAAAGCTGCTCACGAATTTGCCTTGACCTATGGGTTCTCCCAGCTGGTTAAATCCCATACAAGGATACCAGACAAGGAGAACGAGCATAGTGCATTGCTGGATCTCCTGCTGACAACGCGTCCGGACGGATACAACGTTTCAGTGGATGCTCCGCTAGGATCGTCGGACCACTGTGTCGTTCGGACGCATGTGCCTCTCGCAAGGCCTGAACCACCTCGGCCCAAGGAGTGGCGACATGTGTGGCACTACAAGTCAGCAGACTGGGATGGACTGCGAGAGTTCTATGCGTCGTACCCGTGGTGGCGGCTTTGTTTTGCCTCAGAGGATCTGGATTCTTGTGCTGTAGCAGTCGCTGAGGGGATCTTGGAGGGTATGGAATGCTACATTCCCAACCGCTGGATCCCTGTAGGTGCAAAAAAGCGACCGTGGTTCAATCGGATCTGCAGAGAAGCTCTAATGCAGAAAGAATCTGCCTACAGAGCTTGGACCACGGCTCGTGCAAATTCAGATCCAAACATCTCTGAGGTGAAACGCAAATTAAATGCCGCCTCGAGGTCCAGTAAAAGAGCAATTGTCAAGGCCAAGTTCGATTTCGTCGGCAGAATTGGCGAACGGCTAGCAGGCTTCCCCTCAGGAAGTCGTGAATTTTGGTCGCTTGCCAAAGCTGCCGAGGGAAACTTCTGTCGGTCAGGATTACCACCCTTGCTTAAACCCGACGGTAGTTTGGCCCAGAGTGCCAAGGAGAAAGCCGACCTTTTGGGTAATCTCTTTGCCTCTAACTCGACCATGAGCGACGGGGGTGCTTTACCGCCGGGCATTCCGAGTTGTGGCACTTCCATGCCGGAAGTCAAATTTACACAGCGGAATGTCCGGCGGGAGCTTCAATCCCTGGACGTTCATAAGTCGAGCGGGCCAGACGGCATTCCCGCGGTGGTACTTAAGCATTGTGGTCCAGAGTTGTGTCCGGTACTTACACGTCTTTTCACACTTTCCTATTCCATGCAACAAGTCCCAGCGTCGTGGAAGATCGCGTATGTACATCCTGTACCCAAGAAGGGTGACAGGACCGACCCGGCCAATTACAGGCCTATAGCCGTCACCTCCCTTTTATCCAAGGTGATGGAGCGTGTAATTAATACACAGCTCCTGGGGTACCTTGAGGAACACGACCTGCTCAGCGACCGGCAGTACGGTTTCCGTCACGGTCGCTCGACGGGCGATCTTCTTGTGTACCTAACACACCGATGGGCGGCGGCTATCGAGAGTAAGGGTGAGGCTCTAGCAGTGAGCCTCGACATCTCTAAAGCCTTTGACCGGGTCTGGCACCGTGGTCTTCTTACGAAATTGCCCTCATATGGACTACCCGAGAGATTATGCGGATGGGTGTCCAGCTTTTTGTCCGGTAGAAGCATCAGGGCCGTCGTTGACGGCAGCTGTTCAGACTGCATGGCCATTAACGCTGGAGTACCGCAGGGCTCAGTGTTGTCCCCTACTCTGTTTCTGCTGCATATCAATGACATGTTGTCTATTGACGGCATTCATTGTTATGCGGACGACAGTACGGGGGACACTTGTTACACGGGCCGCCCCGGTATCTCTCGGGACACAGTGGAGGAAAATCGTGAACAGCTTGTGTCTGAAATCGAGGCTACTCTTACTAGAGTGTCCGATTGGGGTGGACAAAATCTTGTCCAGTTCAACCCTTCCAAGACACAAGCGTGTTTTTTCACCGCTAAGCAAACCCCAATTACTGTAGCGCCGCAATTTCAGGGCACATCTCTTTCCATCTCCAAGAGTATAGGGATCCTTGGTGTTGACATCTCCAGTGACGTTCAGTTCCGTAGTCATTTGGAGGACAAGGCTAAGCTGGCGTCCAAGAAGCTAGGTGTGCTCAACAGGGCGCGGCGGTACTTCACTGCGGCGCAAACACTGCTTCTCTATAAATCGCAAGTGCGGCCGCATATGGAGTACTGCTGTCACCTCTGGGCGGGAGCACCTGAATATCAGCTTCGTCCATTTGACTCGGTGCAAAGACGAGCTGTAAGAATTGTCAACGATCCTGTACTTACAGCTGGTGTGGAACCTCTTCGCGACAGGAGAGACTTTGCCTCCTTATGCGTGTTCTACCGCCTGTACAATGGTATGTGCTCTGAGGAATTGTTTGATATGATGCCCACGGCTACGTTCTATCATCGCACCGCTCGCCACAGACAGGGAGTTCATCCTCACACGCTGCGTCCGGTGCGTTCCAGCACGGTTAGATCCGATAGGTGTTTTCTTCCGCGCACGCTTAGGTTGTGGAATGACCTCCCTGCCTCGGTTTTCCCAAACGCCTACAGTATGGGGTTCTTCAAAAGGGGTCTTAGAAGGTTTTTACAGGGTCGGCAGCGCGAGTGTGGCACCTCTGGTGTTGCAAACGTTCATAGGCTGCGGTGACCACCGGTCCTTCTGGTGGGCCGTATGCTTGTCTGCCACCTTAGTGGTATAAAAAAAAAAAAAAAAAAAAAAACTATAATATTAAAATTGTTGATCGATGACTGTTAGAAATGACTTTAAGAGCGTCCCTGCCAACTTGATGCATACAAATAATTTATTCACTCAATTGGAGGAAGAATAAAATAATAAAGCGAGATTTTAATATAATCCGATCAATGAACTTTAATATAACCAAACACCGATATATTGAAGTGAAATATTGGCTAACGTATAATATTCGAGATCAAAGCACACAGACATCTTATTTCTTCCATTTCGATATTATATCTGAAAATATGTTTAATACGAAAATTCCAATAAAGTTGCAGGAACACAATCGGGTTTCGAAGAAATCAACTTCTGAGAAAAGGAATTTCAATTCCAGTCAGCAGTCTCCCACCAGCAAACAATCCTTATTTGTATAGATTACTGATGAAATTCAAATGCGGACCCGATATTGCCTGTAATAAACTGTAATTTTACTGACAATTTCTCCTTTATGACAGTAATGACTGTCAGTAATAATAATATAATAATCATTTTACATTTATTATATTTACAACATTAGAAAGTTACAGTTGGTGTTAACTTACTCTACGCCCAAATACCTTAAAACTAAATAAAATACATGATTATAAATATCTTAACCTAATTGACACGTAATGACGTCGACGTGTCGCGTGACGTGGGGTTCCTTGTCGGCAGATGTCCTCTGAAGCGCAGTAATAACTGTCAGTAATAACTATCAGTAATGACTGTCAGTAATGACTGTCAGTAATGATTGTCAGTAATGATTGTCAGTAATGACTGTCAGTAATGATTGTCAGTAATGACTGTCTGTAATGACTGTCAGTAATGACTGTCAGTAATGACTGTCAGTAATGACTGTTAGTAATGACAATATCACTTGGATTCGATAATAATCTTACTAAATCTTCTCATGTTCCTGGCACCGCTAGCTGCGCGGGAGCTGCTGCAGCATCTGCTGAGGCCCTAAAACGGCGCAAATATATAAATCTTGCTGGGGCTTATTTATTTGAGCCGTTTGGGGTTGAAACTCTTGGACCGTGGGGTCCTAGTGCAAAGCTTGTATACAGAACTATATGCAAGCTTTTGGTCGACAGTTCCGGCTGGCGGCGTGTACTTGGGCCAGCGACTCAGTATTGCCATTCAACGTGGCAATGCCGCCAGCGTTTTTGGCACGGTTGTGGTTGACAGCGATGTGGAAAAATTTTTCGATGCCTAAATCGGGTATTTCTTTTTTTTCTTGGTTTTTTTTCTTTTGTTTGAAATTTAGGTACCTACCTATTTTTAGTTTTTCTTGTGTAAAAAGTGTATAGAAAATATAAATTGTATATATGTATAACAACAAATATAAATCTTACTAAAGGCGAAAGTTTGTGAGTGTGGATGTGTGTATGTTTGTTACTCTTTCACGCTTGGCGGCTGAACGGATCTGGCTGAAACTTGGTGCAGGAGTAGATTATGGTCTGGAATAACACATTGGTCCTTTTTATCACGCAATAAGTTCCCACGGGAAGCGGGAACGGGAACAAATTTTACTCGGGCGAAGCTACGGGCATCAGCTAGTATTAATATAATTAAATTTGTTCGATTAAAAAGTTACTGTTTAAAAAACCTATTTACTAAAAAAATAAATAAAAAAACGGTAAAAATCACGTTTGTTGATATTATTATTTTTCCTAATTTAAAAATTTGTTGACATAGAGGCAATAAAAATACATCATCTGTGAAAATTTCAGCTCTCTAGATATCACGGTTCCTGAGATACAGCCTCGTGACGGACAGACAGACAGACGGACGGCGAAGTCTCATGAATAGGGTTCCATTTTTACCCTTTGGGTACGGAACCCTAAACACAATAATTTACGAGTGCAGTCAGACCACTAGATAACTACGACTATTGATAATGCAATTCTGAAAGTACTGCTCGTTCGCTCTAACTTTGCCGCTCGGCTCCATACTAAAGTCGAATTTTTAATTAGACGAAGTAAATTGACAGCAACTAATGTCGCTTCTTCATACAATGTTGCGTATTTTCTATGACGAAGTGACATTAACTACTGTCAATTTAATTCGTCTAATTAACAATTCGGGTATACGCCTCTACGCCAGCGACAAAGTTAGAGCAAACGGGTAGTAGTACATTGGTTTAATACTAATAATCTTAGCCTGAACGATAACAAAACTAAATATATTAAATTTACTTTGCCCAATGTAACACAGGCAGAAACCAATGTGCAACTTGATAGCCGGGAGTTGGAACTTGTGAAATCTACGGCGATCCTAGGGTTGATAGTCGATGTTGGATTGCAGTGAGGCCCACAATTTGAAAAGCTGGCTGGAAGGTTAAGTTCATCAGCATTTGCGGTACTAAAAATTAGGCATTTGACTGACGTAGATACAGCTAGAATATTTTATTTCAGTTACTTCCACAGTGTAATGTCTTACGGTATTCTACTGTGGGGCAATGCCGCAGATATAAATACAATTTTCGTTTTACAAAAACGGGCCATAAGAGCCATATATAGAATGGGTCTATTATACTAGTAATTATACTCTAGGTTCTGACTGTAGCATCACAATATATTTTTTAAAATCTTATGTGTGTGCAAAAAAAACTATCTAATTTCTTTAAATTAAGCGATTTACACAGTGTAAATACCAGACATAAAGATAACCTTGCTGGTCATCAGTGTAGACTGAAAAAAGTCAGTAATTCTTTCCTGGGTAACTGTATACGTTTTTACAACAGGCTTCCAAATGAAATAAAAAGTATGCCCTTAAATAAGTTTAAAAAGTGTATAAAAAGTAAATTGTACAGAAAGGGCTTTTTTATTTATTTTTACGTGTGGAAATCCTACATGGATGCTATGCCGGACTCCTACCTCCTATTTATTTTGTACTAGCTGATGCCCGCAGCTTTGCCCGCGTAAAATTTGTTCCCTTGGGAACTTATTCCCGTGATTAAAAGTAGCCTATGTGTTATTCTAGACTATAATGTACCTCTGTACCAAATTTCAGCCCGATCCGTTCAGCGGTTTGAGCCTGAAAGAGTAACAAACATCCACACTCACAAACTTTCGCATTTTTTTTTTTTTTTTTGTTTAACGTGAGGGAAAATCCGACTCTTACCGACTAAAAAACCTCACGCCACGCCTAACAGCCTATGGTTGAGAGCCCCGGGTAAGCCCTCAGGAAGGATGTCCCCAACAGACCTACGGCGGCCAATGCGGCCTCGCCCAGGGGGTGGTTCGGGTACAATCCCGCGTCTATGGGGGGTTTCGGGTGTGACCCCGCTTCTAAGGGGGGGGGGGGGCGTGCGTGAGTTGCTCAGGTCACGCTGCCGTCATGGGCCTGCTTCTGTAAGGACGGTGAGCGGCCCTCTCATCGACCTCAGACCCCCGGTCATGGAGGCCGATAGTCCTCGGCGAAGACACGTCGGCGGCTCCCAGGGCGCCGACTGCGGAACTCGGGTGGGAGAGTTCTCTCCCGCAGCCGGCCCGCCGCCTCCTTCGCGAGCATGACCTGCTCGCAGAAAGAGGCGGCGCAGTCCCACTTACTCCCGCTGGAGAGCATGGCTCGCACCATGGCCTCGAGCGAGAGAGTGTCCACGCCCAGACCCACTACGAGGACCTGGCGCTGTTGTTCCCACGCCGTGCACTCCACCAGAGTGTGGAGCGCCGTGTCATCGCTGCGGTCCTCGCAGTGCTGACACTCGGCCGTGGTTTCCCGGTGTTTTCCCCACAGATACCTACCGAAGCTACCGTGCCCGGCAAGTATCTGTGTCAACCGGTAGGAGAGAGCACCGTGTCTTCTCTCCAGCCACTCGTCCATGACCGGTCTGACGGCCGCGATTGTGGCGAATCCCCCCTAAACTTTCGCATTTATTATTATTAGTACGATTCATTGACGTGTCGCATCGTCTTAGGATTATGCGAAATAAATGTTTATTGACTACTAGTTTATGCTCGCGGCTTCGTCCGCGTGAAATTTGGTACCCGTTCCCGCTTCCCGTGGGAACATTTTTCCGGGATGAAAAGTAGCCTATGTGTTATTCCAGACCATAAGCTATCTCTGTACCAAATTTCAGCCGCATCCGTTCAGCCGTTAGAGCGTGATTCAGTAACAAACATCCAAACATCTTCACAAACTTTCACATTTATAATATTAGTAGGATTGACTATTGCATTTTAGACGCAAATATTTCGCCATTTGTTTATGACCCACGTATTAAAATATGACACGTCTAGGTTGTAAACCCGCTGGTGAATTTTGGCGCCGTCTACAAGGTGAACTTGCCTTTTATTTTTAACGAGAGGAAAATCCTACTCCTATCGACTAAAAACCACACGTATCCCTCCTGTACAGCCTACGGTTGGGAGCCCCGGGTAAGCTAGCTAAGACTCCCCACAGTCCCACGGCTATCAGTACGGTCTCGTTTAAGGGTCAACTTGCCTTACAACCGCAACTAGCAACTGGGACCAACCGTTTACCGTACCTTCTAAACTGCTTCTAACAGAAACGCTCTATAGATAATCTGAGGTGAAAGATGCTATCGTTTACTGAGTGTGAGTTTTTGCGAGCGCCTATCGTGAGTAACGGTGAGCGTGTAGGTCAATTTGTAGGCAACCGAGTCACCACCACCTAGCTGTAAACGCGGGAACTTGTCTCGACTCTATAGATTCACGTATGCGCTTCACCGTAGAACGCGCTCGCAATAACTCAAACTAACACTCAGATGAGTCAGCAGTACTACGAGCGTTTCATTTAAAATTACACTTACTTAAATAGAGTAGGGTAAGATAGAACCTATTTACTCAAGACTACAGACGTTCGTTATAACTTACTCCAAACACAGTCGCACTGAGGGTCCATTCCTCCGCCAGCGCGTTTTAAGTGGATTGGTTGAATACTTGTGCAGTTAAATCTCTATTCTAAATGTTTGCCGAGTGAGGCAGCAGGGTGCAGGCAGGCTTGTTAGATCACTTAGTTTGTGGATTATATAGGTATTATTACTGGACTGAATTCTACCAAAATGAAGTACACTTTTGTCAGTAGTACTTGGTATGTTTTTAAAGTTTTTCTCATAATTGAGTAAATGTCGTGCTGAGTCTCGGGTTACAATCCCAGGTTGAACTAAAATATTTGAATATTAAGATGATTTTTGAAAAGCTAATAGTATGCTAACTCAATCATAAATTTTAAATATGGAAAAAAAGAATCGGTTTCGAGCAGGATTCGAACCTGCGTCTTCTCGCATACCGAGCGGTGCTATTCCAAGCCCTTGTGGTACTGTGCTCCACAGGTCTCAGGGTGTGGGTGGAGGAACTGAGTGGGGTGTAGCTCTATCAAATGCAGGTCTGTTCCGAAGCTGTCATATCTCGCACTCGATATTTTATGTAGCGGAGTATCTGGCGTTGATGGGTGGAGTGTGACCTCAGTAAAAGCGATTTAAAAGTAATTGATATTAAATATTTTAGTTACTCTAAACTAGTGGATTTAACAAAATATAATTATTACATTATTAAGGCTGGATTCGACCAAAATCGGAGTAAGGCTATACTAGGGAATAACTCTTACTTATACTAAAAGTAAAGTGAAAGTGAAATCATTATCAACAACTAACAAGCACAACGTAACTATGGTAACCCATGCCCCGTACTGAAGTACTCTATCCTGTAGGGTTACGTTTTGTTTTGGTTAGTTATGTTATGCTATTAGTTGTTGGTAAAATAGAAGGTCACTTTACTTTTAGAAGAGGCATAAGTTATTCTGCAGTATAGTCTTACTTCGACTTTGGTCGAATCCAGCCTAAGTCAACTTCGGAGTTCTAATGGTAATATTTAAATTTTTTAAAAATTTGTATTAACTCTTTGCACAAAATCTGTTTGCATAAAGGCGGACTTAATGCCAAAAGTAATACGGTTGTTCAATGTTTATGTACAATATTTATCAAATTTATGAAAGAATCTTAGGTACCCTTTTAGATGTACTACAGTAGAAATGCCTCATTTGCTCGTTTACCTAATTAATGTGCCTATGTATTAGGATTATGCAAAATTAATGTGTTTTGATTTATGAAGTATGTTTTTTTTTATAGTTAGCTCGCCAAATTGACGTCGCCACCAGCCTGATGGAAAGCCGGGGCGCATCTAGTGATTGGGGGCCACTTCTGACAGTGGTCCTCAAGTTGGCGGCCTTGTGATGTGCCTCTTCACGCTCCTCTTGAAGAACCCGGGATTGTAAGATGAGGGAAACACGTGTGCTGGCAGGTCGTTCCAAGTTTGTACGAGTAACGTTTGCAACTTGCGGAAAAGCCCTACGATCTAAAAACCCTTTTTGCGGTCAAGTCTACAAGCATCATGGCGGCAAACTCGCGCCCACTAGCACCCCGCTCGCTAAAAGGGTGCACTCTTCCCTACAGAAGGTGACACATCAAGCACTCTCGGGCACGTCTGCGTCGATAAAACGTATTTATATATACAGAAAACATGCAGGATTAGCTGTATATCCGCTGATGTTGTGTTTATGGAGATAAATGTAATATTTTTGGCACAGTGACACATTGAGAGTCAAGCTGACGGTAATAAAATTTAGGTTAATACAGTCAGTATGACTCTACGATGAGCGTATTTACGAGTAATTTTTAGCGACATTAAATGTTGTACTTGTACTTAGTTTAGACTCTAAACTAAGTACAAGTACAATATTTAACTCTAAACTTTAGAGTATCAACCAAATCAACCTATGGTAGTCCGCTGCTGGACGGAGGCCTCTCCCAAGTGTCGCCACAACTCACGGTCCTGCGCCTTCCGCATCCAGCCAGTCGCTGCGACCTTTTTTTGGTCGTCGGTCCATCTGGCGGGGGTCTTCCTACCGACCATCATTATTGCTTGCCATCATAATGTGCTATAAAAAAGAAACCTTCGTTACGAGATAACCGACTTGGTAAAGATTATAACAATATATTTTTCATACAATGCCTTTATAAGCTTTTACTATATTTTAGACTAGGTTATTAAGCACTTGTCCAACAGCACGTGTGAGGGCGAGTATTACCGGCGTATAAATTTGGCACAATAATAAAATGTTCATTATTTTTTAATACAAAATCATAACCACGCATAAAACCTGGAACGACGCTGAGATGTTGATTATTATTATTTTTCGATCCGGTAAAGAGAAGGCAAGGATACTTTACTCTTCATTCGTTTATTTTACTTACGATAAATACCTTTAGATGAATAATTTTCTACTGTAGATCCAAATTCCTATTATACTTGGCCAACACTAAAATTTGTCGCAAGTGTTGGCCAAACATAATGATTCGCACTGAAATAAACGCAATTACATTAATATCTTAAAGAAAGTAAGTCATAATCTTCTTTATAGTCACTAAGTTCCAAGGCGCAGAAACGCTCGTCAATGGAAATGACTCAAAATAGTCACCCATCTGAGGACAAGCCATAGCAAACATAGCTTAACTCGGTGATTGTTTACAGAACACTGAGTCAGCGGCACTTCTTGATGGTGCCTTATTTATTTTGCGTAATTATGAATCTCTGAGACATTATGATCTAAGTTGCTACTCGCTACATGCAGTAAGATATCAACAACTAAGTTCATACAGATCGTAAAGCGCTTCAAGAGCTCTAAAGCGGGTGAACGGCAGCGCTGCGTCTAACGACCGCCGGGTCAACTGTTCCCTCACAGCTTAAAGCGATTGACTTATGATCTATTTACGATCTTCGAGGCTATTTTGACTGAACGGCCGGTGATCAGTTTGCATTTAAGAGTAGAGAGAAGTAGTTCATGCATTTATGCTGAGATGGAGACCCTATTTAAGATGCGCACATTGCTAATTATTGTTTTTATTGTCATACTAGCTGAGCCCGCAACTTCGTTTACGTCACATAAGGTGTATGAAAGGAAAGGTATTTCTTCATCAGAGTCATCAAGCAGCGTCTGAAACTGCCCTGTTTGCTTAATCATAAAAGAGCTTAATGATTAAGTCTATTTTAAAACAATTCAGTCCGCGTCGAAGGCGTGGACTGAATTGTTTAAAAAATAGTCTGAATCATTAAGCTCTTTTATGATTAAGCCAACACGCCAGTTTAGGTTCACTCACATTCAAAGAAACCCCTACAATTAAAATTTTCAAAATATCTGATTCTTAAAAGTGTTATAACTCTTTTATTTCTTAACCGATTTACATAAAACAAACGCTAAATGTTAACTGGAGTAAACCTCAACACAATACAAAAAACCGCATTGCAATCGGTTGAGCGGTTACTGAGATTAGCGTGCACAACCGTACAGACAAACAGATATACAGACATACAGACATACAGACAAACAGACAAAAATTCTAAAAATCATTGTTTTGGGTTCTATTGCGTTCATAAAGCCCCCCTATAATATTTTTTCTTATTTATCTTCCATGTACAGACAGCGACCTGTTACGATTTTATTATATGTATTAATTAATTAATTAATTAATTAATAATTAATAATTAATTAATTAATTAATAAAAAAACCGCATTGCAATCGGTTGAGCGGTTACTGAGATTAGCGTGCACAACCATACAGACAAACAGATATACAGACATACAGACAAACAGACAATGAATATGAAGATTCAAAGTTCATACTTATGGACTCTTGAGTCCAACTGCAACCACGGGAGCTGAAACGTATCCGAAACGTCGGTGCATGTACCTAAGTAAAAAGTTTCTTACGTGAAGTTCCGACCTCTGTTATTGCGAGTGTACAAAACCGCAATAGCTTTCAAAAATAACATTAGCAAACCGTTACAGTCCAACCATGATCGCAGGTTGCAACGTGTCCGAAACGTCGGTCTATTTAAGTAAAAAGTATTTTGCGTGAAGTCCTGAATTCTTTAGTGCGATTGTCAAAAACGCAATAGTTTAAAAATAACATTATTTTATGCTTTTAAATTTTGAAAATGAACTACAAACGACTTCAAAACTGATTTATTATATTAATTTTAAGCGACTCACTTAGAAATATTCCACTTGAATCTTATTTTTCTCAAGAAATTTTTGATTCACTATTGGAACATCTCAAAAAAGGAATCATAACTCAAAAAATACTATTAACATTTCAATTTTAGCTGCCACATCATACAACTTATCTAAATAGGCATTATACTATATTGAAACACTCAAACATGATAATCAATTTGATAGGTAAAATAACATTTCAAAAATTCAAAAATCTTAAATCATCATTTACTCGAAACAGTGTTTTTGGAGATGTTCCAGTACTGTTTTCGACCGACGATATACATAATTATAGTAAAATATTCTGCACGTTACTTCAGAGCTTGTTGGCTAATTTTAAAAGAATATTAACAATCGGTAGAGTTATCACAAATTGCATGGATGACGTACAATTTCTTTATTGTGCTGTTAACATTAGCATAGACTAGCTTTTTTAGAAGATAACACTCTGTGGTTTTTTTTTTAAATTCTTTATTTAAGGACTTTGGTCTGTAGACATGTCAGTCCAATTGTACACATCCTTAAATTATCTTATTAAAATAAAACATATAAGTAGGTAATTACACAAATATGTACCTGTTAGGTACTCGGAAATGTGCAGGCGTCACTCTAACCATGCACTGCAATTCATACCATACATGATCTAAGTGACCCCTACACCCTCCAACTCATTTCACTCTGTGGTGAAAAATGATGTTCTAATATATTGTGAAGCGCGCTAAAAGCTTTATTGGACGAAACAAACTGAAAATTTGTGTAAATTTCGTATCAGAAGCTCTTTATGTGCAGTTTAATCTACAAGCGGGTGCGAGTAGGTGATATTTAATTTTTTTGCACATTTTTTCGTAAGATTTTAATCCTGTCGCTAACATGATACTCATTATGGAAAATACTCGTAGAAGGGCCTATAGATGGGTGGTTTTAAATGTCTACAGCGACACAACCATCTAACCTAATCATTTCAACATGGCAAGAAGGTTCATCACAAAATGTGTGGGAACAAATACAATCGTTAAATTGCGTCTACTCATATTTGACATAGCGCATCCACACTCTTGCGAGGCGCCTTCTGGAGGCTCTCGATATGTGTCTTGGCGAGTGGAGGCAACCGGAGTGTTGCCATCCACACTCTTGAGAGGCGCCTTCTGGAGGCTCTCGATATGTGTCTTGGCGAGTGGAGGCAACCGGAGTGTTGCCATCCACACTCTTGCGAGGCGCCTCCTGGAGGCTCCAGGCTCCGGATACTCTTGGATTATATAGTTACCCGCTCCGTTTACTACGAAATGGACGTGATTTAAGTGACTGCGTTGGCGGCTTTTATGCCTATTAATATTATAATGTCTTGCATTTATATCATTTAACTAAAAGAAGAAAGTATATAAAAAGTCAACAATGAAATGAGCGAGCGTGAGAGTGTGGATGGGTGCCTCGCCTCGTCGCCTCGCGTCTTTTGACTCTGTTCCAAAAACCGACACGGGCTGAGCGCACTGAAGAAGAGGCAAGGTACCCATCCACACTCTCGCACTCGCTTCGCCTAGTGTCGCATCCTAAAGATTTTGGATGGGCTATTTGAGTCCTTGTCGTACTTCTGATAGTCATTCACATTTCATTTTATTCATGTGAACTAATCGCTGTGGTCTAATTACTTGCACCGCTCGCGGCACTGAGCGACGTCACTTTGATCTGCCACCTGCGACGTCTTTGATCAGCGTTAGCTAAAAAACCACTCATTTAATTCGTTTTATTTTCGGCCATTTGCATAGTATGTTGAAAAAAAATCATTACTTAGCTATGTAAAGAATGATGATGAGTTTGGTCGTATGGTGTAATAATATAGGATGTGCTTTTTTTTTCAAAATCAATGGGTTCGATTCCCGGCTAGGATTATTGGTTTTTCAAAAATCAAATGATGAGGTTTTAAGTTTTATCAAAATCGGGCTCGTGACTCCTTTGAGCAATTTTCGCTATTCCTTATAGTTTCGGACTTGGCCATCCAATCCCTTTTGAAAAATTCACCTGTATAGCGAACCTTTATTTGTTAAACTTTGCTAGGATCCCCTATTGTCACGATTGAAACTAAGGAACAGGAAAATTAAGCTTGTAACAATGGAAATACTTGACAGTCAAAATAAAGAATATTTTTTTGCGAGACCAAAATATTCATTACACCTCCAAAATATTGGCAGCGCGAGTAGCGCCTGTGGTGTTACAAACGTCCATAGCCTTACATCTGGTGGGATATATGCTTGTTTACCACCTTAGTGATTTAAATATTGATATACCTACCATTTTATGGAAACTATTTCCGACATAACTTTCTTCCTTCACAATCAATTACGAGAAAACCCGGGTGCGCTCGTTAGCTCCCAAATCGTATTATTTGACCGTAGAATGGACGCAATTAAATGCCCGAGAGTTGTTGAGTTTGGAGTTTTTAGAAAGCTAAGAAGTGGGTAATGGCGGCCACTGAATGTGCTTCTCGAGTTGTTTAAGTATTGGGTTGGAATGAGGTCGGCAATTGTCGTTGGGTCCGCGATTTGGGACTGTTGTACAATACAAGTTTGAGTGTTGTTTCATTTGGCTGGTTTTCTTAAAATTTTGTCGAATTGCTACTTGAACTAAAATTGTTTTAACTACGAATAGTTATTAATCTTAGTAGTTCTGTTGTTAGTTTTAATACTCTCTAGAACTAATATTTGTATGAACATAAGCACGCTATATAAATCATAATAGAATTTCTGGCTAGTAAGGATTGTCATTGCAATCTTGTATTCCGGACACACAAGCAATACCTACCTAACAAGTTTTAACTTCATAAAACAAGATAGTTTATTATATGTTAGTCTAGTTCGACGAAATCGAATCACAAGATTTTTCTTAATTTTCGGTGTGCCACGTGACAACGGGAATGAGTACAATATGTCGCCACCGCAATTCATCACGAGGGTGTCGTAAGAGGCGACTAAGACAACACCTTGGCGAAACGGTTCATTGCGTAGAAAAGGAACTCGAAATGAAACTCTGTTATCAGTAAAATGACAATCATTACGTCTAGTTGAAGGCCTTGCCCGTCAGCCTTTCTACTGAAAAATTTCAAGTGAGTTTTTTTAAGACCTGCGCCTGTCCATTTCAACACGGCAATAGGCTCACCACCTATTACATGGGACACAAAACTATAAGATGAATTGTGGACGTATAAAATGCCTCTGCCTTCTTCTTTGGGGATAAAGGCGTGACTATATGTATGTATGTTTTTAATTTGAAAGAGCAGTGCTGTAATCCGACCTCTAACAAGGCACTGAGGGCGATCGAAGGTTCAAGAAAAGGTTACTAAGATAGTTCGACGACGGACACACACACACATACACCCTGCCGACCCAGGGGACTCGTAAACTCTGTGATTTAACGAGCGAACAATCGCATATGGTACTGCGGACTTTACTGAAGAATACTGATTTTTACTGGCTTTGAGGAGGTATTGAATACGATTTCAGTATTTTAAAAATCTAGCATAAGTATTTTCACAACTGCTGTTGCCCGCGTTTGTTCACTAATATAGAGATTGTGGTCTTCTATTTAAAATTACATATGTCGTAATTAACTAATGGTTTTTCCATTCGTAATCACAAGAGAACCTGAAAAATATATGATTTTTAAGATCAAGAAAGTAGACTGCTCGTAAATAAGTTTAATGTTACTTTAAGGTTGGTCTGTCAACTGCACAAACTTTTGATATTAATTAACTTTCTCATTGATGTCGCTATTCGTTGATTAAAATGTGTTTTTCCATTTATTGACCTATTAAGATTGGTACTTAGAGATGTCTGTGATATTGACTTAAGATTTTATAAGTCCGAGAAATTACTTTTATAAAATTTAGATTTTATAAAAGGAATTTTTCGAAACAAGCCCGTTTTCCAACAAATTCTACTCCCAAATAATTGCAAAGAGGTCCACGCCCAGCACGTGCATAATAACTGGTACTCAATAGGTTGATTTCATTGAATTATTGACTAATCTTCCAACACACAGCTCAAATCACTAAACTTTACTCATATTTGGCACATAAATAGTTACATTGATGTAGGCATTATATTTTTGAAAAGGTTTGGAAGTGGATGTAGCACTTGAAATAAATAGGAAAGTACATTATTATGATTGATGTCGCAGATAATAAAAACGTTAATCTTCCTAAAAAGAGCAAACGTTAGGCTACAAATCATTATCCAACTTTACTTCGCCCAAACAAAAACGCTGCTTCAAATCTTGAGTGGAGATATTTTCGCATTTTCCTTACATTAAGCGATTTCGTCGTCTTGCGAGTTGCGCCCGATACCCGTATTTACTCGCAATTGTATGTGACAGCGAGGCGAGATCATTCTGGAAGGGTTTCCTTTTATTATAGCTGAATGGACCCAATTTCGATATGTTTCTGTGCTTCGTGTGATTGAGTTGTTTCAATGTGGTGGTAAAGTGGGTGGTTTGTCGATAAGGCGGTATTATCTACAAACAATCACTGATGCGGACATTATTTTTAATTTTATTTACAACTTCATACACCGTCCCTTGTAAAAGTGCATACTAATCTTTTGGAGAACGGACACACAAAAGATAACTTTCAAAATAATTACGATAAAATTCATGAGGCATTTTCGGATCTATTAAAATTGCAAGTCTAGTCCTATAGATTAAATAGATAGTTGAATAAATTGTAATGCCGGAAAAAATGAAATATGTCGGCCTCTATAAGCCTCTATAACCTCTCTTTTTACATGGATGCTATGTCTAGCTCTAACCGACTAAAACCACACGTTTCCCACCGCTGTCTATGGCCGGGAGCCTGGGTAACCCTTGATAACCTTTCATGCTCATTAATCAAAATTTATTAGTGAAACATTAAACAGGTCTTAGAAATATATTTTTTTAACAGTTCGATAATAATATGTCACAAACTATGTCCGGTCACGATCATCCTATCATGTCAATAAGCCCCCCCATCTTATGATATCACTAAAACTGACCAATAAAAATGTTCTAATATAGCAAATATTTCGTAATCAATATGCATTGAAGCACCCGAAACTCAAGTGTATGGCGCTCGTCCTGTCCCCTTCGACGGCTAATCAAATCTGCTGACCAAGGCGGTTGTAATCCCTCTGGACTCTTAGCCAAGGGGTCCCTTCGCGGAAGAGGAAAATTGTCAGTCGATGTGATCTATTATAGTAATGTAATTATGTGAGTGCTATGCGTGGAACGAAGCAGGTGCGTGATCGAGGACGCTGGTAATTTTTGTCGATTAGTTTCCATAATAAATGATAATGCTAAATGGTTTGAATATTACTGATTGTCAATTTTGTTTATTCAACTAAGAAATGTTCTGACTGCAGTAAATATGAGTCTCAGAGTAATAGCATACTTGTAGATAACGGCCAAGATATTAATATCAAGTCCAGTGCTTAAGATAATAATACAGTCGCACTTTTATCCCCGTAGTACCCTCTTTACTTCATCTCATAGTTCTTGGCTTGCGTGCCTATTGTCGTGTTAAAATAGACAGGAGCCGATTTTGCCTACCTGCTGTTGAAATTTTCAAGCCGTGCAAAAGCCTTCAATTTGGCTTGACGCCTGCCATGTTAATGCTTAACGCTGACCATAAATCTGGAATTGCAATAAATGTGAGTCTATGTCGATTATCTGACATTTTTTTAATTTTTTTATTAATTTTATCATAAACAATTGTTACAAGGTGTCTAATCAACTTAGAATTAAAACTAAGAATAAAATAAAACACACAATCAAATTTTTTTGGATCATTTTCTTATATCGTTCGTTTTCAGTTCAAATGGAAATCACCGTCCTACTCTCGTACAACTCAAAGCTCCTGCAATCAGTAAACATGAAGCACAATGTCGAGTGCGTGCAGTCCCCCGTAATGTTGGAAGCGTCGTCCCAGGGGACGGAGGCGGTAATAGGGGATGTAATTGTGACGTCATCGGACGTAATTGTGACGGAATTAGTGTTGGGGTAACTCAATTAACGAGACTCAAAGTAACGCCTGTCGTTTCGTTTAAAATACGAGCGCTGATTTTAATTTATTGGCTAATGTATTAAATTACAGAGAGATTTTGTCTGTAGGTACTAATATTGTAGAGAGGGAAGATTTGATTGTTGCAATCAATAAACACTAAAACTTCTAAACACATTTCAATCCTCCTTTTGCCATTTGGAAGTTTTTATTTTATAAAGCCGTGGCGCATCTAGCGATTGGGGGCCACTCTCACAGTTCATAAGACCTCTGTCAGTGGTCCTCAAGTTGGCGGCCCTGTGATGTGCCTCTTCACGCTCCGCTTGAAGAACCCGGGAATGTAAGATGAGGGAAACACGTGTGCGGGCAGGTAGTTCCAGGTTTTTATAGTTCCACAGAGGAACGATCTTTTGAAACGCTCCGTTCTGGCTTCACCTCTCCACTGTGTTTGAGTGGCATCTCTGCCCGGCACTCGTGTTCGGGGTCGGAAAGGAGAGGGTGGAATCAGATTGAAGAGCTCTTCAGAACACTCATCGTGATATATTCGGTAGAAGGCTGCCAAGGATGCTATTCATTAAGCTAATTTAAGTTATTTAAGTTATTCTGATGTAACATACACTATGTATCATTATGTTGCTACCCAAAGGAGCACAGCAGTAATAATAAATGTCAATAAGCCTGAGTTTCAATACGTTACTATAAATACGGGCATTTAAGGATTCAAAGAGTGCTACGAGCTTCGTAGTACATCACAGGCACAGCCGTGGGGCACAGCACTTAAGTTATTGAATACTTTTGAATTAAGTTTTGTGATGACAGTTTGTTTTCTAAAAATATTAGTCCTTCTAATCCAAACATTTTGAGTTATGACACTTGCACTTCGCGAGTTTCATTTAAGAAATGAAAAACACAAACGCGTTTTCTTCGAATTTGTTTGCAAGAAAACGCGTTTGGAGTTTATTTGACAAATGGCGACATAAATTGGCATTAGTTCGTTCGCGTCGCAGCGCTGTCACTGAATTATAAATAGGGTTGGAAGGATTGGGGCGGCTCAGGGTTACAGATAATTATGATGTATCCTCTACAAGGAAGATACTGCATTTTTGCTGACGAAAACACGATATAATATTATACTTATTCTGATGCTTGAGTCAGGTTTCTATAGGAGGAAAAAATCCAACTAGTTATTTGGTGCAATATGCAAGCAAAGACCCGCAGACGGAGGGTTCCGTGTCAAAAATTCACATTTTCTTCTGATTATAGCATTTGTTGTTTGAGCGTCAACAGAAATACAATATCTGTAAAATTTTCAGCTCTAGCTATCTCTAGTTATCACGGTTCCTAAGATGCAACCTCAGACAGTCAGACGGACAGCGAAGTATCAGAAATAGGGTCCCGTTTTTACCCTTTTATAGTATTTGTTCCTACTAATAACAATTTTGTTCCTTATACGCATACCACCCCGTAGAACCCGTTTAATTCACACACATATGTGCATACCCATATTTACAATTATTAAATTCTCGGGTAGGAGCATGACAATGTAGAGCGTACCTGTACTCTTCTTCACCATAATTTAATTTTCTAATACCAACAGAATGTTTTTTAATTCGTTTCAGTATTTTTGTGATATTATCAATAACTATGAAAAAAATCTTATGTTTAAAATATTGGTAATACAGACAACACACCGTTTTGATTTCATCCGTAAATTCTATGTATTTTACTTGTGTCCGACTTTTATTAATGAAACCATGTCCCTCCTTCGCCCCTCCCCCGCACAACCCTGCTCTGTACCGTCGGCAGACGCACAGACGTAATTAATTCCGTATGTTACATCCTATATTGGGTTCGATGATTGGAATGCTTTGTGGTGTTAAAAATTCGTCGGATATTACATAGTGGCGACAAATTAATAGGCTGGGGAGGGAATACGTGATTGGTTTTATGTAAATCTGTTCCGTTAATGTGATGTGGAGTTATTTCGGCTATCAATTTATTCTTATGCGCGGCTATCCCTCATGGATGCTATGTCAGACATTTACCTAGGACGACGAACAGATCTCTGCCCGTCTTCAGACCCGCAGACGGCGAAACTCGGGTGGAAGAGTCTCTCCCGCTCCCTTGCCGCCCTAGCGCTCCCTCCTCGCATTCGTTTGTCATCTAATGCCAAATTAACTGACATGAGCCAACAGAAAAATATCTCAGCCTCTACGTTCGAAGGCAGTGACATAAAAGACATATTATGAACTGCCTAGTGGTTTGAAGCTAAGCGTCAGATAGCTCAGTGGTACTGCGGAGGAAGAGGTGAGATGTTGTTCCTAATTCACACAAAGGGAAGATCCTATGACCAGGCTAGGTGATCGCGCCTTGCGGGCCGAAGCCCAACGGTTGATGTTGTTCATGTCATTCATCGCCACGAGAACTTTGATATCGAGATGCGACTATTCTGTGGCGTCCGCCAAAGTATGAATGCAACTGCCGTACCTGTTTTTTGAATATGTTCCTGTCGTACGGAAAACCTCTCCACACGGCATTAGCTAGTTAGGTATAACTTATGACGTAGTTGTTTGTTTGTTTGTTTGTATGGTTGAACGCTAGGATCTCAGGAACTACACGTTCGATTTCAAAACTTCTTTTACAGTTTGATAGTCCATTTATTGAGGATGGCTAAAGGCTATGTAGCCAGTGGCTCCAAGTTTCTGAACTATTATCACATTGTATTCTTAAAAATGCACCTAAGGCTACGTCCGCACAGGCAGGTGGCTTGCTTGGCGCCTAGAGCCTGGTGGCTTGCATCCTGGCTACTTGCTAGGATACACGGTGGCCGCACTGAAAGGTGGTTTGCGTGGGGGGTCGCTAGGTGCCTTGGTCATTTGCTTGTCGGCACGTTGAAGAGATTTCACTTTCAAAAATAGCTATATACTGCTCTATATTGGGTTCATACATATGATCACGCCTTTTATCCACGAAGGGGTAGACAGAGGCATTTTAGATGCCCACATTTCACCTTTGAGATTTTGTCCCACGTAATAGGTGGTGAGCCGTATTGCCATGTTGATATGGACAGGCGCAGGCAAGGACTGCCAGCAGTGCCAGCTGTTAAAAATTTTCAAGCCGCCTAAAAAGGCCCTCAACTTGGCTTAGGTACTGCCTCGACTGCTATTTTACTGGCAACCGGGACCAAGGACTTTTCGAAGCACGGAAAATGTCAAAAAAAAATGTCACACAGTGGTCACGAGACGGTCACCCATCCATGAACGGCCACAGTAAATGTTGCTTACTACAGTGATCGTTTACACAACACTGAGTCCGCGGGGCCACGAGCGCTTCATATTGGGTTCATGACATAAATATGACACGGTCAAGTCATGGGGATTTTTTTGTTCTATATAAGCAATTGCATAATTTTCACTAAAAAATTACGAAGATTTGCGTATGGCCAGAGACACATTTGATCTACTTCTCAGTAAAGTTAAAGGAAAATTAACTCATTCGGATACTCATCTATTTATGACTAGCTGTGTCCGCGACTTCGTCCGCGTAGAATGTAATAAAAAAATTTAGTTTATTTAGATTTTTTTTCTAAAATAAAAGAATTTTTCTAAAATAAAAGTAGCCTAAGGTACTACTTATTACATAAGCTATCTGCCAGTGAAAGTCCCGTCCAAATCGGTCCAGCCGTTCCAGAGATTAGCCGGAGGCCAGAACAAACAGACAGACAAAAATTTTAAAAGTATATATTTTGGTATGTGTACCGTAATACATTCATATGCATGCAGTAGAAAGCGGTTATTATAATATTACAAACAGACACTCCAATTGAATTTATTTGTATGTATGGATGCGATTAATATTTCGTATATTTTTTTCTTCAAAATGCCTCGCGCCTGGCGACAAAAAACCAACATGTTTGTTTACTTGGATACACGCTAAGCTACTCGCTAGGCGCCAAGCGCGCAGTGCGGCCGGTCGCGAACATTCAAGTATGTCCGTTTTACTAAGCGACTCGCTAGGTGACTCGCTAGGCGCTAGGCACCAAGCAAGCCGCCTGCCTGTGCGGACGTAACCTAAGTGTTTATGCGCATTTTCTAGTGAACCTATTGTCTCATGATGATATGAAGTTGAATGTAATTTTTCAATATTCAAGAGTTTACAGACTTCTATCATAGTCGAAGACATAAATTCTGTGCCTTTATCTGTGGCAATGGTTTTCGGAATTCCGAACCTTAAAATAAAATTATTAACAAAAGATCTAGCTACAGTGACAGCTTCCTTATTTTTAATAGGATAAGCCTCAACAAATTTACTTAACTCGCACTGCAATGTTAATATATAATTATTACCATCTAAATCTACATCTAAGGGCCCAACTAAATCTAAAAATACTTTCTCAAAAGCATATGAAGCTGTGGTTGTTATAACCATAGGTTCTTTAGTTTTACGTGAAAACTTTGATTTTTGACACTTTTCACATTTACTCACAAAATCTTTGACATCTTTTTCTGTTTCCGGCCAGAAATATTTTCTCTTTCTATTATTTATCATTCTGCGTACACCAGCATGTCCGCTTGTGGGCAGTAAATGGTAATCATTGATTATAAATCTTTTATCATTTTCATTACTTATCCTTTTAACACCTCTTAAGACGCATATACGTGGACCGGTCCACACATCTTTATTTTTAATCTCATCTATAAGTTCTTTTATGAATAACGCGTTATTATTTATTTTAATTACACATATTTCGTCGACATTTATATTTTTACACAATTGACTTAACTTCTCCACAAAAACGGCTCGCGTGTCTTGAAATCAAGATTAACGTATAATATTTTATTCTTATGGGAAAATGCAAAACACTCGGTTTCTACATCTATTTCCTTTTGTATCCGAATTCTAGCCAGTTCCTTCCCCTCTATTAAGACCATCTCTACACCTTCACTAGGCATCCGCAATAATTCCACAATTCTCGGTTGATCAGGCCGATTATCGGTGTCATTATTGGTGACTGGAGTGTCAGTTCTACTTTCTATACATTCTAAATTGCGTTTCTGCGCCCTTGTCATTACATTAAGTATATTTATTTATTTATTTATTTATTAAGGTCTTCCCACAGCTTGTGCGTACAATAATTTATAGCTAAACTAGACAATTTGTAACAGGCTTACACACTAGCCAATTACGGGATAACCAACATTTTTTAACATGCGCAACATTAAATTTCTATAAACACAAGGACAAATACATACAGACAGATCCGATACGTAAATCTCAAAGTGTAGGATTATAATTCCCTATCGTTCAACATGGGTACTGCTTAACAAATAAATAGGCATCTCGTTACTACATTGTACTAAAACTAGGTATACTTAAGGATACAAAGTTAAACTTCTTATTAGTCTAGTTACCTAGAGACTGTAGGATTTTGGATCTAAAGGAGCCCTGTGAATCGTGGTGTATGTCGGCGTCCGGTACAGTTCCAAGAAAAGTATTCATGCACCTACTCATTCTTATCAGTGGTGAATTTACTCCGATATTCGTTTTGCTGGACCCTACATGATAAAACTTAGTTATGGGGTGTCTCGGTAATTTGTAAGGCACATCAATATTTAAACGCGCAACAAGTTCATTACAGTCAAGTAGACTATTTGCTAATTTATAGAAGAACATCAAATCTTTGAATCTTCTTCGTTCGCGTAGTGAGTTCATTTTAAAACTTTTTATACGTTCCTGGTACGGACATCTTGGGGTTACTCTGTTTGTAGTATATGCAAGGTGTTTGGTGAAAGCTCTCTGTATTCTTTCGATTCTTTGCGAATGGACAGCATAATGTGGATTCCAGGCTGCGCTACAGAATTCGAGGTTACTACGCACCAGGGAGTTGTACAATGTTATTTTAGTTCGCTCCATTTTCAAACCTTTAGTGCTTCTTTTTAAAAATCCTAACATTTGTGCAGATTTGTTCACAATGCTACTAATGTGACTTCTGAAATTTAGTTCGCTATCCATTATTACACCCAGATCTCGCACCTCGCTAACAGTACTCAATTGGATACCATTCATGTTATATGATGCTAATTGAGATTGTTTTTTTCTCGTGAAACGTATATGACTGCATTTTTCAACGTTTAGTTTCATATGGTTCAGCGTGCACCAAGCCTCGATCCTCAAAAGGTCCTGTTGGATTAATTTGGAGTCATTGTCAGAGTTCACGGTTTTGTATATTTTTAGATCATCGGCAAACATCAAGTGTTTACAGTTACGTATCTGGCTAGTTATGTCGTTGATAAAAAGTGAGAAGAGAACAGGTGCAAGATGGGAACCCTGGGGAACTCCTGAGATGGCATAATAAGGATACGATTCATATCCATTCAGGGCAACGAGTTGGGATCTACGAGATAGATATGACGTGAACCATTTGAACAGTGAGCCATGCACTCCGTTATATTCCAGCTTTGACAACAATATTGAATGATTCACTTTATCGAAAGCGCTACTAAAGTCTGTATATATAGCGTCAACTTCTAATCTATTATCAAGAGCCAAAGATACATCTGACACATATTGCACGAGATTGGTTTCCACACTTCGGCCAGTCTTAAAACCATGCTGAGATGTGGAGATAAACTTGTCAAAGTGATGTGTAACGACCGCACAAACCAATGACTCAAGAATTCTAGAAAAACATGACAGTATCGATATTGGCCGATAGTTCCTAATGTCTGCAGGGTCTCCTTTCTTGTAGACGGGCGTGATCCTGGCTTTTTTCCAGGCTTCAGGAAAGATGCCTTCGCTAAGAGAGGCATTGAAGATGATCTGCAATGGCGTACAAAGGCAACCGCCGCAGCGCTTAACGAATGAGGGAGGTATTGAATCAGGCCCTGGGCCCTTAGAAGAATTAATTTGCTTCAGTTTTTTTAAAATTTCCATTTTTGTGAATTGAACATTACCTATAGTATTATTAGTCATTAGAAAATTTTGTACATTTTGTATATTTGTAGAAGATTGATCACCGAACACCGATACAAACTGATCTGCAAATAAGTTGGCCATGTCACGACCATTATCAGCAATTTTGTCATTTAGGAACATTTTAGCCGGTATGGAAGACTCGCCCCTACGTTTGTCTTTGATATAGCGCCAGAATAATTTAGGGTTTTTCGTTATTTCATTTTCAAGTTTACGTTTATAATCAGCATGGCATTTGTTTATTAATTTATGGCATCTACTGCGCAGTAGTTCATAAGTAAGTTTGTCTCGTGGATTATGGTATTTGCGGTATTTTTGTCTATATTTTTCTTTTTCAGATAAAGTTCTAATAAGCGAATTTGTGAACCAGGAAGGGAACTTAGATTTAGTCTGCTTATATTTTGGGATAAATTTTTCAAATAATTCTTGTAATAGCTCGTAATATTTCTTCACCATTTCATTTACATCCCTGCATACGCCAAACAAATCATCCCAATCTACACCGCTCAAGTAACATATTATTGCCTCGTAGTCAGCTTTAAAGAAGTTATACCTAGTTTGATACTTTGGTCTTAAATACCTCATACTACTAAATGGAATTGTAATAAGCAAGCAAGGGTGACGGCGGTCAATCTTACTTAATGCATCCATGGCTTGTGTGACCGATATATTCGATATGTTACTTAACACGAGATCCAAAATCCTACATTCCACATTAAGAATTGTATTAAATTGATATAATCCATTCATAGAAATAAAGTCAATCAACGAGTTACCAAGTGAGTTCTCATAGTTTGACGGTGTTGCATATAAAACATCCTGGCCCTTTGTCCAAGCAATAAACCTAAGATTGAAGTCTCCAAGTAGGAGGACGTCATCTACGTTATTTAAAACATCACTAACCCTATTTAAAAAACCTGACAAGTAATCCAATTTGATCGGTGGAGGTAAGTAAACTACACATAGTGCAATTTTCTTTGTAGTGTTACCAACGTTTATTTCAATAGTGACCCATAAGTCTTCATATTCACTCTCCCAATTTTTAATTCTTACTGACTTAATTTCTCGCTTGACAGCTATTAAGACACCTCCACCGTCCTCTTTGGTCTCCCTAGAACACACCCTATCTCTTCTATACACTACATATCTTGGATCTATAAACTCCCCATTTGAAATTCTAGACTGTAACCACGTTTCAGTTATGACTATTACATTATAATTTGAAAGCAAAATGTTTTTATGTACATCATCAAGTTTCGTTTTTATTCCCCCCATATTTTGATAATAAATATCGAACATTTCTAAAACAACATCGCCCAGAGCATTGTTAAAAAAGATAGGCATAAGTTGTTTCCATCTTACTCACTATCAAAATTTTTCATACGTTTCAGACTTTCTGGATCCCTGATATATAACGATTTAGAATGTATGTCTTTTCGTACAAAAATTCGGCCATTACGGATCCACACAAACTGATATGACAAGTCTTTGGCTAGTTTACGCGTTAAGGCATGTAGCTGTTTACCAGAGGGACACAAATGCTCACTTACAAAGATAGGTACCTGACTTCCCTTTACACCCAACTGAACGGAATTCAACTTATCTCTAGGATGAGCCCTATTGAAGCCGGAAACTGACGCCAGCAGAGTGTCGCGTAGGCGAGGACTTTGAAGCTTCACTATTACGGATCGCGGCCGATTACTCTCTTTATTTAATTTGGCTACACGTGTTACCTGCAATATATCGCTGTCGCTAATTTTACTATCGGTTACACTTGCCATTTTCAGCACCATCTCAACCAGATTCTCCGTCTTATCCTCTGGCAAACCGTTGATCTCAACATTATTTTCACGGTTGTTTTGTTCAGCCATAGCCAAACGTGTTGAAAGCTCACTAATACTTTTTTTAAGATTCAAGTTTTCCTCTTTTAATTCGTTTATAATTGATTCTTTTTGGTCAAAACGTCTCCTGAGATCCTCAAAGCTATCGTTAAAAAATGCAAAAGAAGTCTTGAATTCAGCTATATCCACTTGAATAGGTTTTAGTTGACCCGCAATCAGCTCACCAAAGCCATTTTTCAGTGCCAGGGACAATTCCTGCTTTATGATATCCCTTAGAGTACCCTCTGAAACTGTATTTTGGTCGCTTTTCCAACCCTGTAAAATTCCATTTATTTCGTCCTTGAATTGGTTAAATTCATTTCGTGGCGAGCCACAAACCCGCTTGCGTTTACTGCGTTGACTTACTGGAATCAATTCCGAGCCTGAGGAGTCTTGAGGTGCTTGATCTTCACTACTAAGGGGTACCTGCGCTTGGGGGGGTGTGCGTGCTACTTTAGGCATTGTGCGTTAAATTAAATTATCAAAAATACTACAGCAACAAAGACCGCAACAGTTTATGAACGAAAAAATATTGCAAATCGCACACTAATAAAGTCCCTCCGTGCAGTGTTTTATTTGATTTCGCTGTACTGTCGGCCGGCAACGAAATAACGAACGAGTTGTTGATAGTTCGTGTGAAGAAGGTCATAAGCGCCGTGGAATACGCGGCGCTTACGCGTTTCACTGAGTCACGCCAGTCAATCAGCAATGTAGGTAGATAATTTTATTTCTAGGCAATGATTTAATTAACACTGGTATTTTAGAGACATTTAGCTTAAGTTAAAACAGTACCTGCACAGTATAGTTGTTTGTCCGATTTTTTAGACACTTTTGATAGCACTTCAATAACATACAACTACTAAACTTAATATTTTTTGACGAGCGACGAGTATAACATGTTACGCACACAATAGCGGACGATGATACTCCTGATGATATATTGTTGTTAATACTCTTTAAATCGTCTGAGCTAATAGAAATCCTAGACAACGCATCAGCGACAGCGTTCTCTGATCCTTTAATGTAAATAATATTAAAATCATATTCCTCTAATGTTAACCTAAATTTTAATAGTCTACTTGATGGTTCTTTCATTCCAAATAAATACAGCAACGGTTTGTGATCCGTCATGATAGTAAATTTTTTACCTAAAAGATAAGGCCTAAAATATTTAACTCCCCACACAATCGCTAGTAATTATTTTTGTATTGTTGGGTAATTTAATTCCGCTTTGTTTAATGGCCGACTTGCATAGGCAACAGGCCGCGAATCTTTATTGCAAAGAACTGCACCAATAGCAATACCAGAAGCATCGGTTTGTAGAATAAACTCATTTTCTTCGGTAAAATCAGGATATTGTAAAACAGGAGGTGATACTAATGCCTTTTTTAAAAAAATAAATGAACTTTCACACTGTTCAGACCAAACAAAAGGAACTTCTTTACGACACAAATAATTTAAAGGAATAGTTATTTCTGCGATATTTTTAATAAATTTTCTGTAGTAGTTACAAAATGCAACGAAGCGTTTTACATCGTCTGCGTTTTTAGGAGTAGGGTAATTTTCAACTACTTTAATTTTCTGTTTGTCTGGCTTAATTCCTTCTGCTGATACTGTATAAGCTAAATATAATAATTCTTTTTTTAGAAAATTACCTTTGTTAGGATTCAATTTAAGATTAACTTTTCTAAGCCTTTCAAAGACGTCTATTAAGTTTTTATTGTGACCTTCTAAATTTCTTCCAAATATTACAAGGTTTTAAGGACCTTTCAAGAACGGTAAGGATGACTTAGTTCACCAGAGTTCGTTGACGAGAGTCCTTACTTGTGAGGGTCGGATGCGTTGGGAGTTACTGGCGAATATTAAAAGCGGTGATTAATTGAACAAGTGTTTTATTCGAATTAACCCCGGAACTGAACCTCGCGTGTCGAGTAGTGCGCAGTAACTGGCTCGACTCAGTCATACATCGCGCTTCCATACAAAACTGCTTACTTGCAATCTTTCATACTACAGAGTCCCTACACTACACCCCCCAATTTTTCACAAGAAAAATTATAAATTTTTCATTACATAAATCAAACACAAAACTAAATTAACAGTTCACATACAAAGTAACATAATACGTACAATCAGCATTGATTAATTCATGTTAAACCGTTAGCACAACAACACTGTGTCACATTACATTACATTACACTCTTTGTTGCTGAGTTTGTACCGGACGTTGAGCCACCGGTTGAGCATTCGATACTTTTATAAACATCTTCTTCATACACTGCCTTATGCGATAACGCCCGTATACAATTACTGCAATGAGAATAATCAGCCCCATGCAACATGCTATGGCTAGCATGGTGGTATTATATTTGCTCATTTCAGCCTGTACCGCTCCATTCTGAGCAATAATAACTTCTTCCTTGCTATAAGATTTGCCCATTTTGAAAAAAATGCACATAAATTTTAGGAGATGTGACTTTCACCAATTGCAATGATATTCTAATGCCTTAAAAAAACTCGACTAGTACTTGTTATAAAATATGGCATGATTTACAAATTTCGTAAGACTATAACTACTTATAAAGGTTGCAAAATTGACATTTTATAAAATAAACTATTGACAAGGGCGAAAAATGCATAATTGCGAAACCTAATTACAACTGTTGCCAACCCACTAGGTATAATTCTCTTACTCGATTACAAAATGTGTGCTACCACTGTATTTTGTACAATATGGTAGCAAACAATATCTCTTAAAATTAACTCTTAATACTAATTCTCTTTCATACTTTTACTACTGGTAGTAACCATGGTGTCCCGCTCTGCTATAATCAATTATTCACCCCCTTAGGAGCCCACTGCGTACACCATGATTACGCCGAACAACTCTTTCATTCATCACTACACATATACCTCCTCGTTTATTCCTGTGGCTTAATTAACAATCAAATCTTACTGGCATTTTAACAGAGCGCCCACTTCTTGTTGTCCTACTACAGGTATGCGGTATGTTATCAACATTTTTTTCTATAGGTTTACTGTTTACATTGTTTTGCGGTCTGTTACAATAATCATCCTCACCCTGATCTGTTGCCTGTTCGCTTAATATAAATGCAGGTTTTAACCTGTCGATAGATATATTAACGGTCCTATTGGGCAACTGCACTGTGTATACTTTACCTTTTCTCTCTAAGACACGATATGGTCCTTCATAGGGTGCTGTGAGCGGTCTGCGAACGGCATCTATTCTAATAAAAACGTACTTACATTTAGCTAACTCGTTGTGCACGAAAATAGTGCGTGAATCGCGTACTTCTCGGGATACCGGCTTTAACCTACTTATATTATGCCTTAACTGATCTAAATACTCATTATCTGTTACTGTCCGATTTTCTGAGATATAAAAATCTCCGGGTAACCGGATAGTTTGCCCATACATATACTCAGCCGGACTTACTCCATTGTCGCTCCTGGTGACTGTACGTAAACCTAACAACACCGTAGGCAGCTCGTCATACCATGACGTATTGTCTGACAAACGGGCTGTAATTGCACACTTCATTACTCTGTGTATTCTTTCTAAAACTCCGTTTGACTGCGGCCTGTACGGAGTTGTCCTATTTCTCTTAATACCTAAGGTTTTAAGCAATTGGGTAAATAAATTACTCTCAAATTGCCTGCCTTGGTCACTAGTCAACCTCTCGGGGACTCCAAAACGGGATATCCAATTATCATAAAATACCCTTGCAATAACTTCTGCGGTTATTTCGCGTACTGGAATGGCTTCCGGCCACCTTGTAAATCTATCTATCATCGTAACAATGTACCTAAAACCGTCTTTAGTCGTAGGCAACGGCCCTACAATATCAATGTGCACGTGCGATAAGCGCTCAGCTTCTGGGAATTGCTGACATTCTGATATGGTGTGTCTACTTATTTTTGACTTTTGACACTGTATGCATGTTCTTGCCCATTGCCCAATATCGCGGTTCATTCCCGGCCAAAAGAATCGTTTTGCAATCATTTTGCGTGTTGTTCTAATCCCGGGATGACTAATTTCATGAATGGTTTTATAAGCTACTTTCCTAAAGCTCTCAGGTACATAGGGTCTGCACGTACTACCAGAATTCTCACAATAAATCATTTTATCGCTACTTGGAATGAGAAATTTCTTTAGAGAAATGTTGTCATTCCTTTCGCTTAGCAACTGCTTTAATTCCGAATCTAATTCTTGTGCCAAAGCTAGTTCCGAGTAATCTATGCTCGTCGGGCATTGTATCGTCTCAATTCGCGATAACGCATCCGCTACCTTGTTGCTATCGGCCTTGACATACCTAATATCCGTTGAGAACTCACTTATAAACAATAGCTGCCTTGTTCGTCTCGGCGTTTCGCTGTTACTCTCAACTTTACTAAAAGCATACACTAATGGTTTGTGGTCCGTATAAATAATTAATTCCCTGCCTTCGAATAATGGCCTAAAATGTTTTATAGCCATAAAAATTGCTGTTAACTCTCTGTCGTACGTGGAATATTTCTGCTGCGCTGTTGTGAATTTTTTAGAAAAATAGCCTAAAGGTGACCATTTATTATCAATCAACTGTTGTAAGACTCCCCCTGCGCATTTGTCCGACGCATCTGTCATTAAAGACAGTGGGACACTCGGTTCTGGATGAGACAACAAAACAGCATTTTTTAAGCTGGTTTTGCACTTCTCGAATGCTTCGAGAGATTCGGGAGTCCACTCTATTTTGGTCTTATCCTTTTTCTTCGCGCCCTTTAAAAAATTGTTGAGAGTAATCTGATACGCCGTGGCATTCGGTATACTAGCCCTATAAAAATTAACCATACCTAAAAATGTTCTTAGCTTGTCCACGGTATCCGGTCTAGGATATTCCAAGACGGCATTTACCTTCTGTTGCAAAGGTCTTATACCGCTGGTGGACACCTCGTAACCCAAAAATTCTATATTGGATTGCCCAAAAACACACTTAGCTAAATTAATTGTGATACCATATTTTTTTAATCGTTCGAAAACCATACGTAAATGCTTCCTGTGCGTCTCTATATCATCGCTGGCTATTATTACATCGTCGATGAAACTAAATAAAAAGTCTAGACCTTTTAACACGTCGTTATTCATAAATCTGGTAAAAGTCTGACTTGCTGAGCGGAGTCCAAAGTTGAGCCGTAAGTACTCCCATAAACCGAATGGAGTAATTACTGCCGTCTTTTCTATATCTTCGGGGGCTACTTTAACATAATGGTATGCTCTATTAATATCAATTTTACTGAAAATTTTCTTACCTGCCAAAATATAGGTGAAATCATGCAGCCTCGGGACAGGGTATCTATCCGGCTTGGTGATGGCGTTAAGACGCCTATAGTCGCCAACCGGTCGTATTGATCCATCCTTCTTAGCCACGATGTGAAGAGGACTCGCCCACTCACTCTTCGACGGCCTGATAATGCCCATCTCTTGCATTATCTGAAACTCACGTTTTACCTTATGATACCTGTCCGGGGGTAGAGGTCTGGCTCGTGCGTGTACCGGTTTCCCTGTCGTTTCAATATGATGGTACACGTCATTCTCCGAGACACGGTCCAAATCCTTGAAAGTTGCCGGTTTGGTAAATACTGAAAATTCTGACAACAAATCATGGAAAAGGTGATTATTGCAAATTGAACTGACCGATGATTCATTACAATTTACAATTTTTCCAGAAGTTAACCTCTTGGTTGACCTATCTATAAGTTTACGTGAGCTTATATCTACTAACAAATCATGATGTTCTAAAAAATCGGCTCCTAAAATAGCTTGATTCACATCTGCTATAATAAAGGTCCAACGGTATGACCTACGTAACCCTAAGTTAAGATCTAACACTTTAGTTCCATATGTTCTAATTTCACTGTTATTTGCCGCGTATAGCCTAAAACTAGAGCACTCACCCGATAACTTCACTTTTCGCGAAACTGGTAAAACCGAAACATTCGCACCAGTGTCCACTAAAAACGCTAAGCCTTGCTGACGATCGTATACGCTAAGTCGGTGGTTCTTCCCGGGTACAACCTCTTCCACCCTTACAGATTGTACCCTTACTCGTTTCCCGATGGTGCTGACGCCCTTTTGCTCCATGCGCACGGCCGTTCACATTCTCTAGCTCTATGCCGATACCTAAAGTGATGCTTGCACAGCCAATCTGGGTCTCCCGGTTTTCTTGACCTTGTCATCCGATTCCGCCCACTGTACCCTTGTCCGCGACCTTGATATGGGGTGCGACGGTTTCTATTAACCTCTTCTCTCAGAGCGGCCACTTCTAGGTTCAACTGTTTCATGGTTGATACTAAATCCGCTGCTGGCATTTGCGCACTTCCGCCTGCGCCCTGGCTGATTTCCGCAACCTCGCCTCCTCGTATGCTCTCCATGACTCTGTCCGCCATGTCCGATAAAAATTCTAGAGATTGATCTTGACTCACCGTTAATGTAGTTCTCACTGCCGTCGGCAACCGCGCGACCCATAGATTTTTAAGGGTCTCCTCAGATGTTTTTGAACTTCTACCTAATTCCTTCATTTTACGAAGTAGTTGCGAAGGTTTCTGCGTACCTAGTTCCATCTCCCCCAGTAATCTCTGGAACTGCCTCTCCGCACTTTCCTCGTAAACTGTCAACAAGCGATCTTTTATTGCGTCATACTTTTTTTCACTGGGAGGATTTAACAGTATGTCACTCACCTGCTGTAATGCTTCTCGGCCCATTTTTGCTACCACTACATTATACTTTGACTCATCACCCTGTTTCTGTGGTGCCAATATGCTCTCTAGCTGCGCGAACCATAAACGAGGCATGTCTGTCCAAAATTCGGGTATTTTTGTAGACAGCGTAATTGCAGCGAGTTCCACCGCATTTTCATTTTTCTGCTCCGATTTCGTTTCGTAATCAGCATAGCCTGCAGCTTCCATTGTGTATGACTGGCTGCACGGCCTCGAGAAAATACGAATTGAAAAAAAATGAACAAAATGCAAAAAAAATGAACTCTTCAACGCGTGACCTTCAACGCGACACCGGAAAAAAACACGAACGCGACCCGACACTTTACCGCGCTCGACCAACCACCCGCGACCCACACGCACTTCAATGTCCTTTGACGGGGTCACCACTTTAAGGACCCTTCAGGAACGGTAAGGATGACTTAGTTCACCAGAGTTCGTTGACGAGAGTCCTTACTTGTGAGGGTCGGATGCGTTGGGAGTTACTGGCGAATATTAAAAGCGGTGATTAATTGAACAAGTGTTTTATTCGAATTAACCCCGGAACTGAACCTCGCGTGTCGAGTAGTGCGCAGTAACTGGCTCGACTCAGTCATACATCGCGCTTCCATACAAAACTGCTTACTTGCAATCTTTCATACTACAGAGTCCCTACAAGGTCATCAAGGTAAATAAAACATTTCTCGTAGGTAAGACCAGGAGGCCTATTCTGTTTCAACGAACAACGAAGTTCGGGCCGAAGTTTCGTGTAAAACCTACTACGGTTCCATACGTTCCGCAATTTGCGGACGAAACGAAGTTGTTTGACGTTAAACCTACTCTAATTCACTTATTCTGTTTCAACGAACAACGAAGTTCGGGCCGAAGTTTAGTATAAAACCCACTACGGTTCCATTCGTTCCGCAAATTGCGGACGAAACGAAGTTGTTTGACGTTAAACCTACTCTAATTCACAAATCGTACGAACGAAAATTCAACTTTGACAGATAATTTTTCGGAAAATTAACCTAAAATTGACGAAACCAAAAGTGTCACCGTTTGATTTTCGTTTCCTTGTATATTTTGTAAGAATTTTAAATAACATGTCTAGAATGTTACTCATTGAGGCTGCTCTACGTGAGGTACGATTAAAGCGTAGAAGAAATCGTCGTAGACTGCCAAATTAAGTCAATTATATGATTATTTCCGAAGTAGAGTTAATTGCAAACTATAGGCTCAGTCGGCAACTGTTTGAGGAGTTGTGCTAAGAAATAGTTAGCTACGGGAGAGAGCCCTCCCACACGAGATCCGCAGTCAGCGGCGGGAGCGCCTTCGCCCAAGACTATCCGCCTTCATGACCGGGGGCCTGAGGATAGTGAGGGGACTGCCCACCGTCCGTGGTAGCCATAGGTCTGTTGGGAGTCCTGGGGTATCCTTTCGAGGGTTTACCGAGAGTTTCCAACCGTAGGCTGTTAGGCAGGATACGTGTAGTTTTTTTGTCGGTAGAGGTCCGGCATAGTATCCATGGGGATTTTATCTCACGTTAAGAAAAATAGCCCCCTTGGCATTGGGCCCAAAAGACTGGGAGCATTCCCCTTTGAATAGCGATGCCTATTCTTTGGGAGAAGTAACTGCTAGCCCTTGGGTCACCAGTCGACTGGACCAAAAAGTATGTGCGTTGGATCCCATGCACCGTAGGTCCATGGTGTGCAACGCGGTCTCGACACCAACTGGAAGAAAACTGTAAGACAAGCCGAGACCCTGATACCTACTTAGTTTTTTTTTATTTTCTACCGTTTCCGGGCTTTTTCTTTTGTACTAGTTCATACTGAAAATAATATATGTTTATTTAGGTAAAATAAAACGAAAACAATTATTATTATTGTCTTGCCCAACTTTTATTAACTGATACAATCTATAAACTATTTGTCTTTCATCCTTTCCTATTATATAGTATCTCCTATCTTATTTGTCTCTAATATCTTGAATCAGTTCCAACAGAGCAGCTTGAATCTGCATCAGTATATTCATGATCCCAACGAGCTCGGTATTTCTAAGTGTCATTCTCTGCACGCTCTCCCTCTATATCAAACAATCTCAGTCTCATATCATAGCCAGAAGATTGTCCCCTCCACCTAGGGCACAGTATAAATATGTTGGGGGCAGTTGGTACAGAAGCTGCAAAATAAAATAAATTCACATTAAAAATAAGTTACTCAACAACAGATAATATCTCACGTGTGTGTGTGATATTCAATGGAATAAATAACATTCAACTGCACTGTAATATGAATTGTTTACTTACAAAGGTTTTTATGTTTATATGTATAAACGATATAATATGTTTTAGATATAGATTTCAAATAATAATAATTTTAATTTTCATTACATTATTGTTGGTTGACATGAAACAAACGTCAGATACATTTTTTAACGTAAGGTTATGACATTTGCATCTCTAGTTTGTCCATATCAAAATGGTTGAAAATATACAATTATATATGTATTACCTTTTTATTCTTATTTTCTGCATACATTTTACAAGAAATGTATAATAAACCACTTGTTACATGTAAAACTTTTGATTAAAATTTACTTGTTTTTAAATTTTAATAAAAGTGAATACCGCAATTACCGGTATAAGACATCAGCAAATGACCTCCCTATCATTGTCGTTCACGAAATGTGTCTATGCATCCGAAGTTCGTGCTCCGATCCGCAATTGATATAGAATAGGGTCAGCTACGAAACTTCGTTTTGTTTTCGTTCGTTAACGAAGTTTCGTTTTCGTAGAAAGAGTTTAGGCCCTCGCCCATAACGGCAGCGTGACGTTAGGGGTTCATGCACGCCCCTCTTAGAAGCGGGATCACACCCAAAACCCCCCAAAGACGCGGGATAGCACCCGAACCAGTGGTAACCGTAGGTCTGTTGGGAGTCCTGGGACATCCTTCCGAGGACTTACCCGGGGCTCCCAACCATAGGCTATTGGCTATTGGGCATTACGTTAGGTTTTTCTTGTCGGTAGGAGTCCGGCATAGCATCCATTAAAGATATTCCCTCACGTTAGAAAAATATCCCAAAAGACTGGGAGCATTACCCTTTGAAAAGCGATGCCTATTCATTGGGAGAAATAACTGCTAGCCCTTAGGTCACCCGTCGACTCAACCAAAAAGTCCACAAGCATTGTACCCCATGCACCGCAGATCCATGGGGTACTACGCGGTCTCGACACCAACTGGAAGAAAAGTAGTAGTTTTTTTATTTTGTACCGCTTCCAGGCTTTTTCTTTTGTTCTAGTTCATACTGAAAATATGTAGCTATGTATATTTAGATAAAATAAAACGAAAACAATTGTCTTGCCAAACTTTTATTAACTGATACAATCTATATACTATTTGTCTTTCATTGATTCATTTTATATATTATCTCCTATCCAATTTGTCCCTAATAATTTGAATCGGTTCCAACAGAGCAGCTTGAATCTGCATCAGTATATTCATGATCCCAGCTAGCTCGGTATTTCTAAGTGTGTCATTCTCTGCACGCACCTCCTCTATCTCAAACAATCTCCATCTCACATCAGAGCCAGAAGATTGTCCCCTCCGCCTAGGGGCATTTAGTACAAAAGCTGCAAAATAAATTCACATTAAAAATAAGTTACTCAACAAGATATATCTCACGTGTGTGCGATATTGAATAGAATAAAAACATCAATTGCACCGTAATATGAATTGTTTACTTACAAAGGTTTTTATGTTTATATGTGTATACGATTTAAATGTTTTAGATATAGATTTCTTATAATAATAATTTTCATTACATTATTGTTGACATGAAACAAACGTCAAATACATTTTTAACGTAAGTTTATGACATTTGCATCTCTAGTAGTCTATATCAAAAGGGTTGAAAATATACAATTATATATATAATACCTTTTTATGCTTATTTACTGCATAAATTTTACAAGAAATTTATTATAAATCATTTGTTACATGTAAAACTTTAAATTAAAACTTACTTGTTTTTAAATTCTAATAAAAGTGATAACCGTAATTACCGGAATAAGACATCAGCAGACCTCCCTATCATTGTCGTTCACGAAATGTGTCTATGCATCCGAAGTTCGGGCTCCGATCCGCAAATGATACAGAATATGCTCAGCCACGAAACTTCGTTTTGTTTTCGTTCGTTAACGAAGTTTCGTTTTCGTAGAAAGAGAGTAGGCCTCCAGACATGGCAATAGTCATTACTCTAGAAAATGAACTGGGGCTCGTTTTTAGGCCCATTGGCATTTTTTTCATAGAATATTGTCCTGTATCTGTTGTAAATGCTGTAAGTTTCCTAGAATCAGGGCTTAAATTAAATTGATAGTAAGATTGACTAAGGTCTAAATGAGTAAAATAAATGGCGCCGGAGAGTGATTCTAAAATATCAGTAATGTTCGGTAATGGAAATTTATCATCTTGCATAACTTCGTTTAATTTCCGGTAATCTATTACTAGTCGCCATTTCTTAGTTTCACCGTCAGGTTTTTTAGGCACCAGTAAAATAGGGCTAGACCATTCACTTTGTGTTTCCCCTATAATATCATCCTTTAACAATTGTTTGATTTGTCTACTTATTTCAGGTTTTTGACTATGTGGTAATCTGTATGGTTTAGTGTAAACGGGTGAAGCATTAGGTTTTAAATAAATATTATGTTCGTATATATTAGTTGTCGTCAGTTTGTCACCTGGTAAGTTAAAAATGTCGTTATATTTAGAACAAATAGCTTCTATTGTACTACGCTCACTACTATGCAAATGATCTAACTTTAATAATGATAACGAAGTCTTAGCTCGTTCAGCGTTAGATCTGCATTTATCAAAATGACATATTTGATAATCATGCAATGGCTATAATTCTGGTTCAAAAATAGGTATGGTAACTGATTCTGTTCCCGTATTTAATATTTTAATTGGTATTACATTATTTACTGGTTTTACGATTACTGCTGCTAAAAATATATCAACTTCTAATTGTTTTGGTAAAACAACACAGTCATAATTATTTTGCTTATTTTTTAAAGATATATAATGAATTGATTCACTTCTTGCAGGAATAGTCAAATAACTATACGAAATACTAGCTGATGTATAAAGTGGTATAACCGTTTCGCCTTTATTACGTAAAATTAAATTATTTCTTTGTAAATCAATATGTGAATAATATTTTGACAAAAAGTCTAATCCTATGATTCCATCTGACTTGCATGGTAAACTATCAAACACATAAAATTTATGATTGAAACACTCGCCATTTTCGGCACGTAATTTAAGATAAACATAACCTTCGAAAAATTTACCACCGATTCCTTTTATTTCAATATTGTCTTTATGCAAGTGTACAGTCTCCTTTAAAACTTTCTTTGTAATAGCTGATATGGATGCTCCGGTATCGAGCAACCACGAACATCTTACTTTATTAAAAATATTAAATCGAACGAATCTAACATTTTTGTTACAAGTTAAAATATTATAACATTTAGGAACGAAAAAACCGGTTATCATTTGTAAAATTTTCACTATCTTGCTTATGATCATCGCTCACTTGAGCTGAAAATATTTTTCGTTGATTATTATGACCTTGAGTACCTCTACCACGGTAAAATCCCGAATTATAATTATTTCCATAATTATTACCTCTTCTATTGTTATATCCACCATGAGGATTTTCATCAAATCGCTTATTCTGATAGTTAAAATTATTATTATTAAAGTGACCTTGATAAAAACTACTACGGTTTTGGAAACCACGCCCATAATTATGATGGTTTCGTGAGCCGAGTCTGCTAAAATTCCTAGAAAATCTATTATTAATTGACTTACCCCGTACGTTGAAAATGTTATTGGAAGTCGAAGGTTGAGCCAACTCCTCGTCCTCAGCAGCACGCACTGCATCCTTGAGCTCTAAGTAGTTACGAGACGATATAATGGTACCTAAACGTCTGTATTTTAAACCGTCACAAAATTTTTTAATTGCAAAAATCTCATTAATAGGTCTCAGTATCTCACACGCCTTTTCATTACCATCAGACTGTGCAATAGTGAGATCCAATAATAATTCAGATAATTTATTGCCATATTCATTTATAGACAAGTCATTTTGACGCAAATTATGAATCTGACTAAGTATAGAATTAGCAGATTTTTTTGTCAGTAAATATTTTTTCATGTCTTGTATAAGACTTGATGTGTCAATGTATTCAGTTTTTAATTTTAATTTAGCGCTCTTACTAAGTCTAGTTTTTAATACAAAATTAATTAATGTCACTTTCTGATCATCCTTAAGACAACTACTATAAAGTTCCACGGCATTAATTATTTTCTCGGTTGTATTTTCAGAACCGTCCATTATGTCAAATTTCTCCATAGTTGAGAAAGAACTTCTAAATACTTCACTTGTTAAACTATAAGATAATATCCTACTATATGCCGACTCTATTTTGTCTCTTAGCACATCGTAAATATACTCAGCTAACTCTAAAGTACTTTTCTTATTTAAGCTAATACTAATAATATTTTCATATGACAAATATAACTCTTGAGCTTTCGATAAGTATTTATTAACTCTATCTTTATACTGTAGCCTTCTATTTGGGCCTAACTTTCTTAGATTTATTTGAATATTTAATAATTCATTAAAAATTATTTCTTATTCTTTTTCCATCAAATACTTATCTATATAAGTATGTATATCAAAAAGCACAAGAAATTAGATATATGCTTAAACTTTTAAACACTGAAACATAATAAAATAGATACATACCGAAATTTCAATGACATCTGAAATACAATATTAAAACACCTTACACACAATTAAAAATACACACTAAAGTTCATTAAAATAATTTTTGAAATCATTACGCAACACTGCTGCTAATCATTATAAAAAAAAATCTTGCATTTCAGGTTCTCGTATTATACACGAAGAAGATTTAAAAAAAATAAACAAATGGTCTTACGAATTTCCGGTGACATTGGTGACTCGATGACGTCAAAATTTTCTCAAAAAAAAAAAGTCTAATTGTTTCCTGTTCACCACGGTCTCGTCAAATTGTTTCCTGTTCATCACGGTCTCGCCTTCCCGATAGCCGTAACCGCATTCTCCGTATAAATTCGCCGTCAATCTTGTTTTCAATCCACTTTTTCCGTTTGTCCTTCAATTTTTTCAAGAGAACAAAGACGATTATGATGACCAAAACCGTCAAGGCCGATGCCAATAAAATGTTATTCACGTGGAGGTGGTTTTCAACAACGGTATTACTGCCACCCGAGGCATTCTGGTTCACCGCCACCTCTTTGTCTTCAGTTTTTGAATAAGATTTGCCCATTTTTTGGCAGTATAAGGACACGCGTTGCACATATAACAGTCGGAAACATTGTGTTTTAAAACGAGTCGTAATTAAAACACTCTAAGTTAGTGCACCGAGGCACACAGGAATGCGCTAACTTGCAAAATTCGCCCGATACATGATCTGTTGCACCTGGGCGCTTGCTCGAGGCAGGGTCGCCATGAAGTGCGGGGGCGTCGAGGAGAGATGAGTAACACACGTATTGACACGACAATACCTTTAATGAGACTAATGTCTTAACCTAATACATAATGTATGCTAATTATTAATACTAACACACCACAGTAAGACACGCGACGGGAGTAAATGCGACGGGACTATATTACTTAAAATATTAATACTATACCACTCTCTTTCTCACTCTCAAGTGACGCAAACAAAGTTGCGCGGGTCAGCTAGTATGTTGAGGTGTTTAAAATCCATGCGAGGATCACGTATTTCTTCACATAGATCCACATTAACATATCTAGCACGATGCGTCGCATACTGTCGGTGTCGCATCTCGACGCGATTGCAGCAGCGCGTGGCTTCATCTAAAACGTGACCTACATAACCACCTCGCCACACTGTGCCTCAGTTAGAATATCAACCTTCCCCCGCCTTCTCAGTGTTTAGTTCACAGAGACATATCATCATAATTAATATGAATCAGAAATATGAAAATAAAGTTTGAAATGTTATCTAAAGCGAAGCAATTCATTCGTACACGTATTTTTAGGGTTTCGTAGCCAAATGGCAAAAACGGAACCCTTATAGATTCGTCATGTCTGTCTGTCTGTCCGTCCGTGTGTCACAGCCACTTTTCTCCGAAACTATAAGGCTTATGCTATTGAAACTTGGTAACTAGATGTATTCTTTGAAGCGCATTAGGATTCTTTTATAAAACTAGAAAAAAAACAGTAAATTTTGGGGGTCCCCATACTCGGAACTGAAACTCATTCAACAAGGCTATTCGTGTGGGGTATCTATAGATAGGTCTTCAAAAATGCTATTGAGGTTCCTAAAATCATTTTTTCCTTAAGTGAATAGTTTGCTTTTAATACGTCATAAACCGCAATTTTCGGTTAGAAAATCACTACCACTGCGAACGTGTTAAAACATCAATCAAAGTTACAACGAACTATAAGAACTTTTATATTATGTTACTTGCTGCTACGAAACCCTTCATGGGCGAGTCCAACTCGCACTTGGCCGGATTTTTGTATTTAGCTAGAGCTATTTGCTGTTTGAAGTATATTAACTATTTGGCCTGTGACATACATCGATCCCCGCAACGAAATGACAGTTTGTCAACATGTCTGAGGAAAGTAAACAGAATATTACTTATGTTTTCCTTGCTCAGGCATGTTGATACATATATACACAAATACAGATATCACTCTCAATACATCGTCATCGTGCTGAAAACCTCAACAATACAAACATGCATGACATACCGTGTTGCAAGTGGCGACAAACGGTTTTGGTAACTACAGTGTATAGTTGGCCCTTCTAAGTAACTTGTATCGTGTGATCAGTTGGTGAATACATTTAGGCCACGTATGTGCCAATAACTGTATCCGTCTTCTAAAGAAGTCCTAGCTGTTGCGTACATCTCATCGTAGGCTGTTATACGCGCATGATTAAAAGCCTCAATGAAAAGGGGCTGTGGACGGCGGGAGGGCTCATCGCCGTCCTTACAGAAGTATGCCCAAGGCGACGGCGTGATGTGAGAGTTTCGTTCACGCCCTAAAAAGTGGGATAGACCCGAACCAACCCCCAAGACGTGGGTTAGTACCCGAACCCTTAGGTGAAGCCACGGTAGTCAAAGTCTGTCAAGAAACCTGGGACATGGTGCTCCTGGCCGTAGGTAGAGAAACGTGGGATTTTGATCGGTCAGAGTCCAGCATAGCTTCCACGTGGGATTCCCCGACGTAAAATAAGGCAATTAAGTAGTAACACAATAATATATCCGGCCCGGTTCAACGGACCCTTACTAGCGTGTATATCTATAGTATGTCTAATAAGATATTGATCCTTTTGCGTTTCCCCTTCCAAAGCGTTCATCCAATAGGGTAAAAAACAAATTAGGTTTATATTCTAAAAGAAGTTTGGTAGTAGGCTTGCTCGGATATAAGTAAATGCTTTAAAACCTGTAATTTTCAAAAACTTTAGCCGATGAATTTCCACGTGTAAAATATTTTAGTACCTCGCTATAAGACGATAAATTATCACTATGCATTGAAAAGATAATGAAAAACCTTACACATAATGCTTATATTATAAACGTGAAGGTGTGCGTTAATATTCGTTGTTTGTCCTTTTTCTCACGTCTCGCTCGGAGGACCAATCAAAATGCTTTAGTGACTGTAGAATGTTGTAGATCTGGACTTTGGAGAACGGCAGTTTACTTTTGTTCCCATATAATATCGTGATTGACCAATCACCCTTCTAAAGAGATTGAGACAGAATTACTTAAGGCGGTGGACTATAAATAAATAAATATATAAAAATTCACGGACATTTCACACAACGCTATCTGATCCCAAAGTAAGCTAGGAATAACCTGCTTGTGTTATGGGTATCTGACCACGGATATTAATACTTATATATACTTTTAATTACATACATCTTATACATAGAAACACCCAGACTTTTGAGACAAGCATTTATGGGTCAGACAAATATTTGTCTCCGGTGGGAGTCGAACCTACGACCTCCAGCGCCGCAAGCGGTATCACTACCGACTGCGCCACAGAGGCAGTCGTGAAGTTTATGCTAGACATACATACACAAATACATCGAAAAACACCACTTGTAATGTACCAAAATACCTTTATATATACACCCGGCCGGTTTTTCACTATGTGGCATTCTCGATGACCACTATCATTCACTTTACTACTATCAAGGTAATATTACATTCCCGACAGATTAAACTTGAACGGCGGGACAGCAGATGTGGAGATTTTTCACTTAGGTTTGACATTGAACGATACAGCACTATCTTCACAGTCATAATTGTTTTTCTCGAATTTGTCTTTGTTCCGCTTCATATACTACTCTCATCTCATAAAACAGTACTTGCATTATTTGAAAAGAAAAGAACGCCGCTTGAGTGAGTTATTAAACGTGTCGCTTGAAGGTTTCGACATCCGGTAGACTGAAAGATACGGCGTATATCGGCCCTTAAGTATCGCAATAGATTTTGTATGTTCCACTAAAGAATACCTTAATAAAGCTGGTCTGACGTGTTGGCCCGTCACCGTTGATTGCGCCAATATCGCGCTCATCTATCTTGCCACTTTATTGCTATATGTATTTATAGGGCTAGGTTATATCCCGCGGTGATGTTTTCAAAACCCACGCATAATATCTCTATAATCAAATTAAACATTTGCAACCGCTACGGGTAGATATAACTGGGCTAGAATATTTTTAAAGAGCTGACAAATCTATTCAAAGTTGTCTGGAAGAAATCGCTGAAAACGATAAGACCGCCGGCGCCGATTGTACGTAGAACAATTGAAGTACATAATTATTATCTTGTAAAACTTAATTATGGTGTACATTAAAGTGTTTTCTATCTATCTATCTCATCCTTATAGCATTGAAGATGGAAATTAACGTACATAATATAAAAAAAACGGAAGGGAGAAAGTATTCATAAAAATGTGCTGTCCTGGGTATTATGCAAAGCCGAAAACAGCAGTTTATCTTCAGTAGCAGTCATTGTTAACATATTCGTTATATAGGGTACTCGACAGTAGATAGCAGTAAATTTATTATTTATTTATTTATTTATTTATTTTACACTTTATTGTACGCCAAGTAAATACAATTAAGGTAAACGAATACACTGCAAGAAGATGTACAATGGGCGGCCTTATCGCTAAAAAGCAATTTCTACCAGGCAACCTTTGGATGGAGAAAGTTAATTGAAGGTAACGAGTGGTAGTTCTATAATGTACTAGTATTTCCTTTAAACCTAATCTGCCAAAAATTTGCGACGTGTATTATTTGCTATGCTTCTGTCGACCGATCTGAGAAAATAGGCGTCATGTTATAAGCGTGACAAAAATGTCTACTTATAGTACTGTCAAGTAAATACGTGAGTTCCGACAGCAGTTGTATGGTGTGTATTATATCTTTATTTTCAGACATTCGTCAGAATTTATTTCTTAATTTACGAGTACTATAGCTTGAGGCTAAATGGAGCTATTTTCACAATGTTAACATATATGTTTCACGTAAGCCTCTTTCCTAGAACACAATCTAAACGCCTCGCAACATGTTAAAGCAAAGATAAGCCGTTCAGCCTTTTCCTGTTAGCTTTGAGCAACGAGCACTTGGCGACTACACGTGAGGCGTTCTACAAAACTCATTTACATATGAATGGTTCACAATTTTTTTGCGCTTTTGGCGCGAAATAGGGCGAAGTTTTGCCACACAATTTCAACTTACATGGAACAGTTTCTGAGACACCCACTTGTCTGTAGTACTCTTTGTCTGATAGTATAGTCTGAACAAATCAACAATCCTCTTCTTCAATTATCTTATCGTAAATCCCTCCTTCTTTGTGCCCTACGGTCTACTCATGGCTCACACATTGTTTCTATTACGTCCACCAGAAACTGTGGTTCCAACATGTTTATATATCAACAAGCTCGTTGTAATGTATAAATAAACACTAAACTACGGAAAAATATTTTCACACAACAAAGCTTCACGTAGAAGGTTCATATTCTATAACCACATACATATAAACGTCCTCCGATCCCAGGCAACAATCTACAATCATTCATGTATTCCTTTTATATTCTCGACCAGTATAAAAGGCAGCATTTTTCCGCTCCAAGACGTGCCGGACGTATCCTTAAATAATAATACATAAACTAAGAAAATATCGAGCGCAAGGCTTCCATCGACCAGCTTAGCAAGAGCTTTCTCCATTTATCGTTAGTAGGATTTTATTTGTAGTGCTAGAAGAGTATTTGTAGGGTTGGGGTCTAGTTAATATAGCTGTATTGAATCCCTGACCTACTGTAGCTCCAGGAATTCGGGTCGCGGCTAATCATTCAATTACTCGATCTCAGGTGGTGTCCTCTCTGTCTAAATAATGACGTGACGAGTACAACTTATTTTGACGAGTCCGTTTTGTGTCAAGGCAAAAGCTTTCTAAAAGAAAGTAAAAACACCTCTTCTGTCCATTTCTCCGCTAATTTCCTCGCACCAAGCGGCTAATTTCAAAGCATTTAGCATCATTTAGGTGAAAACTAACTAGCATCCCCACTAATATTATACATGCGAAAGTAACACTGTCTGTCTGTTACGGTTTCACGCCTTAACCGCTGCACTGTGGATTATGGTAGAACAAGAGCTGATCAAAAATACTTTTTTGAAGTGATGGAGTTAACACATAATTTTTATTTTATTGTTTAGGTAAAGAGTCAATATTTCATATCCAAGTCATTTTTAATCCCTTATTTCATAAAATATTGAATAAAACATCATTATGTCCGGCACTTACGATGTCTGTTGATAATACCTAGAAAATCGTATACATTACGAGTTTAATTTTGACTATTCATTCAAAAACACTCTTCTGATGTTATATACCATTCGAGAGGCTGTTTATTACAGATTTGTAAATAGTGGGTTTTATTTTATTTTATATATAAATATTGATGCTATAAAATAATAAGTAAATTGCAGGAAAATATTGCACTTTTTTAATTTCGTCCCGAGTTTTAACAGTCAGCTACGCTTGCCTACGTCATGAATTTAGTATCGTTTCGTTTATTAGTTACATATTATTAATATATCAAAAAATCATCTGCCCATATTTGCCCATTGAGATGTTATGAAGGAATATATGACGACAGATGCGAAAAAATGAAGGCGAATTTCGCAGCGCTTATTTCTATCTTTAAAGGGAAGATGCTCTTGACTATTTTTCCAAAGATAACCCTACTTATGTTATATACCATTTAAAAGAATGATTACTACCGATTTAGAAGTAGAAGTTTTTATTAAAATTTGTTTATATAAATTAGTGCATTTAAAATTTACGTAAATTGTGAGAAAATATTAGCATTAAATTTTAGTCAAGACTTTTAACAGTTAGCTACTAATGCCTTCATTGTGAATTTAGTCTTGTTACGTTCACTAGATACATATAAATAATATATTATAGAATTTGCTGCCCAAATTTTCCCGTTTAGCAGTAATGAAGGAAATTATTGTGACAGCAAATGTGAAAAAAATTAATGCGACTTTCGACTCACTTGATAGGTACTTAGAAGATTACCCACCGAAGTAGCTTTAAGTATTTATTTATACTTAAAGCTATATTTATTTATTATTATACCTACCTGAGAATTTCGATCTATAATAGGAACTGTAAGTTACTATTCTAGTATTATCTGAAGAATCTGTTTCCTGAACCAGCTTCTTCGATGAAATTATTAATACCTAGGTACTATACCTATAAAATAATGTCCGATACAAAGTTTACTTAATCATCAAATAGCTAAATTTATAGAATGGAGTCAAGACCTGCTTCAGTGTTTAACCTATATAGATTGGAATTAAGCGCGTCGAAAATAGACTGTATTTTACGGCATCTGCGGTCACATTTTCTTTAATTACTGCTCAATGGGCAAATATGTTCAGCAGATTTTTTGATATTTTAATAAAATGTAATTACTCAACGAAACAATGCTAAATTTACAACTTAGACAAGTGTAGCTAAATGTTAAAACTCTGGGCAAAATTTATAAAGTGCAATATTATCCCGCCACTTACGTATTGTTTATAGCACCAATGTCTAATCATGCGAAGCGCTCGTGGCCCCGCGGACTCAGTGTTCTGTAAACGATCACTGCAGTAAGCAACTTTCACTATGGCCGGGCCATGGATGGATGACCATCCATGTGATCACTTTGTGACATTTATTTGAGCGTTTCCGTGCTTCGGAAGGCACGTTAAGCCGTTGGTCCCGGTTGCCAGTAAAATGGCAGTCGTTAAACTAAGTTGAAGGCTTTATTTCAACAGCAGGTAGTCACAACCTGCGCCTGTCCCTTTAAACACGGTAATACGGCTCACCACCTATTACGTGGGACAAATTATACAAAAAGGTGAAATGTGGGCATATAATATGCCTCTGCCTACCCCTTCGGGGATAAAGGCGTGACCATATGTATGTATGTATGTCTAATCATGAAATAAAATGAAATCTACTATTTCCAAATCCGTAATAAACAGCTTTTCAAATGGTATATGACACCAAAAGAGTATTTTTGAATAAATAGTCAAAATTTAACTCGCAATGTATACTATTTTCGAGGGATTCCTACAAACTTTTTTACCTGTAGAATGATTGACGCCATAAATTAGGAAACATAATACCTATGCTATGTCCGATATTCAAGATACAATCATGGTTATCCCAATTTTAAAGTCAAATAGTCAACTTTCTTTGCATAAAGTTATTCCTGACTCCTAAAACGAAATGCAAGTAAACCCGAGAGCTAACACTAGTTCATGTTATTTTTCTATACTTTTCCCTTTTATAAGCTTATATTTCGAAAAATAATATGTATTTGTATCTATTCATACACTTAATATTAATACAATACATAAAAATATGCCATTAATTGTATTATTTTTAAGATTTTCATCATTATTATTTTTTATTGACACTAGTACTACACTAAACTGTACAAAACGTATTTCATTAAAAGCTTTATTTAATAATATACTACTGAAAAAAAAATTCAAGCTTTTATCTCAAGAATTAAAGAAGTTATTGTACACAAGACTTTTTGTGGTATAATAGAGTTTAATATGATGTGAATTTAAGCGGGGTGTTAAAACAAAGCTGGTAGAAATTTGCAAAAATTATCTGCGTGCATTCTGACACGCGCGTCTCGCAATTAATTTCTATCAGATGAAGCCCTGTGTGGAGAATTGTACAGAAAACTAAATATTTAGGTTATTAGTATTCCCTCAGTTATTGTTCGTAGAAATGAGTTACATTACTTCAGTACAACTGTGAAGTAGCGAGCGGTGTGTTTTCTGATTAATTAGACGTACCATGTGCCGCGAGTTTTGCTCGCGCTTCTCACAAAGTGGATTAATTTGAACAACACGTGATAATCACGTAACGGTTTTACTCAAATTACTGCGGACTATTATATAATACACAAGTTGTTACGTACCGATTTATATAATAACTAACTGATATCACGCAGTTTCACCCGCGCTGACTCTGTTCCCGTGGGAATACGGGAATCAATTATAGCCTACCTATGTCACCCAGGGACAGTGTAGTCTTCGAACTGCGAAAGAATTTTTTGAAATCAGTTTAATAGTTTCGGAGTATATTCAATTCAAACAAACTGGCAAGCAGTATCTCTGGGTCACGTGTTACTGTGGGTACGGGCGTGTCTATTAAATCTGTTACGATGAATGTGTCTAAATCATTCATTGCAGCGGTATACTATCGATTTGTCCCAATGGGCTCAGGTATCGGTCACTACGTAGGCAAATAAAAAGGTATCTAGCTAATTTCCAAAAATAGCTGTAAGAAACAGTCGTTGGTCACTGACTCAATGTTCTGTAAATTATCACAGCGTTAAGCTTCTTTCGCTGTAGCTGGTTCTGAGAAGGGTGACCGCTTTATGGAATTCTCATTGAAGTTTTGCGAAAATGTACAATAAAATATAGGCAATCTATACAGAAGTCAAGCGAGGTCACGATAAAATACAATTTAATCCATCTGATCGGTCTACAATGACAGTAATTAAGTTACCGTTTCGCAGGTAACAAGTAGATTGCACCGTTTAACTTGGCCGCTCCCACTCATAGCAAGTTATTAGGTAACCATTTTTGGGTCATTGTATTTAATTATTTAAACTAGTAATTCCTTTTACGAGTGAACGGTAATTGGAGTTAGGGTTTTTCATGTGTGGTAAAAACTAGTTTACAATATAATAACGAATGGTGTCCGAACGCCATCGCCACCCGCTTGGTATTCGATTCCCGTTCCTACATCCCGTGGGAACTTTGGCAGACTGTAGTCCATGCTTGTATCAAATTTCAGCCAGATCCATTCACCAGTATAGTGTTAAAACGTAACAAGCGCCATCCATTCATCCATATATACTTACAAATTTTCGCGTGTATCATAAATATATGTGTAAAGATACATGTTATAAAAAACCTGAACTTGTCCAGTGATAATGAAAGTCACTTTAAATAACTAAATCTACAACAACTCGTGCGATACAAACGTGTGCAAGCGGTGCAGCGTAGCGCGCTAACGAAGCCGTGTTCAATCTGCTACGTGGCCGCTACGAGTGCTACGGCTATTGTAGACCCGCTACGAATATTGTACAGCTACAAACTGGTGACCGGAACGTTTATTTGATTGCGCTCTGCTGTTAGAAAAATAAATATTTTTTATTTGATGAGCTTTGATATTTACTTAAAAGTATAATCAAACGGCTTTTAAGAATAACGTTAGTATTAACATTTTTGCTGGACTGTTTAATGATGCAAAGTGCTGAAGTCCAACAGCAAACCATATTTTAAATTATCATTTATCACCTCACCTATTATAATTTTATAGGTGGTGAGTCTAATGACAGGTGCTGTGCTGATATGATTACCTGCTGTTGAAATATTTCAAGTGCCCTTTTTCACAGAACACTGGGTCAGCGGCGCAATGCGTGTAAACGTTTGATGACATGATGTTAGATAGAAAGCACAGAATTATGTTCCCAATTGTTTGATGACTACTCAAGTCATCAAACAAATGCGACCGAGTTCGCCAATCTTAACGTCGATATACATTGCTTTCGTCAGTTGAAGACAACATAACATTACATCTCATAAACAATCATGTGCAATAGGTAAACACATATAGGCCCATTTTATCCTGAGATTAAATCCCTATGGGAAGCGGCTACGGGAACAAAGTTTCACGTGGACGGCCATCCAGTACTGTATATTTGAGAACATGGGTGTACTCTCTCTATAAACTCTGCTCAAACTCATTGCTTACGTTATTGCAACGTTCGCTTGAGGTGCGACGACCTGACCTCGCACTAACGTTGTGTAAACCTCACTTTACGACAACTATGGAGCTGTTATTAAATACTTGGAAGTAATTGTGGAGCAAACTACCTACTTGCTAAACTACTTGAAAGTTGAAGTTTGTAATTAATGGCGGCCGTGAAACTAAACTATGGTAGTTACACACGTTTTACTACATTGAAAGTGTCTCAAATTAAATTTCAATTAATTCAGAATGAATTATTTGATTTAGAATAGACTCAAATGACAAATAAGTTTGTTCTTAACTTTTTCGTAAGTGTTTATTTTTTAACTTGAGGACAATCGTACATGGATGCTATGCTGGACTCCTATCGACTAAAAACCACACATGCCCTACCTACTGCCTACGGTTGGGAGCCCCGGGTCAGCCCTCGGAAGGATGACCCCAGGACTCCCAGCAGACCTTGGCCACCACTGCGGCCTCACTTAGATACGGTTCAGGCGCTATCACGCGTCTTTGGGGGGTTGTTCAGGTGTTATCCCGCTTCCTGGGGCGTGTGGCGCGCGTGAACCTTTCACGTCACGCTGTCGTCTTGCGCCTGTTTCCATAGGGACAGTGAGCAGCCCCTCACCGTCCTCAAACCCCCGATCTTCGAGGCCGATAGTCACGTCTTCGGCGCCCTGGCCGTCGTCGCGTACACCTTTCGCTTGCTCTCTGTATTAAAGACGTAACAAAGTTACGTGGGCAAGCTAGTTAACAATACGTATTGTCACCCACGGACACGGTGCCATCATCGTCTACAAACACTATTTAAATTCCTCAACTTTTTGTAAATTCGTGGTTGAAAGATGTCTGTACTTGAGTAGTACTCGTATGAAAGCTTTAGCTCAATATTTGGTACAATACGACATTGTAATTAAGTTACAGCGGGGGGTGAATCTAGTTAAAAAATAAAATAGTCCACCTAAAGAAAGCGGCAGCTTTTGGCAAAGTGTAGAGTTGGCGCCGAGCCATACAAACAGAGGTTTGGGTAGTCGCCCACAGTGGATCGTGTTTGTCAGATACACGATTTTATTAGATTTTAGCTTTAAAATGATGCGTTTAAAGCTAAACAAAGGCATTGTCGAGTGGTACAAAGGATCACGGACACTTCAAAATAAACAACCATTTTATCGTTACTGGTAGACCTAGGTAAGAGTTTGGCGCAGGCCGGTGTCCAGCCGTGGACTGACATGACATGGACCGAATAATTCCTCTGTTAAAAGGTTACCCTTGACTGCTGTGCGCTAGGATAGAGTGTTGTGGCGCGTTCTTATCACCTCTCCTCTCCTTCATAACAATTTTGAACCTTCATTAATTAAACTTATTGTTGACTTAGCGTAGTTGGGTAGTAAACGGGCAAATATATTTGGTTGCTTGCCCAATGATCATATTGAAATTACTTTCAAAATGACAATTCTTGTAGGTCTTGTAACGGATACACCATCTGTACCGGAAAAGCATTTTATTTCCACGAGTAAAATAGACGAGAAAGTTAAAACAATTTGTGGGATAGTCAAATCTTACTTTGAAGCAAGTATCTGCAGATCGATATCTGTCCACACTCGTAGCGGCCACGCGTAACCACTGACAATACAATATTATTCTAATAATTCTTTTCATATTAAAGTCCCCCACATGTCTTCAAACGGTTCGATAAAAGCTATTATCTAATAAAAATATGCGAATAATTCGTACGAGGCAAGGGGTGAGGGAGCGCAATGCCAGCGAGATATCCCCTCGCTGAACTACGGAATGTGCATATTGGGCATGAGCCTGGAGATATTGAAACAGGCTTTACTACAATTCTTCCATCAGGCATAAAAGAACAAATAGAATTAATATTTTTACATGCTTATATGGAAACAATACATCCATAAAAATTAGGCCCGTACAAGACGATACAAAGACGGTATGTCGTGCTTCAATATTTATGTATTCGCTATGCAAATTGCTATGTAAACATGGACTCATAAAATTATGTCAATACAGATGAAGTATATAAAATCCTGTATTCTTATTTGGTTTTGTGTAGAAACATGGCTAGGATACGTAGACTGGATATTGTCGTAAAACGTAAACGTATACAACGTAACATAATGTATCCGTAAGATTGTAGATATCTTGTCTTATTTTAAACAGAAGATAATAATAATAAATAAAGTAGATATTCAAAGCAATGACAAGATGAAGTATTTTATGAGAAAACTTTTGTCGCGTGTTCTCGTGACTAAAGTATAATAAATCTTTAAGCTTATTGTTATTGAGGATTCCTATCAACGGGGTTTAATATATTGTGGGATAAGGTAAACACATCTTTGAAAGATACATATTATGTGTGCTCATATTATTATCTTATCAAAGACTAGCTGACCCGCGCAACTTCGTTTGCGGCTCATAAGAGAGAGTATTACCTGTTCCCGTCGCATTTACTCCCGCCGCGTTGCGTTTACTCCCGTAGCGTCTCGTCGTTAATATTCAATACTACGTGAGAGAGAAAGGTTTCTCGTCGCGTGTATTCCCGTCGCATTATTTTTAAGAACAATTTCGTTTATGAAAGAGGTATCCCGTGGCATCATTATAGAAAAGAATTGATTGCCATTAAAATGGTTATTGTGCACCAACCCAAAGATAGACACATGCTATCGACCAATTTTTTAGAACTTTTTTAAGAGAAACAATTTTGTAGTACATATTTTTTACATAACTATAAATATTTACGCAGCACACGCAACGAAGCTCTCAAAAGGAATAACTTTTCCCCCGTTTTTGAAACATTTACTATTACTGCTCCGCTCCTATTCGTTGTAGCGTGATGCTATACAGCCTATGACACTCCACAATAACTTAGCTTTCTATTGGTGAAAATTTTTTTAAAATCGGTTCAGTAGATCCCGAGATTACCCCTTACAATTTAACAAACACACAAAGTTTACTTCTTTATAATATTAGTATAGAAAAATTAAGAGCTTTTAATACACTAATTTTGGACATGCCCATTTTGAATTGACGCTTCATGTCAGTACTGCAAATAAATTACTTTGGCTATACATGAGCCCCCTTAATTTAGCGGCAACAGAAATTTCTATAAAATTTCAGCTCTGTAACTATCACCGTTCATGAGATACAGCCTCGTGACGGACAGACAGACAGACCGACAGCTAAGTCTCAGTAATACAATCCCGTTTTTACCCTTTGGATCCGGAAGTTTAAAAAGTATTACTTAGCATAAAGGAACGAAACTGAATTGCTCAGTCATAACATTAAATAACATTAAAAACATTGACCCGACCGCACTTAAAAAGGAGGAAATTATATTCAGATCACAACACTCGCCAATTACGCTGTATTGACGTCCATTACCGGGCGGTAGGGGGGGGGGGAGCAGACGGTCAATTAACTCCGCGGGTCTCTAGGTACAGATTGAAATCTCCATAAATTTGTGAAGTAAGTGCTGTCGGTTTGTGGCGGCATTATGTCTGTTTGATGAGTTTATGGTTTCTCTTGTTACTGCAACGTCATAAAGGGTTAGCTCCTCGGATGTCTTGTGCCACGGAGAGAGTGCAAGAAAATGCTTTGCTCTGCCTACACCTTCGGGAATAAGAGCGTGACGCATGTATGTGAATGGTTGCCACTGGACGTAAAATCTAATAAATATTATTTTCCCTTATTTATCCTACAATACATACCTCACTTATTTTTTTTATAATATTTTGCAATTTCTTGAAACAACTACAAAATATCGACGAAAATAAACCACAATATTTTTATTAAATAATACGCATTCAAGCGAAAATCAGAAACCTCCTAATGTGTTCTTTGAAGCGATATAATTTATGTGACGATGCGGTACAGATTACCTCGGATTTATTCATTAATGCTGACATACATATGCGTACTTACTCAATGTCACCATTAGTAAAGAGTTTGCTGTGTGGATAGTAAAAGCGCGTATATTATTATCGTACAATTGACTAATATTTTGCTTCACTAAGAATTAATTTCAAAGTATAAGCTTGTGCAGATTACTGAAACAAATAAAGCGCCAGATTACATCCCAAAGCTACTGGCTCAATACTCCGAGTGTGCTCATCTTAAAGCCTAATCCCGGCTTACTGGCTTTTGAGAACCCGCTTTTGGGGCGAAGTAAATTAAAGATGTTTTTGTGTATCCTCACTATAAGATTCGACGCTTAAGGAGCTCTTAGATGAGGCCACAGATCTAAATAAAAGAGTAGAACTAGTATATCTTATGATGGGTGAATGAAAATGGTCGACTATTAATATTTGCACGTATCTGTGATTGGTTTGACACAGATTCTGTATCTATGTGAGGTTTGCATCATTTATTTATCATTCTTTCCTGGGAGTGACTGTTCGTCGCAGAATAATGAGCTAATCTCCATCAGCTTTAGCAACTGATTATCATGAAGTACTTAGACCATAATTGGTTTGATATCAGTGCACAAGTTACGAGCTACTATTTTTAATCGTTTTAGATTCATCTCACAACATAAAACACACCAAGACATGTCAAATAAAAACAATCTTATAAAATAATTCATGGTAAATTTCCCGTTAATAGTTACATAGTGTATAGTTTATTTCTCCATATTTAATCGATTAATACAAATATTTACAAATTGAGAAATTTAAATTGCTTAAATTCCACAGCTTTATGTTCAAAAAAAAAATAAAGAAAATAATCATTAAAAAAAAGGGGGAGGAAGGAGGGGGAGTGCTAAGACTGGTAAGACTAGTGTATAGTAGTACTTGTTAGTTCTAAATATATTTATTTACAGATACTTTACACTATATACATACAAGTTATAATACAGTATATTGTTAGTTTAAAATCATAATTAATCTTATGTAAGTATTTAGCAAAAGTGTTACGTTATTAAGGGCTTCATTTTCATTACAGTTATGTAATTTATTTAGCCGTTTATATGTTGACGTGGTTCACACAAACAGCGTTTGAGCAGCGTCAGCGTCAAGGTCGATCCTTCTCACTCGTAATTACATTCCTAGATTTGCCCATCGACTGACACTTGTGAGGGTTCGTCGCTTGAAGGGCTCTAATTAAAACCGATTGATCGAAGTATTGTTTTTCATTGATGCGCAAATTAATTCGGCGAAATTTAATTTCATTGGAAAGGGCAGACGTTACACAACTATACAAGAATTTAAATTTTAGCGAAACCATACGGCAAAAAATTATACAACTATTTTTGTGCCACTCTCATGAACTTGAGTGACTTTGACTGCCTCTGTGGCGTAGTCGGTAGTGATACCGCCTGCGGCGCTGGAGGTCGTGGGTTCGATTCCTGGGTTGGTGCGAATATTTGTGTGAATTACAAATATTTGTTTCGGAGTTTGGATGTTTAAAAATATATAAGTATGTATATCAGTCGTCTAGATCCCATAGCACAAGCTTATATTAGCTTAATTTGGGCTAGATGATGTTGTGTCCACAAATATTTATTTATTTATTTATGAAGGACACATTCTTTACCTTTTAAGTTTTAGCAAGTTAGGTTAAATAAAAAAATACTTATTAGCCTCACGGCTACGGTACCTCATAACAATTACAATATATTGTTATGAGGTACCTAACTAATAAATTACATCATAAAATAACTCTTATGAAGTCGTTATTTTATCCTTACAACTATAGACTATAAATTTTATGAAAATTAGTGCAGTTCTTTGAAACACAAATGTTGCTGCTCTATGATAATGCTTCAAACACTCTATCTATCCTGATTAAGAGTTAAAATCCTAATAATTATGTTAAAGTTTTTGAAATTGTAATTATTCCAAGAGGTAGCTGAATTGAAACTCGTCCTAAAGTAATGACGACAATCTACGACTACGCTACCTGCACAAATAATCTTGAATAGAAAAAGAATCGCATTAAAGGCATTAGGCGGGTACTTATTTAAGCTCCCGTCCATATAATGTTCGTTATATAATTCAATAGAGTGGCTCACCCTCGGACATAAATCCCAGACAAGCCACAGGATTCAAGTCCAGATGGCCGCCTTCAATGAAATTAGCATAAAAGTGCGGGCGAAGACGGGGGTCGCAATTAGTGCCGGCCGCTGGCTTCGTTATAATACTTTGACTAATAAATTCTGACTGAACTGGACTTGCTGAAATGCGGAGAGAATATTACGAATCACTCTGTTTTCATCTTAAACCAAAGGTTTTATTTGTGGTAAGTAATAGATTTGTTAGTTGTTTAGGTATGAAGTATGAAGCTCTATGTTTGCTCCACGGGTATAAGTAAATTTGCTATGACCACAAAAAGCTGTTTAAAAAGAGTATTTGTATTTGAAAGTAACATTGCCCGTGAATTCATTAACATTACTATTATAAGATAAGTCTGTCTGGGGTTACAATAGTGTTTGTGCTGCATTAGAGAGAGATAGCTATCGGCGGTTATAGAGTAAACATTATAGGATGTTTAATTATCAACTAAATATCCATTTTTGGGTACGTTTCCATCTTATTATTAACCTATTATTACCTAATCCATTCTCCTACATAATACATAAGGCGTTATGTGAGATCCGTCAGCGCGTGCCGCCGGCTGTGAGCGAACCCGGGCGGCACGCATATGTTATGGGCATGAGTACAGTTTAATAAGTTCCCTGTCCGATGTTTTTGTTTCACAACCTTTGAATATAGTCGTGAAGCCTCTTACGTATTAAGGCACTATTACACTAACGAAAATAATACTTTTAATTCCAGTCAGAAAATTCTTTACAAAATATCCATGCGTTTTAATATCATACAGAACAATAAAATTAATAATAAATTTGGTCTTATAATTTTGTGAAACTCGCAGATTAAACTAGAAATGCAGTAGAACTGAGAAAATAATCGCTGTAACCAAAAGTCACACAACTGTTTCATGAGACACAGTACTGTGCTAAATTCTAAATTACAATATTTAATTCGAATATGCAAACCTTCTCAATGAACCGTGGTTCGAGGCTTAAAAATATCATATGCTAACTTTTGAAAGAAACCATTTTTTCTGTTTACAATGTGCGTACCCGTAGTGGTAGTCTCTCTCAACAAACATAATATGAATATCAATATTTACTTTACTTCCTACCACGTGTGGGCTTAGCTTGAACTTTCCATTGAAGCAATCGTGTAATTTAACTACTAGAAGTTTGGAGTGAGATCCGAGTTCAATTCCGGTCTTGGGCCATCCGACGATTCGTCATTGTAATGTGCAAGTGTCTTTACTGAGTGTTTCGTAGATGACCGAGGGGAGGCTCACATGTGCCACTCGTACAAATTCATATTTCATACAGTTTAACACAATGTTGAAAAGTTTCATACACGCACACACATCCGCAGAAAGTATTGGAATTCATCAACTGCCCGAGTGGGAGGAGTTGAAAGGAGGTGAAGGAGAAAAGTTGTTCGCAAGTTTTTGCTCCACGCACAGAGATATAAATCATCGCCGGATGATATCTGAAGCGTTGAAAAACTTGTGCGAACTCGACTCGAGGTACGGACGGCGCTATTCAAGACTTCAGAACGGAGAAATAAGTTTCGAAATTAATTCTATTGAATTAGGATTATAAATAAGTATGAAAGACGTCCTGAAATTCTTCTGAAAGTTTTTGAATTCAATGAGATTAATACAACGCATGTTATATTTAATAGCTACAATTTTTTGATATTTATCTAGAAATCGTAGTCAATTAATCACTTTTTAACCGACCTTCAAAAAAGGAGGGGGTTCTCAATTCGTCTGTATTTTTTTTATGTTTGTTACTGGCAAATCGCTTGAACGAGTTAACCGATTTTGATGATTCTTTTTTTATTTAAAAGCTGGTGCTTCCCATGTGGTCCCATATACAGAAAGTCAGAATCGGATGCTTGGATCCTGGAGAAATCGAAGAAACCCCTCGAATCGAGGGTAATTTCTTAACGATTTACAGCAGTTACCTTGTGTTTGGGCTTGATTAATTTGTATTGGGGAGAACAATACCCGTAGACAAATATATTTTTTATATTTTTAATATATTTTCAGTCTACCCGTCACTAAAAATAATGAAAAAAAAAATTAACAAAAAAAACCGACTTCAAACAAAAACAAAAAAATTATAAATAAAATTAACTTAGCACAAAGTAATAGGTAAGTATATTTAGATTTATCAGATATTATTGCAATATTAAGTGGTTAAGCTATTTTAAAAAGACTGTGTTGGTGGACGGTCAAATTACTTTATCATAAAACGAAATATAAAAAGGTAAGATATACCTTTAGTTTACTTTATTAGGGTCCTTAAGTTGCCCTCAACATTATGTCACCGTGACTCTTCCTTTATCAGTGGGAAGGTATCATTTTATCGGTAGGCCCTTTAAAGGTATCGGCAAATACGAATAACTTTATTATGGAATTCAGTCATGGTAATTTTCGTGTCACATAATCATTATGTGCAATGTCATGTCATACGATCCGAGATGATGTGTGAACATCTGTGGCAGGCGGCCTCTCGCCGGCAAGAGGGGCTCGTCTCAGGGGGGCGATATAACGCTTGTCGGTAATGGCGCCGCAATCTGTTTACTTAACTAGAACTGTTTCTGTGAACTCCTGTGGTCTGCAGTGAAACTTAGAATGTTTTTATGGTAATTACAATCAATCCGCCCCGGATATTTTGTCAAGGAAATAACTACAACCACAGACTAAATAAATACTTCTACCAGGTTACAACTTGTACCAATCATTAGTAGTCTTACTAATGTTACTCGCATTATAAATGCTAAAGTTTGTGAGTGAGGATGTGTCGATGTCTGTTACTCTTTTCATAAGTCTTAAGTCAGTTTCAAAATCGATAGGCAAGCATTAATTTATGTAAAAGTAAACAAGGTAAACAAAATAATATTCGTTTTAAACAGTACTTAGCTATGCATTAAAATCCATTCCCTCGCTGTTTACAATATACATTGTAGCAAACAAACTAACGCACAGTATGTGACGTCTTCATTAGCCCATTGGAAGCGGGTATGCAAACAACCCTCGCATTAACGCCGGCAGGGGTGAATTTAATGAGCAATCACTTGAGAATACAACCCTTTGATTTGTTAGCAGCGAAAAAACGCAGTATTACAACAGAGTGAATGAATTTTCAATTAAATTCAGATTAGGTCTTTATTTTGATCTAAAATACATGTGATGTTGGGCACAGTGTGCCCTTATCTAGCGTTAGTATTAAATTGAACTACTACTTACGTACTTTTATTTAATAGGGCGAGTATGAAGCGAGATTCATTTAACTATACATACATACATATGGTCACGCCTATATCCCCGAAGGGGTAGACAGAGGCATGTTTATGCCCACATTTCACCTTATTAGAATGTGTTCCACGTAATAGGTGGTGAGCCGTATTGCCGTGTTGAGATAGACAGGCGCAGGTTGTGACTGCCCACTGTTGTATTTTTTAAATAAGGCCTTCAATTTAGCTTAACAACTGCGATTTTACTGGCAACCGAGACCAACGACTTGACGCGCATTCCAAAGCACGGAAACGCTTAAATAAATGTCACAAAGTGGTCACAAGGATGTTCAACCATCCAAGGACTGGCCATAGTGAAAGTTACTTACTGCAGTGATCGTTCGCAGAACTCTGAGTCCGCGGGGCCACGAGCGCTTCTATCATTTTATTGTCTTGGGAATATAATTTCGTAAGTGTTTCTCTCATCCTAACACAACCCTCGAATTTATTCAAACTGCTTTAAAATCCACTCTACTTACAATAAATTACCCCTTAAACCTACCCACCGCCACTTCTTGATAAACTTCTGTTACAAAAGGGTACCTCTCAAAAACGTCACTCGTAGAAATGACCAACCAACAACCAAGTAGATTCAGTGCACGGCATCTAATTTGGCAAGGTTTTGGAGTAGTGGGGGAAAGTTCGTGCATCGTACACTTGGAGGCACAAAAACGTGCTCCACTCACTCCAAATAGTGCTCCGCTCACTCCAAAAACTTGCCAAGTTAGATGCCGTGCACTATAGTTGGCTAGACGAAAGACTTAGATAGTCTCAAACTCGATTACAACCAATATTTAGGAACGGAAGTATATCTTTGAACATTTAATGTAATTACCCACCTTTAAAAATACAGTTTAAAAGGTTTTTTGGAATGGAAGGATGTGAGACAAAAATATGTAAATGATGAAATGTTGGCGCTTATCATGCCTCAGCTCTCATGTTAATGTAAAGTAATACCAGAGTTCCCCAGTAAGTACTTCAGTTTTCATTATTACCGTCGAGAGATGCGCCCCGGTAGTCGCATTGTAGTCGGTGTATAATGAGCACCGACTCTGCGATCAGCGGCTCAGGCCTCCACGTTCGTTTGTTGTCAACTGGAGCGTTGATATTAAACTCGCTCTGAGAGGATACTTTATCCCTTTTTATTTGAATACGTGTGTGTTCATTTCAATCTTCTTCTTACACAAATAATACATTTATTTCAATGTATTGTCCACATTTAATTCAATGTCGTTTAGCTATGCTAGTATTGGAAATAGCCGGTTTAAAACTCCGTGTATTTCTGCACGCTTTGTGGTTCTATAAACGGGCCGTTGTGGCATTGTATCCGTAAATTGACCTATTTCCGTTTTAAACATTAAACAAGTGACACAATAGGTGGTCAATAGGGGTCAATCATCTGACAGAGTCCTGGGACAGCCTTCCGAGGACTTACTTGGGGCTCCCAACCATAGGCTGTTGGGCGTTACGTAAGGTTTTTCAGTCAGTAGGAGTCCGGCATAGCATCCATGATGGATTTAAAAATCATCTGACAGATAATTCGATGCCTGCATCGTCTACTTTCCAAAAAGTACCAGCATGTGCGAATTATTTATTGAACAATAGAATTATTGATCTAATTATAATAATAAATGGTAGGTTTTTTTTTTGCAATTTAAACTACAGCTGACCATAAACAGAGTAACTTTAGTCCTGGGACATCTTTCCGAGGGCTTACCCGGGGCTACCAACCGTAGGTTGTTGGGCAGGATACGTGAGATTTTTTAGTCGGTAGTACTCCGGCATAGCATCCATGAAGGATTTTCCCACATGTTAAAAAAAAGACTACTTTTATTAAAGAAAATTCTTTAGGTTTCTCACATAAAACAATAAAAATCTATTAAATCGTAAATTCTCTACTGATCGAAAGGGAAATAGAATAAAATAAAACATACGTTTATATTCGTATAGTCCATCCTTTATCTATGGGGGGTAGGCGGAGTCATAGCATTCGCCTTATATTTTTGTCCCACGTTATACAGTATTAAGCCTATTAAATGATATTTGTAATAAAATATCTGAGTGTACTGACTTTGGTGGTGCAATCGTCCGTAAGCTACGGTAACCACTTTCCATTGTAGGCTGGCTTGCTGTAAGCTTGCCTGCCACTTTAATAGCATCAAAATATGTCAACAAAAAATCTTGTACACAACATTTTACAGTTCCTCGCTTTACAGCCCTCCCAGTGGAACAGCACCTTAATTCGGGCGATTTGATACCGAGGACAAAGAAGCGCTTTTATAGGATTATTTCGCATTGTTTCAGCCATTGTGGCCCGAATCAGATTGGAGTGATAAATCGTTATTAAACAGGCTTTAGAGGCGTATCGCGGAGGATAATAAAATCATCGGACTGGGAAAGGGCTCTGATACCTTTAACATTTGGGTATTCTGTAGGTACATTGCGGATATTATGTGGATATCTTACTAATATTATAAATGCGAAAGTTTGTGAGTGTGGATGTTTGTTACTCTTTCACGCTCGAACGGCTGAACGGATCTGGCTGAAATTTGGTACAGGGATACATTATAGTCTGGAATAACACATAGGCTACTTTTTATCCCGGTAACAAGTTACACATAGCCTATGGGAAGCGGGAACGGAAACAAATTTAACGCGGGCGAAGCTGCGTGTATCGGCTAGTTATTGGTATAAATAGTGAACAGAAATCGCTTCATTATTTTATTCTAAAGATTTTAAGGAAAACACAACCATAGAAAACACGTCAAGAGAAAAGAGAGCGTATTCTGTTAGATTATGCCGTAAAAAGAGTTAAGGGCATGTACACCACAAGTTCAAGAAAACTGAACTCTATATACACCTCAGCAGACACGGAATTGCACGACCCTGCACATGGAGCCATTACCGTGTAATTGAACATTGTGAGTTTTTTTATGGGTTAAATCCTACGTTTTTGTCTTACATTCAAGATTATCTTTATTCCATTTTGTAAAATGCTTTTGATATTAATTGGTTTAGGAACTAAAACACCCTAATAGAGGAAATGACACTAACGCCGATCACTCTTATAATTTGGAGTACCGTGACACACAGTGCGCTCGAAGAATTTTACGCTAGCACCACGATTCACAATTTTAGTTTAAAACATTTTCTTGATTTTAGTGTTCGTAGCCCCGCTAAGTGTTCTGTAAACGATCACAGGTTTTGAAATTGGTTACCGCTTTGTATATGTGCTGTATATATGAGCGTTTCCGTAATTCTAGAAGCACGAAAGTGTATCTTAGGGGAATAATTCCATAGTCGACGCTTCTTCATCCCAACAGGGCAATAGATAGGCTCAACATTATGCTAATTGAGACAGAATACCTGTAGAGTGTATAATATCCCCTTCAGAAATAATATGAATATGTGTGCTAAGGGAAAGGGTTTCAGAATTCTTTGCATTACCAAAACAGTTCATAGTGATCGAAAACGTTTCATCGATTCCACAAAGACCAAAAAGTTCTACCGCCTGAAAACCTTCTTCACTCTAATCTGTATATTTATGCAGAGGCACTAAGATATGCTCTGATACCGAACTTTGCCCCAATTCCAACAACTCTGGCCCGCTTCCATTGTACGCATAGCTGACTCCGTGCGCTCCCTTACTGAAATTAAAATCCCGCCCAAAGTTTTCACAAGACAAATTATGTCTTATTGCTCAAGATATTAAGCTTACGATTCTCTGACATGACATATAATCCAAGGCTTTCAGCAAATGAAAAACAGCAAATACTTTTATCGTTTATTTTATCCGGTATACGAGGTTCCATAACACGTGGCAATGAATATAAGGATTCTGTACATTCAATATCAAAGTAAACAGTAATGTATATTATGAAATGTAAATATGCGTTACAGTCGGTGTGTATCTTTATATAATAAATAATGTATTGGCACCGAATGCTGACGAGTAATTATTATCGAATGACGTCAGCACGTGACGCGAGGTGACGCTAGGGCGCGCCGCACCCGGACTATGTCAGGGCTGTCAGACCCGAAATTAGTGATGCCACTATTGAGCTTCGCAGTCTCAAATAAAAGTTTTCATTTTTACATAATTTTTAAGGAAAACTAATATAATGCCTTAATGTACAACCTCAGGATAGATTTTTTATATAATGTACTCTTGAAACATACTCGTAATGCAAAAATGGATACTAAAATTGGTTGTCTGACAAGCCTTATTAGCGCTCTTTTCATGCTGATTTCTGACAAGGTATTTTACATTTTTTTTTTAGTTTAGATTCTCAAGTTTGATAATGATTAAGTCGTTTACGATTGTATTTTCAGTTTTAAAATTATTCATTTTACTTTGGCAATTCTGGCAGGGAGTCTGACAACCCTATAATGTACTCACACTACTACATATTGATAATAATACATACTTATTTTGAACATAAACAGCCCAGTGATTTGTTAGTCTACCACTTGTGCATTGGTTTAATAAAAACATAGGTATACAACTAGGTGATAATAATATCAAAAGTTGGAACAAACTAGCTGAGACACAAAAGTGAAAACCATTTTTGTATAATTCTGTTTGTGGAACATGAATTTTATTGGAAGTAATAAAAATAGTTTTATCAAATTCGTGCAGAATAATTATAATTTCTTTCAAATTTTTAATTTGCTATAACCGATAAAAGATAACCTTACTCAATAAACACATTTATGTGAACTTAAAATTCTAATGTTATTACCACCGAGTTGTATTGTTAAGGGGCTGCGCACACAACGACGCGGTCCGTAGTTTGCCCGCCGCGTACAGCCACGTCGTCTTCGCAGTCCTTAAGAGGGAGCATGGTGTGCCCACAATAATGTTCTAGTACCTACCTGCTGCCGGCATTCTATGCGACTTCAAGAGGGAGGGGTTTGAAGGGGAGAGGGTATTTTTTACACTATATGATTATACGAATCCTTATCATCATATCGATTCTGATCTTATTAAAGATCGATTAAAAAAAGCAACAGAATGTGTGACTGAGCCAACAGGATTTGCAGGACTTCGATTTGGCGTTGTGTTAAAACACTTGACACATGTACCAGATTAAACTACGAAACATATTTAAAGTAAACACTTTACTTTGATCACATTGGATTAGATCATCGAGTCTACTGTACAAGTGTGTTAAGTTGAGATTATTTTGTTGTGCAATGGAGTAAAATCAACGATGTTTATAAAATTTTCTATTTTAGTGTTTCGCTGCAATGAAACTTGGAAATTAATTCCAGAGTTGAAGTAGTGACTGATGTTCACTTAATCGCAAAAATCAACTGCCGCACACAGAGGAAGAGCTGAGCAACACTAGTGACAATATCATGTACACACAGTGACACGCACACGTCGACATGGGCTCCTACATGCGTCCTTAATTAGCTACACCGACCCGCAGTGGACGGAACATTACGTTTCCCATATTTCCAGGTACACAAACTAAACAACATTTTTTTGTTCACATATAATAATCATAAATTTTCCAAACTAATTGTCCAATTGACGATAAAACGCTCAGAGACGGTACAAAAATACATCTCGCTACACCTAATTAAACTAACGATAAATGGTTTGTGAGATCGACGACGCGCCCGCGCCTCCGCTCCGCACACCGGCAACAACAACAACATTAGCGCGACACGTGCACACACACACACAGACACACACACGCGCGCGCGTGCACGTGTCACACACAGAGACAGCCCAACAGTACACAGAGGTAAAAGGAACACTAAACAGAATCTAAGGAAACCGACGTCGCGACTCGACGTCGGCATAACATCGAACGCTTGATAAAAAATTGTTACACTTACACGCTACGAGATTTTTGCAAAACTTGTGGTAGCAAATATTAGTAGTACTTCGTTCATACAAAAACACGGCCGATCTAAACGGACGCCTAAAATTGACATCGAAATGTTCACGACTCAGTTAAGCTATGATACAATTTCATATTTTATTTTTTTAAGAATTTGACATCTATATAAAATATATGGTACTTACATGCTAGTAGAGTATTGCTTGTACCTGACGCGTATTGCGCCTCAACACTCGTCACTTAATGTCTAGCTACATACTTCATCATTTGGTGTTCACATTGCACTTAGTCATTCACATTCTATTATCATTAAGAACGTAACGTAAATATATTATTATAATCAATATAAGAAAAATCTATTATAAAATATCAACAATTTGGCACATTTGATTCCTGTTTCTAAATTACGCGTTACAAATAAAGTGAACACAGGAGAGACACAATTAGCACGGAGTTAGGACAGTGTAACCTACGACACAGACAGTACAAGGTCGGGAGAATAACGAAATGTAGATTAGATTAGGATTAGAAAACACGTCCACCGTTAAAAGTTACATCACCTAGAAATTTGACCTCAAGTGTGAGCAAAGTTGAATATACTGGACTGATATTTTTGTTGAGGTCAGGAAAATTATGTTTTTAAAACTCGTAGTGTCCATTTTACGTAGCGCCATATGGCGCATATTAGGCTTGTGGTTTGGAAACTAGACAACTGAAGTAAGTTCATTGCAGTACTTATTTTTCAGACATCTCTTGGATCAAGATTTTAATACACTTCTATGTGAGGCGTTCGGAGGACGTGAAAATAATACATAATACGAGTATAGATACACTACAGAAGAAATAATACTTACATACATAGTTCTACGAAGACTATAATAGGAGATAAAGAGGGAGATCGGCCTACATGAGGCGACAAGGGATCCGCGACGGACGGCTTACAATGAATGCTTTAGGGCCAACACACACCAAAGTAGCAGAGAATGGCGTAAGATTACGTATTTTTTGCCTTCTAAATATGCCTAAAATGACCTACTGTAATTTGGTGTGAGTCAGCTCCTGGGTACTGGGCGAGACGAAATATACAATGATCTCTCGCTTGCGATATAAAGTCACAGCTATAATATTTTTAACATTTTCAACTCAGCCAGCCCCTTGAGACGGTTCCTTTCGCTGGAGAGTAATTATATTACATTGACAGCGATCAATTTTTTATAGTATCGAAGTAAGACAGGATTACAATTCACTTCGTAGATCAATAGCACAAGGAGAAGGTGAGAGTCCCCAGCAAGAGCTGCCAGGCCAGGTCTGAGTAACTGGCAATGTTGTGTACCGCGCGGACAGAGTGGCGCGCGGGCGCGGGGGAGGCGGGAGGCGCGGGGGGCGCGCGGCGCGGGAACACCGCCACGGCGCCGCCCGCGGGGGACGCCGCCACGCACCACACCTGCACACACACAAATACACCTCGTACATTTAGGGCGGTGATTTGTTGGCAATCCAGCGAGCTTATGGTCTAACTAAACTCTAAATCTTTAGCTTCCTGGTCCGTCAGCTCTTGTTAATGATCCAAAGAAGAAAAAGAGAGCGGTAGCGTTGAGGCATTCTGCAGACGGAACAAATGCGATTAGATGTCGCTGATGTAGCTCATCTCTAGAGCATTGATGAATTCTTATCTATGGCAGTAAGTCTCTCGCTCACCTCGTCGGGCTCCACCACGTGCAGCACGGAGCGCCAGCAGTGCTGCGGCAGGTCGGCCGTCAGCGAGCCCGCCACCACGCCCCCGCCACCCCCGCCGCCCGCGCCGCCGCGCAGCCACAGCACGCGCACGCCGCGCCCGCACGCGCCGCACTCCAGGCGCCAGCCGCCGCTCCAGGGGGACGCGCTCAGCGCTGTTGCCGTGGCACCGCCTGATCGACACGATAGAATTCAGTTTCTAGGGTCAACTACCAAGCTTGACATTAAGACCGCTCTATAAGTTCGAGCAAATAGTAGCAGGTTTTGTTGATCGCGAGACTGAGTCCTGCTATGAAGTTTTGATGAAGCACGCATTCTCTGATATCTCCAACCTTTCTACTTAAGATCGAGTACATAGTATCACTAGTAATATTGAAAAAGCGTTAAATGATAATAAGATCTGTCCTAAAAATTTCGTGAATATAGCTTAAGCTTATAAAAAGAGTAGCGTAAATTTCTTGCAAACACACTCCAGAAAAATGCTCCCGAATCAGCACGCTCACATCTTAAAGTCCTACTTGACCAAAATTATATTTTTCGAATTTGACAAAACGATGCATACTCAAATTTAGGTGAGATAAAAGATGAAGCATCACAGGGTAGTCAATTAGGTCAGATTCCGAATCTAATTGTACACCTGCGTTATCCCGATATTAGAAAATCACACCATAGCAACGTTTGCAAATGACACATGGTCTACCACACTGGGAACACAGTGGCGGTACTACTGGCTGCACTCACCGGTGACACGGAGCGTCACGCGCTTGAGCTCGCGCAGCCGCACGAGGTCGGGCCCGCGCGCGCCCACGCAGCGGTACTCGCCGCCCTCTTGGTACAGCGCGTCCTTGATACCTGTACCCCCACACTCTCTTTCATTTATATTCGATAAGAATACATAATATAAATTTAAGGACACTCAGGTACGGGAAGAAATTTAATAATGTTGGTCCTAAGAAACTCCCTTGTGGCGCTCGTACTCAACAGGAATTTGAGTAGTGATTCTCTATTTCGTTATAGACCTGGCGTTTTGTAAATTAGCATTAAAGAAATTAAAAGTGTATTCGCTAAGTTGTGTAATTGATAAAAAAAAACATGATATACGCGAATTATTATTATGTTTAAAATAATAAGCAACACGCACCTAACACTCCGTGTGCATGATGAGAGCCGGCCGGTGCCCACGTGTCGCTGGCGTTCCCCACCACGCGGCGCCACCAACACCCCACTGTCCCTGTTGAAAGAAATCCCATATTAAAATTACTTTTAATTTTGTACTTAATTATGCAAATCCCATTCAAAAACACAAGGATATATTTATAAATAGTCACGAAAATCAACAAAGGTTGAGAAGGGGTTACTTAGCATTCGCATTTTTCAATATGGGATTATTTTGTACCTTTCGGACAGTGTAGCTGCACATTTCCTCCTAAAGGTACTTCCACCTTCTGATGGTCCGGTTCCTCTGGCTCCGGCTCCGCTTCTGTCACTGCTTCTGTGATCTCCTCGGGCGCTGCTGGAATTATCCTTTCAAGTTTAGTGTCAAAACAAAGAAAATATTGCATTTCAAAATGTATTCCCGAAAATGAATTAAACGACGTCAATTCAACATAACGATCAAATTTTCCAAAAAATATAGATATTCAGACATACAGATGACATTGAGGTAGTATCCGATAGAGGAGTACTCGGCGTCGAGCCACGAGGCGCGGCACCGGTACCAGCCGGCGTGCGCGCCGCGCAGTGCCTCCCAGCGCAGCGTGGCCGAGCCGCGCGCCGCCTCGTCGCCTGCCTCCAGCGGCGGCGGTGAGCTGCGAGTAGGCAAAGCGACAATGTCAATGAGCGTGATTTATCTAATAGAATCTGGTATTGTAGCACAGAATTTCAACATAGTCGATGATTGGATGCGACAACAGTCAAGGACGAAAGGTGACGACAGACAAAAATGGAAGGTGACAGTCAAGGATAGGAAGGGGCTCTGAAATTATTTGCCTCGCTTGAAGGTGAAAAACATATCTATTTAATGCAACATTGTGAAGCCGAAGACTGAACAAAATCGTAATCGCGGCTCAATGTTAATAATGTCGTAGCCGACGGTAGAATTGAACAGCTCTCGAAGCCTATTCGGCAATTAAGATTCTGTTCTGACACAATTGAAATATCAGACATTGGTCCCTGGCAATGTGGCTATTTACTCCCTGAGAAGCTCGCTTTTGTCACATCTTTCCGTAGCAAATTGTCGAGATAATCCTTGATCGCGTTGTAATTATTCGACCTTGACTTAGTGAGGGTAAGTGCTGGAATTTCGGTTTTCCCTTGCTTTGAACAATGACATTTTGCGCTTTCCTTACTTTAGGTTAGGATCAATAGTTTGGTAGTACAAAGTGAAGCACATTTTCAGTCATGTCAACATTGGAAAAAGGGGAGTGGTTGACAAAGTTTGCGAAAAAGAGGTGCAAATAAAGACGTTCTTCTCGGTATTAGTATACGAAAAATGACAGCCAAAAGTAGATTTGAAATCTACAAGATGTGTTCCAGAAAATGGTTTCATCAGAAATTGTGTATTTATTATAAATAACTAGTAAAACATCACTGAAATAGCCCATAATTTTTTAGAAGAAGTCGTTGTATGACATCTATTTATTAATGAATGATAATAAAATTTATATCAGAGAGTAAAGAAAACATAGACCTCTAAAATGGTTTTCTTCAATTTTGAATTAGTATAAGTTTTAACTAATTATAACTAATAATGTTTTCAAAGCATACATCACGTTGCTTGCTTCCCCGCGCTTGCCCGAAAATCTAGTGCGGGGGGAGTCGTGTTGCTAGACGGACGTGTGTCGCTCTGGTCTGCAAAATATTCTCGTAAAATGTTATATTTTCATTCATGTACAGAGTAATGCGTGCAACAGAGCCAGAGCCCGAGTTACACAATGTATGCTGCATTACATGAGAATATAATGCATTTCAACTTATTTTTCGTATTGTTTAATTAAATTACTTCGAAAGGTAATCATACTTATATTGTAAGCGGTACTTAATCATTTCAATATAAATAAATGAAGAAATATTTGTCGACATTCGCACACAACTTAAGCTAATATAACCTTGTGCTAAGGGATACTATAATATAAGTATTTTCATCAGTTGTCTACTGATGAAAATACTTACATTATAGTTATTATTAACACACTGCTCTCAACCTAAGCTGAAAGATTTGACTCTTTTAGCTTATTACGGCTTGTGGGTCGCCACAAGTAGGCACCATCTACCGGCAAATTGGTTAAGGTATAAAAGTGAATAAAGTGAGTGCCCGCCGAGTTTCTTGCTAGTCTATATCTATACATAATAATAAAACTGTTGAGGGTCGAGAGTCTGAATATGGAAGCTATTGAAAAAAAAAAGAACGCGTTCTCTAATCGATACCTACTTAAGCCAAAATGAAATTTAAAATTTTCATGTCCGTCTGTATTCCGAATACATATCACGCCGAAACTACTGATTTGAATGAAAATTGATCCGAGGAAGTTCAGGAGTTAGAGACATCTCAACTTGTCTAAACCTAGAATTCAACCTAGGATTGCTTCACACAAGTTTCAGTGCTGAGGGTTTTGTAGTTCAGGAATTAGAGATATCTCAACTTTCTCAAAACCTATAATTCAAGGGTTCCTTGGAATGTGACGGTAAATCTAAACAGGCGTGTTGGCTGAATCATAAAAGAGCTTAATGATAGAATAAACTTTATTTGTACACCATATTAAAACTAGTTTTACAAAAAAAAATGTTTACAAAATGTTGTACAAAGGGCGGCCTTATCGCTGTACAGCAATATCTGACAGGCAACCTTGGGATGGACAGAAAAGATGTTAATTGTAAGTCAGATGGGTAGTTTTTGGTGCAGAAATATGAAGCAATAGATAGTTGCAATACATACACTAAACGCATAAATACTTACATAGGCACATACCTACATACACAAAGTACATATCATACATACATGCATACATACATATATACATGCAAATATACATACATACATCCATACATACATACATACATACATACATACATACATACATACATACATACATACATACATACATACATACATACATACCTACATAAATACATCTAAATACACATAGCCAGGATACTCTCATAAATATGACTCAATGCAACATTATTGACCTCCTAACAATATATAATGTAACTTAGAAAAACCTCTGCAAAGTCAAATAATGTTCCATCACCAAACGCTTAAAAATAATTAGAGATTGGGCCCGTCTAATAGTTACAGGTAGTGCGTTCCATAATCGTACAGCCTGTACGGTGAACGATTTATCAAAGAAATTAGTCGAATGAGCAGGAACAACCAGTACCAAAGATTCCGACGACCGCAAGGATCTTGAATGTGTGTCATTAAGGAACATAAATCGTTCTTTGAGATAAGTTGGGGAATGTGGATTGAACAGTATATTGTAAAGCATAGAAAGGATGTGAGCATTCCGTCGAAGGCGAATTGGAAGCCACTCAAGCATGTTGCGGTATTCGGTAACATGATCATATTTGCGTAATCCAAATATGAATCTTATGCAGAAATTTTGTAGGCGCTCAAGCTTATCAAGTTGTTCTTCAGTGATATCGAGATAGCAGACGTCGGCATAATCTAGCATGGGAAGGAGGAGCGATTGAGCAAGCGCAATTTTAGTGGCCTTTGGCAAGAAATTACGAAGTCGACGTAATGAACCTGCAGATGCGAACAGCTTTCGGCTAACTTCTTGCAGTTGGGGTCGCCAAGAAAGCGTGCTATCAATCAGAACGCCCAGATTTTTCAGATTTTTTAGCACTGTTGTGCTAATAGGTAACACAACTCCGTTAAACATAATGTCAGACAGTTGTACCTTATCTATTCGTGACACCATGTTGGAACTTCCGATCACAGCAACCTGGGTTTTGGAGGGGTTCACGCTAAGTCCATACTGCTTGCTCCACTTACAAATTCGCCTTAGATCCGAGTTGATAATTGAAATAGCCTCATTGAGTTCATGGACTGAAGCTTGGATATATATAATGATTAAGGCTGTTGTAATATATAATGATTAAGGCTGTTGTAAAATAATTCTGTCCGCGCCAAAGTCCCCCGGACACAATTGTTTTAGAATAAACTTAATCTTTAAGCTCTTTTATGATAAAGCAAACAGGGCCGTTTCACACGCTGCTTGATGAGTCTGATGAAGAAGTGCCTCTTCTTTTGCAAACCTTATGTGACGTAAACGAAGTTGCGAGGGTCAGCTAGTTTTACAGTATGCTTAATCTTTAAATTCGTTTATGATTAAGCAAACAGGGCAGTTTCACCCGCCGGTTGATGAGACTGATGAAGAAATACCTCATGTTTCATACACCTTAAGCGTCTTAAACGAAGTTGTGAGAGTCAGCTAGTTACATACATACATATGGTCACACCTTTATCCACGAAGAGGTAGGCAGAGGCATATTATTATGTCTCCACATTTAACCTTTTTAGAATTTGTCCCACGTAATAGGCGGTGAGCTGTATTGCCGTGTTGAGATAGAAAGGCGCAGGTTGTATCTGCCTGCTGTTAAAATTAATCAAGCCGCCAAAACGGCCTTTAACTTCGTTAAACGACTGCCATTTTACGGGCAACCAGGATCAACGGCTTAACGTGCCTTCCGAAACACGGAAACGACGCTCAAATAACTGTCACAAAGTGGTCACATGGATGGTCACCCATCCAAGGACTGGCCATAGTGAATGAGCTTACTACAGTGATCGCTTACAGAACACTAAGTCCGCGGTGCCACGAGCGCTTCTTATTTATTCATAACTAGCTGACCCTCGCAACTGCGTTTACTACTATTTTTGTTTGTTATAATAAAATGAAATGAAATTTTGTTCCATAAGTAACAAAAATTTTAAGCGAGTGGAAGACCCCTCTTGTCTAGATTTGTAATAATTTAAGTAAAACAATGAATATATGAACATTCGTCTTTGTGAATTCGTCACATTTAATTTTTACGTAATAACCAATCACATTTTTTGCAGTGTATTTTTACTACTACACTTAAAAACAAAGGAAAATTGAAATACAAACGTTCCTTTGTTTTTTAATTTATTTTCGCCTCTCTCTATAAAATAGAGTGCAGAGGGGCTTACGGCGAGACTTTGTCTGTAGTCTGTGACTCTGTTGCATTAAACTACGTCACTTGGTCAAGTGGATCATCTGTTCAAAGTTTGAAATAAAACAAAAATGACAACGTCAATCGAATTGAACTCTCACAATAAACGTTTTAGAGAGGGGCAGTCGGGTGGGACCGTCTCACAGCTTCTTGTTTATTTGGTGAAGCGAGGAACGCCTTTCCGCTACTATTTTTCTTCTTCTTCCGTAGTTCTTTTACTCTGATGTCTCTGTAGTTGCGCTACTCTATGTTGGCGAGTCATATCGCCCATATGCTCAAGGTCGTTAGCCCTGGGTATGGCCTTAAGTTCAGCAACAACCCACCGGCGTCGTAGGTCAAACAGTCGGTGTTTGCAGGGCGGATTATTGGATCAGTTAATGAGTTACACAGGTCGGTTTATTCGGCGAACTATCGTCCTATGCAGAGTACACAAAGTTTAAGGTTTATCTTTATTAAATTATCTTTCAGATTATAATAGAACCGCGACTATATTTGTATATTCAAAAAGTTTAAACAATGTGAGGTCTTTACAAATTGTTATGATCCTAATGTCTGCCGGGAACCCTGGGACATCCTTCCGAGGGCTTACCCGGGACTTCCGGCCATAGACTATTGTAAGGCATTGTGTGGTTTTAGTCGGTGGGAGTCCGGCATAGCATACATGTAGGATTTCCACACAAAAAAAAAAGTAAGCCGTTGGTCCTGGTTACCAACATGAAAGTCCTTAATGTTTGTTGAAGGCCTTACGGGTAGTTTAAAAATATTCAATAGTGAGTTGTCAGAACCTGCGCCTGTTCATTTCAACACAGTAATTAATTATAAAGTACCTAGCTGACAATAAAAAAATACACACGAAATTGTTTAATATTTCACTTCTGTTGACTCTCCCGGAGTACCACTGGTTTTCTTCTGTACCTTACTTATCGTTTACGACCAATGGTGGTGTTTGGCACTAACCTAGTGGGGTTAGCGTCGTCCCGCAGCCACCACGCGCGGGCGGGGGGGTTGGCGTCCACGTCGCAGCGCAGCGCCGCCGCGCCGCCCGCCGACAGCGCCACGCCGAACCCGGGCCAGCGCGATATCACGAACGACGGTGGATCTACACAAGAACACCGCCCGATGTTTGAACGTATGCTATGCTTCATATTTAAATAATATTGCGGAGAAGCGTTACATGTGTTAAGCGTCCCGGACATGATCAAGTGCCTTGACAAGTCTATGCGCGTCAAATACACGTCAATGCACACACACGTGCAAAATAGTCGCGCACACTTGAAGCTATTTTCATGCAAACTGAGACGGACGTGAGGTCAGACTTTTCAAGTCACGTGATCGTCTCCGGGACGCATTACATTATTTGCATTCGTCAAATTTTTAATTTTATTCTATGGCACACAAACATTAGCATTAAATAATCCTGAATATAAATGTTGAAAATGGGACCTGAAATTTTTTTGCGTAATAAACCTAATAAACTAACAAACTTTAGGACTTCGCACCAAAACTTTGTTAATGTTTTGTGAAGTATATTCACAAAACATTAACAAAGTTTTGAAGCGCTCGTGGCCCCACGGACTCAGTGTTCTGTAAACGATCACTGCAGTAAGCAACATTTACTATGGCCGGATATGGATGGGTGACCACCACGTGGACCACTTTGTGACATTTATTTACGAGCGTTTCCGTGCTTCGGAAGGCACGATAAGCCGTTGATCCCGGTTGTCAGTAAAATGACAGTTGTTAAGCCAAGTTGAAGGCCTTACGGGCGGCTTGAAAAATTTCAACTGTGGGTCGTCACAACCTGCGCCCGGGTCGGCAGCGCGTGTGTAGCGCCTCTGGTGTTGCAAACGTCTATAGGCTACGGTTACCAACCTTCCGGTGGGCCGTAAGCTTGTCTGCCACCTACGTAGTATAAAAAATAGAAAAAAGTACAGAAGGCAACTACATACCTACCACCAGCTCAAAGGATTTTCATAGTAATTTCGATACTGGTTTGTGCACGAGTGTGCGTAACCGAGAGTAGGTTTGAAAAAGTAAGTACATAAGATTGCGTGTAGTGAGTAGTGAGTATCCGCATAGTCACGACGGTAAAACAGACAACCTTTTTCTCATAAAATTGTGAAATAATATCGTCATCATTTCCTTAAATCTATATTATTGCGCTGTATGAAGCCGACATCCACTACACGGATAAAGCAAACTTTGACGAGCCTTCAAATGTGGTTGTTATTACACGTAACCAACACAATAGTTCGCATTCAAGAATGTATCTTGTGGCGGAGAGGGGAGGGGCGGCGGTATGGGGGGGGGGGGTTCAGTCCCCCGCGAGTAATCAGACGTGCAAACATTTGTGTGGCTCCAACTTTCACAATCGCTATCACACACAGGCCTTGCGAATTTCCTCCAACTATCATTTTATACCGTTATTGAATACGTACATTCTTCGCTCTTAAGGGATTGTCAAACAAGACATTGTATGTTACTAGTAAGATATGGTGGTGGTTTGCGGAAGTTTATCTTTGTTCTTATTCTAACAATCTCACTAATGATTACAGAGAAACATAAATATTACATATCTATATTTACACTATTACTATCTAAACTAAACCTAAAAAAGGCCCCCGTGGCATTGTGCCCAAAAGACTAGCAGCATTCCCCCTTTGAATAGCAATACCTATTCGTTGAGCGAGAAAACTGCCAGCCCTTGGGTCACCAGTTGACTCCACAAGGCGCTTTTTCAAATTCTTGAAAAATTTTTGCGCATTGGGACCCCATGGACCTAGGGTTTCGACACCGACTGGACAAAAACGATACGATGAGTCGAGACCCTTATATTTATTAATTTTAATATTTTCAGCCGCTTCCGCTGCGGCACTGGCTTTTAATTTTGTTTTAGGAAGATGGGACGGGGCTAGAGTGTCAACACAAGTTGCATCCCACACCAGGACCCGACCCATCTCCCACGGTATCAAAGTTATACCATCCGGTCTCTTGCCATCGTCCCTGAAAACGCCGTTTGGCTCTAAGAGCGCAGGCACATTGGCGGTGGCAAGAGCACGGCGGATGATGTCATTCAGCGCAGCGTGGCGTGAGAAGCGGCCTGCGCTCTTTAAACATGAAAGACCATGATGCCCCAAAGTGTCAACGTTAAAACCGCAGGGGCATCGATGTGGAGCGCAAAGCGTGACGCCAAGTCTCAAACCAACTGAAATTCTTAGGATGTCCGGTTCCAAAAAAGTTCCGGTGTTGGCTATAGGGAAAGCTTTCAACCAATCACCGGATTCCTTTCTACTGAGCGCTAATAATCTGGCCCGATCCGGGCCTAGACTAGCATTTAAAAAGGAGTCAAAGCTTAATTTTGACATAGCGTCGTCCCAGCTCCGTTGTAAATTTGGATGGGTGGGTAAATTTTGACCCGGACAAGCCATTAGCCAAGCATTCTTGGCATCTGTAAGGCCAGTCGTCTCATAGTCTGTAAGACAGTTCGTCAGAATTTTACCTACGAGACTCGACGTGGCATGTACAGATGACAAAAAGGCTGGCAAAGCCACACTAGAAATTTTGCGGATCCCTAGCCCACTATATTTAATGGGAAGAGATGCCTGGGACCAAGATTGTTCGCTCAGTTGTATATTGAGAATTTATTCCAAAGAAGATTTGATTAACGAATCAATAGAAAATAAATGACTTTGATGTTTCCAAAAAGGACAAAAGCGAAGCAAATAAATAGATTTGGGAACAAACATACAAAATTTCAGAATTGTGATTGCGTAATGTGAACTAATAGAATGTAGCCGATCTACATTGGATTCAAATTTTGAAATTTTTTGTGCTATTAATTCGGGAATAGCATCTTCAAATATAGGGGACCCTAGGAGGTAAAGATTCTCTCTGCTAACAATTTTAATATTCGGACATAGGGAATTGAATTTTTCAACGAGTTCCGAATTGATGTGATTATTATGAAAAAATAATTCACACTTATTAAAATTTAATTCCAAACCAATTAAATGAAATTTATTTTTAAATTTCTATAAGATCTGACATCTCACATCCGTCATCTAAATACCAGACGTTAAATTTTGACTTTAAATTTTGGATGATGGGGTTAATGGCTAGGCTGAAAATGGCTGGTCCGAGGGGATCACCCTGCTGGCAACCGACTTCAGAAGAAAGTTCGTTGCATTTATACATTAATTTGGAAGGTTCGTAATAACAGTTAAGTAAATAGTTATAAATTTCAGGAACATTGCTTCTAATTTCTGACAGCAGGATGTCACGGTTTACCGAATTAAAAGCATTTTTCACATCAATTTTTAGCAAAACCTCACACTCACCTTTATTAAGGTAGGTGCGTAAGGCGTGGACCGCCGCCTCACACCCACCTTTGGTACCAAACCCTAATTGAGTCGGTTCAAATTTTTGTTGTAATTTTGACAAGACGTATCGGACAGAAATTTTGGATGCTAAACGCCTAAAAGTGGACCCAACAGCAATAGGACGGACTCCTCCGTCTTTTTTAGTGAGAGCAATGAGATTAGCTCCATAGATAACAGGAGCGATCTCAGGGTTAATGTTACCAGAGAGCATGAGGTTTACTAATTTTGTTAAACAACCGATGAGGTGCTTACCTGCATCACCCACACAGTGAGAGGTTAGGTCTTTTAGGTGTTGTGGAGAAAGACCATCAAGACCAGCTGCTGATCCGACTTTAAAAGCATTAATCGCACTCACTGTGTCCTTATCCTGTGCAAGTAAACACACATCGGGAGACACTTTATATAAACTTGTGAGTCAGTTGGACCAGAATGGAACGATTCATTAATTTTATTTGAACTAAGGCTAAGAACAAAGCCGTTTAACACTAATGATATAAATGCGAAAGTTAGTAATTTAGGATTGGTGTATGGCTGATTGTTTGCTTTTACACTCTAGCAGCCCTGGAACCCTCGGAACCAACTACGGGATGCGGAAACTCGACCACGGGAACAAATTCCACGCGGGCAGAGAGTCACATCGATCTCCTTACTTTGTTCGATTTAGTATACGTATTAAATGCCTACGCACGTATTGCTTGACAAACAATTAAATTGGAAATGTAATATCTGAAGTTGTGTTACAAGGGCCGCAGGTAGTTCTGAGTTATTACGTGAGGATAATTCAGAAAATTGGATTTTGTGTACAGCGATAACCTCGTAATTTAGTATAGTTAAGCTGGTTCACGTATAGTTTTCGTAGATTTCGCGATACACAATGAAACAATCACGTTGAGAGTGTCGCTCTATTATTATTACTTTTACAGTAATAATAATAGAGGAGGGTAGGCTCACAAAAATGATTCAGTTCAAAGTTCAACTTAGCCACCGTATACCATCTTGTAAATGACCAAGCAGTGGAAACAATAAATCAAACGGCTTTGTTCTTAGCCTTAGTTCAAATAAAATTAATGAATCGTTCCATTCTGGTCCAACTGACTCACAAGTTTATATAAAGTTCGTTTGAAACTCCTTGTAATCCATTTAAAATTCATGAAATTTTCCTTTCAACAAATTTGAGTCATTTAGAAAGACGAATAAGAAACCAGAAAACTTTGATAAAATAGATGTCAAGTTTATTGTGTTTTGAGAAATAATAGCGACTACAATAGCTTACTTAATGGTCATTGTATTGTCGAAAGAATAGAGCGGAATACGTAATTTAAACATAATTAAAAGTTACGATGCAAAATGTTATTCTTTTTTTTTGTGTGGGTAGCAAAAATCTTAGAATATTATCATACTTATAGGAAAAAATAAATCGCAAGTGGATTCACACGCGGAAGAAGTATAACTTTTTTCTTTTCTTTTATGAAAAACGAAAGTGAAAGACAGATAGAGAAAATCTGTCTGTGCAATTCACACCGAGTCAAAAGAAGTTTCACTTTATTGAAACGAATATGAAAAAAGGCATCTATTCGGGGTCCTGGCCACTTCTAAAACACACACACACACACACACGAACGCACAATCATACACACAAGCCTGCACTCACTCATACGCTCACACATACAGTTTTACTAATCATCCAAGGCTATGGATTCGGAAGACGATCAAGTTGACTTGACAAGTCTCGTTTTCACATACGCGCCGATGCACACACACGTGCAAAAAAAGGCAAGCACACTTAAAGCTAATTGTAGTCACATTTTATCAGACTTGTCAAGTGGCATTGATCGTCTCCGGAGTCCATTACAAAGCGGTGTACTCACAGGTGACGTGTATCTCCAGCTTGGCGGTGAGCGCGGGCGCGGGTGCGGGGGTGGCGGGGGTGGCGGGGGTGGGGGTGGGCGCGGGGCCGGGGCTCCTCTGGCGCGCGTCGCACGCGAGCGTGGCGTTGTGCAGCTCGCGCGCCGCCACCACCACCGCGTGCGACACCGACACGCCTTCTGCGCACACACTTTATTGAAAAGCTCCTTAAGACTGAACCTAGTCCCTCTAGCACATGAGCAAATACACGGAACTGACTCTAAATGAAGAAACATGCAAGTCTCAAACAGTGGACAGAATCATCTCCAGAACTAAACGACGCTGATGATCCTTTCTCTGTCGTCGTGACGTGTCAATGCACGTGTTGCCTCCGTCTACTATCTCAGGTTTCAAGGGGAGCGCGAAGAGGCACATCATTGGGCTGCTTACTTGAGGACCACTGTCAATAGTCTTGGGGACTGTAAGAGTAACCCTCAATTCGTCCTCTTCCATCACGCGGGCGACGCTTTTTAGTTAGTTAAGTAAGAATAGTATTAAAATTTCTTTGTTGACTGACCAATCGGATTACCTACCTACTCCTAAGGTAGCTACGCACCTTGAGTAGCTATTTAAACAACACAATTTAATTTTCTTTTGTGACAAATTACTGTATGTGAAATTACTGTATCCAAGATACTACTACTTGAACGTCTTTGCAATACTATAGTGACTACTGGTTACTCCGCCCAACTTGGAAACTGCACGTCTTTGAGCCTTGTCCCTTGGGCGGGGAGTATGAGGGGCAACTTGAACTTTCCACATGTATTGTAACTGTAACTCGCGAAGAGACCGGCTACGTACTAATAAATAACGCTGTTTATGCACACTCGTTGCATTACTGTCTGGTAATAGCGTGCATTGCTGCTTGTACAGAGCTGCAATTTTGTTCTTTATGAGAAATATAGGTGCCTTTTTTCCATTTTATGTGTCCTTTTCAGCCATGGAAATAATATTAATATTGTCCCATTTGCGCTGAAAATAACTTAGCTCTCCAAATTAAGTAAATAATTAAGCAATCTTTCAATAAAAGTATTCGTAAAAAGTTTTCTCAACCCTAATTAAGATAACCATCAACTGTAACTCGAAGGTCTCAAAATGAAGGGCACTAATTATCACCACGTCTTATTATAACTTGATATTTACACATCCTTACCTATGGAATAGTTAGTGTGATGTATCCGGAGGTAGGGCCGGTGGTCCAGCGTCGGCTCCAGCGCCAACAGTCGCCACGTTAGCTCAGGGGGAGGCACGCCACCTTTGTGCAAAATGATATATTTATTGGCATGGGTCTAGTGTACCAGCCTATAAACCACAACCTATAAGTATAGTTTGTGACCTTCAGCGACACAGCGCACTTCCAGCTCGGTCTTGTCCCGCACGGGGATCCAGGTGTTGCCCGCGTCCAGCCGCCGCCCGTCCACCGCCAGGTACACGGAGCGGACCGGCTCTGCAACAAAATTTCACTTTCAAATACCATAATAACTCTTCGGTTTTTCACTGCTAAACATGTCGAAGATCGCCTAAATTGAAGATAAGAAGTAGGAAAGGACCTCTTATAAAGCGGCCACAACTCTTTGCGAGCCCAGCTGTGAAAATTCTTAGATTTTTGCTCCTCGGATGTGTGATAGGTGGCCAAAGTGAAGGCATAAAAAAATACATTAGTGGGCAGTCGCAACCTGCGCCTGACTATTTCAACACGTTAACAGTCTCACCACCACGAGGGACAAAAACTAAAAGATGAAATTAGGCGAGGATAAAGTCATCCCTGTAGGTATATGACTAGGTATAATGGAACCAGGCGGTCTGACTCACCATAAATGAGCAAGCGCGTAGGTTTGCCCGACACGGTGTTCCCCTTCTCATCCGTGCGCGTGCACCTCCACGTGGCCGCGTCGCCCCTGGTCGCGCGCCCCACCACCAGCGCGCCCCGGTCCCTCCACACGCCCTCGCCGCCCGGCGTCGAAGACAGGGCCATGGCCTCTCCGTCCTTGTACCAGCGCACGTCGCTCGCGTTGCTCAGCTCGCAAGGAATGCGCGCCACTGAGTGCGGCTCCACTAGTAATTCGCGTTCTAGTTTTTGCGCCTACAGAATAATATCTTAGTAAGTAAATGTGGACAATGATTAGATGATCTTCCTTCAAACGTAAAAGTTTATAAACATGGATGTTCTTTACTCTTTCATGCTGCCTGAGAGGCTGACCAGATCAGGCTAAAACTTGATGCATGGATAGATTATAGTCTGGAACAAACATAGGCTATTTTATCATCGGAAAAAGTTTGCATGGAATACAAAAACGCGAACAAAATTCTGCAGGAGCCGCGAGCAGTATTTACATAGGTAGAGTTATTAACATTGTGTTGACTAACAGCTAACAAAAACAGAAAAAATGCTAGTGCTTCAAAAACTCAAGTTATTAACCAAGTGCTTTAAACAGATAGCTGTAAATCTGTAGGAATGTTTGTACCAAGATCTCGCTAATCAAGTTGTGAGCCATAACAAGGAAGGTCCACGCGACAATTTGTAAGAAAAATAGCAAGACTTAACGAGCTGAATTTATTCGGGACTTAATGAAGAGGACGAGAGTAAAATAAACGAGACGAGCGGATGCTGCGATGCCTGGTTGACGCGCCATCACAATGAATATTCAGATGCAGCTGGTTTAAAAGAGTTTTTGTGTAAGTTTCCGGAAACCTCTCTGAGTACTGTTCAGAATTACAATATAGAATTTGCAATTAAAATATATTCACGGGCTAGTCCTGTTTTAACATTATTCCGAACACAAATCGTTTTTGAAAATATTCAGATTTACTGTTTTGTATTTGAGCTTTATTCATTCACAATGGGAGTCTTTTATTGATTGAATAAATCGACAGAATTTGTTCGGATTCATTTGCTTCGAATATCACAACTGTTCCACTTTTTGTGGTGTAACGTATCTTTTATTGAAAAATGTATAAGTAAGTAATTCAAAAGAATAAAAACCATCAACATACTTATTTTATTACAAAGAGCAATTATCAATCTTAATTGGACCGGTAACAAATCCAGTCATAATTAGTCGAATTAGATGTTAATTTTTCAAGGTTTCATTACTACACTAGGGCGTGTCAGGTGACGTAATTTGTACCTACTAATTGGTAACTTCAAACATGTTACTTTAATATGGGATATTTTTAAATGCACATCTGTTTAATTTTTCTGCACACTAGGTAACTCCACTAATTTACTGAATGCAAACCAGAAAATTAAATGCTGTGCAAAAAAACCAATTGATTAACTAAACATGTACTAAATAAAAACCTAAAATTTTACACAAAACGAGATGACCTATTTTATCGAATTTAAACCAAAAATGTGGTTCGTACACCGGATATATGATTTGCTACACAAAAATACGAATTGCTTACCAAAAATACTAACTTGCACTCTAAATTGTACAATCTTTTAACGGAATAGGTTAGGTTAGGTTAGTTTTTTGTTTTTTTTATTGATAAAATTTAATTTTGTAAAGATGACTGATTAAATTGGGGTTTTAATTAGAAAAAAAGGTGTTCCTAAAAGTAAATTAGACGATGGTTTTCCATAAAATAGTTTTAATACGTTTGTTAAGCTAAGGAATTTTTAGATATACAATTAAGATAATAGTGATTTGTTCAGTATAATAGTTCTGCAAAAACCGTTAAACAGTATATTGAATTTGATTTTTTTAGTGTGCATAATTAGTGTGCAAGTCAGTATTTTTGGTTTAACTTTGAAATATTTTGTTGGAAAAAAGGGAATAAACAGATATCGATTTAAATACATGCCCTTTAATATCGGGATATTTTTAAATGCACATCTGTTTAATTTTTCTGCACACTAGGTAACTCCACTAATTTACTGAATGCAAACCAGAAAATTAAATGCTGTGCAAAAAATCCAATTGATTAACTAAACATTTACTACCTACATAAAAATCTAAAATTTTACACAAAACGAGATGATCTATTTTATCGAATTTAAACCAAAAATGTGGTTCGTACACCGGAAATATGACTTGCTACACAAAAATACGAATTGCTTACCAAAAATACTAACTTGCACTCTAAATTGTACAATCTTATAACGGAATAGGTTAGGTTAGGTTAGTTTTTTATTTTTTTGATTGATAAAATTTAATTTTGTAAAGATGACTGATTAAATTGGGGTTTAAATTAGAAAAAAAGGTGTTCCTAAAAGTAAATTAGACGATGGTTTTCCATAAAAAGTTTTAATACGTTTGTTAAGCTAAGGAATTTTTAGATATACAATTAAGATAATAGTGATTTGTTCAGTATAATAGTTCTGCAAAAACCGTTAAACAGTATATTGAATTTGATTTATTTAGTGTGCATAATTAGTGTGCAAGTCAGTATTTTTGGTTTAACTTTGAAATATTTTGTTGGAAAAAAGGGAATAAACAGATATCGATTTAAATACATGCCTTTAATATCTATAACACCGACCAGATCCTTAAGGGTGAATCTACATTGTTTGGCGGAATCGTACTTAAAATAGGTCATCACAGACGTGTTAATTGAATTACGGTAAATTACACAACACTGTGTCTAGTGCAAGTTTTTGCAAGCGCTAACTCTCAGTGAGCACAAAAACGCAAATTGTATGCAATCAAGACACCGCCAACTAGCTGTATACGACTTCACGTATACGCTCTTCACCGTGTCCATGAGCCAGGATAGGCGCTCGCTGAAACTCGCACTGGGCACTATGTTTAGACAGAGATCTTGTTCGAACCTGTGCCTGTGGGTGTGGGTGCCTCGTCTCCTGTCGCGGCGGGGTCCTCGGCGCGTGCTGCGCCTGCGCCGGCCTTATCACAAACGTGTCCAGCCGCGAGGAGGCGCGCGGGCCGGGCGCTGCGCCCGCGTCTCCTATCGCGTCACGCACCGCGCCGCGGATGTTCAGGATAGTGTCGCCGGTTTTCACGCGACGCTCGGTGCTGCTGCCGGTTGGCTGCGATACCAGACAAGATGCTATAGGTGTTGATTCAATTAGTCGGCAAACTTGATGAATTACATAATGCCATCTACATTTACCGAGGCTTAATCCACCTCACAAACCTACTAACTTACAAATGACGATTAATGTGGGCGACGTGGATCTGTGCGTTTAGAGGCATTTTCCTTACAGCAAAGTCGCAAAACCCAAAGTATCAAGTTAGCTCTAACAAAAGTAACTTAAAATGCAATTGGCAATTTAAAAATGCAGCTTTATGAAATATCGTCCGCCATTTTTAAACAGAATGGACAATTTTTTGAAGATTATTCCCATCCTCTCCTTATTGTGTGTACCAGGATCAACAGTAAAAGCAAAAGAGAATTAGCATCAAGTAAAAAAGTGACAGTTAGTCCCGGGAAAAGTTCATATAATTATCGTTGAACTCGTATCGAAATTATTCGAAAGATAAACAGCACGGGCAGGAAGCAGTAAACTAAATTTCATAATTAGAGACAAAACCCACTCACTTTGTGTGCTCGGTCCCACGGTTGGCCTGAATTTCTCTTAACTCTAGTCTCTTCATTGCTTTGTACGTTCGTTGCTTGTTCAGTCTCTGCTGCGTCGGGTGTGACATCGGTGTCGGGCACTAAGCTTCTACCAAAATCTATTTTACTATCTTGTATGTCGTTGGGATCACTATTGCCATCTAGAGTAGCCTCAGTATTGGTTAGAACGTCAGCATTATTGATGTCGGGGGCTACATCGGTATAGATAGTGTTGTCGGGTGCGGTGTGTTCGTCTCTCAGGACGGGGTACAGCGGTGCGTCGCGGACTAGCTCGGCGGCGTCGAGGGGCGCGGGGGGGTCGGTCGTGCTCCAGGCGGTGCTTACTACGTAGGGGAAACCTGCGGACAAAGAGAAACTTGGATATATTGTACGTTAAAGTCATTATCATACTAACAATATAAATGCTAAAATTTGTGAGCGTGAATGTGTGAATGTTTGTAACTCTTTCACGCTCTAAAAACTGAACAGATCGGGGTAAAATTTGCTACAGGGTTAGATTATTGTTTGGAATAACACATAAACTTCTTATCCCGGGAATAAGTTCCCACGAGAAACGGGAACCATATATTACGAGGACGGAGCCGCGGACGTCATCTTGTTATAAATAAAAATACCTACAAAGCCTGCGGAATCGAACAGTGCCAGACAGCGAAATTTTGGTGTGTTCCCGTTCGTCCCCTTGACTTCTCTTTTATCTAAAAACTACAATAATAACGGGTAAAAAGTAAAAGTAATCATTCCCCTGCGTAAACACGGATTTGAATAAAAAAAACATCGTTCACAATGACGATCTATCATCCGCACTGAGACGCGGGTTTGTTAATACTGCCCTGTCAGAGTCGTGCTAGCACTATCTATCTATTCGTGTTAGTTGTCGACATCTTCTATTGCGTTTGGGACGTTTAAACTATCGATGTGATTTGTTAGACCAGTTTTTACGTGTGGCTATTCTCATAGATGCTATCGGCTAAAAGCACACGGTGACCTTCCACTGCGCTCACAGAATACACAGCGGACGTTTGAACAAGGCATAAAATGACAACAACAGGATAAGTATGCCAGTAAATGGTATATTTTTAGTTAGGTTATGAAGACGTAAATCACACGAGTAAACTGAAAATATTTATTCATCATGTGGCACTAAAACGGAAGAGAGAGAAAGTAATCATAGAGAGGAAGTAATCCTACATCCGTGACTAGCGGCAACGGCAGCGCTGACATCGCGATAGTATATGAAGTCATAGAGAGCTGTCGTAGCACTCGTAGCGCCGTGCGCGAATACATATTATTCTAAAGGGTTTTAAGGAAATAAAGAGCGACACAATTTCGTACGTTTCTATCCGAGTGTTCAAAGGTTCAACATGCGTTATATTATAACCAAAGGTTAAGTGTACAACTCACTACAAAACCCGTCACCTGTGTGAACAACGCGCTATCTCCAGGGGCAAGGCCGACGTGTGACAAGCTCTATTACTTTGATGTGAAGTTTCCCATTAGACAACTAGATTGTATTTACCTCAGCGCCCCTCGGCGCGTGGCGCCCACGTGTGTCTCACATTAATGTCGTTAGGGTTGCTAACGCTGCTCCACGAGCATGTGACGTGTCGAGCAAACAGTGAGAAATAAAATATTTGGTTGTTCTGATAGAGTTATGTTTTACGAACTTATACGACAATACGATCCTATACTTATACCAAACAGTAACAAGACAATTACCTGACCGCACAACTTACACCAAATTGGAGTAGTATGGGAGTCCTAAGAAGTGCTTGATATCAAACACAAAAACGATAATGAAAAATATACCTTCTCGATTTTTCTTGTAATAACAATACAAAACGATCGTGTCGCGGCAACCCTAGCGTTCGTTAAACATCGCCCACCGTCCAACTCGGCGCAGAGTGCTGTTTATTACACACATTATGCAGCACAATACACAATACAAGCCAGCCCACTGCGAGCTCCCGGACGGACGGCAAGCTCCAATTTAAAGTTCAACTCCACTTTGTGAACTTCGCCTCGGGGATGACTACATCATTTCTGTTTAGGCTTTTTAATTGCGTGCGGGGCTGTTAGTGGTGTAATCTCACGGGTCACTTGTGTTGTAATGTTGGACAATGTAGATAATAGGTGCTATTATTGTTAACATTACTTCAAAATCCTATTTCAGCTACTAATATTACTACTGTTTCCTCTCTCATGTGTGTCTCTTTGTATAAGCAATATACAAGTTATGTATTACTAGATGATGCGCGCGGCTTCACCCGAGTGAAATTTTGTTCCCGTTCCTGCTTCCCGTGGGAACCGTTTCCCGGGATAAGAAGTAGCCTATGTGTTATTCCGGACTATAATCTATCCCTGTACCATATTTCAGCCCAATCCGTTCAGCCGTTAGAGCGTGATTCAGTAACAAACATCCAAACATCTTCACAAACTTTCACATTTATAATATTAGTAGGATCTCCTATTTCAGGGCGCTTTGTTATACGGTTTCTCACTCGGTTATCACACGCGATATGTAGCACAAAAATCGGAATTCACAGTCTCTTTCAATATCGTTGTATCTCCGCATGAGACGGCTTTATCAATACAGGGCACAGGTGGGTGGCAAATACACGGCACGATTAGGTGTTTGATCACAAACCAACCAAGAGGAAAATCGTAAACACCGACTTGACGAGCGAGGTGTACCGTAGTGTACCTAGTCGTCGACACGTGGACGACCTGTGACATATACTTACGTCAATTGTGCTAGTTATATGCGAGTTTATGCTTCACTGTGTGAAGAAATGTTAGTATAATATCTTGATTTACGTTTCAAAAGCCAATTGTGTCCTCGGTAGGATACCCCAGGACTGCCAACAGACCTATGGCTACCACTGCGGCCTCACCTAGTGGGATGGGGGGAGGGTCGGCTGCTATCCCGCATCTTTGGGGGGTTTTTCGGGTGTTATCCCGCTTCTTAGTGGGGGGGGGGGCGTGAATCCCTCACTACACGCTGTCGTCTAGGGCCTGCTTCTTTAAGGACGGTGAGCAGCCCCCTCACCGAGCTCAGGCCCCTGGTCATGGAGGCCGATAGTCTTGAAGTTCTCTCCCGCTGCCAACCCGCAGCTTCTTTCACAAGCATAACCTGATCCCAAAAAGAGGCAGCGAGATCATGGCTCAAACCATGGTCTCCAGCGATCGAGTGTCCACGTCCAGACCTGACACGACACACCGTGCACTCCAGTAATCGACGAAACCGATAATTGACGAAAAACTGTTAACAATTTCATATGGTTCTATTATTTCCGGGTCAAAGTGAATTTTGTTTTCTCACTAAAACGGGCGAGTTTGTATTAAAACCGAGGGACGAGAATTTACAGGAAAACTTGAAAATACACCTGTGACACATAATACTACGCTTTTATCACCGTCGTGAGATTTTTACACATACTCGTACTTCGTGTCATATATTTAGAAACGGCAAAAAATTATACTAAAGACATTTTACTCGGGAATTCCTGTCCACGCGTTCAAGTAGTATGATCAATAAATAAATCGGTAACCAGTAGTACTTGTGATATCACGTAAAAGAGGACAGGCCTATTTCGGCACTCATATAATATACTAGCGGACGTCACGCGGTTTCACCCGCGTAGTTCCCGTTCCCGTGGGAATACGGGAATAAAATATAGCCTATGTTCACTGCAAAGAGTGTAGCTTCCCAACAGTGAACGAATTTTTCAAATCGGTCTAGTAGTTCCGGAGCCTATTCGATACAAACAAAAAAACAAATCTTTCCTCTTTATAATAATAGTATAGATATAACCCTAATATCCGATATAACGTAAGGTCCCATTTTCACAAATGAACCGCTCAACCCGCTGGCTCCGCTCCGCACCGTCAATCCCTCGTCACGTTGCGCTACCTTCCGCATTAATTTATGCACAATTAACTTGAAGTGATTTCACAATTCATATCACACACATGATACGATCGCCATCACGCGGGTTGGCAGAGGCATTATTATACGTCGACATTTTACCATTTGTTTTAATCCACATAAACGATTCTGGCAACTAAACATGATTCTAAAGTTGAATGCATAAAATCGTTTCTATTTAATTTACTTTAATATTTATGGCGATCCCACTGCGCCCCATTTCGCTTTATCTCGTTTGTACACACAAAATGTAAATTTCATAATTACGTTTAAAACTTGGCCCGGACATCTCTGACACTGAGGCTTGAATTACGACCACAGTCCCACAGTCGGTCAGTAAGGACCACAGTACATTTGTATATCAAGAGGTGAGGCAATGGCGCCGTCGCGCCGCGCCCGCTCCGTGACCACACCCTACGGTCTGCGGCCTAAGGTCCGGCGCACATTGACAGTGTGGCTCGACAAGTTCATTTTAGATTAATCAAATCAAATCAGTATTTGGCAGTCCACTGCTGGACGTAGGCTTCTCCCAATTTACGCCACAACACACGGTCCTGGGCCAAACGCATACAGTCCCAGTTTGCGACCTTTTTTAGATCGTCGGCTGACGACATTATTTAGTAGTTAGACGACATAATATGAAAATGAAACTTTTACAGCCCTGAATTCTTGAAGTAGAGCGTGTAGAGGCATATTATAGGGCCTGTCAACCGAGGACTATTGTCTATATTTTTGTAGACTGTGGGAGTAGTCCCCAATCACTAGATACTGTCATGGTTTCCATTAGGTGAGCGATATCAACTAAATATAAAAGAAAAAGTATGGTAGAGGTGGTACTCGTAATAAAGTTGAAGATCCAATCTTAATGTAGACCAGTGCAAATAGCTCTGAAAATGATGAAAAAATGTAAAAAAATAGTAGTAGAATGAAACCTATTGCAAAAGGAAGAAATTGTGACAAAAATAACAGAAAAAATAATTTACGGGCGATCTGAGGTCGAGAAGTGAAAAAAATGGGGGATTTAAGGGGGGAAAAGGGGTTTTCTCGATTTCCGACAAAACTACAAGTCTTACGGAAAAATGTTTAATGGCAAAGTTGTAGGAAAAGAAAAATCTACAACTTTTGGATTTACACTTTTTTGTCATAACCTCAAAAAGTATGTCAAAAACTCAAAAAACCCAGATTTTGAGTGTTCGATTTTTTTACGTTTACAAAAATGTTCGTTTTGTCATGAAATTTGGCAGAAACCTTTCTTTTTATGTTCGTAATGCACTGTAATTTTTTTGATCCAAAGTGTTTATTTTTTCTCCTTTTATTGACTTAATATCGCAAAAGCATTAAAATTTTCAATCGAAAAATCACCTGTCAAAATATCAGATATTTTTTAAAAATTGGTGGGCTGTTACTTAAAATTTCTTCTTTTTGATGATGTCAAAATATATATACATTACAATGATAAATTGTCTCAGAAAATGCAAAAGAACTCCAATCATATTTTTCTATTTTAATCATTCATGTAGGTACAATTTTGAGCTATTCATTAATATTTACTTTTAAATAATTCGAAAAACGTAATATTTTATGGTACGTTGATAAATAAAATAAAAGAAATCAACAAATTTTCGTGTAAATATTAATAAATAGCTCAAAATTGTATATGAATGATTAAAATAGAAAAATATGATTGGAGTTCTTTTGCATTTTCTGAGAAAATTTACCATTGTGATGTATATGTATATATTTTTACATCATAAGAAAGAAGAGATTTTAAGCAACAAAAAACTCGCCAATTTTTAAAAAGTATCTGATATTTTGACGGATGATTTTTTGATTGAAAATTTAAATGCTTTTGCGATATTAAGTCAATAAAAGGAGCAAAGATAAACATTTTAGATCAAAAAATTACAGTGCATTAGGAACATAAAAAGAAAGGTTTCTGCCAAATTTCATGACAAAACGAACATTTTTGTAAAAGAAAAAGATCAAAAACTCAAAATCTGGGTTTTTTGAGTTTTTGACATACTTTTTGAGGTTATGTCACAAAAGTGTAAATCCAAAAGTTGTAGACTTTTTTATTTCCTACATCTTTGCCATTAAACATTTTTCTGTTCGACTTGTAGTTTTGTCGGAAATCGAAAAAACCCCTTTCCCCCCTTATAACCCCATTTTCTTCACTTCCCGACCTCAGATCACCCGTAAATTATTTTTCCTGTTATTTTTGTCACATTATCTTCCTTTTGCAATAGGTTTCATTCTACTACTAATTTTTTATATTTTAAAAGCTATCTGCACTGGTCTAATGGTGGTAAGTACATACATAAACAAAACAATAACGCGATTTGCTTAGGCATACCGTGTTGGTAGCCTAGTTAGGCTTTGGTATCCCTCAGAATGAGGGAGAATTACGGAACATTAAGGACGCTTCGCTAGGGTTCGGCAGGAATGCAGAAGAGTCCCCTGCACTGTCGTGCCACCAATGTGCGCCGGGCCTAACCCCGCCAGGGCTGTCTCCGCATGGAATTAATTGCGTCCATTCGTAACGTGGACAGGTTGTACATCACTTGCGCGCTTATCTCTCCACCGCGCGCCGAATAAAATACCTAAATGAGTTTTTGCTTAAAGTTAAATGTTATCTAGTGGCCGTTACCGCGTTTAATTGCGTAAAAGTGCGTTGACGCGAACGCAATTGACTGAATACAGCCCCTTAAATGTTTATCGCGGGCGCTCGCGTAGAAATACTGGTTGCAAATTCATACTCGGATTTTATCCATTTCTTTGCTTCGATACTAATTATGGAGAAAGTAACAAAAAGGGAAAATTGGCGACAATAATATACATAAGTTATTCAAAACTACTGAGTGTTTTCGAAATTTATCTATCATGCTAAAGCCAAGGTGAATCCAGCATTTCTCGAAAATCTTATTAACCACGCTTTTACAGGATGAGCGTTATAGACTACACACAAACCACCTCATACAGTGACATTCGTACTGCTGGAGAGGAGTTCGAATTAATTGGTGTTTATTGAGTACAATCAGTATAATAGCAACTACGTTTCTTAGCGGACCCTGTTTTCATCGCTGCACGCATTCAGTTATCTACTTATTTTATTGCGAGTTATTTCAAGTGAAGCGTTGCCAAATAATTCCTTCTATCGGATGTGCCACAATGGAGATAACAACGCTGTACCACCCCAGGAAAGGGAATCGCCCCAAGTTGATGCGAGTGGTCTCGACGCAACGCGACGTAGGCAATCTGCACAGATCCGCAATATCGTAAACATTAATTGCTCTACGCTCGCGATTATATTCCGCTGTGATGTTGATAACCATCAGTAATTTAGAAAATATTGTCTTATTTAGGGTTGTAAGGCCAGCATGCAAGTTAATAAGATTATTTGTCCCTGATAGCTGTAGTTAAAGGAACCTAGAATACTGAGCGTGACTCAAGTAAAATTTTACAATAGAATCCGTACCTACCAAAATTTGCTTTGTGTGATCGAAATCTGATAAATAAATAGTTAAAAATCCGGTCAAGTGTCAGACTCGCGCACGGAGGGTTTGGTACCATGAAACTACGTTACGTCAAAAAAATACGTTTCTTGTATGAGAGCCCCTCTTAAATACTTAGTTTAAATACTTAGTGGCAATAGAAATACATCATCTGTGAACATTTCAGCTCTCTAGCTATCACGGTTCCTGATATGCAGCCTCATGACGGCAGACTGACAGACGATGGGTGAGTCTCATAGATATGGTCACGTTTTTAGGGTTTCGTAGCCAAATGGCAAAAACGGAACCCTTATAGATTCGTCATGTCAGTCTGTCTGTCCGTCCGTGTGTCACAGCCATTTTTCTCCGAAACTATAAAGCCTATGCTATTGAAACTTGGTAACTAGATGTATTCTGTGAACCGCATTAAGATTTTTATATAAAACTAGAAAAAAAGTAGTAAATTTTGGGGGTCCCCATACTCAGAACTGAACGTCAAAATTTTTTTTTCATCGCACCCATACGTGTGGGATATCTATAAATAGGTCTTTAAAAATGTTATTGAGGTTCGTAACATCATTTTTTTCTAAAATGAATAGTTTGCGCAAGAGACACTTCCAAAGTGGAAAAATGTGTGTCCCCCCCCCCTCTAACTTCTAAACTAAGAGAATGATAACTCTAAAAAAATATATGACGTACATTGCCATAAAAACTACCAACCAAAATTAGTTTGAACGAGATAGAGCTGGTAGTTTTGTTTTAATACATCATAAACCGCAATTTTCGGTTAGCAAAATCACTACCACTGCGAACGTGTTGAAACTTCAATCAAAGTTACAACGAACTTTTATATTATGTTATTTGCTGCTACGAAACCCTTCATGGGGTGAGTCCAACTCGCACTTGGCCGGTTTTTATACTTCGGGTACAGCACCCTAAAATTCTTAAAATAAAAAAAATGATTCAACCTTTTTTCAATAATGCATAATGTTTCAAAATTCATATTTCACCGCTTTTTCTTTAATTAAATGCGATGTGCTTTTAATGCCAGCTCAAAGTGGAGTCCCTCTGAGCACTGCCTCATGGGAGCGCTTGGCTAAATATTACGCCGTTTAGACGCGCTCGCTTAATATGTGTACGTAAGAGTTCCCGCGTCATATACGAGCTGTTTCCACGAATATAAAGAGCACATCTAAAGGCAAGCACTGCGCGGAACAAAAGGCACGGTGTACGTGTGGACAAGACAATGGTGCGGCGGCGGCACCTCCGAGGCGGAGTGCTCTTCATGCCGACATGGCAAATGAACAGCCACATACCACATGCGAGTGTGACGATGTGGGTAGGTAGTACACACTGGGGTGTGGTTCTTTTGTATACATTTAGTACAAGCGAGAAGGACTTGATATATTTGCGGAGTGTATTAGCGATATAGTTTTTATTTACAAATATGATTTTAATCCTTATCCAATTTAATAACTCTCTTTCCAGGGTGTCACAAACGAAGTGTCGCGGGTCAACTAGTTAAAGATAATACTATATTCGATCACGCTGCCTTAGTTTAGCATCGATTGTGAAGAAGTTAAGAAGGGATCGCAATAACGCACGTTCACTGTGTAGGGTAGTTATATAGAGCCCTCTTCCGATCGAACAACTTCTAACACCAAAGGAAATAACGCTAATACCCCACCCACTCTACAACAAAGTTACCCCTCGCATGAAACTTACTCCTTGCACACATCTATAGGATCGATCTCGACAATAATAATAACGCGTCTGAGAGTTTAAGAAAGTGCTTACAGTTACTTCCCCTTATATTGTGTGGAAAAATTGTTCGCAAAATAGTTATAACTGACCCTATAAGTGGCGGTAGGTGTAGTGGTATAAGCACTTCGTTTATAGGTCACGCGGGTCTCCAAGCGCCCGGTTGATTACCGAAGTCGTAAAGATTTGCTGTGCCATTAGATTCGGGCGTTAATTGAGAGCCCTCGCCTCTACGTAATGAAACACACGAGCGCTTCGTCCATGAAGCCTCTCAGCTCATTTCACGTATCATCTACACATTAGTTGAAGGGGATTTTTACGTAAATGTTGCTATTTCATTTTACTTTTACGTATTTCTAATCGTGTGATTAATTTACGTAAGAGCTAAAGTTGACTTTCTCGTTGTTGAACATTATTTTAGTCAATTTTTAAATATTAAATAGGAAAATAAAGACTAATCTATAGTATTTCTCTGCCTATTCATTTGGGGACAAATGCGTGGTTACATAACATAAAGTCACGCTTTAACTTCCATGGTAGGCAGAGACATAATTATATGACCATAAATAGTTTTTGTCACACGTAAAAGGTGGTAAACCTATTGCCGTGTTCAATTAGATAGGCGCAGGTTTTAACTAGGCTTGACGGTAAACGCTAGAAAATAAAGGTCACAAAGTGGTCACGTGGTGATCACCAATCCAAGGACCAGCCCTTACGAAAGTTGCTTGCTGCAGTTTACTGACCACTGAGTTCACAGGGCTACGAACACTTCTGCGGTTATATGTATGTATGCATACAGACCTTCAGTCGAAATGTTCTCTGTTAAATTATTCATAACAACAACGAAATTTGATTTACATTCAAAGGTTGAGATATCTGACCTCTACAAAACTCGACAGCAACCTTACAACTGCAATATCAAAAGGTAGTTCCGATGGCATTTTGTCACCGATTTCCTAAAGGTTCCCGCACCCTTGCTCCACGACCCGTGCTAATCCCACGCGCCGCGTCGGGTCGGAATTCTACCAAATCCGAGCAACAAACGTCCACAAACGTTAGATTAAAATTCTCGCCACGTCGTTCCCACCCCGCCCCACCTCGGCACCTCTCTCGCCCGAGTTAGGACCCTCGCTCACTATAAATACGTCACAGCGGTAACAAGATTATAATTTGCGGATAGGGTTCAAAAATGGGGGAGATAAGCACCAAGTCATGGTGATGAGGCTCTTTTATAGTCCATGTCTTTATCCACTTAAAGTTAGTGTGGTGGTTATGTAGTGCTATACACAAATAGTTAGCTGCCCCGCGCAATCAGGTTTGCGACACACTAAAGAAAGCGGTGAAATAGATCAATCAATCAAATCAGCCTATAGCAGTCCACTGCTGGACGTAGGCCTCTCCCAATTTACGCTACAGTCACAGTGCGCGGTCCTGTGCCTTTCGCATCCAGTCCCAGCCTGCGACCTTTACCAGGTCGTCGATCCGTCTGGCGAGTGGACGTCCTACCCTACGCTTACCAAGTCGCGGTCTCCACTCTAGAACTCGTTTGCTCCTTCAGCCGTCGGTTCTTCTATAGATGTGGCCAGCCCATTGCCACTTTTATGTGCTTATTCTGCAAGCTATGTCGACCACCCTGGTTCTCTGGCGAAAACCTCATTTTGAAGTCTATCCCTCAGAGACACTCCAAGCATGGCTCGTTCCATAGCGCGCTGTGCAACTTTGAGGGCATGGACTAGACGCACCGTAAGTGTCCACGTGTCGGCACCGTATTTTATTTGTTATCAAAACTCACTAAAGAAGAATATTTGAAAATTACGCACCGTGTAACGATGAACTTTTAATTTATAGTACCTAATTTTAGGAGTATAATTATTGAATATGTTGCAATGAAACCAGATGCATTTATCTATCGAAGTTTAACTTAAAACATGAAAGCAGAATATTGCCTTGCAGTAATACGGTCAACTCCAGTGAGCGAGTGCCTTGTTACGTACAGGGTGCGATGCAGTCACACAACACAAAGTCGGCGTATGTTGGGTGTAAGGGGCGACTCAGGAACAGACGGGGCCCGCATCTTTTGCGAATGGCCGGTGGCGTCACCGGGGACCGGTGAGCTTTAGTCAGTTTGACTGGTGTTGGAATCGATCGGCGACTATTGCGAGGCCCAAACAAACTAATAATAGTTTAAAGTCAATAATTTTGGCACTAAACCCTCCATGCTCAATTCCGACTCGCGCTTGGCTTTATTTCATTTATTAAAACTTAAAAAATGCAGCAATATAAGCACAACGTAATCTCTCCCAGTAGTAAATCTGAGTGCGGAATGTACTGTAGGAAGCAGAACTACGATATGTGCGTAGCTAGAAACACCTAAATACTTCTATTATCTTATAACACGGGTAAATAACTACGAAGAAGTAAAGTAACTAGTAAATAGGTACAGTGTGTCTCCGCCACCGCAAGCACTGTCGCGGTACAAGTGTACAACCCGAGCCTCGTCTCGACCGTCCTGGACGCGCTCGTAAAACAAAACGCAACGCCGCGATATTTGAGGCTTTGTCGTAAAGTTGTGTTCAATTAATTAACTTTGAGATCTTGTTGCTTGTTAATAAATAACCGCGCAGACGGAGTGCTACCCCCTTTACGTCACTAGGGTTGCCGCACCACAGGTCTAAGTCCACTTTACTCGTGATAATCGGACGGTTCAGTTGAAAATTTTACATCGCTACAAAGTCAGTGTCGGACAATATCAGTTTAGCCTTTAGAATTTTTGACTGTTGAATGAAGGTAAAATGTTAATATAAATATATACTTTGGCAAAAATATGATACATATTATAGGAATCTATTACCTAATTTTTTTAATATAACTTAAGACGGCGCGAGCGGCGGTTAGATGGAAACCTTAAGCACATTTGGGTCGTCCACTGGCCCCTCAAAAAGATCCCCATTTAATTTACGTTTTAAAATGTCAGTGGACTAGCCAGGTCTATTAGAAGAACCGATGGCAGATAAAGAAACTCGTTTTAGAGTGAAGACTGCGACTCAAGTAGTGTAAGATGAAGTCCGCCCTTTAGACCGACAACCTAAAAATGGGTTTCAGGGAATGACAAAACGCGGTAGACTCAGGACCGTGTGTTGTGGCGTAATTTGGGAGAGGCCTACGACGTCCAGCAGTGGACTGCTAGAGGCTGAATTATTTGTTTGATTCTATTGATCCATTCTAATAATTAATTTGAGTTCTGGTTAATTTCACAAACGTATCTACTGACAACCCTACTCGTACATTCGTCAAATGAATTTGTATTGTCTATTATTTACTTCGAGTTTTGATTTTCATAAATAATTGTAACGTGGCGGTGGTGGCGCGGCGTCTAATATAATATTAAGTTAATTATACTGTAGATCTATATAACTAATTCACAGATCTCTCAATGACTGCCTTATTTGAGCAACTGCGGTGGAATTTCACAAATTAAGCATTTCAGTGGGTACTGAATTTAATAACGTAAGTACTACTTTTTTTTTTTTTTTTGTTTAACGTGAGGGAAAATCCTCATGGATGTTATGCCGGACTCCTACCGACTAAAAAAACCTCACGTCACGCCCAACAGTCTATGGTTGGGAGCCCCGGGTAAACCCTCGGAAGGATGTCCCAGGACTCCCAACAGACCCACGGCCGCTACTGCGGCCTCGCCCAGGGGGTGGTTCGGGTGCTATCCAGCGTCTTTGGGGGGTTTCGGGTGTGATCCCGCTTCTAAGGGGGGGCGTGCGTGAATTGTCTCACTCACGTCACGCTGCCGTCATGGGCCTGCTTCTGTAAGGACGGTGAGCCGCCCTCTCACCGTCCTCAGGCCCCCGGTCATGCGCCCAGGCCGCCGACTGCGGAACTCGGGTGGGAGAGTTCTCTCCCGTACCCGTCCCGCCGCCTCCTTCACGAGCATGACCTGCTCGCAGAAGGAGGCGGCGCAGTCCCACTTACTCCCGCTGGAGAGCATGGCTCGCACCATGGTCTCGAGCGAGAGAGTGTCCACGTCCAGACCCACTACGAGGACCTGGCGCTGTTGCGCCCACGCCGTGCACTCTACCAGTGTGTGGAGCGCCGTGTCATCGCTGCGGTCCTCGCAGTGCTGACACTCGGCCGTGGTTTCCCGGTGTTTCCGCCACAGATACCTACCGAAGCTACCGTGCCCGGCAAGCATCTGTGTCAACCGGTAGGAGAGAGCACCGTGTCTTCTCTCCAGCCACTCGTCCATGACCGGTCTGACGGCCGCGATTGTGGCGAATCCCCCCTTTGGTTGCTCAAGTCGCACCTTCCATGTCTCCACGGTTGTACTACTACGAGAAATTAATGCTCTAATTTTAATATAATTTTATGTTCAAATACTTGCGAAACATACTTGTAGGCAGATATAGCTATTGTAATTACCAAGTGCTCGCGTCGGCTACTGAAGTTAATAAATAAGTGATTTCATTCAATTGAGAGCCTCCTGTTTTATTGTCGCCACAAATTCCACAGTCTGTTCCAAAGGTACAGAAAATCTCACAACGTATGAATAAATAATGATTTGAACGTTGTGAAATTATTATAAAATGTAATATTGTGTTCAGTTCAATCACTAAGAGCTGTCGCGCGCTACTCACGCGTAAAGGCGAAAGCTTTTAGCTGAACGCCGGCGCCGCGCCAGGTGCGAGTGCCGAGCTCGATTAATACTACATTGGAAATAAGATTACATTTTCTCACAATAATACACGTAGGCTGTGTTATTTAGTGCTTGATAATGGTGGCTATTGTCAGTCGCAAGAGCACCCATCTGCAAAGAGGCACATGTATAATGTTAGCAACTCGATTGTGTGAAGTTTCCACTTTCCAAACATCTACTTTACCGTTTCTGGTCATGAGTGCTGGTTCGTTTGGCTCTTAATGTTTTATTTGATTTTCCAACTCTCCTGGAGATCTTTCGTATTGTTGTATTTTCTATAAAACACGTTTGGTCGCCTAAACCTCAGTTTTTAAGTTAATTTTTTCTTTTTAACAGGCCCACAGAACAGGTCCAATAAAGCGCAGACGATAATAAATGACGAGGCAAATAAATTATTGTTGACGTAGATCGATGGAGATGAGGGGCGAGTACTGGCTGGTAAGTGAGTGCACGCGAGTGCGTGTGTCGGTGTGTCGGTGTGGAGTGGTGCTAAGTGCTACGTACTCATCGATCACGAATAATCGCCCACTTGCCTGCTGACTTTTATACAGGGTAGTTCAACGGTACTTAAGTAACACCTAATATCTCCAGGTCTAAGATTTTGATAAGCTCTGTGGTCTCTAAATGATGTTGAAAATTATATGCACAAAGCATTTAATTGCTTAAGATTTGAAATTATATATTTTTGATAAGCACTTCGGTCTGATTCTAACGGCAAGATAACTACAAAAGAGACGAGGAACTGGTATCTACATTAAGAAATTCTGTCATAACAAGTAAATACTAATACGCAGGATGTCCATGTCCACAAACCGACATCCACGTCTACCGCTAACTCTGAGATGACATCCCTCGCTCTGCAGCGGAGCGGAGCGTTACACAACGTGTGTAAAGAACACGCGACAACTCAGCTCAGCTCCTCGTCATTAGCGCACCTCTCCCTCCCCTCCACCCTGATGTCCCATTAGTGATATCGCAGGTGGGAAAACGACAGTTTAATGTATCTCATGTATAAATATTTATGAAAAAAGAGTAATAAAGTAATTCAGACAGGAGATACCACCGACAAAGTTGTGTGTGTGTGTGTGTGTTGGCTCAATGTAAGCTTACAGGAATTTTAAATAATACTCACAAGTTTTACACTTAGTATAAAGAGTAACTTGAACATCTTGATTTGGTGTTAATCCAGCCATCTTTTAAATTTCAAGTAATAATATTATTATTAAGTTCTAAAGAATTAGGTACTTCATACTGACGGAAACCACAATTCTTGTAGAACGAAAATCAATCACTTTAGCAACCACTTCAAAATCAATGGACATTGGTATCTTGCAATATTTCAACTTTACTGAGCTTAGAATAACTCTGAACAGGATTGATAAAGTCGTCAATGTATTTATCTATGAATTGTTCATCTACCCTCCCCTCAAATGCATCACATTAGCATTTCAAATATTACAATTCACATTCATTTGACACGAGCGAAGTTTTCCTACTCTCATTAGCGTACAATGTGAGGCGACGCTCGATTGAGCAGTAACATGCCGTAACATCGGCATCGCTGTGGTATGGCTTAGATTGCTCGGCATTTTAATGTTTTCTTGATGTTCATCTGAATATGAATGAGGGATCAATTCAGAGAGAGCGGGAAGACTCTCAAGGTTGAAGCGATTTATTCCTTCGCTCGGCTGCTCTGATAAATTTAAAAATGAAATGTGAGCCTTCACGGAGCTCCTGGCATATGGTGGCATATTGAATTATTTCGCAAATTCGCTCAATTTTATCGTTTTAATTTGCTCAATTTAGAGTGGTACAAATCATAATCATATTGACCATGCGGCACTGATTTGTAAACACAACAAACTATATACTTAATTTATTTTAGGCACAGAATCACCCCGATTTCATCCATTTGCGGTACGTAGAAGAAAAGTACAACTTTGATGCATTTTTATGCAGCTACTGAAATATGGGCGTTTAGTTGGCATTCTGCTGGCTATCCGTTCGGAGAAAATGCCACATGTGAACGTTTTGGTTCAAACTTTATACCTAATTCTAGATTGCAATAAATAGTGCAGCAATGCGCCCAACAAGTAATGTTCAGTGCGACGGAAGCCATATTGCACGTACACCATACAACACTAACTATGAGCACGATCCATCCGAGCCACACGCTGCGCTGCGGTACGTCCCAGCGCAGCGCAGACCTCTCTGCGATAGGGCTGCCACATTGCAATTTGTGCAGCTCCAAAATTCAACAATAATTGACCCAACAATGAAATGTAGAAGATGGCTTTAAAGTTCTTACGCGTCATACTTATAGAATTCGGAATACATTTAACTTACATGAACTGACATTTCGCGTACCAGCATTCATCGTTGCAGAGTAAGCACATTAACGAGCCGTTGTATGTAAGGAGCTACGAGTAATAAACCCCGTTGTCCGATGCTGGTTCTGACATAATAAACCTATACGAACTTTATATACACTTGGACTCTGAGCAAACGACTTACTAATTCTTTCCGTCATGATGTAGGTCATCAGCGTAATCAACACTTTTAGCTCAAAACATTACCAAATATCTAGGATCAAGTATACCCTGGATTAGCTAAGCGCGTACACCCGAAAGGGACAAACACATAGTACTTGTGAAACCAGTGTTGTTAGTCCCTACCAAATTTTACCCCACGACTTTTTTAAATCCGTTAGGTATAATGAATTAATGTTTTCTGGCATTACATCCTTTAAAAAACTCAAATACATAACAATTTAGGCATAAAGAATACTCATAACTGTAATTATGTTATTTAGGGGACGAGGTTTTACAGTGTCCTACGCGTAGGATATAGATAGGATATGATATAGACAGCGTTAGCGGTCGTGGTCCCCCGACCTTATGCCCATGGTCAAAAAACAATCGGCAGCGCGCAGGGACTCCTTACCGCGGTGCCCCCGAACTGCACGGCGGAGTGGGAGTATTTCCATTGCTCCCGCTCCCCCTGTTGCCCAGGATGCACCACGAGGAGAATGGATCGCATTGGGGTCCTGAAGATGTTTGTAGGACCCCGCATCCCGATGGCATTGGCATTATACCCTGACCTTGACCTAAATATTTTATATGATGTGGGCTTAAAATAAAAAAAATTGGGGACTCCTGGTCCTCAAGGAGCTGCATAGAATTTATTCAGCGTGTTTGAATAAAAAAAAACAAAACAAGTTGCTCAAAATTCAAATTTTCGAAGATTTTATTGTCCTTTCAATAAAATTAATTTAGTGTACATATTTCGTATGTCGTCAACTCTATTACAAAAAGATTTTGTGGCATAATGAATACGTACATTCAAATAATTTTTGCATATAGTTTTAATTAAAACAAAAGAGAGTAATGGTTTTCAGCAATAGGTCGATGGACTAATAAAATGCAAATTTAACGCAAATTTGCGCATTTGAAATTTTAAAAAGTTCGTATCGCCTGAATTCATGGAGATAATAAATCTGCTGTCTCTTGATTAATTAGCCGTTTTTCTTGCAATTTTTCTACAATTTTTCACATAAGACGCTGATTTTCCCAACGTAATATCGCCAACATCTTTTTTTCGTGTCTGGGCTAAAAGCGTCTGCCGATTTAATTGCTTGAATAGTTTTTGTTTCCGTGGTGTTATCTCAACCTCCGTGGACTTTTCAATCAATGTTGAGTGTTCAACCTAAAATTAATTAAAAAAGGGGATTTTAATAATAATAATAATGTAAATTGCAACTAATATTAATAAACATTTTCTCGATTAATTGAAACTATAGATATTACAATTATAAACATATTGAAAGAGAATTTTATGTTTACCCTTACCGAATTCGTTTTGTAATGCACTAGCTATTGCCCGCATATATAAATTATATTATTCGAACTCTACATGATTATTAATAGAATGACCTCTAAACTCTTCGTCACTCGCCTTTATATACGACTCTACTCAACTATATCCTTTCCCAATCTATCTATGTACCCAATTTCATCAGAATATCTTAAAAAATCCTAACCTTTTTCCCCCCTCCTTCTACCCTTTTTTTCGCAATAAAACGTTGCCATGTCAGTTTCCATCTCTGTATCAAATTGTATCAGATTATCTTCCGAAAGACAAACTTTCATAGTAACTTTCATCTCCTAGTCCTATACCCCAATATCCCCTTTTACGCGATCAAAGGTAGTCTAGGTCCGTTCCCAAGCTCTAATCCATCTTTGTGCCAAATTTCATCAGGATATCTTCAAAAATGACAAACTTTCATACCCTATTTAACCCCTTAAACCCCCCTTTTCGCGATAAAAGGTAGCCTATGTCCATTCCCAAGCTCTAATCCAGTTCTGTGCCAAATTTCATCAAGATCGGTTCAGTGGTTTAGGCATGACAGACAGACAAAGTAACTTTCGGAATTATAATATTAGTATGGATCACCTGCCTAGATATGGACGCGATTTCGCGATGGAGGTGCACGATGTGCTCTTCCCATTACAAAGTAGGTATGTAGTTTAAAAAAAAAACAAGAGTAACTAACCTCTTTGACAACATGAAGTGTAGGGATCGAGAACGCTTTTAGGTATGTCATATTGCCGGCAGTTTTCCTAAAACAACTTTGTTCAAAATGTCTCGAGCATATTCGAGTGTATTTAGTCGGTTGCCAGTTTAGTCTTCCTGTGGCACGAATCTGAAACAACAGTTTCATTAATATGAAGTTTAAGAATAAATAAAAAATACCCCTCATTATGGGTAATTTACCAGTACCTCAACTGGTATCCCTAAAAAATCTATAACCTGGACAAATTAAAAAGTAGATAAAAATGGCGGACAAGTCTGGCTTTTGTTTCGAGTTCGATAATTTTAACTTACAACTTTATTTGGTTGGTTAACACACCTGTTATGGTGATAATAAATCAATATTTTGAGCCATTATTTCTACTTTAAAGAACTTGTTAATGTGCTACGGCTCTTAATCTGTTATTATCTTTACAAAGCAAGGGATGTTTTATCTAAAAATCGTACTTACGTATGATAGGTTATGTTTTGTGATTTCCGCTCACTACGGCTTTTGCAGCTTAAAATATAACATATCACCATGTTCAATAGATGAGTTTTAAGCAAAAATTATCTGCCTTCTTAGTTACACCACTTAAATTACTGTCAATTACAAAAAAACCTCACAACAATAAATGATCACAAAGACTTGTTGGTCACAACCTCAACTTGTGACCAACAAAAAAAACAGAAACTCTGACAAGGACAGAGAATACAGTTTTTGTCCTTTTCAATCCTTACAGTTTTTGTATGTTGTGTCTCGTTCATACGCGGTATTATTATTTGCGTAGCCAATCCAGGGTATACTTGATCCTAGCCAAATATAATACCCATTGTGATAACCCTGCATTAGACGCATTCTGCACTGAGCGCCAACTGCACTTCCGCGCCAACGAGTAACATGTATTGTACGGATACGCGTATGTGTGAGTAAATCTTGAGCTCAGAATCCTATCTTGACTACAACACAAGCATTCAAGAAGTATAGTAATGTGCTCGCGAATATTTCCTAGTGATAAGGATTAGTTATTTTACACTCGTGATGATAAATTCGTACTGCGTATCAAGCTTACCGTGTGTGTTTATACCTAGTGCATTCGACTTCAACATTAATCTGTGCACAAAGAGCTTAGCGAGCGAGCACCGAGCGAGAGCGGGTGTAGTAATTACCAGATATATATAGAACTGCACAGAGTCAGAGGCAGTCGCATCTAGCGCACTCGGGTCAGGTCTGGGCAAGGCACTATCAGATCAGTGGAAACGCACACTGGGACACGTTATGTAATTAACGGTGTATTGATTGAGTGACAGTGCTACTTGCAAATAGTAAACTTGCGATAACTTTATATAGAATTTCTATCAGCAGCCAGTCAAGGTGATCCTCAACGTAGCCAGTAAAATACTTAAAACTGTTGAATCTAGTTTCTAATGTTAGATGAGTTACTTTGTAATTAAATTGACATAAACCTTCCCAGAGAACTATCGCCACTTGAGCGAATCATCTTCGTCGTAAACTTGAGAGTGTAAAAGCTCTAAGCTCAACACCATCTTAGCTACGACAGTCTCACAAACGTAACGAGGCATTTCACAAGTCCTACCTAAAGGACACTTGCTTTTGAAAGGCTCGCAGAGAGGTGGCGCTTTTAAAAGACTTTACTCTTTATATTCCGAGTTGTAGCCCCTGCGGACTGCGAGACACCGACTTTTCACAGCAATCGTGGTGGGTACGTAGAAGGCAAGGCGTGATAAACGTTTTATTGTGTTTTTAGTCCAGTTAGTAAAACTACTTACACGTGGTGACGTAATTTATTGAGTTTTGAAAACTAGAATCAAACACGCCAGTTATCCAAATGTGAAATAAATCTAGTGCTGACCACAGTGGTGACAGTCTTCAGAGGACATCACCGCACGGAGCCCGCGATGCCTTCCTTCCAAATGCGTATTGATTTATTATAGGTACTTTGTTTTGTCTTCCCAATATTAAGTACTGAAAAGTGAAGATATCTACGATAAAAACACGCATGTGGATTGCCTAAAAGTTTACCGCCGTTCCCGTAACAAAATGCGAAACTATGTTCAGGAGTACTCGTGTACGGTGTAGTTGGCTACTGCCTAAGCTATTTCAAAGTTTGAAATAGCATTTGTCTGGTCCATTTAGCAATGCGAACTGTAGGTGAAGTTCCGAGCGGAGCGGAGCGGCTGACGGACGAACTAGCTGGCTGGCTGCGGTTTTCAAATATGGCGCCGAATGGTCGGCGAGCAGCGGTCAGCGCATGGCCCACGCTTACTTGAGTTTTCTGCGATTATTTAACAACAATTTGGGAGACATATTTCTCTTATTAAACGCGTAAATACTGCCTCGGACTATACAGTCTAGGCCCATGCACAGTTAAGTGGAAACTGAGTTTAATCAGCTCAGAGACAGGCGTGCACGACAGTCGACACGGCACCTGCCCGAAGAACCAGAATAATTGAAGGAGAAATATTTTGATATTTTCTTAATCTGCCTGGCAGAAAGAGAGGTACACCAACTTGAACTCTCACAACCTTTTCTTGGTCTGCATAGACAGCTGGTGGTGGTTTTGTGCACAAAACGTGTGCATTAGATGTATGAACTGTAACACACTTTATATTATTCGCAGGATATTCAAATATTAGTCAAAATGTCCTTCTTAAAAGTCATAATTTACATAAGCACATTACGAGTAGCTTCAGACCTTAGCAGTCGTTAATCATCTCTTGCGAAGCAAATTAATGCAAGGATAAACAAACGCGACCCCGCCCGCGCTCGGTCCCGGCCCCGGCGGGAATCAATACCGCCATGAATAACATCGACTATTGATTTGATCTCTGTGTTGTTGTTTGTGAAGGAAGTCAGCGGAACACTGCGAGCAGTCACCGCGAGCACTGTCGCATGTCGTAGCCGGACTCACTGTATGTATAGTGCTCTCTTCGCGTCTCGTGACACTTTGATTTTACGAGGTCCCGCGCCGCGCCCGCGCCGCACCGCGCACTGTGCTCTCGCCAGCTACTACTATGTTTTTTATTCTTATAAGGTATAAGATAGTTTTCCTTTTATTTCCTTAATACTTTTACTGAGCTAACTACTAATTAGGAATATAAAAATAGTGTATTATACACAGACAGGATCCAGTAAGGTATATCCTCATACTTTACATTAGTAATTCTCACACTTTTCACGAAATGGTGAATCTATTGAAAAAACCTTTTATAAAGATTGGCACAAGCCACTGGAAACCCCACAATAAAATAAAATGAAAACCCTCGCCACAAACGACGAATCTAAATAAAAAGAAGTAACGAAGTGGCAGATGTAAATCTCGGTGTAAAAATATTGTCGCGTATAAAATAATCGAGTTCTTTACAAAGGACACGCGGGAAGTAAGTTAAGACGTGTGCGTGTGATTGGTCGGCCGGAGGTGGGGGGGGGTCTGTTTGTGCTCACCCTCGCCGCACTTAATCACTTCCCTTTTGTGAAAAAGTGATAGCTGCGGGCGACGGCGACGCTCCCGCTGAAGCCTTCCCTCGCATGTAGTAAGCCTTCACGACGAAATGTGTGGAGAGCGGAAACATGAGGTCGCAGCCGGCAAATATAGTAACGAAACAATTTCATTTTACATAAGTTATGATATTGCTGTGTACTTTACATCAGCTGTGTGATGGAATTAACCAGTTCCAACATTTCTGACGCTTTTCAGTATTCAAACTTAACTTTCAGTGTGAAGACGCGACATTCAAAATTACTATACTAGTCTTTTATTGTTAAATCCCAATATTTAACTTTTACAAAGCGACTTCGAGACGCTAACCTCGCTGAAACAAATCTGTACCAGGATATATTATAACTTCAAAGACTGAATGAAATGCATGCGCTTCAGTATACACTGCTGCCGCCGGTCGTGAGCGCGCCAGTCGCCGGGAGCTTATTTCTTATTTCAATAGATTTCGTTAAAGTCACCCTCTGCCCTCTCCTGCCCTTTGAAACTCGGGGGCTAAATTGAGTCCTTTCACTAACTTAGCCCTCGTAAAAGTTTGTCTCGTCAGAGGCGAAATTACAGAGCGCGATCGTCATTGACAAAATTTTTGATGTTTTTAGCTAATAAGCTGAGATAACTTTTATATGAGTAGTTAAAATAATGTTGGTATACTGTAGCCCCACTGAAATCCTCAAGGCTATCTAAGATCTACTGCACCTGCAAGTGTACTGCAACTGCAGAGCATCACACACCAAATATGACCACCATTAATAGTTATGTGCCGCTCGGGAGTCGAGCAGGCGCGGGCGGCGGGGCGCTACTTCACTTTACAAGAACACTGCAATCAACAAATTGTTGCGGAACATTAATATTGATGAGACCTGCACGGCGCACCGGCCACCTTGCTGAGACGCAAAGGCCAACGTGTATTGCCATAAAACCTATGAATACATTACAGGCGCCGCACATAATAAGCATTTTAAAATAACGCTTTCATTTGAGTGCCGAGAGTACTGCGGGCGGGGCGGGGGCTGAAGTAAGGGGTGGGGGTGAAACATTGTTCACTTAATTGTTCGAGACATTTGGAGATGATGAGTGTCCTGAACAAAAGCAGAGGGAGGATTTATACTTTTAGCGAAATGTGTGGTGGAGGTGATAACTCTCTGCGTATTGTTCGCGCGAACGATTAGCGTCAGCCGCCGGCACCTCACAATCACCTCAGACATGACAGTTGATTATAACCATTTGTGACAAAACATACGAACAAACTAAGTACCCTATCTGCAGAAGTACATTGTCATAGTTGCACAAACTAGATGTGCTTTATCTAGATTATCAAAAAATGTGCTATGTGCGAAAAGGCGATAGCACCGCTCTATCGCCTTTTTGCAGTTTCTTCTACCAAGGTATATTATAGGTACTTAAGCACTAAGTTGAGTCTCAACTCCAACGAATGTAACCAGCTCTGAATGCAACTGGAAAAATGCTACGATGAAAAGTTGTATAAAAAACTTAACCACTCGCGTTTTCTATTCAAAAATTAGTGTAGAGTGGCAGCCGCTCGGGTGTACGACTGTTCGTCACGTGATCACATCCATAGATTTAGAATTTTTCGCTACTCCACATCTGATTGACACATCGTGCGCCGTCCCACTCCCACCCTCTGGAGGAGACAATCGACGCCGACTCGCACAATCCTGTCAAGTTATATCAAACCCAATCCTCTCCTGTCCCGAGGGCTGCCTACCGTCGCGTCGCGACCGATACGAGTACTCAGCGCCGATACTACAGACTGCTTGTCTCCTTGCAAATCCCACGCACTGGCAGAACAGTGACTTGTTTACATTTAGCTTACGGTTGGTGGCGTACTGTGAGCTGGTACAAAGTTACGTTGTATATTTGTTGACAGATCAAGCGTAACGAACTAGGTACTTTCTATTTGCAATTGCCTAAACTTTCTTTTGTATGTCTCTTCTATGGATTGTCAGGTCTTATGTCGCAAAGTAAAATGAGCGCAAAAGGGTATATTATTTGTAGCATAATGAAATGTTTTTGATTATAAGCATTAATAATAGTTACTACATGGAAGGCGGCATTTTCAATCTAAAGCCTTATCTCCATTAAAATTCATGAGAAAAATTTAAAATTCACTAGCCATATGTGCCATGCTCTTACAAAAGTAATATACGGAATAACATAAGAATCCATTGTGTAGAACTCTAAGTTCTTTCGCAATTTCGATTTCTATAAGCAGGACACAGTTTTGTGACTATTAATTACTATAGTGACTTGAGTTAAAATACACAGCAAATCCTTAAGGGTAGTTTGTCACAATCCGTATGTTGCTCGCTCGGTAGGTAGGTTCTGCTTAGTTCGCGTTCGCGCGTCGCGTACTGGGGGGAAAGCCGCCTCCGTTACCGACGCGATAACGTATCGATATCCTATCGCTTCGTATGCTAATGTCGGCTCTCGGGAACACCGACATGTGGGTTTACTCATTCGGCCAGGACAGGGTGGAATCTGAGCGGATTCGTTACAAGTTTCAATTTATATCGCAGCTAAGAAAAAGAAGCATGTCCCGTACACGCGTGGCGCCTCCTGTTAGCCCATTATTTTATTCAGTAATCTAGTACTTATAATACTGATGACTTAATTCCGTGTCACTGTTCACACACACGCACCATACACACACATTGGTAGACAACAGCACCGACTCTCACGGTTATAGGAAATCGATAACAAATAAAATGTGTTCCCGCAGCGTCGCATTACAGGCGATGACGTGGAGAAAGAAAAGTGTGAAGACAATCGTACGTAGGTACACGACACACACTTGTCGCATGGGACGTGGTGATTTATGGCAGGCAGGCAGGCACTTAGCGCGCGCGAGGGACGGCTGCGGCTGCGGGCGACATGTCGGGGCCCTTTCTGGGACTGTCGACTTCATCACGCAGTTTTGTTCATTGGTCTAGTATTCGCAATAAATGTATATCCTTGCTCCGCGTGTGAATTTATTGAACGTAAGTGACAGATTGACACGTCGATCAATAAACTCGTAAACTCCATTATTGATGGCTATTACTTTAATTTAATGATTTTTTTATATTGTTGGATATATGTATGTGATGCCTAATTCTTGTAGAACATTGGCGGAATCATTTCATGACGTTAGTCAAAGATCTGTGTAATGTAAGTTAGAAGGTGAGATAACGGAGTTACTGCTCGTTCGCTCTAACTTTGCCGCTCGGCTCCATACTAAAGCCGAATTTTTAATTAGACCAAGTAAATTGACAGCAACTAATGTCACTCCTTCATACAATGTTGCTTATTTTCTATGACGAAGTGACATTAGCTACTGTGAATTTACTTCGTGTAATTAAAAATTCGGGTATACGCCTCTACGCCAGCGGCAAAGTTAGAGCGAACGGGTAGTAACTCCACACGAAAAGATTACGTCGAGCGCGGATGTGAAGTGACGAGCACCGGCGAGCGAGCGCACTTTCAGTCAGGTTAGACGCAATCGCCTTTGTGTGGTTTATGTGCGAGATAAAGGCCGGCGCGCGTGGAACAGCTACGCGAGATTATTTCTATGACCCGCGTTATGTTGCGTTACATGTAAGTAGTGTGCTACGTACGAGCACGGGGCGAATATAAGCGTTGCTTTCTGACTTTTAAGTGGATTTCCATTCAATGGTCGTGAGGCTGCGAGGAAATATCTGTATTACAAACATTTTTTTATTATTAACTAGATGATGCTCGCGGCTTCGCCCGCGTGAAATTCGGTACCCGTTTCCGGTTCCCGTGGGAACATATTCCCGGTATGAAAAGTAGCCTATGTTTTATTCCAGACTATAAGCTATCTCTGTACCAAATTTCAGCCCAATCCGTTCAGCCGTTAGAGCGTGATTGAGTAACAAACATCCAAACATCTTCATAAACTTTCACATTTTATAATATTAGTAGGAAGTAGGATAGTAGGATTCAAGGTGAAGTGGCTACTCTTGCAACTTACCGTATAATTATTATGTATACAAAAGTAACATCAGTTGCTTTCTTTTTTTAGTTCTCTTGAGTTTCACTATGTAGACATCGATACATTTGAAATTCTGAATCAAATTACACGCACACACACATAGAAGCTAATAAAATAAATACTATTCCCAGATCTATAGTAACCGTTTATTTGTTGGTCATTAACCGCATCAGCTAGCATATAAAGTTGGTACATTCCCCATAAGCAAGGGTGAATCAGGACTCACCAGTAAGGAAGGTGCAGTAGAGGAGAGTAGAGAGGCGCGCGGGGGGCGCGGGGGAGCGGCGGAGAGGCGCCATGCTCACGCGCCGAGCGAGCGGGACGGGGAGAGAGGCCGCTGGGGCGCGCGAGGGAGACAGGTAGCGCGGCGCAGCCTCGCCCTCCGCACGCACACGCACGCAACGCTCATCTCCACGGACGCTGCATCTACACACACATACAGAATGTTCAAGGGCCTGTCTCGGAAAATGACGAAAAAGAGGTTCAAATGAAATTATTTTTGTGGGCATAAGTACATACACAAAATATATAAACAAAATGTTTAATTTACAAGACGTGTAAAAATACGGTTATCTTTTAAATTGAACAGTACCTACATTGATTCTACATAATGTTTAAAACTGAAAAGATCATACAGTCCGCCTCAAATAATTAATATAAGAATGCATTTTATGAATAGAATTTTTATCGACGGAAAATTGGCAATATCTGCAGAATACATGCACCTTAAAATGGCTTTCCTTTGGATTTTGAAAAAGCGTGAGTAGTTAGGAACTTTCAAGGATGCGTGTTTTGTATGCTCAATTCAAAATTGTTAGCCCTATCCAAGGCCTTAAAATTCAATTAAATTTACAAAGAATTTTATTAATTTCTATAAAACAAGTAAACACACATCTAACAAATACTTTAGCTCACAAAATGCATATACCAGGTCTAAACTTCCGCGCGTCACGTACTTTGCTGATTATTATGTATTACATAGATGTATTTTGCTGGTTTAAACTTAAAGTAACTATGCGTACAATGCACATCAGCGCTCGAATCACAAACAAGCGTGCACCGTGCGTCGTCGGTCAGATAAAAGTATTGATCAAAGCGCGCCGCCGACAACACAGACTCCCGCTGTTGACACAGACTGGAGTCGACTAGCACACAGACCTGCCACAGCACTGACAACCGACAACATAGACCTGAATAAAGCTATATCCGACCTGTACACATAGTTATTAAGTAGTGAGCATTAAAGCAAGTGTTGAGCTATAGAGTCATTTATAGACTTATGTCGTAGGTGCAAGACTATATCTGGTCATGTAAGAAGTACGAGAGCCCTACCTAGTGCAGAACTTGGTTATTGATATATCATATTACCACAAATTAGAGATAGTACAGATGGAAACCTACATACTAAATTCGCTGAGGCTACGCACACATAGACAACTCATTCACAGACACGAGGTCAGGTGGTCTTAACCGAATTTTCGATACTGATTTGTGCGCGAGTGTGTGTAATAGAGGGTAGGCGTGAAAAAAGTACATACGTGAGTTTTCCATCTGTACCATCTCTAATTTGCGATAGTCGAAAACACAGATTTTATAAATACGTTTAAATGCAGATATGTACGTACAAAAACAAACTAGAGAGATAGGTAATTAGTTTCTTCTCCATGATTGTTACTCGTCACTGCTAAACGTGGCTAATGCCGGCTAGCCCAACTATGTTCCGTACCCTTCGTCACATTTTATACGGAAAAAGGACACATGTCTTTTCGCGAACCGAAGCTTTTCTCGATCAAACGTTAAAAAAACAAACTTCAATAATAAGCTTTCTTGTATCAAAAATATATTCTCTTTTCTGGGAAGTAACATTGCGGTATCCTTATTTTCGAGAATACTATTTTTGTTTTTCTCACAACCAGACGTGGTTATTCTTATAGGATAGGATTATATAAAAGAGTCCCGCTTTATTGCAATCGATTTCTTTGAGACATTCACCCACATTCGATATCCGCGATATGAGGATCTGTCCCGCAACCCTAATCTCTAACTTAAATGCGTCCTCTCTCTGGGCGCGGCTACTGTCGCGCGCCTCGGGAGTCGGGACAGTTCACCCCTCAGAGGGTGCCGAGGGGGGAGGGAGCGCCGCTGTGGGACGGCGGGCGGGAGAGGGGGGGGGGGTTTCCCACGTGATCGCATTTCTCTCGCATCGAGTGGAAGGAAGCGTTTAGCACGCTTCCTGCCTCTTCGAACTGTGCCTTACAATTTCGTAGCAACTCGTAGCTTATTCGTAGCGCTCGTAGCAGATATCGGAAGTGCTGGGATATTGACATTGTGGATACTCAGAGGATAGGGTGTAGTCAAGCCGCGTGTCGTAGCGCTTCGATATTGTTCTACGATGTAATTTGTTGCGAGAGGCGACAAATTATCTTTAGATATCAACCGACACATATCTTTAGCTGATAGAACGTTGAATCGATTCGAGAACCAAAGTGTTGACTCATATCCGGGCGTTGTTTCCGAATTAAACTCTTGATATATCTGTCATTTAATAGTCAGTAAAACATAAAGCGGGTGCAGTGAATTATGCCGAACAAACAACGTGACTCGAGTGACACGACCCTTCCTTCGCAGTTTGCGTCGGCACAGTCCCGCGAGGCGCCACCGCTCTATCGCGGGACGTTCACAAAAGAATTCGCAAGAGTTCTCCTCTATAAACCTCTAAACTTCACAAAAGGAGATGACGCGGGTCCGTTTACTGTCGCTTTGTTCGTTTCAAGGCCACAACACCTCGCTCACACAGTTGGAACTAAATCGCTCTAACACATCGGTGAACATCATTATTTAAACATTTATTGTATGTGTAGGAAGCTACAATTTTATTTCACAACTAGCTGACTCTCGGAACTTTGTTTACGCTACATAAGGTGTATGAAAAGACAGGTATTTTTTTCAACAGACTTATGGGAGCGTATTAAACTGCCCTGTTTGCGTAATTATAAAAGAGCTTAAAGCTTAAGTCCATGCTAAAACAATCCAGTCCACGCCTCGGCGCGGGCTGAATGATGTTACAATAGCCTTAATCATTAAGCTCTTTTATGATTAAACCAACACGCCAGTTTATATTTAGCCTCACATTCAAAGGAATCCTTGAATTTTAGGTTTTGCGGAAGTTGAGATGTCTCTAATTCTTGAACTATTATATTATATTATTGATATTTTTGTTTGAGTAGTGGAAAAAACTATTTTTCTTTCTTTCTCTCTACAAAACCCTCAACATTGAAACTTGTGTGAAACAATCCTTAAAGTAATTCCTTTATAATAATGAAAAAAAAATTCCAATCGGACTATGCTCTGAGAAGTTACTACTAAAAAACAGTTTTGTCTTTCATCCCCTCTCCCAAAGAAACCGTGCAAATAACGGGATCAAAAGTATCCTAGAACCTTCCTCGGTTTATAAACTCTGAATGAACTAAATTTTATTCAAAACGATTCAGTAGTTTCAGCGTTATACTTATTCGGGAGACAGACAGACAGACGGACATGAAAAGTTTAAATTACATTTTCGGCTTCAGTATCGATTAGAGACAGCTCTACAATTAAAATTTTCAAAATATCTTCCACTAGCTGACCCGCGCAACTTCGTTTGCGTCACATGAGAGTGAGAAAGAGAGAGGTATGGTATTAATATTTCGAGTATTATAATGTTTCCCGTTGCATTTACCCTCGTCGCACTTAATCTCGTCGCGTCGGAGCTGAACCGCATATCTTCGTTTACGTCACATGAGAGTGAGAAGGAAAGAGGTGTTAAAGTTACCCATCCGTTTTTCGGTATGGAAATCATCGTGTGCGAGTCCGACTAGCACTTGGCCGGTTTTTATCGTTTAGTTGACTGGCTGTCACTGCAAACCAAGTTTACTCCCGTCGCGTCGCTCATACTTTAAAACTTAATAAACGGGTTATTGTAAGAGAACCTTAAAAGATATGCTGTGACGGACTTTTTTTTATAACTTTTGTAAGAGGAACAATTTTGTAATACACAGTTTGTACGTAACTAACTATTTATGCGTCCGCAATGGAAGCTCTCAAAAGAATGAAATAATTCCCGTTCTCGAAACATTATTCATGGCTGCTCCGCTCATATTCGTCTTAGCGTGATGTTATATCGCCATTAGCCAGCCTCAATAAACGGACTATTAAACTGTAAAATTATTTTTAAAATTAAAATGCAACCAGTAGTTTCTAAGATCCTAGCACAAACAAACTCTTCAGTTTCATTATATCGTGAGCGAACCTTAAGAGATAGACAAATTAGGTTATTGTGAGCGAACCTTAAAACATAGACATATGCTGTTGCGGACTTTTTTTAGAACTTTGTAAGAGAAACAATTTTGTTTCACGCAGTTTTTACCTAACTGTAACCATTTACGCAGCGTACGCCTCGGAAACTCTCAGACGGTAAAAAATATTCCCCGTTTTCAAAACATTATTGATTGCTGCTCCGCTCCTATTCGTCTTAGCGTGATATTATATAGCCTATAGCCATCCTCAATAAATGGACTATCAAATTGTAAAAGAATTTTTGAAATCCAACCAGTAGTTCCTGAGATCCTAGCGTTCAAACAAACAAACTCTTCAGCTTTATAATATTAGTATGGATGTACAGGCTCTCGACCCTCAATAGTTGTATTACATGTATAGATATAGATATAATATATTGCCAGTTACATTTCCTTAAGTTTGGTTGTCCCACAAACGTGATGTCACGTGGAAGAACGATGTCTTTCTGGCATAAACAAGCACCTGACATTTTCTAAATCTGCCACTAACCCCGTTTAAATATTATGTTATGTCACAGTGCAGCAGTGGAGTAGTTGTGGACCTTCCATACACATTCCATATACATTCTTCCACGTTCTGTTACACGAGCGTTCAAAAAACAATACAAAAATTTTTTTCAATAAAAAATGAAACCGACTTCAACCAATTCCTGAAAAATTAAATTTTGTTAGCCCAAAGTAATATGTATTTTGATTTATCAGATTTTATTCAATATCATATTGAAGTCGGCGCCAAGTAAACCCATAGTTTTATGTAGATATTATTCATGGCACCAACTTCAATATTATATTGAATAAAGTCTGATAAACCAAAATACATATTACTTTGTGCTAAGTAAATTAAATTTTTCAGGAATTGGTTGAAGTCGGTTTTATTTTTTATTGAAAATTTTTTTTTTCATTATTTTAAGTGACGGGTGAACTGAAAAATATATCTATCTAGGTTTTCGGTGGTTGCTCTCGATTTCTCCTGAATCCCATCATCAGATCCTGACCGGGTGTAATTGGGACCACCTCAGAAGTGAACTCTATCCAAAAAAAATCCGATTTGAAATTCGTCAATAATTGACGAAATATCGGTGAACATACATAAAACATTGAGAACTTCCTTTTTTTTAAGTCGGATCTATCAATCTAGGTGTAAAGTTCTCATCAATACAAATCATTCAAGCCCAAACACAAGGTAACTGCTGTTAATTATTAAGGAATGCCCTCCACTGTCTTTCGACTATATCATCAGATCGACTCCAGACCTTCATTAAAATGTAGAACATTAAAGCACTTAATTAAAAAGTTAACAAGCGCACTAGTTGTCCCTACAATTTTCGGTGGTTGCCCTCGTTTTCTCCTAGATCCCATCATCAGATCCTGACCTGGTGAAAATGGGACCACCTCAGAAGTAAACCCTATTTCAAAATTTATTTTTTTGTTAAAACAAAAAAATAAATTTTGAAATCCGTCTATAATTGACGGAAATATTGCTTAACATACATAAAAAAAAATACTTACAGACGAATTGAGAACCTCCTCCTTTTTTTGAAGTCGGTTAAAAATGTATTTAATGATATGATCCCGTAATTATAAAGTAATACGTCTCATATAATAGGTATGCATCAAATTTTGCACTCCAGATAATATATAATATAATGCTGATAATATTCCCCCATTCCTAACCGACCACCTAAGTTATCCACCAGGTTGGTCAGTTAGGAATAAAAGTTCCTAACCACCCACATATTAGACTGCCACTGTGGCGCAGTCGGTAGTGATACCGCCTGCGGCGCTGGAGGTCGTGGGTTCGATTCCCACCGGAGACAAATATTTGTGTGACCCATAAATGTTTGTCTCATGAGTCTGGGTGTTTCTATGTATAATAATTATGTATGTATTTGAATTTTAATTATAATTACTATTTTAGTTGGTCTGGTTAGCTTCCCATAGTCACAGAATAATGAAAAGTACTACGTTTCAGAATTGCCACATTGCGAAAAAGAGGGTAGTCTTGTTGTCACAAGAATCACTGGCCAATTGCTGTGCTATCTCTACATTTCATTAATGTCTATGGTAGGTAATCGTACCTTTGTACTCCTGGCATTAATACAGGTGCATTCGTTGGAAATTATATTTTTATAATTGTAACATAATCATGAGTGTGATACGTGACTTAGAAAAGTGTAACACCGAATTCATATAATACATATTAGCCTACTGTGATATGAAACATAATAAGTAGTTTCAGTTAGACTTTATTTCCAAACGAAGTTGACATTTGCACATCTGAAGAATTCCATTTACAAAATAAAATGATATACAAGAAATAAATTCTCTCGCTTCATAAACCAAAACGGCTATAATAACTGCTATCGTGTTTCGGGAAGGAAGATAAAATATATCTAGGAACATTTACGAGGAGTTTGCGCGAGCTCGACGCGTGCGAACCGTAAACAACTGATAAGCAACACTGCTCGGGAACGAATTGACTCGACATAATAATATAATACACGCACAAAGGTGCGCTATCGAACTGTAGTTGAGCAAGAGTTGTAATCAAGTCGGCTCTAGCCACCAATTATATCAACTTTGGCCGTAAACACCCATTGGGTTGCTCGTTCCTCTCCGCAACTTTATAACCCCTCGAGTCGATCAGACGAGGTCTACGCAAACAATAACTACACCGTGATAGAAAAAGTATTAGCAATAACGTTTAACAGTTATTGGTGAAGTGTTTACGCGGTGTTAGGGTTGGGCCTCTCTCGTTCAAGTAATTTATTTAACGTAACGCTACTTAATTGGGTAACAAGTTAGTTGAGATCAATGGCTGCCTCGTTTACTGCACCTATAGTTTCACTTTTATTCATGCAACATAATACATACTAATTATTAAAAAGGCTAACCTCTGCTAACCCTTTAAGATTGATCATGCATTACAAAACAAACACATCATGTCGTTTGGAAATAAAAGTCACAGAAATTGTTTTAATAGAAATAAAAGCTGACAAAAATGAAATTGAATTGAAACATTACTATTCGTGCGTGGTTGGTTGACATGTCCATATTGGACATATTATACTCCTTAACATAAATAATTAAAAGAAAAAAATGCTTGGGAAATTTATTTTCACACGTTGCGTCTCAACCTCAAAAGCGTTTCGTAACTCAATGCGTGGGTGCAGAGTGTCGGAAACTGGTAGGGGAACGGGTCGTAGTGGAATGTTGGACAACAGCCTGATTTGCAAAGCCATAAGGTAAAGCTGGGAAGAGAGAGTCAGCCGCACGCCCCATTACTGCGTCGATGGGTTTTACCGCTGCGCCCCACCAAGTGTCAAGTGGACATGGTTGATCACAACACTTGATATACATTCTTCTACGATCTCTTTGCCCGGAACAATCGTCAGCATTCGTCGCCACCACGACTCTTCCTTCATAACGAGTGTTATTTGAGACCGCAGACGATAGAGCCGTTAGCAGCTATTGCTGAGCTGAATGTCACCAACAAATGCGCGCCACAATATTTTCTCACCAATAACAAATCGTGACAAGTTATGGGCCCTTTTTACCTTCCCCCTCCCCCTTCCTAGGTCCTTTACGCCTCCTTCGGCCCTTGTCGCCTTACACCCCAACAGATATTACTAATTTATCGCAACACTTTACACAATTTTATTGTTTTGAAACAACGTTTTCTTCCCAGTTCGTTAAGTCCCCCTCCTCGCCTCGCGCCCCCTCATTTCTGTAATTTCTTATTTTGTTCGCAAATTTGAGCACTTGGAGTTAACCAAAACAGTCGTAAATACACATTAAGTGACGGTTACGTTTTAACTAATTATCATTTAATTTGTAGCTCGGGGCTACGGCGTAGCTGCGTAGCGCCCGCCAGTGAGTTAGTGGCGCACCGCGGGTTTGTTCAACACCAGCTGATGACAATTTATATCACACTTTTATTTTGCAAAGAAAGGTTAATGGTTTATTACTCATTCAAATTAATAATAATTAATTTATGTTGATTGACAAATGTTAATATTAGTTTAGAAGTCCTGTTAACCTCAAGCTGCAGAGTCGAGTTTTTAAGTTCTAGTTTGTATTGGAGTACGAAGTGCATCACATCACAACTACGACTCGCTATCTTCATCTCTACATGCATACCTCGTAGTGTTTCAGTGTGAAAGGCACGTAAATCAGTGTTCATAAGCTCTCCATTCATGCCTAATAGATCTCGTCAATTTGAGCTTGACTGGTATTTTCATAGAACTACTAGCAGATGCTAGAGATATCGCAAAGTAATTTCAAATTTACGCAATAGATACATGAATGAGAACTTACACGTAGTATTTGTTTGCCACAATCTTGTTATCAACAAATTATACATTTATAGAAAATATGCTATAAACAAATACTAGGTCTAAGTTTTCATTCATGAATCTATTTCGTAAATGAATATTGCTAACTTGTTAGGCGACTTGCCGTATCGCATGGGATCGTTATTCCGGAGAATATATAATAACTCCCAGTGCCAAACTTTAACTAGATCCGTTCAGCTGTTACAGGATTACATAATGAGTAATGTGTGTTCAAATATCTTCACAGACTTGTATTGCTCGATATTATGCTTGTGGAGTGCTTAAAACTAAAACTGCATTTGGAGAACCTAATTCTGACACAGTAGGCGTACAATGCATCTGCCTACCCCTTTGCTTATAAAGTTGTAACTATACGTGCATAGGCACTTACGTACGTTAAACTGAAAACACCAAAATTCTCGACTGGCATCACATAAACTATGACATTCCGATCGAGACACTTCACTAATTAAAAGCCTTCAAGCCGTTTTAGAATATAGAGAGGCACTGTGAAACGACCCTTCTCACATACATACACTCGAAAACATCGCCCTTCTTTCCCGTTTGCGTGAAACTATCACAGATGGAGGTGACACTCACCGATGTGTGTCGCGCGCGTGGCTACACTAAACACTCACACACACACTAAACACTCATCCGCTCTCGGCGGGCGCCGCGAACGAACTGACGGCGGAGCGAACCGATCAGCGAACGAACGAATCTTGCCCCTCTCTCCTCGCAATCGAACCCCATTTTCCTCACGACCCCCGCGACCCCAAGGGACGCACAGAGAGGATATCGTCACGGGAGCACGGTAGCGCACCCATCCCGACCGAGCAAATTTTACCACTTTCAGCGTACGTTATGAACGTCCTTTGAACTTTCGTAACCATTAGTAGTTAACGTTTTCTGGTTGTGTATTTAATATTAACCTAGACGAAAACCAGAGGCCGTCCAATGGATGAACCTAATTATAAGCGGTTTTTAGAGTTCCATATCTCAAAAGAAAACAACCGAATTTTCCTTTATTTTTTCATAGTATCACTTTTATGGGCTGTCAGATCCTTTATCTCATGTTCGCGTGGAGTCGTCAATTTGAAAATATAAAGTACCACCATATATTTAAGTCTACACTCCCTTGAAGATATGAAAAAAATCAAACTTCTAAAACGTAGGAAAAGTTACGACCTATTCCCAGTAGTACTACTGTATAGTCTTACCAGTAGTACTATTGGGAATATTTATCCCATTAGTCTTACTGATAGTTAGACCTGCCTGTCTTATTTTTTTCCCAATAGTCCTACCGTTATAAAATGTAGATCTAGTAATGTCGCAGATAAATCAAACTAAAATTGTGATATAAATAATAATGACACGGTCGTTTACGTCGCAAACTAAACTTTGTTCACCCTATTTTACGATACATACAGCAAACACGCTAGATTAGAATAACTCTTGAATAACAGATCTAGCCAAAGTTGAGATGTCTCTAACTCTGAACGGTAAAACCCTCAATATTGAAATTTATACGGAAAAATCCTTAAAGTATTCCCTTTCCAACACCAACAATAATTGAAATCAGACCCACGTGTTGAGAAATTACAACTGAAAAAAAAACTTTAATAAAAAATAAAACCGACTTCGAAGAAATTCTTAGAAATAAAATTTACTTAGCACAAAGTAATATGTATTTTGATATATCAGATTTTATTCAATATCATATTGAAGTCGGCGCCAAGTAAACCCATAGGTTTAGGTAGGTATTATTAATGGCACCAACTCCAATATTATATTGAATAAAATCTGATAAATCAAAATACATATTACTTTGTGCTAAGTAAATAATAAGTAATTCCTAAGAATTTCTTTGAAGTCGGTTTTATTTTTTATTAAAATTTTTTTTTTCATTGTTTTAAGTTACGGGTGGACCGAAAAATATTTCTAACTAGGTGTAAAGTTCTCATCAATATAAATAAATCAAGCCCAAACACAGGATAACTGCTGCAAATCGTTAAAGAATTCCCTCGACTGTCTTTTGATTCCATCATCAGATCGACTCCAGACCTTCATTATATTCTAGTACATTAAAGCACTTAATTAAAAAGTTAACAAACGCACTAGTTGTCCCTACAATTTTCGGTGGTTACCCTCGATTTCTCCTGGATCCTATCATCATATCCTGACCTGGTAAAAATGGGACCACCTCAGAAGTAAACCATATTCAAGAAAAGAAAAAAAATTGAAATCCGTCTATAATTGACGGAAATATCGGTGAATATACATAAAAAAAAACATACAGACGAATTGAGAACCTCCGCCTTTTTTAAAGTCGGTTAAAAAACATTTTGTGTTTCATCCCCTCTCCCTAAGAAACAGCGCATAATATCGGGATCTATATGCCCACCATTCACCATTACCCACGTAATGGGTAGTAACATACATACATGATCACATCTTTTATCCCGAAGGGGTAGGCAGAGGCATTTTTATGCCCACATTTTCACCTTTTAGAATTTTTCCCACGTTATAGATGGTAAGTCGTATTGCCTGGCCAGACACAGGTTGTCACTGCCCGCCGTTGAAATTTTTCAAGCCGCCCAAAAGGGCCTTCAACTTGGCTTAACGACTGCCATTTTACTGGCAACGTGCCTTCCAAAGAACGGAAACACTCGCAAATAAATGTCACAAATAGGTCACGTTGTCGTCACCCATCCATGACCGGCCACAGTAAGTATTGCTTACTGCAGTGATCGTTTACAAAACACTGAGTCCGCGGGGCCACGAGTGCTTCTGTGCTGACCTCTCACATGCTGACTCTGACACGGTAGTAAGCCTATATTCATTACTAGCTGATGCCCGCAGCTTCGCCTGCGTGAAATTTTGTTCCTAGACTATAACATATCTCTGTAGGCACCAAATTTCAGCTAGATCCGTGCAGCCGTTACAGCGTGAAAGAGTAACAAACATCCACACTCACAAACATTCGCATTTATAATAAGAGTTAGCTATCTACTCGACAGATTTGTTAATTAGTCATTTTCGTCAACTGGTCACTTTCTGCAATTGGTCAGTTACATTAAAATCCCTAATTCGTGACTATCCCTAATTCGTCAGTTGGGTTATCAGGTCAATGTATGAATCTCGTCAATTTATGCATTTTGACTAGATGTACAGTCGTTAATATCGGCATTCGGCATATCAGAGTTTTATTTTATAAACTTAGAAAAAATGGAAAATTAAACTTGGATAAATTTGTAATTTGTAAATAAAAATGTACATTCATTAGTTAACACGTTAATTGTTTCTTACAGTATTTATAAGACCTAATTTTGTCAAGCAATCCCAAACTTCTTTCCTTCCTTCTTCAAATAGATCTTCTATCATGATAGTAGAAACTATATTTGTGATGCGTTTATCCAATACAATCGACCGCCGTTTTCTATTTTTGTGTGTGATAAATTGTAGCGATATCCATCTTTAAGTAAAATTTGTCCTTCATTCCCAGTAGTTCCGCGGCAGTTGTTTCGCGACGGAACTAGTGAGACTTTTTGTCCCAATAGTTCCGTGGCGGAACTAGTGAGACTTTTTTTTCCCAGTAGTTCCGCACCACGGAACTACTGGGACATTTTTATTCTCAGTAGTTCCGTGGCGGAACTAGTGAGACTTTTCTATTCTCAGTAGTTCCGTGGCGGAATTAGTGAGACTTTTCTATTCTCAGTAGTTCCGTAGCGGAACTAGTGAGACTTTTCTATTCCCAATAGTTCCGTAGCGGAACTATCATGGATCTTTATGGACATTATGTTATGTCCACTTTAATATCTTAAAGCCTCAAAATATTTTATTTTTTATGAATATGGATCTTTTAGAACATGCGAGTGGAAAAAGATCCATTATACGAAGAACATCAAGTTTAAAGTTATAGTAGGTAGTTAAGTAATTTTCAAAACAAATAAAGATCTACAAAAACAAATGAAGATCGACAAAAGCAAATGAAGATCGCCGAAACAAATGAAGATCGTCAAAACAAATGACCGTTGGAAAAACAAATAACGATCGAAAAAACATTTTGCAGATCAATAAAACAAAAGACTATAAGCAAGATGATAAGGTCAAAACATACTTGCAGCCATGTTTTGTAATCAAAATGCGACTAGCATAAAAAAAAATAGGTGCAAGCAATTTTCGACCTTAATGGCACTTATTTAAAAATGTGGTTTTAGGCGTTTATAGACATCACAGATCACGAATATTTAAAAAATAAATAGATATTATGCATGCTTATAAGGTCGAAATTGGCATGGACCTTTTTTGTAATCTAGATGCGATAACCATTCAAAAAAATAGCTGCAAGCAATTGTCGACCTTAATGATACTTCCCTGAAAATGTGCTTTTAGGCGTTTATAGACATCACAGATCACGAATATATAAAAAAATAAATAAATATTAAGCATATTCATAAGGTCGAGAATTGCTTGCACCTATTTTTTGAATGGTAATCGCATTTAGCTTACAAAATATGGCTGCAAGAAACTTTTGACCTTATCAATTTGCTTGTAGTCTTTTGTTTTATTCATCTGCATAATGTTTATTCGATCGTCATTTGTTTTTCCAACCGTGATTTGTTTTTCCAACCGTCATTTGTTTCGCTGATCTTCATTTGTTTCAATGATCTTCATTTGTTTCGTCGATCTTCGTTTGTTTCGTCAATCTTCATTTGTTTTGTCGATCTTCATTTGTTTTGTCGATCTTCATTTTTATATAATTGTATGAGAAAATAGCCGTAAGACACCGTACGGAACTAATGGGAACATAAAATATTCGTATGTAAGAGATGCTTTCTCCCGCGGGACTACTGGGACTTGATTTATTAGTTTTTAATTTATGCTTTGTTCCGCGGAACTACTGGGACTTAATTTATTAGTTTCTAATTTATGCTTTGTTCCGCGGAACTACTGGGAATGAATTTGTATTTCATTTCTACTTTGTTCCGCGGAACTAATGGGAACTGAATTACTGATGCTTTGTTCCGCGGGACAACTGGGAAAAAAAGTCTCACTAGTTCCGCCACGGAACTACTTCAACGGAACAACTGGGAATAATCGAAATTTGTTTATTCCTTTCGGAGTTCACGATAGAAAATTTCATAGTCGACGCCATTCCCTATTGAGGACCGATCGGACTCCGCAATATTAATAGCAAATGGTACTTTAACAGTAATTCTCCAACTTACATTAGATTTGTATTCACAAATGGGTAGATACTAGTGTAGATACATGTTCAATGCCAAGAATGACATTGACTCAATATTTTCTGAACAAAAGTAATGGGTATAAATAACCAGTCAGTAATGTAGGTCAAAAGTTATCATTCAAACTGCATAATACTTTCATATGTATAAATTTCATCTATGTAAATGCTACACATTAATCTGGATGCTACATTTATCTGAGCTATCCCAAATAAATAGACCGGTAGGTACAGTCCAAAAAAAAATCGACCATTTTAAATTATCCATTAGTATGTGATTGTACTACAACTGACCAAATACGAAAATCAGTTGAAATTGATAAAGTGACGAGATTCATACACTGACCAGATAAGCCAACTGACGAATTAAAGAAAGTGACGAATTAAGGATATTAGTGAAATTGACTAATTTCAAAAGTGACCAATTGGCGAAAGTGACGAATTAACAAATCTGTCGAGTAGATAGCTAACTCTATAATAATACCTAATTAGATTTCTGATTAACAAATTCATAACGCAAAGTAATATGAGCTAAGTTAATTTATTTATTAAATACATTTCTTAATTCAATGGCTAAACTATTACTTGACACAACTTGTCTTCTAAGCCATTGACATCGTAACTTATTTCCTTCTTCAGGTAGTCCCAGCCTACGACGTTTGGACAAACTGAACTACTGTAGGCTTTGTCCTCCTAATACAGGTGGTCCAACCAAGACCTAGTAACGTAATAACAATGTAAATTTCGTCAGCCGAGCGTTAATGTTCATTGTAATGGCTCTTTTCAGTCCTCTCGAATGTAGTCTACGTAGAGGCCATTCCCGTATTTTACAAAGACTGAGTCTGTTTCCTGACAGAATGCAGTCGGCACTATGTAGGATAAAGTTCATGCCTTCCATGACCAGTCGCTTAGGGCTCCTGACAAACTTTGTCGTAAGGATTGAGCGTAGATGGTAACATGCAGTGAATACTACCTGAAGCGTGGTCTTTCATTTTTCTCGCTAGCCATCTTAGAATTTTCTTCTTCTTTTCACAAATGTATTTTTGTCACACAAAATTTTAATAAATTAGCAATAATACTTCCATAAAGCATATTTGGTTAATATTATACCAATATAGCGCTTTTTATTTAACTTTATGGCTTTGTAGTAAAATCATCTGTTTAAAGTTTGAAGTAAAACATAAATGAAAACGTCAATTGTATTGAACTTTCACAAATTATGTGTCAAAATAAAAAGTAATTTAAGTATAAAATAAGAGTATTTAAGGAGTATTGATATCAACTCCGGAGAAAATCACTCCCAAAATAATTTACATTCCCTTTTTAGCTCGTTATAGTGTAAATTTCAATAAAATACGAAACACGTCTTCCATCAATTATGTTGGTAATGCTATATGCCAAATTTTAAGTAGATCGGACCAAGGAATCACGTTGTCCCATACAAACTTTACCCTCCTTTTTTATACCTTTGGAGGTGGAATTAGCAAAAATGTTAAAATTACTTTTTCAAATTATAACAAACAACGCTTATGCTTAGTTTCATCATCGTACCATTAACTGTTTAAGCAATAATTGATAATAACTTTGGGTAAGTTTGGTTTGAATTCTATATACTTTTCCGGGATAAAAAGTACCCAGTGTTGTGCCCAGGCTATTAAAGAATAATTATACCAAGTTTCATCGTAATCGAACCGGTAGTTTTTGCGTGATGCCTGAACAAACAGACAGACAGACAGACAAAAATTTTTTTAATCACATTTTTGGGTTCGGTGTCGGTCTAGTAACACCCCCTGCTATTTATTTTTTTGATATTTTGAATGTACAGAATTTTCACTTCTACAGATCTATATATATAAAAATCAATGCCACTTTTCGTTGTAATTTTATAACTCAAGAACGGGCTCACCTATCCAAACCAAATTTTTAGGCTTTGTTCGGACTATTTAGTAGATGGTTTATGTAAAGTTTGCACAAATTCGGTCAAGCGGTTCTTCATTTATCACGCAAACGAAGTTGCGCGGGGTCAGCTAGTTTATTATAAGTATAGATATTGATTGCGTGTCTTTTTCGCGTAAACATTTTAAACTTCGCTCACCTCTCGACGTTGCAACCATTGGTGGGCGCGACTACATCATTCGTGAAGGACTCAAGGCATTTTGTGGAAATTCTCGGCAGTATAAGACTCAACCCGACCGACATAATGGTCAGCTTTGATGTGGAGTCACTTTTCACCAATGTTCCTGTCAAGGATTGTACAGAAATTATAAGGACAAAACTCAGAGTTGGCGGTGTGTTGGAAGGGTACATGACATTGCTGCGAAACTGCTTAGAGGGTAGTTATTTGGTTTACCAAGGAGAACATTACCTGCAGATGGATGTGGTCGCAGTGGGATGTCCTATAGCTCCGGTCATGGCGAACATATGGATGGAGCACGTCGAAACCCTTATTGACTCGCATGGGGTACGCCTTTGGAAACGATACGTGGACGACGTGTTCTGCGTAATGAAAGGCGAAGGTCTGGAGGTAGGACGTTTCCTTGAGCACCTTAATGCATTGCACCCTAATCTCACTTTCACCTATGAGTTGGAGAGTGATAGGACATTGCCGTTTCTGGATGTAAAGGTCATGGTGGGGGAGGATGGACTCCAGAAGCACACGGTGTACAGAAAACCAACGCACACAGACAAGTACCTTCACGCTGCGTCACACCATCATCCCCGTCACCTACGTGCGGTGGAGCCATCTCTAATGAACAGGGCTCATGCTCTGTGTGACCAAGAGTTTTTAGAAGATGAACTGTCCCACATACGGAAGGTGCTACATGAAAACGGGTACAGCGTGAGGAGGTCCGCTTCTGTCCGAGGGTGTAGGGAAAAACAACCGAATGTTGCCAGGCTGCCGGCGTTCTTACCGTATCTCAGGGGGGTAACGGACAAAATTGGTACCATTTTGAAGAATTTTTCAATAAACACCGTATTTACCCCAAAGGCAAAGGTTTCGCAGCAAATGAGAACACCAAAGGACACCCTTCCTTATCAGACGCCGGGTGTTTACAAGGTGGACTGTAGCTGTGGAAGCTCGTATATCGGTCAAACGAAGCGAACCATCGCAGAACGAGTGAGAGAGCACATAGCAGCGGTCAAGAACCACCAAACCGAAAAATCAGCGATCGCGGAGCATCTCTTACTATCGGGGTCAAATCACTGGATGGAGTTGCATGCACCGGGAGTTTTGTCTATGTAAACTTGGGTACCTGTAAGATCAACGGTACAAGAGGATGACACCCGCTGCATTCCCCAGTCTACTCGTGACCACGGCTATTGTAACATAGCCGAAACGTCGAGAGGTGAGCGAAGTTTAAAATGTTTACGCGAAAAAGACCCGCAATCAATATAATGCGTAGTGCAAGTCGTGTGAGTTTAAAAACATTATAAGCCTATATTGTCGAATTAAAATGAACAGGCGCACATTGTGACTGCGGCTGTTGAAATTAATCAAGCGACCCAAAGGCCTTCAAATTGCCTTAACGATTGTCATTGAACTGACTAAAAGAACTGAAATATCATAAAGTGTCCACGTGACCCAGGATCAGCCACAGTGAAGGTAATGTACCGCAGCCATCGTTTACAGAATACTGACTCCGCGTGACCACCGGTGCTTCATTGTGCGAATTTAAGTAATTGAGCAAAATTTAATTTGTTTTAAAATAATTCAATATTAGCGACGGGATTCCACACGAATGACCCGAATCATGCTGTATATACCTACACCTTTTTCTTTCTACTTTTCTCTAATGATAAATATATCACGCCTTTATGCCCGAAGAGGTAGGCAGAGGCATATTATATACCCATTTCACCTTTTAGATTTTGTCCCACGTAATAGGTGGTGAGCCGTATTGCGGAGTTGATATGGACAGGCGCAAGTCTTCATCTTGACTCACTGACTGTCATTTTACTGGTAACCGGAACCAACGGCTTATCGTGCACACCGAAGATCGGAAACGCTCGCAAATGAATGCCACAATGTGATCACGTGGCGGTCACCCATCCATGAGCGGCCATAGTAAATGTTGCTTACTACAAAAATCGTTTACAAAACACTGAACCCGCGAGGCTACGAGCGCTATTATGTGTAAAATACTAGCTGTTTTCCGCGGCTTCGTCGGTTAAAAAGTAGCGTATGTTTTTTCCTGAGACTTAAACTATCTCTTTACAAAATTTTATCTAAATCGTTTCAGCGGTTTAGGCGTGAAAGCGTAACAAACACACAGACAGAGTTAAGTATATTAGAATAATATTAGAAGGAAGGAAATCACAGCTCTGCCAGCAGTCGTCTATCAATGAACGGTTGAGATTTGAGATGTTGTAAGCAACCGGCACTCAACGCTCAAATGAAGAAGAACCTCGAGCTGGGTGTTGTAATGTTAATAATGTGTCAATAGTGGAAGATCGCGAATCTTTCATAATCATGCTGAGAGTAACGCGTAGAGAACACGCGGGCGCGTGGCATTGGCCTCGACATCGGCCTCGGTGTCGTTAGCAACTAGGCTACCTAAGGATGCCACTAACCATGCTTTGGAAATTTTTTACAAAGAAAACAAAATGACAACATTTTTATTCAAATCGCGCCAATTGCCCGTGACTTTTAACAGAAGTCACGTTCATCGTCATTAGTTAATCTTGAAATTTTCGAAAGCCCCGATATTGAGACTGTTCTATCAAGCCCAAATTTGGTATTGTATATCCTACCACTTTCTGAGGTATCCCGCAGACTACTTTATGCATCAGCCACTTCCAGGTTATCCTGTCGTTACAGCCCCATCAAAGTATAACAGTAAACCACTACATTTACGGTGAATCGGTCCGAAAATCGCTTCAGCACTCGGGAAGTGAGCTGATTATCTTTAAAAGTTTATGGCTAAGAACCAAATCTGTCACATTGACTCTTGAACAAAAAAACCGGCCAAGTGCGAGTCGGACAGCAAAGTCTCATGAATAGGGTCACGTTTCACACTTTGGGTACGGAACCCTAAAATCCAAGCAGTAACTAAGTACAGTTTAACATCATAATGCAGTCGTGGTTCGTGACCGAGAGTGTAGTGTCTTTGCCTAATTACCATTAGAATGCTCATCTAGGCCTAGTGAGGGCGTGTAATGCATTAGGCGCGTGACGCAGGGCTCGCCACGCTATTGTCACGCACGCACTATATCAGCGCGGCGCACCGCACGCTCCTCACTGCCCACCTCACACACTGTCAGACGCCGCACCAGACATGTCTCGCTCAACCTACTTCGCCGCGGCCATGGTGCCTTTTCTCATGCTTGTAAGTGTCTACATACATACATTATAGTCACGCCTTCATCTACGATGGTGTAGACAGAGGCATTCTTTATGCCAACAATCCACGATTTATTCCACGTAATAGGTTGTAGCTACTTCTAAGTGAAATATTCAGGTCACACTAAGGCCTTCAACTTGGCTTAACATTGGATGTTATACCATGTTTGAACCGACTAAAACCACATGGTCCCTACTTATATTTTTGATTTCCTCATCAATAAATGTCGTGAAAATCGCTAAAACAGCTGTACGTACCGTAGCGTGAAATAAAGTGAATGATCAGCCACTCTTGCTCAATGTGTTTCAGTGGTGCGGCGTGGCGGACGGAGCGCCGCTCTTCGGACTGCTGAGTCTACTCGGCGCCTCCAGGTCTGTACACTGTCCACTCACTACTATACCTAGTTGGTACCTTCCCTCGTCTCCGAATATTTGGGGTCCAACTTTTATTTCTTGACAAACATACTTGCACAAACCATTTCCACGAGAGGAACTTCGGTTCTCTGGATCCGGACCAAACGAAATGCATCTGAAGGATCCACTCAAAGATGTCGTCTATTAGCACCTTGTACTACACGTAGCCAACATGCCAGTGAGTAGTGTTTACTGTGAGTGTGACTTGCGCATTGCCATAGCGAGTAATTAATAACAAGTGGAACACGTACCTAGCCATCATCCAGTACACCTCATCAGTTGAAGTAAAGGTGAGGTAAAGGTACGAAGGTGGCCATCGCCACCGATGGACTTCGTACCTTTAGTAAAGTGTGACTCTTGTGCAATCCCTTAATATGAAATTGATGTGACACGGACGCTGCTATTACATAATATTTATTAGACACATTATATTTACTTATCGCTAACATACAAAAAGGTCAATCATCACTGCCTGCCGGGTACTGATGATTGTCCTTACCGTGCCTCGATTGCTTGGTGGGTATGTTCGGGCGGAGATTTTTCTCGTATCCACTGATGGTGTCACTTGTCTGCCCCCAGCACGAACTCGACGTCGCTGCTGACCTCCCTGGCGCTGTCGCACCTGCAGGCCAAGCTGACGGCGCTCTCCGTCGTGTCCGACTTGTTCGCCATCTTGGCTAACGTCACATGTGAGTTTCCCACTACATTTACTTACTACTACATTCATTCATCATCTATTGTTAGCTATCTCTGTTTGTGGCCAATCCACTCACTCTATCCACTTACTTGTGTTTCAGCGTCTGGATGAGAAGAGTCCCCGGCCCGTGTCCGCGCCCCGCCTGACCTGCGCCCGCCGCCCTCCTGCACGATAATGTTACGTTTGCATAATAGTTTGCTTTAATTGTAACATTTCTGATGTATTGAGTCTGAATAAAATGTTTAATTTAAGTACCTATATTTAAATTTTCAATTTTTACATTCCGAAAGCGTGGTCGAAACAACGAATGCAAGGAAAACCCCGTTTCACGTCATTCAGTAAAAAATGACATTATAATATTTTAACTGAAACTGAAATGCAACAAAACAAAGATTTAGGCAATCACAAATTGTACAATTAAATGTAGATGATACTTACCGAACAAGAAAGTGAGGCCAAGATAGCAAATACTAAATTCAAAAGTTGATGACGTGTGAACAGTGTTTAGCACTCGGTACCACGTTACTTTAGGATAGTCGTTTGTACTTATTCCTGACTAGCTGTTCCCCGCAGCTTCGACCGCGTAGAAGCTGTTATCGCACAGAATCATAACCCTCCTTTTTCGCAGTCGGTTAACTAGTAGCCTATGTCTTTCCCAGGGCCTCAAACTATCTCAATACCAAATTTTCATCTTAATCGCTTCAGCCGTTTAGGCGCGAAAGCGAAACAGACAGACAGACAGAGTTACTTTCGCATATTTAATATTAGATATGGATTACGAATACACGGGTAAGTATATTAAGGTATTGCAGAATTTGACCCATGAGAGGGTGAGATTAAATTAGTAGCTGAAAGTTTGTAAGAACGGGAATTCTAAAAGACGGCAGTTTTGTGATTCTTTGTTTTGCCGTAACTAAAAAAATTTTGACAAAAAAAAACCGACTTCAAACAAAAACTAAAAAACTTGAGAGGTGTCAAGGGACACCCGAATGGAACGAAGTTCCTTTCAATTAATTAGTGCAGGAATTGTAATAAAATTTTATTTTAATTTTAAAATTTTATTGTACTTAAACAAAAACAAAAACAAAAATTTGTGAAGGAATTATAATATTTTTTTTTTTAAATTAATAATCATATTTTTTTTAATATTAACCCCCATTTTATTACCCCCCTCCCCGCTTCCCCCGCTTCCCCCCTTCCCCCCTCCCCCTCCACCCCTCCCCCTGTTCCCCCCCCCTTTCCCCATATTACCCCCCCCCCCCCTATTACCCCCATATTAAGGGAGGGTAGAGGTACCTCTACCCTCCATACTATAGCAAAAACATATAAACGGCCGAATTGAGTAACCTCCTCCTTTTTTGAAGTCGGTTAAAAAAGTGTCGTTACAACTTTTCGTGAGAATTTTTTCCGTCTAGCCCCCTTTCACAACGCGCGATAAGGAACTTCGTTCCAAAAATTGAAAAATAAAATTAACTGTGCACAAAGTATTACAGTCAATAATATCTGATAAATCTAAATATACTACCTATTACTTTGTGCTCAGTTAATTTTATTTTTCAATTTATAATTTTTGTTTGAAGTCGGTTTTTTTTGTCAAAAATTTTTTTTTTTCATGATTTTTAGTGACGGGTAGACTGAAATTATATCTGTCAAGGGGTAATGTTCTCCCCAATACAAATTAATCAAGCTCAAACACAAGATAACTGCTGTAAATCGTTAAGGAATTCCCTCGATTCGAGGAGAATTTTAAAGACGTATTCACGTCAAAAAAAAAACAGACGAATTAAGAACCTCCTACTTTTTGGAAGTCTGTTAAAAATAAGACACAGGGACAATCACTAAAGACGGCGGGCACTGACTAGTGTTTTCGAATGGTCGGCTGTACTCAGATTGCTCCAGAGCCTGATCACCGAGCAGTCTCATTGCCTGCACTCAGGGAGAAACGCAAAAATTAATGTAATTTGCAAATACTTATTTAGGACGTAAACATAGTGACAATAACTCCGGTAATTTAATGAACTATTTAAATGTATAGGTAGTAACAAAATGAACGGACGACTCACTCACGTATCACCAGCCAAAACCCTTTTAATGGGATGGGATCCACTAAGTAAGGGTATTTTTTATATTTATTTAGCTCGCCAAGTTGGCGTCGCTAGCCTGATGGAAAGCCGTGGCGCATCTAGCAATTGGGGGCCACTCTCACAGTCCGTAACACTTCTGACAGTGGTCTCCAAGTTAGCGGCCCTTTGCTTTGCCTCTTTACGCTCCGCTTGAAGAACCCAGGATTGTAAAATGAGGGAACACATATGCGGGTATGTCGTTCCAGGTTTTTATAGTTCGACAGAGGAACGATCTTTTGACACGCTCAGTTCTGGCGAAGATTCTCTCCACTTTGTACAAGTGGCATCTCTGCCCGGCACGGGTTGTTCGGGATCGAAACGGAGAGAATGGGATCAGGTTGAAGAGCTCTTCAGAACACTCGCCGTGTAGAAGGCAGCCAAGGACGCTATGGGTCTTCGCTGCACTAACAGCTCGAGGCCTCTTGTCACCTCAGGACAACCAATAATTCGAATAGTACGTCTCTGCATAGCTCAAGCGCGTCTAGTAAGTACCCAAGGTTAAGTAAAATCCCAAAAGTGATAACAGTGTAGTGACATAATATGTACCTACATACGTCTACTCGCGGCAACGGATTCCCAAGAATGACACACGTCGCAAGAAAACCGTTCATTTTATATGTGGTACTATTTATAGTGCGACAACAGCGCCAAGTGGCAACAATTGTAAATAAACATTTTGTTAGCTCGTTGGAATACCCTATATTTGTAAGCTAAATTTGTAAATATAATAACGCACATTTTGATCAATAAACACAGTACATTTCACATCGCTCTTTCTATTACATTGGCAACGGTCACCTTCCGGTCCAAGATAGTTAGAACTCCCCAGCTACGGTTCAAGGATTCAGCAGTGAATCTGGCCGGTCTAGGGCATCAGACCGCTGGCATTATATTAGGGCAGTTTACTCTGCTGGAACGGATAGCGGGTAGCTCGGTGAGTAGTCAGCTGATCCATAGTCCGGTTAGGCGAAGGCCATAGACCGACATTGGTGACCCCTGACGAACCCGAACAGCTGATACCTACATACCTACGGTATCGCAACGCTCCTCCGCGCGCATCAGCTGATTGCACCACCGACGACACCAACGACAATGTCTACAGGCGAGAGCACACCAGTACCGCCGGCGCAAGCACAATCAGGCAGTGATTCGAAGCAAACTTTATTGGTCAACAGCGACGTCGCCACAATATCTCTGCCTGCACGTCTTCCACCATTCTGGCGCCAAAACCCGCGGTTATGGTTCGCTCAATTCGAGGCGGCCATCGCGGCGAGCAAGATCGGCGAAGAACAGAAATTCAACCTCGTGATGCCTCTGTTGGGTTGCAGTGATCTCGAACAGATAGCCGACATAATCCTCAACCCTCCAGTAAACGGAAAATATTCGAAACTTAAAGACAGACTTATTTCCACCTACCAAGTATCCGACCATCGCCAGCTGCAAAAACTTCTGAGTGGAATGGAACTGGGCGACTCTAAACCAAGCCACTTTCTTCGAAAAATGAGAGACATGAGCGGAAAACTACTAACAGACGAGGCACTACGAGTTATATGGCTCAACCAATTACCGACTCAAATACGTGGCATACTGTCCGTGAATACGGAATCGGCTCTAGAGACACTAGCCGCCATGGCAGACAAAATAATGGAACATTATGAACCTGCTACAGCTGCCGCCATCACCACTTCAAATCCTATAGAAAGCGCCTTACCGAAAGAAATAGCAACTACCTCAATGTCGTCAGTTGAAAGATTGCAGTTACAATTACTGTCAAAACAAATAGAGAAGCTTTCCCTGGAAGTGGCAGAACTGCGAACAAACCAGCATTGCCAGGCACGAAGCCCGTATCGTCAACCACATGGTAACTTTAGGGCGCGATCACACTCAGGCGCACGTCGACAGCCGGGCGATGCAGACTGGTTGTGTTATTACCATTTGAAATTCGGTAATAACGCTAAGAAATGTGAAGAACCATGTTCCAAAAGAAAAACCAAGTTACAGGAAAACTAAAGGATACATCGATGGTGGCGGGCGTCGATGTTAAGAACAGCCACCGCCTATGTATAATAGACAGAAACCTTAAAGAAAAATTCCTTATCGACACGGGAGCCGACATCTCAGTCTTAGCCGCTAGAAACAAGAGATATTCTCAAAATACAGAAAGCAAATACAAACTGTTCGCAGCAAACGGCACAGAGATACGTACCTATGGAGAGCGCACCTTAGAGCTCAACTTAGGTCTACGACGGAGTTACATATGGACATTCATAGTTGCCGATGTAAAGACTTCAATATTAGGCGCCGATTTCCTAGCGAAATACAAGTTATTAGTTGACTTGCATCAGAAGAAACTCATTGATAGTATCACTGACCTCACCGTCAACACTATCAAGATACACTGCACAGAAGAATCCATATACATTATCAACAAAGACCACGCTTATCACGACATTTTGAAGCAGTTCCCAGACATCTTACGACCAATGGCAATCAAAGCAATACCAAAACACAATGTCACTCACCGCATAGAAACAAAAGGATCGCCTATATACTCCCGACCACGTCCACTGCCACCAGACAAGTACAAAGCGGCCAAACTAGAATTCGATAAACTAATGGAAATGGGCATCTGCGAACCGGCTAACAGCCCATGGGCCAGCCCACTACACGTGGTAAAGAAAAAAGATGGTTCTTTACGTGTATGAAATGAAATGAAAATGAAATGAAAATGAAATGAAATGAAATGAAAATATCTTTATTCATTTAGGTTACAAAGTAACACTTATGAACGTCAAAATTTTTGCTTCTACATTTACATTTACTGCCAGATTCGCAAAGCAATAGGTAGAGCCTGTGAGGAAGAACCTGGCAAGAAAACTCACGGCCACTCTTTTCAAATAGTCTTAGTACATTCGTTTGTCATGCAATAAAGATCAACAATTTTGTCTACACAAGCGACATTTACAATCGCGCCCAATTAAGTGAGGAGCAAGCAACTCATGTCCATGTCTCTGTATCATTAAAATAGTCATCAATAGTATAGTATGCCCATTTTAAAAGATGTGTCTTGATTTCCCTTTTGAATCTATATAAAGGAAGGTTCATAATATTTAAAGGAATTTTATTGAATAGGCGTACACCAAGTCCTTCGAATGAGTCGTGTACCTTATGTAATCGAAAAACCTTTCCAATCAATTTATGCTTATTTCTAGTATTTATTGAATGTACGTCACTGTTCTTAAGATATAGATGTATGTTCTTTTTAACAGACATGATGTTCTCAAATATGTATTGCGATGCAACCGTTAAAATTCCTATTTCTTTAAACTTCTCTTTAAGCGATTCTCGAGCATTTAATTTATAAATTGCACGTATAGCTCTTTTCTGAAGTACAAAAATTATTTGTATATCTGCTGCCTTGCCCCACAGCAAAATGCCGTAAGACATGACGCTATGAAAATAACTAAAATAAACCAGCCTGGCTGTTTGGACATCAGTGAGCTGTCTGATCTTGGTAACGGCAAAAGCCGCCGAACTGAGTTTTGCTGCTAGACACGATATTTGGGCAGTCCACTGTAATTTACTATCTAAAGTGATCCCCAAGAATACGGTTGATTCTACAAGATGAAGGGTGTCACTGTTCAATGTTATATTTGTTTCATAATTTTTGACATTGGGCATGGTAAATCTAATACATTTTGTCTTTTTAGCGTTCAATAGCAAATTATTGGTTGTGAACCAATCTACAACTTGGGCTAGTGCACTATTTACGTTGTCAAAAGTACTTGGATTGCGATCAACTTTAAAAATAAGTGATGTATCATCAGCAAATAGAACAACATCGCACAAGTTCTGTACATAGAAAGGTAAATCGTTGATGTAAATTAAAAATAAAAAAGGTCCTAGAATTGATCCTTGCGGCACACCCATAGCTACAGAAGCTCCAGAGGACCGACTTCCATTAATGTCAACATATTGCATTCGATCTTTAAGATAGGAGGCAACAAGATCCATTGCAGAGTCCCTTATACCATAATGATCTATTTTCCGTAATAAAGTGTTATGATCAACGCAGTCGAAAGCCTTGGACAGATCGGAGAATACCCCGATAGCATCCTGTCGATTTTCCCAAGCGCTGAATATATCGCACCTTGATTTCGAAACTGTTACTAAACGAAATTTTTACGAAATTGAGTTAATAACGCCATCTTTTTTAAATCGTCAGGAACTACCGAATGAATTTGACAGTTTATTTAATACCTCAATATTACGGTAGATAGCTTTAAACTAAAACGTTACTAAACGAAAATTTTAAACAAACGCTAATGACATAACCGTTATTAAACCATTTGTCACCGGTCATTTGAGGAGTCGACGTACAAGTTTATAATAAAAGTGTAACTATTGATATAAGAACGGTTGACTTTCTCGGTAAGCTATATTATTTACTTATTTTTATTCTATAAAGTGTGTTTCTTTGTTTTGTCACAGTTTTTAACTTAAAATGTGTATTTTATTTTTTTCAAATTTAAAACTAAAACCGTTACCTTTTGTATAATTCTTATAATAAAGATTCTAGATAAAAGTATGACATAAATATTTAGTTTCAAGTTGTGATTATTGGTTTAGTATAGTTCTTAACTAACTTGATTCTCATGTTTACGGTTAGGATTATTACAATAAGTATATAAACAGTGGTAGTATTATTAGAATAAGTATATAAATAATAAGTATAAAACAAATACAAAAGATTTATAGATGACTGTTTAGTTTCATATTGTGTTATAAATTATTTTTACTTAGCTAGAGCCCCCGGTAAGCCCTCGGAAGGCCACCACTGCGGCCTCACCCAAGGGGCGGTTCGGGTGCTATCCCGCGTCTTTGGGGGGTTTCGGGTGTGATCCCGCTTCTAAGGGGCGGTGTGCGGGAATCCCTCACGTCACGCTGCCGTCATGGGCCTGCTTCTGTTAGGACGGGGAGTAGCCCTCTCACCATCCTCAGGCCCCAAGTCATGGAGGCCGATAGACTTCGGTGAAGACACGACGACGGCGCCCAGGCCGCCGACTGCGGAACTCGAGTGGGAGAGTTCTCTACCGTTCCCGCCCCGCCGCCTCTTTCACGAGCATGACCTGCTCGCAGAAAGAGGCGGCGCAATCCCACTTACTCCCGCTGAAGATCATGGCTCGCATTATGGTCTTAAATGAGAGATTTTCCACGTCTAGACCCACTACGAGGACCTGGTGCTGTTGCGCCCACGCAGTGCACTTCACCAGCGTGTGTAGCGCTGCGTCATCGCTGCGATCCTCGCAGTGCTGACACTCGGCTGTGGTTTCCTGGTGTCTTCCCCACCGATACATACCGAAACTACCGTGCCCGGCAAGCATCTGTGACAACCAGTAGGAGTAGCAGTAGAGCACCGTGTCTCCTCTCTAGCCACTCTTCCGTGATTGTCTGACGGCCGCAATTGTGGCGAATTCGCCCTTTGGTTGCTCAAGTCGCACCTTCCATGTCTCCACGGTTTCCTGGTGGAGCTGGGACCGCTGGGGCTTGGTTTCTCGAGACGCAGGCCTATGGCTCCACTCCAGCGCCTCCTTGCGCCATCTAAATAGTGACGCAAGGGCTCTCGCTTCCAGGTCCCATGGAGGGGTTCCGGCTAGGAGACATGCCGCTTCACCGGAGATCGTGCGGTATCCCCTTATCACTCTGACAGCCATCGCCCTCTGCGGGCTCAGCAATCTAGCCACGTTGCTAACCGTCAGGGTCTCCGCCCATCCGGGGGCCCCTAGGGTCATACTTCGCACGATCCCCAGGTACAGTCTCCTTGTAGGGAGCGAAGGGTCCCCTGATGTTGGGCATCAATGCCCCCATCAGTTTTGGGACCAAACTTCGCAAGTGATGTCCGATTTTCCACCGGCCATCGAGTACGAGCGCCAGATACTTCAAAGAGGACTCGATGCTGATGCTGACGCCCCCTACCTGTAGGCTGGATCCCGCAGGTGGTCCCATCTGAATAGGAATTAGTTTTCTGTTGATATTATTATTCAAAATAAGTAAATACGGTGACTGTAAGCTTCAATTAAATGATAATTATTAAAAGAAGAATAAATAGTTATTTGCCATTTATAATTGTACTTCATACGTTTGTTTAATAAATAGTGATTTTAACTTTTACCTTTTATTATATCCGTGTCTTTAAATATATTTCACACTCATTATTCTGTCATTTAAAATAGCTAGAATTTTATTTTTTACATAGTAACATTCAATTCATACTAACATTACAATATTCAATGATAATTGAAAAAAAAGTTATTGCAAAAGTGTTACTATAAGAATTAAAATTATTATAATTCAGTAAATATTTAAATTATCTAATTATGTGCCTTTACATCTTGAAAAGGAACTAATAATTTAATAAGTAATCTAAGACATACCTCATAAAAGTTCATAAGTTTTTCATTATGAGGTTTTTAATAGGCCAAAAATCTTAAATTGCTTCTCCTGTAAAATTTAGTTATTTTGTTTAGTAACGGTTTCGAAATGAAGGTGCGATATGTTTTATAAGTGTCACTCCTGCGTCAGTAGTAGAACGACCTCTTGTAAACCCATACTGCTCGTTGTGTAGTAACATATTTGAACTAAAATGTGATTGTAATTGCTGCAGTATAATTTTCTCAAAAATGTTGCTAATGGCAGGCAGTATTGAAATAGGTCTAAAGTTACCAGGGTCTGTTTTGGATCCGGCTTTAAAAAGAGGTATCACTTTACTGTGTTTCATTAAATCTGGAAACACGCCTTTATCAACACATATATTAAATATTGCAGCTAAATGAGGAGATATAATTAAAATAATTGACTGCATTAATTTCACAGAAAAACCCCACAAGTCTGCTGTATTTTTTGAGTTAAGCGACTTAAATACTTTAACGATATCGTTGGGATTCACATATTTAAATCTAAATGAGACTCTACAGTGGTCCACGCTGCCCCTAAGCATTCGTTGAGCTTTAACTGGGCAAGAATTTAAGGAGCTCGTTGTAGTCACGGGTATGTCTATAAAAAAATTATTAAAGGTTTGTGCTACATCTAAACTATTATTAATCACTCTATTATTAACAATCAATTCAATGTCATGGTCACGAGTTTTGTGGCGTCCGGTTTCAGAATTAATTATATTCCATGTCATTTTTACCTTATTGTTCGACTGTTTAATCTTCCGACTTAAATGTAATGACTTGGCAGCAGCACATGCCTTTTTAAAGGTTTTTGAATAAAGTTTAACATACTGAATAAAAGCAGGATCAAAATTAAATTGCTTCATACCATATAACTCATATAACTTCGCCCTACTCTTGTATATACCAGTAGTTGCCCAATCACAAAATTGCATGCCTTTATTTTTATAAAAGGTTTTTGATTTGAAAATGTTATAGTACTCAAACTGAATGGTATTAAATAAGGAGTTGTATAGGCCGTTTGGATCTTCCTCATTAACGTTAAGATTGGCAACCTTTGCAGAAACTTTTTCACTAAATTGTGCTAGGCGACATGTACTCATTGGCCTGCAAGAAATTTTGTTTAATTTAGCCGTTATATCAATGGGAAACGCAGCTTTCTGCCCAAGGTGATCTGATGGAAAGTTACTTAATATTTCTTTTGCCAGTGGTTCACAGTTGCTAAACATATTATCGATACATTTCGCAGAATGTGAGGTGATTCTAGTTGGCTCACAAAATAAGTTTTGTAAGCCAAAGGAACTAAATAAATTAATAAAACTAGTACGTTTCGTCGAATTTACAAGTATGTCAACATTAAAATCACCACACACCACAATACGTTTCTTACTAGTGCACAAGTGCTTCAATACATTTTCCATTACTTCTTCAAACAAATTATAATCGCTATCTGGCGGGCTATAGACACAAAGGACAATGAGTTGCTCAAACTCAACACATGATAATTCCGCAGTGCGCTCAATAGAAAGGGCCACAATATCTTTACGTTCTTTACAGTTTATATTATTAGAAACAAATATTAGCGAGCCACCCCGAATAGCATATTTTCTTGTGAACGCACTGTTCAGTGAGTAAAATTCACTGTTAAACATTAATTCATGACTTTCCAACCAATGCTCTGTAATACAAAAGACATGAATATTGTGTTCCTTGATATAAAGGTCTATTTGCAGTAGTTTGTTGGATATGCCTTCAATATTTTGGTGTACTAAGTTTAGACTACTAGTTATTATATTGTTGTTAAACTCGAAATTATTTCTTACACTAACATTATTAGAGGTCTCAATAGGCTCAAAAGCCCTAAAGCCATGGCCAGATTTTTTATCTGTTGTCTTACAACCTAGTTTTTTGGGATGATGCATCCTTCCCAAGATAAAATGTCAATATTATTGCTATGATTATAAACAATACAAGCAGTTTTATTATAAGCCAAAAGATTGGCTTGATTCAATAAAAAATTTGATAGCGTTATCGCTACCTGTCGTCTTAAAAACTTTGAAAGTAAGTATCTATCTAAGGTCATAAAAGAATAACGTAATACAAGATTACAGTCAAATAATTCACTATTCCTACTACTTGTAGTCAAATAGTATAATTTTCGGTTTATTTTGTACCGAATATTGTTTTCATTACGTGTGAAAGATTTACTATAAGGCAATGTAGAAAGTATTACCTGTTTCACTGACAATTTTGACAACTGTTCATGAAACTTAATAATATTTTTGATATTTACACAATCTCTCCTGCCAATAAGTATAACTATTGTTGATTGTGGGCAGTGTGTACTAGTCAATACTTTACTAACTATTTGAGAGTAGGTGGCCCCAGGAAATGAATTGATTATGACCGAACTACCCATACGTTGAACTAAGTGGTAACCTAAGTTCTGGCCGATTTCATCGCAATAAACAACTGTCTTTCCAGTATTTAAAATTTGTGAAACTTTTGTTACAGGGTCAGCAGAGGAAGTTAAGTTTGATTGTATAGTATGTTCATCCATACTGCCCACAGAGTCAATCATTGGAAACATTGTCTCAGTCTGTGATGGTGTGGGCAAGGAAGAGTGTGGCAGAGATTCATCACAGGCTGGTGATTGATTATATAATTTCTCAAGTGAATGGAACCTTTGTTCATTGCTGTGACAAGACTCAACCAAGCTATTCAGTGCCTCAATATACTCTCCAATTTCTTTTTGTGAAATTTTGTATATTAATGTTGTTGACTCTAAAGACTTATTTAAATGTATGATTTCTGACTGCAATTGAAGTATATCAGTCTCATACTGCTCTGTTTGAATGGTCAATTGTTTTCTACTAGTTTCTATTACTTGTTGTAGCTGAACATTTGATTTACAAGTTCTGAGATATTTATTCGCACCTATTTTAAGCCTTTTAATTTGTTTCTGTGATTTAGCAATAAATTTATTGAGCTTTATATATTTTTTAAATTTATTCCTGCTACTACTAACTAATCTAATGGTGTTGTTAGATGCTAAAGTATTATCACTAGAAGTATCAGGTGTCGAGAGATCTATCACATCTGAGGTCATGGGCTGGTCAAGATAGTTACAATCTGACTTTCCGCTCATCAGCTCATCATACAGACTGTGGGAGAGGGCAACCTGTTCAGCCGACTTGAGAGTCTCTTTGTGAGTGATGGAGTTGTGCACATCACTTAGTTCACACTCCAGAATGCTGATACGTTTTAAGGCTCTCTCGTGGGTGTTGCTGCACTCCTCCAGACCTACTACAGTTTCCTGAAGATGATCCCGCTGACGTGTGAGCTCCATTACCTGTGTATGTAGCTCAGCCAACTCTTGTTTGAATTGGGTATTTTTTTCAATTACTTTTAATATTTCTTTTTCACTATCATCCCGTTCCTCCAACAACTGCTTATTGAGATTTTTGCAAATTTCAAGTTCCTTGATGGTGAGATTGAACTTTTGTTGCAAGTCACGGGTTACAGCACTGCGGGTCATCATTTTTATTTTAATTGCTCTTTGGAAATAAATAATATAGAAGGCTGTAGTGTCACTTAAGATAATTGACAAGTAATTTATAAAACTTTATAACTATAATTACCTATTTAAAAAAGGGAATATATGAACAATTTGTTAATCTGACCAAGTATGTAAGAAAAGTACCTAAGTATAATTGTATTTACACTATGTAAACCACTTTTGCAGTTCAACACAACCAATGTGAACTGTTTATTTAATTTAGGTATATGGTAACTATACCAATTTCAAAAGGAATGAAGGTCTGTTATCAAATATAAATGCAAATAAGTACAAAATTCAATTAATTTCTCATTTGGTACCACCTACCCCACTCTTAAATTGACAGATTGTAAGTTTGAAAAAATTGGATTTTTAACAGAACAATTTTTATGTATGTGGCGACTACAGAAGATTAAACGCTGTAACAATTCCCGACAGATATCCGATACCAAGAATACAAGATTTCACGTATCAACTACACGGAAAAGCAATATTCTCAAAGCTTGACATGAAAATGGCATATTACAGTATACCTATCGAAAAAGAAGACGCTGCAAAGACCGCAATAACAACTCCATTCGGAGCATTTATTTTCAAAGTTATGACCTTCGGCTTAATGAACAGTAGCGCGTCATTTCAAAGATTCATGCACGAAGTACTACGCGGACTCGACGACATCTGTTACTGTTTCATAGACGACGTACTCATTTACTCAAATAACAATGAAGAGGAACACAAACGCAACGTTAAGAAAGTTCTAGAACGCCTAAATCACTATGGCGTTACGCTCAACATCGAAAAATGCGAATTCGGCAAAAGAAAAATTCAGTTCCTCGGTTACGAAGTCTCATCAGAGGGAATCAAACCCACAGACGAACGCATTCAAGTCATAATCACGTATCCAAAACCAACCACAGTACAAGAGTTGCGAAGATTTTTGGGTATGATCAACTTCTATAGAAGCTGCCTACCCCATCAAGCTAATCACCAAATCCTACTCAACAAGTACCTACAAAATGCCAAGAAGAACGATAAATCACCAATTCAATGGACACCAGAAGCCGAAAAATCATTTCAACAATGTCAACAAAGCATTCTCGAAGCAACCAAATTAACGCATCCAATACCTAACGCACCGCTATGCCTACTCACAGACGCGTCAGACACGGGTATAGGTGCTGTGCTACAACAAAAGGTCGACGGCGCATGGAAACCGCTAGCATTCTACTCTAAGAACATGAGTGACACGCAACGAAGATATAGTGTATACGATCGTGAATTACTAGCGATGTATACAGCTGTAAAGAGCTTACGATGGCTTATTGAAGGCAACGAACTCACCATTTATACAGATCACAAACCGCTAACCTTCGCACTCACTAGATCAGCCAACAACAGCGACACGCCGAGAAGAGAAAGACAGCTACACTACATAAGTCAATTTTGTACAAGTATCAAATTTATTCAAGGCGAGCTCAACACAGCGGCTGACGCCCTATCTAGAATTACGGAGATCGAAATACTGAACAATACGATGGACTACAAAAAGTTAGCTACTGATCAAGAAAAAGACTCCGAATTAGAAGCCTGTAAGCGGCACACGTACTTAAAGTTTGCCCGCGTAAATCTACCGGGATTTCATCAAACATTACCCATATGGTGCGAAGTATCAACAACAAATATTCGACCGTACCTACCAATGGTTTATCGTGCAACAGCATTCAAAGCGCAACACGAACTAAGTCATCCGGGTGTTCGCACTACAAGAAAACTCATCACATCCAAGTTCTTCTGGCCTTCCATGAATAAAGACGTAACCACGTGGGCCAAATCATGCATCGGTTGTCAGCGCGCGAAAATTCAAAAGCACGTTTTCAGTCCCCTCGGCAAGTTTCAAGAATCAGCGCGTTTCGAACACGTACATCTCGACATCGTCGGACCACTCTGTCCATCAAATGAATATCGATACATAGTCACTATGATAGATCGATGTACGAAGTGGATTGAAGCCATACCTACACGTGACATCACCGCTAAAACAATAACAAAGACAGTATACGACGGCTGGATTTCAAGATTTGGTTGTCCACTACGAATTACAACCGACCAAGGCAGACAATTCGAGTTATCCCTGTTTCGCAATCTAATGCAGCGACTCGGTATCAATCGAATACGCACGACTCCATATCATCCTCAAGCAAACGGTTTCTTAGAAAGAAGACACAGATGTTTGAAAGCTTCGTTGATGGCCAGATCTGCAGGTACCAACTGGAGTGAAGAGCTACCAACAGTACTACTAAGACTACGCACTGCACTTTGTCAAGACACATCTGTAAGCCCCGCACTAATGACATATGGATCTACAATTCGAATTCCGTCAGATGTCTTTGTGCCTACACAGCCGAACATTGAAGACACAGAATTCGTACGCCAACTGACCGAAACAATGACGTCACTAGCACCGAAGCAAAAAACGCATTCATCTAAACATACTTTCGTATACAAAGAACTCGAAACTTGTACGCATGTATTCCTGTGAAACGACACTGTGCGACGACCTTTGACTCCACCATATGACGGACCCTACAAAGTTATCAAACGAAGTCAAGATTGCAAATTGTTTACTATTCAGCTACCTAATCGTCAGACATGCGTAGCAATTGACCGCCTAAAACCGGCGTTCTTATACAACGAAGCCGCTACATCAGAAACAGACGACTCCCAATTTCATCACAAGGAACAAGAAACAAATATACGTCATGAACCTACGTCACCGAGTACATCCAACTGCGAGAATTCTGCCAATTCGAATTCTAACAAGACTTCAAGTGAAAATAACAAACAGCAAGACCCCTATACGACTCGTACGGGAAGAAAAGTTAAGCCAAACGTACGTTTCTCTTAGAGGGGGGTACTGTAGTGACATAATATGTACCTACATACGTCTACTCGCGGCAACGGATTCCCAAGAATGACACACGTCGCAAGAAAACCGTTCATTTTATATGTGGTACTATTTATAGTGCGACAACAGCGCCAAGTGGCAACAATTGTAAATAAACATTTTGTTAGCTCGTTGGAATACCCTATATTTGTAAGCTAAATTTGTAAATATAATAACGCACATTTTGATCAATAAACACAGTACATTTCACATCGCTCTTTCTATTACATTGGCAACGGTCACCTTCCGGTCCAAGATAGTTAGAACTCCCCAGCTACGGTTCAAGGATTCAGCAGTGAATCTGGCCGGTCTAGGGCATCAGACCGCTGGCATTATATTAGGGCAGTTTACTCTGCTGGAACGGATAGCGGGTAGCTCGGTGAGTAGTCAGCTGATCCATAGTCCGGTTAGGCGAAGGCCATAGACCGACAACAGTATTCGACGCAGGGGCGAATCAGCATCTTGAACAGCAAACATCTCTGGTCTGGCGTAAAGTACCGCTTCATTTTATTAAGGACTCCTAGATTCCTCGAGGAGAGGAGAAAAACTACATAGAGAGTTTTATTGGGCTGGCTGGCCCAATAAAACTCTCTATGTAGTTTTTGTGATAAAGCTCACGCCGGATGTCTATACCGAAAATTTCCAGGTTGTTCTTTTGTGGAAACATAATGTTCTGAAGAGAGGGTAGAGATAGGATTAGAGACTATTAGCTGTAAACTCACACGCCTGTGTTTTTCTGGCATTGAACTCGAACAGGTTGTCAGAACCCCATTGGGCAATGCGACCCAGGTTCCGGTCGAGATCCGCCACGAGTTGCCGTCTCTTTTCCTCCACGTCGCGTTGCCCATCCGCTAGACGGCCAGAATATATGACGGCCATGCAGAGTACTATAATCCGCAAAAATGCACCCAAACGTGTCATTATGCAGAAGAAAGAGAATTTGGACAATACTGATCCCTGTGGAACTCCGGCATTTACCCGCAAAAAACCGGAAGCTTGACCATCACAGAGAACGCGTTTACGTCGCCCGTGCAGGAAGCTGGCCATATTTTTAGGGTACCGTACCCAAAAGCATACCATGTCCATCCCAGTAACCGAGCCAAAATAAAAAGCATGTAAAAAAAATGCAACTAAAAATAGCTATGGTTTGGTTCATGTCTATCCATCATCCGTCGATGTAGTCCCACTATGTCGAGTCCCGTTACGTCGAGTCGCTCCTTGGGTCGGTGCAATAAAGCATAGTCGCCTCTACATCGAGTCTCCGCTACGTCGACTCGTTCCGAGGGCAGGTGCAATAAAGCATAGTCGCCTCTACGTCGAGTCGCCGCTACGTCGATTCACCCTGAGTGTAAGCGCTACCAAGTGGATGTGCCGACACGTCGAGTAGCCTCCACGTCTACTTTGCAAAGTTTGTTTTGCGTTTATTCCATTTATTCCTCGCTACTCGACGTAGAGGCGACTACGTTTTATTTTGCAGGCTAGCTGGCTGTTGCACCTGCCCGGCCCTCGGAACCATTCGACGTAGCGACGACTCGACGTAGAGGCGACTACGCTTTATTGCACCGACCCGACCGAAGGAACGACTCGACGTAGCGGAGACTCGACGTAACGGGACTCGACATAATGGGACTACATCATCATTGTTTGTGTTTTTATTACGACACAAGAGGACGTCACGCGGTTTCATTCGCGTAGCTCCCGTTCCAGTGAGAATATGGGAATAAAATATAGCCTAGGTTCACCGGGGATAGTGTAGCTTCCTAACAGTGAAAGAATTTTTCGTTTCGGAGAGAAAAGTTTCGAAACCTATTCGATGAAAACAAACACTCAAATCTTTACTCTTTATAATAATAGTACAATACAAATTGTAACTACGATGATTAAAAATACATAATTAAAACATATAAAAGCAAAATAGTAGCTGAGAGGTAAAGAATATTAAGTCCCTAAATAAAATTTTACAGGGTGAGCATTTAAAAGACTCGAGCGGGGTTTTGTGAAGTAGAACGGTATTTATTAGTAATGTTTTAAATTAATTTAGTAATTTGATAATGTGTATAAACAGTAATATTATAACTTAAATTTTATTAAATTAATTTATTATAATTATTTATACTATATGAAATACTGGACTTATTATTATTTAACATGTATGTCCTACAGATTCTTTATTATTAATCATAATATTTGAATAATAAGTCACATGCAATCTCATTGCTCCTATTCAACTTATTTCCTTGTTATTTCCTTGTTATAAATTATAAAAATTGACAGTAAAATAATAAATAATAAATAAATATTTGTGGACATTTTCACACAACATTATCTAGCTCAAATAACGCTAATATAAGCTTGTGCTATGGGATCTAGACGACTGATAGACATACTTATATATTTCTAAATATGTACATACATAAAATACATAGAAAACACCCAAACTCCGAAACAAATATTTGTGGATCACACAAATATTTGGACTGACCCGGAAATCGAACCCAGGACCTCAAGCGTGGTAGGCGATTACATTACCAACTGCGCCACAGAGGCAGTCTTAAGTCTGTATTTTGTAGAATTTATTTGTATAAAGCAACAGGGCTCAAAAAACAACAAGATATATTTAAAAATATTATATTTTCCAACTCCCGCAACTACTCTCTCTACGACTCTCTCGACTAGTCTCATTTAGGAGTACATCTCTTAGAGACACCCCAAGCATTGCCCGTTCAATAGCTCGCTGCGCAACGTTAAGAGCATGGAGTAACCCCACCTCAAGTGTCGACGTCTCGGCACCGTATGTCATGACTGGTAGAACGCACAGGTCGTAGACTTTTGTCTTCAGGCGAATTAAAAACTCGACGCATTCTTCTTGCGATTTCTTTATCCAGGTTCTTTTTTCCCAATGTGAAAAAACAAATTATCAACTCCGGCTCGAGCGGCGCGTTGTGAGCAGCGCGCTTGGAGTTATTATCTACTATTTTATAGAGTTCCCTCCCAGTGCGCGAGGTAAACTATCATAAGGGTTTACCAGTAATCACTAATTGACTTATTAAATTAAAATTAAATTAAATTATCATTTATTTCAGGTCACAAGTACCCATAAAATAGGAAATAAATTAATAAAATAAATACAAATTCACAAAAATAATAATAAAATAAACACAATTATAAAAATAACAATATTATACGCTAGCTGGAATATTGAGGGTCATATACAAAGAAGAGGTTAGCGTCATATATTATAGCCCTCAATATTTCATTGTCAGACAAGTGCACACGGTTCATAAAGGCGGCCCTGGACTTTCTCATGACGACATAGAAATCATCCACTCTGTTTTCAGCGAACATACCGGACGCACTACACCTCCATGGTAACCCCAGAATGCACCGAAACGCATTATTATACTGCACCCGCATTGCATTGTACGCCCGTCGAGTAAAATTGTACCAGAGCTGGCAGTGATTCTTGCCTGTTTGGAACATCTCGCGAAGCTCCTAGCAAGCATATTACTTTTTGCAACGATCGCTCTTCGTTGTCTTTCTAAATCCTCATCATCCCTAAGTTTATCGGTCAATATGTGCCCCAGGTATTTAAAACTCTTAACAGCTTTCAATCGTTCTTTACATAGGAATATGTCAGTAGTAGTCAATGGTTTGTTATCATGTCTGAAAACCATAACCTCAGTCTTTTTAACATTGTATACAAGCCCGTGTCTGTTTGCGTACTCCTCACATACTCCTAGCAACTTCTGCATTACTATTTTATTTTTCGTAACTTAAAAGGTATTGCCAATAGGACTTATTACTTTTTACCACGCCCTAGAATACGTACTAGGATTTGAAAACCACGAAAAAACGAATTTTATAAAAGTGGACTTATTATTCTTTACCTCTCAGCTACATATACATGTGCATCTTGGAATTGCCCACTTTTTATTACGGAACCGACCGCGACCGCGAGTCCCAGTCGTACTTGGCCGGTTTTTTGACCTATGAAAGTGTATATAATCTGCAATAATATTGAAAATTTATACATTTTATAATGCTAAACTTGCGGTCTTTTACGAACAAAAGGAAGTTCTGGCCGAGCGGAAGGGGAAAAGTTCCAACGGCCGCCGCAAGCTGATGCTGCCACCCACTGGTCGGTTCATGGAGGCGTAGGCGGTTTCGGGCGCTGCAGCCTTATGACTTTGATCAAGCTACAGCCTTTCTCAACGATTAACTTTAAATTATTTGTCAGTTAAACTGCCGGCCATTTGGCACTTTGGCAGAGCACTTGCATGTTCAGTTTGATGGTAGTGTGGATATTGTGATCCAGTGACCACTATCAGGAGCTCCAGTAGGTATGAGCTGTCTGCGTACAACCTTCGGGGCGGGACAAACTCTCGAATCCCTTCGGTACTAATGTTTGCTTTCTTTAAAATCTTTCTTTTTAAACTGTAGGTATAGTAGTTAGAAGTAAAACAAAGGCATTGTTTGTTTAGACACGAATATATTATGTGTATCCGTGACCAAGGTCGTCGGAAATACTTTATTACCTCGACTTACAGCGAAATATTTGAATATTGGTTATATTTCGGTAATTTAAGGATCGGAATCTCGCAGCCGCGATAGCCATGGGTCCTGATCCTGCTTTTTGATGACATCTACGGAACGTGCGTCTGCGTGAGGACAAGTGCAGAGAAAAGTGGTTTGCAACGTTTCAATGCCTTCCTTTCTTCCTATGTCACGCAATCAGAGGCAATTTTTCCAGTAACTGAGTAAAACAGCAGGCGCATATAAGGACAAGGGCGCGTCGTGCGAGCTCCGATTACACGGCCTAGTTGAAGCGCGGCCTCTACCCGGCTCACCCATTTTCATGTAAATGTGTTGCGACGCGACGATAGTATATGACCCAGCGGTAAGACTGTTCGCCACCATTGCCCACTGCCGCAGGAGAGTGAACAACAGCCCATCATGAGGCGCGACATGTGTCCCACGATGACTTTACTCGCGATATTTTTACTCGTAAGTAAAATAATTGTTTTGATAGTTTTCTGTGTTTCATGCGTCAACTTGACTAGAATTGAACTTTGCGTATCATAAATTCACTCTTGTTGTAAGTGTTTCATACACCCTCTACCCAAGTAAAGTAAGTTACTGTAACTAAGAAAGAAACAGAAAAGTCGGTTGTTGTAAATAGTTTATTAGCTTAAGATGGTTTTGACGTGAACCTAAGCACATTATACCATTGTATGTGCGCAGTGCGCGGTGCTGACGGCGAGTGGAGCGCCCGCGACCGCGCCCGGCCCTGCGCCTGCCGCGGACCCGCAGTCTCTGATCAACACTCTGCTCAGCTTGATCAACACCAAGTGAGTAGCTTTTGTATCCCACATACATACCAGCATTACCAGCTACTTAAAAAAGTGGCATCATGATAATCCTTAACTAAATTGATTACTGGCCAATGGGTATACTATGACTGGAAAATGTATTTTGTGGTCCTTGATTGAGAAAGACTCGGCACTATTGTGAAAGGTGAGTCTAACTCAACTTGATTTTGCTGATGATGATGATGATAATCTATACATATAATAAAATGATAGAAAAGCCAAAACTGTACATTGGAAATATTAACAAAAAAATACTCGCTGGGTGTTCTACATAAGATACCGAAGCTGAAAATATAGTTAGAATTTTTTTTGTCTGTTTGTCTGTTTGCTTTGCTTTGTCCGGAAGGATCTCGAAAAGTACTGAACAGATTTGGTTCAAATTTTGCAAAAATGTTGCTTAGAGGTGTGGTCTTAAAATAGGCTGTATATTATCACGCTACTATTCTAGGGGCTAAGCAGAGAGCAATGAAATGTGTAAACCGTTGAATTGATTTAACTAAAACGTAGCAGGAATATTAGTTAGAGATAGGTTTTACACTCAGACAACATATTATTACGCTAAATATTTTAGGAGCTCGGCAGAGAAAAATGAAAATCTGTTTGTATATTTGTGCAAAATACAGAAACTACTGAATAATTTTAATTAATCTTTTACCTGAATAGCAATCTAGAGGTAGGATCTTTAAATAGGCTATATATTATCACGCTACATATTCTAGGGACTAGGCAGAGGGTAATGAAATATGTAAGTATATATATATATATTTAATCATTTATTCCTGCTATTACAATTTCACATTATCCACAAAGAATAAAATATTTTACTGTACCTATAATAATTGTATGGTTACATAGGATTTGCGCCCTTGACACCCAAGCTAAGATTTAACTTGTGTTATGGGTGTCAAGTCCCTCAAATGCGTGTTACATCCATGTAAACACACAAAGTTGAACGCTACGAGTATATCTAGGTCTACATTAATATTATCATTCTTAGGTAAGTGACTTTCGTGTAACAACAAAAAAACATTTTTTTTTTTTTTATACTACTTAGGTGGCAGACAAGCTTACGGCCCACCGGAAGGTTGGTAACCGTAGCCTATAGACGTTTGCAACACCAGAGGCGCTACACACGCGCTGCCGACCCGGGCGCAGGTTGTAACGACCCACAGTTGAAATTTTTCAAGCCGCCCATAAGTCCTTCAACTTGGCTTAACGACTGTCATTTTACTGACAACCGGGACCAACGGCTTATCGTGGCTTCCGAAGCACGGAAACGCTCGTAAATAAATGTCACAAAGTGGTCCACGTGGTGGTCACCCATCCATATCCGGCCATAGTAAATGTTGGTACTGCAGTGATCGTTTACAGAACACTGAGTCCGCGGGGCCACGAGTGCTTCGAAAAATAGAATAAAACATTGCTAAAAAATATAAAAGCATAAAAGAATAAAAAAAGAATAATAATAACATGCTCCGCTATGATGTGAGGGTGTTGTGTATGTTTGGGTGAGTGTAAAATGTGTGTGTATTATATATATGTCTATATGTAATGTATATACAATATGAATATGAATGAATAGAAGCGCTCGTGGCCCCGCGAATTCAGTGTTCTGTAAACGATCACTGCAGTAAGCAACTTTCACTGTGGCCGGTCCATGGATGGGTGACCATCCATGTGATCACTTTGTGACATTTATTTGAGCGTTTCCGTGCTTCGGAAGGCACGTTAAGCCGTTGGTCCCGGTTGCCAGTAAAATGGCAGTCGTTAAGCTAAGTTGAAGGCTTTATTTCAACAGCAGGCAGTCACAACCTGCGCCTGTCCATTTAAACACGGCAATACGGCTCACCACCTATTACGTGGGACAAATTATACAAAGGTGAAATGTGGGCATATGATATGCCTCTGCCTACCCCTTCGGGGATAAAGGCGTGACCATATGTATGTATGTATACAATATGAATGGCTCAGGAGTGTGGTGTTATTTAATCATGGGGGACAATAGTATGTGGATTGATTAAACTAAAACGTTGCAGGAATATTAGTAAGAGATCGGTTTTACACACCGGCTACATATTACCACGCTAAATATCTTGGAGGCCCGATAGAGAAAAAAATAAATTCTGTGTTTGCTACGATATCCAGACGACTGATATACATACTTATATATTTCTAAATACATATATATTATACATAGAAAACACCAAAACTCCGAAACAAACATTTGTGGATCACACAAATAATTGGAACAACCCAGAAATCGAACCAAGCCCTCTGGCGCGGCAGGCGGTATCACTACACCGACTACGCCACAGAGGCAGTCAATGAAATTATATTTCATATTCTTTCATTTAATTATTCTAAGGGCTTGACAGACACAAAATATATTTGTATTTTTATTGTATGTATTTACGGGCAAAAATCAAAAGTACCTAACTGTAAAGATTAGTAGTAGTAATTTATAGGCTTGATAAAGAACAATAATCAAATTCATTAGCTTACGTGTCTTTACTCCTCTTTTTTAAATATGCATTTAGTATATACCATAATAAGTAAGTTTATCAGTTTTCTGGATCTCATAGCTCACACTAATATAAATCAAATTTCAGGCTACGCTATACTATTGTACAAGCCATGTAATATGTAGTAGGTATACTTTTTTTAACGTGAAGGAAAATCCATCGTGGATGCTATGCCGGACTCCTACCGACTAAAAGAACCTCACGTAACGCCTAACAGCCTATGGTTGGGAGCCCCGGGTAAGCCCTCGGAACGATGTCCCAGGACTCCCAGCAGACCCACGGCCGCCACTGCGTCCTCGCCTAGGAGATGGTTCGGGTGCTATGCCGCGTCTTGGAGGAGTTTCGGGTGCGATCCCGCTTCTAAGGGGGGGCGTGCGTGAATTCCTGCCATCACGCTGCCGTCATGGTCTTGCTTCTGTAAGGACGGTGAGCAGCCCTCTCACCATCCTCAGGCCCCCGGTCATGAAAGCCGATAGTCTTCAGTGAAGACCGGCGCCCAAGCCGCCGACTGCGGAGCTCGGGTGGGAGAGTTCTCTCCCGTTATCATAAAAGAGCTTATTGATTAAGGCTATTGTAAAATAATTCAGTCCGCGCCGAAGGCGCCATTAAGCCAACACGCCAGTTTAGATTTACCCTCACATTCAAAGGGATCCTTGAATTCTAGGTTTTGCGAAAGTTGAGATGTCTCTAATTCCTGAACTAGAAAACCTTTAACATGGAAACTTTTGTGAAACATTCCATAAAGTATTCTCTTTATAATACTAAAAAAAAATTTGGAATCGGATGACGCATTGAGAAGTTACAACTGAAAAACTGTTTTTTCTTTCATCCCTTCTCCCAAAGGAACCGCGCAAAATATCGAGATCAAAAGTGTCCTAGAACCTTCCTCGGATTATAAGCTCTGATTGTTCCAAGTTTCATTTAAATCGATTCAGTAACTTCGGCGTGATACTTATTCGGAATACAGACAGACAGACACACATGAAAATTTTAAATTTCGTTTTCGGCTTCAGTAGACTCTCGACCCTCAACAGTTTTAGTATATGTATAGTCTAGCTGACCCTCGCAACTTTGTTTACGTCACATAAGATCTATGAAAGGAGAGGTATTTCTTCATGAGACTCATCAAGCAGCGTGTGAAACTGCCCTGTTTGCATAATCAAAAAAGAGCTTAAAGATTAAGTCTATTCTAAAGCAATTCAGTCCTCAGACTGAATTATTTTACAATAGAATTAATCATTAAGCACTTTTATGATTAAGCCTACACGCCAGTTTATATTTACCATACTGTTGTACTGCCTACTTTTGAAAGGGACTCTTGAATTCTAGGTTTTGCGAAAGTTGAGATGTTTCTACTTCCTGAACTACAAAACCCTCAACATTGAAACTTGTGTTAAACAATTCTTTACGTACTTCCTTTATGAAACTGAAAAGAAAAATTGGAATCGGACCGCATTGAGAAGTCACAACTAATAAGCCATTGGTCTTTTATCCCCTCTCCCAAAGGAACCGCGCAAAATATCGGGATCAAAAGTATCCTAGAACCTTTCTCGGATCATTAGCTCAGATTGTACCAAATTTCATTCAAATCGAATCAGTAGTTTCGGCGTGATACTTATTCGGGTTACAGACAGACAGACATAAAAATTTAAATTAAACTAGCTGACCCTCGCAACTTTGTTTACGCCACATAAGGTGTATGAAAGGACAGGTATTTTATCTTCAGACTCATGGGAGCGTATGAAACTGCCCTGTTTGCTTAATAATAAAAGAGCTTAATGGTTAAGACTGTTGTAAAATAGTTCAGTCCGCGCAGAAGGCGTGACGATTAAGACAACACGCCACACAAACGTTGTTTATAATGAACATTCTTAAAAATACAACTTTACTGGAAAATGTTGAGCTTTGGCTACAGTGACATAGGTACATAAATTAAATCACCTTAAACATAATAAGTACATGCATACGGTCACGCCTTTATCCCCAAAGGGGTATCGAGGCATATTATATGTTTACCTTTTTATAATTCGTCCCACGTAACGTAATAGGTGTCGAGCTGCATTGCCGCGTTGAAATGGACAGGCGTTAGTACTGCCTACTTTTGAAAATTATTAAATTTATAAGGTCTTCAACTTGGTTTAACGACTGCCATTTACTGGCTACCGTTAGCGTTAGTGTTATCGTCTCAACTTTTCCGGTTATGCTTAAAGTTTTCAGTCTGTGGCCCTAATCTAACAAACGTATCGTATTCGAGCTTCACCGTACTACTTACTCTTGTTATTATTAAAGGGGCTAATTAATAAACACGTACGTCATACCGGCCTTGGACCCACTAAAACCATGAGGTCTCTTCCTATCCATCTAGAGCAGTCTTGGGGTATCCTTTGGAGGGCTTACCCGGGACTCCCAACCATAGGGTGTTAGGTAGGATACGTGTTCTTTTTAGTCAGTAGTAGTCATAGTACATTCATGTGGGATTTTCCTCACGTTAAAAGAATCCATCTAGCGCATAACACCCGGGTAAGTTGGAGGATGTCCTAAATTTGTTCCCACATTTTGGTTACGACTTATCCTAGAGGCCCAATAGAATACGGTTCAAACTTTGCTTATAACATAATTTTCACGCGGACGAAGTCGCGGGTAACAGCTAGTATAGTAATAATAGCCTAGACCATGGCGAACCGGGCAAAGTTAGCTCAGCTCAATGATCTTCCTGAGGTCATTGAGTTAAGCCCGAACAGACAAAAATCATGTCTAAGCTATTATGTCGTGCCCACACCGAACACTTAGAGAGTCGAGAAGTAGAATATCAATTTAAAGAGACTCATTACTAGATGTTTCCATATCTGTTCCAATTTATGATATGTTCAACTTTGTGTATAACCACCACGGACACGTTTCGTTCCAAGGTTGTCACTTCGCCACCGGTGTATCCGTATAGTACAGTGTGTCATGTTGTAGCGCGGCGGGTGCGGGGGCGGGGGCAGCGCTGGACGGTGCGGCGCTGGCGCACCTCGACCACCAGCTGGGCGCGCTCTCTTCGATCGCCGACACGCTCGGAGCCAGCGGCGCCGCACTCGGCCTCACCGACGGTAAGCACCACACGCTCCTATCGCCTTGTCCCCAATCCTCACTCGTATCCGAGTTTGGAAACCGGAAATCCCTGGTGGGGTGAAAGGCCGAGGGCCCATCCATTACAAGTCAGTAGGTAGTACAGTGTGTGTTTATGTTGATGAGTACTGCTAAAAATACCTTTTTTTTGTCACCAGTTGTGGGGTGAAGTGCGCGTGATTCAAATAGCGGGCTCCTGTGCCAATCTCCACCTTAACAACTCTGCCAAGCTACGCAAATGTCAAAGTTTAGGATGAACTAAACATTGTTAGCGTACTATTTATTTGTTATTGTTGTTATTATATTTCTAACTTTATAAAGACTTCAAGAACTGTCATATTATAAGCTTCATGATTGTGACTACTGTGAGTTTGTTTTAATACCTAATGAATATCGTCCATCACTTGGCGCATCGTCAGCAATACACACACACACACACACACACACACACACACACACACACACAGACGCACACATGTAAAACCTCAGAAGAAAACACTGATATCGTCACAATCCTTCTTTATTTACAACAATAATTGTGAACGTGTCACAGCCTGTTACACAGTGCTATTCTATGGCATTCGCCGATGCAGCATTCAACCAAATCAATTACAACATATCTAGATCACGCCACCCAAATATCACGCCACCCGAATAATGATGAAGCTGCACTTCATGACGCACTAATAATTTTCGTTAGTTAATAGCTATTCAGAATTGTCATTCCATATTCTAGCACCGAATAGGTTTCACTAGTAATAAGTAATTAATTGTAATTTTTCATTTAATATTTTAATTAAAATTAATTAAATCAGTTTTGGTTTTTTTTCAACTCTCCGAGTGCAGCCTACGTATCTGGCGCAGTCGTTGTAGGATATTCGCGGGCCGGTTCGCGAGCCTTAGGGATCTCTAAAATCGTTATCCGCGTTCGCGAGTCGCCCGGGTGGCTTTCAAGCTCCGTCCAAGAATATTCGAATCTACGTACAAGCTGCAACTCCGGCAGAGGAATCAAGAAATCTATTCACCGAGAACCAGAATGATATTGTAAGTATATTTGATTTACTCAAGTGTTGCTTCCTTTTTATTCCTAAGTATTTCCCCGCTACTTCAAGATTTTTCCCAGAAAAATCCCTAAGCCCCGGGAGTCTACATCGCGTACGGCTCGCTGGAGTACTGTAGATATTAGTAGAGAATTAGATAGTTCTAGTAAGAGTGATACTGTAAAAATGGCCCACGACCCGGATACGATTTATAAGACGCTTCGTATGGTCCCGGAGTTCGACGGCAACCCAAACATATTAACAAGATTTATATCTATTTGTGATCAACTTGTCACTCAATTTGTTAGTAACGTACCAGGTAGCGAATTAACTAACCTTTGTTTATTTACGGCATTTTAAATAAAATAAAAGGATCTGCCGCTACGACTATTAATTCAAATGGTATACCCGACAGCTGGCAGGGCATTATTCAATTCAATTCAATTCAATTCAAATCATTTATTTCGGACTCAGATCCATATAATGTTAGTAACAATATAGCTTAACCTAGTGTTAGTATTATAAATTTATTTACACATCAAGTACAATTATTCGTCAGATATCATTTAATTATTTAATATATTATTATTTAATGACATGCAGTGAGATCCACCTATGAATGAGGGTGGAGTCCCACCTATCTGAAAACACATTCAGGATGCTGTTTGAAGAGGATCGCAAGCGTGTCAGCATAGAAGCGCATCGTTTCCGCATTATCGCGGCGAACCCGTCAACCCGCGCCTCCGCGAACATGCCTGATGCGCTGCAACGCCACGGCAACCTCAAAAGCACTCTGAATGCTTTATTATACTGGATGCGCAGGTCGCTGTATGCCCTCTGCGTGAACTTAGACCACAGGCTGCACGTGTAAAAAGATTGGCAGAAGGCCTTGAAGAGTGTTACTTTAACTGTGTCAGTGCAGCGAGCAAACCTGCGAGCCAGCATGTTACAGCGAACAGCCAGCGACCTGCGCTCCCTGTTAATATCCACGTTATCGCTTAAGTCCTCGGTGACCCAGTGGCCCAAGTACTTAAACTTTTCAACCCGACCTAAAGGGGATCCACAGAGTGTAAGCTCCGGCAGGTGCTTGTAAGTAGAGGTACCTGACTTAAACACCATCCATTCACTCTTATTGGTGTTGTACCTGAGTCCATGGGCCAGCGCATAGCCTTCACAGATTTTAAGAAGCTTTCTCATTGCGGCAACCGATGGACTCAGCAACACCATATCATCAGCATAGCTGATGTTATTTACACATACACCATCTACGTGACACCCTGTTCTGGAGTTATTGAGCTCCACTATCAGCTTATTCATGTACAGGTTAAACAATAGTGGAGAACTCACCCCCCCCTGCCTCACCCCACATTGTAACCCATAGACGTCGGAATAGGTGCCAGCCCATTTAACTCTATTCCTTTGACTGCCGTACCAATACCTTAGCAGAGATATAATATTAGCCGGGACGGTAGTATCCTGGGCAAGCTTATTCCAGAGCCGTTCATAATCTACTAGCTCGAAAGCTTTCGACAAGTCCAGAAAACAGGCTATAATTGGGGTCTTTCTGTCTGTGTAATACTGGACAGTCTGCTTGAGGCATAAGATAGCGCTTTCAGTAGATAAATTTTCCCTGAAACCGAATTGACTATCCTCTAGAACGATGTGGTCTGCTAGGGTTTTCTCAAGCAGACTATCCAACACTTTTGCTGTTACCGTGGCCAGTGAGATTGGTCTATAGTTAGTGATGTCGGAAGCATCTCCAGTTTTATTCTTAATTATTGGCACAACAACTGACTGTGTAAGCTCCGCATTAGAACAGCATTAATAAATAACTTTTCCGATCAACGAGACGAAACCGCGTTGTATCGAGACCTTTCTTTCGCTACGCAAGGAAATAGGACACCTCAAGAATTCTACGAACATTGCCAAACGCTATTTAGTACTTTAATTACTTACGTTACGTTACACGAGTCAATTCCCACTACAATTGAAGCAAAACGCATTCTGTATAAAAAGGTTTGCAGTGTGGTCGTGAAAGGTTTAAAGGAGCCCTTAGGATCTCGTATAAGATGTATGCGACCCGACACCATAGAGAAGGCATTGGAATATGTTCAAGAAGAATTAAATGTGATTTATCTACAGGAACGTAGCGATTTTCAGAAATCTTCTAGTAACAGTAAACCTTCTAACCAGTTATTACAACACGCTAATCATATGCCCTCTCGAATTCAAAACTTTCCCGGTCCAGTTCCGAACTGGCCAACCCCTGTAGGAATGAGACCTATGCAGTCGTCCCCTCAACCATTTAAATTTAATCCTAATATGAACACGCAATCGCACCACCGTATGCCCACGCGCACCCAACAAATGTTTCGGGCATTACCACAATCGTACAACCCCCAAAGCAATGTTTTCCGATTACCACCTAGACCTATACCACCACAAAATCAGAATTCCCAGGTCCCAAAACCTATGAGTGGTATACAGCATTTTACGCCTCAGCCTATGATATCGGGACACGATTGGCGTAAAGCAGGCAACCCGTCACCAAATAATTATTTTAAGAGTCGTGAAATGAACATGAATGAATGCGCGTCGTACGAGGAGTCATATTACCCAGCGGAGTATTATTACGAGCCGGAATACTATCATAATGATTACAACTTTTATGAGTATGATTCATACGGTCAATTAGAGTGCAACTATGATTCTACGTATAGTTTAGATAATAATTTAGAGAATAAAGTTGAACCGCAACCCGGTCCAAGCTCTTCTAGTCAGGATTTTCAGAAGACTCCCATTGTAAAAAAGCCAAAATAGAGATTAACCTTCAAACCCAACGTCAGTTACCGTATCTATCTATAGCAGATCCACCTTTAAAGCTCTTAATAGATACCGGTGCTAATCAGTCATTTATTAGTCCAGAAGCTGTGGAAAAATATTACTCTGGCTATCCGTTAAATTACGACCCATTTGAAGTTACAAACGTGCACGCAATTAGTAGAAATAATTATTCAATAACCATACCTTGCTTTCAAGAGTTTAATAATTTAGAAAATATTAAGTTATTCATTTATCGTTTCCATAATTATTTTGATGGTTTGATAGGGTTAGATTTGTTAACTAAGTTTGAATCTAAGATAGATTTAAAGGATTTAAGATTGATAACTAGATCATCATCTAATCCAATTCAAATGTATAGCTCATGTAATGTAAACCTCTACGAAGATATCATTCCTGCCCAATCTTCTAAATTAGTTAAAATTCCCATTGACACCCCGGACGGTGCAGTATTTGTTAGCGAACAGACTATATGCAATTGCATTGTTCGTGAATGCATTACAACTGTAAGAAATAATCGTGGCTATTTAGAAATAGAAAACCCTAGTTCTAACGATATAATAATATCACTCGACCGGCCAGCGCATGCCAATTTATTTAATGTTGAGTGCACGCGCACCGAACAGTACACTAGTAATACACGAGTTAAGGATGTTTTATCTCGTTTACGCACCGATCATTTAAATGAAGAGGAAAAGGCCAATCTTACTGCCCTCTGCTCCAGATAGCGACGTATTCTATATAGAAGGTGAAGCATTAACGTTCACCAATCAAATTAAGCACCGTATTAAAACAACAGATGAAATACCCGTTTATACCAAAAGTTACCGTTACCCGTTCATTCATCGTCAGGAAGTTAGGGACCAAATATCTAAAATGTTGGATCAAGGAATAATTAGACCTTCCGATTCAGCGTGGAGTTCACCTATTTGGATTGTACCTAAAAAGATGGATGCTTCAGGGAAACAAAAATGGCGTCTTGTTGTCGATTTCCGGAAGGTTAACGAGAAAACCATCGATGACAAGTACCCAATTCCGAACATTAACGACGTTCTTGATAAGCTAGGCAGATGTCAGTATTTCTCAACTCTAGATTTGGCCAGTGGTTTTTACCAAGTAGAGATGGACCTTCAGGACATTCAGAAAACAGCTTTCAATGTAGAACCCGGCCGTTTTGAGTACCTTAGGATGCCTATGGGCCTCAAAAACTCTCCCTCAACCTTCCAAAGAGTTATGGATAACGTCCTCAGGGATCTACAAAATGAGATATGTTTAGTATACCTCGATGACATTATCATTTTCTCCACTTCTTTGGCTGAACATATGATCAATCTGGAAAAGGTCTTCCAAAGACTACGAGAATCGAATTTCAAGATCCAAATGGACAAGTCCGAGTTCTTAAAGCTCGAAACTGCCTATCTTGGACATATCATCACCAGGGAAGGAATAAAACCTAATCCAGATAAAATCAGTGCAATAGAAAGATATCCTATCCCGAAAACCCCTAAGGAAATTAAACAGTTTCTTGGTCTTGTAGGCTACTATCGCAAATTTATCCCCGATTTCGCTAAAATAACGAAACCCCTCACTCAGTGCCTAAAAAAGGGTAGAAAAATTGTTCTAGAGCCTGAATACGTAAATAGTTTCGAGAAATGTAAGACGCTGTTAACAAATGATCCCATTTTACAGTACCCGGATTTTAAGAGAGAGTTTATACTCACAACTGACGCCTCAAATGTAGCCATTGGAGCTGTTTTATCCCAAGGTACTATCGGATCTGATAAACCTGTGTGTTATGCGTCTCGAACCCTCAATGATAGCGAACTCAACTATAGCACTATAGAAAAGGAACTTCTCGCTATAGTGTGGGCTACCAAGTACTTTAGACCCTACTTGTTCGGTCGTAAATTCAAGATAATAACGTATCATAAACCCTTACAGTGGATGATGCATCTCAAAGAACCAAATTCACGATTAACGAGATGGAGGCTTAAGCTTAGTGAATATGATTTTAGTGTTATATATAAAAAGGGTAAGTATAATACAAACGCTGATGCTTCATCTCGCGTAGAAATTCATATTGAGAACACCAACACCCTATTAGATGAAATATTCTTCATCATGCCTAGTCCTACAGAAAATCCACCATCTATAAATTCATCCACAGCTACCGTACATACTAGTTTAGAACATCCCATATTAGAGGTACCAATCACAGATGAACCACTTAATAAGTTTCACCGACAAATAAGTCTCACTATCGTAGAAGATGTCAAACGTAAACCGGTAGTTTCAAAGCCATTCGAAACTCACACGCGTGTAGCGATTCAGATATCATCATCTAACTTAGAAAATGATGTAGTTAGCGCTATCAAAGAATATGTGAACCCCAAGGTTAAAACTGCCATTATAATAAACCCCCCTTTAGGAATGTATTCGGTCATACCCATAATACAAGACAAGTTTAAAAGTTCAGCTTTGAACCTTGTCTTAGCGAAAACTGAACTCGAAAACGTGAAAGAGTATCTCCGACAACAAGAAATTATTGCTCACTATCACGATGGGAAAACAAACCACCGCGGCATTACAGAATGGTATCTTTCCCTGTCCAGAAATATTATTGGCCAAAAATGAGAGATCACATCTCCATAAGATACACGTCTCCATAAGATAAATCACCATAAGGTTTTACAATATTCACCTAACGATAACGGGAACATTGAAAGATTTCACTCAACTATCCTTGAACATATTCGAATTCTAAAGCTACAGCATAAAGAGGAACCCATAGTTAATCTAATGCCGTATGCTATTATTGGTTACAATAGTTCCATACATAGTTTTACCAAATGCAGACCTTTCGACTTGCTAACTGGACATTTTGATGCTAAGGATACTTTAGACTTGGACTTAACACAGCAGCTATTACAACAGTACCTGCAGAATCATAAGGCACGGATGCAACAAGTCTATCTTATCATTAATGATAAGTCATTAGCAGATCGGACCGCTTTGATTAATCGTAGGAATAAAGATCGCGAACCTGAAATAGAATATATTCCCGAACAACAAGTTTTCATCAGGAACCCTTCCGCTAGTCGTCAGAAAACTGCTCCCCGTTATAACCACGATACTGTCTTAGCTGACTTGCCCATCCACATCTACACGTCTAGAAAACGCGAGCCTGTTGCTAAAGCTAGATTAAAGAGAGGCCCTAAAACTCCAAACTTGTTACAGGATACTACTATTGCTAATCGCTCGTGAGATGCGGTCACAGGAGATAAAACTCGAAAGTTTGGCTGATGGACCAGGCATATTACCCTATAAACTTGGACCAACAAGGATGACAACACATCATCATGTCTTTCTACAGAATATTGAGTTAAGAGATATTGAGAATCAGATCATAGTTTTAGAAAAACAAATCTTGAACTTCCGAACCCAGCTTAGTAACCATACTTGTACATTATTCGAGCTTCAGATTAATTATCTTATAGGAAAAATTAGTAAATTATCGAAACAGTTACAATCATTAGAGCCCAATCGTTTTAAAAGAGGTCTAGTAGACGGCCTTGGTTCAGTAATTAAGAGTATAACAGGTAATCTCGATTATACAGATGCCTTAAAGTACAACAATGCTATTACAGTTTTGCAAAATAACCAAGAAAAACTTGCAAACGAATTTGATAATCACATTAAAACTAAACTAAAATTTAATCTCAGTCCTATTTTAAATTACTTACCATGTAATCAGGGTGGGAGCAGCTGCTTACTGAAATACAGGCATTTAGCCAAGCTCAGAAGCAGAGGCTACAATTAAATTTAAAATTATAATTAATTTTGTAATAACTAAGTATAGGACAATATTTGTAATCTCCATAATGTGTTTAAATTGAATTAATTTGAGATAATAATGAATGCTGTAATAATTAAGTATAGGACAATATTTGTAATCTCCATAATGTATTTAAATTGAATTAAATTGAAAAAAAATGAAATTTAAATTGAAGTAGTACATTAGTCTGAGCAAAGAATGGATGTATAGGCATAATAGTATCGTAGAACAACTAGTTGAAAATCAGGGAAGAATTAATAGATCCATAGAATTACTGTCTACTGTAACGATTATGACTGGTGACCTAATTGACTACGCACAATTTGGACAACTATTGAATATTATAACGGAAAACGTTAACGACCTAGGTTTAGAGGTAATTAGAATAGAAGATATGCTAGTATTTATACGTGCCTCAAGCACTCAGCATTCGATGATAGATATAGATACTTTGAAATCGATGTTAGATAAATTACATAAAATATATAATAGAGACGAGGTTTTATCATTAGAATTAAGGGAGTTTTATAAGATAATAGTACCAGGATCATATTTTAATGAAAAGAAAATAGTTATAGTCTTCAAATTTCCCATAGTTTCTAAACATACATATACTTTATATAGACTATCTATAGTACCCAATAAAAGTAACTGCCCTTATCCCCACCTATCCCTTCATAGCAACCAATGAGGAATCATTTGTATATATAGAAGCAGAATGCTCAAAGTTTAACGACTGGTACCTCTGTGACAAGGAAATTTCTAATCAAATCCGTACAAAGTCTGATTGCATCCAGGAACTTATAATGAAACAAGCACTTGCCGATTCCTGTCAACTTACCGAGGTGTTTCTGAACAAAGAAGCAATGGAGAAGTTAGATGACCAGCACTATATCCTGTTGTTCCCACAACCAACGAAAGTACAACTAGTATGTGGTAGAGAAGATTTTAAATCAGTGCAAGGAAGCTATCTTGCTACGATCCCTATCAATTGCTACATGCGGACAAGCGACCTAACCATTATTAACGAAAATGATGAAATTCAAGGCCAACCAATGAAACTGATGAACATTCCTTACAACATCAAGAAACAGGAAAATAGAACTCAAATTCACCTTAGCTCTATTGATTTGAAAGGACTACAAAAAATCCAGAATCAAGTTATGATGAGCCAACCAGTACAATTGGATCCCATCCCGAATGATATCATATATCACACGACTGTACCTTTTTACGTCATACTATCAAGCACAGGAGTTTTAATCACTGCTTTCTGGATCTACCGTTACAGAAGGAACAGAGGAACTCTTAAGACAGATACGCCTTCTAACTGCAATGAACCTATCTATGCAGTACCAGATAGAACCGGAAAGGAAACCATCTCTCAAGAGGATGTCCCAGCAACATTTTCTCTCAAAGTTCTAAAATAGTTGCTGAACTGCGGGTGGAGATGTTACACAGTGCTATTCTATGGCATTCGCCGATGCAGCATTCAACCAAATCAATTGCAACATATCTAGATCACGCCACCCAAATATCACGCCACCCGAATAATGATGAAGCTGCACTTCATGACGCACTAATAATTTTCGTTAGTTAATAGCTATTCAGAATTGTCATTCCATATTCTAGCACCGAATAGGTTTCACTAGTAATAAATAATTAATTGTAATTTTTCATTTAATATTTTAATTAAAATTAATTAAATCAGTTTTGGTTTTTTTTCAACTCTCCGAGTGCAGCCTACGTATCTAGCCAAAGACTTCTATTTATTTATTTATTTGTTTGTCATATTACAAACGAAGTATTTATATAGAAGTCTTTGGGCACAGCACGCTTACCCAATCAATTAATTAATAAACTTAATTATTTAGAATACAAAAAAACCCGACTGCCAAGTAAACATACAACTGAAAAGCAAAAAACAAGCTCTACATTTCTTTTGTGATTTTCTTTAGCTACTTACTGTTTTACTTTGTCGGCAACATTTGCAGGCGGGAAGAAGCTATGTCAAGCCAGTGGTGGATCACAAGGTACATGTTCCCTTAGCTTGTTCCCGCTGCTGACAAATGAAAAAACAGTAAGTAGCTACAAAAATCACACAAGAAATGTAGAGCTTGTTTTTTTCTTTTCAGTTGTTTGTTTACTTGGCAGTCGGATAATTTGTATTCTAAATAATTAAGTTTATTTAAAACTTTTTAGTTATGTTAGTAGTGGAGTTATTATTTTCGTGTAGTGAAGGGACATCACCAAAATTAAACCCAAGAAAAAATCGTTTTTATGTCAGTATGCGAGTTTCATTAGTAAAAGTACAACACTTTATAGTCGTCGGTTATGCGCGTTTAAGTTACCTGTCGTTTTTTATTTTATTGTTCTGGTCCGATGTCCAATATTAAGGTGGTTTAGTGGGGTTAGGTTCGATTTAATAGGTATTAAGTTAGGCGAAATTTTAGGGTTAGGTTAGGTTAGGTAAGGATTTTCAGAAAATCGTTTTTATGTCAGTATGCGAGTTTCATTAGTAAAAGTACAACACTTTATAGTCGTCGGTTATGCGCGTTAAAGTTACCTGTCGTTTTTTTTATTTTATTTTTTTGGTCGGATGTCCATTATAAAGGAGGTGTAGTGGGGTTAGGTTCGTTTTAATAGGTATTAAGTTAGGCAAAATTTTAGGGTTAGGTTAGGTAAGGATTTTCAGAAAATCGTTTTTATGTCAGTATGCGAGTTTCATTAGTAAAAGTACAACACTTTATAGTCGTCGGTTATGCGCGTTAAAGTTACCTGTCGTTTTTTAATTTTATTTTTTTGGTCGGATGTCCATTATAAAGGAGGTGTAGTGGGGTTAGGTTCGTTTTAATAGGTATTAAGTTAGGCAAAATTTTAGGGTTAGGTTAGGTAAGGATTTTCAGAAAATCATTTTTATGTCAGTATGCGAGTTTCATAAGTAAAAGTACAACACTTTATAGTCGTCGGTTATGCGCGTTAAAGTTACCTGTCGTTTTTTTTTTTTTATTTTTTTGGTCGGATGTCCATTATAAAGGAGGTGTAGTGGGGTTAGGTTCGTTTCAATAGGTATTAAGTTAGGCAAAATTTTAGGGTTAGGTTAGGTAAGGATTTTCAGAAAATCGTTTTTATGTCAGTATGCGAGTTTCATTAGTAAAAGTACAACACTTTATAGTCGTCGGTTATGCGCGTTAAAGTTACCTGTCGTTTTTTATTTTATTCTTTTGTTCGGATGTCTATTATAAAGGAGGTTTAGTGGGGTTAGGTTCGTTTTAATAGGTATTAAGTTAGGCAAAATTTTAGGGTTAGGTTAGGTTAGGTAAGGATTTTCATAAAATCGTTTTTATGTCAGTATACGAATTTCATTAGTAAAAGTACAACACTTTATAGTCGTCGGTTATGCGCGTTAAAGTTACCCGTCATTTTTTATTTTATTCTTTTGGTCGGATGTCCATTATAAAGGAGGTTTAGTGGGGTTAGGTTCGTTTTAATAGGTATTAAGTCTGGCAAAACTTTAGGGTTAGGTTAGGTTAGGTAAGGTTTTTCAGAAAATCGTTTTTATGTCAGTATGCGAGTTTCATTAGTAAAAGTACAACACTTTATAGTCGTCGGTTACGCGCGTTGAAGTTACCTGTCGTTTTTTCATTTTATTCTTTTGGTCGGATGTCCATTATAAAGGAGGTTTAGTGGGGTAAGGTTTTTTTTAATAGGTATTAAGTAAGGCAAAATTTTAGGGTTAGGTTAGGTTAAGTAAGGATTTTCAGAAAATCGTTTTTATGTCAGTATGCGAGTTTCATAAGTAAAAGTACAACACTTTATAGTCGTCGGTTATGCGCGTTAAAGTTACCTGTCGTTTTTTTTATTTTATTTTTTTGGTTGGATGTCCATTATAAAGGAGGTTTAGTGGGGTTAGGTTCGTTTTAATAGGTATTAAGTTAGGCAAAATTTTAGGGTTAGGTTAGGTTAGGTAAGGATTTTCAGAAAATCGTTTTTATGTCAGTATGCGAATTTCATTAGTAAAAGTACAACACTTTATAGTCGTCGGTTATGCGCGTTAAAGTTACCTGTCATTTTTTATTTTATTCTTTTGGTCGGATGTCCATTATAAAGGAGGTTTAGTGGGGTTAGGTTCGTTTTAATAGGTATTAAGTCTGGCAAAACTTTAGGGTTAGGTTAGGTTAGGTAAGGTTTTTCAGAAAATCGTTTTTATGTCAGTATGCGAGTTTCATTAGTAAAAGTACAACACTTTATAGTCGTCGGTTACGCGCGTTGAAGTTACCTGTCGTTTTTTCATTTTATTCTTTTGGTCGGATGTCCATTATAAAGGAGGTTTAGTGGGGTTAGGTTTGTTTTAATAGGTATTAAGTAAGGCAAAATTTTAGGGTTAGGTTAGGTTAAGTATGGATTTTCAGAAAATCGTTTTTATATCAGTATGCGAGTTTCATAAGTAAAAGTACAACACTTTATAGTCGTCGGTTATGCGCGTTAAAGTAACCTGTCATTTTTTATTTTATTCTTTTGGTCGGATGTCCATTATAAAGGAGGTGTAGTGGGGTTAGGTTCGTTTCAATAGGTATTAAGGTAGGCAAAATTTTAGGGTTAGGTTAGGTAAGGATTTTCAGAAAATCGTTTTTATGTCAGTATGCGAGTTTCATAAGTAAAAGTACAACACTTTATAGTCGTCGGTTATGCGCGTTAAAGTTACCTGTCGTTTTTTTTTTTTTATTTTTTTGGTCGGATGTCCATTATAAAGGAGGTGTAGTGGGGTTAGGTTCGTTTCAATAGGTATTAAGTTAGGCAAAATTTTAGGGTTAGGTTAGGTAAGGATTTTCAGAAAATCGTTTTTATGTCAGTATGCGAGTTTCATTAGTAAAAGTACAACACTTTATAGTCGTCGGTTATGCGCGTTAAAGTTACCTGTCGTTTTTTATTTTATTCTTTTGTTCGGATGTCTATTATAAAGGAGGTTTAGTGGGGTTAGGTTCGTTTTAATAGGTATTAAGTTAGGCAAAATTTTAGGGTTAGGTTAGGTTAGGTAAGGATTTTCAGAAAATCGTTTTTATGTCAGTATGCGAATTTCATTAGTAAAAGTACAACACTTTATAGTCGTCGGTTATGCGCGTTAAAGTTACCTGTCATTTTTTATTTTATTCTTTTGGTCGGATGTCCATTATAAAGGAGGTTTAGTGGGGTTAGGTTCGTTTTAATAGGTATTAAGTCTGGCAAAACTTTAGGGTTAGGTTAGGTTAGGTAAGGTTTTTCAGAAAATCGTTTTTATGTCAGTATGCGAGTTTCATTAGTAAAAGTACAACACTTTATAGTCGTCGGTTACGCGCGTTGAAGTTACCTGTCGTTTTTTCATTTTATTCTTTTGGTCGGATGTCCATTATAAAGGAGGTTTAGTGGGGTTAGGTTTTTTTTAATAGGTATTAAGTAAGGCAAAATTTTAGGGTTAGGTTAGGTTAAGTAAGGATTTTCAGAAAATCGTTTTTATGTCAGTATGCGAGTTTCATAAGTAAAAGTACAACACTTTATAGTCGTCGGTTATGCGCGTTAAAGTTACCTGTCGTTTTTTTTATTTTATTTTTTTGGTTGGATGTCCATTATAAAGGAGGTGTAGTGGGGTTAGGTTCGTTTCAATAGGTATTAAGTTAGGCAAAATTTTAGGGTTAGGTTAGGTAAGGATTTTCATAAAATCGTTTTTATGTCAGTATGCGAGTTTCATAAGTAAAAGTACAACACTTTATAGTCGTCGGTTACGCGCGTTAAAGTTACCTGTCGTTTTTTAATTTTATTTTTTTGGTCGGATGTCCATTATAAAGTAGGTGTAGTGGGGTTAGGTTCGTTTCAATAGGTATTAAGTTAGGCAAAATTTTAGGGTTAGGTTAGGTAAGGATTTTCAGAAAATCGTTTTTATGTTAGTATGCGAGTTTCATTAGTAAAAGTACAACACTTTATAGTCGTCGGTTATGCGCGTTAAAGTTACCTGTCATTTTTTATTTTATTCTTTTGGTCGGATGTCCATTATAAAGGAGGTTTAGTGGGGTTAGGTTCGTTTTAATAGGTATTAAGTCTGGCAAAACTTTAGGGTTAGGTTAGGTTAGGTAAGGTTTTTCAGAAACTCGTTTTTATGTCAGTATGCGAGTTTCATTAGTAAAAGTACAACACTTTATAGTCGTCGGTTACGCGCGTTGAAGTTACCTGTCGTTTCTTTATTTTATTCTTTTGGTCGGATGTCCATTATAAAGGAGGTTTAGTGGGGTTAGGTTCGTTTTAATAGGTATTAAGTCTGGCAAAACTTTAGGGTTAGGTTAGGTTAGGTAAGGTTTTTCAGAAAATCGTTTTTATGTCAGTATGCGAGTTTCATTAGTAAAAGTACAACACTTTATAGTCGTCGGTTACGCGCGTTGAAGTTACCTGTCGTTTTTTCATTTTATTCTTTTGGTCGGATGTCCATTATAAAGGAGGTTTAGTGGGGTTAGGTTTTTTTTAATAGGTATTAAGTAAGGCAAAATTTTAGGGTTAGGTTAGGTTAAGTAAGGATTTTCAGAAAATCGTTTTTATGTCAGTATGCGAGTTTCATAAGTAAAAGTACAACACTTTATAGTCGTCGGTTATGCGCGTTAAAGTTACCTGTCGTTTTTTTTATTTTATTTTTTTGGTTGGATGTCCATTATAAAGGAGGTTTAGTGGGGTTAGGTTCATTTTAATAGGTATTAAGTTAGGCAAAATTTTAGGGTTAGGTTAGGTTAGGTAAGGATTTTCAGAAAATCGTTTTTATGTCAGTATGCGAATTTCATTAGTAAAAGTACAACACTTTATAGTCGTCGGTTATGCGCGTTAAAGTTACCTGTCATTTTTTATTTTATTCTTTTGGTCGGATGTCCATTATAAAGGAGGTTTAGTGGGGTTAGGTTCGTTTTAATAGGTATTAAGTCTGGCAAAACTTTAGGGTTAGGTTAGGTTAGGTAAGGTTTTTCAGAAAATCGTTTTTATGTCAGTATGCGAGTTTCATTAGTAAAAGTACAACACTTTATAGTCGTCGGTTACGCGCGTTGAAGTTACCTGTCGTTTTTTCATTTTATTCTTTTGGTCGGATGTCCATTATAAAGGAGGTTTAGTGGGGTTAGGTTTGTTTTAATAGGTATTAAGTAAGGCAAAATTTTAGGGTTAGGTTAGGTTAGGTTAGGTTAGGTTAGGTTAGGTTAGGTTTTTTTTTTTTTTTTTTTTTTTTTTTTTTTTTTTTTTTTTTCGCACATCTCTGCCGTTGGCAAAGGCAATCTACTCTACTTGTTACAATCAACTATTTTTGATATTAATAATCTAGCCCAATAGGCCTTTTCAATCAGGTATGAATAATATACCGTATAAGTATGATATGATTCCGGGGGACCGAGGAACCCCAGCCCCGCGCGGTAGGCAGCGCTAAGACGCGGCATGCTAGCGCACCGCGGGCCCCCGGCTTCATCTCACACCCGCGTTTTTTCCATTACATACTTAATCACACTCCATCACATTCACTTCTTGAATGATTGAGATGTAAATTAACACATCACATTAACTTTCATTCCTTCTGTCAGACACAAAACACCTTCCATACATTCCATACATTCGTTCCTTTCTTGCAATCACGATTACCTCTCATACAAATGAACACACTAGCTTCTTTTCTGTCATACACACTATACCTTTCATACTTATTCTTTTATTACCTACACTAGCTTTCATTCCTTTTTGTCAATCTCACTATCACTTTTATAGTTTCATTCCTAGCTTACAATCACAGTGTACCAGTCCCTTCTTGTGTGTCCGTATATAATTTATATAATAGTTTCAAACTAATACTATCTACATATTGATGACAAACAATATATCGTTAAACCAATAGGCACAGTTGTAAAAGAAAGGTTTTTTTTTTTTTTTTTTTTTTTTTTTTTTTTTTTTTTTTTTTTTTTCTCACAATGTTAATGTAAAAAAAGCTTTTCTTTCTTTCTTTTCACAATGTTAATGCAGTGTTTTTTTTTTTTTTTTTTTTTTTTTTGTTTTTTTTTTTTTTTTTTTTTTTTTTCTTTCTTTACAACTTTACTGAATCTACAACTACAATTTGTATAAACATAATAGCTATCATGAAAATTCACAATATTTCTCCAAATTATTTTGCAGATCTAGAGTACAGTTATTGCTCTTATTTTGTTCCATACACTTCTGTTACAGTCAATATTATTATAATATTGGTTAACAAAATTCTCATCGCTTATTTCTTAACATTGCTGCCTTTACAATTTTTTCCCCGTACTTCATAAATACTGCTTGATGCTTTTTAAGCAATACATTAAAATTTCGTTTCCTAATTTCTATCCCGGTCACTGTCTCTAGATCCACCCTATCTGCAGCATGCATCGGGCAGTCCTGCAGTAAATGGACGACCGTCTCCTCAACTCCGGGCTCGCAGGCACACGATGGGTCCTCCTTACACTTGAAGCGTGTCAAGTATTCGGAGAACCCACCGTGCCCTGTCAGCAGTTGGGTTGTGGTGCCGGCGATCGTCATCTTCCGGACGACACCGTATGCCTCCACTGCGCATGGGAGGAAAAGCTTGGTGACGGAGGCCTGCTCGCCCTCACTGTACCTTTTGTTCCATTTGTCAAGCGTACCCTGTCTCAGAGTACGCTTCACAAATGAAACAGGGTACAGTCCGTAGTCCGGTGCCTTCTTCAGCCTCAGAGCCGCCTCCTTGGCGAGCTGGTCGGCTCGCTCATTGCCCTCCAACCCCGCGTGAGCCTTGACCCAGAATAAGGAGATTTCCTTACCCTGGGCCATGCCTTTGTGAATGGCGGCTCTGGCTTCAACCGCCAGGGGATGGAGAGCATGACGGTTTATGACCGTCAGGAGAGCGGCTCTGCTATCACTGAAGATGCCGAACGTGGACGCGCCTCGCCTGAGGATCTCACTGGCCGCTTTGCATAACGCCAGGAGTTCAGCCTGATAGACGGTGCAATAGGGCGACAGAGCAAGTTTGAGGGCCTTAATTTCGGTCCGGCTATCCCAAAACGATAGCGCGGCACCGACACGGCCCTCAATCTTGCTCCCGTCCGTGAAGATGCGAATCTCAAAACGATTCGCATCTTCCAGCTGCCCCTCGTCTACCAGGCTTGTGAACCCCAATGGCGCATGCTCCGCGGGGTGAGGTGCCTCTATCGCCGGGGACATTCGCTCGACCTCCCTGTCTCCCAACCATGGCTGGTTCACTCCTCTCTTGGCCTCGTACAACGAGGCCACCTCTCGAACTCTGAGGTCCAGAGGGAGCAAGCCAGCCAAGACTAGCGCCGAGTTCAGGGAGACCGTGCGATATGCCTTACACAGCTTTTGGGCGAAACCGCGCTGTACCACGTTCAGCTGCTTTTGGACCCCAAGCTTGTCCACCGACGCGTGCCAAGCACTGGCGGCGTACAGTATCGTCGGCTCCACGGCCGCGACGTAGATCGTCCGGATCACCTCGGGGTGAAGCCCCCAGCTGATCCGGGCCATCCGCGCCAACTTCCGGTAGATGCCGATCGCCTTTCTGCATACATTGGTGACGTGTGTGTTGAATGTGAGTGCCTTGTCTATGGTTAGCCCTAGGATTTTTATTTGGGGGGACATGCCAATGTCTATCCCGCCCATGCTAAGGCGCGGGACATCGTACTTCAGCCTCCGCGTTATTACCATCGCACTGGTTTTGTGCGGTGCGAATTTTAGCTTATTTCGGATGCCCCACTCCCGCACATGTTCGAGAGAGGCATTGGCGTGTCCCTCGATCTCCAGAGCTGTGTCCCCGTCAAACATCAGCACCACATCGTCCGCGAAAGCCTGCACAAACACACCCATTCGCTCAAGTTCTTTCAAAAGTGGATCCAGAAGTAAGTTCCACAGTAAGGGACCTCCGATCGACCCTTGGACGCACCCTTTATCCGTAGAGCGGCTGTGCTCCTCGCCGGCGTACCGAACCCTCACTATCCTGTCGCTAAGGTAGCTGCTGATTACTCGTCTCAAGTTTGCCGGACACTTTTCCTCAGCCAGTCGGACTTTTATAGCTGGCCACCAGGCGCTATCGAAGGCCCCCTCTATGTCCAAGGACACCATAGTGACTATTCTCTTTTCACGGAGTTTAGCCACTATGTGTCCCATAAGGTCATAGAGGGCGTCCTCGGTGCACTTTTGGGGCATAAAGCCGTACTGGCGGGTACTCATCCGCGGCAATAAATGATACTTGAGACGAGCAATCACCATCCTCTCGTACACCTTTCCCAGAACCGGAAGCAGCCCTATCGGTCTGTACGATTTGGGAACGGTGTACAAGTCTTTGCCAGGCTTCTTCAGCACCACCACCACGGCTTCCTTCCATATCTTAGGAAAGTAGCCGTGATGGAGGCACTGATTCAGCAGCTTCAGGAAGAGTGACGGATCGGCCCCAATGGCTTGGGCACAGATATCGGCTGTAAAGCCATCCACTCCCGGTGCTTTTTTCGGGTTAAATTTCTGAAGCGCATCGAACAGTTCGCCCACCGTAAAAGGTGGGTCATCGTCATCATGATCCTCTATTGCTTTTACGGCGGTTTCGCGTATCTGTCGATGCGCCTCAGAATCCTCCTCGACTCGGTCCTCCGGGTAGAAGGTTCGAGCGAGGAGTTGTGCTGAGCCCCTAGCGTCCAGATGGGTTCCATTATGGATTAACAGGCGATCTTCCTCCCTCACTGTGGCCCTCCCTATCACTCTATAAACCCCCTCCCAGATGCCCTCCCTGTCCTGCTTTCCACAGAAATTCTTCCAACTCTCGACCTGTGCCTTTTTTACTTCAGATTCATACATCTCCTTGCATTCCAGGTACTGCACAACCACCATTTGACGCCTGTCGGGCGCTGCGTGCCTGATCCGGCGCCTTTTGGTATTGACGTCCCTTTTCAGGGAGGCTAGCCTCTCCGACCACCACGGCATAGTTAGGAGCTGTTTGCTGCGTTTCTTTGGGATGGCTTCCCTACAGGCCTCCCCTACTGAGCCTGAGTACTCGACAACTGCGCTTTCCAGATCTTCTGTACTTGCCATTTGCCGAGCACCCAGGCCCCGCAGGGATAACTCCCCAGCCAACCTCGTTTTGAAGCCATCCCAATTCGCCTTTTTGGTATTAAAGAGCCTAGTGGTACGCTGTATCTGCGTACCACTGGCCCGCTCCAAGTTCAAATTAAAAACTATGCAGTTGTGGTCGGAGTGGACAAGCCCTTCGTCAACCCTCCAGCCGTCGGTCAGGGGGAGCACATCGCTCGTGCAGGCCGTGACGTCAATGTAGCTGTGGTACCTCCTTCCGCCTCTGTAAGTATCGAAAGTTGGAATATTCCCTCTATTCAGGACATGGAGGTCCATCCGTTCGAGAGCGTCCGCCAGTAACCCCCCTCTTTTATTTTCAAACGGGTGCCCCCACCAGGTACTCTTTGCATTGGCATCGCCTCCGAGAAGAAGATGCTGGCCACCGATCTCACGCCTCACCCTCAACAGTTGCTCTAGGCAGGGCTCCAGAGGTGTCTTTGGTTCACAGTAATAAGACACCAGCGTGATCTCCCAGGCACTGGTCCGGATCCCCACCACACACACATGGTCTGTGGTGAGTTGCGGGTACTGCAAGACGTCCAGCGTCGCGTCAAACACGACGATGGCCGCCTTAACAGTCCCTTCTCCTTGCCCAGCGTTCTGGAAGACCCTAACGCCCTGGTATGCCCTCATACCCCTCCCCGAGCCCACGTAGGGCTCCTGCACTAGAGCAACCGCGGCTTTAAGCCTTGAGGCCTCAATCATGAGATCGTTTGTGGCCAACCCCTTCCTCTGGAGGTTAACCTGCAAAAACCTATATGGGGGCTTGTTTTCCGGGGGGCCCTCAGCAATACTGAATGGACGCCCTCGCTATCCTATCCCATTTCCCTTTCACGGGGCACATATCGTCGAAGGCACCGTGTCTCGTGTTGCCCAGCCCCTCCCGCTTGCAGTTACAGCAGGACGGCTGCGCTCCGACGGCATACTCAGGGCATTGTGCCCTTAAGTGTGTCCCACCGCAATGGCTGCAGGTGGGCTCTGCCGTCTTGCAGTGCCGTCTGCTATGGCCGTACCCTAGGCACAGGGAGCATTGCATCAACGGTGATTGATCCGCAACCCTTATGGGCTGCACATCAATATGCAACCTCCCTGCGTCCAGAGCTCGGGACCAAACTGCCGGGGAGACCCTGAGCACCACGTGGCACGTTAGTGGATTTCGTGCTGTCCTGCGATATAAGACAGCCATCCTGTCCTCCTCTGGGATCAGGCCACTGAAAGCCTCACGGTTTCGTGACCTGATCTTTTCGAGGAGTTCCTCGTCCTTGTGGACCTTGAGGACGCCATACAAGATCAGCAGTGGGTCTCTGTTCTTGATCTCTTCGACGCAGAGGCCTTTCCCCCCGAGCCTCTGTTGTGCCCGCTTTCTTTCATCCATCGTCTTGTATCCTATAATCACTCTTCTGTCCTTCGCCTTGCGTACTCTTTCAACTTTCACCCATTCATCATCCTCATCTGCAATCTTCCTCAATCGTTCCATCACCTGCTCTCCCGTATCCTTTTCATTCTCAGAGGTAACCACCACCGAGTGAAGCACCGCTGGTTCCGGGGGCTGTCGGCCACTTTGGCCCGTTATCACTCCAGCGTACGTGGTTAGTCCTCTTTTCTCTCTTTCTCTCTCTCGTTCATCTTGTTTTTCTATTCTCTCTCGTACCTCCATAATGATTTTACTATTTTCTTTCCTCATTTCCTCTTTCATACCTCTCTTACTTTCTCTCGCTTTCTCTCTTTCATCTTGCTTATCGATCTTCTCTTTCATTTCTCTTATAATTCTATTGTTTTCAATTATAAGCATCTCATTCTCTCCAATCTTTTTCAGAACCTCCTCATTTGAGGAGTTTTCACTTTTGCTCTCATTTATTCTTACATCACTCTTTCTAGTGCCCTTCCTTTCATCATCGTAGGCTTTTATTATACGGAAAAGAAAGTTTGTTCTTTCCTCAATATCAAATTTTATTTCGCGTTTTATATTCTTTGAGAGTCCTAATTGTTCCGCAATTACGTTCAAGCTTTCCGTTGCCTTCGCAAGCCGATTTTGCGGCCCCGGGACCAGCAGTGGCGACCGAACCAGCGCTGTTTCTTTAGACCTTTGAGACAGCGGCAGCGGTTTAGGCTGCGCTGACTCGCGGGTTTCTAGGGCGTCTACACTACGTCTGACTGGTCCCAAGGGTCGCCTCTCCACTTGAGAGCTCCCTGAGTCTGTGGGAGATTTTTGTGCTGAAATCGGCTTTTTCATGGGTGTTCTATGCCCGAACATTTTATTAGAGATGTGCACGTCAATATAAAATCAGTAAGAATGTAAAATTGTAAAAGTTGTAAAATGTAATAATATAATTAACCTAAGTTTACAGTAAGGACTAGTCGAAAAGTAACTGTTTGATAATAACAAGAGTGATGCTCACGTCCGACGGGCGCACAGCTCTGAGTCGAGTTGTGTATATGTGTGTGTTAATAGTGTTTGTGTGTTTGTGTGTGTGTTTTATGTTTATGCTAGTGTAAGTGATGTGTGCGGACCTAGGTTTGTGTGTTTGTGTATGTAGAGTGGTGTGTGTACGCAGCCGCAACCCAACCCGAAGAGCCGCCGCAAGGAAGACAGAGTCAATAATCCCAATCAATATAAATGCTCGTAATCCTACGAAGTCGCTAACAACAGTTTCCTAACCCAACCCAACCCAGCAATTTTGAATTTTCAGAAATTTGTACAATGTCCAAAACAATGTGTAGCACAGCTACTGTCTAAATAGTGCCAATAGGGCACAGGTCAAAACAAAAATAATAAATAACAATAAATGATATAAGAACTCTACTATTTTGGGTGAAGGGGAACTCTACTCCCTTCTACTGCTGTAATCCAGCTATGTCTCAATGGTATTTGGCCAAAAGAGCCTTGTCTAGTACCAATAATCTTAACCTAACTTATAAACTATGAAAATTTGGACAAAAATCCAAATTTGTCTTTTCTAATTACTAAGTTTGCAGTCGCTCTACCTGCCTCGGAGTCCCCCCAGCCTAAATTTGCCGAAAACCCCCCTGTTTTGCCAAAAAAGAAAATTTTTGAAACCAAATCTCTACACGCTCTATATAGAGTCGCGTAGGTAGTCCCAGCTGGTAGCCCTCGTCGAGCCCACTCCAACAACCCCAAACACGGCTATCCTAGCCCAAGGGGATCCGGAGCTACGAGGTTTGTAAATTTCCAAAAAAATTTTTACAAAATTTAACAATTTTGTAAAACTCTCGTATCTCCGGAACCACTGGTCCGATCCTGCTCGTGTTTGGGTCTATCTTTATGTGCGCGACGAGATCTACCCCCTGGTGACCTTTTTTGCGCCTAAAAATTTTTTGACCCCTATCCCCCCCAGACCCCCCCAGTCGGGTGGAGTAGTGGCTGCTGAGCTCCCCAAAGAAACCCAGACCCCTCTACGACGCCCCGTTCCAATTCTACAGACGATCAAAGTTTTCCAAAATGGCGGCCGAGCTGTCAAACTCGAACTTTGATCGCCTGTATCTCCGGTTCCAGACGTCGCAGAGCAGCCAAGATTGGGTTCTCCTTGGTCAGCTCAACCCCCTCTACCGCCCTATTTGGTTTTCAGCACCCCTGAAATTTTGATACTCCGATCGTCCTGAATTTCAGGAGGCAGGTAGATGTCGACCCCCTAAGGCTGCAACCAAAATTTTGACTTCCCAGGGCCACGGGTTCAGGAGTTATGGACTTTTAACCAAAAACAAGATGGCCGCCGAGCTGTCAAACCCAAACTTTGAACAGCTGTAACTCGGCAACCACTTGACCTACGGATGTCAGACTTTCTTCTGTGGCCTTGGCGCCTCCTCGGGTACCTCCTTGGAGGGGTTTGAAGCGAAACAAAAAATTTCGCTCCAATCGCCCCCAAACCTATGTGAGGTGAAAGCCTATCACCCGAGCTGTCCAAACCTGAAAGTCCCGTAACTCTAGGCCTAACCGTTTAGGAGCTATCGTTATTGTAAAAATTTTTAAAGTTTTACAAAATTTTGTAAAATTGGCCAAAAAGTTCCAAATTTTTGTTTTAAAAGCTAGAGAGACCTGGTTTTGGGTTCCAGGTACTATTATAGGGTGTCTAAAGCCAACCCCACCCTCAATTTGAATTTTTTATAGTTATTTTCGAATTAATTAGCAAAAAACAGTTAAAAATCGATAGCTCCCGACCTATAATACATAAAAATAAATAAAAAATGTCAAAATTTGGCTAAAATGCAGCTCTACAATAATCAATTATAATATTATTATTTTTCAAATAAATAGTCTAAAAAATTTTAAAAAATATAAAAATATCGGTTTTTTAATTATAGCTCCGTCAAAAAATTCTCAAAAATGCTGGAACTTTGTAGATCTGTAGTCTGATGAAGCGCGCAACAGATAGCAGTTGCGCTTTTCGTAAATTCTTCCTGGTTCCGGTGTTATTCACGTACAAAGTTCGCAACTTTATTATTAAATTAATTCAAAACTAATAGTCCAAAAAATCGGTTTTTTCTTGATAAGTGAACAGTTTGGTACCTCCTTTCGGTCCGCAAGAGTTGGTGCTGCTAGGGTGTCTCCTTCGCGTACCACGTGCGGCCACGCCCACGTGCTGTTTTTTGTTTTTCGGCTTTCCCGGAAAAACCAGGAGCTTTTCGGAAAAGCCGATTTCGCCGGCTGATGCGGGCAGCTGGGGCGCACCTGCTGTTATATCGCACACCGCAATCCTTTCACAATTGACTCTTTTATGGCACTTTTTGTGATCACTTTTTTCACTTTTAACCTTTAAATCGGTGAGAAACGTTTATAACTTTTCCGGCCGCGTCGTGCGGCTGGCACACGTTACGTCAAACGATGCGGCGCGTCGAGACAAAACTTTTGACATATAACACTTGTGTGTACGATTTGAAAAACCCACAACTTGGAATTTTTAAAACACGGAGCAGTTTAAAAGTGCTGCTTATCGCTCAGAGGTCAGAATGCGACTCGGTTAGGTTAGGTTAGGTTAGGTTTTTTTTTTTTTTGTTGACGCGGGGAATGCATTTAGGCACCGTCATCCCAGCTACGGGGGTAGCTGGGACGGTGTGTGGGACTCACCGGTCCCGGAAGAAGGGACCGTCCTACCCACTAAACCCCGCGGTGTTCCGACTCACCCTATAGCCGGGCCGAGGGATATGAAAGATAGATTCTACATCGACCCGGCAAGGGATGCCCCGTAAGGTTGGGGCTCTCCTCGGGGGACCAGATGGTCGGCCCCCCGGAGCTCCCTAAGGAGCTGAAGAAAGACAAGCCCGCATCGCACCACCCTCGAACGTCCCTCTGAAAGCAGAGGGGGCAGAGAGCGGCCGAGCGGGCGGGCACTAAGGCACCTCCGGAACACGGGGAGGTGCCTTCCGCCAAACGATCATCGGTGGGTGAGGTCCCCCGACCACCACCCACCGGAACAACACTAGTCGGGGGCGCGCACGAAAGCTGCCATGCGGCGCCCCCGAACCGGACGGCGAGGCGGGAGCGTTTGACCTGCACGCTCCCGCACCCGCAGCTCCTCTCTCTTTGCCGCCATCACCTCATTAGCAAAAGAGGTGACGGCGGCCCAACACTCTTGGCTGCCGACCATGGCTCGCACCACAGCCGGCAGCGACAAATCAAGACCAACACGGCCCGTGAGGGCGAAACGCGGCCCGTCCCACGCCGCGCACTCGGCGAGTGTGTGCTCTGCCGAGTCCACGGCGCCACTTGGGCAGTGACGGCACACGGGGTCCGACTCCACACCCACCACCTCCCACAGGTACTTGGCGAAACAGCCATGTCCTGTGAGGAGCTGAGTGAGGTGGTACGTCGGCGCACCGTGCGCCCTCTCCACCCAAGGCCGAAGAACGGGCCGGACAGCCCCCACGAGCCGCGCGCTCGCGGAGGGACACACCAACCTATTGGCCCACTTCCGGAAGAGATCGTCGCGAGCAGACTGTCTCCAGCGGTCGATCTCGTCCGGGAGCGGGCGACCTCCATTACTCCGCACCAGGGCGCTTTCATTATACACGCGAGTGAGGACTCCAGCCTCGAGATCCCACGGGGGGCTTCCGCCAATCAAACACGCCGCCTCGTAAGAGACGGTGCAGTACGCTCGCGCCGCCCTCTGCGCAATCACCCGCTGCGGTCTCCGCAGCAGGGGGATGGTTTTGGCGCAGAGAGCGTCCGACCAAATAGGCGCTCCGTAGAGCGCCTTGGAGCGCACTACACCGTCGTAGAGACGGCGACATGCACTTTCCGGCCCCCCTTTATTGGGGAGCAGCCGCGCCAGCCTTCCGGCGTATGACACCAGTTTGGGTGCCAGGCGCCGGAAGTGCTCGACGAAACCCCATCGACTATCGAGGACCAATCCTAGGTACTTCATGGTCTCCCCGATAGCGATGGGGGTGCCGCTCACCACAATGAAGGAATCTCGAGGTGGCCCCCGCCGAGGCCCGTGGAAAAACACGGCCTCGGACTTTTCGAGAGCCACCTGGAGTCCCAGCGCCCTGATGCGGCTGACCACCTGGGCAACGCCCGCGGTGGCCAGAACCTTCGCGTCCCTGAATTCTGGGCCCCGCGCGGTGACGAGGGTGTCGTCGGCGTAACAAATAATGCCGACTCCCGTAAGAGTTGCACCGCGGAGGACCCAGTCATAGCCGATGTTCCACAGGAGCGGACCAAGCACCGACCCCTGTGGAACACCGCACGACATCTCCTTGCGGACTATTCCCGACCGGGCCGGGTAGATAATGGCCCGGTCCACGAAATAGTCCGCAAGGACGCGCCTGAGGTACCACGGGACCTTGTGGTACCTCAGCGCCTCGGCGATGGTCTGCCAGGGGATGGTGTTGAAGGCGTTCGCGATGTCCAGCGACACCGCCAACAACACCTCCCCCCGACCGACCGCCTCTTGGACGCTGTCCCTGAGTCGGGAGATGGCGTCCAGGGTAGACCGCCCGCGACGGAACCCGTACTGGCCGCCGTCGAGGTTGGGCCCCGCCCCCTCAAGGTGCCCGACGAGACGAGCAGCGAGCACCCGCTCGAAAAGCTTGCTCATCTCGCCGAGCAGAACAATGGGGCGGTAGGCCGACGGCGACTCGACGGGGCGCCCGTGCTTCTTAAGCAGCACGAGCTTCCCCGTCTTCCACGTTCGCGGGACTCTACCCGACGCCAAACACTCCGACATCAGGGAGAGCATCTCTTCTTCGAACGCCGGCATGACCAGGGCGACGACCCGCCCTGGGATGCCGTCCGGACCGGGGGCGCGGTGTCTCAACTTGAGCTTGAGAACCGCCGCCCCCAACTCGGCATCGGACACGGGTGGGATCGCCTCCGTGTCAGCCGGCGTTCCCTCTGGTGCTGCCATACACGGTGGGACCCACTCTTCCCGCGCAGGGAAGAGGGAGCTGACGACTACATTCACGAAGGTGGGCTCGAGAGACCTAGTAAGCGGGGGCGCATAAGGCCGGAGTTTGTCGCTCACGGCCTTATACGGGCGCCCCCACGGATCTCCATTTAACGTCTCGAGCCACACCTTCCACGACTCATCTTTGGCGGCCTTGATTGCCGAGCGAAGGGCCGCTCGGGCGTCCCGGTATGCGGCGCGCAACTCCTCCATGAGGACAGGGTTTCCGTTCCTTCGACCGCGGTAGCGGGTGTACCGACGCTGGGCTGCGTGGCTAGCAGCACGCAGCCCCTCCAGGTCGTCGTTCCACCAATACACCCGCCGCCGCGGGTGAACTGATCCTGCCCTCCGCATCGCCGCATCGCAGACGCGAGTCAGAGCCCCAGATAACCGCTCCGACCTCGCGTCCACGTCCGGGCTTCCGCCGAACGCGGCCCATCGCTCGACGATGGCCGCCTCTTCCGCCAGCTCCCGGTTAAGCGTCTTTAGTCGCCACCGTGGGCCCTCACCGGCCAGGGGACGATCCTGAGCCCTCAGGGCGGGGGAGACGATATCGAACCGGACATACCGGTGGTCCGACATCGTCTCCACCTCCGTTACCACCCTCCAGCCACGTACGTGGTTCGCCAGGCCAGAACTGGCGAAGGACACGTCCACGATGGACGTGTTCCCGTTCTCCCCCACGTACGTGGGGACCGTCCCCTGATTTAGCAGCACCAGATCCATGGACACCGCCCAATCCTCCAACAACTCCCCCCGCAAGTCCGTCGCCGGAGATCCCCACGCCGTAGAGTGGGCGTTGAAGTCCCCGACGACGATGAGCGGGGTGGGGTGTGCTTCCGCCACAAGAGCCCCGAGCTCAACGAGTAACTGCTCGAATTGAGCACGGGTCTTCCTGGGCGGACAGTACACCCCGATCACTGCAGCGTCTCCCAGCAGCGCGAGGACGCACATTCGTCCTTGGGACACCCTATCAAAGGCGCCCCGCTGGGAGACGATAGCCACTCCACCGTCGCGGTCGCTGGCCCAATCATCACGGGCACGAACCGCGTACGGTTCGGCGACTACAGCCACGGTCGTCTGCCACTGCGCTACGGACTGGATCAAAACATCCTGGGCCGCAGCGCAGTGCCTGACGTTGGCCTGCAGGACCGAGAATGTGGACATTTAAGATTGGGTGGTGTCCATAACCTCCTCAGTTTGGGTGGGAGCGGGGTCCGCGACCGGCCCGACCCGCTTCCCACCGACTCCTCCTCGGCGACGACGCCGCTTTTTTGAAGCCGCCAGGCAAGCCTTGGCGCCCAGGCGGTGCGCAGCGGTCTCTCCCGCCGCCGCACACACGGGGCAGTGCGGTTCCGCGGCGCAGCCGGCCGCTTTGTGGCCGGGCTGCCCGCAGCGGAAGCACAGGGCGCTGCGGTCAACTCCCGCAGCACACCTGGCCCCCACGTGCCCCACATCCAGGCAGCGGAAGCACCGCTGCGGCCTGGACTCCAAAAGGACCGCACGGACGCGGGTCCAACCGATCACTACGGGGCGGCCATCAGTTAAAAGTTTGGCCGCCGCGACGGGGCACTTTACCCACGCCGTACCCTCTCTGCTTGCCTGGCGGACGATAGCCCCGACAACGACGCTGGTGATGGCGCAACCTCCAACGTCCGCCACCACCCGCGCCACAACCTCCTTCGTCGCTGAATCGCCGAGGCCGGAGATGCGCAGCTCCGCGCACTTCTCCGGCCTGGCGACACGAACGTCGTCGCCGAGGGACGCCCTTAGTTTTTCCGCTAATGCGTCCGCTTTGGCGCTCCTCTCCGCACCAGCCACCTCGAGGATACGTCCCCCGGTGGCTGCAGTGCGGAAGCGCAAGCCGTCGATGCCGAGGCTTTTGAGGTCGATTGACCTCTCAGCCTCGGCAAGCTTTTCGGCGTATGTCACGCCCCGAACCTCCGCTTCCCGCTGCAGCGTAATAACCACCGCTGCGGTTCGCGGTGAGCGGAGATTCGGGGCGCTCTTCTTCTTTGCGCCTGGCTTCGCGGGTGCCCTAGCGGGCGCATTAGCGGGTTTCTTCGGCCGCTTAACAACATTGTTCCACGTCTCAGTTTGGGACTGAGACGTGGAAGCCGGGGCCGGTTGGCTTAAGGAAGACTGACGCTCTCGGCGCGTCGCCTCTACCTCACGCGCCGCAGCGCTCTTCTTCTTCCTCCTGTTCTTCTTCTCCCCCTGAGCTGGGAGAGAAGAAGAAGAGGCCGGCGGAACGGCCACGACAGTTTCCGTCACCTCCACCTCAGATGTGGAGGGGACGGCAGGCAGAGGCGCGGCGGCAGAGGCGCCAGCGGCCTTGCGCTTTGAGCGCGTGGGCGCCGAAGCGCCGACGGAAGGGCCCGTTGACTGGGCGACAGGTGCACCGCCAGGTGCTGGAGCACCGGCCATGCGGGCAGCGTTGCGTGCGTCCGCCGCTAGGGGAGGACGCAACCGAGGCGCCGGGAGCAGCCGATCCTCAAAGCCGGCGCGGCGCGCGTCGATGAGGAACAGCACCTCATCACGCGACAGCCCCGCCGACGGTGTTGGAGCGGCGCTCAACTGGCGCCTCATTTCCTCCATTTGGGCCCGCACGGCCACGAGCTCTCCCTTCAGGCGCATGACCTCTTCGCTACACTTGAGGGAGGCCATTTCTCGCATGTGTTCCAGAATTGACCCGGCGGCACTCCGCAGGCCCTGGACGCTCTGGCCCTTCAGGCGGGAGGATTTGTAGGCGATCGTATCGATCGCCTTCACCGCCTCCTCTACCGCCTTCGACAGCTGCTCGCACCTAAGGACAGGAGCAGCTGCCGACGTCGACGCCTCCTCCAGCGTCGGGGATTTTCGGAGGAAGGAACGTCGCGTCTCCTCCTGCCTCAGACGTTCCTCCTCCTTTTCCCGAAATTCGTCCCGCGCGAGCTCTTCCTCCGCCTGGAGCTCGAGCTCGCGCTCCTGGGCCGCGATGTAGTTGGCCCTGGCTTGGGCCAAGCCAACATATTGGCCCGTCGTTGGAGGGCGCCCACGCCCTCTTTTTACGGGCTGGCCCCTGATGGTGCTGGGGCCAGCCGACTCCTCACCGTCGCTGCCCGACTCCCCAGGGCTTTTACTGTTGCAGCGCTTGCGCTGCCACAACCTGGGAGTCGGGGAGGGACGGGAGGAAACCGTTATCATCGACTGGCAGCTGCTATCGGAGTCCGACAGCCGCTGCCAGTCGCATTTGATCGCGCTTTGCGAAGGCGAATTGCGGGTATCGCAGCGCGACAGCGACACCCGCAATTCCCTTCCGCCCGGGGTTGGAGTCCCAGGCCTCGACACATTCGTGTCACACACATTCTCCTTCTTATTATCCATGATAACACTGATATAATTTTATTATTTCCTTCTTTATGGCCGCAAGTCCAGCTGTTCGAAATTCGGTCACCCAACTTGCCACTCCGTTACGGTGGTCAAGTTGGGGTCCAGGGCGGACGACGTGGACGTAAACGAACAACACTTGGGGCCCCGCCCCAGGTTAGGTTAGGTTAGGTTAGGTTAGGTTAGGTTAGGTTCCGCATGGCAGGATTACACTGCAATCCTCCTCCGGTCAGGGGTCGTCTCATCCCTCTATCGGGATCCGTTCGCACAGTGGCCGCTCCGGCCGCCCCTGCAGTCGCGCCTATGGACACTAACAATGCCAGTTAGATCCATAGGACGTGTACTGCAGGCGAACGTGGCCCGCTCAGTCGGCGCCCAGGATCTCTTGTGCCAGGCGGCGGCTGAGTGGGACATTGATCTGGTGGTCGTCTCGGAGCCAAACCTCGTCCCTCCATCTTCAAGATGGGTGGGCTCGACGGATGGTCTCGCGGCGATCATGGTGTCCGGAGTGACGCCCTCCCCTCTTACCCTTGTCGAAAGAGGGGAGGGATATGTTGCAGCGCGTTGGGGGGGTATTTTAGTATTGTCCTTGTACTTTTCCCCCAACCGCAACCGTATTGAGTTCGAAAGATTCCTGACCGTGGTGGAGGGTGTGGTTCTCCGGGCAGCCCCGATTCCGGTGCTGGTGGCGGGCGATTTGAACGCCCACTCCCGTATGTGGGGAGACCACTATACAGATGCGCGAGGTGGGGATCTGGAGTCATGGGTTCTGTCCTCAGGGCTCCAGATCCTCAATACCGGAAACACGCCAACTTGCGTGCGGTGGCAGGGCACCTCCAGAGTGGACGTGACCTTTGCCTCCGCACCCCTGTCTCCCTACATTAGGGACTGGCGCGTGGTGGAGGGGGTGGAGACTCTATCTGACCACCGATACGTCAGATACGAGGTCTCCACCACCCCAACGGCGGCGATTTCTCTCCGTCTCTGGGAGGCAGCGGGTGTCTCTCCTTTTCCCGGGTGGGTGCTGGCAAAGCTCCGGTCGGACGTGGCGGAGGAGGCAGCGTTGGTACGAGCGTGGGCCGAGGTGCCCGACTCCATCGCAGAAGATCCCGACGCCATGGTGGAGTTACTCGCGGATGACTTACGCGCCGTGTGTGACTCCGCCATGCCGAAGCGAGGAGCGGGTCCTCGAAACCCGAGGCAAATGTACTGGTGGACGCCGGAACTTTCCGATATGCGTGCCACCAGTCTGAGAGCTAGGCGAGCTTACCAGCGCTGTCGTAGGCGAGCCCGGAGAGAACCCGGTGAAGAGGAGAGACTCCGTTACGAGTACCAGGAGGCTCACGGGGCGCTGAGGGTTGCCATCTGCAGGGCAAAGTCCGAAGCCTGGGACAGATTCCTTGACGTCCTCAATGGTGACCCTTGGGGTCGACCATACAGGATGATCAGGCGGAAACTCGCGGCTGCGGCTCCGCCTACATCCTGTATGGAACCGGCGCTCCTAAACAGAGTTCTCCGAACTCTATTCCCGGAGACGGGAGACTTCGTGCCCCCAACCATGCCGACCTCCGATTTTGCCTCGGAGGTGTGGGCTGAAGGGCCACCGATCTCGGATGCAGAGTTCGGTGTCGTAAGGGAACGGCTCAATTTGAAGAAGAAGGCGCCCGGGCCCGATGGAGTTCCGGCCAAAGTATTGGCCATCGCTCTGGGCCCTCTTGAAGCGCGTTTCCGAGCGGTGCTGAACATCTGCATCCAAAAAGTTCGTTTTCCCAGCAGATGGAAGGTGGGACGCCTCTGTCTGCTGCGGAAGGAGGGCCGCCCGGCGGATTCACCGGCGGGTTACCGACCAATCGTGCTGCTCGATGAGGCGGGAAAAGCTTTTGAGAAAATTCTCGCTTCCCGCATCATCGAGCACCTCGAGAGTGTGGGACCCGACTTGGTCGACTGCCAGTATGGCTTCCGAACCGGGCGGTCTACATCAGACGCAATAAGCCGTCTGAAGAGGTGGACAGAAGCAGCAACGGCTCGTGGGGAGGTGGTGTTGGTGGTGTCCTTGGACATTGCCAACGCTTTTAACGCCATCCCCCACGAGTGTATTGAGGAGGCGCTGCGGTTCCACAGGGTGCCTACCTACCTCCGCTATCTAGTAAAGGACTACCTGAGGAACCGAAGTGTAGTATATGAGGACGCGCAGGGACTACTTCGGCCATGGAGGGTGGTGGCAGGTGTACCCCAGGGTTCCGTTCTTGGTCCGCTATTGTGGAACCTGGGGTACAACTGGGTTCTTCGCGGCTCGCTGTTACCAAGGATGGACGTCGTGTGTTTTGCGGACGATACCTTGGTGACAGCGGCTGCAAGAGAATGGGACGACGCAGCCCATCTTGCGTCGGTCGGCGCGTCTATGGTGGTCCGTCGAATACGGCTGCTGGGGTTGGACGTGGCCCTCACAAAAACGAGGGCCATGGCTTTCCATCCCCCACGTCGCGGGACCCCATCGTCCCTTTCAGTACGAGTGGAGGGTGTCCATGTTCGGGTCACCCCCCACATGAAATATCTCGGTCTCACACTGGACTCCCGATGGACTTTCGGGGAGCATTTTAACATCCTAGCTCCCCGGCTGTGTTCTGCCGCAGCCGCCCTCGGTCGTTTGCTCCCTAATATGGGTGGCCCCGGTCGGTCTTGTCGTCGTCTATACCACGGCGTTCTTCGTTCGATGGCCCTATATGGAGCCCCGGTGTGGGCGGGGTGTCTCTCCCGGCGGACGCGTGCTCTCCTGCGCCAACCGCAGAGGGTGATTGCGACCCGGGCCGTGCGGGCATATCGCACGGTCAGCCACGGAGCTGCCTGTGTCTTGGCAGGCACGCTGCCGTGGGATGTTGATGCACTTGTGCTTGCAGAAGTGTATCAGCATCGGGTCGACGCCAGAACTCGGGGTGAGCGGCCTGGCCTCGAGGAGATCGAGGAGGTTCGCTCACAGGCGCAGAGAGAAGCTCTGCGTCGGTGGGGCGAGACACTATCTCGCCCAGTCGCTGGCCATCGAACGATCGACGCCATCCGACCGGTGCTGGAAAAGTGGGTCCGACGCGAGTGGGGAGACCTAACCTTCCGCCTGGTGCAGGTATTGACTGGACATGGATGTTTCGGTCACTACCTGCACCGGGTGGCACGGCGAGAGGAGTCGCCCATCTGCCAACATTGTGGCGCTCCGGAAGACACTGCAGAGCACACTCTTTGGGAGTGCTCTGCATGGCGGGACCAACGCCATCAATTGTACGCCGCGATTGACGGACGCGGTCTCACGCTGTCGGGCATGGTACGTGCTATGCTCGACAGCGAGGAGGCCTGGCAAGTGATCGCCAACTTTGCTGAAGTTGTCATGTCAGCGAAGGAGGCTGCGGAGAGGGAGCGGGAAGAGGATGCTCTAGCCGCTCCCATCCGGCGTAGGCGGAGGGGAAGGAGAAGGCGAGCGGCTCCGGCCGCAGACCCTCTCTAACCCTTTGGGTGGCCGGCACACGAGAGTGGCACTCTCGTGTGCATTGCACTGGCCACCACGTCTGGTGGATTACCTGGCGCACACCGAGGTAATCCTCCCCCCGGCGCGGTAGCTCAGCAAGGCTGAGCAGCCCTGAGGTGTTTTGGTGAGTTTTTAGGTCCCAAAACACCTCTGTTTGGGCAAATCGGTGCCAAGGAGTTTTAGTGAGTATTCCCAGTGCCACCAACATCAGGTGCTGGGCGACCCTCACACTGTCACACGCCTCGCCAGCGTGTTTCGTCTGTAAGCGGATCACTCCTTGTAAAAAAAAAAAAAAAAAAAAAAAAAAAAAAAAAAAAAAGGTTAGGTTAGGTTAGGTTAGGTTAGGTTAGGTTGGGGTGCGGGTCAGGGAACCTCCACGTTGGTGCACCCTGGGCGACGGCCAATAGCGATCTTAGGGGTCGCTATTGGCCGTCGGCGAATATCCGACAGTTGACCCCATTGCACGAGGGGGTCGTGGGATGGCGGACCTGCAATGTCCGCGTTAGATCTGGCTTTTGATTCTCCTTTGGGGTATCTCAAGGGGTATCAGGAGCGACGCAGTTGGCCCAGGCTGAGTATTGGGGGAGCTCTACCCCAAAATTAAACTATTTGCGCGACCGTCTAGGTGAATAAGTAGTTCCATCGTCGTCTTTGACAATTTTGTAGTGGCTGTTTATGCGAATGAGCTCTGCTCCACCTGAGTTGGTATAATATCGTAATCCCGAAAGGAGTGTTGTGGACATGTCTCGCGACTCTGACCGGGGACGAAGGTCTTGGCTTAACCGCCCGAACCGCGAGGAAGACAACCTCTTCAAAAATTACCCCGAACTCGTAAGCTCTGGTGCGTGGTGACAAGATGCATAGCTGGAGGGAAGTTCAGTTCCAAGCGCACCCCCAGCCGAGGTACCTGCGGACCCCTCGGTTGGGAAATAAATGTACGCCTTCTCGGGTAATGGGGGATCTCTGCCCGGGTCGACAATTATTTCTCCCCCACTCGTGGGTTTAAGAATGAAAAACTCTCAATCTAATATAAATAAAAAAGATGATCGGAAGAAGTCAGGAGATAAGGAGCCGACGGACTTGGTCATGCTCCCGGTTGTCAGTTTGGCTTCCGGAAGTCGACCAACATCTGTTCGCTCGGATTCTGTTTGTGATATCGGACTGGGAATAAGGTCGGATCGTATGGAAGAGGATATTGCTGTAGGTGGTACTGTTACTCCAAAAGACGGGCCACGCAAGCGTAGTCGTTCCAGGCAGGCTGAAGAGGAGATGGGAGCAATAATGCCAGCCCCTAAAGTTGCTGCCGCCAGAAGAGGACGCCCTCCGACGAGGCGGCCTCGTTCACTCACCCCAAAGTCTGCCAATTCCGCTTTCTCTAGGGCAGAAGCCATAGGGCTCACCCGTGCGGAAGGTGAGCTTGCGGCAGAGGAGGAGGTGGAAAGTCTGCTCGAAAATTTATCTCCGCTGTTATTGGGAAATACTGCCTCTGCGACGCCACCGGGCACGATTGAAGCAGCTGAGACGGCTTTTGGCGTGATTATGAAGGTTGCCACAAAATCACAAAACCTCAAGGGTTCCTTTGTTAAGGCTCTTAAAGATGCGGCAAACGTACTATTGGAAGCTGTAAAAACCACGCATGAAAATATGAAGGTCCTAGAACGGCGTTTGGATGAAATTCACGCTGATTTTGCCCAGTTTCGTCTCACTGGCCATCCTATATCGCCATCAACACAAACTGTATCAGCACCGTTGAATTTTGATGGTCCAGTGCAAGAGCCATCCTCGGCTCCCATTCCCGACGCTCAACTGCGCCAAATCCTGGATGCAGTCGGACATATGTTGGATGGTCGACTCGCTGGTCTTGAGGCTAGATTGCCTCCAGCACCCAGAGTTCGCCCTCCTCTTTCTGGGCCTAAACCCAAGGCAGCAGTCGCTCAAGATCCAGCTCTGAGCACAGCATCATGTGAGGGCTTGGCACAACAATCTAGTGTAGGTGCTCAAGTGGAGGCGTCTTATGCAGCCGCAGCTGCTCCACTAAGGAAAGTGAGTGGGAAAACGAAGCGATCTTCCAATACCGTCCCCCAAAATTTCCCACCCCTTCCAAGTAGAGTTCAGGCAGCTGTCGCGTCAACACCTTTGTCTGATCCCCCTACCTCGGCCCCTGCTAGTGAGGCGTGGCAAAAAGTACAGGGGTCGAGGAAGAAGAGGAAGAAGAAGCAGGGAAAGAGTGGTATCAATGAAGTAGCAGCTGTGGCCGCTGCTGCACAAACTCAAGTTGGCAAGAGAAAAACAAAGCTTCACCCACCGAAATCGGCCGCCGTGGTGGTAACCGTATCGGCTGAGGCTGAGGGAAGTGGCCTCACTTACAAAGAAGTTTTTAAGAAAGCCCGAGCTGTAATCAGCTCGGAGGATTTGGGTGGCATCGGTGGCCGCACGAGGCTTGCTCAAACAGGGGCTCGCGTATTTGAGTTCCCTGGGGCAGAGGGCCCCCGGACGGCTGACCTTCTAGCTGAGAAGCTACGGGGCCTTTTTTCGGTGGAGCAAGGGGTTAAAATCACGAGACCCACCAAGTGCGCAGAGATCCGCATTTCGGGTCTCGACGACTCCGTGGATGTGCAAGACATCCGAGATTTCATAATATCTCGGACTAAATGCGACGCAGAAAATGTCAGGGTCGGTAACATTCGCCCCGGCCCTGATCGTGTAGGTGCGGTGTGGGCCCGTTGCCCAGTAGCAGCTGCCAAGATTTTGGTGGAGGGTGGCAGACAAATTATAGGTCTTAGCTCCGTCAGGGTGATGGCGCTGCAACAGAGGCCCATGAGGTGCTACAAGTGCCTTGGTCCTGGCCACGTCCGCGCTGTGTGCGAGTGCATGTTTGACTGCAGTGGCCTCTGTTTTCGATGCGGTCGTCCGGGGCACTTAGCTTCAACATGCTCCCTCGAGCCCCACTGTCCTGCCTGTGCGGCGGCTAAGTTGCCCGCTAACCACAGGGCTGGGAGTGAAGGATGTAGGCCTCCTAAAAGACCCACTGTTCCCCAAACTGGTGCCAGTCAATCGACTCTGGCCAGGCCTGGTGCAGTATCGCGACCGTTGTCGCCGATGGAGGCTGTAGAGACAATCCGTTAATGGATCACACTTCCAGCCTAATATTACAGACGAACCTTAACCATTCCGCTACTGCGCAAGATGTTCTGCTGCAGAGCATGGTGGACTTGTCGGTGCACTTAGCCGTAGCTGCAGATCCCTACGTTATCCCTCCCCGCTCTAATTGGGTGGGTGACCGGGACGCTTCCGTGGCCCTCATAAGCTCATCGGCGTTACCTTCTCCACCCTTGTCACCAAGAGATAAGGGTACGGGATATGTGTCCGCCGACTGGGGCGATATAACCCTTTACGGTGTTTACTTTCCCCCCAGATGGAGCATTACCGAGTATGAAGACGCCCTTCAGCATCTGGCAGCTTCGATAAGGCGTCTGGCGTCTGGACGTGTTCTAATACTTGGTGATTTCAATGCCCACTCCTCGGCGTGGGGATCTCTTAACACCAACGCAAGAGGTAGAGCAGTCGAAGAGTGGGCGACATCGATGGGCCTCTGCCTGCTTAACAGGGGCTCCACCAGCACGTTCATGAATTGGCGGGGGGAGTCGATAGTGGACCTTTCGTTCGCTACCCCTATCCTTTCACGACGAGTAAGGAACTGGTGTGTCCTGGAAGAGGTTGAGACGCTTTCGGATCACCTCTATATTCGATTCGAGCTCTCCCGGACTCAGCATTCCAGAATGGATAACACGGCGCGCAGGTCTCCTCGGTTTCCACGGTGGGCTACAGCAAAACTTAATAGGGACCTATTGGAAGAGGCAGCTATCATAGAAACCTGGCTCTCTCCAACACTTGCGTCTGAGGAGGTTAGCGAAAGGGCAGTCCGCTTCTGCGCTTCCATGACCCAGATTTGTGATGCGTCAATGCCGCGTATACGAGGTTGCCCTCCGAAGACGGCGGTCTACTGGTGGTCTTCCGAGTTGGCGGTTCTTCGTGCGGCTTGTGTTCGTGCCCGAAGACAGTACACTCGGAGCCGGCGACGTCACGGTGACGCCGGAGAGGTGGCTCAGTTTCGACAGGCTTACTATGAAAAGCAAAAAACCTTTAAACTGGCCATCCAGCACGCTAAAGACGAGAAAAGAAGGGTGGAGTTGGAGAGACTTGATCGTGACCCGTGGGGCCGCCCATACCGCGCAGTTCGAAATAAGCTTCGCGTGCCGGGCCCTCCCCTTATCGAGACTCTCCAGCCCAGCTTTCTAGCAGAAGTGGTCGAGGGTCTCTTCCCAACACGAGCGGTACACACGCCCCCATCCATGGTGTCTTTTACCGATGACGGGGGCTTGATTGAAGAAGAGATTCCGCTCATCACTGAGGCGGAAATGGGGGCGGCTGTTCTAAAAATCAGAGCTAAAAACACCGCCCCCGGGCCAGATGGTATACCTGCCAAAGTGTTAGCTCTGACCCTTGATTACTTAGGGGATCGTCTAAGGGAACTCTTCAACGCCAGTCTGATATGCGGAAAGTTCCCAGAGTGCTGGAAATGTGGGAAACTGGTGCTCCTCCCGAAGCCGGGACGGCCTGCTGACTCGGTCTCGGCGTATAGACCCATTGTGCTGTTAGATGAGGCGGGTAAATTGCTGGAAAGGGTTCTGGCAGCTCGCCTCGTCCGGCACCTAGCTGAGGTGGGCCCGGATCTGTCAGACAGTCAGTTTGGGTTTAGAAAGGGGCGTTCGACGATCGATGCAATCATGCGCCTGCGGACTGGGACTGAAGAGGCAGTAAACGATGGCGGCGTGATGTTGGCGGTGTCTTTGGACATCGCCAACGCATTTAATAGTCTCCCATTCAGCTGCATCCGGGATGCACTCCGTTATCATGGTGTGCCGTTTTACCTCAGGCGTTTAGTGGCAGACTATTTAGAGGGACGTAGTGTCCTGTATGAGGATCGAGAAAGGGTAATGCGAAATCAACCCATGTCGTGCGGTGTTCCGCAGGGGTCGGTTTTAGGACCGCTCCTGTGGAACATAGGATACGACTGGGTTCTCCGCGGACACCTGCCCTCCGGATTAGGTGTCATCTGTTATGCCGATGACACCTTAGTAACGGCTCGTGGAGGAAGCTTTGATGAGGCAGCGCACTTGGCTACTAGGGGAGTCTCCCAAGTGGTGGATCGTATCGAGACGCTAGGATTACGGGTAGCCATAGAAAAGACAGAGGCCCTTTTATTCCACGGGCCTCGCCGTGGGCCACCCCGCGGCGCATCGATTGAGGTTCGCACGATTCTAGTGCCGATTCAGGCTCAGATCAAATATCTGGGTCTAGTATTAGATGGGCGATGGCGCTTTGACGAGCACTTCAAACGTCTAGCCCCAAAGCTTGTCGCGGTTGCGTCTGCCCTGGGATGGCTTTTGCCCAATCTGGGGGGACCCAGCGTCGCTTGTAGACGGCTATACACGGGGATTGTCCGATCAATGGCACTTTATGGAGCGCCTGTGTGGGCAGCGGCCCTGACCGCCGAGAATAGGGCCAGACTCTGGCGTTCTCAGAGGGTAATGGCGGTTAGGGTTATCCGCGGATACCGCACTATATCCACCGAGGCTGCATGCGCATTGGCCGGAACACCCCCATGGGATCTGGAGGCGGAAGTGCTCGCTGAAGTCTATAGGCGTACCACTGAATCTCGTGCGGTTGATGGTATTCGCCCGCCTCACACGGAGATCCACGGGTGGCGAGAAGCCGCCCGTCTAGAAATACTGCAAGAATGGTCATTCCGGCTGGAGGCTCCGCGTGCTGGCTTTGCCACCGTAGAGGCGCTCCAACCGGTCATTATTGAGTGGGCGGAGAGGCAACATGGGATCCTTACCTTCCGACTGACACAGATGCTTTCCGATCATGGTTGCTTCGGAAAGTATCTGTTCTCGGTTGCTAGGAGGGAGAGGACCCCCTCTTGCCATCACTGCGACTGCAGTGAGGACTCGGCGCAGCATACGCTTGCGGTATGTCCGGCTTGGGACGCGCAGCGCCGGGATCTCACTGCAGTTATCGGAGAGGATCTCTTGCTGCCAGCTGTTATTCAAGCAATGCTGGTCAGCGAGAGCAAATTTACCGCAGTAGCAACTTTCAGCGAGGATATAATCTCGCAGAAAGAAGCTGCGGAGCGGGTAAGAGAGAGAGATCCACTCGCTGACCCAATCCGCTGCCCACGCATGGGACGACGGAGGCGCGAGTATCTCCGACAAATGCCACCCTGAATATGGCTGCGGGTGTAAGGGATGGGGACCCTTCACCCGCGTTTACATAGCCACCCGCGAAGGGGCAGCGTGCAGTGTGCCTGACGTTGCCCAAGGAGAGGTTTAACATTATAATAAGGTAGGGTCGTAAATATGGTAGGGTGCCCGCGACTCACAGCGGGCTCGCGCTGGGGGGTTGCTGATGTAATGGCTTGCCGTGCCCGGCCCCCCACCAAGGCGCGGAGTATGGCACACCGCAGGAAGTTTTTAGTGGGTGAGAGCCCCACACTCGCCCAGGTGTCCCCGCGCCTGGGTAGTGCCGGAGGACATTTGTTACCTGCGTTAAAAAAAAAAAAAAAAAAAAAAAAAAAGGTTAGGTTAGGTTAGGTTAGGTTTTTTTTTTTTTTTTTGTTGACGCGGGGAATGCATTTAGGCACCGTCATCCCAGCTACGGGGGTAGCTGGGACGGTGTGTGGGACTCACCGGTCCCGGAAACAGGGACCGTCCTACCCACTAAACCCCGCGGTGTTCCGACTCACCCTATAGCCGGGCCGAGGGATATGAAAAGTAGATTCTACATCGACCCGGCTAGGGATGCCCCGTAGGGTTGGGGCTCTCCTCGGGGGGGCAAGATGGTCGGCCCCCCGGAGCTCCCTAAGGAGCTGAAGAAAACAAGCCCGCGTCGCACCGCCCTCGTACGTCCCTCTGGAAGCAGAGGGGGCAGAGAGCGGCCGAGCGGGCGGGCACAAGGCACCTCCGGAACACGGGGAGGTGCCTTCCGCCAAACGATCATCGGTGGGTGAGGTCCCCCGACCACCACCCACCGGAACAACACTAGTCGGGGGCGCGCACGAACGCTGCCATGCGTCGCCCCCGAACCGGACGACGGGGCGGGAGGGTCAGTCCAGCACGCTCCCGCACCCGCAGCTCTTCTCTCTTTGCCGCCATCACCTCATTGGCAAAAGAGGTGACGGCGGCCCAACACTCCTGGCTGCCGACCATGGCTCGCACCACAGCCGGCAGCGACAAATCAACACCAACACGGCCCGTGAGGGCGACACGCGGCCCGTCCCACGCCGCGCACTCGGCAAGCGTGTGCTCTGCCGAGTCCACGGCGCCACTTGGGCAGTGACGGCACACGGGGTCCGACTCCACACCCACCACCTCCCACAGGTACTTGGCGAAACAGCCATGTCCTGTGAGGAGCTGAGTGAGGTGGTACGTCGGCGCACCGTGCGCCCTCTCTACCCAAGGCCGAAGAACGGGCCGGACAGCCCCCACGAGCCGCGCGCTCGCGGAGGGACACGCCAACCTAATGGCCCACTTCCGGAAGAGATCGTCGCGAGCAGACTGTCTCCAGCGATCGATCTCGTCCGGGAGTGGGCGACCTCCATTATTCCGCACCAGGGCGCTTTCCTCGTAGACACGCTTGAGGACTCCAGCCTCGAGATCCCACGGGGGGCTTCCTCCAATTAGACACGCCGCCTCGTAAGAGACGGTGCAGTACGCTCGCGCCGCCCTCTGCGCAATCACCCGCTGCGGCCTCCGCAGCAGGGGGATGGTTTTGGCGCAGAGAGCGTCCGACCAAATAGGCGCTCCGTAGAGCGCCTTGGAGCGCACTACACCGTCGTAGAGACGGCGACATGCACTTTCCGGCCCCCCTTTATTGGGGAGCAGCCGCGCCAGCCTTCCGGCGTATGACACCAGTTTGGGTGCCAGGCGCCGGAAGTGCTCGACGAAACCCCATCGACTATCGAGGACCAATCCTAGGTACTTCATGGTCTCCCCGATAGCGATGGGGGTGCCGCTCACCACAATGAAGGAATCTCGAGGTGGCCCCCGCCGAGGCCCGTGGAAAAACACGGCCTCGGACTTTTCGAGAGCCACCTGGAGTCCCAGCGCCCTGATGCGGCTGACCACCTGGGCAACGCCCGCGGTGGCCAGAACCTTCGCGTCCCTGAATTCTGGGCCCCGCGCGGTGACGAGGGTGTCGTCGGCGTAGCAGATAACGCCGACCCCCGTAAGAGTTGCACCGCGCAGGACCCAGTCATAGCCGATGTTCCACAGGAGCGGACCAAGCACCGACCCCTGTGGAACACCACACGACATCTCCTTGCGGACTATTCCCGACCGGGCCGGGTAGATGATGGCCCGGTCCACGAAGTAGTCCGCAAGGACGCGCCTGAGGTACCACGGGACCTTGTGGTACCTCAGCGCCTCGGCGATGGTCTGCCAGGGGATGGTGTTGAAGGCGTTCGCGATGTCCAGCGACACCGCCAACAACACCTCCCCCCGACCGACCGCCTCTTGGACGCTGTCCCTGAGTCGGGAGATGGCGTCCAGGGTAGACCGCCCGCGACGGAACCCGTACTGGCCGCCGTCAAGGTTGGGCCCCGCCCCCTCAAGGTGCCCGACGAGACGAGCAGCGAGCACCCGCTCGAAAAGCTTGCTCATCTCGCCGAGCAGAACAATAGGGCGGTAGGCCGACGGCGACTCGACGGGGCGCCCGTGCTTCTTAAGCAGCACGAGCTTCCCCGTCTTCCACGTTCGCGGGACTCTACCCGACGCCAAACACTCCGACATCAGGGAGAGCGTCTCTTCTTCGAACGCCGGCATGACCAGGGCGACGACCCGCCCTGGGATGCCGTCCGGACCGGGGGCGCGGTGTCTCATCTTGAGTTTGAGAACCGCTGCCCCTAACTCGGCATCGGACACGGGCGGGATCGCCTCCGTGTCAGCCGGCGTTCCATCTGGTGCCGCCATACACGGCGGGACCCACTCTTCCCGCGCAGGGAAGAGGGAGCTGACAACTTCACTAGTGAAGGTGGGCTCGAGAGACCTAGTGAGCGGGGGCGCATAAGGCCGGAGTTTGTCGCTCACGGCCTTATACGGGCGCCCCCACGGATCTCCATTTAAAGTCTCGAGCCACACCTTCCACGACTCGTCTTTGGCGGCCTTGATCGCCGAGCGAAGGGCCGCTCGGGCGTCCCGGTATGCGGCGCGCAACTCCTCCACGAGGACAGGGTTTCCGGCCCTACGACCGCGGTAGCGGGTGTATCTTCGTTGGGCTGCGTGACTAGCAGCACGCAGCCCTTCAAGGTTGTCGTTCCACCAATACACCCGCCGCCGCGGCTGGACAGACCCTGCCCTTCGCATCGCCGCATCGCAGACGCGAGTCAGAGCCTCAGATAACCGCTCCGACCTCGCGTCCACGCTCGGGTTTCCGCCAAACGCGGCCCATCGCTCGACGATGGCCGCCTCTTCCGCCAGCTCCCGGTTCAGCGTTTTTAAGCGCCACCGTGGGCCCTCACCGGCCAGGGGACGATCCTGGGTCCTCAGGGCGGGGGAGACGATATCAAATCGGACATACCGGTGGTCCGACATCGTCTCCACCTCCGTGACCACCCTCCAGCCACGTACGTGGTTCGCCAGGGCAGAACTGGCGAAGGACAGGTCCACGATAGACGTGTTCCCGTTCTCCCCCACGTACGTGGGGACCGTCCCCTGATTCAGCAGCACCAAATCCATGGACACCGCCCAATCCTCTAACAACTCCCCCCGCAAGTCCGTCGCCGGAGATCCCCACGCCGTAGAGTGGGCGTTGAAGTCCCCGACGACGATGAGCGGGGTGGGGTGTGCTTCCGCCACAAGAGCCCCGAGCTCAACGAGTAACTGCTCAAATTGAGCTCGGGTCTTCCTGGGCGGACAGTACACCCCGATCACTGCAGCGTCTCCCAGCAGCGCGAGGACGCACATTCGTCCTTTGGACACCTTATCGAAGGCGCCCCGCTGGGAGACGATAGCCACTCCACCGTCGCGGTCGCTGGCCCAATCATCACGGGCACGAACCGCGTACGGTTCGGCGACTACAGCCACGGTCGTCTGCCACTGCGCTACGGACTGGATCAAAACATCCTGGGCCGCAGCGCAGTGCCTGACGTTGGCCTGCAGGACCGAGAATGTGGACATTTAAGATTGGGTGGTGTCCATAACCTCCTCAGTTTGGGTGGGAGCGGGGTCCGCGACCGGCCCGACCCGCTTCCCACCGACTCCTCCTCGGCGACGACGCCGCTTTTTTGACGCCGCCAGGCAAGCCTTGGCGCCCAGGCGGTGCGCAGCGGTCTCTCCCGCCGCCGCACACACGGGGCAGTGCGGTTCCGCGGCGCAGCCGGCCGCCTTGTGGCCGGGCTGCCCGCAGCGGAAGCACAGGGCGCTGCGGTCAACTCCCGCAGCACACCTGGCCCCCACGTGCCCCACATCCAGGCAGCGGAAGCACCGCTGCGGCCTGGACTCCAAAAGGACCGCACGGACGCGGGTCCAACCGATGACGAGGGGGCGGCCATCCGTTACAAGTTTGGCCGCCGCGACGGGGCACTTCACCCACGCCGTGCCCTCCCTGCTTGCCTGGCGAACGATAGCCCCGACAACGACGCTGGTGATGGCGCAACCTCCAACGTCCGCCACCACCCGCGCCACAACCTCCTTCGTCGCTGAATCGCCGAGGCCGGAGATGCGCAGCTCCGCGCACTTCTCCGGCCTGGCGACACGAACGTCGTCGCCGAGGGACGCCCTTAGTTTTTCCGCTAATGCGTCCGCTTTGGCGCTCCTCTCCGCACCAGCCACCTCGAGGATACGTCCCCCGGTGGCTGCAGTGCGGAAGCGCAAGCCGTCGATGCCGAGGCTTTTGAGGTCGATTGACCTCTCAGCCTCGGCAAGCTTTTCGGCGTATGTCACGCCCCGAACCTCCGCTTCCCGCTGCAGCGTAATAACCACCGCTGCGGTTCGCGGTGAGCGGAGATTCGGGGCGCTCTTCTTCTTTGCGCCTGGCTTCGCGGGTGCCCTAGCGGGCGCATTAGCGGGTTTCTTCGGCCGCTTAACAACATTGTTCCACGTCTCAGTTTGGGACTGAGACGTGGAAGCCGGGGCCGGTTGGCTTAAGGCCGACTGACGCTCTCGGCGCGTCGCCTCTACCTCACGCGCCGCAGCGCTCTTCTTCTTCCTCCTGTTCTTCTTCTCCCCCTGTGCTGGAGGTTTTTTTTTTTTTTTTTTTTTTTTTTTTTGACGCGGGGAATGCGTTTAGGCACCGTCATCCCAGCTACGGGGGTAGCTGGGACGGTGTGTGGGACTCACCGGTCCCGGAAGAAGGGACCGTCCTACCCACTAAACCCCGCGGTGTTCCGACTCACCCTATAGCCGGGCCGAGGGATATGAAAAGTAGATTCTACATCGACCCGGCTAGGGATGCCCCGTAGGGTTGGGGCTCTCCTCGGGGGACCAGATGGTCGGCCCCCCGGAGCTCCCTAAGGAGCTGACGAAAGACAAGCCCGCATCGCACCGCCCTCGAACGTCCCTCTGAAAGCAGAGGGGGCAGAGAGCAGCCGAGCGGGCGGGCACTAAGGCACCTCCGGAACACGGGGAGGTGCCTTCCGCCAAACGATCATCGGTGGGTGAGGTCCCCCGACCACCACCCACCGGAACAACACTAGTCGGGGGCGCGCATGAAGGCTGCCATGCGGCGCCCCCGAACCGGACGGCGAGGCGGGAGCGTTTGACCTGCACGCTCCCGCACCCGCAGCTCCTCTCTCTTTGCCGCCATCACCTCATTAGCAAAGGAGGTGACGGCGGCCCAACATTCCTGGCTGCCGACCATGGCTCGCACCACGGCCGGCAGCGACAAATTATTACCAACACGGCCCGTGAGGGCGACACGCGGCCCGTCCCACGCCGCGCACTCGGCGAGTGTGTGCTCAGCCGAGTCCACGGCGCCACTTGGGCAGTGACGGCACACGGGGTCCGACTCCACACCCACCACCTCCCACAGGTACTTGGCGAAACAGCCATGTCCTGTGAGGAGCTGAGTGAGGTGGTACGTCGGCGCACCGTGCGCCCTCTCCACCCAAGGCCGAAGAACGGGCCGGACAGCCCCCACGAGCCGCACACTCGCGGAGGGACACACCAACCTATTGGCCCACTTCCGGAAGAGATCATCGCGAGCAGATTGTCTCCAGCGATCGATCTCGTCCGGGAGTGGGCGACCTCCATTTATCCGCACCAGGGCGCTTTCCTCGTACACGCGCTTGAGGACTCCAGCCTCCTGTGCTGGAGGTTTTTTTTTTTTTTTTTTTTTTTTTTTTTTTTTTTTTTTTTTTTTTTTTTTTTTTTTTTTTTTTTTTTTTTTGACGCGGGGAATGCATTTAGGCACCGTCATCCCAGCTACGGGGGTAGCTGGGACGGTGTGTGGGACTCACCGGTCCCGGAAGAAGGGACCGTCCTACCCACTAAACCCCGCGGTGTTCCGTCTCACCCTATAGCCGGGCCGAGGGATATGAAAATTAGATTCTACGTCGACCCGGCTAGGGATGCCCCGTAGAGTTGGGGCTCTCCTCGGGGGACCAGATGGTCGGCCCCCCAGAGCTCCCTAAGGAGCTGAAGAAAACAAGCCCGCATCGCACCACTCTCGAGCGCCCTTCTGCAAGCAGAGGGGGTAGAGAGCGGCCGAGCGGGCGGGCACTAAAGGCACCTCCGGAACACGGGGAGATGCCTTCCGCCATATGGCCGTCAATGGGCGCGGTCCCCCGACCTTACGCCCACGGCCAAAAACTGATGCTGTGCGGAGCGGTCGCACAGGCGGAAGGGCCGCACAGACGGAACGGCCGCACAGACGGACCAGCCGCACAGGCAGGCAGAAGCCCACACGCAGCAGCTGCCCAAGCTGCCGCGTGCCGAGGGGCTTAACTGCCGCACATACATACAGCTGCCGTACAGGCGAAATCAGCCGCACAGGCGGAACAGCCGCATATGCGGCCACTGCCACACAGCAAACTCGCTCTAACCGGCCGCAGCCGGGAGCATAACTCACGTAAACGCGGGCCTTGAAGGCCCGCCATTCCACGACCCCCTCGTGCAATGGGGTCAACTCCGTCAAATGACGGCGAGAAACGTCGCAGATGCGCCGTAACGCACACCCCGACCAATGCTGCACGATGCGGCCGCACGGACGGAAGGACCGCACAGGCGGAACGGCCGCACAGACGGACCAGCCGTACAGGCAGGCAGAAGCCCACACGCAGCAGCTGCCCAAGCTGCCGCGTGCCGAGGGGCTTAACTGCCGCACATACATACAGCTGCCGTACAGGCGAAATCAGCCGCACAGGCGGAACAGCCGCATATGCGGCCACTGCCGCACAGCAACTTGCTCCAACCGGCCGCAGCCGGGAGCATACCTCGCCAAGGAAGTTGCGACGCTTCCACCGGGTATCCGGGAGCTGTCGCAACACCGCGGGCCTTGCAGGCCCGCCATACCACGACCCCCTCGTGCAATGGGGTCGGCTTCGGTCGGAAAGACCGACGAACAAAGCGCTTCTACCGGCCGTAGCCGGGAGCGGACGCCGTTTGTTACGGCGGTGAACGCCGCAACCGCAGGCCTAGCAGGCCCACCATACCACGACCCCCTTCGCCATGGGGTCGGTTGTCGGGATATTGGTTCATCGACTTACAGGGGCAGCAGATTCCAGCGCTGCGCCTGTTAGCCGACTATCCAGGATGCACCGTCTTAGTCCAGTTGCCACTCCCCCCGGGCATATAGCCCGAAGGGATAGGAAACCGGTCCAAGCTCACGAGGAGGTTTCCCGACCTAGCACCCCCTGTGCTGGAGGTTTTTTTTTTTGTTGACGCGGGGAATGCATTTAGGCACCGTCATCCCAGCTACGGGGGTAGCTGGGACGGTGTGTGGGACTCACCGGTCCCGAAAACTGGGACCGTCCTACCCACTAAACCCCGCGGTGTTCCGACTCACCCTATAGCCGGGCCGAAGGATATGAAGTTGAAGATTCTACGTCGACCCGGCTAGGGATGCCCCGTAGGGTTGGGGCTCTCCTCGGGGGGCCAGGTGCTCGGCCCCCCGGAGCTCCCTAAGGAGCTGAAGAAAAGCAAGCCCGCATCGCACCGCCCTCGTACGTCCCTCTGGAAGCAGAGGGGGCAGAGAGCGGCCGAGCGGGCGGGCACTAAGGCACCTCCGGAACACGGGGAGGTGCCTTCCGCCAAACGATCACCGGTGGGTGAGGTCCCCCGACCACCACCCACCGGAACAACACTAGTCGGGGGCGCGCACGAAATCTGCCATGCGGCGCCCCCGAACCGGACGACGAGGCGGGAGCGTCTGTCCAGCACGCTCCCTCACACGCAACTCTTCTCTCTTGGCCGCCATCACCTCACAAGCAAACGAGGTGACAGCGGCCCAACACTCCTGGCTGCCGACCATGGCTCGCACCACAGCCGGCAGCGACAGATCGTTACCAACACGGCCCGTGAGGGCGACACGCGGCCCGTCCCACGCCGCGCACTCGGCGAGTGTGTGCTCTGCCGAGTCCACGGCGCCACTTGGGCAGTGACGGCACACGGGGTCCGACTCCACACCCACCACCTCCCACAGGTACTTGGCGAAACAGCCATGTCCTGTGAGGAGCTGAGTGAGGTGGTACGTCGGCGCACCGTGCGCCCTCTCTACCCAAGGCCGAAGAACGGGCCGGACAGCCCCCACGAGCCGCGCGCTCGCAGAGGGAACAACCAATCTATTGGCCCACTTCCGGAAGAGATCGTCGCGAGCAGACTGTCTCCAGCGATCGATCTCGTCCGGGAGTGGGCGACCTCCATTAATCCGCACCAGGGCGCTTTCATTGTACACGCGAGTGAGGACTCCAGACTCGAGATCCCACGGGGGGCTTCCGCCAATTAGACACGCCGCCTCGTAAGAGACGGTGCAGTACGCTCTCGCAGCCCTCTGCGCAATCACCCGCTGCGGTCTCCGCAGCAGGGGGATGGTTTTGGCGCAGAGAGCATCCGCCCAAATGGGCGCTCCGTAGAGCGCCTTGGAGCGCACTACACCGTCGTAGAGACGGCGACATGCACTTTCCGGCCCCCCTTTATTGGGGAGCAGCCGCGCCAGCCTTCCGGCGTATGACACCAGTTTAGGTGCCAGGCGCCGGAAGTGCTCGACGAAACCCCACCGACTATCGAGGACCAATCCTAGATATTTCATGGTCTCCCCGATAGCGATGGGGGTGCCGCTCACCACAATGGCGGAATCTCGAGGTGGCCCCCGACGAGGCCCGTGGAAAAACACGGCCTCGGACTTATCGAGAGCCACCTGGAGTCCCAGCGCCCTGATGCGGCTGACCACCTGGGCAACGCCCGCGGTGGCCAGAACCTTCGCGTCCCTGAATTCTGGGCCCCGCGCGGTGACGAGGGTGTCGTCGGCGTAGCAGATAACGCCGACCCCCGTAAGAGTTGCACCGCGCAGGACCCAGTCATAGCCGATGTTCCACAGGAGCGGACCCAGAACCGATCCCTGTGGAACACCGCACGACATCTCCTTGCGGACTATTCCCGACTGGGCCGGGTAGATGATGGCCCGGTCCACGAAATAGTCCGCAAGGACGCGCCTGAGGTACCACGGGACGTTGTGGTACCTCAGCGCCTCGGCGATGGTCTGCCAGGGGATGGTGTTGAAGGCGTTCGCGATGTCCAGCGACACCGCCAACAACACCTCCCCCCGACCGACCGCCTCTTGGACGCTGTCCCTGAGTCGGGAGATGGCGTCCAGGGTAGACCGCCCGCGACGGAACCCGTACTGGCCGCCGTCGAGATTGGGCCCCGCCCCCTCAAGGTGCCCGACGAGACGAGCAGCGAGCACCCGCTCGAAAAGCTTGCTCATCTCGCCGAGCAAAACAATGGGGCGGTAGGCCGACGGCGACTCGACGGGGCGGCCGTGCTTTTTGAGCAGCACGAGCTTCCCCGTCTTCCACGTTCGCGGGACCCTACCCGACGCCAACCTGTGCTGGAGGTTTAGGCACCGTCATCCCAGCTACGGGGGTAGCTGGGACGGTGTGTGGGACTCACCGGTCCCGGAAGAAGGGACCGTCCTACCCACTAAACCCCGCGGTGTTCCGACTCACCCTATAGCCGGGCCGAAGGATATGAAGTTGAAGATTCTACGTCGACCCGGCTAGGGATGCCCCGTAGGGTTGGGGCTCTCCTCGGGGGGCTAGATGGTCTGCCCCCCGGAGCTCCCTAAGGAGCTGAAGAAACAAGCCCGCATCGCACCACTCTCGAGCGCCCCTCTGAACGCAGAGGGGGTAGAGAGCAGCCGAGCGGGCGGGCAATAAGGCACCTCCGGAACACGGGGAGGTGCCTTCCGCCAAGCGATCATCGGTGGATGGGGTCCCCCGACCACCACCCACCGGAACAACACTAGTCGGGAGCGCGCATGAACTGAGCCATGCGACGCCCCCGAACCGGACGACGAGGCGGTAGCGTTTGACCTGCACGCTCCCGCACCCGCAGTTCCTCTCTCTTGACCGCCATCACCTCATTAGCAAAGGAGGTGACGGCGGCCCAACATTCCTGGCTGCCGACCATGGCTCGCACCACGGCCGGCAGCGACAAATTATTTCCAACACGGCCCGTGAGGGCGACACGCGGCCCGTCCCACGCCGCGCACTCGGCGAGTGTGTGCTCAGCCGAGTCCACGGCGCCACTTGAGCAGTGACGGCACACGGGGTCCGACTCCACACCCACCACCTCCCACAGGTACTTGGCGAAACAGCCATGTCCTGTGAGGAGCTGAGTGAGGTGGTACGTCGGCGCACCGTGCGCCCTCTCCACCCAAGGCCGAAGAACGGGCCGGACAGCCCCCACGAGCCGCGCGCTCGCAGTGGGAACGACCAACCTATTGGCCCACTTCCGGAAGAGATCGTCGCGAGCAGACTGTCTCCAGCGATCGATCTCGTCCGGGAGTGGGCGACCTCCATTTGCCCGCACCAGGGCGCTTTCATGATACACGCGAGTGAGGACTCCAGCCTCGAGATCCCACGGGGGGCTTCCGCCAATTAGACACGCCGCCTCGTAAGAGACGGTGCAGTACGCTCTCGCAGCCCTCTGCGCAATCACCCGCTGCGGTCTCCGCAGCAGGGGGATGGTTTTGGCGCAGAGAGCGTCCGCCCAAATGGGCGCTCCGTAGAGCGCCTTGGAGCGCACTACACCGTCATAGAGACGGCGACATGCACTTTCCGGCCCCCCTTTATTGGGGAGCAGCCGCGCCAGCCTTCCGGCGTATGACACCAGTTTGGGTGCCAGGCGCCGGAAGTGCTCGACGAAACCCCATCGACTATCGAGGACCAATCCTAGGTACTTCATGGTCTCCCCGATAGCGATGGGGGTGCCGCTCACCACAATGAAGGAATCTCGAGGTGGCCCCCGCCGAGGCCCGTGGAAAAACACGGCCTCGGACTTTTCGAGAGCCACCTGGAGTCCCAGCGCCCTGATGCGGCTGACCACCTGGGCAACGCCCGCGGTGGCCAGAACCTTCGCGTCCCTGAATTCTGGGCCCCGCGCGGTGACGAGGGTGTCGTCGGCGTAGCATATAATGCCGACCCCCGTTAGAGTTGCACCGCGCAGGACCCAGTCATAGCCGATGTTCCACAGGAGCGGACCAAGCACCGACCCCTGTGGAACACCGCACGACATCTCCTTGCGGACCATTCCCGACCGGGCCGGGTAGATAATGGCCCGGTCCACGAAATAGTCAGCAAGGACGCGCCTGAGGTACCACGGGACCTTGTGGTACCTCAGCGCCTCGGCGATGGTCTGCCAGGGGATGGTGTTGAAGGCGTTCGCGATGTCCAGCGACACCGCCAACAACACCTCCCCCCGACCGACCGCCTCTTCGACGCTGTCCCTGAGTCGGGAGATGGCGTCTAGGGTAGACCGCCCGCGACGGAACCCGTACTGGCCGCCGTCGAGGTTGGGCCCCGCCCCCTCAAGGTGCCCGACGAGACGAGCAGCGAGCACCCGCTCGAAAAGCTTGCTCATCTCGCCGAGCAAAACAATGGGGCGGTAGGCCGACGGCGACTCGACGGGGCGCCCGTGCTTCTTAAGCAGCACGAGCTTCCCCGTCTTCCACGTTCGCGGGACCCTACCCGACGCCAAACACTCCGACATCAGGGAGAGCGTCTCTTCTTCGAACGCCGGCATGACCTGTGCTGGAGGTTTTTTTTTTTTTTTTTTTTTGTTGACGCGGGGAACGCCTTTACGCGCCTTCATCCCAACTGCGGGGGCAGCTGGGATGGTGTGTGGGACTCCCGGCCCGGTCCGGAATGGACCGTCCTACCCACTAAACCCCGCGGTGTTCCTCCTCACCCTTTAGCCGGGCCGAGGGATATCAAAAGATTATTCACGTCGACCCGGCTAGGGGTGCCCCGTTTATTCGGGGCTCTCCTCGGGGGAGCCAGATGGGCGGCTCCCCAAAGCTCCCTAAGGAGTTGAAGTCCACGCCTGCACCGCTCTCGAGCGCCCCTCTGTAATAGAGGAGACAGAGAGCGGCTGGCACAGGCGTGCGCTAATGGGCACCCCCGGAACACGGAAAAGGTGCCCACCGCCATGTGACCGTTGGTGGGCGGGGTCCCCCGACCTTACGCCCACGGTCAAGAAACATTCGGGGGCGCGCAGTGACTCCTCACCGCGGCGCCCCCGAACTGCACGGCAGAGCGGGAGCATTATCCGTTACTCCCGCTCCCCCGCACAGTGCACCTCCCGCTTTGCCGCCATCACCTCGTCAACTGGCGAGGTGACAGCGGCCCAGCACTGTTGCCGCCGGTCGCGCCGTTATTCACGGCCGGCAGCCCGAACTGCATGGCAGGGCGGGAGCATCTACCCAAACTCCCGCCCCCCACGCAGTGCCTCTCCCACTTTGCCGCCATCGTCTCGCCAGCAAAGGAGGCGAAGCGACGGCGACCCATCATTGCTGCTGCCGGCCGTGAATAACGGCACGGCCGGCAGCAACACACACCACCGAGCAACCCACAGGTGGGTTACTCCCGCCTCGGCCGGAATTAGCCAGAGTAGCACAACTCCCCCACAGAGGAAGGGGAGTGGTCGCTACTCCGTTGCCCAGGATGCACCACGAGGAGGATCCGACCCATTGGGGTCCTTAGGATGTTAGTAGGACCCCGCATCCCACCTGTGCTGGAGGTTAGGTTAGGTTAGGTTTTTTTTTTTTTTTTTGTTTACGCGGGGAATGCATTTAGGCACCGTCATCCCAGCTACGGGGGTAGCTGGGACGGTGTGTGGGACTCACCGGTCCCGGAAGAAGGGACCGTCCTACCCACTAAACCCCGCGGTGTTCCGACTCACCCTATAGCCGGGCCGAAGGATATGAAGTTGAAGATTCTACGTCGACCCGGCTAGGGATGCCCCGTAGGGTTGGGGCTCTCCTCGGGGGGCCAGATGGTCTGCCCCCCGGAGCTCCCTAAGGAGCTGAAGAAACAAGCCCGCATCGCACCACTCTCGAGCGCCCCTCTGAAAGCAGAGAGGGTAGAGAGCGGCCGAGCGGGCGGGCATTAAGGCACCTCCGGAACACGGGGAGGTGCCTTCCGCCAAACGATCATCGGTGGGTGAGGTCCCCCGACCACCACCCACCGGAACAACACTAGTCGGGGGCGCGCACGAAAGCTGCCATGCGGCGCCCCCGAACCGGACGGCGAGGCGGGAGCGTTTGACCTGCACGCTCCCGCACCCGCAGCTCCTCTCTCTTTGCCGCCATCACCTCATTAGCAAAAGAGGTGACGGCGGCCCAACACTCCTGGCTGCCGACCATGGCTCGCACCACAGCCGGCAGCGACAAATCAAGACCAACACGGCCCGTGAGGGCGACACGCGGCCCGTCCCACGCCGCGCACTCGGCGAGTGTGTGCTCTGCCGAGTCCACGGCGCCACTTGGGCAGTGACGGCACACGGGGTCCGACTCCACACCCACCACCTCCCACAGGTACTTGGCGAAACAGCCATGTCCTGTGAGGAGCTGAGTGAGGTGGTACGTCGGCGCACCGTGCGCCCTCTCCACCCAAGGCCGAAGAACGGGCCGGACAGCCCCCACGAGCCGCGCGCTCGCGGAGGGACACACCAACCTATTGGCCCACTTCCGGAAGAGATCGTCGCGAGCAGACTGTCTCCAGCGGTCGATCTCGTCCGGGAGCGGGCGACCTCCATTACTCCGCACCAGGGCGCTTTCATTATACACGCGAGTGAGGACTCCAGCCTCGAGATCCCACGGGGGGCTTCCGCCAATCAAACACGCCGCCTCGTAAGAGACGGTGCAGTACGCTCGCGCCGCCCTCTGCGCAATCACCCGCTGCGGTCTCCGCAGCAGGGGGATGGTTTTGGCGCAGAGAGCGTCCGACCAAATAGGCGCTCCGTAGAGCGCCTTGGAGCGCACTACACCGTCGTAGAGACGGCGACATGCACTTTCCGGCCCCCCTTTATTGGGGAGCAGCCGCGCCAGTCCTCCGGCGTATGACACCAGTTTGGGTGCCAGGCGCCGGAAGTGCTCGACGAAACCCCATCGACTATCGAGGACCAATCCTAGGTACTTCATGGTCTCCCCGATAGCGATGGGGGTGCCGCTCACCACAATGAAGGAATCTCGAGGTGGCCCCCGCCGAGGCCCGTGGAAAAACACGGCCTCGGACTTTTCGAGAGCCACCTGGAGTCCCAGCGCCCTGATGCGGCTGACCACCTGGGCAACGCCCGCGGTGGCCAGAACCTTCGCGTCCCTGAATTCTGGGCCCCGCGCGGTGACGAGGGTGTCGTCGGCGTAACAAATAATGCCGACTCCCGTAAGAGTTGCACCGCGCAGGACCCAGTCATAGCCGATGTTCCACAGGAGCGGACCAAGCACCGACCCCTGTGGAACACCGCACGACATCTCCTTGCGGACTATTCCCGACCGGGCCGGGTAGATAATGGCCCGGTCCACGAAATAGTCCGCAAGGACGCGCCTGAGGTACCACGGGACCTTGTGGTACCTCAGCGCCTCGGCGATGGTCTGCCAGGGGATGGTGTTGAAGGCGTTTGCGATGTCCAGCGACACCGCCAACAACACCTCCCCCCGACCGACCGCCTCTTGGACGCTGTCCCTGAGTCGGGAGATGGCGTCCAGGGTAGACCGCCCGCGACGGAACCCGTACTGGCCGCCGTCGAGGTTGGGCCCCGCCCCCTCAAGGTGCCCGACGAGACGAGCAGCGAGCACCCGCTCGAAAAGCTTGCTCATCTCGCCGAGCAGAACAATGGGGCGGTAGGCCGACGGCGACTCGACGGGGCGCCCGTGCTTCTTAAGCAGCACGAGCTTCCCCGTCTTCCACGTTCGCGGGACTCTACCCGACGCCAAACACTCCGACATCAGGGAGAGCGTCTCTTCTTCGAACGCCGGCATGACCAGGGCGACGACCCGCCCTGGGATGCCGTCCGGACCGGGGGCGCGGTGTCTCAACTTGAGCTTGAGAACCGCCGCCCCCAACTCGGCATCGGACACGGGCGGGATCGCCTCCGTGTCAGCCGGCGTTCCCTCTGGTGCTGCCATACACGGTGGGACCCACTCTTCCCGCGCAGGGAAGAGGGAGCTGACGACTACATTCACGAAGGTGGGCTCGAGAGACCTAGTAAGCGGGGGCGCATAAGGCCGGAGTTTGTCGCTCACGGCCTTATACGGGCGCCCCCACGGATCTCCATTTAACGTCTCGAGCCACACCTTCCACGACTCATCTTTGGCGGCCTTGATTGCCCAGCGAAGGGCCGCTCGGGCGTCCCGGTATGCGGCGCGCAACTCCTCCATGAGGACAGGGTTTCCGTTCCTTCGACCGCGGTAGCGGGTGTACCGACGCTGGGCTGCGTGGCTAGCAGCACGCAGCCCCTCCAGGTCGTCGTTCCACCAATACACCCGCCGCCGCGGGTGAACTGATCCTGCCCTCCGCATCGCCGCATCGCAGACGCGAGTCAGAGCCCCCGATAACCGCTCCGACCTCGCGTCCACGTCCGGGCTTCCGCCGAACGCGGCCCATCGCTCGACGATGGCCGCCTCTTCCGCCAGCTCCCGGTTAAGCGTCTTTAGTCGCCACCGTGGGCCCCCACCGGCCAGGGGACGATCCTGAGCCCTCAGGGCGGGGGAGACGATATCGAACCGGACATACCGGTGGTCCGACATCGTCTCCACCTCCGTTACCACCCTCCAGCCACGTACGTGGTTCGCCAGGTCAGAACTGGCGAAGGACAGGTCCACGATAGACGTGTTCCCGTTCTCCCCCACGTACGTGGGGACCGTCCCCTGATTCAGCAGCACCAGACCCATGGACACCGCCCAATCCTCCAATAACTCACCTCGCAAGTCCGTCGTCGGAGATCCCCACGCCGTAGAGTGGGCGTTAAAGTCTCCGACGACGACAAGCGGGGTGGGGTGTGCTTCCGCCACAAGAACCCCGAGCTCAACGAGTAACTGCTCGAATTGAGCACGGGTCTTCCTGGGCGGACAGTACACCCCGATCACTGCAGCGTCTCCCAGCAGCGCGAGGACGCACATTCGTCCTTTGGACACCCGATCAAAGGCGCCCCGCTGGGAGACGATAGCCACCTCACCGTCGCGGTCGCTGGCCCAATCATCGCGGGCACGAACCGCGTACGGTTCGGCGACTACAGCCACGGTCGTCTGCCACTGCGCTACGGACTGGATCAAAACATCCTGGGCCGCAGCGCAGTGCCTGACGTTGGCCTGCAGGACCGAGAATGTGGACATCTAGGATTGAGCAGTGTCCATAACCTCCACTGATTGGGTGGGAGCGGGGTCCGCGACCGGCCCGACCCACCTCCCACCGACTCCTCCTCGGCGACGACGCCGCTTCTTTGACGCCGCCAGGCAAGCCTTGGCGCCCAGGCGGTGCGCAGCGGCCTCTCCCGCCGCCGCACACACGGGGCAGTGCGGATCCGCGGCGCAGCCGGCCGCTTTGTGGCCGGGCTGCCCGCAGCGGAAGCACAGGGCGCTGCGGTCAACTCCCGCAGCACACCTGGCCCCCACGTGCCCCTCATCCAGGCAGCGGAAGCACCGCTGCGGCCTGGGGTCCAAAAGGACCGCACGAACGCGGGTCCAGCCGATGACGAGGGCGCGGCCATCTGTGACTTGTTTGGCCGCTGCGACCGGGCACTTGACCCACGCCGTGCCCTCTCTGCTTGCCTGGCGGACGATTTGTCCAACAACGACGCTGGTGATGGCGCAGCCTCCAACGTCCGCCACCACCCGCGCCACAACCTCCTTTGTCGCCGAATCGCCAAGACCGGAGATGCGCAGCTCCGCGCACTTCTCCGGCCTGGCGATGCGAACGTCGTCGCCGAGTGTCGTCTTTAATTTGGCCGCCAATGCGTCCGCCTTGGCGCCCCTGTCCGCACCTGCCACCTCGAGGATGCGTCCTCCGGTGACCGCGGTGCGGAAACGCAAACCCTCGATGCCGAGGCTTTTGAGGTCAATTGACCTCTCAGCCTCGGCAAGTTTCTCCGCGTAGGTTACGCCCCGCCCCTCCGCTTCTCGCTGCAGCGTGATGACTACCGCTGCAGTTCGCGGTGCGCGGAGGTTCGGGGCGCTCCTCTTTCCGCCAGATTTTGAGGGCGCCTTAGCGGGCGCATTGGCGGACGTCGATGTCGCCTTTTTCTTCGGGCGCTTCACGACGTTGTTCCACGTCTCAGTTTGGGGCTGAGACGTGGAAGCCGGGGCCGGTTGGGTTGAGGCCGACTGGCGCTCTCTGCGAGTCGCCTCTACCTCACGCGCCGCGGCGCTCCTCCTTGTCTTTTTGTTCTTCTTCCCCTTTGGGGGAGAAGAAGAAGAGGCCGGCGGAGCGGCCACGACCGATTCAGTCACCTCCACCACAGACGTGGAGGGGACGGGAGGCACAGGAGCGGCGGCAGAGGCGCCAGCGGCCTTTCTCTTTGAACGCGTGGGCGCAGGAGCGCCGACGGAAGGGCCCACGGAAGGACCTACAGAAGCATCGCCGGGTGCTGAAGCAGTGGCCGTGCGGGCGGCGTTGCGCGCGTCCGCCGCAAGGGGAGGACGCAACCGAGGCGCCGGGAGCAGCCGGTCCTCGAAGCCGGCGCGGCGCGCGTCAATGAGGTAGAGAACCTCATCCCGCGACAGCCCCGCCGACCGTGTTGAAGCGGCGCTCAGTTGGCGCCTTAATTCCTCCATCTCGGCCCGCACGGCCGTAAGCTCTCCCTTCAAACGGAGAACTTCCTCATTGCACGTGAGGGAGGCCATCTCCCTCATGTGCTCCCTTATTGAGCCGGCGGCACTCCGCAGGCCCTGTACACTTTGGCCCTTCAGGCGGGAGGACTTGAAGGCGATCATCTCGATCGACTTCAACCCCTCCTCGACCGCCATCTTCAGCTGGTCGGACCTAAGGACCGGAGCCGCCGACGTCGACGCCTCTGTCAGCGTCGGGGATTCACGGAGGAAGGAGAGACGCCTCTCCTCCCGCCGCCGACGCTCCTCCTCCTTCTTTTCATATGCGGCCCGCGCGAGCTCTTCTTCCGCCTCTAGTTCTAACTCGCGCTCCTTGGCCGCATTATAACTGGCCCTAGCTTGGGCCAGGCCAACATACTGCCCAGTTGTTGGAGGGCGCCCACGCCCTCTTTTAACGGGCTGGCCCCTGATGTTGCTGGGGCCAGCCGACTCCTCACCATCGCTGCCCGACTCCCCAGGGCTCTTACTGTTGCAGCGCTTGCGCTGCCACAACCTGGGAGTCGAACAGGGACGGGAGGAAACCGTCTCCATGGACTGACAACTGCTGTCAGAGTCAGACAGCTGTGGCCAGTCACATTTTGCGTCTCTACACGCACTGTGCGGGGTAGTGTCGCACCGCGACAGCGACACCCGCAACTCCTTCACGCCTGAGATTGGGGTCTCAGGCCTCGAAACATCCTGTTTCACACCTTCCTCTTCGTTTTTATTATTTTTGTTTTGTTTTGTTTTGTTTTGTTTTGTTTTGTTTTGTATTCAGAGGTTAGGTTAGGTTAGGTTAGGTTAGGTTAGGTTAGGTTAGGTTAGGTTAGGTTAGGTTAGGTTAGGTTTTTTTTTTTTTTTTTTTTTTATTCCCAGCGACCATGGGTGGCTGGGTGTGTACCTAACTAACCCCCGATGTTCATTATTCGGGGACCTTCCTAGACTAATCTTTCATTCAATTTCTCGCGTTTAAATGTGCACTTTCTTTCCGCATACTAGTTTCTTTCTTTCATTCATCCCTTGTAAGCTCTTTTTCAGGTGGGGCGCCTGCTAACCTCGCGTCTACTTTCTTTATTTATTATGTCTATATAATTCTTATTCTACAGGTTGGTAAATAATTTTCTCCACCTCCTTTCCTCTTTTCTTTTTTTCTTTACATTTTTGTCTTTTTATCTTACAGTATTTTATGTGTAATAGCTTGTTATATCTAGTTTACAATATATATCTTATTTCTATTTTATGACTTATTACAATAGCTTCTTATATTTAGATTCTCTGTTGCAGCAGAGCGGGCTGTGGTATTACAGGTTAACCATAACATTTTTTACTCGTGGTTTTACATTTAATTTTTTCCTCTTTTGTTCTTAGTATCTATACATTTTACCTATCATATATATATTTCTTATCTGTTATTATACATTTAACATAATATTATATTATGTTATTGTAACGGCACTTTTTACTCTGTTTTATTTCTCTCGTTGACTATTCTACATATATTTGTACAATACTCTAAAAATTTTCCTCTCTTTTTACTCTGTAGTATTGTTCTCAGGTTGTCTATTGTGACTGTTATCTCTATCTCCTGTTCTACGTTGAACCTAAGCCTCGAGAATACCGGGCACTCTACCAGCAGGTGAGGGATGGTCTCCTCTACCTGGGGATCGCAAGTACACGATGGGCTCTCCTTGCACTTGAAGCGAGCCAAGTACTCGGAGAACCCACCGTGCCCTGTCAGGACCTGTGTGGTGAGTTTGTCTGGTGTGAATTTCCTAACAGTGCTGTACGCGTCCACCGCGTTCGGGAAGAAGAGCCTTGTGGTCGAGGCGGTGTCGCCGGACTCGTACCTCCGATTCCATTCGCCAAGCGTGCCCAATCGGATACACCGCCTGACGAATGACATCGGACACAGGTCGTAGTCCGGTGCCCGCCTCGACCGCAACGCTGCCTCTTTTGCCAGTTGGTCGGCCCTCTCATTTCCCTCCATCCCCACGTGTGCCTTAATCCAGAACAAATTCATAGATTTGCCTGCCAGAACAATTTTTCTGTAATTTAGTCGGGCTTCAACAGCGAGGGGATGGAGACAATTGGGATTCGCGACCGTCTGGAGTGCCGCGGTTGAGTCGCTGTACACCCCGAAAGTCTTCGCTTTGTGCTTGACGATCAGCCTCGTCGCCTCACATATGGCCAGCAGTTCCGCCTGGTAAACAGTGCAAAATGACGGCAAGCTCAATTTGCGGGCAGTTGTCTCGACCCCATCTTTCCATAAGGAAAGTGCGGCCCCGACCCTGCCCTCAATTTTGCTGCCGTCGGTGTAGATTTGAATTTCAGATTCGCAGTTTTGCTCGAGTTGGTTTCTGTTTCCCAGGCTAATGAACTGCAGGCGCATATGCTCGGCAGGGTGAGGACTGTCCGCGTATGAAAGCATTCGCTCGGCCTCCCTCCCGGCCATGTCTGGCAGTGGTTCTCCTCTCCTTACTTTATACAATGCTTCTGCCTCCTTGACCCTAAGGTCAAGGGGGAGTATGCCTGCCAGAACCAATGCCGCGTTGAGGGAGACCGTGCGATACGCCTTGCAAATTTTTTGTGCGAAACCGCGTTGGATAAAATTAAGCTTTTTCTGGATGTACCTCTTCCCAACCGCGGGTGCCCAAGCGCTAGCCGCGTACAACACTATTGGTTCCACGGTCGCTGTATAGATGGTGTGTATAACCTCCGGATGCAACCCCCAGCTCGCTTTTGCCGCCCTGGTCAACTGCTTGTAGATGTTAGTGACTCTCTTGCACACGCTTTCTACGTGTGCACTAAACGTTAAATTTTCGTCAATGACAAGCCCCAGTATTTTCATTTCGGTGGACATGGCAATGTCGACCCCGCCCATGGCAAGCCGTGGTGTGTCATATTTCAGCTTCCTCGTTATCACCATCGCATTCGTCTTCTGAGGTGCGAATTTCAATTTATTGCTGTCACCCCACGACTTGACATGCGCGAGAGCGGCATTGGCACGTCCCTCGATTTCCTGTCCAGTGTCACCGCAGAAGACCAGGACGACGTCGTCCGCGAACGCCTGTACATATTCTCCCATTTTGGTTAGGTTAGGTTTTTTTTTTTTTTTGTTGACGCGGGGAATGCATTTAGGCACCGTCATCCCAGCTACGGGGGTAACTGGGACGGTGTGTGGGACTCACCGGTCCCGGAAGAAGGGACCGTCCTACCCACTAAACCCCGCGGTGTTCCGTCTCACCCTATAGCCGGGCCGAGGGATATGAAGATGAAGATTCAACGTCGACCCGGCTAGGGATGCCCCGTAAGGATGGGGCTCTCCTCGGGGGACCAGATGGTCGGCCCCCCGGAGCTCCCTAAGGAGCTGAAGAAGCAGCAAGCCCGCATCGCACCACTCTCGAGCGCCCCTCTGAAAGCAGAGGGGGTAGAGAGCGGCCGAGCGGGCGGGCACTAAGGCACCTCCGGAACACGGGGAGGTGCCTTCCGCCAAACGATCATCGGTGGGTGAGGTCCCCCGACCACCACCCACCGGGACAACACTAGTCGGGGGCGCGCACGAAAGCTGCCATGCGGCGCCCCCGAACCGGACGGCGAGGCGGGAGCGTTTGACCTGCACGCTCCCGCACCCGCAGCTCCTCTCTCTTGGCCGCCATCACCTCACAAGCAAACGAGGTGACGGCGGCCCAGCACTCTTGGCTGCCGGCCATGGCTCGCACCACAGCCGGCAGCGACAAATCAAACCCGATACGGCCCGTGAGGGCGACTCGCGGCCCGTCCCACGCCGCGCACTCGGCAAGTGTGTGCTCTGCCGAGTCCACGGCGCCACTTGGGCAGTGACGGCACACGGGGTCCGACTCCACACCCACCACCTCCCACAGGTACTTGGCGAAACAGCCATGTCCTGTGAGGAGCTGAGTGAGGTGGTACGTCGGCGCACCGTGCGCCCTCTCTACCCAAGGCCGAAGAACGGGCCGGACAGCCCCCACGAGCCGCGCGCTCGCAGAGGGAACAACCAACCTATTGGCCCACTTCCGGAAGAGATCGTCGCGAGCAGACTGTCTCCAGCGATCGATCTCGTCCGGGAGTGGGCGACCTCCATTAATCCGCACCAGGGCGCTTTCATTATACACGCGAGTGAGGACTCCAGCCTCGAGATCCCACGGGGGGCTTCCGCCAATTAGACACGCCGCCTCGTAAGAGACGGTGCAGTACGCTCGCGCCGCCCTCTGCGCAATCACCCGCTGCGGCCTCCGCAGCAGGGGGATGGTTTTGGCGCAGAGAGCGTTCGACCAAATAGGCGCTCCGTAGAGCGCCTTGGAGCGCACTACACCGTCGTAGAGACGGCGACATGCACTTTCCGGCCCCCCTTTATTGGGGAGCAGCCGCGCCAGCCTTCCGGCGTATGACACCAGTTTTGGTGCCAGGCGCCGGAAGTGCTCGACGAAACCCCATCGACTATCGAGGACCAATCCTAGGTACTTCATGGTCTCCCCGATAGCGATGGGGGTGCCGCTCACCACAATGAAGGAATCTCGAGGTGGCCCCCGCCGAGGCCCGTGGAAAAACACGGCCTCGGACTTTTCGAGAGCCACCTGGAGTCCCAGCGCCCTGATGCGGCTGACCACCTGGGCAACGCCCGCGGTGGCCAGAACCTTCGCGTCCCTGAATTCTGGGCCCCGCGCGGTGACGAGGGTGTCGTCGGCGTAGCAGATAATGCCGACCCCCGTAAGAGTTGCACCGCGCAGGACCCAGTCATAGCCGATGTTCCACAGGAGCGGACCAAGCACCGACCCCTGTGGAACACCGCACGACATCTCCCTACGGACTATTCCCGACCGGGCCGGGTAGATGATGGTCCGGTCCACGAAGTAGTCCGCAAGGACGCGCCTGAGGTACCACGGGACCTTGTGGTACCACGGCCGCTTTGTGGCCGGGCTGCCCGCAGCGGAAGCACAGGGCGCTGCGGTCAACTCCCGCAGCACACCTGGCCCCCACGTGCCCCTCATCCAGGCAGCGGAAGCACCGCTGCGGCCTGGGGTCCAAAAGGACCGCACGGACGCGGGTCCAATCGATGACGAGTGCGCGGCCATCCGTTACTAGTTTGGCCGCCGCGACGGGGCACTTCACCCACGCCGTGCCCTCCCTGCTTGCCTGGCGGACTATGTTACCGACAACGACGCTGGTGATGGCGCAGCCTCCAACGTCCGCCACCACCCGCGCCACAACCTCCTTTGTCGCCGAATCGCCAAGACCGGAGATGCGCAGCTCCGCGCACTTCTCCGGCCTGGCGATGCGAACGTCGTCGCCGAGTGTCGTCTTTAATTTGGCCGCCAATGCGTCCGCCTTGGCGCCCCTGTCCGCACCTGCCACCTCGAGGATGCGTCCTCCGGTGACCGCGGTGCGGAAACGCAAACCCTCGATGCCGAGGCTTTTGAGGTCAATTGACCTCTCAGCCTCGGCAAGTTTCTCCGCGTAGGTTACGCCCCGCCCCTCCGCTTCTCGCTGCAGCGTGATGACTACCGCTGCAGTTCGCGGTGCGCGGAGGTTCGGGGCGATCCTCTTTCCGCCGGATTTTGAGGGCGCCTTAGCGGGCGCATTGGCGGGCGTCGATGTCGCCTTTTTCTTCGGGCGCTTCACGACGTTGTTCCACGTCTCAGTTTGGGGCTGAGACGTGGAAGCCGGGGCCGGTTGGGTTGAGGCCGACTGGCGCTCTCTGCGAGTCGCCTCAACCTCACGCGCCGCGGCGCTCCTCCTTGTCTTTTTGTTCTTCTTCCCCTTTGGGGGAGAAGAAGAAGAGGCCGGCGGAGCGGCCACAACAGATTCCGTCACCTCCACCACAGACGTTGAGGGGACGGGAGGCACAGGAGCGGCGGCAGAGGCGCCAGCGGTCCTTCGCTTGGAGCGCGTGGGCGCAGGAGCGCCGACGGAAGGGCCCACGGAAGGACCGACAGAAGCACCGCCGGGTGCTGAAGCAGTGGCCGTGCGGGCGGCGTTGCGCGCGTCCGCCGCAAGGGGAGGACGCAACCGAGGCTCCGGGAGCAGCCGGTCCTCGAAGCCGGCGCGGCGCGCGTCAATGAGGTAAAGAACCTCATCGCGCGACAACCCCGCCGACCGTGATGACGCGGCGCTCAGTTGGCGCCTTAATTCCTCCATCTCGGCCCGCACGGCCGTGAGCTCTCCCTTTAAACGGAGAACTTCCTCGTTGCACGTGAGGGAGGCCATCTCCCTCATGTGCTCCCTTATCGAGCCGGCAGCACTCCGCAAGCCCTGCACGCTTTGGCCCTTCAGGCGGGAGGACTTGAAGGCGATCATCTCGATCGACTTCAACCCCTCCTCGCACGCCATCTTCAGCTGGTCGGACCTAAGTACCGGAGCTGCCGACGTCGACGCCACTGTCAGCGTCGGGGATTCACGAAGGAAAGAGAGTCGCCTCTCCTCCCGCCGCCGACGCTCCTCCTCCTTCGCTTGATAAGCGGCCCGCGCGAGCTCTTCCTCCGCCTCGAGTTCTAACTCGCGCTCCTTGGCCGCATTATAACTGGCCCTAGCTTGGGCCAGGCCAACATACTGCCCAGTTGTTGGAGGGCGCCCACGCCCTCTTTTCACGGGCTGGCCCCTGATGTTGCTGGGGCCAGCCGACTCCTCACCATCGCTGCCCGACTCCCCAGGGCTCTTACTGTTGCAGCGCTTGCGCTGCCACAACCTGGGGGTCGAGGAGGGACGGGAGGAAACCGTCTCCATTGACTGACAGCTGCTATCAGAGTCCGATAGCCGCTGCCAGTCACACTTTATATTTCGACATGCACTGTGCGGGGTCGTGTCGCACCGCGATAGCGACACCCGCAACTCCTTCACGCCCGGGGTTGGAGTCCCGGGCCTCGACACTTCCGCGTCACTCCCTACAACTTCGTTTTGTTTTATGTTTGTTTTTAAATTTAATTCACTTTCCATTTTGTTCCCACGAGAAGAGACGAAGGGTTTCACTCCCTGGGTGACGCTCATTCCAGGGAGCGGGCTAAATACTGCAGGGTTCGCCAGGTGCCCGTACAGGTTTTAACGACTTCGCTGTCGGGTTTTAAAGACTGTCCTTGTCGCGGGCCGGCCAATTAAGGCAAGCCCTCCGGTCCCTAAGGACACCACGTACCGACTGGAGCCACCAGTCAGATGGTTGCGATGACCTTAGGGGCTACGGAACGCGAGGAGGGTGGCTGGTCCTCCCCAACACCGACGCCTGTGTAGACCCCTGCGCTAGCAGTAGGCCTACGCGTCCACGACTCTCCCCGCTTCTACCGGCCGCAGCCGGGAGCAGACAACAACAAGCTGCGTCGCGACGCTACAACCGGGTCTCCGGGAGCTATCGCGACGCCGCAGACCTTGCAGGCCCGCCAAACAACAACGACCCCCTCGTGCAATGGGGTCAGCTTCAGTCGAGAAGACGACCGACAATCACCGCGCTTCTACCGGCAAAAAGCCGGGAGCGGACAACAAAAAGCTGCGCCGCGACGCTACAACCGGATCTCCGGGAGACGTCGCGACGCCGCAGGCCTTGAAGACCCGCCAAACCACGACCCCCTCGTACAATAGGGTCAGCTTTGATCGGTGAAATAACCGACCAATGGACGACAAACAAGGCTTCTACCGGCTTCCGGGAGCGAACGTCACAAACTTGCCACGGCGAGGACACGCCGCGACACCGCAGGCCTAGCAGGCCTGCTAAACCACGACCCCCTCGTGCAATGGGGTCGGCTGTCGGGATATTGGTTCATCGACTTACAGGGGCAGCAAATTTTAGCGCTGCGCCTGTTAGCCGACTATCCAGGATGCACCGTCTTAGTCCAGTTGCCACTCCCCCCGGGCATATAGCCCGAAGGGATAGGAAACCGGTCCAAGCACACTAGGAGGTTCCCCGACCTAGCACCCCGGTTAGGTTAGGTTAGGTTAGGTTAGGTTAGGTTAGGTTAGGTTAGGTTAGGTTAGGTTAGGTTAGGTTAGGTTAGGTTAGGTTAGGTTAGGTTAGGTTAGGTTAGGTTAGGTTAGGTTAGGTTAGGTTAGGTTAGGTTAGGTTAGGTTAGGTTAGGTTAGGTTAGGTTAGGTTAGGTTAGGTTAGGTTAGGTTAGGTTAGGTTAGGTTAGGTTAGGTTAGGTTAGGTTAGGTTAGGTTAGGTTAGGTTAGGTTAGGTTAGGTTAGGTTAGGTTAGGTTAGGTTAGGTTAGGTTAGGTTAGGTTAGGTTAGGTTAGGTTAGGTTAGGTTAGGTTAGGTTAGGTTAGGTTAGGTTAGGTTAGGTTAGGTTAGGTTAGGTTAGGTTAGGTTAGGTTAGGTTAGGTTAGGTTAGGTTAGGTTAGGTTAGGTTAGGTTAGGTTAGGTTAGGTTAGGTTAGGTTAGGTTAGGTTAGGTTAGGTTAGGTTAGGTTAGGTTAGGTTAGGTTAGGTTAGGTTAGGTTAGGTTAGGTTAGGTTAGGTTAGGTTAGGTTAGGTTAGGTTAGGTTAGGTTAGGTTAGGTTAGGTTAGGTTAGGTTAGGTTAGGTTAGGTTAGGTTAGGTTAGGTTAGGTTAGGTTAGGTTAGGTTAGGTTAGGTTAGGTTAGGTTAGGTTAGGTTAGGTTAGGTTAGGTTAGGTTAGGTTAGGTTGGGGCGGGGCCCCAAGTGTTACTCGAGTGCGTCCACGTCGCCCGCCCTGGACCCCAACTTGACCACCGTAACGGAGTGGCAAGTTGGGTGACTGAATCTCGGTAACGTAACTTGTGTGGCCAGATCGGTAGTCATTAAGTGTCATCTTAGTGTTTTTCCCTGTGTGAGCTTTGCTGTGTGTGTTTTGTTGACCCATTCCACTTGGTGCGCGGTAACGCAGTGGCCAGTGGGTGGTGTTTCGCTCCTCTACGTATCTGTATTGTTGTCTGTCCTGCATTTGATAATATTACAACGACTTGGCTTTTGTTTTCCTGGATTTGTTTTTTGCATTTTGTTTTGGTTGCTGTTGCTGTCTTGTTGCGGAATCTGTTCTCAGATTTCGTAGTCAGGACAAAAATTCTATCTCCATCTGACTCAGTCGTGGGCAGTGCCCTCTACTGGTCAATGGATTCCGAGTCCGCTGACGGTTTTGTCTCGGACGGAGGCGAACGCTTTTCGTCCCCGTTTCATCTTGAGGACAAGCGTTCTACCCTTGGTAAGAAACGGGAGCGAACCTCCTGTTTCTTCACCTCGGGTCTTACTGAAGACGGAAATGATGATGATGATTCCCCGGAGAGGAAGGCCCAGAGGCGATCATCTAGGGGAAGGGGATTTACTCACCATGTGGGGAAGTCCCGAGCTCTGAAGGAACTCCGGGAAAGGCCTGAAGACACTGAATCCGATTGCACAGTGGTGCATAATTCAAGGCACTCCCCGAAAGGAGGAGTCGGCAAGGGATCCTCAACGTTGCGAGCAATGGAGGAATTAATTCACCAGGCGGAAGAGGACGCAGGTACCCTGCATCAGGTGGCTTCTACATCAAAGAACCTGAAGGGTACCTGCGTTAGAGAAATAAAGCAGCGCTCAGCGTCGTTGCTGCAAACCGTGAAGTCGCTGGCTGGGCGAAACGACTGCGAGGAGATGAGGCGGTTGAGGGCGGACAACAAACGCCTTCGAGGACAGCTGTCCGCCCTCCAAGAGGAAGTGGCTGCCCTGCGCCGGGAGTTCGCCGAAGGCAGGAGACGCCGATCAGAGAGCCCCACGCCGCTCAATGAACCTGAGCCTGCTCTAGAAGACATAAGAGCGGCCCCATCGAACGAACGTGGGATTACCATGGGGGATCTGGAGGGTATAGTAAGTCGCCTCCAGCGTGAATTGATGGACCACGTTGGGGGCGTTATAAGCGCCAGACTGGAGGGGCTTGAGGTGGATGGACGCCTCCTGCCTACCCAACCCCAGCTCCACCGACCGCCGTTGGCAGCTGAAGGTAATAAAGGGAAAGGGAAGGGGAAGCGCACTGCGACTCCTGCTGCAATCGCACCCACTACTCTGGCCCCTCCGGCAAATATGCCGAAGGAGGCCAGACAAAAAAGGATGGTCCGAGCTGAAGAGCAAATTGCTGGTCCATCACATGAGGAGCAACCAGTGGTCGAAGCAGCCTGGACGACCGTGGTAAAGAAAAAGAGCAAGAAGAAACTGCCGACCAAGGCTCAAGAGCCGAAGAAGATCAGGCTCCCGAAGCCGCCCAAGACACTGGCGGTGGTGGTGTCCCTGAAGCCAGAAGCGGTGGCGGAGGGCGCCACATACAGGGATGCCATTGCCAAGGCGAAGGCGTCAGTGAGCCTGGGTGAGCTCGGCATTGGGCCAACCAAGTTTAGAACCGGCATCACGGGAGCTCGCATCATAGAGCTCCCAAAAGAGACCACGGTCGCGCAGGCTGACACCCTAGCGGCCAGGATCGGGCAGGTCCTGGGTGACGATGCCAGGGTCACCAGGCCCACCAAATCGGCGCAGATACGCGTATCGGGCCTGGACGACGCAGTATCCCAGGAGGAGATTTGTCGGGCCCTGGCGGAGAAATCAGGGTGCCCTCCCGACCAATTTAAGGTCGGGAACATTGGACTGGGCTACACGGGCGTAGGTTCGGCAATTGTTTCATGCCCAGTGGGAGCAGTTGCCGCACTGGCGAACGCGCATCGGGTGGCTATCGGCTGGAGCGAAGCATCCATTCGGATACTCGAACAGCGTCCAATGCGGTGCCACCGGTGCATGGGTACGGGCCACCCGCAAATATTGTGCCCCTCCAAAAAGGATCGCAGTGGATTGTGCTACCGCTGCGGTCAGGAGGGGCACACCCTCACCTCCTGTTCGGCCCCACCGCACTGTGCCATTTGCTCTGATCGTGGCCTACCCTCGGGACACCGGATGGCCGGAATTCACTGCAAGCCTCCTCCGGTCAAGGGCCGTCGTTTTCCACTCTCTGGGACCTCAAATACCGCGGCCACTCCGGCCGCCCCTGCAGTCGCGCCTATGGACACTACCAATGTCAGTTAGATCCATAGGTCGTGTACTGCAGGTGAACGTGGACCACTCAGTCAGCGCACAGGACCTCTTGTGTCAGGCGGTGGCTGAGTGGGACATCGATCTAGTGATTGTCTCGGAGCCGAACTCCATCCCTTCATCTCCGCGATGGGTGAGTTCGGTGGATGGCCTCGCGGCGATCATGGTGGCCGGAGTGACACCCCCTCTTACTCTCTTTCAACGAGGGGAGGGGTTCGTTGCGGCGCGATGGGGGGGAATTACAGCAGTATCTCTGTACTTCTCCCCTAATCGCAGCCGAATGGAGTTCGGACGGTTCCTGGCCGTGGTGGAGGGAGTGGTCCGCAGAGCGGCACCCAGTCCGGTGCTGGTGGCGGGCGATCTGAATGCACATTCCCAATGTTGGGGGGATAGGCATACAGACGCCCGAGGTAGGGATCTGGAGTCCTGGGTTCTGTCCCTGGGGCTTCAGATCCTTAATGTTGGAAACACCCCAACTTGCGTGCGGTGGCAGGGCACGTCAAGAGTTGATGTGACCTTTGCCACCGCATCGCTAGCTCCCTGCATACAGGGCTGGCGAGTGATGGAGGACCCGGAGACCCTATCTGACCACAGATATGTCAGATACGAGGTCTCCACTACACCAACGGGGGTCCCTCCTCTCCGCTTCCGGACGTCGACGGGCGTATCCAGATTTCCTGGATGGGTTCTGAAGCAGCTCCAGCCAGATGTAGCTGAGGAGGCGGCAATGGTGCGTGCGTGGGCTGAGGTGCCCCAAACTATGTGTGAGGACCCCAATGCCATGGCGGAGTTACTTGCTGACGACATGAAGGTCGTGTGTGACTCCGCCATGCCAAAACGACGGGCGGGCCCTCAAAACCGAGGCCAAGTGTACTGGTGGACGCAGGAAATCTCCGACCTGCGTGCTGCCAGTACAAGGGCAAGGCGTGCGTACCAGCGCTGCCGCAGGCGCGCCCGCAGAGTGCCTGGTGAAGAGGAAATGCTTCACCAGGCATACAACGATGCCCACAAAGCGCTCAGAACCGCCATCGGAAAATCCAAAGTGGACGCCTGGAACCAGTATTTGGAAGTTCTTGACCGCGACCCCTGGGGTCGACCATACAGGGCGATAAGGCGGAAGCTAACATCACCAGCCCCATCAACTTCCGACATGGAACCATCGGTACTACGGAGAGTACTGATGACTCTGTTCCCCAACCCCGGAGTTTTCGTACCCCCCAGCATGCCGCCCTCCGATTCTGCCTCGGAGGGGTGGGCTATTGGGCCGCCAGTGTCGGATGCAGAGTTCGGTGTCGTGCGGGAACGGCTCCGCCAGAAGAATAAGGCGCCAGGGCCAGATGGAGTCCCAGCCAAAGTCATGGCTGTCGCCCTGGGACCTCTGGAGGAGCGTTTCCGTGCGTTAATGGACCTCTGCATCGCAAAAGTCTGTTTCCCTGGCAGGTGGAAAATGGGGCGTCTGTGCCTGCTGAGAAAGGAGGGTCGTCCAGCGGATTCGCCGGCGGGTTATCGTCCGGTTGTGCTGCTCGATGAGGCGGGGAAGGCTTTCGAGAAAATCCTTGCCTCCCGCATCATCGGGCATCTCGAGAGTGTGGGGCCGGACTTGGCCGATAGTCAGTATGGCTTTCGAACCGGGCGGTCAACCGCCGACGCAATCAGCCGTCTCGAAAAGTGGACGAAGACAGCAACGGCACGTGGGGAGGTGGTGTTGGGGGTGTCCTTGGACATAGCCAACGCCTTCAACACCATCCCCCACGAATGCATAGAGGAAGCACTTCGCTTTCACAAAGTGCCTCCGTATCTGTGTGCTCTCATCAGCGGGTACTTGAAGGATAGATTCGTTCTGTATGAGGACCCTGACGGCCGGATTCAATCCTGGAGGATGTCGGCGGGTGTGCCCCAGGGCTCCGTGTTAGGCCCACTACTATGGAACCTGGGGTACAACTGGGTTCTCCGGGGCTCACTGCTGCCGAGAATGATCGTCGTCTGTTTTGCAGACGACACTCTGGTGGCGGCAGCAGCTAGAGACTGGGAGGATGCAGTCCATCTCGCGTCAGTCGGCACCTCCATGGTTGTCCGGCGCATTCGCTTGTTGGGGCTGGAAGTGGCCCTGGACAAAACTAGGGCCATGTATTTTCATACGCCACGTCGGAGGGTCCCCACAGGACTAAGGGTCCTTGTTGACGGCACACGTATACAGGTCGAGGCAAACATGAAATACCTCGGCCTAACCCTCGACCCGCGATGGAGCTTTTACAAGCATTTCGAGCTCCTCGCTCCTAAATTGTGCGCTACTGCGCGATCACTTGGTCGCCTTCTCCCCAATATTGGAGGGCCGGGCTCCGCATGCCGTCGACTGTATCATGGGGTGATGCGGTCGATGGCGATGTACGGGGCCCCAGTGTGGGCAGACAGCCTAACACGCCATACGCGGGCTCTTCTGCGCCAACCACAAAGGGCGATCGCGACCCGGGCGGTGCGTTCTTACCGGACGGTCAGCCACGGAGCGGCCTGCGTTCTAGCGGGCACTCTCCCGTGGTCGATTGAGGCACCGGTACTGGCGGAAGTGCACCGACTGAGGGTCGATGCCAGAGTGAGGGGTGAGCGACCTGACCTCGAGGAAGTCGAGCAGGTTCGTTCACAGGCGCGGAGAGAGGCGATGCGGCGCTGGGAGGAGGCGCTGACGTCCCCTGATGCTGGCCACCGGACAATCGAGGCGGTTCGTCCGGTGCTGGAGGAGTGGGTGAGCCGCCGAGATGGGGAACTCACCTATCGCCTGGTGCAGATATTGACCGGACACGGGTGTTTCGGTCACTATCTGCACCGGGTCGCCCGGCGAGAGGAGACGCCCGCGTGTCATCACTGCGGCGCTCCTGACGACACAGCCGAGCACACACTAGCTGTGTGCCCGGCGTGGCGAGACGAGCGCCGGGAATTGAGCGCGGAGCTCAATGGGGCTAACCTCACGCTGCAGACATTGGTGAGTGGTATGCTCAGCAGCGCGGAGGTTTGGGAGGCAGTTGCCAACTTCGCCGAAACAGTTATTTCGGCGAAGGAGGCTGCGGAGAGGGAGCGGGAAGAGGATGCTCTAGCCGCTCCCATCCGACGCAGGCGTAGGGGTAGAAGAAGGCGAGCGGCTCCGGCCGCGGACCTTCTCTAGCCCGAGGTTGGCCAGCACACAAGAGTGGCACTCTTGTGTGCATTGCACTGGTCACCACGTCTGGGGATTACCTGGCGCACACCGAGGTAATCCTCCACCGGCGCGGCAGCTCAGCAAGGCTGAGTAGCCCAGAGGTGGTTTGGTTGAGTTTACAGGTCCCAAATCACCTCCGTTAGGGCAGTTCGGTGCCAAGGAGTTTTAGTGAGTATTCCCAGTGCCAACAAGATCAGGTGCTGGGCGACCCTCACACTGTCACACGCCTCGCCAGCGTGTTTCGTCTGTAAGCGGATCACTCCTTGTAAAAAAAAAAAAAAAAAAAAAAAAAAAAAAAAAAAAAAAAAAAAAAAAAAAAAAAAAAAAAAAAAAAAAAAAAAAAAAAAAAAAAAGGTTAGGTTAGGTTAGGTTAGGTTAGGTTAGGTTAGGTTAGGTTAGGTTAGGTTAGGTTAGGTTAGGTTAGGTTAGGTTAGGTTAGGTTAGGTTAGGTTAGGTTAGGTTAGGTTAGGTTAGGTTAGGTTAGGTTAGGTTAGGTTAGGTTAGGTTAGGTTAGGTTAGGTTAGGTTAGGTTAGGTTAGGTTAGGTTAGGTTAGGTTAGGTTAGGTTAGGTTAGGTTAGGTTAGGTTAGGTTAGGTTAGGTTAGGTTAGGTTAGGTTAGGTTAGGTTAGGTTAGGTTAGGTTAGGTTAGGTTAGGTTAGGTTAGGTTAGGTTAGGTTAGGTTAGGTTAGGTTAGGTTAGGTTAGGTTAGGTTAGGTTAGGTTAGGTTAGGTTAGGTTAGGTTAGGTTAGGTTAGGTTAGGTTAGGTTAGGTTAGGTTAGGTTAGGTTAGGTTAGGTTAGGTTAGGTTAGGTTAGGTTAGGTTAGGTTAGGTTAGGTTAGGTTAGGTTAGGTTAGGTTAGGTTAGGTTAGGTTAGGTTAGGTTAGGTTAGGTTAGGTTAGGTTAGGTTAGGTTAGGTTAGGTTAGGTTAGGTTAGGTTAGGTTAGGTTAGGTTAGGTTAGGTTAGGTTAGGTTAGGTTAGGTTAGGTTAGGTTAGGTTAGGTTAGGTTAGGTTAGGTTAGGTTAGGTTAGGTTAGGTTAGGTTAGGTTAGGTTAGGTTAGGTTAGGTTAGGTTAGGTTAGGTTAGGTTAGGTTAGGTTAGGTTAGGTTAGGTTAGGTTAGGTTAGGTTAGGTTAGGTTAGGTTAGGTTAGGTTAGGTTAGGTTAGGTTAGGTTAGGTTAGGTTAGGTTAGGTTAGGTTAGGTTAGGTTAGGTTAGGTTAGGTTAGGTTAGGTTAGGTTAGGTTAGGTTAGGTTAGGTTAGGTTAGGTTAGGTTAGGTTAGGTTAGGTTAGGTTAGGTTAGGTTAGGTTAGGTTAGGTTAGGTTAGGTTAGGTTAGGTTAGGTTAGGTTAGGTTAGGTTAGGTTAGGTTAGGTTAGGTTAGGTTAGGTTAGGTTAGGTTAGGTTAGGTTAGGTTAGGTTAGGTTAGGTTAGGTTAGGTTAGGTTAGGTTAGGTTAGGTTAGGTTAGGTTAGGTTAGGTTAGGTTAGGTTAGGTTAGGTTAGGTTAGGTTAGGTTAGGTTAGGTTAGGTTAGGTTAGGTTAGGTTAGGTTAGGTTAGGTTAGGTTAGGTTAGGTTAGGTTAGGTTAGGTTAGGTTAGGTTAGGTTAGGTTAGGTTAGGTTAGGTTAGGTTAGGTTAGGTTAGGTTAGGTTAGGTTAGGTTAGGTTAGGTTAGGTTAGGTTAGGTTAGGTTAGGTTAGGTTAGGTTAGGTTAGGTTAGGTTAGGTTAGGTTAGGTTAGGTTAGGTTAGGTTAGGTTAGGTTAGGTTAGGTTAGGTTAGGTTAGGTTAGGTTAGGTTAGGTTAGGTTAGGTTAGGTTAGGTTAGGTTAGGTTAGGTTAGGTTAGGTTAGGTTAGGTTAGGTTAGGTTAGGTTAGGTTAGGTTAGGTTAGGTTAGGTTAGGTTAGGTTAGGTTAGGTTAGGTTAGGTTAGGTTAGGTTAGGTTAGGTTAGGTTAGGTTAGGTTAGGTTAGGTTAGGTTAGGTTAGGTTAGGTTAGGTTAGGTTAGGTTAGGTTAGGTTAGGTTAGGTTAGGTTAGGTTAGGTTAGGTTAGGTTAGGTTAGGTTAGGTTAGGTTAGGTTAGGTTAGGTTAGGTTAGGTTAGGTTAGGTTAGGTTAGGTTAGGTTAGGTTAGGTTAGGTTAGGTTAGGTTAGGTTAGGTTAGGTTAGGTTAGGTTAGGTTAGGTTAGGTTAGGTTAGGTTAGGTTAGGTTAGGTTAGGTTAGGTTAGGTTAGGTTAGGTTAGGTTAGGTTAGGTTAGGTTAGGTTAGGTTAGGTTAGGTTAGGTTAGGTTAGGTTAGGTTAGGTTAGGTTAGGTTAGGTTAGGTTAGGTTAGGTTAGGTTAGGTTAGGTTAGGTTAGGTTAGGTTAGGTTAGGTTAGGTTAGGTTAGGTTAGGTTAGGTTAGGTTAGGTTAGGTTAGGTTAGGTTAGGTTAGGTTAGGTTAGGTTAGGTTAGGTTAGGTTAGGTTAGGTTAGGTTAGGTTAGGTTAGGTTAGGTTAGGTTAGGTTAGGTTAGGTTAGGTTAGGTTAGGTTAGGTTAGGTTAGGTTAGGTTAGGTTAGGTTAGGTTAGGTTAGGTTAGGTTAGGTTAGGTTAGGTTAGGTTAGGTTAGGTTAGGTTAGGTTAGGTTAGGTTAGGTTAGGTTAGGTTAGGTTAGGTTAGGTTAGGTTAGGTTAGGTTAGGTTAGGTTAGGTTAGGTTAGGTTAGGTTAGGTTAGGTTAGGTTAGGTTAGGTTAGGTTAGGTTAGGTTAGGTTAGGTTAGGTTAGGTTAGGTTAGGTTAGGTTAGGTTAGGTTAGGTTAGGTTAGGTTAGGTTAGGTTAGGTTAGGTTAGGTTAGGTTAGGTTAGGTTAGGTTAGGTTAGGTTAGGTTAGGTTAGGTTAGGTTAGGTTAGGTTAGGTTAGGTTAGGTTAGGTTAGGTTAGGTTAGGTTAGGTTAGGTTAGGTTAGGTTAGGTTAGGTTAGGTTAGGTTAGGTTAGGTTAGGTTAGGTTAGGTTAGGTTAGGTTAGGTTAGGTTAGGTTAGGTTAGGTTAGGTTAGGTTAGGTTAGGTTAGGTTAGGTTAGGTTAGGTTAGGTTAGGTTAGGTTAGGTTAGGTTAGGTTAGGTTAGGTTAGGTTAGGTTAGGTTAGGTTAGGTTAGGTTAGGTTAGGTTAGGTTAGGTTAGGTTAGGTTAGGTTAGGTTAGGTTAGGTTAGGTTAGGTTAGGTTAGGTTAGGTTAGGTTAGGTTAGGTTAGGTTAGGTTAGGTTAGGTTAGGTTAGGTTAGGTTAGGTTAGGTTAGGTTAGGTTAGGTTAGGTTAGGTTAGGTTAGGTTAGGTTAGGTTAGGTTAGGTTAGGTTAGGTTAGGTTAGGTTAGGTTAGGTTAGGTTAGGTTAGGTTAGGTTAGGTTAGGTTAGGTTAGGTTAGGTTAGGTTAGGTTAGGTTAGGTTAGGTTAGGTTAGGTTAGGTTAGGTTAGGTTAGGTTAGGTTAGGTTAGGTTAGGTTAGGTTAGGTTAGGTTAGGTTAGGTTAGGTTAGGTTAGGTTAGGTTAGGTTAGGTTGGGGCGGGGCCCCAAGTGTTACTCGAGTGCGTCCACGTCGCCCGCCCTGGACCCCAACTTGACCACCGTAACGGAGTGGCAAGTTGGGTGACTGAATCTCAGTAACGAAACTTGAGCGGCCAAATCGGCAGTCATTAAGTGTCTTCTTAGTGTCTTTTTCCCTGTGTGAGCTTTGCTGTTTGTGCTTTGTTGACCCATTCCACTTGGTGCGCGGTAACGCAGTGGCCAGTGGATGGTGTTCTTCTCTCTGCTCTCGGAAATTTGATTTCATCGAAATTGCTTTTCCTAATTCCCTTTGATCAACAACTCGGCGTGTTTTTGGTATCTTGATTTTCTCTTCGATTTGGATATTGTTTTGTGTTGATTTGTTTTGTTTGATTTGTTTTGTCTTGACTTGTGTTGTTTCAATCCTTGTTTCGTGTTGCCTGTAAGTGGAGTCTGTAACAAACAGATTCCCTGAGAGGCAAAAAATTCGATCTCCATCTGACTCGGTTGTGGGCAGTGCCCTCAATTGGTCAATGGATTCAGAATCCGCAGAAGGTTTCGTCTCGGACGGTAATGAACGCTTAATGCCCCCATTTCATCTTGGGGAGAAGCGTTCCGCCTTCGGAAAGAAACGGGAGCGAAGCTCCTATTTCTTCACCTCGGGACTCACCGAAGACGGAAGTGATAATGATGATTCCCCGGAGAAGAAGGCCCAGAGGCGGTCATCCAGGGGAAGGGGATCTGTCCACCATGTGGGGATGTCCCGAGCCCTGAGGGAGCTCAGGGATGGACCAGAAGACTCGGAATCCGACTGCATGGTGCTGCAGGAACAAAGACACTCCCCGAAAAGGGGACTCGGAAAAGGATCCTCGACGCTGTCAGCAGTGGAGGAACTCCTCAACCAGGCGGAAGAGGACGCAGGTACCCTGCACCAGGTGGCCTCTACATCAAAGAACCTGAAGGGTACCTGCGTCAGAGAAATAAGGCAGCGCACCGCGTCGCTGCTTGAAGCTGTGAAGTCGCTGGCCGGGCGCAACGACAGCGAAGAGATGAGGCGGTTGAGGGCGGATAACAAACGCCTTCGAGGTCAGCTGTCCGCCCTCCAAGAAGAAGTGGCTGCCCTACGCCGGGAGTTCGCCGAAGGCAGGCGACGCCGCTCAAAGAGCCCCACGCCACTCAAAGAGCCGGAGCCTGCTCCAGTTAGCGCGGTTCAATCCAATGACCGTGGGGTGACCATGGGAGACCTGGAAGGTCTCGTGAGTCGCCTCCAGCGGGAGCTGATGGACCATGTGGGGGGCGTCATAAGCGCCCGACTGGATGGGCTTGAGGTAGACGGACGCCTCCTGCCAGCCCAACCTCAACTCCACCGACCGCCGTTAGCAACAGAATACAATAAGGGGAAAGGGAAGGGGAAGCGCACCGCGACCCCTGCTGCAACCGTACCCACAACTCTGGCCCCTCCGGCAAATATGCCAAAGGAGGCCAGACAAATAAAGATGGTCCGAGCCGCCGAACAGGTCGCCGGACCATCACACCAGGAGCAGCCAGTGCTCGAAGCAAGCTGGACGACCGTCGTCAAGAAGAAAGGAAAGAAGAAACCGGCGACCAAGACTCCAGAGAAAAAGAAGACCAGGCTCCCAAAGCCGCCGAAGACACTGGCGGTGGTGGTGTCCCTGAAGCCCGAAGCGGTGGCGGAGGGCGCCACCTACAGGGATGCCATTGCCAAGGCGAAGGCATCAGTGAACTTGGGTGAGCTCGGCATTGGGCCAACCAAGTTTCGAACTGGCATCACGGGAGCTCGTATAATAGAGCTCCCAAAAGAGACCACGATCGCACAGGCTGACACCTTAGCGGCCAAGATCGGACAGGCCCTAGGTGACGACGCCAGGGTCACCAGGCCCACCAAATTGGCGCAAATTCGCGTATCGGGCCTGGACGACGCAGTATCTCAGGAGGAGATTTGTCGGGCCCTGGCGGAGAAGTCAGGGTGTCCGCCCGACCAATTTAAAGTCGGCAATATTGGAGTAGGCTACACGGGCGTAGGCTCAGCCATAGTCTCTTGCCCAGTGGCAGCAGTTGCAGCGCTGACGAATGCGCACCGGGTGGCCATTGGCTGGAGCGACGCATCAATCCGTATCCTGGAACAGCGTCCAATGCGGTGCCACCGGTGCATGGGTACGGGCCACCCGCAAATATTGTGCCCCTCCAAAAAGGATCGCAGTGGATTGTGCTACCGCTGCGGTCAGGAGGGGCACACCCTCACCTCCTGTTCGGCCCCACCGCACTGTGCCATTTGTGCGGATCGTGGCCTACCCTCAGGACACCGGATGGCCGGGATGAACTGTAAGCCTCCCCCGGTCAAGGGCCGTCGTCTCCCACTCTCTGGGACCTCCAAAACAGTGGCCGCTCCGGCCACCCCTGCAGTCGCGCCTATGGACACTACCAATGTCAGTTAGATCCATAGGTCGTGTACTGCAGGCGAATGTGGACCACTCAGTCGGCGCACAGGACCTCTTGTGTCAGGCGGTGGCTGAGTGGGACATCGATCTAGTGATCGTTTCGGAGCCAAACTTAATTCCTTTATCCCCACGGTGGGTGGGTTCGGTGGATGGCCTCGCGGCGGTCATGGTGGCCGGAGTGACGCCCCCTCTTTCTCTCTCTGAACGAGGGGAGGGATTTGTTGCGGCGCGTTGGGGGGGGATTACAGTAGTATCGCTGTACTTCTCCCCTAACCGCAGCCGAGTGGAGTTCGGGCGGTTCTTGGACGTGGTGGAGGGTGTGGTGCGCAGAGCGGCGCCCAGCCCGGTGCTGGTGGCGGGCGATCTTAACGCCCACTCCCTATGTTGGGGGGACTGGCACACAGACGCCCGGGGTAGGGATCTGGAGTCCTGGGTTCTGTCCCTGGGGCTTCAGATCCTTAACGTTGGAAACACCCCAACTTGTGTGCGGTGGCAGGGCACGTCAAGAGTTGATGTGACCTTTGCCACCGCATCGCTGGCTCCCTGCATACGGGACTGGCGAGTAATGGAGGACCCGGAGACCCTATCTGACCACAGGTATGTCAGATACGAGGTCTCCACCACACCAACAGGGGTTCCTCCTCTCCGCTTCCGGACGACGACGGGCGTATCCAAATTCCCTGGATGGGTCCAAAAGCAGCTCCAGCCGGATGTGGCTGAGGAGGCGGCGATGGTGCGTGCGTGGGCTGAGGTGCCCCAAACTATCTCAGAGGATCCCGATGCCATGGCGGAGTTACTTGCTGATGACATGAGGGTCGTGTGTAACTCCGCCATGCCAAAACGGCGGGCGGGCCCTCATCACCGAGGCCAAGTGTACTGGTGGACGCAGGAAATATCCGATCTGCGTGCTGCCAGTACAAGGGCAAGGCGTGCGTACCAGCGCTGCCGCCGGCGCGCCCGCAGAGAGCCTGGTGAGGAGCAACGGCTTCACCAAGCATACAAGGACGTCCACAAAGCCCTCAGATCCGCCATATGCCAGGCTAAAGAGGACGCTTGGAACCGTTACCTGGCGGTTCTCGACCGCGACCCCTGGGGCCGACCGTATAGGGTAATAGGGCGGAAACTGTCATCCCCAGCTCCGTCGACTTCCGACATGGAGCCATCAGTTTTGCGTGCAGTTCTGATGACCCTGTTCCCCGACCCCGGAGTCTTCGTGCCCCCCAGAATGCCGCCCTCCGATTCTGCCTCGGAGGGGTGGGCTAATGGGCCGCCAGTGTCGGATGCAGAGTTCGGTATCGTACGGGAACTGCTCCGCCAGAAGAATAAGGCACCAGGGCCAGATGGAGTCCCAGCCAAAGTCATGGCTATCGCCCTGGGCCCTCTGGAGGAGCGTTTCCGTGCGGTAGTCGACCTCTGCATCGCAAAAGTCTGTTTCCCTGGCAGATGGAAAATGGGGCGACTGTGCCTGCTGAGGAAGGAAGGTCGTCCAGCGGATTCGCCGGCGGGTTATCGTCCGATAGTGCTGCTCGATGAGGCGGGGAAGGCCTTCGAGAAAATCCTTGCCTCCCGAATCATCGGGCACCTCGAGGGTGTGGGACCGGACTTGGCCGATAACCAATACGGCTTCCGAACTGGGCGGTCAACCGCCGATGCGGTCAGTCGCCTCAAACAGTGGGCAAATAATGCAACGGCACGTGGGGAGGTGGTGTTGGGTGTGTCCTTGGACATAGCCAACGCATTCAACACCATCCCCCACGAATGCATAGAGGAAGCACTCCGCTTTCACGAAGTGCCTCCATATCTGCGTGTTCTGATCAGCGGGTATCTAAAGAACAGATACGTCCTGTATGAGGATCCTGCGGGCCGGATTCAATCATGGAGGGTGTCGGCGGGTGTGCCCCAGGGCTCCGTGTTAGGCCCACTACTATGGAACCTGGGGTATAACTGGGTTCTCCGTGGCTCACTGCTGCCGAGAATGATCGTCGTCTGTTTTGCAGACGACACTCTCGTGGCGGCAGCGGCTAGAGACTGGGAGGATGCAGTCCACCTTGCGTCGGTCGGCACCTCCATGGTTGTCCGGCGCATTCGCATGTTAGGGCTGAAAGTGGCCCTGGATAAAACAAGGGCCATGCACTTTCACACGCCACGTCGGAGGGTCCCCACAGGGCTCAAGGTTCTCGTTGACGGCACGCAGATACAAGTCGAGGCAAACATTAAATACCTCGGCCTAACCCTCGACCCGCGATGGAGCTTTTGCAAGCATTTCGAGCTCCTCGCTCCTAAATTGTGCGCTGCTGCGCGATCACTTGGTCGCCTTCTCCCAAATGTTGGAGGGCCGGGCTCGGCATGCCGTCGACTGTATCACGGTGTGATGCGGTCGATGGCGATGTACGGGGCCCCAGTATGGGCAGACTGCCTAACACGCCATACGCGGGCTCTTCTGCGCCAACCTCAAAGGGCGATCGCGACCCGGGCGGTGCGGGCTTACCGGACGGTCAGCCACGGAGCGGCCTGCGTCCTAGCGGGCACTCTCCCGTGGTCGATTGAGGCACCGGTACTGGCGGAGGTGCACCGACTGAGGGTCGATGCCAGAGTGAGGGGTGAGCGACCTGACCTCGAGGAAGTCGAGCAGGTTCGTTCACAGGCGCGGAGAGAGGCGATGCGGCGCTGGGAGGAGGCGCTGACGTCCCCTGATGCTGGCCACCGGACAATCGAGGCGATTCGTCCGGTGCTGGAGGAGTGGGTGAGCCGCCAAGATGGGGAACTCACCTATCGCCTGGTGCAGATATTGACCGGACACGGGTGTTTCGGTCACTACCTGCACCGGGTCGCCCAGCGCGAGGAGACGCCGGCGTGCCATCACTGCGGCGCTCCTGACGACACAGCCGAGCACACACTAGCTGTGTGCCCGGCGTGGCGAGACGAGCGCCGGGAATTGAGCGCGAAGCTCAATGGGGCTAACCTCGCGCTGCCGACATTAGTAACTGCTATGCTCGGCAGCGCGGAGGTTTGGGAGGCAGTTGCCAACTTCGCCGAAATAGTCATTTCGGCGAAAGAGGCTGCGGAAAGGGAGCGGGAAGAGGATGCTCTGGCCGCTCCCATCCGACGCAGACGCAGGGGTAGAAGAAGGCGAGCGGCTCCGGCCGCGGACCTTCTCTAGCCCGAGGTTGGCCAGCACACGAGAGTGGCACTCTTGTGTGCATTGCACTGGTCACCACGTCTGGGGATTACCTGGCGCACACCGAGGTAATCCTCCACCGGCGCGGCAGCTCAGCAAGGCTGAGTAGCCCAGAGGTGGTTTGGTTG